>JALAZF010000093.1:11447500-12697500 GCA_022829125.1 Lathyrus tuberosus
CCATCCTTTTTGGGAACGGGTACGATATTGGCTAACCATTGAGGATATTCTGACGTGGCGAGGAAACCCGCATCAATCTGTTTTTGTACCTCCTCTTTGATTTTGATGGCCATGTCCGGATGAGTGCGTCTCAACCTTTGCTTTACTGGCAGACATTTCGATCTCAATGGTAAGTGATGTTCCACGATGCTGGTATCCAACCCTGGCATATCCTGATAGGACCAAGCGAATACATCGGGAAATTGTTTGAGAAGCTTTATCAAACTCTCTTTGGCAGTTGGACTGAGCAGTTCCCCAATCCTAATTTCTTTTCTCTCTTTTTCTGAACCCAAGTTTACCGTTTCCAACGGCTCTTTGTGAGGTTCGATGGACCTTTCCTCTTGTCTGCGTAGTCGAGAGATCTCTTCTGGAATTTCGTTGTCATTTTCTTCTTCAGCCTCGAATACCGGGAACTCAAAGTTGGGAGAAGGCATCGGATCGTATGTTTCAACTGGGTTTAAAACAAGCAATATGTATGACGTGATGATTCGTGTTTAGAAGAGATAGAGAAAATGCAAGTGTGTGCAGTGTTTTATTTTACTGCTTGTTTTTATTTTTAATTGTTTTTTAGGATTACCATTTTCTGAAAAAAGCAAAAAGAGAAAATAGCAATTAATGCAGAAATTACAGAACGACGTTATTTTATTAATGAACAAGTCAATTCCCGAAACTACAGCCCTATAAAACAAAACTCTGTCGCTTTGGGCTAAGCGAAGAGGGAAAATTTACAGAAAGCGAGCCCTATTAAAACATCAGTTTCACCTGGGCAGGGTGAAAGGTTAAAGATGGCAATTACTTTGACTGATGAACGACCTTTGGAACCTCGACAGCAACCCATTGGTGGCGAACTCCTCGGTGAATCACAAAGTCTGGCACCTTCCTTGATTTGTCTTCAGAAATGACGCTGATTTCTGGTGGAGCAGGATCATTGGAATCTGTCTCCCAGGCAGAATTGTCGTAGGAGAATTCCTCAGTTGTATTTTGCGTAGTATTTGTACGCTCAGCTGTATCTCCCCATCCAGTAGGCTGGATATCTTCGAGCCTGATACGAGAGCTTGGGAGCAGTGTACTTGACCATATAGTCGTATTTTCCACTCGGTTCTCCCAGAGTGTCCCAAACTTCTTTGGAACTGGAGGAGTCATCTCTCTCGATGACGTTAACCTCAGGAAAAGCATAGTTGATGAATTCAAGTCCTGCAAACGTTGCAAATTCATCTTCATGTTGAGTAGTTTCTGAATGACCTGAGTGTTAATCCCATGACATGGTGGAGACACAGGTATTATGTTCAATGATGCTCAGCTAAGTTTCATTACTCGGCTGACTTTCTGGCCCCAAGTCTCCTGGGTAAGGTTGCCACATTGGCAGACCATCCATTGGGCCATAGTAATTGTGGTCAAAGTTGTCTTTCATCAGAGTGTCTTCCTCTAATGAATTTGGCGGAGCACGACATCCTTCCGAATCACAATCTCCATATATCATTTCAACGTCTGACCTTGGTATAAATCTCGGACTCTGTGCGGGATAGAAAAATGGTGTAGGCACCTCTTCCTGAGGCATATAACCGTCCTCATTAAGATAGGACTTCCACTCTTCCTCTGTGTCAGAGGGATCTTCCTCATTGATAGCATGGACTGCTTGAGGGACTGGGTGAAGAAAACCTCCATTGTGGAAGAAGTTTTGAAGGGGATGAAGACTTTCATCGTTGGTAGCTATCTGGGTACAGGTTGCAGAAAAACCAAGACCCTTCTTTGTTTTATTGTCAATAGGAATGACAAGCTGTCCCCATCCTGTCGTATCGGTACTATCGACCGCTTTAATAACATCTTTGTATGAGGAAATCGAGGTTCCTCCTCTGAACTGATGGTTCTTGTTCACCGACAGTGCTTGGAACTGAGTTCCAATAACCTTCTCGGGTTCTATACCAGCAGATGATGATAAGTTGCTCACAAGAAAGGCTTGTTCCCCACAAACCGTGACAAGTTGATCGTTCTTGACGAACTTTAGCTTTTGGTGGAGGGTGGAAGTAACCGCCCCAGCCTGATGTATCCAAGGTCTTCCTAATAAACAACTATACGTTGCCCGGATGTCCATGACCTGGAAAGTGACTTGGAAAGTATGAGGACCGATAGTTATGGGAATATCAACTTCGCCCATAACTGTTTTTCTGGATCCGTCGAACGCTTTGACGACAACCTCGCTGATTCTCATTGGAGGGCCTTTGAATAATAATTGCATCAAAGTGGACTTCGGCATAACATTTAGGGCTGACCCTGTGTCTACCAGTACGTTGGCTAAAGCATCGTCCTGGCAGTTAACTGTGATATTGAGCGCCATGTTATGACGGCGACCCTCTTCGGGTAATTCCTCATCATTAAATCCCAAATTATTGCAGGAAGTGATGTTAGAGACAATGCTATCAAATTGTCTGATTGTTACATCCTGTTCCACAAAGGCTTGCTCCAAGACTTTCTGTAGAGCCTCCCTGTGGGCTTCTGAACTGAGTAACAGTGATAATACCGAGATCTTTGAAGGAGTCTGTAATAGTTGATCAACAATGTTGTATTCACTCCTTTGGATGAGCTTCAGCATCTCATCATTATTTTTCAAAAGATCGGGATTACTGGATTGACCGACTGGTGGATCGGGAGCTTCTGTCTGAAGTTCCTTTTCCTTGTTAGCTTCCCCAACCCCTCGGTTGAAGATTCTACCACTCCGTGTTACACGACTGATGTCTGCAATATTCACGACGGAGGGTAATGGAATTTCCTTTCCATTTTCAATTGTCGTTGCACCGTATTTGTAAGGGATAGCCTTAGTTGATTCATACAGTGTTGGTCTCGGTAGATAGATGACTATGGGAACCTTCTGATTTTTCTGACCATCATAATTAATCTCGATCCGTTCCCGGTTGGGAACTTTAGATTCGTCAAGTAGAGGGATGATGGCAAAAACATCCCTGGTCTGGTGACGACCAGAGATTGTGACAACATCCTCAACTTGCTCGGCAAGGTAGTTCGACGTCCAGTTGATGGGTCCTGAACCCGGATATGGACGAATCTCTCCACGATCCACCTGACCCTGAAGAGCTGCTCTCACAAGGTAACACCCTTGGTTACTTTCCGAACAGACGCCACAACGTTCATAGTTGTGTGGTGGCACCTGGCCACGCCCACTTTGAATACAATGTAACCTAACTAGGTTAGCTTCCACAGATTGGACATCCTGACTCTGACGTCAAGTAGGATTCCTATTACTGATACTAATCTACTGAGTATCTTCATCCATATAGATTGGCATCCACCAGTGATTTAACAAGTGCTGAAGTGCCTCCTGGACAAGGGTACAACCTCGATCGTTTTCGCAACCTGCTTTACAGCTTTGATAGTCATGTGATATTAAGAATCTGAGTCGGACCTGCTCAGCATGTAACTCTACCAGGTTGGTATTCATCACGCGAATATCGAAGATCTGAACCATGTTGATTTGATAGGAGTTCCTATCATGGTAGTCTTGGATCCATCCAAGATCCATCTGACGCTGGAGGGCCTCCTATATGAAAGAGCATCCCTGTTTGTTTACCGAGCAAATCAGATAGGAACTGTAATCGTGCCGTGGCAGATTATGATACTGGCTTTGCCTTGAGTGCATCGCCACCAAGTTGACATTCATTGCACGGATATCGTGGTTCTGAATGACGTTAGAATTCGTGTAAACCATGTTAACTCCACGAACTCGGTGTCTTGGATCCATCCGAGATCCCTCTGTTCCTGTAGAGCTGCTTGCACCACAGAACATCCTTGATTGTTTTTAGAGCAGACATCACACTGATGATAGTTATGAGGTGGCACATGGCCATATCCACTCTGTCTACAATGTATCTTGACCAGATTGGTCTTCAACAAGATTACATCGTGAATTTGATAGACATCGTTAGTCTCTCCTTCTATCAAATTGACTGCAGCTTTCTCATGTTGAGGCAGTGGGTTCGTGAGAACATTAGGATTCGTATCCTTGAAGGATAATACCCCACTCCTAACAAGTTTTTGCACGTCGGACTTGAAATTGAGACAAGTCTCTATGTTATGCCCTGAACCTCCTTGATGATAAGGGCAAGTTTGATCCACCTTAAACCAAAAAGGCGGATTTTCCGGTATTGTAAGAGGAGATTTAGTCTGAATGTTCCCCTTAGCCAGTAGAAACAAAAACAGTTCTACGTACGATACGGGTATAGGATCAAATCCTGGTGGTCGTGTTGTACGGTTGTTGTTGTATGGAGGACGAGCCTACTGAAGAGGCTGTTGTGTCCTTTGTTGATCAAGTTGGCTCTGTGCAACCTGAGGTTGATACGTAAGAATAGACGCAGGGTTGATAACGTCACCTTTGCTTTTCGAGAGAGATATTCCCAATATCCTGCTCTTTTTTCTTAGGGAGAGCACTACCGTATTTTTTAGTACCGCTCGTCGATCCAGTGTCTTTTACCAAACGTCCTTCTCGGACGGCTTCCTCAACACGTACGCCCATGCCCACCATCTCGGTGAAATCACTGGGTGCACTGGCAACCATTCGGTCATAGTAAAATGAGCTTAAGGTCTTTAAGAAGATCTTTGTCATCTCTTTTTCCTCAAGAGGTGGACAAATTTGAGCGGCAATCTCACGCCACCTTTGAGCATACTCCTTAAAGGTTTCCTTGTCCTTTTGCGACATCGATCTGAGTTGATCTCTGCCGGGTGCCATGTCCAAATTGTATTTGTATTGTTGGACGAAGGCAGTGCCAAGATCTCTGAATGTACTGATCGTAGCACGGTTTAAACCCATGTACCATTTTAATGCGGCACCGGTTAAACTATCCTGGAAGTAGTGAATCAGTAGGTCCTGATTCTCCGTCTGAGCTGACATCCGCCGAGCGTACATCACCAGATGGCTTTGAGGGCAAGAGTTACCCTTGTATTTTTCAAAGTCGGGCACTTGAAATTTGTGCGGGGCTTTCACATTTGGGACCAAGCAGAGATCTGCGGCGTCCTTTCCAAATAAATCCTGACCGTGAATGGCTTGCAGTTCCTTCTGCATTTCCAAGAACTGCTCCTGGAATTCCTCCATTCTGTCAAACATAGTTTCCTTCTTACCAGAAAGTGTTTGTGGAATCTGTCCTTCCGGGACAGTGTGCACCACAGGGGGTGGTACCGTAACTACGGCAGTAAATCTTGGCGTTTCCCGAAGTTTGTAACCTTCAGGAGTCTTTAGTATGCCCCTGGCATCTTCGCTTTCCCGAAGTTTGTAACCTTCAGGCCCAGCGGCTTCTGTTGTGATTCCCTGATCTTCAGTGATCGGCGGAACATATCCTTCCGGGATATAGTTACCAGGCATGCCCCAAGGATGATCTTTCGGTATTTGATGCCTAGGATCATACTTCTCCACTATGGGCGTTGAGGTGATCTCTGAGATCACAGTTCTTTGTAGCTGAGCTTCTGCCATGGCTTGCATGTCGTTACGAAGCTTCCGCATATCCTCTCTCAGAGCGTCGATCTCTTCTTTCAACTCTCTATTTTCTTCCTCAAGATCATCCATCTTTTTCTGACGATTGGCCCGAGTATTATACGAATGAGACAGTTTGACTCTAGAACCGAGACACAAACGTGAGATTCGTAGGGAAGAAGAATACGCGATGTGAGAATGATGAATGCAATGATTATATTAATTTTTTAAGGTTTAATCAAAATAAACTTCGACAATTAGATTGCAAATATCAAACGGCGGGGAAACCCCTTTTTATTGAATTCAAAGGATTACAGAAATGGAAATACAGTAGATTACAAGGTGCAGAAACATAAACCTAAGCTAATGGGCCCAGAGTCCTCTCTGAAGAGAAATCGGGTGCTAATTCTGGTATCTTCCTTTTCTTTGATCGGGGCTCTTGGGCCGTTGTCGGGTTGTCATTCCTTTGCCAGGTGAAAGGAGCGAGCAAATTCCTTTGGTCATCTTGATTCTCTACAGCATGTTGCTCCAAAATTTCAATCAGAGCATCCTTCTCTTTTAGTAATTGCTGTATTTTGATGCACTCTATGTCGAGGGTGTGGTACTTGTTCTTCCAAGACCTTCTCTCCCGTTGAACTTTGTTGAGAGTAACCTAAAGCTTTTCAGTTTTTGTCATGAAGTACATGACAGATTCCCTCGGCGGAATAATTTCGTAACGAGGATAAGGCATCTTTAGCTTGAGAGCTCTAGTTTGTACCCAATGGAGATAAGGCTCCACCGAGACACAGTCTGGTTTTCCCAGAGACTCTCGTCCTTTCTTATGAACGTGCTTCCAAGCGTGCACTATTTCCGTCTTTAGTGCTCTGTCATTTTCTCCTTCCTTGAAGAAAAGACCTTCCAGATAAACACCCCGTGGGACGTGTCTCATCGGGTATCCAAATTGACGATGAACGAGAACTGGATGATAGTTAATTCCTCCCTTAGTTCCTATAAGGGGTACGTTGGGGAAGTTTCCACAACGGTCAATGATCCTGATTCCATCATGAATCCTATTACACCAATCTATATCAGAGTTGGTAAGAGACATGATCTTCTGCGACCAACGTAAGGCACTCTTACAATCCCAAAAAGCAACAGACTTGGGCAAGTGAGAGATAAACCATTTGTAAAGCAAAGGTACACATCATGTGATCTCCCCTCTGCTGTACAAATTTCCCAAGTGTACAGAATAATACGCATCTGCGAGCAAAGTCGGCACAGGATTTCCAATGAGAAAAACCTTAATGGAGTTGATATCTACAAAGTTATTGATGTTGGGAAACAAAAATAACCCGTAGGTGAGCAAGACAAAGATGCTTTCAAAAGCAGTCACGTTCCCTATACTGGCAAAATACAGGGCTTTCTTTGTCAAGAACTGGGCTGGCAAACCTTGGATGCCACCCTTGGTAGTTAGGTGAGTCCTGACCTCAGACTCGTCCAAATGAATTGCTCTTGCAATGGTCTGATTCTTTGGAATTTCTTCCAGTCCAGAAAATGGAGCTCGATCTGTAATGTGTAGATCAATCAAATGAGAATACTCCTCCAGCGTTGGTGCTAACTGGTAATCCGGGAATGTGAAACAGTGATAAACTGGATCGTAAAACTGAATGAGCGCATCCATGATTCCCTCAATCACATGGACTCTTAACAGTGGTAGCAGACCTCCATGCTTGGCTCTGAAAGCCTCCTGGTTAGTGATCATCCTTACTAACCTTCTTAAATCCTCTAGCTTTGGAACCTTGAAGGTATAACTATGAGTTCTCCTTCTACCGAAATCCATTAGCAGAATCCTTTTCTCTGATATTTGCAATCACAGTCTTAGTTTAATTTGAAAAATAGAGAGACTAGATGAGAAATTTTTTCTGAATGTTTTAATTTTTTTTTAAAATGAATGCATGAATGCAGCACACAAAAACATAGAAAAAACATGGGGTCAAAGGGTCGTTGTCATGAAGTCAAGGCTCTACCCATCCCCAAAGGTTTATACTAGGGTGATTTTTGTACCTGTACTCATTATCATCAGCTCCTCCCAGGATAGTAAAACAACAAGCGGATCGCCAGCGAGTTGTAGAGCAATCTTAGAGTAAGTGCCATTCACCGAGAATAGATCACCAGCCTCAAATGAGGGTAGTATCGCGTAACAACTATTCCCGATAGTTTCCGCACTACGAAAGGGTTTGGCTCCTCAGCTTCTCAGACTTAACAATCGGCCCATTGTCTAGGTGAGAGAATGGGTTGCATTGGTCAGCCTCCACCGAGGTTGATGGTCGACCTCGTCGCCATCACTTATCTTAAGTGTATACTCAATCTTTCCACATGCGGCATCACACGCATTCCCATTAGCAGAAAAATAAACACGTATAGCAATTAGGAAAAGCAGTATATATATTTGTCCTAAACATCCTAGACCTTTAAAGCTATGAATCCTAAGTTCCTGACAGAAATTGGGTTACCCGGCGGAAGCCCCAATCTGTGGTATTCACACAAGAGATGAAAAGGAAGAAGGAAAAAGAAAGACATAGCCCCACGGTGGGCGCCATTTTTCTGTAGGACTTTATAGCGGGGAACAAGGATTAGGATATTAGGACTGATGCTTTTGATAGATACATGAGAATATGGGATTTTTGGTTTTTGTTTAGTGTGCTCGCTAAGATTTTTCTTTCAATCTTATGCATACGTACTCCCGTTTACCAAAACAGGGAAATCAGAGGGTTCGTAGTTCCTCCTATTCTATGGGAGGAGATGGTATTTGGTGTCTTGTTCAAAGCCCAAGACGTGAAGCGAAAAAGGTAGTTTGTATCTTGTTCAAAGCCCAAGATGTGAAGCTAAAGGTTTTGTCTTTAAAGAGAATTTGTCATCTCTAAAGAGGTCTGTTTTGTCACAACTGTTGGGTGACTGACTATAAAGGAGGATTACTTTAACCGGGATACGCAGATCCTAGTAATGCCATAATTTCGTTTACAGGGGGTTTCCAACCTGAAGGAGAAGACTTTAACTCGGTGTAGAGCAATGCCATCTCTCCTTAGGAATTTCTCATGCTAAAAGAGGGACATTGGCATGGATGTAGATGATCCAGAGGCTTGCCGCTTAAAGCGATTAGATGAAAGGGAAGGAGTTGTTGATGTTTGTGTACTGTGAACGAGGCACAACTTTGATGCTAAAAGGTTGATTGGACCAACCAGTGGTTTTCTTATACAAAGCCTAAGAGGGGGTTATTGTGTGTCTCGTACAAAGCCCGAGAGAGAGGCTGAAAGGTTTTGACTCAACGAGGGAATCTTTTGGTATCTCGTACAAAGCCCGAGAGAGAGGCTAAACGTTGTTTGACTCCGCTGGGGATCATCATTGTACAAAGCCCAAGAAAGGCTATGGTTACTGTTTCAGTTAAGTGACAGGTCCAGTATACTGATTTAAAGAGAAAATTAGTTCTTATATGAGCAACATTGTACTCATGGATTTGATTCAAGGGTCCGGGTTATTTCTGTTCTTTAAGGAAGCGGGAAATCCGAAGGGTATTGAGACTGTCCGAGTCTACGGGTTTCCTTCCTATTTAACGAAGGGTGCTTGAGAATGTCTTTGAGACTCAAGGAGATTAGACTGTCCAAGTCTAGAGTGTTATCTCTCGTACTATGCTTTGAGAAACAGTAATAGACTCTTTGAAAGGACTATTCTATGCAGATGACTAAGTTCTGTTCCTATACCTCTAGGAGGTTGTCGGGACAATTTGTATGAAGCCCAAGAGGAAGCTGGAAACTTTTAAGAAGCCGATCGGTCCTTGTACGAAGCCCAAGAGGAGGTTATCATTCCCGGAGGAAGAATCATTATACGAAGCCTGAGAGGGGGCTGTGAGTACTTCTAAGAAGCCGTAGGGTCCTTGTACTAAGCCCAAGAGGAGGCGGGGTTGCTTTTAGGAAGCCTGTGGGTCCTTGTATGATGCCCAAGAGGAGGCCGATGCTTTTAAGAAGCCCGTGGGTCCCCAAACCCCGAGAAATTCAAGGCAAGCTATTCACAAGGAATAGATTAAGTCAGGAAAGTTCGAGAATTTGGAAGAAACTCAAAGATGCCATTCACGGAGAATACATTCATCTCTGGGAATAGAGTTTCTTGACAATTCCTAATGAGGACAGCCGAAGAGAAGACTGTATCTGGTGATCCTATTGGGGATCTAGTTGTCTATTTCTATGAATAAACGAAACGGCGTCACCTAGTTCTAGACGTAGTTGCCGGGGAAACTCTAAATATCTATACTATTATTACACAGTTGATATGAGTTTATGAAAGAAGACTTACAGTGAAACAACCCCACAATACAGTTATATGTATATGAAAGCGGTAAATGAAAGCAATAACCACTTACTCGGTTGTAGAGCTTCCATGCTGTTTGGTTAGTTGTTCAACAAAGAAAGATTGAAAACAACAGTATATTCAAAATCAAAGGAGAAAGGGCTTTGAAAAAGAAAGATTTAGGGCTTACAGCTCAAGGAGAGGCCCAGGTTTTTATCAGTGATCGCACTGTTGAATTTGTACAGAGGGACTTATACAAGTGACTGAGGCCTAAAAAGGTTTTCTGTACAAGGGGATGGGTCTTACACTCTCTCAAGAGGCCCAAAAAGTTTAAAGAAAAAGAGTGGGGCTTATAACACGAGGGTAGGCCCAATTGATTTTTCCGTTTAAAATGGCGATCGCGCCGAGGTTTTCTTTTAATGCAGAGGGGCTTATACAATATCTGAGGCCCAAAATGATTTTGGTTAAAAGGGGGTTGGGTCTTACACTCTATTAGAGGCCCAAAAAGTTTTAAATGGGTCTTATAGCTCGAGGAGAGGCCCAAAAAGTTATTTTTCAAAAGGCGACGGTCGCGCCGTTTGTTTTTGACGGTATCGGGACTTATACAATATCTGAGGCCCAAAAAATAGTTTGGTCAAAAAAGGATTGGGTCTTACACTCTATTAGAGGCCCAAAATGTTTTGAAAAAGATTTATGAGGGTTGAATTAGTCCAAAAACCCTAATTTGTTTTCAAAATGTATTTAATTGAATAAAAATTCAATTAAAATGATCAAAATTGTTTAATATAGGAAAAACAAATTGTGATCTTGGATTAATGCTTCAAAAATTAAGTATTGACCTACAAAAAAATTAGAAAGCATTAAAAGTTGCAAAATCAAGGTGGAAAAAATATTTTAAATGTTAAAAACAATTAAAACATTAATTCTTTGCAAAAATATCAATTATACAAAATAAATAATATTTTTTTGATTTTTTGATAAAATAAAATATTTTAACATTTTTGTGAATTATTAAAAAAAGAATCAACTCAAAATCATTAAAACTCAAAGAGAAATTAATTTTTGAATCAATTAAATAAAATCATAAAATTCAAATATTTGAATTTGAAAGAAATGGCGCCAAGAACAAGCTGAAGAACACGACCGTTTTCTGCCTTGCCCAGATTTGCATTTTCTATCCAATCTCACTGAATACTTGATTATATCATGCAATCCACATATCAATATGCTCGTCTCAACCTCACGATCATGTTTATGACAATTAATTTCATTTAAATTAAGCATAAAACAAGAAATCACGAAAAATCCTCAAGAACCCTAATTTATGCATGAAGGCTAGGATTTTTTTATACACGATTCAAACAATGCAATTAATTGAGGGGAAACATTCTATGCATGATTATGAACATATGGCCAAATTATTGTGCGAGGAAATATGCATAGATTGAGAGATGACCAAGTATGTGCTTACCTCTAGGCCGTGACAGCAAGTGCAATGTGATTTTTGATTTGGAGGTGTTACAGATGAGTGGTGATGATTTGAACAGCTTCCCTACACCCTATGGAGTGTGTTTGAATGCTTGGACTTGATTGAAATTTGCTGGATCATTTCATGGCATGTCAACTACACTTTGGTTAAAACCTTGAGCAATTGACTGGTGATTCTGAGGAATCAGTGTTCCAGTTGTTGTTTAAGTGTTTGATCAGCTTAAATGTGATGTATGTAAGGTGTGTGAGTGATTGGTTTGAGTGGAATTGCCCTCTAGCTCAAAACCCGATAGCTACCTTGCTAAGAAAGGCATTTTTGCCAAGAGAAAGAGATTTTGAGAAAGGAAAATGTTGTAGGCCTTTGGTGTACTTAAACTGATCACAATTGAGCTCTATTTATAGTAGAGCAAGTTTGTTTTGGGATCCACAGTGAATGGCAACTGCAGCAGGTGTTTGTTCAATGTTGGCCAATGGAAATCCAAGTCTCCTCTAGCCATTGACTAGAGGTTAGGGCACAAGGCTGTGGTTCCCTTGGTCTTGGATAAGTCTTGACTGAATTCAAATGAAAATGGCTCAGTCCATGCCACCTTGATGCTTCAATTGAATGCTCCAATACAAATTTGGAATCTTGTCCCTATTTTGGCCATTCTAGGTTCAACATGCTATTTCTTGTTTCAAAGACTTTGGAGGCTTGGCTCAGTGATTGTCCCCTTTAGATTCAATCCTCTGATGTGTCCAAGTGGATAGGAGCATTTGGATTTGGCTGATTTTGGTAAATCGAGCAAAAATGCAAATTCTGCCTTGCCTTGACAGATTTCAACAAGGCAATTTGACAATGTCATAACTCATAGGCCAAATGGAATTTGGCAATGTTCTTGGCCATTTTGGAAAGCCCTTACATGATACAACAATTGTTTGAACATGTTTGGTTTTGATCTCTTTTGAATCCAAGTGAAAAATCCCCCTACATTTGGAAAAAAATGAAGACAGATTTGGACGTAGTGAAACTTTCACTAAGTGTTGGAAAAAGTGACATTTTCATTTTTCAGCCATTTTGATCACTCCATAACTCAAAATACTTAATGAATTGGACTTAGGTCTAGTTGAAGTTTTTGTAGAGGGTAATGAGGGCTACAAATCCATTTTTGGATGAGGAAAAATGGCTTTGTGGTTTAGGAGTTATGATCCTCCAAAGTTGGTACCCTTGTCACTTTATTTTTAACTTAGAAAATTTTCTAAGTTTTTATGGTTACCCCTTTTACAAGTTATCCAACTTTTCTTGATTTTTCTTGATGAATGATGATTCAAATCATACATTAACATCATTTTAGGGTAAAAAATCCATTTTGGTGAAAAATCTCAAAAAGTCAAAGTTGACTTTTGTGCACAGTTGACTTTTTATCAGATGAATTCCAAACTGTGCAATTCTTCAGGAAATCATGTCCTTGACCTAAATCAAACTTGATGGACATGTTCCATGGGTGTCATAGGGTATATTGAATCATGTCTTAGGGCTTGGGAGCATGTCCTGGTCAAAAGTCAAAGTTATAGTTGACTTTTTCCTTAAAACCCTAACTGTGGTGCAGATGAAATTGAGACTTGTTGCCCAAGATTCTTGGATTAATCCATTGTTCCAAATGGATCAATACAGTTCATTAGAGACCCTCAAACCCTCTCTTGAGGTCTTGGCTCATGATTTGTTCCAAAAGTCAACTTAGGGGTGAATTAGGTCAAGAAACCCTAATTCCTGATTTTTGATGAATGCATCCCCTGAGGCAAAATTGACTTGATAATTGGGTCCATGAGGTTTCATGAAGTACATTAGGTTATGTTTTGGATCATTGGCTTGTGCCCAGATGAAAAATTTCCATCTGGAGGTCCTGGTCGACCAAAACCCTAATTTGGTGATATTGTCGATCTTGAGACTTGATCCACCTAGAAGGGAGCAACCTTGTGCTTAATCCTTGAAGTGGGAGTCCTCTTGATCCATTGTGGATGTTTGAGAGTTTAGAAAAGTTGAAGATCAAGTCATTCCTTGATTGACCCTTTGTCTAAGCACTCAGAGAGGGCTTGAAACCCTAATTTTGATTGTAGTGAATGCTCAACAATCCTTGAGGAGATTAATGAGGTATGATGGTTCCTCCATATTGTGATGATGATTTTCACAATGATGGGAAATCTTAGTGGTCAAAATTTGGGGTATGACAGTGATGACAGTTAATTTGTCATAATTTTGTTATGTTTTATCTGTTCATTTTCATTCAATTTATTAACTATTTAGTGTTTTGGTCATGAATTATAATTAATTTCATGAGTTTCATCAGTTTAATGTGGTTTTTAATATTATCTAAGCAGCATGACGTTTTGGAAAGGTTTGATATGTGTTACAAAACTCGAAGTAAAGAGGAAAACTCAAAAAGAAGCAAGTGTCTACCCATACACGTACTAGATGTGTCCATACGCATCCTCACATATCCAGACGCTTCGAGATGCCATCCATACGCCTCAGACGCATTTGGAAGGTTTTTAGTTGAAAAACCTTATTGGCCAGATGCATCCCATACACATATCAGATATGCCCATACAAGTTCAGACCTTCCATATGCGTTTTGCAGGTTTTCAAGTTGAAAACTTATAGGGCCAAACTCATACAATACACATATGTTATCAAGGCAAAGTTTCATATGCGTCTGGAAAGCTCTGTACATGTTTTGGCAACATCATTGGCGTTTTTCAAACTATTTAAAGACGAAAACCTTATTTTTTAGAGAACTTTTGGTAAAAAAAATCAAATTTTGACAGTAAGAAAGTGCAATAGGCTTAGGAATAAAGGATTTTCTCCATCGAAGACGAAATTCTAGATAATTTCCGTGTATTATTACTCAAAGTCATAGCTATGACTAATTCTATAAGTAGTAGCTAACTTCCTTTGATTAGGGCTTGCTAGACAAACATGTTGAGACACATGTCTATGTTTTGTACTCTCTTCTTATTTGATTATTCAGTATTGATTACTCATTTAATTTTGTGTTTATTACTTTATATGAGTTGACGAACTCGTATAACGAACTTAGTCTCGTAGTGATTATTGACCATAACGCTATGAATCTGAACTAATTAACTATTCAACTTAGTAATTAATTAGGGATAAGAAATTATAAGTTGTGACTTAGGGTTTAACGCACTAGATATCATCTATTTTAACCATCTAGCTGACCTAAGGCATTAGGGAGTTATATTATATAATAGTGAGTTATAGACTAAGGACTTAGGTATAACAACTAAGTTAAACTATTGTGATTGCTGAAAAATCAATCTAGAGAAAATAGACGCAACATCAAGAGTGACACACAAGGGATTCGAAACGAGAGCTAATCGACTTTAATCTGATTAATTTTCCAACAAGTTTTTATTTCCGCAATTTTCACTCAAACCAAAATTTGAAAACCCTCTAATTTTACTTTCAATGGCACTTTAATCGTCTTGCTAAGATAAAACAATCCATGTGGATAAAAATATATTTTATTACTTCAATATCATTTAGTACACTTGTTACATCTCTATCGCTGGGCCCCATTTAAAGTCATTGTGTTTTCTTGCCAGCTTCTCCAGGATCGAATTCCAACTAGAAGGTTAATAGGGGAGTCTCACTGGTCTTGGGAGGTGTCTTTTGTCCCTTCTATTAGATATTCCTTGAGTGGTCCTCTCATCTTTTTGTGAATTGTGAAGTAGTAGTTGTTTGGTATAGGATTTTTATTTGGTTTGGTTGTTGTGTATTTTTACCTAAAGACCTTCCAAATCTTTTTTCAGGTGTTTTTTTATTGGTGGAGTGTTTAGGATTAGTGGGGACGTATTATGATTTGGCATGCAGTGGTTTGGCTGATTTTGGAAATCTCTGAATGATATAGTGCTCTCAGTTAAATTGGTGTCAGCGAAGGACATGGAAGATTTGGGCATCCTCTTGACTTGGAAATGGTATCTTGGTAGTTTTGTGGACAAACCTTATTCTTTCCCGACTTGGACGGAGAACCATATTTCATATTTAAGCAAATAATGGCTTGCGTGTCTTCAGCCTCCCATTGGTTTGTTCTTGTTGTTTTCATATCACAATTTTCCCCCTCTTGTGTTTGAAGTCATTTAGTCAACAAATGGCATCACAACCTAACTTTTGTATAAAAGCTAATCTTCTCAAGCAGAAGGATGGTTTCAAACAATTATTTTAAATTTGAATTTTCCATAAATAAACCTTTATTTTTTCAATAGTGATTGGTATGAGAATTGGGAATATAGAATGAAAATTTATCTAATTGTTATTGACATCGATGTGTGGAATTTTATAGAAACAATATATTTATTCCCACTAACTTTATAATTAATGAAGTAGTGAATGAACCAAGATCACTCTGAACCATAGAAGAACAAGAAAAGTGCAATACAATTTGAAAGATAAGAGTTTAATAACTATATACTTAGGTACAAAAGATTTCTTTCATTTTTCTAATTATAGTGTTGCTAAATACATGTTAGACACCCTTATAATGATCTATGAATTTAATCCTAAGACCGAAAGAGCTCGAATGAACACATTAGACCATGAATTTGAGTTAACTAGGATCAAATACAAAGGGAACAAACAAATATATATGGTATATCAATAAAATTGATTATCTTCAAACTTTTGGAAAGAAATTCAAACACAATACTTTGAATAACAAAATGTTTAGATGCTTGAATTGTTTTAACAACTTAAAACAACTGTAACACCAAAATCTAAGGATTCTTCTTCTAGATATTTCACTATTCTAGTTGATAAATTTCAAGAACATGTGCATAGATCAAAACAACTAGAGAACTTAAATAAGAAGATGAAAACAAAGAGAAAATACATATCATTCATGAAATTGAAATTATAGATAGTGACAGTCATAACAAAAATACTAAATGGGATGTCACCATCTTGAACTCATTCGACAAATCCAAAAAAGAGGAAGAAACAAACTTATGTCTTGTAGCAAACTATGAAGAATACAAGGTAATCAACCCTGAAACTGAATTTACTTACAATGAGCTCTTCTGCAGTTGTAGAGAATTATGCGATGAACCAGGTATATTAAAAAATCTTATTTCCATCTCTAAAAAAAACCATTGCATGTGTTGAAAATTAAAATGAAAATTTAATCAAGAAAATATATCATCTTAGAGAAAATAAAAATTTATGAAGTATAAACCATCTTTATTCCTTCTGATATGTTACTAGATAAAACTATCAAGTGAGTAGAATAAAAAGTTATTGAAAATAAAATTGAAGACTTACAAAACATTCTCATTCATCAAAGAGAAAGATAATTTGAATATCATCTTAAGTCATAAAACAAATTTAAGATATCAACCTGAAATGAATCCTAAGTCATTTATCACATTATGTCTCCCTACCATTAATCATCACCTGCCAAAATGCTTTTAATATGTTAAACTTGGTCATCTTTCTTCTTCAAACTTCATAAGAATATAATAATGAATGCACTCATTGATATTATAACATATTTTGTTGGATCTTGTGTTGGGGTTTGGTGCAAGACATGAACAATAAGAAGATGAAAATGATACGATGAAAGTTTCATAAAATAAATTCCAAAGCGTGTGTTTACACTAAGCTTTAGATTCGACCCGTCCCCGCCAATTTAGGCAAATTGGACATAAATGAGTAATTCGACGAATCCCCTTCAGGATACTTTGGAAACCTTAACATGAATTAGACATTCACATTAAGCATATCGATTAACAGTATTTTATAGAATAAAATTCCTTCATTTATTCTCGTTCATTAGAAAAATAAAGGATTGACTTGACTATATATTTTGACTCTTGAAACATATATTTTCGTGTGTATTTTTCAGTTTGCACAATATCTCTATTTATAGAGAAAATTGTGTCACTTGGTGAAGGGAAACATTGTTTGAATAGCTGGTCGTTTAATATTGTTATGTTCATTTTCGTTAAGAATTTCATTCAAAGAATGCATTAGCCTAATGACAATCGCTTTGGTCCAAGTGTGCCTTTTGGCTGAAAAGTCCCTGTTTCGAATCTAGATAGGGGCAACTATTGGTATTTTTGTCATATATTTGTTAAAATAACATATAAATTCCAAAAAAGCATCCAGACCAAGTGTCGAAATCATGACACTTTAGTTCTTTATTCAAAGTCTAAACCACTACACCATTACAATCAAATGTGATACACAAATTCCATCAAATGAATTTAATCATTATCATTCCTCAAATAAATATTTTGGAAATTTCACCAATAATCCCCCACCATTTTAAAAATATATCTAAATCATTATTCAGGAAAGTTCATGGTTTCAGATAAAAGGTATCTTACGATTTGAACCATTACTTAGTAAGATAAGTTTTCACTCATTCCCGGATAGATTGGTAGACAAGTTTTGAACCAATTATTCATTAGAACAAGTGTTCATAACTCACACATGAAATCTCGATATCATTGATCTAATCATCAATATGGAACATTAAATAAGACCTTGTGTCTCTATCGTTTTGATGAGAATTTAAGAGTCAATCCCTTTAACTTTATGAAGCGACACCACTTTATTCTCATATAGGTAGACTATATCAGAAATGCACCTATAATTATGCATTCCAGCAAACACATGCTATATGTTTATTAAGAGGAAAACCTCATCCTACCATTTTTATCTTTATGGTGCAAGTACTTTTACCCATTGGGATGTATCTGTTGTAAAGTACTTCAATCACTCTAATAATGTACTTTCTTCATTGAACTCAATAATTTATGTTAATCAATTGTGAGTTGAGTTTCCATTATCGATTATTAATTAGATATGAGCTTGTTGCACATCCCTAATGATGTCTTCATTGTCTTCAATTATATCCAAATACATCATATCTTTGTCAATTCTTTTGTCCAAGAATTGCAAGTTTTTTTTCCAAACTTTAATAAATTTTGAATATTTACAATTTCAAATACTCATACCTATGATTATGTTGTGTACTCTTGATAGTATTTAACAACTATCATCAACACGTGACATTTTTTTTTCATTTTAGTACACTTATCATATACAAAATAAATCTATATTCTTGATAGTTTTGACAAACTATCGTCGTGACACTTTTGTCATTCATATTGTCATATACACAAATGTTATGTCATTCTTCATTTGCTAATCTTTTTAATTTGAAGTTTTACTTTCACTTCAATATATCCAAAATATATTTAATGCATTAATCATTTATAGAAATCGACAACCATGATCATGAAAATTTGTCATGACTAACTTTTATTTCATGAAGTGGGTTCAAACACGTAATTCACAAATTCCATATAAATATAGCACAATAGAATTTGTTTCTATTCTTTTAAAATAAACAATTTTCTTGCATAACTAACCTATGCATAATAAATTTTATGTGATAAATTCATGTTTCATATTTAACAATTTTTTTATAGTATATCCAAATAAAAATCACAATACAAAATAAACAATGAATTCACATCATTAATATTTTCTATAACTTTTCTCCATAAATATTTGTCAACTTACAATAATCTAAAATATACCCAAATTACTTTTAATAACAAGATAAACAAGAAATAATATTTTCATATTATGCTACACATATAATATGAGATAAATCATTTTAAATTTAATAAATTATTGCACAAAGTAAAATACAATTTAAACATGTCCTTGATATTTTTAACAATTATTTATATACATCTTTTTATGTAACCAATACATGCACCATAAATTCAAATTCAATATTTTTTATTTCTTTAATTTTTACCAAATCATTCCATCTAAAAATAGTGCATTATTAATTAAAATAAATTATTTGCACCAACCGTTAATATTTAACATGTAGTTTACATTCAAGTATACACATTAAAGCAGATATATTTTTACTTATTCAAATTAACATACATGAATAATTTATAAATCATGCATACATAAATTTATTGCACATGTTAAACTTAACATAAATAAATATTATTTTCAATACATTTTACAAAGATTTAGAATATCATACAACAAATATTAATTTAAAATAATTATACAACTTTCACTATGGTTATGAATAAACAAATATGTATGTTTATCACTCCATCAAAGTTCCAATCACAAATTAGTTACAAAAAATCATAAATCAAAATTCCATAATTTTAAAAAATTATATAAATTAATAGTGTATTTTTCACCATCATTAAAAGTTGTTATCATCTTCTTTAAAGTTGCATACTTTAATACTAATTATAAATAAAGTATGAATCAAAATCGAAAATCGAATCTAAAGATTGTTAGATCTTGTGTTGGGTATCTGGTGCAAAACATAAACAATAAGATGAAAATGGTACAATAAAAGTTGTACAAAATAAATTGCAAAGCGTGTGTTTACACTAAACTTTAGATTCAACGTGCACCCACCAATTTAGACAAATTGGATGCAAATGGGTAATCCGACGAACCCCTTTCAGGATAATTTGAAAACCTTAACATGAATTGCAAATTCACATTAAACATATCGATGAACGATAGTTTATAGAATAAAATTTCTTCACTTATTATCATGGACTAGAAAAATAATGGATTGACTTAAATATATATTTTGACTCTTGAAACATGTACTTTTATATGTATTTTCAGTTTACAAAATATCTCGATTTATAGAGAAAATCGTGTCACTTGATGAAGGAAAGTATCGTTTGAATCACTCGTCGTTTAACACTGTTATGTTCCATTTTCGTTCAAAATTATATTTGATTTAAAGATTGCATTGGTCCAGTAGAAAATGCTTTAGTCCAACCTTGCCTTTAGGCATAAACGTCCCTAGTTTGATTCTGGACGGGTGGAACTCTTGGTATTATTTTTGTCATTTATTTATTAAAATAACATATAAATTTCAAAAAAGCATCCAAACCAAATGTCAAACTCATGACATTTTAGTTCTTTATTCAAAGTCTAAACAATTGCACCATTACAACCAATTGTGATATAAAAATTTCATCAAATAAATTTAATCATTATCATTCCTCAAATAAACATTTTAAAAATCTCACCAACATATTTTAATATAATTTCTAGTTATTTTAAAAGCTATTTTACTTTTAATTCATTATATAGAATTTAATAAAAGTTTCAAAGAAGCGAGAAAAAAACGAATATAATGCAAAATCATTCCAACAAGACATGAATAATTTTGAGAGGTGTTTATGATGAATAAACCAAAATCATCCTAACTTATGTGCAACGTATAGCTTTTGCTTTTTCATGCACATCTTATGTTTGGATGAAGATTTAAAAATATTGACTTATTCATAGAGTACATACATTGTGAGAAAGTAATAATTTTATCAAATGTGAGTTTTTTAATCTTGTAAGCAAAATAAGAAAACACTTTCATAAATCATGCAATTGAGTTTTTTAATCATGCACGAATTTAATGACGAGTCAAAGTGAAAATATCACATGATATAGATGTTTTTTAGAAGGCAATTGATTGATTAGTACAAGGGTTACTCGAACCTGAACAACGACATTACAACGTTTTTAAACACATAAGAGGATACATACACTAGTCAGAATAGGAGCAGACAGAAAAAGGCTTAAGGGCCCTTACCAAACCAGTACCAAGATAAAGCTTTGATAGCGCAAACGAGATCTTCCACTCTAAAATGAGACTGATTGAAGATTAAGTCGTTACGGCATAACCAGATTTGCCAAACAGTATCAGCCCAAATGATCATACCCAAAACCTTCCCCGTCTTCATCTTAAATAAACTCTCAGCATTATGGAAAGATTGACAGAAGATAGAAAGCATATCTATCCTTAGAGACCAGCAACATATATTGTTTGAATGGGATATTCTTATTTCAATCATATGTTCGTGCCTCTGTTCCTTATTAATATCTATCTAACGATGAAATCATTCTCCTTAATACTCACTTGCATTTTTGCGACGTCTCTTATTATGCCCGGCCAGATGTCTTCTACAACTCCTTTTTGTGTCATCAAATTCAGATAGCTCATGGAATCTGAAAAACAAAATATTTAGTAGATTGAAGCTTGATTTACATAGTTAATTTACAGGCTCATAGTGTTTTAGATTTATCGATATTATAAAAAGATCATTTTGCCTAAAAATTTATCTGGATTAAAATTTTTATAACAATCATTCTTTTGTAATAAGCATGTCACATCAATCTATATCAACTTCTAAAATATAATTTGAGAATTGAACCAATGAATTTTTTTATCTCGATCAAACCTTAAATTAATTACTCTCTAATTTTATTTATAAGAAAAAGTTAGATTTTTAAATTTATTCAATAATTAATACATCTGATTTATTATACCGTTCAAATACATTGATTATTCAATAAATTAATTTTTTTTAATTAATAAGATCAGAGGTAGTACAATGTTGTGAAGTTTATAGGATTTGAACCACTTATTTTTAAAAATATATTGATAATATCATTACAAGTATAAGTTGCCTAAGAAATGAACGGAAAATTTTATTGATAATAACAGAAGTTGTATAAGAAATGAACAAAATTTTAGAGGCAATAAATACTATAGATGTCTACCAAGAAACAAACACCACTCGACACAACTTAAGTCTAACAAGGGATACACCAATTCAATACTATGAACCCAACAATAGAAACCATAATGATAATACGATATTATACTAGTATTAAACTAGAGGAAATTAAAATAAGAGTTATGCTATGTTTACACCTTTTCCATACATTAGTGTATCCTACACCGTATATAACAACAAATTATAATAGTCTTGCACAAAAACCAAGATAAATAAATTATTAAAAAATAAAATTAATATGTATTGTGTATAAAGTTACGATGGAGGTGTTATAAAATGGTGTCAATATATCTTTTCTCTTAAAATAAATAAATTAATCTCCCCACCATACCTACAACTTCCCCCATAATTTGCCGCAATAACCATTAAACGGGTGTATAGAACCTAAACATTATTTGTATAATACTAGTATAAAGCCATGAGTTCTTAGCCAGCTTCCCTATACACTATTAGTATTCCAACACTTTAATATTCTCAACAATTACTTCAAACAAAATTATTAATATTAAATTTTGACTACTCTATAAATTATTTTTAAAATTTATCTTTAGTTAATACGAGACTTGAATTTCTCCCAATACACCTTTAAATAAATATGGCTTCCACACAGGACCGACCCAAGGGTAAAGCGACCTACGCAAGGACTTTAGACCTCAAAAATTTTGATTATAAAAAGACTTCAAAATTTTTTATTTAGTCATAAATATTTTCAATGGCTTATTTCTTACATAAAATCTCATTGTTGAGTTGGTAAAATAGAGACCCCGTATCTTTTAGGTCTTTATTTCAACTCTTATTAAGTACAAAATTTTATTTTATTTATTTATTTTGTATGTCTCATTTTAAAAATTTCTTTAGACCTCTAAGCGGGTTGGGCCGACCCTACTTCCACACCAAACATCTTCATGATTCTCCTTGACTACACTTGAGATAAGATTACGCATAGCCAAAGAGCTCCTCCCCCTAAACAAGAAAAGATTGTCTCTATCTAAAACTCTAAACTCATACATCCCTTACTTAAGAATTCAGAGAACCCACCATCTGAGATTTCGGTTCTGGGATAAAAAATAACATCTCAAAAAAAACACATAAAGGGGAACTCCCCACCCACACGTCATGCCAAAAACTTGGTCGTTTGGCCGTCCCCAAACAACTTAACACAAGAGGATGAAATTTTATTAGACTCGTGATCTAGAGGGTATCCAAGGAGAGAAACATCTTTCCATCAATGAGACACCCACCTAAGACTTCCTACCTACCTTCCAAAGGGGAGTCAAAACCATGTGAACCGTACTTAGCCTTGATAATATCAACTCAAAGCGACGACAAATTCAAAAGAACCCTCCACCGCCATTTACTTAACAAGGCTATATTAAATAGTCTAAGATCTTTCTCCCTTCAAACCTCCAACCCTTTTTCCCTTACACACGTCCTCCCACTTAATTCATGCAATCTTTGTTCCTCCTTTCGAGCCTTGAAAGTTAATTTTTTTTGCAAACTCACCAACTTCTTTCAAACAAGAATCAACATCTTTATGAAAGACAAAAACAACACATGGATAGAGCTCAACACTGAATTTATAAGGATCACCCTACCTCCAAAATTCAAAAAATCATTCCTCCAAAAGACTAATATCTTAGACACTAGATTAAAAAGAGGAACTCAAGTCTCTTCCTTCTTCATGTTAGCACCTACAAGAAGCCTTAAATACATGAAAGAAAGAGAATCCACCTTACAGTGAAGAAAGCCTTCACCCAGCTCTAGGAAAGTCCTACTAACATTAACCTCATACAGACTACTCTTACGAAAATTCACTTTGAGGTCCGAAGCATACTTGAAGCTTTTGAGAACTGCCTTGATAGTCAAGAAGTTTTCAACATATGGGATGCCAACCAACATAGTGTCATCTGTATTGAAGATGGTACATCTCAAACAGATTTGGACCCGCCTTAAAACCTTCAAGTACCCCGGCTGAAACCATTTTTTTAAGGAAGCGTTAAGCCCCTCTACCACCAAAAGAAAAAGAAAGGGGGCTAAAGGATCTCATTTCTTCCGACCCTTTTGAATACTAATTTCCTCAGTTGGAGAACCATTCCCTAACAGTGAGAAACTATCGGAAAAGACACAAGCACGAATCCAAACCCTCTATCTATCATCAAAATCAAACTTCCGCAATATATAATCCAAAAAATACCAACTAAGAATCGTGGATCTTCTCAAAATCTATTTTAAACACCAAACAATCTCTTTTAAACACATTAGCGTAGTCTAGAACCTCGTTAAGGACAAACACTCCATCCACCAATTTCCACCCCTTAAAAAAGGTTCATTGATATTACTTTTCATAAGACCTATAGATGAAAGCAAAATAAAATTGTTTGAACCTAGCATTTTTGAACGTCACAATCTTCCACTACCTCTCATTCTCTGACAATGGAAAGGGGACTATATGTGCTTCATTGTCCACTTGAAACCTTGTCAAGAAAATTTGTCTATTAAGAGTAGGTCATTCCTAGTTACCATTAGAGAAGTGGTTTTTGCAATAAAGAACCCGCCTTTCCAATTCATTTGAGTTGAATTTTCAACCCAACAACTTGTCATCAACAAAGCATTAATGACATTTTTTACTAGACACATGCATGAATGTATCATGTAATCGCATATCCTTCTTTCAATCACTTTAAGCATATAAGATTGGAAAAGGATAGCATATCTTTATTTCAACCACTTGAACATGAAGTTTGGAAAACGATAGTATCCTTATTTTTCAAAAGCCTCCACAGATTTGCAAACTTTTCAAATCAAGCTCTTTAATATGATCCGCTCATATATATATCTTGATAAATTACCTTAGTGAAGAATGCTATAATATGGTTTATAATAACGCTATGTTTAAATTACATATGCATAACTAGAAATAGAATCAGTAACTAAAATTAGAAATAAAAAATAAATGAAACTTTTTTCTAATTTCCTCATTACTAAATTTGGGTATATAACATAATTAGTGACATGTTTCATTTTTTTTCTTTCTACTTTTGTTTAACAATCATAATAGTGTT
The DNA here is from genome assembly GCA_022829125.1 of Lathyrus tuberosus. Taxonomy (NCBI): domain Eukaryota; kingdom Viridiplantae; phylum Streptophyta; class Magnoliopsida; order Fabales; family Fabaceae; genus Lathyrus; species Lathyrus tuberosus. The sequence goes on from JALAZF010000093.1 coordinate 11,472,530, forward strand.
GAGAAGTCTCTATACCCAAAATTTTCCACTTGAGAGTTGTTAAGTATTTCTTTTAACAAGTTGAATCTTCTTTTATTAAGCAAAAACTATATTTTAAAATAGATTATAAGTGTACTAGGTCTATAACAACCGTTACATCAAAATTTTCATTATAGACAACCCAACAAACAAGTACCACACAATAAAGATTTTAACTTGTCAAAAATAGAAAAAGAAGATTTGATATAGAACCAACAATGATTGATCCAATTGATAAAAAAAATTTATAATAAAATTCAGAAAACTCAAGAATTAGTTTAAAGAGATTAGGGTCTGTGAACCTGCTACATCGCTGACAAAACCTTTGCTGCATCTCTGCAATGTGTACGGCAGGTGCCTTAGCATGATACTCACATACCTTATGTCTCCGATGATACTGTTTAGCTTCACTCAGATCAGCATCACAATTCTCCACTTGACAACAAGGTGGAATATTCGACCCTCCAGCTTTGGACCTTGGTTTACTATACAGATCTGTAACTACCCTCTTCTTTCTACCTTCCTCCTCCTCTTCAAAATCCATTTCATCTTCATCTTCATGTTCCATCTCTTCGTGATTGTTCACCACCTCTTTGTTCCTCCAAGTTCTTTTTGCCTCTGACCTTCTTGTCTCCATGGCTTCAAGGGAAAAAAAAAAGCCAGAGAGATCTAGACACCAAGGTTATAAATATGAAGAAAACCTAATTATTTGGACCACAAGTGGTGTATATGGTATGGTCTTCACATTTATTTGTCGTGATCTAGCTAGGGTAAAAGTGAAAGGTGGCGGACTTAAAAGCCTATGTTTTTTATAGGTATGAATAGTACAAGACGACCTGGTGAAGACTATGAACAAAAATTTGTTAACTTTGACGAGAGAATCATGTATGCAATAATTATTCATATGGCTTATGTTTTAGTCCAATTTCTAATTATTATCTTTTTCATCTTAACTTTTGGTTGGAACCTTTTGTGAACTCGTCTTCGGTCGTCGTTGTGTTATCTCAACTCTTGGTTGGTAATCTGTGAAGTATCCCAACTTTTGGTTGGTACTCTCGGGTCCCATCCCAACTTTTGGTTAGGCATGGCAAAAAAACCCAGACCCGCCGGGGCCCGCCCGGACCCGCCCCGAAATTAGCGGGGAAAACCCGGTTTAACTGGGTGCGGGTGCGGGTAAAACCCGATTTTTGATTACGGGTGCGGGTGCGGGGGCGGGGGATGCTACTACCCGCCCCGCACCCGCCCCCGCCCCCGCCCCGGTCTAGCTTAATTTACTTTTATATTTTATTTTAATTATTTTATTATATATTTATTAAAATTATTTTAATTTTTAAAAATAGTTTTACTAGAAAAACATGTTTATTAATTATTTTACTCTTTAAAAACATGTTTATTATTAAAATAATTAATTATTTAATTAAATTATTAATTTTTATTATTATGAAAAATATTTATTAAAAAAAAAATAGTTTTGCGGGTGGGGGCGGGGGCGGGGGCGGGGAACCCGTTCCCCATTGGGGGCGGGTCTGGGTGGTAGTTTTTTACCCCCGACTGGGTGCGGGTGCGGGGGCGGGTCTGTCTCTGGGTGGCGGGTGCGGGTGCGGGGCTGCTCAAACCCGCCCCCGACCCGCCCCGTTGCCATGTCTACTTTTGGTTGATGCCTTTCGTTATTCCAACTCTTGGTTGGTATCCCCGTTCTGTCTGAATCCCAACTTTTAATTGGTATCTTTTGTTTGAACTTCCATTTTTTCGGGTTGTTGACTCATCTATTATCTTTTGTTATCCCGACTTTTGGTTGGTATCTTACATATGTTCGTTATCCCAACTTTTGGTTGGTATCCGCTATCTTTAAGTCCAGCTTCGGCTGGCAATCACTTTATCTTTTATCTACCCACAGGTTGCAAATTTCCGGGTTTTTTTGGTATTCAATCTCTGTGCATCCTGAATGCCGGAAAGTCGCTGCTCTCATTCCTTCAGGACCAGGTCGATTGAATAGGAGCAGTTGTAGCACCTCAAAATTTGCCATCCTCTTTCTAACACTAACTAGCTTATGTTTCATTTCATTTTTGCATATCATTGGTTCTAAGCATGGGATCAAGGTATCTTGGCCCTCAAGGAGAAGAGCATTTATTCCAAAGGCAAGCTTGAGTTTATTTTTCAACCTTGGGGCTCCTTCAAAGCCTCAAGGCCCTCACCTCATCAAGACATGTCTCATAATCCATTGAAGCACTGATCACATCCTCCTAGCTTGAATTCTCAAGTTAGGGCTTTTGGGGTTCTTGGGTTTAACACTCCAATGGGCAAGATTTTTGAAGCTTTATCATCATCATATTGCACATTTCATCTTTGTTTAAGAGATCCTACATCATACTCAGAGGAATTTGAGTTTGGAGCTTGGGTAGATTCCACCTAACATTTGGGGCCAAAATTAGGGTTTAGCATATAATCAGTTTATTTCTGATTTCTTGTGCAAGACTTGATTCCATGATATTCCATATGTCCCAAGGTGTCTAGGTATGCAAGATTGACCATCAATTTGATTCAGCAGGGTCTCAATTAATCAGAGGATTGAAAATCAAGAGAATTGGAGATAAAGTCAACTGTGCAGTGAAAAAGTCAACTCCTGCCTTTTTGAGGTCAAATTCTTGTTCATCATGTCAAATGTGATCAATGGATGGATTTTGTCAAGAAATGTCAAGGGATTCATCAAAAATCAAGAATTTGGAAAACTTGCCATTTATGGAAAATTAGGGTTTTAGAGAGTTACCATTTTTGGAAAGTTCTAGCCCAAAATCAGCCAACTTCATGGCCAATTTTCTCCATGCTCTAGGCTTCATTTCAATTTTCCCCCAACATCAAAGTTTTAGAGAATTCTCTCAGCTTTCTTTTGAGTACTAGAATGCTTTCATTGGATGTGTAGAGCTCAAGATATGATCTTCCCAAGTTAGGGTTTTGAAGTTGGTAACTTAGTGAAATTTTCACTAAGTTTTGGACAGAATTTTTGACTACTTTCCATAGCTTTTTTCATCATGATCCCAACTTCATTTCAATCTTTGGCAAACATGAAAGTTGTAGGCCTTGATCTAAGCTTTCCAACCATTACTAGAAGTCTTCATTTGGATCAAAATTGACAAAGTTATGGTGTTCACAAGTTCATGATTTTTCATGTCAAAGTTCAACACTTAGAAAAAATTTCTGGTTTTGTTTTGGACAGTTTTGAATGCCAATGTTCATGCTTATTTTTAAGTAACTTCCAAGCATCAATCCCACTCTTCTTCAACATGAAACTTGTTCACCTCATCCTCTACTTCATTTTTGAACCAAGTTTCTCATTTTTTGGACAAGAATTCATCAAGCTTTGCTCATGGAAAGTGGAGGTTTTCCAACTGTTTTTTTTATAGGATTTGATGATGATCTTGCATGATACTTTGCAGCAACTTTTGCCTTGCCAATTCATGTGCAAAAACCACCATTTGGTCATACAAAACATTGCCATAAAGGTGCCAACATTGCCATGTACCATTTGCCCCATATTTAAATATTTTTGCCAAAAATGAAAATCCTCTAAACTTGCTCAACAAGGATTGTTGTTTCCACTAATCCACTCTGAATTCACCAGCTCTCTTTGTCCCCATAAGATGACAGAAAAAACAAACCACACCATGCCGTGTGAACATGTGCCACCACCATTTCACTTCTTTTCAAAAAACTTTACCACTAGTTTTAACCACTTGACATGAGTTTTCCCCACACAAAAACTTCATATATAAGCTAAAGATAAAACCCTAGGGAGATCATCTCATTTTCTGCAACCACAAAACCCTAAAGCTCTCTCTCACTCTCAAAACCTCTCTCTTTGAAGCTCTCATTTCCTTCAAGTTTCTCTGCATTTTTTGTTTGACTCTTCATCACTGAGGCACAAGGAGACCATTGGAAGGATTTGTTTGAAGTTACTATAAAGTTTCATGGGCCAACAGAGCCACTCCGTTGAGTAATTTTCTTCAACTCTAAGCTTGCATTTTAGACCTGTTTTAGGATCATGTTGGGTGCATCGGAAGTCCTACCTTAGGGTAGGCAATGTTTGAATAATTATTTGTGTGTTTTGATGAAGTTCCATTTTAAGTGTGCAAACTTTAATTCATGTTTTCTTGAGTTTTAGTGGTTACTTTTCATTTATTTTCGCATATTTGAGATCACCATGATGTGTGCTACAATGTTATGTATTGGTTGTTTTGATTTGAAGTTATGGATCCATGGGTGTTATTACTTTAGGTTGGATTTTCATGGCCTTAGAGGTAAAATAATGAGAAGATAATTGCATTTTTGGAAAGTACATGAAAAATGAGGGGAGTTGCTTTCTTGCGTCTCCGGCCGCGCCAGCCGCCGCCGGCGGTGGCCGGCCGGACTGGTTCGTCCTCCCCAGTCGTTGAACACTGTTCACGTAAGGACCTTGCATGTTATGAAGATAACGATGATGTGGCGGTATGTATTTGGTTGGTATTCTATTTTGTCATGTAGTCACTTAAACATTGTGTGACCAATTGATGTGCATGTCCACATGTTTCTTTGTTACAATTTAATTCATTTTTTCATTTTCTTTTGATGCAAATTCTGATAACATGTGACATTCTCATGGGCCTGCGCAAGTTTGTTTTCGTACCCCCCTCGTTACAGGCCAAGGTGGGTTTTGGTGTGTTTTTTCCTTGCTAATGCACGCTCCCACTTTATCACTAGTTTTATTTCTTTTTTATTTTATTCTTTTTTAATTTTCGTTTTATTTTATCCTATAAAAATATTTCCTCTTATTAAAAATTCCAAAAAAATCATGTATGTATTTAATGTCTTATTTAATTTTCTATGAATTTTATTTTCATTTTCCATTTATTTTGATATTTAATTCTGATTTTCTTTTCCAAAGTGTCTTCCATGCCTACCCATGTGATTCATGCTTATGTTTGGTGACTTTGTCATGCTTTCTTGAGCTGTATTTTTTACCATGTGTTCATACTTGGATGAGGAATGTTTGAGTGTCATGTTGCTGCCTTGGTGATTAATTTTTGACTATTTTCCATGTGGTTCTCATTGCTTCTCGATTATTGCTCGGTTAGCTTGATGTGTGTGATGTTTGATCCATTTGATGAGGACATTTTGTGATTCTTGTTGAGATCTTTTGCAAATGCATCCTTGATGGATACAAAATGATTTTGGAATTTATTTGGATTTTTATAAGGCATGCTTCTATTTTTGGTTGATGCTTACATGTGGCTTTAACTATGAACGGAATGTTTTGGGTACTTGACCTAGTTTGGATCTTTTTTACCACTTGTGCTTAAGTGAAGCTTGAAATGATTATATAATGTGATCATGTACTGTCTTGGCTTGTTTGTGGCTTTGGAATCATTCTCATTTAATCATTTTTCTATTTGTGGTTGATTTTCCAAGTTGACAATGTTTTGGCATTACTCTTTGGATGTTTGTGAACTAGTTTCTTTGTAATACCTTTTCATATGATCTAATGAATGCTTGGTGACTCTTGTTTGCTTTAAATAACATGTGTGGAGTTCTGACCCTCTTGATATGGTGTCCATTGAGTGACATTTTCTCACTTCTTGTCTCACATGATCTTTTGTTGCTCGCATGAATGACATAAGTGAATGTTTTGCCTAGTTTTGACATATGCTTTGAATGTGATGGATAATGTTCCTTCTTTGATGGTTTGAGCTTGTTATGACATGATGTGCTTGCTTCCCTATCTTGTATCTCACCTCATTTGGTCTTATCTATCATTGTTCTATGTCTTGATCACTTGAGTGTGTTTGAACACTTTGTCTTGCATGATCTTGTTTGCGTGGACTTGATGATTGGTGATTGCTTGGTATGAGTATGATGTTTGCCATGTTGCTTTGCTTCTTGAGTTGAACTTTCATGTTTGTTCACTTTGTTGCATCTCCTTCTTCATCTCTTACTTCTTTCTTCTCCCCTAAGTCTTAAGACATGTTTAAGTCATAGATTTGCTTTTGCATGTTCCCTTAGGATTCCCTAGTCCAACTTAATCTTTAATTAAGCTTAAGGTATAATAGACATTAGGAGCTAATCCATGTATGCTAACATTAGGTAGACTCCCCTTTCATCTAGACTTTAGGGCCATTTTGTATGATAACATTAGGATTTTCAGATTCCCATTAGTGTTTTCTTTTCAACCTTTGTGTCTTCTCTTCTCATCTCGAAACAAGTCTAAAACACTTAATAAGTACAATGAACATTGTGCGCCATGAACCTTAAGTACATAGGAAATGAAGAATTAGGGGTCTCCATTCACTCTTCAAGAGTGTTTAGCATACATCTCATTGGGGGCGACCATGCGACGCATTCGCTCCTATGTCATAGACTTTAGTGCAATGTGAGTTTCAAACTAACTTCAATCTACTTCTGCCTAAAAAACACAAACCAAATTCAAATATTTTTCATCCTTCGGGATTGTTGGGTTTCAAATCATTTTCAAAAAAGAGCACGTTACTTTCGTTCAGTCGCAAACAGGCATCGACCCTAACTGCCGGACGTGAACCTAACGTCGCTCATAAAAAAAACACTTAACCATTGTGGTCGTTACCACGAACTATGGACGCTCTGATTTCCTCTCTCTGGTTAGATTGAGGATACGAAGGCACAAGATGGCGATGTCTTGGCGAGCACCCTTCCATCTCTTTTTCCCGTAGTCCCACGAACTACGGACGCTCTGATTTCCTCTCTCTGGTTAGATTGAGGATACGTAGGCACAAGACGACGAGGTATTGGCGAGCACCCTTCCCTTCATTTTCGTAGTCCCACGAACTATGGACGCTCTAATTTCCTCTCTCTGGTTAGATTGAGGATACGTAGGCACAAGACGACGATGTCTTGGCGAGCATGCTTCCCTTTTTTTTCTCCCTTAGTCCCACGAACTACGGACGCTCTGATTTCCTCTCTCTGGTTAGATTGAGGCTACGTAGGCACGAGACGACGATGTCTAGGTGAGCAACCTTCCCCCCATTCACCCGTAGTCCTCCAAACTACGTTGACTCTGACTTTCCCATTGCACGAGGGAATACGTAGGCCTAGGACAGCGATGTCCTATCGAGTCTTTTTTTTTCCTTTTGGTGTTCCGTTTCTGTTTAGCAGTAGGCTTTAGATAACTCACCCTTTGATTAGATAACAAGCATGGATCCCATCGAGTATGATGGACGCGTGGGGGTGTTAATACATTCCCCTCGCATAACCGACTCCCGAACCCGGACTATGGTTGCGATGACCATGTCTTTTCCCTTTTGAAGTTTCTTCGATTGTTTCCTTTCCCTGCGTCAGGATAAATAGTTCGGTGGCGACTCTTCTGTTCTGTTTCCCCCAGTTATTTTTTCACAGTCACGACAGCTGGCGACTCTGCTGAGGACCTGGTTCCCTATGCGAGTCAATCCTAGTGCTTGTCTATTTTGTTTCATTGGGTGTTTATTTTTTGTGCATTATTTGTTGTATATTATTGTATTTTACTGCATTTATCGCATTTGATTACCGTTATCATATTGCTCTGCTGCTGTTGTGTTGTTGGGTGGGTTGGATTCATGAGAGATAAGCCCAATACCCAGGCTTGAGCATACACCTAGGATTAGAGTGGAAAGTAGTGTGACTTGTGTGGCATTTGGTCAGACTTAGTATACACAAAAATTCCACATCCAGACGAGGTTTTCTTTGGTAATGTTCTATCCTGCACATTGGGGCAGACGGTAGAATGTAACCTAGAGAGCTGTCAACTCTGGCGACCATTTCCCGAGGACTCACTTGAGGCACTCCTCCCAAGAGGTAATAATGGCAGACCAGAAATGGCAAACCCATTATGCTTCTTAATCCGATGACCTGAAGCTGGGAACTTATCATAGGGTGACCTTTTTTTAGGGGAATCATTTGAGGCCTCCTCGATTGGTGATGATGCCAAACCAGAAATGGTGAACGTGTAGCGCGATTTTTGTGGTCTTGAATCACTATCGCTTGGGGTACTACAGATCGATTCATTTTTTATCCTGTTAAGCTGATTAAGGAAGGGAAATAGATGTCTCCAATTAACCCTGCTTGCATACTGAGTTTGAACAGCGGTTTGTTAGGTTACGAATGCTATTAAAATGTGGGCCCTTCTTCGATTTATTTTGTTAAGAACACAGTGTTTGGACTATTTGTGAGGTTTTAGGTAATGTGTTTAGATTTGATGCTTTTGGGTTGATTTGGTGGAGGTACTTGATTTTTGGTTTTTGATTAGTATGCTCGCTAAGTTTTTTCAATCTTATGCCTACGTATTCCCGTTTAACGAAACAAGGAAATCAGAGCGATCGTAGTTCCTCTTATTCTATGGGAGGAAAGAGGTTGTTTTGGTGTCTTGTTCAAAGCCCAAGACATGAAGCTAAAGGTGGTTTGTATCTTGTTCAAAGCCCAAGATGTGAAGCTGAGAGAAAAATTGTCATCTCTAAAAAGGAGTTGTTGATGTTTGTATGCTGTGAGCAAGGCATGACTTTGATGCTAAAAGGTTGATTGACTCAACTGGGATTTTTTTTATACAAAGCCTAAGAGGAGTCTATTGGCCCAACAAGAGGGTGTTTTTATATGTCTTGTACGAAGCCCGAGACGGAGGCTAAAGGGGTTGACTCAACAAGAGAGTGCGCAACAAGAGAGTGCTTTAGTGTCTCGTACGAAGCCCGAGATGAAGGCTAAAAGGGGAGTGACTCAACAACAGAGTCTGTTTGACAGGTGATTGACTCAACAAGAGAGTCTTTTATACTCAACAAGAGAGTGATTTATATGTGCCTTGTATGAAGCCCAAGACGGAGGCTAAAAGTGTTTGACTCAACAAGAGAGTCTTTTATACTCAACAAGAGAGTGTTTTCTATCTCGTACGAAGCCCGAGATGGAGGCTAAAAGTGTTTGAATCAATAAGAGAGTCTTTTATACCCAACAAGAGAGTGTTTTCTATCTCTTACGAAGCCCGAGATAGAGGCTAAAAGGGAAGCTAACTCAACAAGAGAGTCTTTTATACTCAACAAGAGAGTGTTTTCTATCTCGTACGAAGCCCGAGATGGAGGCTAAAAGTGTTTGACTCAACAAAAGAGTCTTTTATACTCAACAAGAGAGTGTGAAAAGGTTAGCTTCATTGGGGAGAATCATTGTACAAAGCCCAAGAGGAGGCTATCTTTCCGTTGAAGATCCTGGAGTGGGTCCAAGAGAGACTGGGGGTTTCTTCCTATGTTGGAAAGGAACTTGAGAATGTCTTTGAGACTCAATGGTCTTAGATTGTCCAAGTCTAGAGTTTTATCTTTTGTACAATACCCAAGAGGATGCGCGGGTCATTAAGGGATGAGTATCAACCCTACAACGGCCGAAGTTTTTGACGCTGGAAAGACTGCTCTAGCAAAGGATGACTAAGTTCTGTCTTATACCTTTAAGAGGTCGTCAGGATCTTTGTATCAAGCCCAATAGAAGGCATGAGAACTTTTAAGAAGCCGAAGAGTCCTTGTACACCCAAGAGGAGGTGGGGATGCTTTTAGGAAGCCTATGGGACCCCAAACCAAGAGAAGTTCAAGACATGCTATTCACCGAGAATAGACCAAGCCAGGAAAGTTCAAGGATTTGGAAGAAACTCAAGAGATTCCATTCACGGAGAAAAGATCATCTTTGGGGAGTTAGAGTTTCTTTGACAATTTCTAAGGGTGACAGTCTGAGAAAGGGTTCACTGAGAATGTTGCCTTTCACGTCTCCATATTGTTTAACCCCAAGAGGAGGGAAGACTGTATCTGGTAATACTATGGGGGATCTAGTTTTGACTGTATTTGAGAGTGACCAACAGGGCTTTACCTAGTGCTAGACGCAGTTGCCGGGGAAAACTCTAAATAACTATACTAGTATTACACAGTGGATATTTGACAAGTATATAAAAGGATGTGAAAGAAGACTTACAGTGAGCAGCCCTATAATACAGTTATATATAGATGAATGCGGATAAAGAAAGCGGGTAAACACTTACTCGGTTGTAGAGCTTCCATGCTGTTTTGTTAGTTGTTCAACAAATAAAGTTTTGATAACAATATTATATTATAAATCAAAGGAGAAAGTGCTTTGAAAAGAGATGGTTGAGGGCTTACAGCTCAAGGAGAGGCCCAAGGTTTTATCAGTGATTGCACTGTTGTTTTGAAATTATACAGGGACTTATACAAGTGACTGAGGCCCAAAAAGGTTTTCTGTACAAAGGGATGGGTATTACACTCTTTCAAGAGGCCCAAAGGTGTTTAAAGAAAAGGAATGAGGCTTATAACACGAGGGTAGGCCCAGATGATTTAATTTTTGAACTGACTATTGCGCCGAGATTTTTCTTTTAACGCGGAGGAACTTATACAATGTCTGAGGCCCAAAAAGTTTTGGTTAAAAGGGGGTTGGGTCTTACACTCTATTAGAGGCCCAATAATTTATTTTTGTACAAGTGGCACTACGCCAAAAAGAAGTTTAGACGGCACCTAAAAGACAGCGCTTATATACAAAAGCGCTGCTAAAAAGAATAAAAAAATTTCGCTAATAAAAAGCGCCTTAAAAGAAAGGCTTTAGAAAGCGTTGTAAAAGACTGCCACTTTAGACCACCTTAGAAAGCGCTTTCCAAAAAGCGCTGCTATAGGTATTACTTTAGAGAGCGCTTTTAAAAAGCGCTCTCTAAAGGCCACCTTAGAAAGCTCTTTCAGAAAGCGCTCTTATAGGACTTTAATTATTTTCACTTTAGAAAGCGCTTTCTAAGAAAAAGCGCCCTCTAAAGTCCTGTACTAATTAAAATATAAAACAATTCTAAACATTTTCAGAGACACTTCTATTCATTTTCTCTCTCGACCGTTTCTCTAAACCCTTGCCGTCGTTCTTGCATGCCATTATTGTCGTCGTTCTTTGCCGTTTGTCGTCACCGTTGCCGTCACTGTTGTATTTCATTCGTGAAAACGTTGTTGTTGTTGTTGTTGTTCTTTTTCTCTTATCCTCTGAAAACGAAAGGTACGTTGTTACTCTTTTATTATTCATTTCTCTGTTTTTAAAATTTGTTTTTTATTTGATTTTAATGCTGAAAAAGTTTTCACGATGAGGATAAAAGCTCCCTCTTTTATTGTAGAATCGAACCTATTCTTTGCTTTTATTTTTCATGTATATTTGGCAAAGTATCAATCCCTTTTTTTTACAAATGTCCCTCTTTTTTTATAATAAGCTCATTGTGTTATGCATTCATGATACAACCTAGTTTTGTGGAAGGTTACTTTTAAATATTTTCTACTGTATATTTGGCAAAGTTGATTAGTATAAACAACCTAGTATTGATTGAAATTGTATTTCTCTAGTTGTGTTGTACTATTTTTCCAATTTATTGTGTTTGGTCTATCCTTTTTTCCCAAGTTCATTTCTTTTATTTTCTAGAACTTGTGACTTTTTGTTATAAGTTAATTGTCTACTTTATACTTATTGAGGAGAGAATTTTTTTGATACTTTAAATTATAATTGTCTACTTTATAAGTTAATTAGAATTTTTTTGATACTTTAAATTATAAGTTAGTTGCCACTTATCAAGTTATGACTCATAATTGGTCAATTAATGATATTTCATTTTATGATACGTGTATAGGGGTTACTTGTGTTCAAAGTGTGAAAGTCGGATCGTTTCCCTACAGGTATAACATTTTTCCTTTTTCTTTTTGTTTAGTTTAATTAGTATAACTATGGATAAGAAATGGATGTCTTCAAGTCTATTGTCGAAAGAGTACGACAATGGGGTATCGGAATTCGTTAAGTTTGCTGTTGCGCACGCCAAAGACCCCAGTCGAATGATATGTCCTTGCTTGGGTTGCTGTTTTGGGAGTCGGGTTGACGCGGTTCAGTTGGCATCGCATTTATTGAGGAGTGGAATTGATAGAAGTTATACATGTTGGAATTTGCATGGTGAGAAAATTAACGGGAATGTTGAATCGGGGGATAATACGACCTACGCTTCATACGACAATGGCACAGATACATACGATTCTGATCGAGTCGAAGAGATTGCAGAAGCACTTGAAGAAGATCTTAAGGATTGTCCCAAAATGTTTGAGAGGTTGGTAAGCGATGCAGAGAAACCGTTATATAATGGTTGCACTAAATTTACAAGATTGTCTGCGGTATTAAAGTTGTACAACTTAAAGGCAGACAATGGATGGTCGGATAAAAGTTTCACAGAATTATTGGCCCTTATGAAAGATATGCTTCCAGAGGATAATGCTCATCCCAATCGAACATATGAGGCCAAAAAGATGTTGTGCTCTATTGGCATGAGCTATGATAAGATACATGCATGTCCAAATGATTGCGTATTGTTTCGAAATGAGTATGCATCGTTAAATGAGTGTCCTAAATGTGGTGTCTCTCGATATAAGAAAAAGTTGTCTCCAGCAAAAGTCTTATGGTATTTTCCTATAATTTCGAGATTTAGACGCATGTTTCGTAGTGAGACCGATTCAAGACATTTGACTTGGCATGCAGATGAAAGAATTATTGATGGAAAGTTTCGACATCCGGCAGATTCACCACAGTGGATGAAAATTGATGATGATTATCCTGAATTTGGAAAAGAAGCAAGAAACCTTCGCTTGGCATTATCTACTGATGGAATGAACCCACACAGTATTCAAAGTATCTCACATAGCACTTGGCATGTGATCCTAATGATTTATAACCTACCTCCATGGCTATGTATGAAGCGTAAGTATCTCACATTGTGTTTTTTCTTCAAGTCAATTTGAAGTAAGGTGATCGATCTTGCGATCTTACCAATATTGCAAAAAGAAATAGTTATTACTTTGTGTGATCTTGAAATGTATTTTCCTCCCTCGTTTTTTGACATAATGGTTCATCTAGTTGTTCATCTAGTGAAAGAGACACAATTGTGTGGACCGGCTTATATGAGATGGATGTACCCTGCTGAACGTTATATGAAAATATTAAAAGGGTATGTGAAAAACCGAAGTCGACCAGAGGGTTGTATTGCCGAACGATACATTGTTGAAGAAGCGGTTGAGTTTTGTACTGAATATCTGTCCAATGTACAATCAATTGGACTCCCCAAATCTCATATTGTCGGAAAAAAAAGAAGGAAAAAAGTTAATTGGAAATGAAGTTGTGACAGTATCAAGGGTCGAACGGGATCAAGTGCATTTGTATGTTCTGCACAATGAGAATGAGGTTGAGCCGTATGTTAAAATGCACAAGGATGTTCTCCGAGGTTTAAATCCGAATAGAAATGAGAATTGGATAGTACGAGAGCACAATCGAAGTTTCATACCTTGGTTTAAGGATCATATTTATTCAAAGTATTATTCAGACCGCGATTCAATAACAGAAAGGTTGAGATGTTTAGCATATGGTCCAAGTATGGTCGTGTTTTCTTATAGCGCATACGCAATTAATGGATACACATTTTATACCAAAGAACAAGATGATAAAAGTACTATGCAAAATAGTGGTGTCACCGTGGTAGCTGAAGCAATGCACATTTCAAGTGTGAAAGACTTAAACCCCAAATTTGCAAATCTGTCATATTTTGGGGTTATCGAGCGCATTTGGGTGTTTGATTATGAGAAGTTTCAGATTCCTATATTTCGTTGCAAGTGGGTTGAAAATAATAATGGCGTACGAATGGATAAGTCAGGATTTTTGCAAGTGGATTTTAATAGGGTGGGGTACAAAGATGAGCCTTTTATTCTAGCCTCTCAAGCTAAACAAGTGTTCTATGTCACTGACCTGACAAGTACAAAATGGTCTATAGTGCTTTTATCTAACAAAGTAATTGATGAAAACGTTGGAGATCAAGGTGATATTGATGTTGATGTTGATATTGAATCATTTACTAGAAATGATCAAGATGAAAATATTGTAGCGAATGAATCATATACTAGAAATGATCATAATGAGGGTATTTGGATCAATCCAACCGTCCGTGTTGTTAAGAGACGGGTAGAACATACTCCAAACAAGAAAAGAAAGAGACGTTAGTGAAAAAGGTACTAGTTGTAAAATTATAGCTTATATCATTCAATGGATTAGGATCATGGATTTTTATATTTGTCATTTAATTTCTGTTTTTTTCTTTCTTACAGGTCAAGTGTCTAGTAACCAGGAAGATACGCACGAGTAGCACGGGTTAGAGCAACCAATATTACATGGGTCAAAGTGGAGGTATATTAATTTTCACAATATTGCTTATTAGTGATGCTACTTGATAACACAAAACATCTATATATTATTTCTTAACTAATGCGTATTTTGTTTTGTTATGTAGTATTTCGATGATATGGCGTGTCCTTATTACACGAGGAAACAATTGCAAGATACTAACGAGGAATTGTGCGAATTTTTTATTGCAAGAAGAATTCTTTCTTGAATGTATAATTTTATGAATGTAAATTCTAGTTTATTGAAATGTAAATTCTATGCAGGTTTGAAATCATACAATAGAATTTGTGCGAATTCTGCATGTAAATTCTAGTTTATTGAAATGTACAAATTCTAGTTTATAGAATTCTACATTAAGTGTAAATTCTAGTTTTGAAATAGAATTTGTTGATAAATTTATTGAAATGTGAATTATACAGGTTTATGGAAATGTGAATTATACAGGTTTCTGCATAAAAAAAATGGTTAAAATGGGATTTAAAAAAAAAATCTTCAAAATTATACGTAGACAAAAGACAGCGCCTTTGAGAAAAAACCGCTGTCTAAGGTTAAACATTAGACAGCGCTTTAAAAAACGTTGTCTTAAGGCCACTTTTAGAGAGCGCTTTTAAGGAAAAAGCGCTCTCTAAAGGTATAAAAAAAATCATTATACGTATACATTAGACAGCGCTTTGAAAAACGCTGTCTAAAAGCACCTTTAGAGAGCGCTTTTGAAGGAAAAAGCGCTTTCTAAAGTTTTTTAAAAAAAAATTTTAATTTTAAACGTATCTTTAGACAGCGTTTTTAAAAGCGCTGTCTAAAGTCCAATTTTAGAGAGCGCTTTTTCATAAATAAAAAAGTGTTGTCTTTACCGACGACAACGCTGGCTTAGACAACACTTTTAAGCGCTGTCATAGGCCAAGAAAAGCGCCCTCTTTTCCCTTATTTGGCGTAGTGTGGTGGGGCTTACAGCTCAAGGAGAGACCCAAGGTTTTTATTAAAAAGGCGACGATCGCGCTGAACTTTTTGATGGGATCGGGACTTATACAATACACTAAGGCCCAAATCATTTTAGTTTTCAAGAAGGGTTGGGTCTTACACTCTACTAGAGGCCCAAAAGTGTTTGAAAAAGATTTATGAGGGTGTAAATCAAAGAAACCCTAAATTTTTTTTCCTTTAAAAGTAAATATTTATGGAAAATCAATAAAATGATAAAAATACCTAATAAGTTTGAATAAACAACTTGTGATTTTGTTTAAGGTTTGAAAAATGAGGGTTTAATCACAAGATGAATTAAAACTCATTTGGTTTTGATTTTCAAGATAAATATTCACTTTTAAATGTTTAAAAACAATTAAAAATGAATTTATTCACAAAAATACTAATTATATTAAATAAATAATATAAATTTAATTTTTTTTGGGGGATAAAATATTACAACATTTTTTTGATTTTTTACAAAAAGAACCAATAAAAAATAATTAAAATTGAGGGAGTTATTAATTTGTCAAATCATTAAAAATAATATGAAAAATAGTAAAATATGAAAAAATATGAAAAAATATGAAAAAGTGGTAAAAAAGAGGATCTGGGGCGAGGGGGATTCGAACCTCAGACCTCTTGTGTACAGGGCGCGCGTCTTACCACTGGGGTGGTGATACATCTGTTGATTGAAACACAACCACAAATATATAAGGCTTGCCTTGTTTTTGGCCTGGCCCAAGGCAAGGCAAGGCAAGATTTTGGTTAGAAACGTGAAGGCCATAACTTTCTTATTTCTCCATGGATGGAGGCAAAATTTATATGTATCTGGCCTAGAATTTCCTAAGGAAACCAATGGTGGTGGTGGTTTTTCCAGAAAATAAATCCTCCTCAAAACCCGATAGTGGTTTTGAAATAGGCCATGGTTTGCATTTTATGTGCTACCTCTTGATACAGGTATGAATTACATGATAAATTGGTGCAAACATAACACATATAACATGTATAAGAGATGCATGATCAGTGGACTTCAAAGCAAATCATATTTCAGATAGTTCAAGTTGTGATGCTTACCTCTCTTTGGAGCTTTTGGGCTATCTACCAAGTGCTTTGTTCCAGAAATTTTTTGATGCTTTGGACACCCTCAAATGATCCCTTAGAAGCTTTTAGGATGATTGGAATCAGCTGGAAACCTCAAGAATGGAAATTTACCCTTTCTTGCAAAAGGGGCAATAGTGCCCAAAATAGCAACTCCCTCAAATGATGTTCCAGATGTTGGGAACCATTTGAGATAGTTCAAGGATGATATTTGGAGTGTGTTTGAGGTTTTATCTGGTTTGGAAAGTGACTGATTCAAGACATGGCTTGAAAAATACACAAAAAGTCCTATTTTGAGGTTTTGAGAGGGGACTTTGAGATTTTGGTGTTACATGTCACTTGTGAGAGTTTAGACAGCTTAGATATGACATATTGGATGTGTTTGGATCATGAGTTGTGATGGAAATGCTCGCTAACTCAAAAACTCAGAGTTACCTTGCTAAAGAAGGTATTTTTGCCTAGAGAAAGTGATTTTGAGCAAAGCATCTGTTTGATGGTTTTGGTGTACTCAAATTGAGCACAAATGAGCTCTATTTATAGTGGAGCAAGTTTGTTTTGTAAGCAATAGTGAATGGCAACTGTTGCAGAGGTTTGGCCAATGTTGATCAATGAGAATCCAAGTCTCCTCTAGCCATTGACTAGAGGTTAGGGCACAGGCTGCTGGTTCCCTTGGTCTTGGATATATCTTGACTGAATTCAGTTGGAAATGGCTCAGTCCATGCCACCTTGGTGCATCCATTGAATGCTCCAAAACAAAATTGGAGTCTTGTCCCTCTTTTAGGCATTTCTAGGTTTGGCATACTACTTTTGGTTCCAAAGACTTGGGAGGCTTATGGATCAGTGTTTGTCCCTCCTTAGTCCCCCCCTGAGGTGTTTAGATGGATAGACTTGCTTGCCCTTTGCAAAATTTGAGCAAATCGAGCAAAACTCCCAAATCTGCCTTGTTATGACAGTTGCAGCAAGGCATATTGCCATTGTCATAACTTCTTGCTCAAATTGAGTTTGGTGAAGTTCTTGGTCATTTTGGAAAGCCCTCATATGATACAACATATGTGTGATCATAGTTTGTTTTGATACCTTTTGGATCCAAGTGAAAAATGCCCCTACATTTGGAAAAAAGTGAAGGCAGATTCTGACTTAGTGAAAATTTCACTAAGTGTTGGAAAAAATGACATTTCATGTTTTCAGCCATTTTGACCCAATCATAACTCAAAATCCATGATGAATTCGAATGATGTGTATTGAAGCTTTTGTAGAGGGCCATGAGAGCTACAAATCCAGCTTTGAATGGGGAAAATGGCCTTGTGGTTTAGGAGATATGATCCTCCAAAGTTGGTACCCTAGCCACTTTGTTCCATAACTTAGAAAATTTCTAAGTTTTTATGGTTACCCCTTTTACAAGTTATCCCACTTTTCTTGATTTTTCTTGATGAACGATGATCCCAATCACACATTAACATCATTTTAGGGTCAAAGAACCATAATTGTGAAAAATCTCAAAAAGTCAAAGTTGACTTTTGTGCACAGTTGACTTTTTGTCAGATGAACTCCAAACTATGCGATCCTCTATGAAATCAAGTCCTTGACCTAAATCTAACTTGATGGATTGATTTCATAGTTTTTATAGGGTGTATTGAATCATGTCCCAAGGTTTGGGAGCATGTCCTGGTCAAAAGTCAAAGGCACAGTTGACTTTTCCCGTGAAACCCTAATTGTGGTTCTGATGAATTTGAAACGTGTTGCTCAAGCTTCTTGGATCAATCCATTGTTGCAAATGGATCAATGTAGTGTATTAGGGACCCTCAAATCATGTCTTGAGGTCTTGGCTCATGTTTTGTCCCAAAAGTCAACTTAGGGGTGAATTAGGTCAAGAAACCCTAATTCCTGATTTTTTTATGAATGCATCCCCTGAGGCTAAATTGACTTCATGATTGGGTTTATGAGGTCCCTTGGAGCATTTTAGGTTATGCTTTGAAGCATTGGCTCATGCCTAGAGGAAAATTTCCATCTGGAGGCCCTGGTCGACCAAACCCTAATTTGGTGACACTGGCGATCTTGAGGTTTGATCCCCTTAGAATGATGCAACCTTGTGCTTGATTCTTGCTATGGGAGTCCTCTTGATCCATTGTTGATGTTTGAGATGTTAGACAAGTTGAAGACCATGTCAATTCTTGATTAATCCTTTGTCTAAGAACTCTGAGAGGGCTTGAAACCCTAATTTTGATTGTAGTGGATACTTACCCCTCTTTGGGGAGACTAATGAGGTATGATGGTTCATCCATATTGTGATGATGATTTGCACAATGATGGGGAATCTTAGTGGTCAAAATTTGGGGTATGACAGATGCCCCTATTTAATCTTCTTGGACCCAAAGGTGTGAATGGCGAAGGTATTCGGGCATTCGGGGTGCAAGATGATTAAATATCGGAATGCACGAAATTTTGACGGTGGTTATGAATGGCAGCTTGCTCATCCTTCTTATTTTACAAAGCAATGATGCTTAGAAAAGATAAACTTCCCCTCGATCCTGGTTTCCTACCAAGGAACTGGTCTTAGTTTCTGATACAAACTTCCTCTCGATCCTGGTTTCCTACCAAGGAACTGGTCTTAGTTTCTGATTTAAACTTCCCCTCGATCCTGGGTTCCTACCAAGGAACTGGTTTTAGTTTCTGATACAAACTTCCCCTCGATCCTGGTTTCTTACCAAGGAATTGGTCTTAGTTTCTGATACAAACTTCCCCTCGATCCTGGTTTCCTACCAAGGAACTGGTCTTAGTTTCTGATATAAACTTCCCCTTGATCCTGGTTTCCTACCAAGGAACTAGTATTAGTTTCTTTTGTCAATAAACTTTCTTGACAAGGGACGCTATGTGTAGCGATTTTCCTCAAACTTCTCGCCGAATTTTCCTGGAGAGATGCCATTTAATGGAAAAAGATCTGATGTCAGAGTTACTGGGGAACCCAGTCGTCTAAGTTGTAGAGGTGTACAAACTTCTCTGTTGGAGATGTTATTCGTCGACTCTACTGGGGGAAAACGAGTCTCCTGAGAGACTGTTGTCTGCTTGGGGATATTACATCATACTTTTCTCGGGATCTTCTCGGAGAAATGCCATATGATGTGATCTAATTTTGAGGTACTGACGACCTTTTCGTCAACGAAATTTTCCGGAGAAAAATGGTTGCATTGCCGAATCTCTGATTAAGAGGCTTTCTCTGGGGATTTTCCTTAATCCGGGAAAGCAAAAACATCATCTTCAATGGCGAAGAGTGACGTTGGCTGAAGGTTCTCTGGCCTTTCAGAGGTTCAAGTTATCAAAGTGATTAAGGACTACCTCAAATCCAGAAATAAACTGGAGGAGAGATCGTTTAGATGGTTCGCTTCCTGACGAGGAAAGAACTGACAACTCGATTGAGAGGACTTTTATCACTAGGGGATAAGACCAACTATAATGATGGTGATGCAATATAAACGTGAATGTAAATCAACAATGCATGATGTATGTATGTTTATGCTGACAAAACTGACACGACATACAGACTAGTAGATGAACACGACTGGATACTCGGCTATAGTGGGAGATGAAAAGTATCACTGGTTCATGATAGCAATTCTGCCTTGCTTAGGAGAAATAGTCCCTGCAGGGAACAACCGTTGGTCGGGCTTAGGAGATAAGAACTCTGTCGGGGGGTGTCAGATGAAACACGGTCTCTGACACAACTGATCCTTCACTCAGGCGTACTGGTTTAAAAGGAGTACTTTGATTCTGCACTTTGAAGTTTAATCGCCTTTGGAGAAGCAATCGATTTTCTTTCGATGTTCAACAGTCAAAAGAATTGACATCTTTATTTTAAAAGCAACAGAAAAGTTTGACAAGTAAATTCATTTTTGTTTCGTTTCAAGAACCGTTGATCATATTAAAATGTCGTTCTATAAACCTAAAACAAATAAGAATTATAAACAAAAGCACAAGGGCTCAAATTTTATTGATAGGATGGAAATCAGCCAAGCGCGTGATTCCATAGAGTATTCACAAAGTTTAGAAAATGGTAATTTAAGGGAAAAGGGCTACATTGAAACATAACGACCATTATCCTTCTACCAACTTTGAATTCTGGACATCCTGAGCTTCTGTCGAAGATGACCTTGATCGAGATTTCTGATGGACGACATAACTGCTACTGGGGAATTTTCCCCTGTTGGACGTAGTTACTTGCCATTATCCCTAATTTTTACCTGGATTGTACTTTGAGATTTCTAATCCACCGGGATGATTTTTGATTATGTCTCTAATTTTTTCCTGGACCGCCCTTTCGGGTTTTCAATCCACCGAGACGTTTTTCTTCTTTTTTTTTTTATTTAGGCGAAGTATTTCTTGACTACATCAACATTTGTGGGGTAGGCAAATTCTTCTCCATCCATGGTTGCAAGTCTCAAGGCGTCACCTGAGAAAGCTTTCTTGACCACATAGAGGCCGTCATAATTCAGAGTCCACTTGCCCCGAGAATCAGTGAGAAATGATTGTATCTTTTTGAGCATAAGGTCTCCTTTCCTGAAGACGCGAGGTCAGACCTTTTTGTCGAACGCCTTCTTCATTCTTTTCTGATACAACTGGCTGTGGTATAGTTCCGTTATTCTCTTTTCTTCGATCAGATTCAATTCGTCGTGTCGACTTTGACACCATTCAGCTTCTATAAGCTTAGCTTCCATCAATACCCGGATTGATGGGATCTCTACTTCTATGGGGAGCACTGCTTCCATGCCATACACTAGAGAGAAAGGGGTTGCCCCTGTTGAAGTGCGGACAGATGTACGATAACCGTGAAGAGTAAAGGGTAGCATCTCGTGCCAATCTTTATAGGTTACAACCATCTTTTGAACAATCTTCTTGATGTTCTTGTTAGCCGCTTCTACCACTCCGTTCATCTTAGGCCGGTAGGGAGATGAGTTATGGTGTTTGATCTTGAACTCAGCACACAACTCTTTCATCATCTTATTGTTCAAGTTGGATTCATTATCAGTAATGATCTGGCTTGGAACACCATAACGGCAGATGATATTGTTCTTGATAAATAGGACCACCACTTGTCGGGTTACATTGGCGTATGAGACTGCTTCGACCCACTTGGTGAAGTAATCAATGGCTACCAGGATGAACCGATGTCCGTTTGAAGCCTTGGGCTCAATCATGCCAATCATGCCGATTCACCATATGGAAAAAGGTCAAGGGGAAGAAAGAACTTTGAGATGCGTCGGCAGTACATGGATGTTGTCGGAGTATATCTGACACTTATGACACTTCCTCATGTACTTGTAGCAGTCAGATTCCATGGTCAACCAGTAGTACCCTGCTCTTATAATTTTTCTCGCCATTGTGTGTCCGTTGGCATGAGTGCCAAAGGATCCTTCGTGAATTTCTTTTATCAGCATGTCTGCTTCTGGTCTGTCTACGCATCGGAGCAAGACCATGTCGAAGTTTCTCTTATAGAGTGTATCACCGCTCAGAAAGAAGTTGTCTGCCAATCTTCTGAGAGTCCTTCTATCTTTTCTGGATGCCCCAGGTGGATACTCTTGTTTCTGAAGGAAGCATTTGATACCGTGATACCACGGTTTGTCGTCTATGACTGCTTCAATCGTGAAGATGTAAGCGGGCCTTTCAAGGCGCATTATGTCGATCTTAGGTAGGTCGTTCCATTGACCTACACTAATCATGGAAGAGAGGGTGGCTAATGCATCAGCCATGTGATTCTCTTCACGAGGGATATGGTGAAACTCGATTATGTTGAAGAAAGGTAACAACCTTCTTGCGTAGTCTTTGTAAGGAATCAATCTTAATTGGTATGTGTTCCAATCTACTTTGATCTGATTGATAACCAGGGCTGAGTCGCCATATACATCCAAGTTTTTGATCCTTAAGTCGATCGCTTCTTCGAGACCCATGATACAAGCTTCGTATTCGGCCTCGTTGTTTGTACACTTGAATTTCAGTCGGGCGGTGAAAGGAATATGGGTACCCTGAGGTGTTATGATGATTGCCCCAATTCCGTTTTCGTAATGATTGACAGCTCCGTCAAAGATTAGTCCCCATTGGGAACCTGGTTCTGGCCCTTCATTGGGTAGCGGTTCATCGCAATCTTTCATTTTCAAATACATGACATCTTCGTCTGGGAAGTCAAATCCGACTGATTCTTGATCGTCAATCGGTTGATGAGCCAAATAATCGGCTAAAATACTTCCTTTAACGTCTTTCTGAGCGTGGTACTCGATGTCGTATTTTGATTACAACATCTACCAATGGGAGATCCTTCCCGTGAGAGCAGGCTTTTCAAAGATATACTTGATTTGATCCATTTCGGAGATTAACCAAGTAGTGTGACGAATCATATACTGGCGAAGACGTTTGGCTGCCCAAGCCAGAGCACAACAAGTTTTCTCGAGCATGGTGTACCGAGTCTCGCAGTCGGTGAATTTCTTGCTCAAATAGTAAATGGCAGACTCTTTCCTTTTGGTTTCATCTTGTTGGTCAAGTACATAACCCATTGAGTCTTCCAAGACTGTTAGGTAGATGATCAGTGGTCTTCCTTCTATTAGAGGTGATATAATCAGTGGGTTCAAAAGGTATTCCTTGATACTGTCGAAGGCGGTTTGGCAGTCATCTGTCCAAACGCAATCCTGGTTCTTTTTGAGTAATTTTAAAATCGGCGCACATGTCGCGGTCATGAGGAATATGAATCTGGAAATGTAGTTCAAACGTCCTAAGAATCCTGTGACTTGTTTTTCAGTCTTTGGAGAAGGCATTTCTTGAATGGCCTTGACCTTGTCAGGATCAACCTCAATTCCTTTCTGGCTGGCGATGAACCCTAGAAGTTTCCCTGAACGGACACCGAATGTGCACTTATTGGGATTCAAGCGGAGTTTGTACTTTCTCTGACGCTCGAATAATTTTGACAGGTGGGTCACATGCTCCTCCTCTGTTTTAGATTTGGCAATCATGTCATCGACATATACCTCAATTTCTTTGTGTATCATGTCATGAAACAGAGTAGTCATGGCCCTTTGATAGGTTGCCCCGGCGTTCTTTAAACCGAACGACATAACCTTGTAACAAAAGGTACCCCATGGGGTAATGAATGAAGTTTTCTCCATGTCTTCCGGCGCCATTTTGATTTGATTATAGCCCGAGAATCCATCCATGAAGGAGAAAACTTTGAATTTTGTTGTACTGTCTACCAGCATATCAATGTGTGGCAAAAGAAAGTCGTCCTTTAGACTGGCCTTATTTAGATCCCTGTAATCGACACAGAATCTGACCTTTCCGTCCTTTTTCGGAACGGGTACGATGTTGGCTAACCATTGAGGATATTCTGACGTGGCGAGGAAACCCGCGTCAATCTGTTTTTACACCTCCTCTTTGATTTTGATGGCCATGCCTGGATGAGTCCGTCTCAACCTCTGTTTTACTGGTAGACATTCTGATCTTAACGGTAGATGATGTTCCACGATGCTGGTATCCAACCCTGGCATGTCCTGATAGGACCAAGCGAATACATCGGGAAACTCTTTGAGAAGCTTTATCAAACTTTCTTTGACAGTTGGACTGAGCAGTTCCCCGATCTTGACTTCTTTTCTTTCCTCTTTTGAACCCAAGTTTATCGTTTCCAATGGCTCTTTGTGAGGTTCAATGGACCATTCCTCTTGTCTGAGTAATCTGGAGATCTCTTCTGGAATTTCGTCGTCAACTTCTTCTTCAGCCCCAAATACCGGCAATTCAAAGTTGGGAGAAGACATCTGATCGTATGTTTCAACGGGGTTTAAAACAAGCAATCTGCATGACGTGATGATTTATTTTTAGAGGAGATAGAGAGAATGCAATAGTGTGTGTATCGTAACCCGAAATTTGACCTCCCTCTTTTGCCTTTTGCATAAGCATGTGCATTCGTATCGTCAGCATACGCATTCACACTTTTCTTTGTGTGTTTCATGTTGCAGGATCTGCAGGTTTTCCAAGCCCGATTAATTGCATCCTCTCAAGATTATTTCATCACCAAAACAAGCTCAAAATAAAGGTTTCCATGTTTATTTATCAAGACAAGAGGTGGAAAATCGAAACCGAGACTTCAACATCATTTCCAAGCAAGTTTGGGGAAAGTTTGGCTGAAGTAACCAGTTACAGCATAACTGATAACCGGTTACACAGTGTAAATTTCCCCATAAATGCAGTTTTTCAAGCAAGTAACCGGTTAGCAGATATGCTGTAACCGTTTACTCTGTACAAAGTTGCAGATTCTGCTGCATTTTTGGGACAGCAGCTATGCACTCTCTTTGGTCTTTGTTTCTACATTTTTCTAGCAGCATGTGGAACATTCTAGACAATTCAAGACCATTCAAGACATATCCCTTTCATTTATTCAATGCATCACTTTAAATTAAGTGCACCATGTTCCTTGTTTTACAAGCATGCCAACCTTTGGATGTGGAAGCTTGCATTGGGATTGTTACCGAGTTGATCCTAACTAACCGAGTTAACTGCCTTGACTCAGTGAGTCAAGTGTAACTAACTCCAACCCTAATTCCAAACCTCCCAAAGCTAAGTCCAAACCAAAGTCCAAAGCTCTCACACTCCATACCTAAACTCTATATAAACAAAGCTCCACTATTTCACAACTCCTACACAATCATTCACACAATTTCACACTTTCTTCACTCTCAATTCTCTCATTCTACTCTGCATTTTTCTGCAACTTCTACACATTCCTCTTCATCTTCTCCATCAAACCTCACCAAAAACTCTTATTCTTGAAGGATAATCACTTTTCACATTGAAAGTGATTAATTCTTGAGCTTAACTTTCATCATTTGACATCCTTTGGTTGGATTTCTGGAATTACATCTCATTCTACTTCAATCCAAGGGTTTCACACCATTTATTTTGGTGCAAGTACGATTTCGGTGCATTTTCGTGTTTTTGATCGGTTTCGACGCGTTTCGTCTACAATTCAATGATCCTCTGGTTTTCTTTAATCTTCTGCACCAAGAATCATTTGCAACAATTACCAAGGCACATCTCAGCCTTGTAGGTTGGTGGTTCTCTTTCATTTTTCTGTTTCGATCGTTTTGGCATCATTCGCGATGTAGTCGATAATTGTGCGTGTGAATTAACTTTTGCATTATGTGATCCATGATCTTGATGTGTTAATTGATTCTATCACTGCTTATTTGCTGTTTTCAAGTTCAATTTTTGTGCACAAATTCATGCCCTAGCATGTGGTGTTTGACATAAGTGATTATATGCTGAAAACTACTTTTGAAAAGCTGTTTTTACTGTTATTTTTGCCTCTGTTATAGTGGTAACCGGTTAGCAGATATGCTGTAACCGGTTACACAGTGCAATTTTCTCTAAAAACATGCATTTTCAAGCATGTAACCGGTTAGCACATATGCTGTAACCGGTTACCACTGTACATAATGCCATTTTCTTGCATTTTCAAGTGTGTTTGCCATGCTTTCTTCATTTTAACTTCCATTGATTATCATGCTTGATTTTATGGATGTTTTTAATGTCATTTCACTTCTAGTTGAAGCATGTTCATGAACTTTCGATGCACATTTTCGATTATTTATTTGTTTCATGTTCTTAGCATTGTATGAACATAGCAATTCTTGAACTATCTTTGTTCACATGATGCATGATTTTGTGTGGCATTTTGATGATCATTTGGCTCTGTTTTACACGTTCCATTTCAGATTTGCATTAAGTTTATTCTTCATGGATAAACTTAATCTTGTATAATCAACAATTCACTCCTTTTTGCTTTAATGACTTTTCATCCTCTTTGGAAAGTTGTTAGCATGTTTATCCCTTGATTAATTGATCGAAACTTTGTTTCGATTAATTGATCTTCCCTTTTCCTCTCTTTAGGCCTCCTTTAGAGCTTTCTCTCTCATTCCCCCCCGTGGAGTTGGAGTTTCGCGCTGCGCCTTGCATCCGAGCACTGTACAAATTGACGTCGTTATGCTGTCCGTTTCTCTACGCAGGAGCACTGTACAACATTGGAGCGGTTGCGCTGTCTGTTTCACTTTCCACACTATATTTTGGGTGCTAGAGAAAGAATAAGGATGGAGTTTTTCTACCCTCATTCTGGATATTTCTTTGGTAAGGGCGTCTTGTCCTCTCCTCGAGAATAGTCACCTCTATCCTCCAGCTATAGTGTTTCTCATTCCCCTATCGAGTCGATCCTTGATCACTTTTCTCTCTTTGCAATCTCTTTCATCCTTGATCACTTGTGATCTTTTCAATCTCTCCTTTTGATCAACCACCATCCCGTCTTGGTTAAGATCGTTTTTCTTGCTCTAGCAATCTCTCTTTGTTACATTACTTCTTTCTTCTTGTAATCAATCATTGCCTTTTGATTCCCCTGAAGGATCTAAATCCCTTACTCAGTTAATCACAGTCTATCTGTTAAACACTGAGTCCCTCTTGGGTTAACCACCTCCTCTTGGTTAATCACCCGCCTCTTCAGTTAATCACAGTCCGTCTGTTAAGATACTGAACCCTTTTTCGAGTTAATCACCTTCTCTTGGTTAATCACTCAGTTTTCTCTTCGGTTAATCACAGTCCGTCTGTAAACACCGAATCCCCAGCAGTTGGCAACCTCCTCTTGGTTCGAATACTTGCATCTTTGGGTTAGTAACCTTTCTTTGGTTCAAATACCCTTTCTTCGGTTAAGTACTGTTTGTCCAGTCAATATACCGAACTCCTTTGGGTCACGATCTTTGCTTGATCACACACTCGTTCTTTAGGTCACGATCTTTGCTTGATCCCACGCCCGTTCTTTGGGTCACGATCTTTGCTTGATCCTACACCCGTCCTTTGGGTTACGACCTTCGCTCGGTCCTACACCCGTTCTTTGGTTAATCACAGTTTTCTCTGTTAAAATCAATGCTTCTCTATTCCCACGGAGTTGCAGTCCTTTCTTTCCTCGGTTAACCACTATTTACCAGTTAATATACCGAGGCCCCTTTAGAGTCAAACACCTTCTCTTGGTTCAGCACTCTTTCTCTTGGTTTATCACAGTCCGTCTATTAACACCAGCTTCTTTTCCCCGCCAGGGTCTACTCTCTTTCTTCGGTTAACCACTGTCAGCCAGTTAATATACCGAATATCCTTTTTCTCTTGGTTATGACACCATCCCTTTATTTGGACCCCCAGAGGAGTCCTTCCTATTCCCCTTGCTCTTACTTTCTTGGTTTCGACACCAATTCCCTTTGTTATCCCCAGCGGAGTTTCTTTAATTCTCGGTTTTGAAACCATTCTTTTCCTATTCTTTTGTGCGAACGCTCTTACTGCGGGGTCTTTTCCCAGTAGAGTTTTTCTTTCACTCTTGCTCTTGGTTTCGACGCCACTTCTTTCGTCTCCTTGTTTCTTTCTTGTTTTCCTTTTCCGTCTTAGTTCCCCGAACTACGGAAGCTCTGATTTTGCATTCTTTTGGATGTATGATACGTAGGCATGAGATCGCAATGATCTCGGTGAGCACACTTCCACCCTTCTTTCCTTCTCCCTTTCTTCTTTTCTTCCTTGTCCCTTGGTTCCATGAACTACGATGCTCTGATTTCCTCATTGCACTATGAGGGTACGTAGGCACGAGGACCTTGTTCCTCCGCGAGCACTTTCCTTCTTTTCTTTCTTTTTTCCCTTTCCTTTCTCTCTCTTCTTCTTTTAGCTAGAAGCCTTTAGATAGATAACTCATCCAAGTCTAGAAGCAAGCAAAATGGTTCCCGTCGAGTACGACGGATACGTTAGGTGCTAGT
Organism: Lathyrus tuberosus; assembly: GCA_022829125.1. Classification (NCBI taxonomy): domain Eukaryota; kingdom Viridiplantae; phylum Streptophyta; class Magnoliopsida; order Fabales; family Fabaceae; genus Lathyrus; species Lathyrus tuberosus. The sequence continues at coordinate 11,500,654 of JALAZF010000093.1, forward strand.
ACCTTCCTTTCGCATAACCGACCCCCCGTTCCCGTTTCTCTCCCCCTTGGGTTTTATCGATGTTTTCCCTGTCCTTCGGGACTAAATAAAGTTCGGTGGCGACTCTGTTGTATCTTTGAGTGTGCGATTCACTCAGGTAGAAACCAGCCATCTTCAGCTGGCGACTCTACTGGGGACATTTTGATCTGTTGTTGGTCCATCCCTTGAGGGGTCTCGCCTAGTTTTGTTTGCTTTCTTGCTTGTTTGGGTGTTTATCTTCTGCACTTTACTAGTTTTATCTTTACGCTTTATTTTCTTTATGTTTATTTACTGCATTTCTTTACTGCTTAAAATATTCATATGTTGTATATCTGCTATTTTCTCTGCTGTTGTCGGTTAGGGTTATTACTTGGGAGATAAGCCCAGTACACAGGCTTGAGTATACACCTAGGATTATAGTAGAAAGTAGTGGGACCTACGTGCCATCTTGGTGCGTTTGGTGTTCACGAAATTCACATCCAGACGAGGTTTTCTTGGGAGATGCTCTGACGTGCGTGTCTTGCGCATTTAAGGGTGTTGATCTAGAGAGTTGTCGACTCTGGCGACCACTCCCGAGGATTCAGTTGCGGCACTCCTCCCAAGGAGCGATAATGGCAGACTAGAAATGGTAAACCCATTACGCTTCTTGATCCGAGGACCCAAAGCTGGGAACTTGCCATAGGATGATCTTTTTGGAGGAATCAGTGGACGACCTCTTTGGTTAGCGATAGTATTGTACCCCGAGGGATGAATGTACTATTGCATCTCAAATCGAGAATCCGAAACTGAGAATCCCACTTTCTAGGGACTACCTGTGAGGGGGATATTGGGTTTTTCTACAGGAAACCAAGACTCTCCCGACCTTTGTTCTCTCATTGTGTCAGATCTCGTACCAACACAGCACTATCTTTGCAGATGTTCAGATTTGACTATTCAGACTATGCTGGCTTGTTGATTCTGATGTTGCATATCATCTCATCATGTCAAATTAATTTTTGCATAAATATTTTAAAACTTTATTTTTGCATAAATTGCATTCATTCATGCCCACATATGCACGTCCCTTCATCCGAAACTGTTGCTCATCCTTGTCTGCATTCCTTGTAGCAAGACGACGACTCGACATCGGTATTTTACTCGCTCAAACAAATCCAGAATCATGGCTGACTTTGAAGCTGAGAACGTTGCTTACAAGGAAACTCTGGCACAATTCCAAGGTCGGATGGATCAGTTTCAGACGAACATGGATGTCATTATAGAGCTCCTTCGTGTTCAGAGGGATACCGCTAGTGCTGCCACTGTTGTTGCAACTATTACTGATACAACTGTTGTCACTCCTGTTGTGACCACTCCTCTGGTTGTTATGGCTACTCCTGCTATTGTTGTTCCTTCTCCTGCTAGAGTTGAAGTACCAACTGAGCCTGTGAATCAGCCTGCTGTTCAGCCTAGTTTGAACCAGATGCCCACTGGTTTTCCTTGGGGAATGCCTCCGAATTACACTCCTCAGCTTACAAATAATGGTAGTGCCTTCATGCCATATCAGCCGTTTGTTGCACCCATGCCTAATGGGAATGCTGCCGCCTATCCATGGGTCCTGCCTACTCCAGTCCCGGCTCTAGTGGTGAATGATGATCCTGAGAATCTTCAGGCTCAAACTCATCAAACTACCAGATTGGTTGATACTGAAACTCCTGATGATGAAGAGCATGTGTATAGGGGTCCTCCTATTTATGTTCCGGTTCCATCTCAAGCTGCTCAAACTGCTGTTCCGAATATTCATACTGGGATGTTCTATCCTGGGGCATCTTCCTCAGCTGCTGGGGTACCTCCTCCGAATTATCTGTATGGTGTTCTGATGGGTCAGAACATTGGTCAGATGGTTAATCCTGGTTTGGTGTATCCTTCTCAGTTTGCTACTCCACAAGTTCACGCTCCGGCCGCTTCTCAGCTGTCAAATCCTCAGATTCTTGTTAGGCCCACTAATCAGAATAGATATGTTGACTACAAGTTGTTAGAAGATCGTATCAGAGCTATTGAAGGGTTCTCTGCTTTTGGCATGGAAGCCAAAGATTTGTGTTTGGTTCCGAATGTTGTGTTGCCGCAGAAATTCAAGATACCTGATTTGCCAAAGTATAAAGGCTTGAGCTGCCCGCGTAGTCACATCACTATGTATTGCAGGAAGATGGCATCCCATATTGATAATGATGAATTGCTAGTTCATTATTTTCAAGATAGTTTGTCTGGTGCTTCATTGGATTGGTACATGGACTTGGAGCGCATCAAAATCCGTACTTGGAGAGATTTTTCTGAAGCGTTCGTGAGGCAATACAAATATAACCTTGATCTGGCGCCAACTAGATTGCAATTGCAGAATCAGTCTCAGCGCTCAGCTGAAACATTCAAGGAGTATGCACAAAGATGGCGTGAGATGGCATCTCGTGTGCGACCGACTCTCTCTGACAATGAGTTGGTTGACATCTTTATGGGTACCTTGCAAGGATCTTACTATGAGAAAATGGTGGGTAGTTCTTCATCAAACTTTTCTAATGTGGTAACGATTGGCGAACGGATTGAAAATGGTTTGAAGACTGGAAATATTCCCGGTGCTGCTTCCCAACAGCCGACCGCTAGAAAGTCTCAAAACATCCAGTCCAAGAAAAAGGAAGGTGAAGCCAATGCCGTGACAGCTCAAGTTTCTCCTCAGTATTAAGCTCCCATGACTCCCATGCCGTACTATCTGTATCCGTACATTGCTGTTGCGCAGTATCAACAACCTCCATATCAGTATCATCCGCAACAACCAGTTCAGAATTAGCAATATAATCAACAGAACAAAAATCAGCAGAATCAGAACCGTCAGAACAACAACAGTCAAGGAAATCATAAGCGTCCGAATTTTAATAGAATTCCGGTGTCATACACGGAACTGTTTCCTTACTTGGTTCACCAAGGGGCAATTGTCCCCAAGCAGATTGCACCTGCGAATCCTCCATTTGGCCTGAAGCATAACCCAAATGCATCCTGTGCTTATCATGCTGGATACATAGGACATGCAATAGAGGATTACTTTGTTTTCAAAACCAAGGTTCAGGAACTCATTGATAAGAAGGTTCTGACTTTTGCTGAGGAAGGACCCAACATTCAGAGTAATCCGTTGCCGAATCACAATGGACCTGCGGTTAACATGATTGGGGATAATTTCAGGGCTGAATTGATTATGGATATCGATGAAGTAAAGACTTCGATGTCTGTGGTTTTCAAGAAATTGAAGGAACATGGGTTGTTGAAAGGGTTGCATGGTAAGTGTCAGATTTGTGACGATAATCCCAACCAGTGTCGAAGGCTGAAGGGTTGTGTCCAGATTCTAATGAACCGTGGTGAAGTGCAATTTGCCAGATCTAAACTTGTTGAGGAAGTTGCTGCTATTGAGCCGTTTACCATCGTCTATAGGAAAGTTCCGGTGGAATCCCCAAAACAGAAGAAGGTGCAACCCATAGTGGTTCGTCCGCCGAAGCCGTTCCCGTATCAGAATTCTAAAGAGGTACCGTGGAAGTATGGGTCTACCGTGTTTTCTGGAGGTCAAGAGATAAGGTTCGCCGAATCCGAGATCGTGAATGTTACAGCCGGTGGAGGTATGACTCGTAGTGGACGAGCATTCGCTCCGAAGGTCACTACAAAGCCTGTTCAAGTTCCAACTGTTGTTTCTCCCAAGGAAATGCCTGCAGCTGCAACCCCTGTTGTTCAACAAGGGGCATATATTACTATTCTAGTACCGACTATCCCGTCTGAGGATGTTTCAAAGAGCAAGGAGACCCTTGATGATCAAGAGTTCCCTAAGCTGATCAAGAAAAGTGACTTTAAGATTGTGGATCAGCTGGGTCAGACTCCCTCGAGGATCTCAATTTTGTCCTTACTCATGAGTTCGCCTGCGCATAGATCAGCTTTGTTGAAAGTGTTTAACAGTGCCCATGTCATGCAAGATATATCCGTCGTCGAATTCGATGATGTTGTGGCCAACATAACTGCAAGTCGGTATTTGGGTTTTAATGAATCGGAATTGCCTCCTGAAGGAAATGTCCATAATAAAGCGCTGCACATATCTGTAACCTGCACAGACATCCTGTTATCTCGTGTTCTAGTGGATATCGGTTCTTCTCTCAATGTGATGCCTAAGGGCACGTTGAGTCAATTACAAGTAGAAGGAATCGAGATGAGACCAAGTGCCTTAATTGTCAGAGCCTTTGACGGTTCTCGAAGGCAAGTCATCAGAGAAGTGGATTTACCCATCAATATTGGGCCGCATCTGTTTACCATTACCTTCCATGTGATGGATGTTAATCCAACATACAGTTGCCTACTGGGTCATCCATGGATCCACGCGGCAGGGGCAGTTACCTCCACTTTGCATCAAAAGTTGAAATTCATGTTTGACGATCAGCTTGTCATTGTCTGTGGTGAAGAGGATCTGATTGTAAGCGAATCATCATATTTTCGATACGTTGAGACCGAAGAAGGCATAGCTGAGGTGCCGTTGCAGTGTCTTGAGTTCGAAGATGTCAGCTCTGCTTCAACTAGTCAAAGTAGATCACCACAATTGACTTTAGCATCTGCTAAGAGTGCTAAGAAGACTATCCAGAAAGGTTCCTTGCCCGGCTGGGGGCATGTAATTGATGTGGTTGAGAAGCATAATCGTTTTGGATTAGGTTATCATCCTGGTCGTCAATCTGGTTCCTCTGATCAGAAATAATGCAACTTTGTCAAGTTCCATAGCGCGGGTTTCCAGCAAAGTGACATCATGGCAGCTGCTGATGATGCTAGTCCCAGTAATCAGATTTCAAGCTTTGTACGCAAATGTCCGTCGGGTTTCAAGCTCAACAATTGGACATCTACCGTGATTCCTGTGGTTTTCCCGTATAACATGTAATGTATTTTGTTCCCTCGTCCTCGCCCGAGACGAGTGGATAGCTTGTAAAGGGCCTCGCGCTTTTGCAATATTATGTGATCAATAAATAAAAGTTTTTGCATTCAAAATCATGCTCTATTTTCTTTCTTTATTTTACTTTTTAAAAAAAATGGCAAAAGTTTCTTTTCTTTTTCACTTTTAAAATAGCTCATTCTAAACATATACATAAACATGCAGAACTAATAAAAGCATTGATAACAACATAGCAAACATCCATTGTAATTCTGGAATTCCAATTAACCAAGCCGAAGAAGATGGTAAGGGAGATTGTGAATTACCGGCTGAACTGGCAAGGCTCCTTGAGCACAAGCGTAGAGAGATTCAGCCATACAAAGAGCCAGTGGAAGTTGTCAATCTTGGTACTGATGAGGTCAGAAGAGAAGTTAAGGTTGGCGCATCACTCACAGAGCATGTACACTCCGAGTTGGTCAAGTTATTGAAAGAGTATGTTGATATCTTCGCCTGGTCCTATCAAGATATTCCTGGGTTGGATACCAACATCGTTGAGCATCACTTGCCACTCAAGCCCGGATGTCCTTCTGTCAAGCAGAAACTCAGAAGGACTAGACCCGACATGGCACTCAAAATCAGAGAAGAGGTCAAGAAACAGCTTGATACTAGGTTCCTAGCCACTTCCGAATATCCCGAATGGATTGCCAACATTGTCCCGATTCTAAGAAGGACGGCAAAGTCAGAATGTGTATGGATTATCGAGATCTCAACAAGGCAAGCCCGAAGGATGATTTTCCTTTGCCTCATATTGATGTCTTGGTAGACAACATTGCGTCGTTCTCTGTCTTTTCCTTCATGGATGGTTTTTCAGGATATAATCAGATCAAAATGTCCCCAGCTGATATGGAGAAGACTACTATCATCACGCCATGGGGTACATATTATTACAAAGTCATGCCATTCGGTCTAAAGAATGCAGAGGCAACATACTAGCATGCCATGACAACCCTCTTTCACGATATGATACATAAAGAGATTGAGGTTTACGTGGACGATATGATTGCCAAGTCCAGAACTGAGGATGATCACTTGGTTCATCTGAAGAAGCTATTTGACAGTCTCCAGAAGTTTTGACTGCGGTTGAATCCTACGAAGTGCACCTTCGGAGTTCGATCTGGTAAATTGTTGGGCTTTATTGTAAGTCAGAAGGGCATTGAAGTTGATCCTGATAAGGTTCGGGCAATTCAGAACATGCCGCCTCCCAAAACAGAAAAAGAATTATGTGGCTTTCTGGGCAGACTCAATTACATTTCAAGGTTCATTTCACATTTGACGGCTACCTATGAACCAATGTTCAAATTGCTAAGAAAAAATCAATCGGTTGAATGGAATAATGATTTTCAGGAAGCATTTGACAAAATCAAACAATAGACCGCCGGTTCCTGGTAGGCCTTTAATCATGTATCTCACTGTTCTCGATGAATCAATGGGATGTGTATTGGGTCAACATGACGACATTGGCAGAAAAGAGCATGCAATATACTATCTAAGCAAGAAGTTTACTGATTGTGAGACCAGATACTCACTCTTAGAGAAAACTTGTTGTGCTCTGGTCTGGGCTGCTCGACGCCTGCGACAATACATGATTTGCCATACTACTTTGTTGATATCCAAAATAGATCCGATAAAGTACATCTTTGAAAAGCCTGCTGTCTCTGGAAGGATTGCTCGATGGCAGATGCTGTTAACTGAGTATGATATCCAACATGTTACCCAGAAAGCAATAAAAGGGAGTGTCTTATCTAAATACCTTGCTCATCAACCTATAGAGGGTTATCAACAGATAAAGTTTGACTTTCCCGATGAGGATGTTTTATTTATCAGAGATTATGAGACTCCAGATCCTGACATAGGACCCGAACCAGGGGCGTGATGGAGGCTCGTGTTCGACGGTGCCTACAATTCTAAAGGTCGTGGAATCGGTGTTATCCTCATCTCTCCAACAGGTTTTCACCTTCCCTTCACTGCCAGATTATGCTTTACATACACCAATAATATGGCTGAATATGAAGCATGCATCTACGACATTGAAGCGGCAATTGACATGAGAATCAAGATTCTTGAGGTCTATGGAGATTCTGCCTTGGTCATCAGTCAAGTCAGAGGGAACTTTATGACTCGGGATTCCAAGCTAGTTTCGTACCAACAACACATAGCGAAGTTGATTCCTTACTTTGATGAGATCACTTTTCATCATATTCCCAGAGAGGAAAATCATCTAGCTGATGCTCTTGCCACTCTAGCATCCATGTTCAAGGTCAAGTGGAAGAATGAAGCTCCTCATATCCGCATTGATCACTTGAATGAACCAGCTCACTGTTTAGCAATCGAGGATGAGTCTGATGACAAGCCTTGGTTCTACGACATTAAAAAATATATGGAAAAACAGGAATATCCCGAGGGTATCACCGTCACTGACAAGAAAGCTCTTAGGTGGCTTTGCGCCAAATTCTTCTTAAGTGGTGGTATACTGTACAAGAGGAATTATGATTCCGTGTTGCTCAGATGCGTGGATAGACACGAAGCAAACACGATCATAAGGTCCATACATGAGGGCTGCGAGGGTGTACATGCTAAAGGTCCTGCTATGGCTAAGAAGATCATTCGGGCTGGGTATTACTGGACAACAATGGAGGTAGATTGTTACAACTTTGCCAAAAGGTGTCACAAGTGCCAAATTTACGGAGACAAGATCCATGTGCCTCTAACTCCATTGAATATTTTGACTTCACCTTGGCCATTTTCCATGTGGGGTATAGATATGATTGGAATGATCGAGTCGAAGGCTTCCAACGGTCATCGATTCATTCTAGTTGCTATCGATTACTTTACCAAGTGGGTTGAAGCTGCTTCTTATGCAAAGTTACACGACAAGTGGTTGCCAGATTCATCAATAAAGAGATAATCTGTCGTTATGGCATTCCTAGCAACATTATCACGGACAATGCAAGCAACCTGAATAACAATACGATGAAGGAGTTGTGTCAAGAATTTAAGATCGAGCACCACAACTCTTCACCATATCGGCCCAAGATGAATGGCGCCGTCGAAGAAGCAAACAAAAACATCAAGAGGATTGTCCAAAAAATGGTCAAGACTTACAAGGATTGGCATGAAATGCTTTCCTTTGCACTGCATGGCTACAGAACTTCAGTTCGCACTTCTACTGGGGCAACTCCGTATTCGCTTGTGTATGGTATGGAGGCAGTTCTACCCATTGAAGTCGAAATTCCTTCGCTCAGAGTCATCATGGAAGTAGGCCTTGATGAAGTTGAATGGGTTCAATCCAGATACAGCCAGCTGAATCTCATCGAAGAGAAGCGCCTTACAGCCGTTTGTCATGGTCAATTGTATCAGAGACGCCTCAAACGAGCTTTTGACAAGAAAGTTCTTCCTCGAACATTCTGTGAAGGCGAACTCGTGCTTAAGAGATATTCACCTGTTCACTCGGATCCACGAGGCAAGTGGACTCCCAATTACAAAGGACCCTTTGTTGTCAAGAAGGCCTTCTCAGGCGAAGCCCTGATCCTCACCATAATGGATGGGGAGGAGTTGCCATCGCCCGTGAACTCCGATACAGTCAAAAAATATTATGCCTGAAAAAAATGGATAAGAGTCCGCTTGATTGACATCCAGAAGGACAATCTACGCAAAAATGAATGTCCTGATGGACCAAAAAAAAGAAATGTCCATGCAAAAGTCAGGGACAATGGAAAAAACAACAATAGTAGCCTGCTAAGTTGAAAACCCGAAAGGACGACTTAGGTAAAAATGGGCATCCCGGTGGATGAAAAAAAATGTGAAAACATGTCCAGGCAAAAATTAGGGATAAAGGCATTGACTGTGAAAACTTAAGCCTCTTTTCCTCACGGCTAGACCTCAGACGGTAACAGAACATCCCAATCATCATCGACTGGTGCAAGGCGTTGGAACCTAGACTTACAGTGGATGGTGGCCAATGTTGTAATTAATGCAAAGCATGATTTCCCTTTGCCATTTACATTTGTTTTTCAATTTTATTGCAAAGTTCCTCATCAAGGATTTTGCATCCTTGTACACACTTTATGTACAAAAGTTTTACATTCAATAAAATGCATTCTTTGTTATCTCAATTTGTTTTCATTCCAGTATTTTGTTTGCAAAATAAACAATTATTTGTGATAACATAATACTAAAAAACGTTGAGAACAATAAAAAGCTAAATTCACCGAGAAAGCATTATGCATCGCATGTGTTACTGGTAACCCCTACAGGATAATCGGTAATATCCATTGGTAAGCCTAAAGCCTGGCCGGCAATGGGATGATTTTATGAAGAAGTTGTTGTCTCCTCAGCAGTTCCTCAGCAAAGTCATCATCCTCCCCAGCAGGTTGCCAAGGTGTTCCCCAGCAAAGACGCTTTGTTCTTTCTTCCCCAACAAGGGTTGTACATCATCTCTTATGATTAGGAACTATCTGTCACCAGTAGCAGTGGGTTCTCCTCAGCTGAGTCAACATGATTTGGGAATCTCTTTTCTCCACGCAGAGCCAATCTTGGTAGGAAGGATTGATTTAATTCTTTCATCCCCAACAGAGACAGCCATGGTGATTTAGAAACCTGAGATGTTCTTAGTTTCTTTCCCCGGCGGAATCATCATCCTTTGTGAACTCTCTTCTCCAGCAGAGATTGTCTTTATCTACGGGTCCTCTCCCCGACAGAGGGTGTCGAAGTCGTTTTGCTACGATTTCTGCCTAACCGCTTCACACTGTGCCTTATCTTGAGCCTTTGCATTGCATGATATCAAGCATCATGTAGAAACGCATACATAGCATATGCATCATAGCATGCTCCCCTTTTCCTGACTTATCTCCCAGTAGATTTTCAGCCGCTTTTGCACTTATCTTTTCTTCCTTTCAACTCTTGTCGCCGTCGGCCAAATTCTCGAGCTACTATTTTATTTAATCCCCTTTTACCTCGAATCCTCGAAAAGCTGGCGCAATTCGTACATTCAGGTCCAAGAGGATTAAATAGGGGCAGCTGTCGTAACTCAAAATTTGACCTCCCTCTTTTGTCTTTTGCATAAGCATGCGCATTTGTATCGTCAGCATACGCATTCACACTTTTCTTTGTGTGTTTCTTGTTGCAGGATCTGCAGGTTTTCCAAGCCCGATTAATCACATCCTCTCAAGATTATTTCATCACCAAAACAAGCTCAAAATAAAGGTTTCCATGTTTATTTATCAAGACAAGAGGTGGAAAATCGAAATCCGGACTTCAACATCATTTCCAAGCAAGTTTAGGGAAAGTTTGGCTGAAGTAACCGGTTACAGCATAACTGATAACCGGTTACACAGTGTAAATTTCCCTAGAAATACAGTTTTTCAAGCAAGTAACCGGTTAGCAGATATGCTGTAACCGGTTACTTTGTACAAAGTTGCAGATTCTGCTGCATTTTTGGGACAGCAGCTATGTACTCTCTTTGGTCTTTGTTTCTACATTATTCTAGCAGCATGTGGAACATTCTAGATAATTCAAGACCATTCAAGACATTTCCCTTTCATTTATTCAATGCATCACTTTAAATTAAGTGCACCATATTCCTTGTTTTACAAGCATGTCAACCTTTGGATGTGGAAGCTTGCATTGGGATTGTTACCGAGTTGATCCTAACTAACCGAGTTAACCGCCTTGACTCAGTGAGTCAAGTGTAACTAACTCCAAACCTCCCAAAGCTAAGTCCAAACCAAAGTCCAAAGCTCTCACACTCCATACCTAAACTCTATATAAACAAAGCTCCACTATTTCACAACTCCTACACAATCATTCACACAATTTCACTCTTTCTTCACTCTCAATTCTCTCATTCTACTTTGCATTTTTCTGCAACTTCTACACATTCCTCTTCATCTTCTCCATCAAACCTCACCAAAAGCTCTTATTCTTGAAGGATAATCACTTTTCACATTGAAAGTGATTAATTCTTGAGCTTAACTTTCATCATTTGGCATCCTTTGGTTGGATTTCTGGAATTACATATCATTCTACTTCAATACAAGAGTTTCACACCATTTATTTTGGTGCAAGTTTGATTTTGGTGCATTTTCGCGTTTTTGATCGATTTCGACGCGTTTCGTCTACAATTCAAGGATCCTCTGGTTTTCTTTAATCTTCTGCACCAAGAATCATTTGCAACAATTACCAAGGCACATCTCAGCCTTGTAGGTTGGTGGTTCTCTTTCATTTTTCTGTTTCGATCGTTTTCGCATCATTCGCGATGTAGTCGATAATTGTGCGTGTGAATTAATTTTTGCATTATGTGATCCATGATCTTGATGTGTTAATTGATTCTATCACTGCTTATTTGTTGTTTTTAAGTTCAATTTTCATGCACAAATTCATCCTAGCATGTGGTGTTTGACATAAGTGATTATGTGCTGAAAACTACTTTTGAAAAGCTGTTTTTACTGTTATTTTTGCCTCTGTTACAGTGGTATCGGTTAGCAGATATGCTGTAACCAGTTACACAGTGCAATTTTCTCCAAAAACATGCATTTTCAAGCATGTAACCGGTTAACACATATGCTGTAACCGGTTACCACTGTACAAAATGCCATTTTCTTGCATTTTCAAGTGTGTTTGCCATGCTTTCTTCATTTTAACTTCCATTGATTGTCATGCTTGATTTTATGGATGTTTTTAATGTCATTTCACTTCTGGTTGAAGCATGTTCATGAACTTTCGATGCACATTTTCGATTATTCATTTGTTTCATGTTCTTAGCATTGTATGAACATAGCAGTTCTTGCATTATCTTTGTTCACATGATGCATGATTTTGTGTGGCATTTTGATGATCATTTGGCTCTGTTTTGCACCTTCCATTTCAGATTTGCATTAAGTTTATTCTTCATGGATAAACTTAATCTTGTATAATCAACAATTCACTCCTTTTTGCTTTAATGACTTTTCATCCTCTTTGGAAAGTGGTTAGCATGTTTATCCCTTGATTAATTGATCGAAACTTTGTTTCAATTAATCGATCTTCCCTTTTCCTCTCTTTAGACCTCCTTTAGAGCTTTCTCTCTCATTCCCCCCCGTGGAGTTGGAGTTTTGCGCTACGCCTTGCATCGGAGCACTGTACAAATTGACGCCGTTATGTTGTCCGTTTCTCTACGCAGGAGCACTGTACAACATTGGAGCGGTTGCGTTGTCCATTTCACTTTCCACACTATATTTCGGGTGCTAGAGAAAGAATGAGGATGGAGTTTTTCTACCCTCATTCTGGCTATTTCTTTGGTAAGAGCGTCTTGTCCTCTCCTCGAGAATAGTCACCTCTATCCTCCAGCTATAGTGTTTCTCATTCCCATATCGAGTCGATCCTTGATCACTTTTCTCTCTTTGCAATATCTTTCATCCTTGATCACTTGTGATCTTTTCAATCTCTCCTTTTGATCAACCACCATCCCGTCTTGGTTAAGATCGTTTTTCTTGCACTAGCAATCTCTCTTTGTTTCATTACTCATTTCTTCTTGTAATCAATCATTGCCTTTTAATTTCCCTGAAGGATCTCAATCTCTTACTCAGTTAATCACAGTCTATCTGTTAAACACTGAGGCTCTCTTGGGTTAATCACCTCCTCTTGGTTAATCACCCGTCTCTTCAGTTAATCCCAGTTCGTCTGTTAAGATACTGAACCCTTTTTCGAGTTAATCACCTTCTCTTGGTTAATCACTCATTTTTCTCTTCGGTTAATCACAGTCCATCTATAAACACTGATTCCCCAGCAGTTGGCAACCTCCTCTTGGTTCGAATACTTGCATCTTTGGGTTAGTAACCTTTCTTTGGTTCAAATACCCTTTCTTCGGTTAAGTACTGTTTGTCCAGTCAATATACCGAACTTCTTTGGGTCACGATCTTTGCTTGATCACACACCCATTCTTTGGGTCACGATCTTTGCTTGATCCCACACCCGTTCTTTGGGTCACTATCTTTGCTTGATCCTACACCCGTCCATTGGGTCACGACTTTCGCTCGGTCCTACACCCGTTCTTTGGTTAATCACAGTTTTCTCTGTTAAAACCAATGCTTCTCTATTCCCACAGAGTTGCAGTCCTTTCTTTCCTCAGTTAACCACTATTTACCAGTTAATATACCGAGGCCCCTTTAGAGTCAAACACCTTCTCTTGGTTCAGCACTCTCTCTCTTGGTTTATCATAGTCCGTCTGTTGACACCAGCTTCTTTTCCCCGCCAGGGTCTACTCTCTTTCTTCGGTTAACCACTACCAGCCAGTTAATATACCGAATCTCCTTTTTCTCTTGGTTATGACACCATCCCTTTATTTGGACCCCCAGAGGAGTCCTTTCTATTCCCCTTACTCTTACTTTCTTGGTTTCGACACTAATTCCCTTTGTTATCCCCAGCGGAGTTTCTTTCATTCTCGGTTTTGACACCATTCTTTTCCTATTCTTATGTGCGAACGCTCTTACTGCGGGGTCTTTTCCCAGTAGAGTTTTTCTTTCACTCTTGCTCTTGGTTTCGACACCACTTCTTTCGTCTCGTTGTTTCTTTCTTGTTTTCCTTTTCCGTCTTAGTTCCCCGAACTACGGAAGCTCTAATTCTGCATTCTTTTGGATGTATGATACGTAGGCATGAGATCGCAATGATCTCGGCGAGCACACTTCCACCCTTTTTTCCTTCTCCCTTTCTTCTTTTCTTCCTTGTTCCATGGTTCCATGAACTACGACGCTCTGATTTCCTCATTGCACTATGAGGGTACGTAGGCACGAGGACCTTGTTCCTCTGCGAGCACTTTCCTTCTTTTCTTTCTTTTTCCCCTTTCCTTTCTCTCTCTTCTTCTTTTAGCTAGAAGCCTTTAGATCGATAACCCATCCAAGCTTAGAAGCAAGCGAAATGGTTCCCGTCGAGTACGACAGATGCGTTAGGTGCTAGTACCTTCCTTTCGCATAACCGACCCGCCGTTCCCGTTTCTCTTCCCCTTGGATTTTATCGATATTTTCTCTGTCCTTCGGGACTAAATAAAGTTCGGTGGTGACTCTGTTGTATCTTTGAGTGTGCGATTCTCTCAGGTAGAAACCAGCCATCTTCAGCGTGCAGTGTATTTTCTGATAACTGCTTGTTTTTATTATTTGAATTGTTTTTTAGGATTACCATTTTCTGGAAAAGCAAAAAGAGAAAACAACAATTAATGCGGAAATTACAGAACGACGTTATTTTATTTTTGAACAAGTCAATTCTTAAAACTACAGCCCTATAAAACAAAACTCTGTCGCTTTGGGCAAAGCGAAGAGGGATAATTACAGAAAGTGAGCCCTATCAAAACATCTGTTTCACCTGGGCAGGGTGAAAGGTTAAAGACGACAATTACTTAGACTTATGAATGATTTTTGGAACATCGACAGCAACCCATTAGCGGCGAACTCCTCGATGAATCACAAAGTCTGGTACCTTCCTTGATTTGTCTTCAGAAATGACGCTGATTTCTGGCGGAGCAGGATCATTGAAATCTGTCTCCCAGGCAGAATTGTCGTAAGAGGATTCCTCTGTTGTATTTTGCAGGGTTTTTGTACTCTCAGGTGGATCTCCCCATCCAGTAGGCTAGATGTCTTCGAGCCTGATACGAGAGCTTTCCGGAGCATTGTACTTGACCATGAAGTCGTATTTTCCACTTGGTTGTCCTAAGGTGTCCCACACTTTTGTGGAACTGGAGGAGTCATCCCTTTCGATGACGTTGACCTCAGGAAAAGTAAAGTTGATGAATTCTAGTCCGGCAAGCTTTGCCAATTCATCGTCGTACTGGATGTTTTATGAATGCCCTGATTAATGATCCCATGACATGGTGGGGATGCAGGTATTATTTTCAATGATGCTCATCTGATTTTCATTGTTCGGCTGATTTTCCTGCCCCAAATCTCCTGGGTACGGTTGCCAGATAGGCAGACCATCCATCGGGCCATAATAGTCGTCGTCAAAGTTGTCCTTCATTAGAGTGTCCTCCTCTAATGAGTTTGGTGGAGCACGGCATCCTTCCGGATCACAATCTCCGTATATCATTTCGACATCTGACCTTGGTATAAATCTCGGACTCTGCCAGAAAGCAAAATGGCGTAGGCACCTCTTCCTGAGAGATATACCCGTCCTTGTTAAGATAGGACTTTCATTCCTCATCTGTGTCGGAGGAATCTCCCTCGTTGATGGTATGTACTTCTTGAGACACTGGGTGAAGGAAACCTCCACTATGGAAGAAGTCCTGAATGGGATGAAAACTTTCATCTTTAGTAGCTATCTGGGTACAGGTTGAGGAAAAACCAAGACCCTTCTTTGCTTTGTTATCAGTAGGAATGACAAGTTATCCCCATCCCTTTGCGTTGTTACTTTTGATCACTTAAAAGCATCTTTGTATGAGGAAATAAAGGTTCCTTTCTCTGATGGATTCTCATTGCTCTCCGAAAGTGCTTGGAACTGAGTCCCAACAACCTCCTCGGGTTCTATACAAGTAGATAATGACAGGTTACTCACGATCAAGGCTTGTTCTCCACAGACCGTGACAAGTTGATCGTTCTTGACGAACTTCAGTTTCTGGTGCAGCGTCGAAGTGACTGCCCCAGCCTGGTGTATCCAAGGTCTTCTTAATAAGCAACTGTATGTTGCCCGGATGTCCATGACCTGGAAAGTGATTAGTAAAGTGTGAGGACCGATAGTTATGGGAAAGTCGACTTCACCGATAACTACTTTCCGAGACCCGTCAAAGGCTTTGACAATGACCTTACTGCCCCTCATCGGGGATCCTTTGAATGATAGTCGCATTAAAGTTAACTTTTGCATAATGTTGATGGACGATCCTGTGTCTACCAGTACGTTGGCTAAAGTATCGTCCTGGTAGTTGACTATGATATTGAGCGCCATGTTGTGACTTTTTCCCTCCTCTGGCAAATCCTCATCACTGAATCCTAAGTTGTTGCAGGAAGTGATGTTAGATATGATGCTATCGAACTGTCGTAATGACACATCCTGTTCCACAAAGGCCTGCTCTAAGACTTTCTGTAGAGCCTCTCTGTGGGCTTCAGAACTGATTAAAAGTGATAGCACAGAGATCTTTGAAGGAGTTTGTAACAGCTGATCAACAATGTTGTATTCACTCCTTTGGATGAGCTTCAATATCTCATCATCGTTCTTTGAAAGGTCGGGATCACTGGACTGACCGACTGGTGGATTGGGAGCTTCTGTCTGAAGTTCCTTTTCTTTGTTAGGTTCTCCAACTCCTCGGTTGAAGATTCGACCGCTCCGTGTTACTCGACTGATATCTGCAATATTCACGACGGAGGGTAATGGAATTTCCTTTCCATTCTCAATTATTGTTGCACCGTATTTGTAAGGGATCGCCTTAGTTGATTCATACGGCACTGGTCCTGGCAGATAAATAACTACAGGAGCCTTCTGATTTTTCTGACTGTCGTAGGTAACTTCAATCAGTTCCTGGCTAGGAACCTT
Source organism: Lathyrus tuberosus (assembly GCA_022829125.1). Lineage (NCBI taxonomy): Eukaryota > Viridiplantae > Streptophyta > Magnoliopsida > Fabales > Fabaceae > Lathyrus > Lathyrus tuberosus. The sequence goes on from JALAZF010000093.1 coordinate 11,517,134, forward strand.
TGATTCGTCCAGTAGAGGGATGATGGTACAAACATCCTTGTTCTGTTGATGATCAGATATTATGACAACATCTTTGATTTGATCAGCGAAGTATTCCACCATCCAGTTGATTGGCTCGGAACTCGGACATGGGTGAATCTCTTTACGATCCAACTGACCTTGAAGAGCTGCTCGTACAAGGTAGCATTCTTGGTTATTCTCCGAGCAGACTCTACAGCGTTCATAGTTGTGTGGTGGCACTTGGCCACATCCGCTTTGAATGCAGTGCAACCTTACCAGGTCTGTTTCCATAGATCGGACATCCTGACTATGACGTCTAGTAGGGTTCCCATTAGTCACACTGATTTGTTGCGTGTCTTCGTCTCGATAGATCGGAAGCCACCAATGGTTTAACAAATGTTGTAAAGTTCTTTGAACGAGAGCGCACCCTTGGTTACTCTCACAACATACTTTACAGCTCAGATAATCGTGAGAAGTGAGAAAACCAAGTTGGACTTGCTTAGCATGTAACTCTACCAAGCTGGTATTCATCAAACGAATATCAAAGATTTAAATCATGTTGATCTGATAAGGATTTCTATCATGGTAGTCCCGGATCCACCCAAGATCCATCTGACGCTGGAGGGCCTCTTGTACAAAAGAGAATCCCTGTTTATTTACCAAGCAAGTCAGATAAGAATTGTAATCGTGCCGCAGCAGATTATGATACTGGCTTTGCCTTGAGTGCATCGCCACCAAGTTGACATTTATTGCACGGATGTCGTGGTTCTGACTGATATGGGAATTTGTGTAGGTCATGTTGACCCCACGAACTCGTTGCTCTTGGATCCACCCGAGATCTAATTGTTCCTATAGAGCTGATTGCACCACAGAACATCCTTGATTGTTTTTAGAGCAGATATCACACCGGTGATAATTATGAGGTGGCACATGGCCGTATCTGCTCTGTCTGCGCTGCATCTTGACCAGATTGGTCCTCAATAAGAGTACATCATGAATTTGATAGATGTTGTTAGACTCTCCCTCTATCAAATTTACCGCAGCTTTCTCGTGTTGAGGCAGCGGGTTCATGAGAACATTCGAATTTGTATCTTTGAAAGATAAGACCCCGCTCCTAACAAGTTTTTGCACATCGAATTTGAAACTGAGACAGTTTTCTATGTTATGCCCTGGTCCTCCTTGATGGTAAGGACAAGTCTAATCTGTTTTAAATCAAAAAGGAGGATTTTCCGATACTGTAAGAGGAGACTTGGTTTGGACATGCCCCTTGACCAGTAATAATGGAAACAGTTCTGCGTACAACATGGGTATAGGATCAAACCTTGGTGGTCGTGTTGTACGGTTGTTGTTATATGGAGGACGAGCCTGCTGAAGAAGCTGTTGTGTCCTTTGCTGGAATTGTTGTTGATTCGGTTGGCTCTGCGCAACCTGAGGTTGATACTTAGGAACAGGCACAGGGTTGATAGCAGGAGTTACATCTACTACTGGTTGGTAACGTCGCCTTTGTTTTCTGAGAGAGATATTCCCAATATCTTGCCCTTTTTTCTTAGGGAGAGCACTACCGTATCGTTTTGTACTACTTGAGGATCCAACGTCTTTAACTAAACATCTTTCTCAGACTGCTTCCTCAAGACGAACTCCCATGCCCACCATCTCGGTGAAGTCGCTGGGCGCACTGACAACCATTCTATCGTAGTAAAATGAGCTCAAGGTTTTTAAGAAGATCTTTGTCATCTCTTTTTCCTCCAGAGGTGGAGAAATCTGAGCGGAAATTTCACGCCATCTCTGAGCGTACTCCTTAAAGGTTTCCTTGTCCTTTTGTGACATTGATCTGAGTTGATCTATGCATGGTGCCTTGTCCAGGTTATACTTATATTGTTGAACAAAGGAAGCGCCAAGATCTCTGAAAGTGCCGATCTTAGTGTGGTTTAAACCCATGTACCATTTTAATGCGGCACCGGTTAAACTATCTTGAAAGTAGTGAATGAGTAGCTCCTGGTTCTTTGTCAGAGCTGACATTCACCGAGCGTACATCACCAAGTGGCTTTGAGGGCAAGAGTTACCCTTGTACTTTTCAAAATCGGGTACCTGGAACTTGTGTGGAACTTTCACATTAGCGACCAAACAAAGGTCCGCGGCGTCCTTTCCAAATAAATCCTGACCGCGAAGGTCTTGCAGCTCTTTCTGCATTTCCAGGAACTATTCCTGGAACTCATTCATTCTGTCGAACATACTTTCGTTTCCACCTGAAGGTATTTGTGGAATCTGTCCTTCCAAGACAGTGTGTACCACAGGTGGTGGTATAGTCATTATGGCCGAGATTCTCGGTGCCTCCCGAAGTTTGTAACCTTCAGGAGTTGCTGTCATGCCCCAGGCATCTTCGCTTTCCCGAAGTTTGTAACCTTCAGGCCCAGCGGCTCCTGCTAAAGTTTCCGGATCTTCGGTGATCGGCGGAACATATCCTTCCAGGATATAGTTAAGTGGCATGCCCCAGGGATGATCTTTCGACATTTTATACCTAGAATCATATCTTTCCACTATGGGCGTTGATGTGATCTCTGAGATCACAGTCCTTTGTTGTTGTATCTGAGCTTTTGCTAGAGCTTGTATGTTGTTATGAAGCTTTCTCAGATCCTTTTTCAGAGTGTCGATCTCCTCTCTCAACTCTCCGTTCTCTTCCTCGAGATTATCCATCTTTTTCTGGCGATTGGCCCGAGTATTGTACGAATGAGACAATTTGAATTTAGAATTGAGACGCAAACGTGAGATTCGTAGGTAAGAAGAATGCGTTACGTGAGAATGATGAATGATATGCAATGATTATATTTTGTAATTAATTTTTTTTGTTTAATCAAAATAAACTTCAACAATTGGATTGCAAATATCACACAGTGGGGAAACCCCGTTTTATTGAATTCAAAGATTGCGGAAATGGAAATACAGTAATTTACATAGTGTTGTAAAAGGAAAATCTAAACTAATGGATCCTGAGTCCTCTCTGAGGAGAGATCAGGTGCTGGTTCTGGCACTTTCCTTTTCTTTGACCGGGGCTCTTGGGTCGTTGTCGGGTTGTCATTCCTTTGCCAAGTGAAAGGAGCGAGCAAATTCCTTTGGTCATCCTGATTTTCTACAACATGTTGCTCTAAAATCTCAATCAGAGCATCTTTTTCTCTTAATAGTTGATGTATTTTCTTACACTCCACATTGAGAATATGGTACTTATTCCTCCAAGACCTCCTCTCCTGTTGAACTTTGTTGAGAGTAACCTGAAGTTTTTCCGTGTATGACATGAAATAAAGGACAAAGTCCCTTAACGGAAGAACTTCCCGACGAGGGTAAGGCATCCTCAGCTTGAGAGCTCTAGTTTGTACCCAGTGGAGATAAGGCTCCATCGAGACACAGTCTGGTTTTCCTAGAGACTCTCGTCCTTTCCTGTGAACGTGTTCCCAGGCATGCACTATTTCTGTTTTTAGTGCCCTGTCATTTTCTCCTTCCTTGAAGAAAAGACCTTCCAGATGAGCATTACGCGGGACATGCCTCATTGGGTATCCAAATTGATGACGAACTAACGCCGGATGATAGTTGATTCCTCCCTTAGTTCCTATAAGGGGTACATTTGGGAAATTTCCACAACGGTCAATGATTCTGATCCCGTCATAAATTCGATTGTACCAATCGATGTCAGAGTTGGTAAGAGACATGATTCTCTGCGACTAACGTAAAGTATTCTTTTATTCCCAAAATGCGGCAGACTTGGGAAAATGGGAAGTGAACCATTTATAAAGCAAGGGTACACAACACGTGATCATTCCTCCGCTGTATAAATTCCTTAAGTGTACCAAATGATACACATCTGCGAGTAAGGTTGGTACAGGATTTCCAATCAGGCATATCTTGATGGCATTGGTATCCACAAAGTTATCGATGTTGGGAAACAAAAATAACCCATAGGTGAGCAAAACAAAGATGCTCTCGAAGGCGGCCACGTTCCCTATACTAGCAAAGTACAGGGCTTTCTTTATCAAGAATTGGGTTGGCAAACCTTGGATGCCACCCTTAGTGGTCATGTGAGTCCTGACTTCTGACTCATCCAAATAAATTGCTTGCAATGGCTTGATCCTTTGGAATTTCTTCCAGTCCAGAAAAGGGAGCTTGATCAGTGATATGTAAATCAGTCAAGTTAGAATACTCCTCCAGTGTTGGTGCTAGTTGATAATCTGGGAATATGAAACAGTGATAGACCGGATCATAGAACTGGATTAGTGTGGACAGGATTCCTTCGATTACATGAACCCTTAACAAAGATAGCAGTCCTCCATACTTAGCTCTGAAAGCCTTGTGGTTGGTGATCATTCTCGCCAGCCCTCTTAAATCCTCTAGTTTTGGAACCAATGCAGCACACAAAAACATAGAAAAAACATGGGGTCAAAGGGTCGGTGTCATGAAGTCAAGGCTCTACCCCCCCCCCCCCAAAAAGGTTTATACTGGTATTTTTTCTACCTGTCCACAAAATCATTGACCCCTCTTGGGATAACAACAGCAAGCAGATCCCCAGCGAGCTGATGTATCTTAGAGTGATCTCAAATGAGGGTAGTATCGTGTGATAACTATTTTCGATAGCTTCTGCACTACAAAGCGGTTTTAGTCTACTAAAAACCTCAGCTTCTCAGATAACCCAGTCGACCACACTACTTTCAACAACCAAAGTCGTATAGGCAATATATCTGCAAAGGGAGTCTCCACTGAGTTTGATGGTCGACCGGGGACTCTTAGCTGGAATTCACTCCCAGTAAGATTACCCGTATTGCCATCACCTATCTTAGGTGTATACTCAATCTTTCCACATGCGGCATCACACGCATTCCCATTAGTAGAAAAATAAACACAGATATCAATTAGGAAAAGCAGTATATATATTTGTCTTAATCATCCTAGACCTCTAGTCTTATGATCCTATACAGACAATGACTCCCCAGCAGAGTCGCCATTTATGTGACACTTCGAGAACTTAAGGTTTCCACCGAAGATTGTAAGAAAGAGAAAAGAAGGCCCTACGGTGGGCGCCATTTTTTCTGTAGCGCGATTTTTGTGGTCTTGAATCACTATCGCTTTGGGTACTACAGTTCGATTCATTTTTTATCCTGTTAAGCTGATTAAGGAAGGGAAATAGATGTCCCCTATTAACCCTCCTTGCATACTGAGTTTGAACAACAGTCTGTTAGGTTGCGGATGCTATTAAGATGTGGGCCCTTCTTTGGTTTATTTTGTTAAGAACACAGTGTTTGGACTTTTTGTGAGGTTTTAGGTAATGTGTTTGGATTTGATGCTTTTGGGTTGATTTGGTGGAGGTACTGGATTTTTGGTTTTTGATTAGTATGCTCGCTAAGATTTTTCAATCTTATGCCTACGTATTCCCGTTTAATGAAACAGAGAAATCAGAGCCATCGTAGTTCCTCCTATTCTATGGGAGGAAAGAGGTTGTTTTGGTGTCTTGTTCAAAGCCCAAGCCATGAAGCTAAAGGTGGTTTGTATCTTGTTCAAAGCCCAAGATGTGAAGCTGAGAGAGAATTTGTCATCTCTAAAAAGGATTTGTTGATGTTTGTATGCTGTGAGCAACGCATGACTTTGATGCTAAAAGGTTGATTGACTCAACTGGGGTTTTCTTTATACAAAGCCTAAGAGGTGGCTATTGACCCAACAAGAGGGAGTTTTTATATGTCTTGTACGAAGCCCAAGACGGAGGCTAAAGGGGTTGACTCAACAAGAGAGTGCTTTAGTGTCTCGTACGAAGCCCGAGATGGAGGCTAAAAGGGAATTGACTCAACAAGAGAGTCTGTTTGACAGGTGATTGACTCAACAAGAGAGTCTTTTATACTCAACAAGAGAGTGATTTATATGTGCCTTGTATGAAGCCCAAGACGGATGCTAAAAGTGTTTGACTCAACAAGAGAGTCTTTTATATTCAACAAGAGAGTGTTTTCTATCTCGTACAAAGCCCGAGATGGAGGCTAAAAGTGTTTGACTCAACAAGAGAGTCTTTTATACTCAACAAGAGAGTGTTTTCTATCTCGTACGAAGCCCGAGATGGAGGCTAAAAGGGAAGCTGACTCAATAAGAGAGTCTTTTATACTCAACAAGAGAGTGTTTTCTATCTCGTACGAAGCCCGAGATGGAGGCTAAAAGTGTTTAACTCAACAAGAGAGTCTTTTATACTCAACAAGAGAGTGTGAAAAGGTTAGCTCCGTTGGGGAGAATCATTGTACAAAGCCCAAGAGGAGGCTATCTTTCCGCTGAAGATCCTGGAGCGGGTCCAAGAGAGATTGAGGGTTTCTTCCTATGTTGGAAAGGAACTTGAGAATGTCTTTGAGACTCAAGGGTCTTAGACTGTCCAAGTCTAGAGTTTTATCTTTTGTACAATGCCCAAGAGGATGCGCAGGTCATTAAGGGATGAGTATCAACCCTACAACGGCCGGAGTTTTTGACGCTGGAAAGACTGCTCTAGCAAAGGATGACTAAGTTCTGTCTTATACCTTTAAGAGGTTTTCAGGGTCCTTGTATCAAGCCCAAGAGAAGGCATGAGAACTTTTAAGAAGCCGAAGGATCCTTGTACAACGCCCAAGAGGAGGCGAGCATGCTTTTAGGAAGCCTGTGGGCCCTCAAACCAAGAGAAGTTCAAGACATGCTATTCACCGAGAATAGATCAAGCCAGGAAAGTTCAAGGATTTGGAAGAAACTCAAGAGATGCCATTCACGGAGAAAATATCATCTCTGGGGAATTAGAGTTTCTTTGACAATTTCTAAGGGTGACAGTCTGAGTAAGGGTTCACTGAGAATGCTGCCTTTCACGTCTCCATATTGTTTAACCCCAAGAGGAGGGAAGACTGTATCTGGTAATACTATGGGGGATCTAGTTTTGACTGTATTTGAGAGTTACCAACAGGGCTTTACCTAGTGCTAGACGTAGTTGCCGGGGAAAACTCTAAATAACTATACTACTATTACACAGTGGATATTTGACAAGTATATAAAAGGATGTGAAAGAAGACTTATAGTGAGCAGCCCCACAATACAGTTATATATAGATGAAAGCGGATAAAGAAAGCGGGTAAACACTTACTCGGTTGTAGAGCTTTCATGTTGTTTTGTTAGTTGTCAACAAAGAAAGCTTTGATAACAATATTATAATCTAAATTAAAGGAGAAAGTGCTTTGAAAAGAGATGGTTGGGGGCTTACAGCTCAAGGAGAAGCCCAAGGTTTTATCAGTGATTGCACTGTTGTTTTGAAATTGTACAGGGACTTATACAAGTGATTGAGGCCCAAAAAGGTTTTCTGTACAAAGGGATGGGTCTTACACTCTCTCAAAAGGCCCAAAGGTGTTTAAAGAAAAGGAACGGGGCTTATAACATGAGGGTAGGCCCAGATGATTTGATTTTTGAACTGACGATTGCGCCGAGATTTTTCTTTTAATGCGGAGGGACTTATACAATGTCTGAGGCAAAAAAAAATTTGGTTAAAAGGGGGTTGGGCACTCTATTAGAGGCCCAATAATTTATTTTTGTACAAGTGGTGGGGCTTACAGCTCAAGGAGAGGCCCAAGGTTTTTGTTAAAAAGGCGACGATCGCGCCGAACTTTTTGATGGGATCGGGACTTATACAATACACTGAGGCCCAAATCATTTTGGTTTTCAAAAAGGGTCGGGTCTTACACTCTACTAGAGGCTCAAAAGTGATTGAAAAAGATTTGTGAGGGTGAAAATCAAAGAAACCCTAAATTTGTTTTCCTTTAAAAGTAAATATTTAAAGAAAATCAATAAAATGATAAAAATACCAAATAAGTTTGAATAAACCACTTGTGATTTTTGTTTAAGGTTTGAAAAATGAGGTTTTAATCACAAGATGAATTAAAACTCATTTGGTTTTGATTTTCAAGATAAATATTCACTTTTAAATGTTTAAAAACAATTAAAAATGAATTTATTTACAAAAATACTAATTATATTAAATAAATAATATAAATTTGATTTTTTTGGGGGGATAAAATATTTCAACATTTTTGTGATTTTTTGCAAAAAGAACCAATAAAAAATAATTAAAATTGAGGGAGTTATTAATTTTTCAAATCATTAAAAATCATATGATAAATAGTAAAATATGAAAAAATATGAAAAAGTGGTAAAAAAGAGGATCTGGGGCGAGAAGGATTCGAACCCCAGACCTCTTGTGTACAGGGCGCGCGTCTTACCACTGGGGTGGTGATACATCCGTTGATTGAAACACAACCACGAATATACAAGGCTTACCTTGTTTTTGGCCTGGCCCAAGGCAAGGCAAGGCAAGATTTTGGTTAGAAACGTGAAGGCCATAACTTTCCCATTTCTCCATGGATGGAGGCAAAATTTATATGTATCTGGCCTAGAATTTCCTAAGGAATCCAATGGTAGTGGTGGTTTTTCCAGAAAATAAATCCTCCTCAAAACCCGACAGTGGTTTTGAAATAGGCCATGGTTTGCATTTTCTGTGCTACCTCTTGATACAGGTATGAATTACATGATAAGTTGGTGCAAACACAACACATATAACATGTATAAGAGATGCATGATCAGTGGACTTCAAAGTAAGGCATATTTCAGAGAGTTCAAGTTGTGATGCTTACCTCTCTTTGGAGATTTTGGGCTATCTACCAAGTGCTTTGTTCCAGAAATGTTTTGAGGCTTTGTACACCCTCAAATGATCTCTAAGAATCTTTTAGGATGATTGGAATCAGCTAGAAACCTCAGGAACAGAAATTAGCCCTTTTTTGCAAAAGGGGCAAAAGTGGCCAAAATAGCAACTCCCTCAAATGATGTTCCAGATGTTGGGAACCATTTGGGGTGTTCAAGGATGATATTTGGAGTGTGTTTGAGGTTTTATCTGGTTTGGAAAGTGACTGATTCAAGACATGGCTTGAAAAATGCACAAAAAGTCATATTTTGAGGTTTTGAGAGGGGACTTTGAGATTTTGGTGTTACAGGTCACTTGTGAGAGTTTGGACAGCTTAGATATGACATATTAGATGTGCTAGGATCATGAGTTGTGATGGAAATGCTCTCTAACTCAAAAACTCAGAGTTACCTTGCTAAAGAAGGTATTTTTGCCTAGAGAAAGTGATTTTGAGGAAAGCATTTGTTTGATGGCTTTGGTGTACTCAAATTGAGCACTAATGAGCTCTATTTATAGTGAAACAAGTTTGTTTTGCAAGCAATAGTGAATGGCAACTGCTGCAGAGGTTTGGCCAATGTTGATCAATGAGAATCCAAGTCTCCTCTAGCCATTGACTAGAGGTTAGGGCACAGTTTGTTGGTTCCCTTGGTCTTGGATATGTCTTGACTGAATTTAGTTAGAAATGGCTCAGTCCATGCCACCTTGGTGCATCCATTGAATGCTCCAAAACAAAATTGGAGTTTTGTCCCTCTTTTCGGCATTTCTAGGTTTGGCATGCTACTTTTGGTTCCAAAGACTTGGGAGGCTTATTGATCAGTGTTTGTCCCTCCTTGGCCCCCCCTGAGGTGTTCAGATGGATAGACTTGCTTGCCTTTTGCAAAATTTGAGCAAATCGAGCAAAACTCCCAAATCTGCCTTGTTATGACAGTTGCAGCAAGGCATATTGCCACTATCATGATTCTTGCTCAAATTGAGTTTGGTGAAGTTCTTGTTCATTTTGGAAATCCCTCATATGATACAACATATGTGTGATCATAGTTTGTTTTGATACCTTTTGGATCCAAGTGAAAAATGCCCCTACATTTGGAAAAAAGTGAAGGCAGATTCTGACTAAGTGAAAATTTCACTAAATGTTGGAAAAAATGACATTTCATGTTTTCAGCCATTTTGACCCAATCATAACTCAAAATCCATGATGAATTGGAATGAGGTGTAGTTGAAGCTTTTGTAGAGGGCCATGAGAGCTACAAATCTAGCCTTGAATGGGGAAAAATGACCTTGTGGTTTAGGAGATATGATCCTCCAAAGTTGGTACCCTAGCCACTTTGTTCCATAACTTAGAAATTTTCTAAGCTTTTATGGTTACCCCTTTTACAAGTTATCCCACTTTTCTTGATTTTTCTTAATGAATGATGATCCCAATCACACATTAACATCATTTTAGGGTTAAAGAACTATAATTGTGAAAAATCTCGAAAAGTCAAAGTTGACTTTTGTGCACAGTTGACTTTTTGTCAGATGAACTCCAAACTGTGTGATCCTCTATGAAATCAAGTCATTGACCTAAATCAAACTTGATGGATTGATTTCATAGGTGTCTGATGAATTTGAAACTTGTTGCTCAAGCTTCTTGGATCAATCCATTGTTGCAAATGGATCAATGTAGTGTATTAGGGACCCTCAAATCATGTCTTGAGGTATTGGCTCATGTTTTGTCCCAAAAGTCAACTTAGGGGTGAATTAGGTCAAGAAACCCTAATTCCTGATTTTATATGAATGCATCCCTGAGGCTAAATTGACTTGATGATTGGGTTTATGAGGTCCCTTGGAGCATTTTAGGTTATGCTTTGAAGTATTGGCTCATGCCCAGAGGAAAATTTCCATTTGGAGGCCCTGGTCGACCAAACCCTAATTTGGTGACACTGGCGATCTTGAGGCTTGATCCACTTAGAACGCTGTAACCTTGTGCTTGATTCTTGCTATGAGAGTCCTCGTGATACATTGTGGATGTTTGAGAGGTTAGACAAGTTGAAGACCATGTCAATTCTTGATTGATCCTTTGTCTAAGAACTCTGAGAGGGCTTGAAACCCTAATTTTGATTTTAGTGGATGCTCACCCCTCTTTGGGGAGACTAATGAGGTATGATGGTTAATCCATATTGTGATGATGATTTGCATAATGATGGGGAATCTTAGTGGTCAAAATTTGGGGTATGACAGAACGTATCATCATTTCTCGACCTGAGAGCCCGTGACGCTGAGGATCCTCAGTTTTCTAGAATCCACATGTGAGAGGGGTTGGGTGTTTGCAGGTTTACATGTAACTTTGACCTTCAACCTACCCGGTATTCTGGATTTCTTATTAGTATGGACTTATCATCCCGATATTCTGGTATTATGAGTGGTCCATCATTATGGATTTCTAGGTTTCTGGTATTTTAGTCAGAGTGGAAGTTGGGTCTTATTCAGTCAGTAGTACAATAGCTATGCAGATCCTTATGGATACCTTGATCCCATGTGTGCATATGCATCATCATTTTGCATCCTTACATGTTTGTTTATTTTCAGGGTTTGCATCCTATCCTTGATTCCGGTTTCCAAAAATTGTCAGAGATGAATACTTAAAAGAAGAAGAATAACATATTGTACAAGTTCCCGCAGCTTACTTTAGATTCTGTTTTCAAGGTGATGGCTATGGCAGATTCCGGTGTATTAGCAGACTTCGGGGAAGAATATGGGCAAATTCTGAATTTTTTCCGTAACATCACTTAATATTAGTTTAGGGCTCTACACACTCTAGTGCAGTTTTATAACCCTCCACTGCGGTGTTTCTTATTTCCTGATTATGTTTTGGTTCCGACATTGGAGGAGTTCGCTCTTATTTTGGGTGTGTCTATCAAGGAAGAAGCCCTTTTCTATTCTTCTGAGGAATTCCTAATCTGGGAAAGGTCACTGCTGCTTTGCATTTGGATCAGTCTCTTCTGGAAAGTAACGTTGCTAGTAAAGAAGGATGTAAATGGTTTCATATGAAGTTCTAGGTTGGTCAGGCTGGTGTATATGCTAAGGCTAGAAGTTGGTCAGACTTCAATGCAATCTTGGCCTTGTGTGTTTATGGGATGGTGTTATTTCCAAGTGTGAAGGATTTCGTGGATATGCACGCAGACAGGATATTCATCATGATGAATTCGGTACCAACCCTGCTTGGTGATTTGTACCACCCGTTGCACTACAAGAATGAAAAGAGGAGAGGATGACCCATATATTATTGTGCGCCAATTTTCTACAAGTGGTTTGCTGATCGTCTTCCTAAGTCTGGGGCATTCATGGATACTCGAGGGACATTAGATTGGCCCAAAAGGATGATGGGTCTAAGAGCAGATAATCTGGTTTGGGTCAACCGTGATTTGTTGGGCAAAGAGATCATCATTAGTTGTGGAAATTTCCCGAACGTGCCTCTAATAGGAAGGAAAGGGGGGATTAATTACAACCCTATTCTTGCTATTAGGAAATCCGAGTACGCCTTGGGAGAACAACCAAAAGAGGAGGATGTTCGAGAATCCTTATTTTTAAGTGGAGAAGTTAACCTAGATTTGTTGAAGGAAGCCGTGAATGCTTGGGAAAATCTTCATAAGAAAGGGAAAACCTTTTTTGGGAAGAGCAACAATAGAACTTTCCCTCCATATGAAGAGTGGATACAGAAGAGAGTAGAAAAATAACTCATGCCTTTCTCCATAGAGCCACCCTCGTACCCGCTGGTGATTAAACATCCCACTACGATTGAGATGAAAAAGTATAACAAGCTATGGGCTGAGAAAGAAAAGCTGCGAGAAGAGAATCTTGGATTGCAGAGGGAGATCAGTCAGTTGAAGCACGATCATGGCGAAGCTATTTACACTACTAAGGTGAAGACAGAATTTCTGGCCAAGAAGGAGAAAGAATTAGCTAAAGAGATCACAGCCAGGCAACGGGTGGGTCAAGCTTTGGAGAGCACTAGTAGTGTGCTTAAGTTCAAGAAGGAAGAGATGACTAAAGCCTTGGTTAGAATTCAGAAGTTCAATGCTCACCGAAACACGGCAATGGCTGCTCACAAGCAAAAGGAAGACGGGCTTCTAGATCAGATCGAGAAGTTGAAGATGAAGCTTAGAAAGAAAGAAGAAGAAGTTAGAACAGAGATATTTCAGAGGCGAACAACTGAAGATCGACTTAATGAAGCCTTATCAGCTATAGAAGAGCTTAAGATTCGAGCAGAGGTGAAGAAATCGAAAGGTGAGGGTCCTAGACTGGAAGATGTTTTTGGTGAAGACGCCTGGGAAGAGCGATGTCAGTACTTGGAAGAAATCATGCGCAAGCGTGATATGCTTATTCAAGAATTGATCAAGAAGCCGAAGCATCCCGATACGAGAAAGCTCTTCGAAGAAGTGCAAGCTTGGTGTGAGGAGTGAGGAAATTGGAAAAGGCTGACCATGGTGGACTTTGATGATATGCCTTAGTTTTATTTTCTGTTGTATTTGATCAACGCCCGACTTGTTGGTCGGGATCCCTGATTATTGTATTCAGACATCTTTCTTTATTTTGGGTTGTATGTATTGACAAATGATTATTCTTCAGCTTTTAATATTTGAGCAGATATTGTCAGTATTCCATTCCGTCTTGTTTCTTATTGTTAAACTAGAATCAAGGGGTGGATCGCCTTGTAAATACTCAAACATGTCATTTGCATTTGCATTTGCATTTTCATACTCATGTGCATAACAGGTGTTGTTGTTCGGTTTCCTTACCTCTGCCTGAGGTTTATTAGCAGGATTGCTGAATTTCACACTCACCGTTACGGTACCCGTAACAATCAATGAAGAGTCATTGATCAAGTTCAAGTTGAGCTTCAGGAAGTCCGCAACCGCATGAATCAATTTATGGACTTAATGCAGAACGTTGCCCAAGGCCAAGAACAGCTAAGGACTCTTGTTCAACCCTTGATTTCCAGGGTTGATGAAGATGGAGTTCTTCATGGGGGTGTCCAGACTCATGTTATTCCTCCGAGAAGAGGTGGTAATGGTAATGGTGTCCCTGTTGGTCCTCCAGGAGGAGATATTCCTATCCCTAATGTTGTTATTCCTCCGGGCGGAGGAGCAGCTGTCGAGATCCCTGCAGTGGTTGAAGTACATGGCACTGGGGGCCAACACTAGATGGAAGATCAGCAAGATGATGTTTTCTCTATGCAAGGTGGGGATGTTGGTCACCAGACTGATGCTGACCGAAGGTTCAAGATGATTGAGGAAAAGATGAAGGCATACGAGAATCAGAACTGTTGGGTCTGGATATGGATGATTTGGGTTTGGTTCTTGGTGTGAAGGTCCCTCATAAATTCCAGATGCCTACCTTTGACAAATATACTGGAGTTACATGCCCTAAGACTCATGTTAGGGCCTATTACAGGAAGATGTCTGCCTACTCTGAGGGCGAGAAGCTGTTAATGTATTTCTTCTAGGATAGCCTGGCTGGGGCATCCCTGGAGTGGTACATGCAGCTGGAAAGGAGTCGTGTCCGTAGTTGGCGCGAGTTGGTTGAAGAATTTGGTAGGAATTATCAGTACAACACAGATATGGCTCCCAATAGGATGCAACTGCAGAGCCTGTCGCAAAAGAACAAAGAAAGTTTCAAAGAGTACGCCCAGAGGTGGCGTGAACTGGCTGCCAGGGTTCAACCACCCATGGTTGAAAGGGAGTTGATTTATATGTTCATGGCCACCCTTCTGGGGCCTTACTACAAAATTTGGTAGGTTGTTTATCTGCTGGGTTCTCAGATTTGGTTCTAGCTGGTGAAAGAGTGGAGAGAGGAATTAAGACGGGGAAGCTACCGACCAACGACGGATCCATATCTGGAGGAGGTAAGAAACCATATGCTGGGAATTATAAGAAGAAAGAAGGGGATGCTAGTTCTGTTTCATCTTACCGTGGTAAGGGAAAAGCTTATCAGAATTATACCCGACAGGTTGCTACCGTAGCCATTCTGGCTGCGCCTCAGCAACAAAATACTTCTCCACGTCAATACCCAGGTAGACAGAGAACGGCTGACAGGCATTTTCAGGCGCCACCCATGCCTTACTCTCAATTGTTACAACATTTGTTACAGTTATAGTTGGTCCAGAAGAGGACTTTGGCCCCTCTTACCGGTAATCCACCACCCGGTTATGACGCCAATGCCCATTGGAAATTCCATTCTGGAGCGCCAGGGCATCATATTGACAACTGTAAGGCATTTAAACATAAGGTCTAAGATTTACTGGATTCAAAAGCCATAAATTTCACCAATGACACTCCGAATGTTATCCAGAACCCGATGCCAAATCATGGTGGGCCAAGGGTTAATGTTGTGGAAGATGGGGAGCCTTTGGATTTAATAATGGATGTAAGTGAGTTAAAGACTCCTTTGTCAGTGGTTAAAGAAAGATTGTTGAAAGGGGGAGTATTTCCTGGGTGTGCAGATGGTTGTCCAGAATGTTTGCTACAATCTGAGGGTTGTACTTTGCTAAAGTCAGGTATCCAGAAGATGATCAATGAAGGGTGGTTGCAGTTTGACCGGATTAACAGTCAGAGGAAAGATATTGATGAGGGGGATGATATTGCCACAATATCCATTCCATACAGAACAATTAATATATCAGCCCCAACGAGACCAACACTGATTATCATCACTGTCCCAGGACCAATTCCTTATGAGAGTACCAAGGCCATCCCCTGGAATTATGGGGCCGAGGTGTTCTGTAATGGGAAGAAGACAGAGTTAGTGGGACCGTCAGTTGTGGGTTCAGAAATTGAAAATACAATTGAGGCTGGAGCTATCATAAGGAGTGGTAGAGTTTTTTCTCCATCAAATAATCAAGTGGGTAGTTCAAGGCAGGACAAGGGAAAACGAGTAGTTGATGATTCTATACAAAGACCAGTTGTGAATGATTCAGTGTCAAAACAGGTTGATAATTCTTTTTCAGAAAATGTAGAAGAATTCATGAGGTTGTGCTCTGAGGCACACAGAAATGCTTTGTTAAAAGTTTTGAATGTGGCGTATGTACCACAGGAAATATCAGTCAATCAGTTGGAAGGGGTTGTAGCGCATGTAAACGCCTTAAATGGTTTGGGCTTCACAGATTTAGACTTAACTCCGGCAGGGAGGAATTATAACAATGCTTTGCATATTTCTTTGGAATACAGAGGTTCTCTGATGTCTCACGTGTTGGTTGATACAGGGTCTTCGTTGAACGTCCTGCCGAAGAAAGCTCTAATGAAGTTGGATACACGAGGTTTGATCTGCATACCAAGTGATTTGGTGGTGCGAGCTTTTGATGGGTCGAGGAGGTCCGTATTTTGGGAGATTGTGTTACCTATTAAGGTTGGCCCAGAAATTTTCAAAACTACATTCTACATCATGGACATCCAACTTGCGTACAGTTGTTTGTTGGGTCGCCCTTGGATCCACGGTGCTGGGGCGGTGACGTCAACATTGCACCAAAAGTTGAAGTATATGGTGGTTGGTCATGTGGTTACAGTTTGTGGCGAAGAAGATATAATGGTGAGCCACTTGTCAACATTCAAGTATGTGGAAGTAGACGGGGAAATGCATGAAACTCTATGTCAGGCTTTTGAAGCTGTAAAGATTCATGAGGAACCTCCGGTGGAGGATAATCAGCCTGAAGTTTCAATGTCCTCATTCAAAGATGCACGTGTTGTGGTAGAGGCTGGCAATTCCCAGAAATGGGGTCAGGTGATTAACGTACAAATGAAGAAGGATACCTATGGTCTGGGGTACAAGCCACCCAAACGAGCTCAAGAGCCTCCAACGTACTATGGTTCAGTTCAGTTTATAAGTGTTGGGTTTTTCTTCAACCGGATCAATGCAATTGGGGATGAAGGAGACAGTGATTGTGATATGGATGAGTGGATCCGTCCTTGCTTCCCTGGTCAGAGTTTGTGCAACTGGTCTTCTGAGGAAGTCATCCAAGTGACCAGCAAAGAGTAATTGTTTTATTTTCCACATATGTTAAGTCCTGCGTTCTGCCCAAGACGTAGTGATTCTCTTCTGTAGGGCTATGATGTTTTCTTTACAATTTCATCATTAATAAAGGAAGTTTTTTACATTCAAATATTTTGATCCCTGTTTTTCTGTTTTTTACTTTTTTGCATTTATTCAAAGTAAAATGGCAATGTGTTTTTGTTTGTTGCATACATATTAAGCATAAAACATCAATCATGTAGGTTTATTTGTTTAGATTCTACTAATGATTCAGCTATGGCTCAATATGACTTCGAAAATCCCATTTATCACGCTGAAGAAGAGGTTGACGAAGATTGTGACTTGCCCGAAGAATTAGGCAGGCTGCTGAAACAGGAGGAACGGATTATCTTACCTCATCAGGAGGACATTGAGACTGTTAATCTGGGTACCGAGGACGTGAAAAAGGAAGTAAGAATTAGGGCTGCCTTGGAAGACAGTGTTAAAAGAAGATTGGTTGAAATGCTTCGAGAGTATATGAATATCTTCGCCTGGTCTTACCAAGACATGCTCGGGCTTGACACAAATATTGTTGTACACCGACTGCCTCTTAAAGAGGGTTGTACTCTGGTTAAGCATAAATTAAGAAGAACAAAACTGGACTTGGGTGTCAAAATCAAGGAAGAGGTTCAGAAACAGTTAGACGCTGGCTTTCTTACTGTAACGAAATATCCTCCGTGGGTTCCTAATATTGTTCCTGTACCTAAAAAGGATGGAAAGGTCAGGATATGTGTTGATTATAGAGACTTGATTAGAGCAAGCCCGAAATACGATTTCCCGCTTCCCCACATTGACGTGTTAGTGGACACACTACTACAAAACGCTAAAACAACAATGCCAGGCTTACAACGCATCCTTTTACGCCGTTGTAATAGGTTAAAATTTTCGCGCCCAGGCAAAAGCTGAGTCATTTAATGACGGTTGACTTAAACCACCGTAGTAATAAATAAAATGTAGCAAGCTTCGATTCCCTACAACTATATTTTTTTCATTTTTTAGAGTACATTTAGCGTGTGTCACTTAAGTCCATTATTTAAAAATTAAATTGTAAATGATTTTACAACAGTTAAGATGAACAACCGTGGTAATAAATGGAATGTAACAAGCTTCGATTCCCTGCAACACATTTTTTCCATTTTTTAGGATACATTTAGCGTGTGTCACTTAAGATTCCACTACGGTTTGTTTCTCCAATCGAGATTAAAAGCTTTACTGATAAATTAAAACAAAACTTATTCTGTATTTCTTTCAAGACGCCCTAATCGAACAAGTGAGCCAGAGACGCCTTAACCTTTACCCTCTTCGTATCCATTCATTTGGAGCTCAAATATTGACCGTCTTCATTCATTTGCTTCTTCAGCTTTGAAGTAAGGTACTCTTCAACATCTTCATTCCTTTTTTCTTGGTTTATGCTCAAATATTGACCGTCTTCATTCATTTGCTTCTTCAGCTTTGAAGTAAGGTACTCTTCAACATCTTCATTCCTTTTTTCTTGGTTTATGCTCAAATATTGACCGTCTTTGTTCATTTGATTCTTCAGCTTCGACGTACGGTACTCTTCAACATCTTCATTCATTACGTTCATTTGATTACAGCTTCGAAGTATGGTATTCTTCAATATCTTCATTCCTTTTTACTTTGTTCATATTGTATATGCTCAAGTCAGAATAAGATGTTTCATATGCTTTACGTTTAGTATGAGAGTACATCTTCATTGATTTTTCTTTGTTCATATTATATATGTGTATGCTTGAGTTTTTGGATTAGATTTTGGTGTGTCATTCACATTATTATACATGTATAAATTTTAGAAGTTGTAATGGATCGTAGTTGGATGAAAGCCAATAGATTAGGTCCGGTTTATGAGAACGGAGTTCGTGAATTCCTTGAATACGCTGATAAACATCTTCCCGCCAATAATGGTATCTTTTATTGTCCTTGTGTTATTTGCGCGAATATAAAAAATGGTACAAAGAAAGAAATACACAAGCACCTTTGTTGTGATGGTATATGTCAAAATTATATAATATGGATGTGGCATGGTGAGGTGGATAATAAGGAAAGTCGGGCGTCTCAAAGTCAAAGAGTGGAGGAAGATGAATATATGGAAGATCAACTAGAGGATATGTTCAGTGATATTGGGGAATCTTCTTTTATGAATGCTCATATTTATGATAATTTATGTAGTGATAAAGACACCCCTTTATATAAGGGTTGCACAGAGTTCACACGATTGTCGGCGGTTTTAAAGTTGTTTAATCTAAAGGCAAAAAATGGATGGTTGGATAAAAGTTTCACGGAATTACTTGAATTGCTACAACAAATGTTACCAAAAGATAACAAATTGTCGGATCGTTGCTATGATGCCAAGAAGATATTGTGTCCATTGGGTCCGAATTTCAGAGTCGAGCCAAGAAACCTTAGGCTTGGGCTTGCCACCGATGGAATTAACCCCTTTGGTAATCTGAGCACTAATCATACTTCGTGGCCCGTTCTTCTCACTATTTATAACCTATCTCCTTGGTTGTGCATGAAGCGCAAGTATATACTGTTAAGTATGATGATTTCTGGACCACGACAACTGGTAACGACATAGATGTTTATCTAAGTCCATTAATTGATGATTTACGACTCTTGTGGGATGAAGGCATTGAAGTTGATGATGCATATTCTGGGGAAAAGTTTAATATGCGTGGAATGTTATTTTGCACAATTAACGACTTTCCGACTTACGGTAACTTTGCTGGATACAGTGTCAAAGGACATAAAGCGTGTCCTATATGTGAAGATGATACTTGTTATCACCAACTTGAGTTTGGAAAAGACCGTTTACCTTGGGCATCAAAAATATCTAAAACCGGGTCATCCTTATCGTAGATTGCGAAAGGCTTTTAATGGAGAGAAAGAGTTTGGTGAGGCTTCTAAACCTTTAACTGGGGATGAAGTTTATCAACGACAGGAACACATTAATGTTGTCTTTAGGAAGAGAGAAAAAGAAAAAGGTGGGAAGAGAGAAAAAGAAAAAGGTGGGAAGAGAGGAAAAGAAAAAGGGACAGTTGCGAGAAATATATGGAAAAAGAGGTTCATCTTCTCTGATCTTCCATATTGGTCAAGTCTTAATGTTAGACATTGTCTTGATGTGATGCACGTGGAGAAAAATGTGTGTGATAGTTTGATTGGCACGCTTCTAAACATTCCGGGCAAGACTAAAGATAGTAAGACTTCCCGTCTTGATATAGAGAAGATGGGTATACGAAAACAGTTGGCTCCAATAGAGAAAGGAAAAAGAACTTATCTGCCTCCAGCATGTCACACTCTATCTAAAAGGGAAAAGAAGATGTTCTGCGAGTGTTTGCAAGGTATTAAAGTTCCACAAGGTTACTCATCAAACATCAAGAAACTTGTATCAATGAAAGATCTCAAGTTAATTGGTTTAAAATCTCATGATTGTCATGTATTGATGCAAAAACTTCTACCAGTGGCTATCCGTGGGATCCTTCCAAAAAATGTGAGAGTAACTATAACAAGACTGTGTTTATTCTTCAATGCCATATGTAATAAAGTTCTTGATTTCAAAAAATTGGATGAATTAGAAGATGAGGCTGCCATAATCTTGTGACAATTGGAGATGTATTTTCCGCCATCATTTTTTGACATTATGGTTCACTTACTTATTCATCTCGTAAGAGAAATCAGAATTTGTGTTCCACTTTATTTAAGGTGGATGTATCCAATAGAGCGATATATGAAGATCTTTAAAGGATATACGAAGAATCATCACCGACCGGAAGCTTCGATTGTTGAAAGGTACATCACAGAAGAAGCTATTGAGTTTTGTACAAACTATTTTTCGGATGCAGATTCTATAGGAGTTCCAAAGTCTCGTTATGCTGATACAGACGGAAGAGGTATTCAAGGTCTAAATGTTAGGTCAATGGCTCGGGATGTAGTTATTCAATCACATTTCTATATATAGAATAATAAAGATGAGGTTCAACCTTTCATAGGTACTCACAAAAGACTTTTGAAGAAAAAATATCCCCGAATGAGTGACAAGTTGTTGTTGATAGAGCAGAACAATAGATTCATAGATTGGTTTAATAAAAGTGTATCTAATGATCGTAGTGCATCCGAGATACTTAAAAGGTTGTCGTACGAGCCAAAATTTTGTGTCATTACCTGGAGTGCATACGACATTGGTCATTATACCTTTTATACAAAATCAAAAGATGATCGTAGTACAATGCAAAATAGTGGGGTTATGGTTGAAGCCGAATCGATGTATTTCTCTAGTTCAAAAAATAAGAATCCGGTATTGGCAACTACTGCGTTTTATGGTGTCATTGATGAGATTTGGGAGATTGATTATGTTATTTTTAAAGTGGCTTTATTTAAATGCAAGTGGGTTCCCAATAATAGTAATGGTGTAGACATTGATGACTTAGGATTCACACGGGCCGACCTTGGCAAGGCATCTTTTAATACAGAACCATTCATCATGGCTTCTCAACCAAAACAAGTTTTCTATGTTACCGATCCATTGGACAAATCGGGGAAATGGTCAATTGTTCTCCAAGGAAAATACATTCCTCTTAGTGATGAAAGTCTTGATATTCCGTCCACACCTTCTTACACAACACAAGTTCCTACCTCATATGATGAAGTTGATGGAGATGCCGTGCATGCTATACGACTCGATCATGAAGAAGGCATATGGGAAAATTAACAAGTACGTAATTTATTATTTATTCATAATATATTAATTGTATGTTATAGTTTAGAAGTATTTTTACTAACAAGTATAATTATTTGAAATCATATGTATTTTGAGTCCAGACACCAGGCCAAGAGACAAGATACCAATACACCAAG
Source organism: Lathyrus tuberosus (assembly GCA_022829125.1). Taxonomy (NCBI): domain Eukaryota; kingdom Viridiplantae; phylum Streptophyta; class Magnoliopsida; order Fabales; family Fabaceae; genus Lathyrus; species Lathyrus tuberosus. Next base: position 11,538,750 of record JALAZF010000093.1, read on the forward strand.
TTTCAATTATGTGAAGTTATGTAATGTGTGTAAACTGTAATATGGTATATGTGATATTTTATTTATGTAGGTTGTTTGTTCTGATAAACTGTAATGTGGTATATGTGATATTATGAATATGATACGATTAATATTATTATGAAAACTTTATCACAAAATGTGAATTGTATTTTTCTGATGTGTTGTGATATGCAGAACAATAATATAGGTAAAAAATGGGATTAATTATAAAAGCAGGATCATAGTTGTTAATTTTGCAGAAACTTTAACGACGATTATATTTCATAACCGTTATAATATCTGGCGCGCTGTCCAGGAAAAATAAATATCAAAACTGCGCTACTGGGAATCGAACCAAGGATAATTATTTTTATTACAACGATGTATTGTAAAATCCGTTGTGATAGTTATAGCACTTTCCAGTTTATTACAACGCCTACAAGACCGTGGTTGTAAGTATCATATATACAACGACAATCTACATAACAACGCCCTCGCCCGCGTCATTATATGTCATTCCCAACCGTTGTTAAATGGGTTTTTCATAGTAGTGACAACACCACTCAGTATTCCATAGTTTCCTTCATGGATGGCTTCTCTGGGTATAACCAAATCAAAATGGCCCTAGAAGACATGGAGAAGACGACGTTCATAACACTGTGGGGAACATTTTGCTACAAGGTAAATGCCCTTTGGATTGAAGAATGTTGGGGCAACCTATCAGCGGGCAATGGTGACTCTATTTCATGATATGATTCACAAAGAGATCAAAGTCTATGTTGATGACAAGATTGCGAAGTCACAAACGGAGGAAGAACATTTGGTGAATTTATAGAAGCTGTTTGAAAGGTTGAGGAAGTTCAAACTGAGGTTGAATCCGAACAAGTGCACCTTCAGTGTGAGATCTGGTAAATTGTTGGGATTTAATGTTAGCGAAAAGGGTATCGAGGTAGATCCTGCCAAAGTAAAAGCCATATAAGAAATGCCTGAACCGAGAACAGAAAAAGAGGTTCGTGGTTTCTTAGGGAGATTGAATTACATTGCTATGTTCATCTCTCATCTCACGGGCACGTGTCAACCGATATTCAAATTGCTGAGAAAAGATCAAGAGGTCAGGTGGAATGAAAATTGTCAAAAGGCATTCGATAAGATAAAAGAATATTTGTAGGAACCTCTGATCCTCATGCCGCCAGTGCCAGGAAGACCGTTGATTATGTATCTTACGGCTCTTAAGAATTCAATGGGGTTTGTGATCGGTCAACACGATGAGACAAGTAGGAAAGAGCATGCCATCTACTACCTGAGTAAAAAGTTCACTGATTTTGAGTCAAGGTACTCTATGTTGGAAAAAACATGTTGTGCACTCGCTTGGGCAGCTAAGCGTTTGAGGCAATACATGTTAAACAACACAACCCTGTTGATTTCAAAGATGGATCCGATTAAGTACGTGTTTGAGAAGCAAGCACTTTCTGGGAGAATAGCTCATTGGCAGATGGTTTTGACAGAATACGATATTCAGTACGTTTCCCATAAGGCTATCAAGGGAAGTGTTCTGTCAGAATATCTTGCTCAACAATCGATCAAGGATTATTAACAGATGAAGTTTGAATTTCCAACTGAGCATATCATGTTTCTGAAGATGAAAGACTGTGACGAGCCTTTGCTCGACGAAGGACCTGAAGTTAGATCTCAATGGAGCTTAGTCTTTGATGGGGCTGTTAATTCATGCGATAATGGAATTGGGGCAATTATTACAACTACAAAGGGTTCTCATATACCCTTCACTGCCCGATTAGCGTTCATATGCACCAACAACGAGGCAGAGTATGAAGCATGCATTATGGGGTTGGAATAAGCTATTGATTTGAGAATCAAGAACCTCGATGTGTATGGTGATTCTGCGTTGGTAATTAATCAAATAAAAGGAGAATGGGAGACTCGTCAGGAAAATTTGGTGCCTTATAAGAACTATGCCAAAATGTTGTTACCGTTCTTTGATAGGGTGCATTTTCATCATGTACCCCGGACTGAGAATCAGATGGCCGATGCATTGGCGACGTTGGCTTCCATGTACAAGGTGAATCAGTGGAATGAAGCTCCGTCGATCAGAATTATGCGTCTGGATAGACCGGCTTTTGTGTATGCAGTTGAAGAGGTATCAGATGGCAAACCTTGGTATCATGACATTAAATGTTTTCTCAAGAGTCAAGAGTACCCATCTGGGGCATCTTCCAAGGTTAAGAAAACTCTAAGGAGGTTAACAGGAAATTTATTTCAGGATGAAGACGATGTGTTGTACAAGAGGAACTTCGACATGGTCTTGCTACGTTGTGTTGATGAACACGAGGCAGGCCTGTTGATGGAGGAAGTTCACGAAGCTTCTTTCGGTACTCATGCGAATGGGCATTCTATGGCTAGAAAACTGTTGAGGGCATGGTACTACTGGATGACTATGGAGTCTAATTGTTTCAAATACGCCAGGAAATGCCATAAATGCCAGGTTTATACTGATAAGGTGCATGTACCGCCTACTCCTCTGAATGTATTGACATCTCCGTGGCCTTTTGCCATGTGGGGCATTGATATGATGGGAAAGATTAAGCCGACTGCTTCCAATGGACATCGTTTCATCTTGGTTGCCATTGATTATTTCACGAAGTGGGTGGAAGCAGCCTCGTTTGCCAATGTCACCAGACAAGTGGTAGCCCAGTTTATAAAGAAGGGCATCATCTGGCGTTATGGGGTCTCAGAGAGAATCATTACTGATAATGGTTCGAATTTGAACAATAAGATGATGAAGGAGCTATGCCAAAGCTTTAAAATTAAACCTCATAATTCTTCTCCATATCGTCCGAAGATGAATGGTGTTGTTGAGGCGTCAAATAAGAATATCAAGAAGATTGTACAGAAGATGGTGGTAACATATAAGGATTGGCATAAGATGTTTCCTTTTGCTCTACACGGTTATCGTACTTTGGTGCGTACATCAACCGGGGTAACTCTTTTCTCACTGGTGTATGGTATGGAAGCGGGCCTACCATTAGAGGTTAAGATCCCTTCTTTAAGAATTCTGGCAGATGTAAAGCTTGATGAAGCCGAATGGGCACGTTCCAAAATGGATCAGCTGAACCTCATTGAGGAGAAGAGATTGGTAGCCATTGAACATGGCCGATTATATCAGAGCAGAATGAAAAAGACCTTTGATTAGAAAGTGCGTCCTCGATGTTTTCAGACAGGCGAGTTGGTTTTGAAAAGGATTCTTCCTCCTCAGACAGATCACAGGGGCAAGTGGACTCCAAATTACGAAGGACCATATGTAGTAAGAAAGGTTTTCTCTGGTGGAGCCTTATTACTTTCAACTATGGATGGCGAATATTTTACATCCCCTGTGAACGAAGACGCAGTCAAAAATACTTCGCATAAAAAGAGACCCGCTGGACACAAAAAGAAAAGTCCAGGAAAAAAAGGGCATCCCGGCGAACTATAAAAGGAAAAGGTTCGGGTAAAAATTAGGGATAAAAGAAAATTAAAATAATAAACCCGCGAAGTTGAAAACCTGAAAAGGCAACTTTAGTAAAAATGGGTATCCCGGTGGATTGAAAACCCGAAAGGGCGGTCCAGGCAAAAGTTAGGGATTTGAAAGCGAGAGGCTGCGGTCTGTGTGTGATCTGTGAGCACTTTTGACACTTGGGGATTTCGAAGGGAAGGAATCAGTCCAGTCAGTCTCTTCGAAAGTCAAAGCATCTGCGGATAAGCAAGGCATATGAGTCATAGATGAATCAAATCATGGTGGATATATGTTCCCACATTGCCGACATGTGTATTTTCTTTTTTACTTTTTGCGCGATTGCCTTTTTTAGGAATTGCTTCCAATTGTAAAATGCCTATTTACAGGCCAATTCATTCAATAAAATTTTCATTTCACTCAAAGAGCTTTCCATTTCTGTTTTTACTTTTACTGTTTTGTTTATGAAAACGTCTAATATTTTTGATAAACATTGCATATGAAAACGTCAAGCTTTGCGAAGTATATCGGAAAACAATGAAAATTGCTTAAGCGATGGATATTGTGGATGATAACCAAGGTAGCCATTTGTGCATATAGAATATTCTGTTGTTGTTATGTTTTTGCAGGGTAGCAAGATTGTTTCTCCCCAGTAGATTTTCTCTCCCCAACATTGAAATTTCATCATCCTCAGCAGAGCATACTCTCCCCAGCAAGAGTGTAGATGATTGTTTCCCCAGGGCAGATTGGTTTATTATTCCCCAACAAGCATTCAGAAACTGATTTCCCCAGGGTGGACAGTATTACATCTCCAACAGAAGCTAGTTAGATATCTCTCCTAGGCAGAGATTTTATTTTCCCCACTGTGTCTTGGTATTTACTTTCCTCAACAGGTCAGGAAGTGTAATTTCGCCAGCAATGGTGTGTTCTTATCCCCAGCAGCGTAAGCTTAAAGTCATTTCTCCAACAGCAAGTTAAGTTCAATGATATCCCCCGACAGGTTTGGAATTATTGACTTCTCTCCCCAAGCAGAGTTTGGTGTCAATCCTCACAACGGTTGTTCAACGGTGGTTGATATCCCCAGCAGGTTTTAAGTCCAATTGTTATTGGCACTTTTCAGTATCAGGTTTTGGGTTTTACCTTCGGCAAGGGTTATTTGTAGTCCCCACCAGGGGGAAAGTTCTCTTTGGGTTTCATCTTCAGGTAAGTCGTTCAGAATGACTTCCTCAACAGGGTCTTTGATTCAGAGGACGATTCAGTTTGTCATCCCCAGTGGGGTTGCCTTCATTTTCAGCGTTTATTTCGCTGAGGTATTCCTTTTTCATAACATAAGCATCATTTGCATTGCATCCTCCCAAATGCGTAGCATTTCCATTTCGTATGGAGCATTACGCCATAGAAAAATTAAACATATGCATCCGAAGCATAAGCCATGATTGTTATTGTCTGTTCTAGACGTTTTTCTCAACAAAAAGTTATGCATTTCAGGAGTCTCAATCTTACTTGGTCCCTGTTGATGTTGCCAGTGATTCGTTCATCTTACTGGTATTTCCCGGCAAAGTCGCCTATTCAGGCTTCTCTTTTCCCCAGTGGATTCATCTTCTCTTTAGGTTGTAGGTCCGTGGAGTCTACTTCCTGTTTATCTTATCCTTTATCCCAACTCTTGGTTGGTACCCTTTTCTATTCCAACTCTTGGTTGGTAACCTTTGGTCGCATCCCAACTTTTGGTTGGTAATCTTTGTTGAATCCCAACTCTTGGTTGGTATCTTTTGTTCGTATCCCAACTTTTGGTTGGTATCCTTTGTGGAATTCCATCCCAACTTTTGGTCGGTATCCTTTGCTTATCCCAACTCTTGGTTGGTATTGTCGTTGTTCATTCCAACTTTTGGTTGGTATCCTCTCCTTTATCCCAACTCTTGGTTGGTACCCTTTGTGGGATCGCCTTCGGTTGGCGTCCTGGTTATTCCAACTCTTGGTTGGTACTCCCTTATCCCAACTTTTGGTTGGTATCCTTTGCTTATCCCAACTCTTGGTTGGTATTCTCGTTGTTCGTTCTAACTTTTGCTTGGTATCCTCTCCTTTATCCCAACTCTTGGTTGGTACCCTTTGTGGGGTCATCTTTGGTCGGCGTCCTGGTTATTCCAACTCTTGGTTGGTACTCCCTTATCCCAACTTTTGGTTGGTATCCTTTGCTTATCCCAACTCTTGGTTGGTATTCTCGTTATTCATTCCAACTTTTGGTTGGTAATTGTCGTTGTATTCCAACTTTTGGTTGGTACCCTTCGTGAACTTGCCTTCGGTTGGCGTTGTGTTATCCCAACTCTTGGTTGGTAATCTATGATGTATCCCAACTTTTGGTTGGTACTCTCAGGTCTCATCCCAACTTTTGGTTGGTTCCTTTCGTTATTCCAACTCTTGGTTGGTATCCTCGTTCTGTCTGAATCCCAACTTTTGGTTGGTATCTTTTGTTTGAACTTCCATTTTTTCGGGTTGTTGACTCATCTATTATCTTTTGCTATCCTGACTTTTGGTTGGTATCTTGCATCTGTTCGTTATCCCAACTTTTGGTTGGTATCCGCTATCTTTAAGTCCAGCGGCTGGCAATCACTTTATCTTTTATCTGCCCACAGGTTGCAAATATCCGGGTTCTTTTTGGTATTCAATCTCTGTGCATCATGAATGCCTAAAAACCGCTGCTGTCATTCCTTCAGGACCAGGTCGATTGAATAGGGGCAGTTGTAGCACCCCAAAATTTGCCATCCTCTTTCTAACACTAACTGGCTTATGTTTCATTTGATTTTTGCATAACATTGGTTCTAAGCATGAGATCAAGATATCTTGGACCTCAAGGAGAAGAGCATTTATTCCAAAGGCAAGCTTGAGTTTATTTTTCAACCTTGGGGCTCCTTCAAAGCCCCAACTCCCTCACCTCATCAAGACATGTCTCATAATCAATTGAAGCACTGATCACATCCTCCTAGCTTGAATTCTCAAGTTAGGGTTTTTGGAGTTCTTGGGTATAACACTCCAATGGGTAAGATTTTTGAAGCTTTATCATCATCTTATTTCACATTTCATCTTTGTTTAAGAGATTCTACATCATACTCAGAGGAATTTGAGTTTGGAGCTTGCGTCGATTCCTCCTAACATTTAGAGCCAAAATTAGGGTTTTGCATAAAATCAGTTTATTTCTGATTCCTTGTGCAATACTTGATTCCATGATATTCCATATGTCCCAAGGTGCCTAGCTATGCAAGGTTGACCATCAATTTGATTCAGCAGGGTCTCAATTGATAAGAGGATTGAAAATAAGGAGAATTGGGGATAAAGTCAACTGTGCAGTGATAAAGTCAACTCCTGACTTTTTGAGGTCAAATTCTTGTTCGTCATGTCAAATGTGATGAATGGATGGATTTTGGTCAAGAAATGTCAAGGGATTCATCAAAAATCAAGAATTTGGAAAACTTGCCATTTATGGAAAATTTGGGTTTTAAAGGGTTTCCATTTTTGGAAAGTTCTAGCCCAAAATCAGCCAACTTCATGGCCAATTTTCTCCATGCTCTAGCCTTCATTCCAATTTTCCCCCAACATTAAAGTTGTAGAGCATTCTCTCAGATTTCTTTTGAGTACTAAAATGCTTTCATTGGATGTGTAGAGCTCAAGATATGATCTTCCCAAGTTAGGGTTTTGAAGTTGGTAACTTAGTGAAATTTTCACTAAGTTTTGGACATAATTTTTGACTACTTTCCATAGTTATTTTCATCATGATCTCAACTTCATTTCAATCTTTGGCAAGCATTAAAGTTGTAGGCCTTGATCTAAGCTTTCCAACCATTACTAGAAGTCTTCATTTGGATCAAAATTGACAAAGTTATGGTGTTCACAAGTTCATGATTTTTCATGTCAAAGTTCAACACTTAGAAAAAATTTCTGGTTTTGTTTTAGACAGTTTTGAATGCCAATGTTCATGCTTATTTTTAAGTAACTTCCAAGCATCAATCCCACTCTTCTTCAACATGAAACTTGTTCACCCCATCCTCTACTTCATTTTTGAACCAAGTTTCTCATCTTTTGGACAAGAATTCATCAAGCTTTGCTCATGGAAAGTGGAGGTTTTCCAACTGTTTTTCTTGACAGGATTTGATGATGATCTTGCATGATACTTTGCAGCAACTTTTGCCTTGCCAATTCATGCACAAGAACCACCATTTGGTCATATAAAACATTGCCATAAAGGTGCCAACATTACCATGTACCATTTGCCCCATATTTAAATATTTTTGCCAAAAATGAAAATCCTCTAAACTTGCTCAACAAGGATTGTTGTTTCCACTAATCCACTCTGAATTCATCAGCTCTCTTTGTCCCCATAAGATGACAGAAAAAACAAACCACACCATGCCATGTGAACTTGTACCACCACCATTTCACTTCTTTTCAAAAAAATTTACCACTAGTTTTAACCACTTGACATGAGTTTTCACCACACAAAAACTTCATATATAAGCTAAAGATGAAACCCTAGGGAGATCATCTCATTTTCTGCAGCCACAAAACCCAAAAGCTCTCTCTTGAAGCTCTCATTTCCTTCAAGTTTCTCTGCATTTTTTGTTTGAATCTTCATCACTGAGGCACAAGGAGACCATTGGAAGGATTTGTTTGAAGTTACTACATAGTTTCAAGGGCCAACGGAGCCACTCTGTTGAGTAATTTTCTTCAACTCTAAGCTTGCATTTTAGACCTAATTTAGGATCATGTTGGGTGCATCTGAAGTCCTACCTTTGGGTAGGCAATGTTTGAATAATTGTTTGTGTGTTTTGATGAAGTTCCATTTTAAGTGTGCAAACTTTAATTCATGTTTTCTTGAGTTTTAGTGGTTGCTTTTCATTTATTTTCACATATTTGAGATCACCATGATGTGTGCTACAATGTTATGTATTGGTTGTTTTGATTTGAAGTTATGGATCCATAGGTGTTGTTACTTTAGGTTGGATTTTCATGGCCTTAGAGGTAAAATAATGAGAAGCTAATTGCATTTTTGGAAAGTACATGAAAAATGAGGGGAGGGGGGTTGCTTTCTCGCGTCTCTGGCAGCGCCAGCCGCCGTCGGCGGTGGCCGGCCGGACTGGTTCGTCCTCCCCGGTCGCTGAACACTGTTCACGTAAGGACCTTGCATGTTATGAAGATGATAATGACGTGGCGGTATGTGATTGGTTGGTATTCTATTTTGTCATGTAGTCACTTAAACATTGTGTGACCAATTGATGTGCATGTCCACATGTTTCTTTGTTACCATTTAATTTGTTTTTTCATTTTCTTTTGATGCAAATTCTGATAACATGTGACATTCTCATGGGCCTGCGCAAGTTTGTTTTTGCACCCGCCTCGATACAGGCCCAAGTGGGTTTTGGTGTGTTTTTTCCTTGCTAATGCACGCTCCCACTTTATCACTAGTTTTATTTCTTTTTTATTTTATTCTTTTTTTATTTTCGTTTTATTTTATCCTATTAAAAATACTTCCTCTTATTAAAAAATTCCAAAAAAAATCATGTATGTATTTTATTGTCTTATTTAATTTTCTATAATTTTATTTTCATTTTGTATTTATTTTGATATTTAATTCTGATTTTCTTTTCCAAAGTGTCTTCCATGCTTACCCATGTGATTCATGCTTATGTTTGGTAACTTTCCCATGCTTTCTTGAGCTGTATTTTTTACCATGTGTTCATACTTGGATGAGGAATGTTTTAGTGTTATGTTGCTGCCTTGGTGATTAATATTTGATTATTTTCCATGTGGTTCTCATTGCTCCTCGATTATTGCTCGGTTAGCATGATGTGTGTTATGTTTGATCCATTTGATGATGAAATTTTGTGATTCTTATTGAGATCTTTTTCAATTAAATTATTTATGGATACAACATGATTTTGGAATTTATTTGGATTTTTATAAGCCAGTATTCTATTTTTGGTTGATGCTTACATGTGGCTTGAACTTTGAACGGAATGTTTTGGGCACTTGACCTAGTTTGGATCTTTTTGACCACTTGTGCTTAAGTGAAGCTTGAAATGATTATATGATGTGATCATGTACTTTATTGGATTGTTTGTTGCTTTGGAATCATTCTAATTTAATCATTTTTCTATTTGTGGTTGATTTTCCAAGTTGACAATGTTTTGGCATTACTCTTTGTATGTTTGTGAACTAGTTTATTTGTGATGCCTTCTCATATAATCTAATGAATGCTTGGTGACTCTAGTTTTCTTTGAATAACATGTATGAGGTTCTGACCCTATTGATATGGTGTCCATTGAGTGACATTTTCTCACTTCTTGTCTCACATGATCTTTTGTTGCTCGCATGAATGACCTAAGTGAATGTTTTGCCTAGTTTTGACATATGCTTTGAATGTGATGGATAATGTTCCTTATTTGATGGTTTGAGCTTGTTATGACATGATGTGCTTGCTGCCTTATCTTGTATCTCACCTCATTTGGTCTTATCTATCATTGTTCAATGTCTTGATCACTTGAGTGTGTTTGAACACTTTGTCTTGCATGATCTTGTTTGCGTGGACATGATGATTGGTGATTGCTTGGTATGAGTATGATGTTTGCCATGTTGCTTTGATTCTGTAGTTAAACTTCCATGTTTGTTTACTTTGTTGCATCGCCTTCTTCATCTCTTACTTCTTTCTTCTCCCCTAAGTCTTAAGACTTGTTTAAGTCTTAGATTTGCTTTTGCATGTTCCCTTAGGATTCCCTAGTCCAACTTAATCTTTGATTAAGCTTGGAGTAGGATAGACATTAGGAGCTAATCCATGTATGCTAACATTAGGTAAACTCCCCTTTCATCTTGACTTTAGGGCCATTTTGTATGATAACATTAGGATTTTCAGATTCCCATTAGTGTTTTCTTTTCAACCTTTGAGTCTTCTCTTTTCATCTCGAAACAAGTCTAAAACACTTAATAAGTACAATGAACATTGTGCGCCGTGAGCCTTAAGTTCATAGGAAATGAAGAATAAGGAGTCTCCCTTCACTCTTCTAGAGTGTTTAGCATACGTCCCATTGGGGGCGACCATGCGACGCATTCGCTCCTATGTCATAGACTTTAGTGCAATGTGAGTTTCAAACTAACTTCAATCTACTTCTGTCTAAAAAACACAAACCTTTCATCCTTCAGGATTGTTAGGTTTCAAATAATTTTCAGAAAAGAACATGTTACTTCCGTTCAGTCGCAAACAGGCATCGACCCTAACTGCCGGACGCGAACCTAACGTCGCTCATAAAAAAACACTTAACCATTATGGTCGTTGCCACGAACTATAGACACTCTGATTTCCTCTCTCTGGTTAGATTGAGGATACGTAGGCACAAGATGGTGATGTCTTGGCGAGCACCCTTCCATCTCTTTTTCCCGTAGTCCCTCGAACTACGGACGCTCTGATTTCCTCTCTCTGGTTATATTGAGGATACGTAGGCACAAGACGGCGATGTCTTGGCGAACATGCTTCCCTTTTTTTTCTCCCGTATTCTCAATGTATTAAGGACGCTCTGATTTCCTCTCTCTGGTTAGATTGAGGATACGTAGGCACGAGACGGCGATGTTTTGGCGAGCAACCTTCCCTTCATTCACCCGTAGTCCTCCGAACTACGTTGACTCTGACTTTCCCATTGAACGAGGGAATACGTAGGCCTAGGACGACGATGTCCTACCGAGTCTCTTTTTCCCCTTTTGGTTTTCCGTTTTTGTTTAGCAGTGGGCTTTAGATAACTCACCCTTTGATTGGACAATAAACATGGATCCCATCGAGTACGTTGGACACGTGGGGGTGCTAATACCTTCCCCTCACGTAACCGGCTCCCGAACCCGGATTATGGTTGCGATGACCATGTCTTCTCCCTTTTGAGGTTTCTTCAATCGTTTCATTTCCCTGCGTCGGGATAAATAACGCTCGGTGGTGACTCTTCTTTCTGTTTCCGCCGGTTGTTTTTTTGCAGTCACGACAAATAGTACATGAGAAACAATGAATAATGAGGTCTTAAATGGTTGAAAACTCCAATTTTGAACTCCAATACTACTTTGTTGCCACTTTTGTATACCAATTTCGTAAACCCTGCAAAAGTATATTTTATGTCCTTTAAACAACTAAAAACGTGTCCAGAAAACCTTGCTATCTTCCATAGTATGGTTCCATCGTGCACATTATGGACTAGTTAAATCACCATCATGTACACGATGTTTCTTATCGTGCACATGATGCACCTTATCATGCAAACAATGCACCCTCTTCTCCTTATCATGTACATGATGCCATGCATAATGCACACAATTTTTCCAGTAAAGATTTTGCCTTTTGCTTTCTGAATTTTCCCTTTTTCTTCTAAGTTCCTCTATTCTTTATTTCGATCAAATACTTGTTATATCTTATACAATTTCCTCTTGATTAACTCAAAAACACTTAATATTGATAACAGAGACTTGTAAAAATTATATAATGACAGAGTGTTATCACAACCCCAAGCTTGTTCTATTACCACTACAAAAAAATGCGTAAATTGTGGCGGTTTAGTTATGGCGTTTAGTTGAAACTGCCATAATTTACGGTTGATTATGACGGTTTTGTTAACTGCCCTATTGTTCATAATAAAATGGCGGTTATAACCGCCATTATTTACTTAATTGGTTTTATATTCACATTTCCAAACAAAATGGCGCATTTTTTCCTCTTCCTTTTTTTACAGTAACAAAAATAGCTCGTTTTTTCCACTTTTTTTTAATTATTAGCATTTTCTTATTTATACAATAAAATTTTTTAATTAATATAAATAAAAAAACATTAATTTTATTCCTTATAAATTAATTTTTTTAAAAATCCCTAAAGTTTGTTTCAGATTCTTCGTCCCTAAAGAAACGAAAACCCCTTCTTCTTCCTTTCTAACATTCATCTTGCTTCATTTATTTTCGATTTCAACTTTTTCTTTTTCCTTTCAAAATCACTCAAGCTCAAACCCTAACAATAAGTTGAAATTCGAATCACAGTTATTGGACATAGATATCAATATCAAACCCTAACAATCAACCCTACCGCTGAAATCCTCATTTTCGTTTTGTTCAGTAGCAAGTCCCTAATCGTAGTGTCGCAATCGGTCCTTCTGTTGCTTTGTTCTGCTGCTTCGTAATCCAGAGTTTCACAATCAGTCGTTCGACTACTTTGAAATTAGCATTTCAAGGTAAAGTCATGGTTTCTCTTTTCTATGAAAAATTATGAAATTTATGGACAAACATGTAAGGATTTAGAAGAGTTAGGTTTTCTAATATCATGCTTTCTTTCTGTAGATCAATTTTCATATATTTTATTTGATTTTTTCATATGGTTGTTGTTTTTGTTTTTTATTTCTAGGTACTCTAAATATGCCTTTTAGAAATTTGAGTTTATAAATATATTTGATCATTTTCAACACAAACAGAACATTGGGGATGAACATAGGTCCACTTATAAATGTCATGTTATTTATTTACTTACTATCTAGATAATATTAGGCTTAATACCCTTTTTGGTCCTCTAACTATAGGGGTGGGTCCAATTTAGTCCTCTTTCTTTTAAAAGTTTCAATTTAGTCCCTTACGTTATCTAACAGAATTAAATTAGTCTTTTCCGTCAAATATTGATAACGGCGTTAGAAATAAGTGACGTGGCATCTGAGGTGGCGATTTTTGATGACGTGGCATACGATTTATTAATTTTTTATTATTTATATTTTTTTTTTCATTATCCATGTCATTTTATTAGTAAATTATTAATTAATTTTTTTATTAAATTTTTTTTTGTTGAAATTCATATAGAATTAAATTTATAATTTTATTAGGAAATTATTAATTAATTTTTTTTATTAAATTTTTTTTTTTGTTGAAATTCATATAGAATTAAATTTATATATATTTTTAAAACAAATTTGTTGGAACAAATTATTGGCCCATTTCTTCACCCCACAAGCTTTTATAAAGCATTGTTTGTGTTTTATATATATACCATCAATAGCAACCTCCAATACACGATGTGGGACTTTATTAATTCACCTCCACTTGGCCATTTTCTTCTTCTCATTCCAACCAACATAAACCACCATAACACACCAGTAACCAAATAAATTTTCACATGCTTTTTAAATGATTTTGGAATACATGTCGGATTTTAAATGATTCTACGCTGCTTCATTTCCATTATATCATGAATACACTAGTACAGAGTTGTAGTGTCTTGGTATAATTGGTTACTTGTAGAAACTGTTGATAATGAATTGAGGGATAATATCATAATGTTCTTGGTTTCCCATATGCTCTTTAAATTTTCAAAAATCTTAGCTTAACTTTTTTATTTGACCATTTTTTTCTGGATATAATGCGCAAACATTTGCATGAAAAACTCTGTAACCGGAGCTTCCTGAAAATGTAATTCACTTCAGGATGTGTTCATAGAGAAAACAAGGAATGGCATAACCTGTATGAGAAAGCATATGTCAGTAACCTGGATTGCGTTATATCTCGGTTTTGAATCCAACTTTTATCTTAGCTATCTCATTCCTTACTTTTGGCTGTGTGTTTTTCTTGTTTAAAATTTCAAATCCCACAAGTGAGAATGTTTTGTAGTATCATTGTTTATTTGTGTCTTTCGTTATAATTCCTTGTTTGGTACCTACAAAATTTATTATTATGAATAATCACAAACCAGTGAGCTGATTTCTAAATACCACCCTAATTTGTTTCACCTTTGTAAGTTATAGATATTTCTGATTTTGTTCTTGTATGTTTGTTAATATGTTATATCTTCTCACTTTCTAGGTAATGGAATTTGAGTTGAAGAAGCTCTATGATGCCGTTACATCCATCCATGACGAGATGTTTTATCTTCCAGCAGTTAATAAAATCCGTTCCTAATACATTCCAGCATTTCTGAATAAACTCCAAGTTGAAACCATCAGGACCTGGGCTTCTATCTCCCTTACATTGGAAAACTGCTTCTCTGATTTCTCTATCCTCAAAGTTTTACTCAAGCATGCTACTTTCAGACCCTCATGAGACCTTGAACTATGAAACAATCGAATCATCAAACATCATATCTCCTCCTCCATTTGGCAAGGTATTAAATATGAAATTTCTAATATTTTCTCCCACAATACTAGGATTTTGGGAAATGGTAAGAATATTAATTTTTGGATGGATGCTTGGTGTGGGCTTCCTCTGTACATGGAAGCAGATCCGAATGTTCTTGATTCCCAAGACATTGAAAAAACAGGTCTTTAGTTTCATATCTGCTGGAAGCTGGATATTCCCGCAGAAATGGTACACTTATTTTCCTTTTCTACATAATAGGCCACTTGCCTTATCGCTGTCTGATGTTGTGGCGTAGGATCAAAGAATCTGGTCCAGGAATTCTAATGGCAGCATGAGTCTCAAGGAGGCTTATCTCTTCAAATCAAACCCTTCTCTAGCTTCATCTTGGATGCATTATATTTGGAGTATGGATGTGCCACCATTAAAATCCTTGTTCATTTGGAGATTGATGCAACAAAAAATTGCTACTGATGATATTTTGATTTCGAGATGCTGTTAAATGGCTTCTTGGTGCAGCTTGTGTAAATCTTGCTAGAAAAGTATGAAGCATATTTTTTTAGTGTAGTTTTGCTAAGAGGATTTGGAGATGGTTTTTTCAAACAACCAAAGTGTCTTATATGCCTTTTTATTTGGATGATCTTTGGAACACTGAGTACAAGGAGTCTCCCCAAGCTACTCTTGTCATCAGGTCAGCTCTGATATATCTTGTCAATGGTATTTGGCATGCCAGAAATCCGACATGTATCCAAAATCATTTAAAAAGCATGTGAAAATTTATTTGGTTACTGGTGTGTTATGGTGGTTTATGTTGGTTGGAATGAGAAGAAGAAAATGGCCAAGTGGATATGCATGTTAGAGTGTGAGATATATGGTGATTCCAAGCTTGATGGTTTATGGTATGCATTAGTTTTCCAAGCTTGGAGGTGAATTAATAAAGTCCCACATCGTGTATTGGAGGCTGCTATTGATGGTATATATATAAAACACAAACAATGCTTTATAAAATCTTGTGGGGTGAAGAAATGGGCCAATAATTTGTTCCAACAAATTTGTTTTAAAAATATATATAAATTTAATTCTATATGAATTTCAAAAAAAAAAAAATTTAATAAAAAAAATTAATTAATAATTTACTAATAAAATTATAAATTTAATTCTATATGAATTTCAACAAAAAAAAATTTAATAAAAAAAATTAATTAATAATTTACTAATAAAATGACATGGATAATGAAAAAAAATATAAATAATAAAAAATTAATAAATCGTATGCCACGTCATCAAAAATCGCCACCTCAGATGCCACGTCACTTATTTCTAACGCCGTTATCAATATTTGACGGAAAAGACTAATTTGATTCTGTTAGATAACGTAAGGGACTAAATTGAAACTTTTAAAAGAAAGAGGACTAAATTGGACTCACCCCTATAGTTAGAGGACCAAAAAGGGTATTAAGCTATAATATTATAATATTAAACTTTATACTTATAAGTTGAAATATGTTTTATGTACAAATATATATGTTCCATTGTCTTTACTTGTTTCTTAGTGCCTGGTGATACTTTAAATCTACTTTTATAAATTGGTCTAAACGATTACATTCAAGAATTAATGAAAAAATGAAATCCGAAAACAAAAAAGTATGAAAATACTTTATGCTGTTTTTTAGCAGATTCGTGGCTTCAGTGAGGTTAAGATTGACCATGAACAATTTGTAGAAAAATCACATTTGTTTGTTATAGAAATAATGAAACCATTATATAAAGTAACCAGAAAGAACAAACGGAATAAGCTGGAGAATTCTATTTCTGCAAGATCAATTAGTAAGAAATTAGATTTATAACTCTCCTTTTTTTTTTATCAAGTATGTAATTTTTTTGGTAAGGCTTCAAGTATGTATGAACATAAATCTTAAAAAATGTAGCTTTTAGATATATCTAAAACAACCTTTATATAGATAAATAGATATTCTTAGGTGCTAAGGCCTAAGATTAATCTTGCATTACTCTTTTTAATGTGTATACTTTTGAAACATAATAACTGCCTCATAGTTGAATATAACATTCAACAGGAGTTTCTTGTAAGTTAACGTGTTATTAATTCTTTCTAAAATAGTAAGTATCTAATTTATCTTTAAACATATATTTTAGGACTATTATTTTGCAGTAAATTTAGTAACATCTTGAAGTTAGAAAGGATTCACATGCTTCTGAATCGTTCAAGAGTATCTGTCATGCTTATGAAGTAAGAGTTTTTCATTAAACTTTTATAAACATTCTTAATTTGATGCCAAAAGGAGATTGATTCAATATATGCATAAGGAATTGTAGCTAGATGAGTTGGCTGATTTAGTTTGCCATATATGTAGGTTCTAGACATAAGACTTTCAGTCATGTGTTGACCTTTCAATGTAACTTGGCATTTTTCAACTAATTTATTCCTATTTGCATGCATTGTTACTTAATGATTATAGATTGGAATGCTTGCAGGTAATAAACTTAATGAATTATTCTTCTCATGGAAATGTGTCCCTCTCTATATGGGTTATAACCTTAAAGCCAAGTGGAAAGTTACTTTCTAACACCACTAGGAAATGGGTCCTTCTTATGTTTTATATAGAAGACAATGTACTTATTGGTAATATTGTTGGTAACAATAATCATCTCTTTTATCCTTATTACATTTGTTGTTTTTGTTGTATTTATTTTCAATAATATACTATATAGGTCCATGATGATTATTGAACAATATGATTTACATCAATCAAATTGCTTAATATTTATTCAGTTCCATCATTTCATTGTTGGTTAGCTTACATTTGGTTTCTAAATGTAATGTCTGTTATGTAATATTACATTTTATACAAGAAAAATAATATATAATATTATATAAACTATAATTGTCATACTTTAGCATAATTTGTGTATTATGTAATATTACATTTTAATAATTTGTTAATAATATCACAAGAATAAAAAAATTAATTTGGTGTTTTTGTGAAATACTTTAGCATGATCAATGGTGTAGATATACATACTTGTTGCAGTCAGTGGAGGGACCAAGATTATAAGGCAAGTTAACCCCACAGGGAGGCCACCAAGAGCATCAACATTCAGTCCGGGCAGCATCTTAGCTGCTTTTTTGATACACATACAGACTGCTTGACGACCAACTATCTTTGCAACATGGTTGTTTAAGGTCGTAACGCCATTGCAACATCGTTGCGAGACAACACCTACGATTGCGGTCACATAAGAGACGCATCATGCTACGAGATAGTTTACTTGCTCTAATCTCATGATAGGCTAAATGGTGTTCGATTGTTGTGTTATGTAATACCCCGTATTTTTATAAACACTCTGGATAATATTAGTGGAGATCAGTGGAGATCCAGTGTACTCTGAGTATTTAATCTGATAAGATAATTAGAGCAACTGATGAACTCAGAGCTGATCAGATTAATATTATCTAACTCTAAGGTTTTATTAATTGGTGCAATTGAGATAATTTGGACATTTAGTAGTATTACTAAATTAATGATGTTTCTCTATATCTTTTCCTTTTCCCTCATTTGCAAAAGATAGTAACATTTGGAGAGAGAAAGTAGAGAGAAAGAAAAAGAAAGGAAAGAAAAAGGGAGAAAAGGAAAGAAGAGAAAATCCAAGAGTTCAAGAGCAAGAATCATCATCTCATCTTCATCAATTCATCTCAGCTTCTTCATCATCATCTTCTAATCCAGGTGGGTTCTAGATAGAAACTTATTTGTAGAATTTTCTTGAGGGTTTTAGAGTTAGGTTAGATTTTGAGGAAAATGGGGGTTTTTTGCAAAATCAAAGAATCTAACGGTTGAATTGTGTTATAAATCGTGTGGTATGATCAATATATGTGTAGAATCATCTATTGATAATTGTTATGATGTTTTGGTATTGATTGGAATGAGTTTGAATTGGAATGAGTTTGAAAATGTTAGAGTTTTTGTGAGAAATCATGTTTGTGAAGTTTGTGAAATAACCCATGATAGAACCATGATCACACACCCCTACTGGTTGATTGGGTATGGGTTTAGGGGTGAAATTGTGGTTGGAAGGCTACTGTGAAAAGGAATTTTTTTCTGCATAACGCAGAGCGTGCTTAGCGCAGTACTTCTCGCTAGGAGCGAGGAGCGCGCTTAGAACATGTGGGGTCCGCTTAGCGCGACCTGGAACAAAAAAAAATTCTGAAATTCATATCTTTTGACTCGGTTACCCGTTTTATATGTTCTTTATATCGATGCGAAGCTATGACTGCGTTTTAGGCTATGGAGAGTGAAAATATTGATTATGAGTGGAATTGTTTTTTATTATGTTAAAATATCGGGATTTTGTGATTTATGTAAAACGGAATTTTTGAAAATCTAAAAGCGTCAAGATGTGAATTAGTGAGGAAACCTTAGTACACTAGAATGACTTAGAGAATTGTGCGGCATTGTTTACATCTATACTTGAAGAGTATCTTTGTTAAGTAGTTGGCAGTGGAGGACCGTATTTCCTCCGGTTTGGTATGTTTCACTTAATAAATATTAGTGACCTGTGTTTAATCCTTTGGTGTAGGATGGCCGGGGAAAGTATTTATAAGGTTTGTGTCCCTTAATAAATATTAGTGACCCGTGTTTAATCCTTTGGTGTGGGATGGCCGAGGAAAGTATTTATTAAGTGGGTAACCATGACCCGAGTTTAATCTCCTTGTGCGGGATGGACGGGGAAAGTTACTAAGTGGTTGGTATTAGTGACCCGTGTTTAATCCTTCGGTGTAGGATGGCCGGGGAAAGTACCAAATTGTAGAGAACCGTGACCCGTGTTTAATCTCTTTGAGAGGGATGGCCGGGGAAAGTTATTTACGTTAAGGATCCGTGACCCGTGTTTAATCTCTTTGAGCGGGATGGCCGAGGAAAGACTCCTTAACTAGTTGTCGTTTGGTGTAGTATACGATTGGTTTCTCTAGTCAGAAATGTTTGAACTCAAGGTCTAGTTCCTTTTCCCCCGACTTGAGTTAGGTTTTGGTTAGAACCTTGTAAAGCCTAGAGAATCCATAAGATAGAGAACTCACTGAGATTTGATGTACCTCACCCCACTATTGTTGAATATTTCAGGTACTTCAGGTTCCGCAAAGGGCAAGGATAAGGCCGTGTGATTATCCTTACTTGTCTGATGGCGTAGCTTCCGTTGTGGAGTTTTTAAGATCATTGTCGATCTAGTTCTTAGTATTTATCCTTGGAACATCTTGTATATATATTTATTCCATAGTTTTTTGTATTAGGCTTTTTGGGCATGTATATGTATAATGTGTTTACTAGGGACTTATTGGTATTTCAGTACCAAACGTGGATTTCATGTATAATATATGCTTTGATGTATGTATTTATATATGGGCGTTACAGTTGGTATCAGAGCAGGTCATATCCTCGACCTAGCCATGAAATAGAATAAGTATTTTCTTTCCGTTTCATATGTGTGGTGTCGCCATCGGTGTTACGTGTTATATTTATGGTATTGAGCCTGATCAACTTAATCCTATCTGTATGACATTTAGCAACATGGTTGACGAGCGCAGAAACACTCGTGGTAGGCCCCGAACCACTCCGGCAAGGACGAATCCGCCAGGCGGCGATGAGAATGCTCCTCTGTATCAGTTTATGCAACAGATGCAGCAGCAACAGAATCAGTTTATGCAGCAAATGGTTTGACAATTAAATGGAGGTCTGCATCCTCAGGTGGTTGTTCTGGAAGCGGTAGGTGGGACTTTTCGGGATTTCTTCCGCATGAATCCTTCAGAATTTCATGGTGGATTAGATGTTGTAAAGGCTCACGAGTGGATAGCGGGTATGGAAAGGATTTTCTTGATAGTGCACTGTAGTGAAGAAAATAAGGTGGTTTTTGCTTCGCATTCGTTGAAGGGTCCTTCCATGAGATGGTGGGAGAGTGCTTCGGCTCTTATGACTATTCAGAGTGTGCCCAAGGTCTGGGAACAATTCAAGGTAAATTTCATGGAGAAATATTTTCCTAGTTCCTTAAGGACTCGGAAAGAGTTTGAATTTCTACAATTAAGGCAGGGTGGTATGACTGTGGCCAGTTATGCTGAAAAGTTTGAGGACATGGCTGCTTATTCTAGGCAGGCTATGTATGCCCCGGATGAACGGTGGAAAATAGACCAATTTCTGTTTGGGCTAAAAGCTGAAATTTCTCATAGTGTATCTCAGAGGGAGTTCACTACTTATGCAGTAGTTTTAAGGCAATGCTATGTGGCAGAGCATAGTTTGAAGAAAGTGCAAGCTGAAGGTGTTGCAAGTAGGGTGAATCAGGGTGATCGTGAGAGAGCAAGTCAACAGTTTGGGCCAAGATCACCAGCTTTCAAAGGAAAGCAGGCTTCTAGACCAAATGCTATTCCTCTGTGTAAAGTGTGCAACCAACGTCATTTTGGGAAGTGTGCCGATGGGGGTCTTAGGTGTTATAATTGTAATGGATTGGGTCATGTGGATAGAAATTGTACTCAGAATAGAAACCAAGTGCAAGGAAGGAATACCGGAAGGGTTTATACCTTGGATGCAAGGAAGACGAAAAGTGACAACTCTTTAATTGCGGGTATGTGTTTCGTAAATGGACATCCTTGTTTTGTTTTATTTGACTGTGGGGCAACGCATTCTTTTGTATCAATGCAATGTGTGAAGCGACTTGGGTTAAAGTTGTTCCTTTGTCTCCTCCTATGGTGGTCACTACCGCCATGGATGAAATGGCTGAGACACCGTTGATGTGTGAAAACTGTGTTTTGTCTGTGAATGGTAGAGTTTTTCAGATTGACCTTATCTGTCTACCGCTTAAGCAAGTTAATGTCGTCTTGGGGATGGATTGGCTTTCTGCGAATTCGGTGTTTATTGGGTATGAGGAAAAGCTAATCATCATTCCATCTGCCGAGGCTACCCCGAAGGATGTGCTAACAAGTATCTTAGAAGGTACGGTGGGAATGATAAACTTCTTGTTTGAGAAGGAGAAATTTGTTTTACTGGTTCTTACTAAGGAGGGAAGTAGTGACCAGCAAGTGTTGAGTATTCCAATAGTTTGTGAGTTTCCCGAAGTTTTTCCTGAGGACGTTACTTCTCTTCCTCCAGAAAGAGAAGTTGAGTTCTCTATTGACCTGGTACCCGGGAACGACTCCTATATACGTTTCTCCTTATCGGATGACACCACTTGAATTAAGAGAATTAAAGGACCAATTAGAGGATTTGATTTCTAGGCACTTTGTTAGACCTAGTGTTTCACCGTGGGGAGCTCCAGTCTTGTTGGTAAAGAAGAAAGATGGTGGGATGCGTCTGTGTATTGATTATCGTAAGTTGAACAAAGTCACCATTAAGAACAAGTACCCCTTACCCAGGATAGATGACTTGTTAGATCAATTGAAAGGAGCCTGTGTGTTCTCGAAGATTGATTTACGGTCAGGTTATCATCAGATCTGAGTAACGAGTTCCGATGTGCCTAAGACTGCATTTAGAACCCGTTACGGCCATTACGAATTCATAGTGATGCCTTTCGGAGTGAATAATGCTCCAGCTGTTTTTATGGATTACATGAACCAAATATTTCAAGCTTACTTGGACCAATTTGTCGTGATATTTATTGACGACATTCTTATTTAATCTCGTACTCCACAAGAGCGCGGAGAACATCTGAGAATTGTCTTATCGGTATTGCAAGAGAAGCAACTTTTTGCTAAGATAAGCAAGTGTGAGTTTTGGATGTCGGAAGTTAATTTTCTTGGACATGTTATATCTTAAGGTGGTGTGGCAATAGATCCGTCGAAGGTAGAAGCAATGATTAATTGGGAGAGACCGGGGAATGCTTCAGAAGTTAGAAGTTTCTTGGTGTAGCGGCAAAATCGTGAGTGTAAGCTATTGATTAACTTAACTCGAAAAGTAAGAATCGCCACCGCACTTTTATTTTATCCAAAAAGGAAAGGAAAAAGAGCAAACAAAACCTACACAAGCTCTACAACAAGAACAAGTGAAGAGAGTCTAGGTAAGGGGGGTTGGTTATGCAATGGGAATGTGTTAGCACCCAAAACGTCTATAGTACTCTATAGGAGCCCTTTGAAATATCTACTGCTTTTGGTCTGAAAAAAGTTTGCTTGAAAAGTGATTGAGGAGATGAGAAGAGAATTTGTTTCTAAGATTTTTGTGTTTGGAGAGACTTATCATCTCATGCCTACGTACCCACGATGTGCAATGTAGGATCAAAACCCCGTAGTTCGTGGTACAAAGAATGAAATTTGTTTGTTTTGGTTGATTTTAAATGTCAAGACAAGTCGTCATTTCCAAGCGAATAATTTCGCTTAAAGAAATGAATCATGTCTAAACTTATGAAAAAGTTAAAGGAAAAAGTGCACGAGGGCACAAAAAGAGAGTTTGATGAGTTTGATGTTTTTTTAAGTCTTTTGAAAAAAGTGTCAATATGCTTATGTAGTTTACCATTTGTTAAGAAATGAAAAGAAAAGAGTAAAAGTCACTTGACAAAGTCAAGGTTTGATTATGAAAGATGTGATAGTTTGAAATCAAGAATGTTTTGAAAAAGAGAGAGAGTTTTGAAAATTGAAGAATGGGGAGGAGAAGAAGTGACTATCCTAAAGCATAAAGTAAAGGCTAAGGATAAGAATAGCCTAACCACACAAGTAAGCTTCCAAGTCTTCGAACCATAATTCCAAAGCAAAGGGAGAAAGGTCCTAAGTCTAAGTCCAAGGTTCCAAGAATTGCATTGGATGTCCGAGGTCAAAGTTCAAGGATTCAAGAATAGCATTGAAGTCCAAGGTCTAGGTGCAAAACTCCATGTCCATTGCAAAGGATAGTAACCATAGTCCAAGATTAGAAGCACAAGTTTTTTAGTGGTTTTAGCCTTTATTAATGTTTTTGGTCCAAGTGGACAAAGAGAAAAAGGCATAAGCATAAACATCATATGAAATGATAAAAATGAAGCATAAAAGTAAAAGAGATAAGGAGCGAGAAGGAATTGTAAAGGATTAGTACAATAGTAATGTTAGAAAGTTAGTGATTAGTTGTTAGAGTTGGTGATCAATAATAATTGAATAATTGCACTTAGATCAAGATTAATGAAAACTCATTAGAGGATTGATAAGACCAAAGCCTCCTAACAACAAGTTTCATAAGTTTTGAACCAAAAGACAAATAATCAACTATTCTTGATAGTTTTCCGATGCGGGACAAATATTGCGCTATGTTAAGCAATCGTCGAGTAATTCACGGAGTAATTACCCTACAATGAGGTCGGTCAATTGCTCTTTGTGCTAATGTATCCTAGGTGAACGATATGTAGATCGTCATCCGAAAGCTATACCGTACGAAAAGAAAAATGGTAGCGATCTAGTCTTGATCGAAATTCAACAACGGAATTCCAAGATCTTTAAGACTTTCATCGATCAAAAGAAAAAAGAAATGGATGAAGAGAAAACTAGATTAAACCACACAATTATGTGATCTATGGTTTAGAACAAAAGGAAGGGGAAGAAAATGGAAAAAGAACCAAAACAGCCCCAAAAACAAGCCAAAATGTGCATTCTGTTTTGAAGTAACCGGTTACTCACCAGGTGTTAACCGGTTACTTAGTTTAAAATAAGCCCAATTTTTCAAAATTAACACAGAGTAACCGGTTACTCACCAGACGTTAACCGGTTACTCTGCACCAGAATGCAGAAAAATGTGCAAAATTCAGCATGATCCACTTTCAAAACATTTTTCAAACACCTTGTGATCATGAACTGAATTGGCACATATTTTAAAGTAAAAATAGACAAAGAAACCTGCAATCAAACAATAATATATGATCCAAAGGATCAACAACAAGAAGCACCAAGGATCTACATCTTGAATGATGAATGTGAAGCTTTAACAATGGTGAAAAGTGAATTACCACTCCAAACCAGAAAATCCTTCCAAATTGCAGCAAGATCTACACTCCAAAGCCTTGATCTATGAACCAAAACAAGAATGGATGAAGGTTTAGCTCTAAATTAGTAAGAATCAATGTGAATTCTTACTAATTTATGAAAGAAGAAATTGAGCTTTGGTGAATTTGTGGTTTGGGAAGATTAAAAGAGTCAAGAAGAATTTTGACAAGGGGAATTTGGCTCCCAAAAGCTTGAAGAATGAATGAAATGAAGACTCTATTTATAGAGTTTAGGCTTGGAAATTTGGTGGTTTGGAATTAGGCTTGGAATTTGAAAATTAGGCTTGGAATTCAAATTTGAAGGGAAATTCATAAAAGAGTGGTGATTAGTGAAGGTGTATGGTAGGAAATGATCAAAGTGATGTAGGGGAATTAAAATGAGATGGTCTAGAATATTCCAAATGTGATCAAGGGCTGAGATTGGTGCAAAATTGCTGAATTTTGAATTTGCTGAATTTTTTCAAAATCTCACGAGGGTAACCGGTTACTCAGTACAAAATTTGTGAAAAATTAGCATTTTGTTGCGCTGTTGTGGTTCCGGCTCGATTCTTTTGCATTTCAAAGAAGGCATGGAAACAAACACATGAACCTTGGAATTCCTTGAATAATAATCCATTAAAACTTGGGGAATCCTTGACCAGATAAATTTGACATGATTGCGGATCAACTTTGACTTTTTCTCAGATAAAATGCATTCGAGCTGTGGGACTGTTATTTTGGCATTTTTAACCTGTTCTTCCCCTGGAAATGTCAATAAAGAGAAAACAAAATATTTTTGGGTTTTGATTAAGGTTAGTAAAATATAAACAAATAAAGCAATAAAGTGAATAAGAAACACAGATGCTCGGCGATTCCTGCAAGACATAAACCCAAAGAAGAGAGGGATAAAGGAACCAATGTGTGATCTTGTTTGTGGTAAAGATGCAAAATGAGATGTGAATGATATGTGGAATCTTAGGGGTCAAAAATTAGGGTCCAACAGCTGCCCCTATTTAAGTTTCTTCTATCAGGAGATATGAAGGTTAAAACTTCGTCTCGACAAGATTGAAGATACTTAAATATAGAAAACCAATATTTTTTTAGCCCTAAGATGCCACAAGATGATATGAATGCAAAGGATGAAACACTCTGCAGGGAAACTTGAAATAAAAGATACGGTAAATTGAGAAAGAAGACGCGAAAAGACACGCCAGGGAACATAAGCTATTTCTGGAGATCTGTCAAGGTGACAAGAAGTATCTGTCAATAGTTGGAAAAAGAGGGACAAGACCCTGAGAAGACAAGTAGTGACATCTAAGAATAGCATTGGATAGAAATTACAAACGAGATAAAAGGTATATCAAAAAGACGTCCAAGAATGGCATTGGACAACAACAAGGAAGTTTCTGGTAAAAACAACAGCGTCACCCAAGAATAGCATTGGATGGAGGTGAAAAACACTCTATTGGGGATAAGATATCCAAGAATGGCATTGGATAAAAGGAACTGCAACATTGAATTAGGAAACCGTAAACATCAGAGTCATCTAAGAATAGCATTGGATATAAACAAAATTCCATTTGAAAACTTCATTGGGGACATCCAAGAATAGCATTGGATGGCAAGGTTAAACATCAGAGATATCCAAGAATAACATTGGACCTGGCTAGGGAAAAGGTGTCCAAGAGTGGCATTGGACAAAAGTAATATCAACATCCAAGAAATGCATTGAATGTAGTGAGAAAAGCTTTGGAAAATACATCATAAGTATCCAAGAATGGCATTGGATAAAAACGTTCACAATATCCCAGATTGGTATTGAATAAAGTGAGCAGGGACTTTCAGGAATGGCACTGAAAGGTAAAGGTAAATCACTACATTCAAGAATGGCATTGAATAATTGTGAGAAAGACATCCAGGAATGGCACTGAATGCAAAGGATAAAACTCATTCAGGAATGGCACTGAATGAACAGATAAGACTTTCAGGAATGGCACTGAAAGTAAAGGTAAAATCTCATTCAGGAATGGCACTGAATGAATAGATAAAAACTTTCAGGAATGACACTAAAAGATATCCAAGAGAAATATGATGGGGATTATATAAGAGAGAAAAGACTTCCAAGAATAGCACTGGGAGAAAAAAGAGGAACAAGATATCCATGAATGGCACTGGAGATCAAAAGAGACAGACATCCAGGAATGGCACTGGAGTGGAAGAAAACAAACATCTAGCAACAGCAACAGAAGCACAGGGAAACGACAACATCCAGGAATAACACTGGAAAGAAAGAAGACAAATAGGATATCCAGGAATAGCACTGGGTGAAAAGATAGGTAGAAGAAAATATTCAGGAATGACACTGAATGAAAAGGCAGGTAAAAGTTTTGGTAGGCGCCAAGTAAGTTGGACTTTGATCACAAGGTAAGATGCTGAAAACAACAGGACCTCGGGAAATGCATATGAGCACGAAGCACGCTTCGAGCTATGAAAATATTTCTATATGATATGAATGATTTATGTATGCAATGCAGATGATAGAGACAACCGAGATAGACTCTTTTGTGAGGGAAGAATGGAACTCTGATTCCTCAACACAGGGAACACTACCACTCTGCTTGGAGAGAAGATGTTGAACATATCTCTGTCACACTTATGAATTGTATCAGGCTGATGGTCTTCTGAGGAAAGACATCTTGAGGATTATTGAAGAAGACTTCCCCAGATTGATTGACTGATGAGGATAAACTGATCATGGCTTCAGTTTGACTGCTGCAGGGGAAGAATAAACTGATCATGGCTTTAATTCTTGAAATGAATGCTGAGAATAAACTGATCATGGCTTCAGTTGCTGGGGATGAACTGATCATGGCTTCAGTTCTTGAAGAGATTGTTGAGAAGGCTAAACTCAGTATGGGTCTTGAAGGAGATCTTCTGGATAACCAATTCTGAGAGTAACTTGCAGTAAGCAACAAATCTTGAATTAATTCACAACATGATCTGGAAGTAATGTGCCCCTGATAGGATCACTTGACCAAGTTTCTCAACTGTTTGAAGAATCTTGATGAGGAAAGTTTGCCTGCAAATAGGATTATTCAAACAAACATGGTAATTTTAATGCAAAGCTCATGCAATTTTGAAATCAAAAATCATTTTTGTAAAGCAAATGAATCACTTGTCAAAACACGGCGGTTTAGACATGCAAAGTGAAAGATAAAGCAAAGGTAAGACATCAAAGCAAAGGATTGGCAACAAACATAGGAGTCGGTTTACGCAACCTTGCGGTAGTATGCTACAAAAAGAAACCTAGCTTCAATTAGGTCTTTTGAAGGTTGTAACGTGGTCCGGTTCACGGTTTTTGAAACAAAGGATACAGGCTCAAAGTTTATTTGTACACAACCCATTCTTCATGATGATCTCCAGTCCTATGCTCAGTTAATTCAAACTATCCATTCAGGTTCCAAGTGATTTTGGAATTGCAACACTGTTATGATGATGGCTCAAGAGATTTTTTGAGATGGCAATCACTCTCTTACAACATTTTGTTGTTTTTGATAAGGACCTCAGTCAACTTGTTTTGTCTTTAAGGATTTTGGTAACCTCTTTTATTATCCCTAACTTTTGCCTGAACTGTGTCATTTGAGTTTACACTCAGCGGGATGCCCCAATTTTTTCCTAAGTCTCCTTCATAGGTTTTGACTTAGCGAGATCTTCTTTTGATTTTTTCATTCTCTTTTATTTTTTGAAAGATAGTGTCTGACTGGCTTAATGATTACGGTGAACCATCATTGGCTTTTGATTGGAAAGACATCTTCGACACTTCTTTGATGTGTGTGAAAGATAGCTTGTGATTGCAACCTTTATTGGAAGGCGTCTTGCACGCACAGTCAAATCAACTGAGAACTACCCATCCCTAGGTTAAGATTCCGGGTTTTTTCGTACAGAAAGAAACTCCACCTTCTAGGCTCAAAGGGGTTGACAAAGGATTAACTTCCTTATTTCTCCAGTGTTTGGGAGTTGAAATAATGCATGCACATCATCAGCCAAGTTTTGAATTGAAAGCATGCAATCCAACAATTTTAGGTATTTCGTTTTCATCATCCTCCCTCCAATCTTTGCATAAACAAAAGTTTGATAAAGAAAGTGAACATGAGATATATTTTTGTTTTTATGAAAAAGAAAGCATAAAGATGCACACAGTGGATATAAATTGAAATCAAAACATTGCAATGCTCATTTCATTGTAATTACCATGAAAGTACAAATAAAGTTCGAAAGCAAACAGATAATACAATCAAAGAAAAATGCAAACAGAAAGAAACAAGGCCTAGTGACTAATCAGCAACAAGGATGAGTTGTCCTGTCTGAAACACTGGCTTTAGGAGATGATCCGTCTGAACTGACTCAAACTTCACTTGGCATGCTCTGGCAAAGGATTGTTGACAACATTGGGATTCTCATCAAGAAAAGTCAGAATCTTTGAGTTCACCAATTCTTGTACTCTATCTTTTAATGCATAGCAACCTTCCAAGTTATGGCCTGCCCCACCTCGATGGAACTCACAGTGAAGATCAGCCCTATAGCCGGCTGGGAGAGGATTTGGAGGAGGAGGTAGATCCCTCGTTGTAATTAAACCTTTCTTTACAAGACATGGATACAACTCAATGTAGGACATCGGGATAGGATCAAAGTTAACCCTATTGCGATTCTGATTTTGTCTAACAGTGTGACGAGGAGCTTGAACTAGTTGAGCATTGACAACAAGAGCAACTGCAGCTACATATTGTTGTTGTCTGCGACGAGGCTTACCTTCAACTGAAACAGCATGGGTGTCGCCATCCTTCTTCTTTTGAAAATTCCCAGTATACTTTTTAGCACCACTAAAGGCTTCAGCATTGGTAATCTTTCCTTTCTTAATACCTTCTTCTAGTCTTTCTCCAATAGTGACTAGGTCAGCAAAACCAGATGATACACTGCCTATCATCTTTTCCCAAAAGAGTGGCTGAAGAATGTCCATGAACAATCAAGTCAATTCTTTTTTAGCCAAGGATGGCTCCACTTGAGCAGCTAGCTCTCTCCAGCGCTGAGCGTACTCTTTAAAGGATTCTTTTTCCTTCTGAGACATGTTTTGTAATTGACGGCGATTTGGTGCCATGTCCAGATTGTACTTATATTGCTTTAAGAAAGCATCACCCAAGTCCTTCCAGCTTTGGATACGACTCTTATCAAGTCCCATATACCATTTCATTGAAGCCCCACTCAAGCTGTCTTGGAAACAGTGAATGAGCAGTTTGTCATTTTTGGCATGAGCAGCCATCTTGCGGCAGTACATCACCAAGTGGGTTCTGGGACAGGTGTGCCCTTTGTATTTCTCAAAATCAGGAGTCTTGAATTTTGGAGGAATAACCAAGTCGGAAACCAAGCACATGTCCATTGCGGCAGCATTAAAGACATCACTTCCTTCCATGGCTCTTATCCTTTTGTCTAGAGATTGCCATTGCTCTCTGACTTCTTCAATGTATCCAGGTTCTCCCTGACTTTCAGATTGTGGACCAGCATCATGGTACACGAAAGGATTCTCAGGAATAGCTTGAGCAACAGAATGCACAACAGGCTGAGGTTCAGTGAACAATGGAGCTGAAGATACTGGCGAGACAAACACAGGAGTAGTCGCAAAGGGTGGCGAGTAATTCGAAGGTAACCCAAATTCTGGCCAAGTAGAGCTAGTTGCTGAGTCAGTGGAGGGTCAACAGCAGCAGGTGAAGTTTCAACAATCACAGTCCTCTGAGGTGGTTCACCTCTAGCAATCAGAACTTGCAGCATTTCTGTGAGCTTGGTCATACCGACCTTCAACTCATCAATTTCCATTCTGACTTCGGCGTTGTGTTGTTCTTGGTTTTCCATTCTCAATCTGACAGCAGCTCTAGTTCCGTAATTGTGTTGAGGAAATATCTTGACGGAGAACAGATAACTGAAGAAGGAGACAGTTGAAATGAGTTTCTGAGACAACTCGGAAGAATGCATATGTATGCTCATGGATGCAAGAGTGCATGGATGCAACAACCATAAACAAGATCACTCAAAGCACACAGGTTCAAAGGTTCGAGTCACGAGCATGGAGTCAAGGTTAAGAACCTCCCGCAATGGTATGAACTAAGGTTTGTCTTCATTGTACCTGCAGAAAACAGCGGTTCAAACAGAGTGCTCAGGGTCCAATCTTCACTATCAGACACACCAGCGCACCGATTTGCTCGGAGGTTGGTAGTTATCCTCAAGAAAATCTAACCTGAGTGTGGCATCGCGTAACAGCTAAGTCAGATTTGCATCTTCATAGCTTCCGCGCCACGATCCTAAAAAGGCTAAGATGGGTTAAAGGTTATTATGGTTCTCGGTGTTATAGGCTTCTATGGAAAAATTAATGCCTTCACGATTGCTCGATCAGCATCAGTAATTCCAAAGAGGCAACCACCGAGTGGATGGATTCTCAAGTTCTTCTTTTTCAGGATTCAACTCCCTCAAAGTTCCCTTGACTATACCATCCTCATATCTCAAAGTACACTCTGGTCCGGGTATAGGACCTATCTCACACACAGAGGAACTCCAAAACAGAACAATCAAGTAACAAGCAAACCAGGCAAAAGCAGTAAATAAATCAAAGTAGGCTAAACCCCTCTAGGGAGGATTCTTCCCCAGCAGAGTCGCCACTTTTCTGTAGCGGCAAAATCGTGAGTGTAAGCTATTGATTAACTTAACTCGAAAAGTAAGAGTCGCCACCGCACTTTTATTTTATCCAAAAAGGAAAGGAAAAAGGGCGAACAAAACCTACACAAGCTCTACAACAAGAACAAGTGAAGAGAGTCCGGGTAAGGGGGGTTGGTTACGCAATGGGAATGTGTTAGCACCCAAAACGTCTATAGTACTCTATAGGAGCCCTTTGAAATATCTACCGCTTTTGGTCTGAAAAAAGTTTGCTTGAAAAGTGATTGAGGAGATGAGAAGAGAAATTGTTTCTAAGATTTTGGTGTTTGGAGAGACTTATCGTCTCATGCCTACGTACCCACGATGTGCAATGTAGGATCAAAACCCCGTAGCTCGTGGTACAAAGAATGAAATTTGTTTGTTTTGGTTGATTTTAAATGTAAAGACAAGTCGTCATTTCCAAGCGAATAATTCCGCTTAAAGAAATGAATCATGTCTAAACTTATGAAAAAGTTAAAGGAAAAAGTGCACGAGGGCATAAAAAGAGAGTTTGATGAGTTTGATTTTTTTTAAGTCTTTTGAAAAAAGTGTCAATATGCTTATGTAGTTTAGCATTTGTTAAGAAATGAAAAGAAAATAGTAAAAGTCACTTGACAAAGTCAAGGTTTGATTATGAAAGATGTGACAGTTTGAAATCAAGAATGTTTTGAAAAAGAGAGAGAGTTTTGAAAATTGAAGAATGGGGAGGAGAAGAAGTGACTATCCTGAAGCATAAAGTAAAAGCTAAGGATCAGAATAGCCTAACCACACAAGTAAGCTTCCAAGTCTTCGAACCATAATTCCAAAGCAAAGGGAGAAAGGTCCTAAGTCTAAGTCCAAGGTTCCAAGAATTGCATTGGATGTCCGAGGTCTAAGTTCAAGGATTCAAGAATAGCATTGAAGTCCAAGGTCTAGGTGCAAAACTTCATGTCCATTGCAAAGGATAGTAACCATATTCCAAGATTAGAAGCACAAGTTTTTTAGAGGTTTTAGCCTTTATTAATGTTTTTGGTCCAAGTGGACAAAGATAAAAAGGCATAAGCATAAACATGATATGAAATGATAAAAATGAAGCATAAAAGTAAAAGAGATAGGGAGCGAGAAGGAATTGTAAAGGATTAGTACAATAGTAATGTTAGAAAGTTAGTGATTAGTTGTTAGAGTTAGTGATCAATAATAATTGAATAATTGCACTTAGATCAAGATTAATGAAAACTCATTAGAGGATTGATAAGACCAAAGCCTCCTAACAACAAGTTTCATAAGTTTTGAACCAAAAGACAAATAATCAACTATTCTTGATAGTTTTCCGATGCGGGACAAATATTGCGCTATGCTAAGCAATCGCCGAGTAATTTATGGAGTAATTACCCTACAATGAGTCCGGTCAATAGCTCTTTGTGCTAATGTATGCTAGGTGAACGATATGTAGATCGTCATCCAAAAGCAATACCGCACGAAAAGAAAAATGGTAGCGATCTAGTCTTGATCGAAATTCAACAACGGGATTCCAAGATCTTTAAGACTTTCATCGATCAAAAGAAAAAAGAAATAGATGAAGAGAAAACCAAATTAAACCACACAATTATGTGATCTAAGGCTAAGAACAAAAGGAAGGGGAAGGAAATGGAAAAGGAACCAAAACAGCCCCAAAAACAAGCCAAAATGTGCATTCTGTTTTGAAGTAACCGGTTACTCACTAGGTGTTAACCGGTTACTTAGTTCAAAATAAGCCCAATTTTTCAAAATTAACACAGAGTAACCAGTTACTCACCAGACGTTAACCGGTTACTCTGCACCAGAATGCAGAAAAATGTGCAAAATTCAGCATGATCCACTTTCAAAACATTTTTCAAACACCTTGTGATCATGAACTGAATTGGCACATATTTTAAAGTAAAAATAGACAAAGAAACCTGCAATCAAACAATAATATATGATCCAAAGGATCAACAACAAGAAGCACCAAGGATCTACATCTTGAATGATGAATGTGAAGCTTTAACAATGGTGAAAAGTGAATTACCACTCCAAACCAGAAAATCCTTCCAAATTGCAGCAAGATCTACACTCCAAAGCCTTGATCTATGAACCAAAACAAGAATGTATGAAGGTTTAGATCTAAATTAGTAAGAATCAATGTGAATTCTTACTAATTTATGAAAGAAGAAATTGAGCTTTGGTGAATTTGTGGTTTGGGAAGATTAAAAGAGTCAAGAAGAATTTTGACAAGGTGAATTTGGCTCCCAAAAGCTTGAAGAATGAATGAAATGAAGACTCTATTTATAGAGTTTAGGCTTGGAAATTTGGTGGTTTGGAATTAGGCTTGGAATTTGAAAATTAGGCTTGGAATTCAAATTTGAAGGGAAATTCATAAAAGAGTGGTGATTAGTGAAGGTGTATGGTAGGAAATGATCAAAGTGATGTAGGGGAATTAAAATGAGATGGTCTAGAATATTCCAAATGTGATCAAGGGCTGAGATTGGTGCAAAATTGCTGAATTTTGAATTTGCTGAATTTTTTCAAAATCTCACGAGGGTAACCGGTTACTCAGTACAAAATTTGTGAAAAATTAGCATTTTGTTGCACTGTTGTGGTTCCGGCTCGATTCTTTTGCATTTCAAAGAAGGCATGGAAACAAACACATGAACCTTGGAATTCCTTGAATAATAATCCATTAAAACTTGGGGAATCCTTGACCAAATAAATTTGACATGATTGCGGATCAACTTTGACTTTTTCCCAGATAAAATACATTCGAGCTGTGGGACTGTTATTTTGGCATTTTTAACCTGTTATTCCCCTGGAAATGTCAATAAAGAGAAAACAAAATATTTTTGGGTTTTGATTAAGGTTAGTAAAATATAAACAAATAAAGCAATAAAGTGAATAAGAAACACACAGATGCTCGGCGATTCCTGCAAGACATAAACCCAAAGAAGAGAGGGATAAAGGAACCAATGTGTGATCTTGTTTGTGGTAAAGATGCAAAATGAGATGTGAATGATATGTGGAATCTTAGGGGTTAAAAATTAGGGTCCAACACTTGGGATTGGCAGGTTACTATAGAAGGTTCCTTAAAGGTTTTTCTCAATTGGCCTTACCAATGACGAAACTTACTCGAAAAGATTTTTCTTATGAGTGGGATTTGAGTTGCGAGCAAAGTTTTATGAAATTGAAGGAAAGTTTGACGACTGCTCCTGTGTTAATCATTCCTGATCCTAACAACTCTTACGAAGTATTTTGCGATGCTTCTAAGATGGGATTAAGAGGTGTTCTGATGCAAGGCGGTCAAGTGGTAGCTTATGCTTCTCGACAATTGAAAGTTCATGAGAAGAATTATCCAACTCACGATTTGGAACTAGCAGCAGTTGTGTTTGCCCTGAAGGTGTGGCGCCATTATTTGTATGGTGTACGTTTTGAAATGTTCAGTGATAATAAAAGTTTGAAGTATTTATTTGACCAAAAGGAGTTGAATATGCGACAAAGAAGGTGGATGGAATACTTAAAGGATTATGACTTAGAATTAAAGTACCATCCAGGAAAAGCGAATAAAGTAGCAGATGCATTAAGTCGGAAATGGTTTAGAGATCTTAATCTTCAGTTTGTGTGGATTCCGAATGGTGTAATTATGGGAAACTTGAATGTCAATTCTACTCTAAGAGTTGAGATTCAACAAGAACAAATTTTAGAGGAGGACTTTCAAGAGATGTTACTTCAACCGGGTTTTACACGAGCAGCGAATGGGATTGTTCTGTTTAACCAAAGGATTTGTGTTCCAAATGATACGGTATTAAAAAGAAAAATTTTGGATGAAGCTCATTGTTGCACCCCAAATTTTACCCTCTGGTTCTGATCGTTTGCATATCCTTTTCATTGGTCTCTGTTTTCGCATTTTAGTAAACATATCAATAATCATGCATTTTTCGTTAGAATTTAATTTGTTTTATTTCTTTTTTTTCACTAACTATTTTCAATTATCTTTTTTTATTATTTTTAGTTTTATTTATTATTATTTCTTTTATTATTATTATTATTAATTTTATTAGTTTTATTATTATTAGTTTTATTATTACTAAGCTTTATTATTATTGTTAGTTTTATTATTATTATTATTATTACTTTTATTTTGTTTGTCTTCATAAAGAGAAAAATGGTAAGTGGAGACCACCACAATACAAACACTTCACATGGATTGCCAACTTGGATTTATCAATGACCAAAAAGCATTCTTACACTTCACTTATCAATGACCAAGAATCATTCTCATAAAGTCACATGGATTGCCAACTTGGATTTATCAATGACCAAAAAGCATTCTTACACTTCACTTATCAATGGCCAAGAAACATTCTCATAAAGTCACATGGATTGCCACATCAACACTCCCACTTTATT
This sequence comes from Lathyrus tuberosus, assembly GCA_022829125.1. Classification (NCBI taxonomy): domain Eukaryota; kingdom Viridiplantae; phylum Streptophyta; class Magnoliopsida; order Fabales; family Fabaceae; genus Lathyrus; species Lathyrus tuberosus. The sequence continues at coordinate 11,574,472 of JALAZF010000093.1, forward strand.
CACACTATAAATAAGATCTCTCATTCTCTCATTTTGGACACACCAGATTCACCCCACACAAAGGCTGAATACTCTCTTAATTTTCTCCCTCAATTATTTTTGCAAATTTTCTGGAGAGAAGGCTCGTCTTCATTTTTCCATAACTCATGTCATTGAAGAGGCAGTGGACCGTCTCCACTAGGTAACATTCACCTCTTTTATTTCTCCGTTTTCAAAGTACCATGATCATTTATCTATGCTGTTATCAAGTTCATTAGCATGTTAATATTTTTCTGGAAAAAGTATTGTAATATCCTATAATTTTTGTTTGGTTTTATTATGAATGATGTTTAAAAGATAAGATAAAAATTCAAAAAGACAAAAAACAAGCTTCATCACCACCCTTTTATTATTTCATACTACTTTTATTTTATTTTCCATTTATTTCTTAATTTTGTTTCTCTAGTTTTTATTTTAGGAGCACTTTGAATTTTTAGTTTCAATTTATCATGTTATTTCTTGAATTCATAACTTTTTCTTTCGAATTTTGTTTTGATTTTTATTTTTCGCTTACGATCTTTATTTCGATTTTTAGGGCCAATGATATTACAAAATCATGACTTAGTTGATTTATGCAAAATGACTAAAAAGTCTTGATATGTATGAGGCTCATTTCTTTATTTTTGTTGGTCAATGAAAGTCGAATATCAAAAGATTATCGATCCTCCGACTAAATCTTGATCAAGACGAGACTAACTTTATTCTTCATTTCGAGTCCATTTTCTTTACTTTAGGCTGATGACATTGCACAAATCTTGACTTTGATTATTTCAAATCAATAAAGTCTTGATAAATATGAGGCCACTTTTTACTTATTTTTATTGGTCGATGAAAGTCAAAAATATAAGATTATCGATTTATCGATTTAAATCTTGATTAAGACGAGACCAACCTTATTTTTTCATTCCGGTTTCATTATCTTTATTTTGGTCGATGGCATAACAAACTTCATGGTTTGGTTGACTTCATTGAATCAACAAAACTTTGATCAATATGAGACCGCTTTCTCTTTATTTCAGTTTCATTCACTTTTTAGTCGATGAAAGTCAAGAATCATTGATTATCGATTCCTCGATTAAATCATGATTAGGACGAGACTAATTCTATTTCGTGTTCTTAGCAAGCAAACATAACATAACACAAACTTAACAAGAGGTTCTCGTAGAGTACTACGGATACTTAGGGTGCTAATACCTTCCCTTTGTATAACCAACCCCCGAACCTTAGATCTCCCCCCTTTAGGTTTTTTTAACGATCTTGAACCTTTCCTTTGGATAAATCAAAGTCGGTTGTAAAAGAAAATGATGCAAGTTAAGTAATAGCTTGTTATCCGATTTTCACCGCAACACTCATAAAGGTACTTTTATGATACATCCTGGTTCTTCGAAGATGTATCAGGACTTAAAGAAGGATTATTGGTGGCCAGGAATGAAAAAGGATATTGCGGTGTTTGTGTCAGAATGTGCAGTGTGTCAACAGGTGAAGATTGAACACCAAAGACCGGGCGGTCTATTACAACCTTTAGAGATTCCAGTTTGGAAGTGGGATAGTATTTCTATGGACTTTGCAGTAGGTTTACCCCGTATGCAAGGTGGTTATGATTCTATTTGGGTGATTGTGGATCGACTAACGAAATTTGCGCATTTCTTAGCCGTGAAGACTACTTACAAGGCAAATCATCTTGCAAGGTTGTTTATTGCTGAAATTGTGAGATTGCATGGTGTTCCCTCTAGCATTGTGTCCGATAGAGACCCAAAGTTTACTTCGAGGTTTTGGAATGTTTTTCAACAAGCTATGGGTATGAGGTTGCGTTTGAGCACGTCGAATCACCCTCAGACGGATGGTCAGAATGAGCGAACAATACAAACGATGGAAGATATGTTGAGAGCTTATGTGCTAGAGAGTAGAGGGAATTAGAAAGAACTTCTACCGTTGATTGAGTTTTCTTATAACAATAGTTACCATGCAAGCATCAATATAGCCCCTTATGAAGCATTGTATGGGAGAAAGTGTAGAACACCTTTGTGTTGGGCGGAGGTTGGTGAAGATAGACTTTTGGGACCCGAAATTATTCAAGAGACTACGGAAAAGATTCGAATGATCCGTGAGAAAGTCAAACAAGCGCAAGATCGTCAGAAAAGTTATGCGGACAACCGTGGAAGACTGTCAGAATTTGAGGAATATGACCATGTGCTTTTGAAAGTTACTCCGAGATTGAGATTGAAAGGACCATTTAAATCACGCAAGTTAAGCCCGAGATATGTGGGACCGTATCAGATCTTAGAAAGGATCGGAGAAGTGGCTTACAGATTGGCCTTACCGCCCTCTCTGTCATAAATGCATGATGTTTTTCATGTGTCTCAGCTTCGGAAGTTTATCCCTGATCCTCTTCAGCTAGTTTTACCGGAATCAGTGGAAATAGAAGCAGACGTAACGTTTAAACCTCAACCGAGTCGTATTGTGGGAAGAGAAACAAAGGTATTAAGGAACAAAGACATTCCTCTTGTTAAGGTGCAATGGGATGGGACGCATCCGGGTGATGCTACTTGGGAACTAGAATCGGAGATACGGGATGCTTACCCTCATCTGTTCAGGTAATCTTTTAAATTTGAGGACGAATTTCTATTTAAGGAGGGGAAGAAGTAATAGCCCGTATTTTTATAAACACTCTGGATAATATTTGTGGAGATCAGTGGAGATCAAGTGTACTCTGAGTATTTTATCTGATAAGAGAATTAGAGCAACTGATGAACTCAGAGCTGATCAAATTAATATTATCTAACTCTAAGGTTTTATTAATTGGTGAAATTGAGATAATTTGGACATTTAGTAGTATTACTAAATTAATGATGTTTCTCTATATCTTTTCCTTTTCCCTCATTTGCAAAAGATAGTAACACTTGGAGAGAGAAAGTAGAGAGAAAGAAGAAGAAAGGAAAGAAAAAGGGAGAAAAGGAAAGAAGAGAAAATCCAAGGGTTCAAGAGCAAGAATCATCATCTCATCTTCATCATCATCTTCTAATCAAGGTGGGTTCTAGATAGAAACTTATTTGTAGAATTTTCTTGAGGGTTTTAGAGTTAGGTTAGATTTTGAGGAAAATGGGGTTTTTTGCAAAATCAAAGAATCTAACGGTTGAATTGTGTTATAAATCGTGTGGTATGATCAATATATGTGTAGAATCATCTATTGATAATTGTTATGATGTTTTGGTATTGATTGGAATGAGTTTGAATTGGAATGAGTTTGAAAATGTTAGAGTTTTTGTGAGAAATCATGTTTGTGAATTTTGTGGAATAACCCATGATAGAACCATGATCACACACCCCTACTGGTTGATTGGGTATGGGTTTAAGGGTGAAATTGTGGTTGGAAGGCTGCTGTGAAAAGGAATTTTTTCTGCATAACGCAGAGCGCGCTTAGCGCGGTACTTCCCGCTTAGCGCGGTCTGGAGAATTTTCACCCCTTCCAGGCAGCGAGGAGCGCGCTTAGCGCATGTGGGGCCCGCTTAGCGCGACCTGGAACAAAAAAAATTAAAGTATTTTCTAAAATTCATATCTTTTGACGCGGTTACCCGTTTTAGACGTTCTTTATATCGATGCGAAGTTATGACTGTGTTCTAGGCTATGGAGAGTGAAAATATTGATTATGAACGAAATTGTTTTCGATTATGTTAAAATATCGGGATTTCTTGATTTATGTAAAATGGAATTTTAGAAAATCTAAAAGCTTCAAGATGTGAATTGGTGAGGAAACCTTAGTACACTAGAACGACTTAGAGAATTGTGCGGCATTGCTTACATCTATACTTGAAGAGTATCTTTGTTAAGTAGTTGGTAGTGGAGGACTGTATTTCCTCTGGTTTGGTATGTTTCACTTAATAAATATTAGTGACCAGTGTTTAATCCTTTGGTGTAGGATGGCCGGGGAAAGTATTTATTAGGTTTGTGTCCCTTAATAAATATTAGTGACCCGTGTTTAATCCTTTGGTGTGGGATGGCCAGGGAAAGTATTTATTAAGTGGGTAACCGTGACCTGAGTTTAATCTCCTTGTGCGGGATGGCCAGGGAAAGTTACTAAGTGATTGGTATTAGTGACCCGTGTTTAATCCTTTGGTGTAGGATGGCAGGGGAAAGAACCAAATTATAGATAACCGTGACCCGTGTTTAATCTCTTTGAGAGGGATGGTCGGGGAAAGTTATTTACGTTAAGGATCCGTGACCCGTGTTTAATCTCTTTGAGTGGGATGACCGGGGAAAGACTCCTTAACTGGTTGTCGTGAACTCAAGGTCTAGTTCCTTTTCCCCCGACTTGAGTTAGGTTTTGGTTAGAACCTTGTAAAGCCGAGAGAATCCATAAGATAGAGAACTCACTGAGATTTGATGTATCTCACCCCATTATTGTTGAATATTTCAGGTACTACAGGTTCCGCAAAGGGTAAGGATAAGGTCGTGTGATTATCCTTACTTGTCTGATGGCGTAGCTTCCGCTGTGGAGTTTTTGAGATCGTTCTCGATCTAGTTCTTAGTATTTATCCTTGGAACATCTTGTATATATATTTATGCCATAATTTTTTGTATTAGACTTTTTGGGCATGTATATGTATAATGTGTTTACTAGGGACTTATTGGTATTTCAGTACCAAACGTGGATTTCATGTATAATATATACTTTGATGTATGTATTTATATATGGGCGTTACATGTTACTTTTTTTTAATCGTTTTGATTTACAGGAAAAATATACAAATCATTAGTACTTGAAGCAGAAACTGATATGGATGTTCTATTATGTGAGTAAATTTTCTCTTCTTTTATGTTAGAGATGATATGAAACCATTGTTATGAAAATTTCACAAATAGTCTGCCATAAACTGTTAACTAATAACAACAGTGATTTAAATCATGTTATGAAGTAATATGGCTCATGTTTTAATGAGTGAATTCTTGTATACATATGTTTGTTCACCCTAAATATTTTATGAAGTAATATGGCTTCCTATTATAGCTATATATATTTCCAGAGAAAATAACATTCTTTATCTCACATTCTTTACTTCTTTGCATATGTAGTGCACTACTACGAGATTGTTTACTTAATTCATGAAAAACATGAATAAAAAGTCACATCTGTCAATGAGAAAGTTCAAGGTGATATTCCACCATTTGCGACTTTGCGTACATTTTTGTCTAATTGTTTATAGAATGAGTTCATTAGGTTACCATTTCAAATGGCATTCATGCTAGCATTTTTAAATAACGCCTATAGTACCATATATACAGTAACAAAATTTGACCAAATTGTTATTGTTATGCGATACACTATTTGGAACACAATGTTGTTAAAAATATATTGCCGTTATAGTATTGTTGTGTAGCAGAAAAAATCATTCTACTTTTTTTATCTTTTAATGAAAATATACTTCTGATTATTTTTGTTTTTTTGTGATTTTTTTCAAACATTGGCAGAGTTTTTGAGGGAGAAGAAAGGAAGAGTGTGGAGATTTAAAGATTGGGATATGAGAAGGTTTTCTTACAAAATACAGAAAGCTGATAATGCACACTACATTTTGATGAATTTCGAGTTGGATGCGAAATATATTAACGAGTTCAAAACTTTCCTGGACAAAGATGAAAGAATCATTCGACATATTTTGGTAAAAAGGGATGAAGCAATAACAGAAGATTACCCTCCCCCTCCCGAGTATAGCACAATTGATGATGAAGACAAAGAAGATGATGAAGAACTTGAGGATAAATGAGATGATGAAGAACTTGAGGATGAATGAGATGATGAAGAGAAAAAGGAATATGATTTTTTATTTTGATGATGATGTTGAAGTAATCATTATAGATGATGATGATTATGGAATGTTAGAGAGCCAAATATAATGACTAGGATTGAGAATGTAGGTAGTTTTTTTTTCCTTAAATTTTTTGTTCCTTTGTTTTTGTAGGATATATATATATATATATATATATATATATATATATATATATATATATATATATATATATATATATATTACTTTTGAACATTTTGACTCTAATTGAATGAAGATCATAATTTTTATCATATGTTGTTTAATTGTGCAAATTAGTGAAATAAAAAGATGTTTGTTAATTGAAAAATTTAAATTACTTTAGCATATTTGAAAGATTTATTTTTATAATTTATGTGAAAAATATAGCAGTTTATATGATGTAATTTTGGTTAATATAAGTAGTAAAATTCAAAGGTTTAAAAAGACATAATTAGCGGGAAATTTTTACGGTTTTAACCGACCTATAATTTAATGATACTTTTTTATGTGAAATATAGGGCGTTTGAAACCGCCACTATTTGCAAACAAAAACTGCATCTTTAACCTACGTATAAAACGGCGGTTGGTACGGTGTTTAATTTTTAACCGCCACTATTTTCTTAGTGGCAGCCAAATTTACGGCTTTTTTGGAAACGTCGTATTTGTTAATTATGGCGGTCAAAACCGCCACAATCTTCTTAAAATAACCGCCACAATTAACGTGTTTTTTTGTAATGTACTTATCCTCGAGGAACTCATTCATACATGTGATCCTTTTAAGAACCTCACACTTACCAAACCAACGTCATACACCATATGTAGCAGAGTTAGGACTTCCATTCCTTAATTCAATTCAGATCAATCCAAAGAGTTTTATCCAACTACCCTGTGTACGCAACTTGTCCCTCATCTCACCTTTTCACTCAAAACAGGGTGATCACATAATCAACATACAAAAGCATTTTACCATAAGTTTGTAAAATATTTAACAAAGTCAATCAAAGTCATATCTAAATACACACTTTTGAGGGCGTTTCAAGGTTGTAATGTGGCTTATGTCAAGGTAGGATATTTTGGGATAGTCGGTTTAAACCTTTGGAGCTAGGTTCCTAGTTTTTCTTATGATATCATGTTCCTTTCATAACGATCTCTACCTAGTCAATTAGTACTAGAGAATTCAATTTGTTGGTCTTTTTACTTCATTTTTTAAAATTTTTTTGAAGAAGTAATTTTAACATCTTTATTTTCTCTATTCTATTGTTTTTTCTTTTTATATATTGACCATTTTTCTCTAGCACTCCAACCCCAAACTCAAACGTAGCTAACTTCCAAGAGCAACCCCAAACTTATTATTTTGCATCAACTAAGTAAACTAAACTTTCTACCTAAATCCAAAGAGGGTGAAAATAGTAATCTTTCAAGTCAATTGGCTACATATTAGGCTATGTCACTGAATAAAAAGGCTCAAGCTCAAAAGGTTTAAACAACAGATATAAATATTTCATACAGGTTGGCTTGAAAAGACTTAAAGCTTCCACAAACAAATGCCTTAATGTGTAATTTATCAGGCAATATACTAAATCAAAAATAAAACAAATTCTGGAAAATAACAACTGTACGAATACATTCTTAAGAAGGAAAAGTAAATAATAGAATTTCTTGCTCATACCTTACTAGCCAAGGTATCTGGAAATTGAGCACAGGTCAATTGGATATTCTCTTCTTCTTAATCTTATAATTTGTATTTGAAACTTCGATCCATACTCCGCTTTCTTTTTCAATGATTTTTCTTTTTTGCGTGTCTCTCTTTTCTTGTCGTTGGTGAGGTAGTGAAAGAACTATAACATATGAAGTATAATAGCCCGCCCCATGATGTGTAGCATTTACATAAAAGTCTAAGCCAGTGTCCTAATTACTCTCCTTGATCATAAAATTCAGCTTTGTCGAATTCCTCTTTTCCAAATTCTCAAAAAAAAAATTGGGTACCTATTCAAACTATCGAAGTTGAATGCTCTTTCAAGGAACACTTTGTAATTCCTCGATTTCAAATAGTTTTCCTCACATGCAATAGAGATGAACTATTATGTTGGATATGTTACCAAAGTAGGTGCTCCTGGTGCAGATGAAGTAGTTGTGACGAAAATTCGACTTTATTTTTTATGCTATTATCCTACAACAGAATTAACTCACAACAAAAAGAAAGTGAAAATAAAATTTGAAGATGAAAGAATTAGTGTAAATTTCTGAATTTAATAAAGGAATTTAGTAGAAAATGAATGTTGTACAGACTAAATTGCCTGCAACTTCTTTTATGTCTCCTTGATGTGTTATCGTCGTGCACACGATGAGTATGATCGTGCATACAATGTAACATCTCTATCCCAACGGTCCAAAATTTAATGTCTCTCTCTCTCATCAACGGTAAAAATTCAACCATCATGTACACAATGGTTATCATAGTGCACACGATGGATCTATAATGCACACGATTCAACTTGTAGTGCAAACAATGGATCAATTCATGTGCATGGAGTTTCCAGCAGCTTTTCTCTTTTTTCTCCATTTTGACTTACAATTCCTTTATCCCTTCAAATTTTTCTAAGACTTTTATATCTTCTTCATCCTACTACATAATACAAAACAAAAAAAAAATCAAAATTATAAATAACATAATTTTCAAATAACTTCTAAATGGATATTAAATAAAATGAAAAATTTTAATGATGGGTTACCTCCTATTAAGCGCTTATTTACAATCATTAGCTTGATTATTGCTCTTCTAAGGTTCTGCGAGTATTAGAGACACCTTTGCTACTGGTATCTCCCCTGCAACATATGGTTTCACCGTAAAGGGGTGTGCATCTCCCGAATCATGTATCTTTACAACACCGCTAGCAAATAACTTAGTAATAATAAAAGGACCGGACCATTTTGATTTCAACTTACCTAAAAATAATCTCAGTCGAGAGTTGTAAAGTATAACTTTCTGTTCTGGTTGAAAATCTCGTTTCACCAAGTTCTTGTCATGATACCTCTTAGTTTTCTCCTTGTAAATCATAGTTTTTTCATAATCTCAAAGTCTCATCTCTTCCAACTCAACCAATTTTAAAAACCTTTTACTTTCTTCTGCTTTTTCATCAAAGTTCAAGAATTATATTGCCCAATAAGCTTTGTGTTCCAGATCGAATGGTAAAGTGACAAGCTTTTCCATATACCAATTGATATGGGGAGAATCCTAAGTGAGTTTTTAAAGCTATTATATACACCTAGAGAGTGTCGTCTAACTTTTTAGACCAATATTTCATAGGTGTAGCAAGTGTCTTTTCAAGGATATGTTTCGTCTGCATGTTAGATACTTCTACTTGTCCACAAGTTTGAGGATGGTAAGGTGTGGATACTTTGTGTTTAACATTATATTTATAAATAACACCTTCCAAATAATTTTTGAAGAATGATGTCCCCCATCATTGATCAAGACTCTAGGGACTCCAAACCTAGCAATAACATTATTTTTCAAACAGTTAGAAATAATTTAGGCATCATTAACACTACAAGAAATTTCTTCAACCCATTTAGTGACATAATAAACACATACAAGAATTTAAACATGAGAGTTAGATGGTGGAAAAGGACCCGTGAAGTAAATTTTCTGACAATCGAAAGGTTCTACCACTAGCATTCCATTAAGGGGAATTTTGTCTCGTTTTGAGATGTTACTTGTTTTTTGACATTTGAGAAATTCTTGAACATATAAATTACATTCTTTATATGAAGTTGGGCACAAAAATAAACTTTAAATTACTTTGGCTGCAGTTTTTTCTCCACTGTGGTGGCCTCAATAAGCTGAGCTATGATAGTGACACACAATGTTTCTCGCCTCCTTATCTGCAACACACCGCGAATCAAACCGTCAACACTAATTTTAAACAGATAAGGCTCATCCCATAGATAGTGATTACCCTCTTTGGAAAATTGTTTCATTTTTTTACAAGGTTTTGTCCTTAAGGACATTTTTTTTTAACTTTGTAGTTGGACATGTTAGCAAACCAAGGTCGTTCGCTGATTGCCATCAAGTGCTCGTCCACAAATTCCTTAGTAATGTTCTTTCCCTTCTTAGTCACTTTATTATTCTCCAACATGGATAAGTGATCAACTACTACATTCTCTACGCCCTTTTTATCTTTTATTTCTAAGTCTAACTCTTGTAATAATAATATCCATCAGAGTAACCTCGTCTTAGAATCTATTCATTGAAAACATATTTCAACATTGTATGATCGTTAAAAATAACAATTTTCAAACCAATTAGATATGCCCGAAAATTTTCCAATGTGAATACCACAAATAGTAATTCTTTTTCAGTGGCAGTATAATTCACCTAATTTTCGTTTAACACTTTACTGGCATAGTAAATTGCATGGAAAATTTTCTTGCGGCGTTGAATAAGAACTGCTTCTACCGCGTAATCACTCGTATTGCACGTAAGATCAAATGGAAGTTTCCAAATTAGAGTTACGACTATGGGTGCAATAACTAACTTGTCTTTAATAAAAGAAAAAGATTTCAAACATTCAGCATCAAAATCAAAATCATTTTCTTTAACTAGTAGAATATAAAGAGGTTTTGCAATGTTTGAGAAGTCCTTTATGAATTGTCCATAGAAACCAATAGGAAACTACTCACTCATTTCACATTAATTGGAAGTGGTAATTTTTCAATGACCTTTATTTTAGCTTGATCGACTTTAATACCATTTTGTGTCCTAAAATGATACCTTCGGTTACCAATGGAAAAAGTGTCCTTGATATTGTGATATCCTTAGAACAATAACGGTCAAGCTAATGACCTTAAAGAAGCGATGCGTGGGAGTCAACCCACACACTAGTTTTATTTATTTATTTTCTCAATTTTATTTATTTTTATTTTGTTTTTTTTTCATTTTGTGAACTGTACTACTGCTTTATTAAATGAATGGGTTTGTGGCTGTCATTTTCTCCAATTAATAGCATGACATAGAAAAAAAAGGCACCAACAAACAAAATCACCAAACAATAATCAAAAAGAGAAGTTGAGTTGTTACATAAGTTCTAAATGATTATTGACATATTATGAAGAGAAGTAAAGTCCAGTTGACTGATACTCGACTTCCAGATGCATCAATAAGTAAGGCTTGAGCCAAAAAAATCCAATATTCACATTTTCTTGTTTTTTAGAGTTCCATACAAATGTTTAACTGCTAGGATTTGCAATATTTCACATTAGTTTGTTGGTCTATTTAATTACACATTACGACACACTTTTTTGTTTAACTCTGAACCTTTTTAAACCTACCAAAAAAAATTTATCCGTTGTTTAAATCCATTAAGCCTTATCCTTTTTTTTTCAGTGACATAGCCACATTCTTAGCCAATTGACTTGAAAAATTAATCTCTCCATCCTCTTTGGAGTTTGGTAGAATGTTAATATTCCTTATTGATACAAAAAGATAAGTTTGGGGTGGCTTTTGGAATTAATAATGTTTTAAGTTTGGGGTGGGGTACTGGAGAAATGATTTTTTTTTAAATGATGAAAAATAATATAGAATTAAGAAAGTGATAAACGAAGGGATTAAATGACTTCTGAAAAATAGCTTTTGAAGAAAAAAAAAAAGAGAAAAAGAATAATAAAAGAACTCGATTTCTAATACCCACAAGTTAATAGTGATATGTGTTAGGATGGTAATGAAATAAGGAAAATGGCATGTACTTGACTTCAAAGAATTAAGCCTACTATCCAAAATATATCCTACCCTGACATAAACCACGTTACAACCTAAAATGACCTCAAAAGTGTGTATTTGAATAGATTTTGATTGACTCTTTAGAGATATTTCAAATTCATTACTTGATGACTTTTGCATGTTGATGAAGTGATTGCCATGTTATTCAATTCAAGTGAACATGTGAGATTGAGAAACAAGTTGATTAAAGGAAAGTTGGAGAAAACTCTTTGAATTAATCTGAATTGAAGCAAGGGACATAAATGATAACTTCAATTGATATTGGTGATTGTCATGGTTTAGTAAGTGTATTGTTTCTGTTAGAAGTTTCAGTTTACATGCGAGTTCCTTGAGGACAAGCAACAATTCAAGTTTGGGGCTGTGATGACAGTTAATTTTTCATAATTTTGTTATGTTTTATTAGTTCATTTTCATTCAATTTAGGCTTAATACCCTTTTTAGTCCCTTATCTATACCCTTGGGTCCATTTTGGTCCTCTTTCTTTTAAAAGTTCCAATTTGGTCCTTTACGTTGTCAAACAGAATCAAACAAGTCCTTTATGTCAAATATTGATAAACGACGTTAGAAATTAGGGACGTGGCAGCTGAGGTGGCGACAGACAGGACGTGACAGCTGAGGTGGCAGAATGATTTTTTATTATTACATTTAATAATTAATTTTCACATACTTGAATATAAAATAATTGGGTTAAAGGCCATGTTCTTTAAAGTAGTAGCCCAATTATCAAGATTTATTATTATAGCATTAAAAAGTGCTTTATAAACACTTGATATTATTACTGCAAATTCAATGTGGGACTTCAATAGAAAAACTGCTAATATGCTCAACAAAAACTCCACAAGCCACAAGCTCAACTAAAACATCTTTTGATACAATACAATGCAAACACCATTCACTTCTCCATATCAGTTATCACTCCTATTAGGTTTATCCGAATGAGAATCCTCCTGAAACATATTTAAATAAGAGCAAGATAAAGATAAACATAATCTAGTTTCAGTAACATAATAAAAATCTAAAATACCTCTGTAAAAGGAGCAGGAACCCAATCTTGACAATGCTCGGTTCAAATACAAACGTCTATGCATTATCATGGTGGTCGAGAAGTCCAATCAATTGCATTGTCTATAGCAACATTTAACTAAAAAACCACATGCAGAAACTACAAAAAGGAATGCAGTAAGCCCTAACTAGCTAAAGGTTTCCATTTCATCTTATGAAGAAAGCTTTCTAATTTCTAAATCTTTTCAACAAATTCACCTCATATCATGAAAACACTTATTTGCCATTTCTTCATCCAAGTTTTCAACCACTTCATAATCATTTTGTTGTGATATACTTTTGCAAAACTCATTACAGTTCAAGAAAGGAGTTCAAATTCAATGTATTTGAAATTGTTAGAACATTAGATGAGAGTACATTGAAATTCGGTATATCATTCCGATTTGAAGGGTAAACCATTGGATGAATCTACCTCAAGTGGGTTCCTGCTCCTTTTACAGAGGTATTTTAGATTTTTATTATGTTACGGAAACTAGATTATGTTTATCTTTATCTTGCTCTTATTTGAATATGTTTCAGGAGGATTCTCATTCGGATAAACCTAATAGGAGTGATAACTGATATGGAGAAGTGAATGGTGTTTGCATTGTATTGTATCAAAAGATGTTTTAGTTGAGCTTGTGGCTTGTGGAGTTTTTGTTGAGCATATTAGCAGTTTTTCTATTGAAGTCCCACATTGAATTTGTAGTAATAATATCAAGTGTTTATAAAGCACTTTTTAACACTATAATAATAAATCTTGATAATTGGGTTACTACTTTAAAGAACATGGGCTTTAGCCTAATTATTTTATATTCAAGTGTGTGAAAATTAATTATTAAATGTAATAATAAAAAATCATTCTGCCACCTCAGCTGCCACGTCCCTAATTTCTAACGTTGTTTATCAATATTTCACGGAAAGGACTTTTTTGATTCTGTTTGACAACATAAAGGCCCAAATTGGAACTTTTAAAAGAAAGAGGGCCAAAATGGACCCAAGGGTATAGATAAGGGACTAAAAAGGATATTAAGCCTTCAATTTATTAACTATTTAGTGTTTTAGTCATGAATTATAATTAATTTCATGAGTTTCATCAGTTTCATGTGGTTTTTATAGAACTTTTGGTAAAACAAAATCAAATTTTGACAGTAAGAAAGTGCAACAGGCTTTGGAATGAAGGCTTTTCTCCATCGAAGATGAAATTCTAGATTAATTTCCATGTATTGTTACTCAAAATCATAACTATGACTAATTCTAATTAGTAGCTAACTTCCTTTGATTAGGGCTTGCTAGATGTTTTGTACTCTCTTCTTATTTTATTATTCAATATTGATTACTCATTTAATTTTTTGTTTATTACTTTATTTGAGTTGACGAACTCGTATAACAAACTTAGTCTCGTAGTGATTACTGACCATAACTCTATGAATCTGAACTAAATTAACTGTTCAACATAGTAATTAATTAGGGATAAGAAATTATAAGTTGTGACTTAGGGTTTAACGCACCAGATATCATCTATTTTAACCATCTAGCTGACCTAAGGTATTAGGGAGTTATATTATATAATAGTGAGTTATAGACTAAGGACTTGGGCTTAACAACTAAGTTAAACCGTTGTGATTGCTGAAAAATCAATCTAGGGAAAATAGACGCAACATCAAGAGTGACACGCAAGGGATTCGAAACGAGACCTAATCGTCTTTAATCTGATTAATTTTCCAAGAAGTTTTTATTTCCGCAATTTTCACTTAAACCAAAAATTGAAAACCCTTCAATTTTACTTTCAATGTCACCTTAATTGTCTTGCTAAGATAAACAATCCATCTGGATAAAAATATAATTTATTACTTCGATATCATTTAGTACACTTGCTACATCTCTATCGTTAGGCCCCATTTAAAGTCATTGTGTTTTATTGTCGGCTTCTCCAGGATCGAATTCCAACTAGAAGGTTAATAGGGGAGTCTCCCTGGTCTTGGGAGGTGTCTTTTGTCCCTTCTATTTGAGATTCCTTGAGTGGTCTTCTCATCTTTTTGTGAATTGTGAAGTTCTAGTTGTTTGGTATAGGATTCTTATTTGGTTTGGTTGTTGTGTAGTTTTACCAAAAGACCTTCTAACTCTTTTTTCAGGTGTTTTTTTATTGGTGGAGTGTTTAGGATTAGTGGGGATGTATTATGATTTGGCATGCAGTTGTTTGGATGATTTTGGAAATATCTGAATGATATAGTGCTATCAGTTAAATTGGTGTCAGCGAAGGACATGGAAGATTTGGGCATCCTCTTGACTTGGAAATGGTATCTTGGTAGTTTTGTGGACAAACCTTGTGCTTTCCCGACTTGGACGGAGAACCATATTTCATATCTAAGCAAATAATGGCTTGAGTGTCTTCAGCCTCCCATTGGTTCGTTCTTGTTGTTTTCATATCACAATTCTCCCCCTCTTGTGTTTGAAGTCATTTAGTCAACAAGTGGCATCACAACCTAACTTTTGTATAAAGGCTAATCTTTTCAAGCAGAAGGATAATTTCTAACAGTTATTTTAAATTTAAATTTTCCATAAATAAACCTTCATTTTTTCAATAGTGATTGGTATGACAATTGGGAATATAGAATGAAAATTTATCTAATTGTTATTGACATCGATGTGTGGAATTTTATAGAAACAATCTATTTATTCCCACTAACTTTATAATTAATGAAGTAGTGAATGAACCAAGATCACTCTGAATCATAGAAGAACAAGAAAAGTGCAATACAATTTGAAAGATAAGAGTTTAATAACTATATACTTAGGTACAAAAGATTTCTTTCATTTTTCTAATTATATTGTGGCTAAATACATGTGAGACACCTTTATAATGATCTATGAATTTAATCCTAAGACCGAAAGAGGTAGAATGGACACATTAGACCATAAGTTTGAGTTAACTAGGATCAAATCCAAAGGAAACAAACAAAGATATATAGTATATCAATAAAATTGATTATCTTAAAACTTTTGGAAAGAAATTCAAACACAATACTTTGAGTAACAAAATTTTTAGATGCTTGAATTGTTTTTACAACCTAAAACAACTGTAACTTCAAAATCTAAGGATTCTTCTTCTAGATATTTCACTATTCTAGTTGATAAATTTCAAGAACATGTGCATAGATCAAAACATCTAGAGAACTTAAATAAGAAGAAGAAAACAAAGAGAAAGAACATATAATTCAAGAAATTAAAATTATAGATAGTGACAGTCATAAAAAAAATACTAAATGGGATGACACCATCTTGAACTCATTCGATAAATCCAAAAAAGAGGAAGAAACAAACTTATGTCTTGTGGCAAACTATGAAGAATACAAGGTAATCAACCCTGAAACTAAATTTACTTACAATGAGCTCTTTTGTAGTTGTAGAGAATTATGCGATGAACCAAGTATATTAAAAAAACCTTATTTCCATCTCTAAAAAAACCATTGCATGTGTTGAAAATTAAAATGAAAATTTAATCAAGAAAATATATCATCTTAGAGAAAATAAAAATTTCTGAAGTATAAACCATCTTTATTCCTCCTGATAAGTTACTAGATAAAACTATCAAGTGTGTAGAATAAAAAGTTATTGAAAATAAAATTGAAGACTTACAAAACATTCTCATTCATCAAAGAGAAAGATAATTTGAATATCATTTTAAGGCATAAAACAAATTTAAGATATCAACCTGAAATGAATGCTAAGTCATTTATCAAATTACGTCTCCCTACCATTAATCATCACCTGTAAAAATGCTTTTAATATGTTAAACTTGGTCATCTTTCTTCTTCACACTTCATAAGAATAAATAATGAATGCACTCATTGATTACATTTCATTATAACATATTTTGTTGGATCTTGTGTTGGGGGTTTGGTGCAAGACATGAACAATAAGAAGATGAAAATGGTACGATGAAAATTTCATAAAATAAATTCCAAAGTGTGTGTTTACACTAAGCTTTAGATTTGACCCATCCCTACCAATTTTGGCAAATTGGACGCAAATGGGTAATTCCACGAATCCCCTTCAGGATACTTTGGAAATCTTAACATGAATCGGACATTCACATTAAGCATATCAATCAACAGTATTTTACAGAATAAAATTCCTTCACTTATTCTCGTTCATTAGAAAAATAAGGGAATGACTTAACTATATATTTTGACTGTGGAAACATGTATTTTTGTATGTATTTTTCAGTTTGCACAATATCTCTATTTATAGAGAAAATTGTGTCACTTGGTGAAAAGAAGCATTGTTTGAATCACTGGTCATTTAACATCGTTATGTTCATTTTCGTTAAGAATTTCATTCAAAGAATGCATTAGTCCAATGACAATCGCTTTGGTCCAAGCGTGCCTTTTGGCTGAAAAGTTCCTGGTTCGAATCTAGATAGGTGCAACTATTGGTATTTTTTGTCATATATTTGTTAAAATAACATATAAATTCTAAAAATGCATCCACACCAAGTGTCAAAATCATGACACTTTAGTTCTTTATTCAAAGTCTAAGCCATTACACCATTACAATCAAATGTGATACAAAAACTCCATCAAATGAATTTAATCATTATCATTCCTCAAATAAATATTTTGGAAATTTCACCAACAATCCCCCACCATTCTCAAAATATATCTAAATCCATTATTCAGGAAAGTTCATGGTTTCAGATAAAGGTATCTTACGATTTGAACCATTACTTAGTAAGTTAAGTTTTCACTCATTCCTGAATAGATTGGTAGACAAGTTTTGAACCAATTATTCATTAGAAAAAGTGTGCATAACTCACACATGAAATCTCGATATCATTGATCTAATCATCAATATGACACATTAAATAAGGTCTTGTGTCTTTATCGTTTTGATGAGAATTTAAGAGTTAATCCCTTTAACTTTATGAAGAGGCACCACTTCATTCTCATATAGGTAGACTATATCAGAAATGTACCCATAATTATGCATTCCAGCAAACACATGCTATATGTTTATTAAGAGGAAAACCTCATCCTACCATATTTATCTTTATGGTGCAAGTACTTTTACCCATTGGGATGTATCTGTTGTAAAGTACTTCAATCACTCTAATAGTGTACTTTCTTCATTGAACTCAATAAGTTATGTTAATCAATTGTGAGTTGAGTTTCCATTATCGATTATTAATTAGATATGAGCTTGTTGCACATTCCTAATGATGTCTTCATTGTCTTCAATTATATCCAAATACATCATATCCTTGTTAATTCTTTTCTCAAAGAATTGCAAGTTTTTTTCTTCCAAACTTTAATAAATTTTGAATATTTACAGTTTCAAATACTCATACCTATGACTATGTTGTGTACTCTTGATAGTATTAACAACTATCATCAACACATGACATTTTTTTTTTAATTTTAGTACACTTATCATATACAAAATAAATCTATATTCTTGATAGTTTTGACAAACTATCACCGTGACACTTTTGTCATTCATATTGTCATATACACAAATTTTATGTCATTCTTCATTTGCTAATCTTTTTAATTTGAAGTTGTACTTTCACTTAAATATATCCAAAATATATTTAATGCATTAAACATTTATAGAAACCGACAACCATGATCATGAAAATTTGTCATGACTAACTTTTATTTCATGAAGTGAGTTCAAACATGTAATTCATAAACTCCAATATAAATATAGAACAATAAAATTTGTTTCTATTCTTTTAAAATAAACAATTTTCATGCATAACTAATCTATGCATAATAAATTTTATGTGATAAATTCATGTTTCATATTTAACAATTTTTTTATAGTATATCCAAATAAAAATCACAATACAAAATAAACAATGAATTCACATCATTAATATTTTCTATAACTTTTCTCCATAAATATTTGTCAACTTACAATAATAAAAAATATACCTAAATTACTTTTAATAACAAGATAAACAAGAAATAATATTTTCATATTAAGATACACATATAATATGAGATAAATCATTTTAAATTTAATAAATTATTGCACAAAGTAAAATACAATTTAACCATGTCCTTGATATTTTTAACAATTGTTTATATACATCTTTTTATGTAATCAATATCATAAATTCAAATTCTATATTTTTTATTTCTTTAATTTTTACCAAATCAATCCATCCAGAAATAGTGCATTATTAATTAAAATAAATTATTTGCACTAAAAATTAATATTTAACATGTAGTTTACATTCAAGTATAAACCATATATACAATATATTCTTAATTATTCAAATTTTCATACTTGAATAATTTATAAATCATGCATACATAAATTTATTGCACATGTTAAACTTAACATAAATAAATATTATTTTCAATATATTTCACAAAGATTTAGAACATTATACAACAAATATTTATTTAAAATAATTATATACTTTTCACTATGGTTATGAATAAACAAACATATATTTTATCACTCCATCAAAGTTCCAATCACAAATTAGTTACAAAAAATCATAAATCAAAATTCCATAATTTTAAAAAATTATATAAATTAATTGTGCATCTTTCACAATCATTAAAAGTTGTTATCATTTTCTTTAAAGTTGCCTACTTTAGTACTACTTATAAATAAAGTATGAATCAAAATCGAAAATCGAACTTAAAAATTGTTAGATCTTGTGTTGGATGTCTGGTGCAAAACATAAACAATACGAAGATGAAAACGGTACAATAAAAATTGTTCAAAATAAATTACAAAGCGTGTGTTTACACTAAACTTTATATTCGATTTGCCCCTACCAATTTAGACAAATTGAATGCAAATGAGTAATCCGACGAACCTCTTTCATTATACTTTGAAAACCTTAACAATTATTTATATAATTTCTAGTTTTAAGCACTATTTTACTTTTAATTTATTATAAAAAATTAATAAAAATTTCAAAGAAGCGAAAAAAAGACAAATATAATACAAAATCATTCTATTCAGACATGGATAATTTTGAGAGGTGTTTATGATGAATAAGCCAAAATCATTATAACTTAAGTTCAATGTATAGCATTTACTTTTTCATGCACATCTTATGTTTGAATAAAGATTTAAAAAAATTGCTTATCAAAAAAAAAAAAATTTAAAAATATTGACTTATTCATAGAGTACATGCATTGTGAGAAAGTAATATATTATCAAATATGAGATTTTTAATCTTGTAAGCAAAATAATCAAACACTTTCATAAATCATGTGTTTAAGCACGAATTTAATGAGGAGTCAAAGTGAAATATCACATGATATAGATGTTAGTAGCAACAAAAGTAGTGTTTGCATACATAGAGAAAAGATTGACAGAAGATAGAGAGCATATCTATCCTTAGAGACCAGCAACATATATTGTTTGAATGGGATATTCTTATTTCAATCATATGTTTGTGTCTCTGTTCCTTATTAATGTCCATCTAACGATGAAATCATTCTCCTTAATATTCACTTGCATTTTTGCGACGTCTCTCATTATGCCCGGCCAGACGCCTTCTACAACTCCTTTTTGTGTCATCAAATTCAGATAGCTCATGGAATCTGAAAAACAAAATATCCAATAGATTGAAGTTTGATTTACATAGTTAATTTACATGCTCAAAGTGTTTTAGATTTATCGATATTATAAAAAGATTATTTTAACTAAAAATTTATCTTGATTAAATTTTTTTTTAACAATCATTCTTTTGTAATAAGCATGTTACATCATTCTATATCAACTTCTAAATTAATGTTATTTGGGGAAGTGAACCAATGATTTTTTTTATCTCCACCAAATCTTAAATTTATACAATGTTGTGAAGCTTATAGGATTTGAACCCACTTTTTTTTTATATTTTAAATATATTGATAATATCATTACAACTTTACAAGCATAAGTTGCCCAAGAAATGAACAAAATATATTACATAATATAGCATAAGTTGTATAAGAAATAAACAAAATTTTAGAGGCAAAACACCACTTGACACAACTTAAGTCTAACAACAAGGGATACACCAATTCAATACTATGAACCCAACAATAGAAACCATAATGATAATAGGATATTATACTAGAGGAAATTAAAATAAATTAATTAATCTCCTCACCATACCTACCACTTCCCCCATAATTTGCCGCAATATCAAACGAGTGTATAGAACCTAAACACTATTAGTATAATACTAGTAGTATAATATCCATGGTTCATAGCCAGCTTCCCTAAACACTATTAGTATCCCAACACTTTGATATTCTCAACAACTACTCCAAACAAAACTATTAAATTAAATTTTAACTTAATTCATCTTTCCGAAATTGATTTTATAAAGTAAGGAGTATTATTCTTTATAAATTATTTTTAAAATGTATCTTTAGTTAATATGAGACTTGAATATCTACCAATACACCTCTAAACAGATTTGGCTTCTACACCATACATCTTATGTATTGTTGCTCGACTACACTTGAGATAAGATTAAGCAAAGCCTCAAATAGCTCCTCCCCAAACAAGAAAAAACTATTTCCACCTAAAACTCTAAATTCATACATCCCTTACATAAGAACCCACCACATGAGATTTTTGCTTCGGGATAAAAAAAAGCATCTCAAAAGAAACAAATAAAGGGGAACTCCCCACCCACACATCATACTAAAAACCTGGTCTTTTGCCCGTCCCCAACCAACTTAACACAAGAGGATGAAAATTTATTAGACTCATGATCCAAAGGGTACCTAAAAAGAGAAATATCTTTCCACCAATGAGACACTCTCCTATGACTTTCTTCCAACCTCCCAAAAGGGATTCAAAACCATGTGAACCGTACCTAGTCTTGATAATATCAACTCAAAGCAACGACAAATTCAGAAGAACCTTCCACCGCCACTTACTTAACAAGGCTAGTTTAAATAATCTAAGATCTTTCTCCCCTCAAACCTCCGACCCTTTTTGCCTTACACACGTCCTCCCACTTAACTCACGCAACCTTCGCTTCTCATTTCGCGGCTCGAAAGATTTTTTTTTTGCAAACTCACCAACTTCCTTCTAACTGAAATCGACATCTTTATATGAAAGACAAAAAGAACACATGGATAAAGCTCAACACTGAATTTATAAAGACCACCCTACCTCCAATATTCCAAAAATTATTCCTCCAAGAGACTAATATCTTAGACACTAGATTAAGAAGAGGAACCTAAGTTTCTTCCTTCTTTGGGTTATCACCTATAAAGAAGCCCTAAATACATGAAAGAAAGAGAATCCACCTTATAGTGAAGAAAGCTTTCACCCATCTCTAGGACATTACTACTAACATTAACCTCAAACAAACTATTCTTACCGAAATTCACTTCGAGGTCCGATGCATACTCAAAGCTTCTGTGAGCCGCCTTGATAGTCAAGAAGTTTTCAACAGACAGGACCCCAACCAACACAGTGTCATCTGCATATTGAAGATGATACATCTCAAATCTGTTTGGATACGCCTTTAAACCTTCAAACACCCCGACTGAAACCGCCTTTTTTAAGGAAGCGTTAAGCCCTTCCACCACCAAAAGAAAAAGAAAAGGGGCTAAAGGATCTCATTTTTTTCCGACCCTTTTGAATACTAATTTCCTCAGTTGGAGAACCATTCACCAACAGTAAGAGACTATTGGAAAAGACACAAGCACAAATCCAAGACCTCTCTTTATCTATCATCAAAATCAAACTTCCGCAATATATAATTCAAGAAAGACCAACTAACATAGTCGTGGGCCTTCTGAAAATCCACTTTGAACATCAAACACTTTCTTTTAAACACCTTAGCGTAGTCTAGAACCTCGTTAAGGATGACCACTTCATCCACCAATTTCCACTCCTAAGAAAGGCTTATTGATATTACCTTTCATAAGACTCTATAGAATTCCTTGATGAAAGCAAAATAAAATTTGTTTGAACCTAAAATTTTTTAACATGACAATCTTCCGCTACCTCTCATTCTTTGACAAGAAAAAAGGGGCTACATGGGCTTCATTGTCCACTTAAAACTTTATCAAGAAGATCTGTCTATTAAGAGTAAGACACTCCTAGTTACCATTAGAGAAGTGGTTTTTGAATAAAGAACCCGCCTTTCCCATTCATTTGAGTTGAATCTTCAACCCAACCACTTGTCATCAACAAAGCATTAATGACATTCTTGACTAGACACATGCATGAATGTATCATGTAATCGCATATCCTTCTTTCAATCACTTTAAGCCTATAAGATTGGAAAAAGATAGCATATCTTTATTTCAACCACTTGAGCATGAAGTTTGGAAAACGACGATATCCTTATTTTTCAAAAGTCTCCACAGATTTGCAAACTTTTCAAATCAAGCTCTTTAATATGATCCACTCATATATATATCTTGATAAATTACCTTAGTGAAGAATGCTATAGTATGGTTTATAATAATGCTATGTTTAAATTACACTATACATAACTAGAAATTGAATCAGTAACTAAAATTAGAAATAAAAAATAAACGAAACTTCTTCTAATTTCCTCATTACTAAATTTGGGTATATAACATAATTAGTAACATGTTTAATTTTTTTTTCTTTCTACTCTTATTTAACAATCATAATAGTGTTGAGAAGTCTCTATACCCAAAATTTTCCACTTGAGAGTTGTTAAGTATTTCTTTTAACAAGTTGAATCTTCTTTTATTAAGCAAAAACTATATTTTAAAATAGATTATAAGTGTACTAGGTCTATAACAACCGTTACATCAAAATTTTCATTATAGACAGCCCAACAAACAAGTACCACACACATAATAAAGATTTTAACTTGTCAAAAATAGAAAAAGAAGATTTGATATAGAACCAACAATGATTGATCCAATTGATAAAAAAAAAATTATAATAAAATTCAGAAAACTCAAGAATTAGTTTAAAGAGATTAGGGTTTGTGAACCTGCTACATTGCTGACAAAACCTTTGCTGCATCTCTGCAATGTGTACGGCAGGTGCCTTAGCATGATACTCACATACCTTATGTCTCCGATGATACTGTTTAGCTTCACTCAGATCAGCATCACAATTCTCCACTTGACAACAAGGTGGAATATTCGACCCTCCAGCTTTGGACCTTGGTTTACTATACAGATCTGTTACTACCCTCTTCTTTCTACCTTCCTCCTCCTCTTCAAAATCCATTTCATCTTCATCTTCATGTTCCATCTCTTCATGATTGTTCACCACCTCTTTGTTCCTCCAAGTTCTTTTTCCCTCTGACCTTCTTGTCTCCATGGCTTCAAGGAAAAAAGGCCAGAGAGATCTAAAACAAAGGTTAAAAATATGAAGAAAACTCAAACGTAGTACTATTCATATATGAGGAAGAGAACAAGAGCATATAATAATTCTTATATATAGAAATAGTAAAACATCACAAGTGTGAATAGTGTGAGGGAATGTATTAGGACCACAAGTGGTGTGTATGGTACGGCCTTCTCATTGGTGTATTTGTCGTGATCTAGCTAGGGTAAAAGAGAAAGGTGGTGGACTTAAAAGCCTATGTTTTTTATAGGTATGAATAGTACAAGAAGACCTGGCGAAGACTATGAACAAAAATCTGTGAACTTTGACAAGAGAATCATGTATGCAATAATTATTCATATGGCTTATGTTTTAGTCCAACTTCTAACTATTATGATCTTTCTTATCTTAATTGGAAAGTTAAGATTAAGACAAATCAAAATCAAATAAACAAAACCCTTCTTTTCACTCTTCTTAATAACTACATTTGTGGACTTCTCTTTAAACAGAATATGCAAAAATAGTGATAGCTAAGTAAGTGGATTGAATCTGATTCCTATATTGGTAGAAAAAAAATATGTTTCCTTTTCTAGTGGCTTTCAATTTTGGTTAATCTTTTATTTAATTACTTTATTTAATGGATTACTCTTGTGAAAGCTGATGGAGATGGTTTATCTTATTTAATTTGGTTTTTAATGATAATTTTATCATTCTTTTAAATATTTGTTATAGTCTTGAAGAAGTTAGTTAAGATCTAAAGCAGTTCTTTTAGGATGGTGTATAGGTTAACTCTAAGATTTTTAAGGTTAAGTGGTAAAATATTTGCAAGTTCTTTTAGGATGATTTTTTGGAGAAGATTTGTGAATAGCTTGATGTCGCTTGGTTTACCGATGCGGACTGTTGTAAGCAACTTTTGTCTTGGTCTGTAATCTTACGTGGTAGATGCAAAATAGAATCGGTTTGCTCCATGTGATTTATTGTTTGTTGGCATCTTTAGAAAACAAGGAATGATGTGCTATTCAATGACAAAGTTTGTAATGTCGACAGTATTTTTTATAGGATTGTTGTTTCCTCTTGGAAATGGTTGGCCATAGGTGATAAAGGTAGGATGGTTTGTTCTTTATATGAGTGGACCAAGTTCCCTCTTCTTGTGTTGTATTAATTTTGGATCTTGAACTTTTGTTCGTCTTAGATCGTTTTTTATAGGATATCGAGATTCTTCTTTGTATCCTGTGGGGTAGGAGATCCCCTTAATCTCCTTTGTATCCTTTGGGCTATCGAGATTCTTCTCTGCAAGTCTAACATGAAAAGTGGTTTGGGCGTTGGACACCCCCACTTGGTTAACTTAGTTTTATGGCAGGTATCTTGGTTTACATGTATGAGTCAACCTCACCTTAAGGTTAAGTGGGATCTTCTTGAGGTTACTCTCGTGGAAGTACAGGTAAGTTAGTCTGGGAGAGGGGAATGGGAATTGATCTTATTTAATTTGGCTCTTAATGTCATTCATATCTTTTCCTAAAAATGCATGTTAAGATATGGAAAAAAAAATTGTGTTTGTGTTTGTGTGTGTGCGCGTGTGTGCGTGTGTGAGCAGAAAGATTAATCAGGTGTCTAGAATCCTTGTTTGGTCACTTGCTTTTTTTGCCAAATGGATGTGGAGACTGATGTTAGGAATTTTTTTATCTCTTGTGTGATATCTTATTTGCTAGACATGGAGTTCGTGTTATTTCCTCATTTAATAAGGGTAGGTTTTCTGGTTTATGTTCTACATTTAATGATTTTTTTAGCAATTGGGATAATTGAGTCGAAGTAATAAAATATAAGATCGTCTCCGTAGGAATTACGCTACTTAACAAGGTGAAATTTGTGCTATTTGAAATGTATAGTCAAGGGGCTTTGTTTGAGAGTATGTTGAAATTGCTAAAAAACTTGAATAAAATTTCAAATGAGAAATAAACACAAAATTAATTGAATAGAAAATATATAATCAAATCATGCCAATAACACCAATAGTCATATGATCCAACAGAGTAAGATTATGTTCATCTCCTAAGACTTAATCAACAGAAATCTAGCTACTCAAAGTAATACAAGTAAATACCATGAGGTTAGAAGAATAGTACATGAGAACGAATGAATAATGAGGTCTTAAATGGTTGAAAACTCCAATTTTGAACTCCAATATTGCTTTGTAGCCACTTTTGTGTCCCAATTTCGTAAACCCTGCAAAAATATACTTTATGTCCTTTAAACAACTAAAATCGTGTCCAGAAAACCTTGTTATCGTGCACAATATGGTTCCATCGTGCACATTATGGACTAGTTAAATCACCATCATGTACACGATGTTTCTTATCGTGCACATGATATGCACCTTATCATGCAAATAATGCACCTTCTTCTCCTTATTGTGTACATGATGCCATGCATAATGCACACAATTTTTCCAGTAAAGATTTTGCCTTTTGCTTGTTGAATTTTCCCTTTTTCTTCTAAGTTCTTCTATTCTTTATTTCGATCAAATACTTGTTATATCTTATACAATTTCCTCTTGATTAACTAAAAAACACTTAATATTGATAACAGAATCTTGTAAAAATTATGTAATGACAGAGTGTTATCACAACCCCAAACTTGTTATATTACTTATCCTCGAGGAACTCATTCATACATGTGATCCTTTTAAGAACCTCGTACTTACCAAACCAACGACATACACCATATATAGCCGAATTAGGACTTTCATTCCTTAATTCAATTCAGATCAATCCAAAGAGTTTTATCCAACTTTCCTGTGTGCTCAACCTGTATCTCATCTCACTTTTTCACTCAAAACAGGGTGATCACATAATCAACATACAAAAGCATTTTACCATAAGTTTGCAAAATATTTAACAAAGTAAATCAAAGACATATCTAAATACACACTTTTGAGGCGTTTCAAGGTTGTAATGGGGCTTATGTCAAGGTAGAATATTTTGGGATATTAGGTTTAAACCTTTGGAGCTAGGTTCCTAGTTTTTCTTATGATACCGTATTCCTTTCATAACAATCTTTAGCTAGTCAATTAGTACTAGAGAATGCAATTTGTTGGTCTTTTTACTTCATTTTTTAAATTTTTTTGAAGAAGTCATTTTAACAACTTTATTTTCTATATTCTATTGTTTTTTCTTTTTATATATTGACCATTTTCTCTAGCACTCCAACCCCAAACTCAAACGTAGCTAACTTCCAAGAGCAACCCCAAACTTATTATTTTGCATCAACTAAGTAAACTAAACTTTCTACCTAAATCCAAAGAGGGTGACAATATTAATCTTTCAAGTCACTTGGCTACATATTAGGCTATGTCACTGAATAAAAAGGCTCAAGCTCAAAGGGTTTAAACAACAGATATAAATATTTTATACAGGTTGGCTTGAAAAGGCTCAAAGCTTCCACAAACAAATGCCTTAATGTGTAATTTATCAGACCAATAGACTAAATAAAAAATAAAACAAATTCTGGAAAATAACAAATGTACGAATACTCTCATAAAAAGGAAAAGTAAACAATGGAATTTTTTGCTCATACCTTACTAGCCAAGGTATCTGAAAATTGAGCACAGGTCAATTGGATATTCTCTTCTTCTTAATCTTATAATTTGTATTTGAAACTTTGATCCATACTTTACTTTTTTTTTCAATGATTTTTTCTTTTTTGCGTGTCTTTCTTTTCTTGTCATTGGTGAGGTAGTGAAAGAACTATAACATATGAAGTATAATAGCCTGCCCCATGATGTGTAGCATTTACATAAAACTCTAAGCCAATGTCCTAATTACTCTCCTTGATCATAAAATTCAGCTTTGTCAAATTCCTCTTTTCCAAATTCTCAAAAAAAAATTGGGTACCTATTCAAACTATCAAAGTTGAATGATTTTTCAACACTAATACGGAAAACTCATTTAAAAACGGTCGAGAAAGATATATAATCATGCGGGCGCAAGCATTGTTACGTAGAGTATCGTTGTATATATAATACTTAGTATGACGGCCCAGAAGCCGATGTAATAAACTGGAAAACATGCGCTCTATCACAACGGGTTTTCTAAAGGACCGTTGTGATAAAATTAATGGTCATATGTTCGATTCCTAGCTACGCCATTTTGATATTTATTTTTTTCTGGACAGCACGCGAGATATTATAACGGTTATGATGTATAACCGTTGTTATATATTCTGCAGGATTAACAAATATCATCCTACTTTTATATATAATCCCATTTTTTAACATGTATTATTGTTCACCATATCACACAGAAAATACAACTCACATTTGTGATAAAGTTTTCATTCAAGTACTTTTAATAAGAAATGTGTGCCATATCAAAGACAACAAAATGTTTCACAAGTGCAAGTTTCATATATAATACATCTAAAACTCCTGAATATTGAAGACAACAAAGACACTTTTAAGTTTTAATTATCAAATCTAAATACCCTAGCTGACATAAAGTTACTCCAACTATACGGTGCTACGTTATCATCATCTGAATCGACCGTATTTGTTCTCCTTCTCTTTCTTCTTGATCTCCTTATTCTCCTCCTGGTTCGTATTCCTTGCAAGGCGACCGCCTGTTGGGTCTGTACAGCTTGTTCGGGCTGGAAAACTTGTTAGACCTCTACAGCCTCTACGACTTGGACAACTTCTTGGACCTCTACATCATCTTTAACCTGGATAGGTTGTTGAAAATCTACAGTTTGTTGGACCTGGACTGCATTGTTTGAACTCATTTTGATTATTCCTCTTCAATGATGCTGCTTGTGTGATGGTAAGAAGAGGAAAAACATTTTTATAATGATTTCTCTGATTCTTCATCTTTTTTCTACATTGAAAATCTAATAGTTTTAGTTGAAAGTCATTATTGTTTCTTTAATTCAAAAACCATTGCTGGTTATTGAATAGTGATGGTCAAGTTACTCATTCATTTTTTATTATATTCTTATTTAAGATGGGGCGTTGGAAATCAAAACATTAAATAAACTAATAATGGCCCAAATTCTATTTACATAAGAAGTGGTAATGTGTGTTTAAGGAATAATGGGCCCTAAGATGCCACACCATGATGTTGTTGTAAACTACTATATGCATTTCCTATAAATTTTTGTTATGTATAAAATATTACTAAAACAACCTGTCACAAAACATTAAATAATGATGATATAAAAACATTCATTGATGATGCATGTACATGGTTACGATGACAAAATTTAAATTAGAAGTTTTAATACAAAAACATCAAACTGGACCAGATTACGAATAAATTAAGTTTGAAGTAGAAGAAAATAGAAATGACATGCTTATTTCCTGGATTGCTACCCAAAAAAGACGCACAATCTGCTTTGATGTCATTGTTCCATTCATCCCCTAAATAGCTTCCTTGGCATTCTTTCTGTTACAGAAACAACTGAAGGCATTAAAACATAGCGCATATGGCAAGCGACGCATAAATACCACACTACTGATGATATTGGCAATACAACAAGTGTTACCTAACACCAACTTGAACAAAACAACATCCTTTACTAATTGGAATTTTCACAGATACAACATCGCCATATAGCAAATACAACATGAGCATCATGGTTACTAGATTTCTTGCACAACTTTGCAGAGCTCTGTTCTATATACCTGTTACTTACACAAGAGAAATCAAAATTATATCTATGATAACCAACAAATGTCATATCATGGCCAATGAAATCAGATTACTAAAGGGGTTCATTCCATCGGTGGCAAGCCCAAGCCTAAGGTTTCTTGGCTCAACTCCAAAATCTGGAAACAACGAATCAATTTTCTTCCATTGCAACGAATCAACTACATGGCAAATATTTCCATCATGATTCCTTTGATATACTCCAGACCCATTGGACACAATATCTTTTTGGCCTCATAGCAACGATCCAAAAATTTGTTATCTTCTGGTAACATTTGATTTAGCAATTCAAGTTATTCTGTGAAACTTTTATCCGACCATCCATTTTTTACCTTCAGATTAAACAACTTTAACACTGCCGACAATCATGTAAAATTTGTGTATCCCTTATATAAAGGGGTGTCTTTATCACTATATAAAGTATCATAAATATGAGCATTCTTAAAAGATGATTCCCCAATATCACGAAACATATCCTCTAATTGATCTTCCATATATTCATCTTCATCCACTCTTTGACTTTGTGATGCCCGACTTTCCTCTTTATCCACCTCACCATGCCACATCCATATTATATAATTTTGACATATACCATCACAACAAAGATGATGGAATATTTCTTTCTTTGTACCCTTTTTGATATTCGCGCAAACAACACAAGGACAATAAAAGATACCATTATTGCCGGGAAGATGTTTATCAGCGTATTCAAGGAATTCAAGAACTTCGTTCTCATAAACCGGGCCTAATCTATCGGCTTTCATCCAACTACGGTCCATAACAACTTCTAAAATTTATACACGTATAATAATGTGAATGACACAACAAAATCTAATCCAAAAACTTAAGCATATGCATATACAAATCTAAACCTAAAGCATATGAAACATGTACTCTCATAATGACTTGAGCATATATAACATAAACTAAGAAAAAAAGGATGAAAATTTTGAAGAATACCTTACTTCGAAACTGAGAATCTTATGCACGTAAGAAATGAAGATCTTGAAGAGTACCATACTTCGAAGCTGAGGAATCAAATGAAGGAAGAGGGTGAATATTTGAGCATATACAACATAAACCAAGATAAAAGGAATGAAGATGTTGAAGAGTACCGTACTAAGAAAGGTAAGGATTTGAGCTCCAAATGAATGGATACGAAGAACGTACAGATTACGCCACCACTGTCGTCTCTGGCTCGCTTATTCGCCTAGGGCGTCTTATGAAAGAAATACATAATAAGTTTTGTTTTAATTTATCAATAAACTCTTTAATCTCGGTTGGGTAATGCAACCTTAGTGGAAATGTAAGTCCTCTAACAACGGTTGATTTTCTTCACCGTTGTAAAATCATTTACAATTTATTTTTTAAATAATGGACTTAAGTGACACAAACTTATAACAACAGTTGTATAAATTAACCGTTGTAAAATCATTTACATTTTATTTTTTAAATAAAGGACTTAAGTGACACACGCTTAATGTAATCTAAAAAATGTAAAAAATGTAGTTGCTAAGAATCGAAGCTTGCTACACATCATTTATAACTACAGTTTTTATATACAACCGTCATTAAATTAGTATTTATAAATCCAGCTACTCACTAGGCGTGAAAATTTTAACATATTACAATAGTGTATGTGAATCTGTTGTAAACTTGGCATTGTTGTTTGCGCGTTTTATAGTAGTGCAAGGACCACTTTGTAATTCCTCAATTTCAAATATTTTTCCTCACATGCAATAGAGATGAACTTTTATGTTTGATATGTGACCAAAGTAGGTGCTTCTGATGCAGATGAAGTAGTTGTGACAAAAATTCGGCTTCATTTTTTATGCTATTATCCTAAAATAGAATTAACTCACAACAAAAAGAAAGTGAAAACAAAATTTGAAGATGAAAGAATTAGTGTAAATTGCTGAATTTAGTAGAAAATGAATGTCGTGCCGACAAAATAGCCTGCAACTCCTTTTCCCTTGATGTGCTATCGTCAAGCACACAATGCGTATGAACATGCATACGATGTAACATCTCTATCCCAACGGACCAAGATGTAACGTCTCTCTCTCATCAACGGTAAAAATCCAACCATCGTGTACACAATGGTTATGATAGTGCACACGATGGATCTATAATGCACATGATATAACTTGTAATGCAAACAATGGATCAATTCATGTACATAGAGTTTCCAGCAGCTTTTCTCTTTTTTCTCCATTTTGACTTACAATTCCTTTATCCCTTCAAATTTTTCTAAGACTTTTATATCTTCTTCATCCTACTACATAATACAAAACAAAAAAAAAATCAAAATTATAAATAACATGAGTTTCAAATAACTTCTAAATGGATATTAAATAAAATAAAAAATTGTAATGATGGGTTACCTCACATTAAGCGCTTATTTACAATCATTAGCTTTATTATTGCTCTTCAAAGGATCTGCGGGTATTAGAGACACCTTTGCTACTGGTATCTCCCCTGCAACATATTGTTTCACCGTTAAAGTGTGTGCATCTCCCGGATCATGTATCTCTACAACACCACTAGCAAATAACTTAGTAATAATAAAAGGACCAGACCATTTTGATTTCAACTTACCTAGAAATAATCGCAGTCGAGAGTTGTAAAGTATAACTTTCTGTTCTGGTTGAAAATCTCGTTTCACCAAGTTCTTGTCATGATACCTCTTAGTTTTCTCCTTGTAAATAACAGTGTGTTCATAATCTCAAAGTCTCAGCTCTTTCAACTCATCCAATTTTAAAAACCTTTTACTTCATTCTGCTTTTTCATCAAAGTTCAAGAATTGTATTGCCCAATAAGCTTTGTGTTCCAGCTCAACCGGTAAAGTGACAAGCTTTTCCATAAACCAATTGATATGGGGAGAATCCTAAGTGAGTTTTGAAAGTTATTCTATACACCTAGAGAGTGTCGTCTAACTTTTTAAACCAATATTTTATGGGTGTAGCAAGTGTCTTTTCAAGGATTTGTTTCATCTACATGTTAGATACTTCTACTTGTCCACAAGTTTGAGGATGGTAAGGTGTAGATACTTTGTGTTTAAAATTATATTTATAAATAACACCTTCCAAATAATTTTTGAAGAATGACGTCCCCATCATTGATCAAGACTCTAGGGACTCCAAACCTAGCAATAACAATATTTTTCAAACAGTTAGAAACAGTTTAGGCATCATTAGCACTACAAGAAATTTCTTCAACCCATTTAGTGACATAATAAACACGTACAAGAATTTAAACATGAGAGTTAGATGGTTGAAAAGGACCCGTGAAGTCAATTTTTCGACAATCGAAAGGTTCTACCTCTAGCATTCCATTAAGGGGAATTTCGTCTCGTTTTGAGATGTTACTTGTTTTTTGACATTTGAGAAATTCTTAAACATACAAATTACATTCTTTATATGAAGTTGGGCACAAAAATCAACTTTAAAGTACTTTGGCTGCAGTTCTTTCTCCACTGTGGTGACCTCAATAAGCTGAGTTATAATAGTGACACACAATATTTCTCGCCTCCTCACCTGCAACACACCGCGAATCAAACTGTCAAAACTAATTTTAAACAGATAAGGCTCATCCCATAGATAGTGATTACCCTCTTTGTAAAATTGTTTCATTTTTTTCAAGGTTTTGTCCTCAAGGACATTTTTTTTAACTTTTTAGTTGGACATGTTAGCAAACCAAGGTCGTTCGCTGATTGCCATCAAGTGCTCGTCCACAAATTCCTTAGTAGTGTTCTTTCCCTTCTTAGTCACTTTATTATTCTCCAACATGGATAAGTGATCAACTACTACATTCTCTACGCCCTTTTTATCTTTTATTTCTAAGTCTAACTCTTGTAATAATAATATCCATCAGAGTAGCCTCGTCTTAGAATCTGTTCATTGAAAACATATTTCAACATTGTATGATCGTTAAAAATAACAATTTTTAAACCAATTAGATATGCCCGAAAATTTTCCAAGGTGAATACCACAACTAGTAATTCTTTTTCAGTGGCAGTATAATTCACCTAATTTTCGTTTAAAACTGTACTAGCATAGTAAATTGCATGGAAAAATTTCTTGCAGCGTTGAATAAGACCTGCTCATACCGCGTAATCACTCGCATCACATATAAGATCAAATGGAAGTTTCCAAATTAGAGTTACGACTATGGGTGCAATAACTAACTTGTCTTTAATAAAAGAAAAAGATTTCAAACATTCACATCAAAATAAAAATCATTTTCTTTAACTAGTAGAATTTAAAGAGGTTTTGCAATCTTCGAGAAGTCCTTTATGAATTGTCCATAGAAACCAGTAGGAAACTACTCACTCCTTTCACATTAATTAGAAGTGGTAATTTTTCAATGGCCTTTATTTTAGCTTGATCGACTTTAATACCATTTTGTGTCCTAAAATGATACCTTCGGTTACCATAAAGTGGCATTTTTTCCAATCTAAAATTTGTTTCTTTTAAGTACAACTCTTTAAAATAGCATTAATGTGATCAAGACATTTATCAAAATCATTACAAAATACTTAAAAGTCATCCATAAATACCTCCATGGAACTTTCAATCATATAAGAAATAGAAAGCATACACCTTTGAAAAGTTGTTGGAGTATTGCATAGCCTGAATGGCATCTTGTGATAAGAGAAAACTCCAAAAGGGCATGTAAAAGCGGTCTTTTCTTGATCGGCGAGATCTACATCATTTTTTTATATCGTGAATAAGCATCAAAGAATTAATATTAAGCTTGACCTACTAAATTTTCTAACATTTGATCCGTAAAAGGTAATGGAAAGTGGTCTTTATGAGTAGCTTGGTTTAACCATTGATAATCAATACACATACGCCATATGGTAATTATTTAAGTTGATCAACTCATTTTTTTCATTTAGAATGACGATCATACCTCCCTTTTTCGGGACTACATGCACTTGACTTACCCAAGAACTATCAGAAATAAGATCGATCATACCTACTTCAAGTAGCTTCTGAACTTCTTTTATCACCACTTCTTTCATGATATAATGTAGTCATCTTTGAGGTTGAACTATTGGCTTGAATTATTCTTCTAATGTTATCTCGTGCATGCATTAAGTTGGGCTTATACCTTTCAAATCAGTAACACTTCAACCAAGTTCTTTCTTGTTCCCTTACAAGACTCTCATCCAGAGTTTTTCTTCTTCCAAAACAAATAAGGAACTAATAATGATAGCGGATTGCAATGATTTTTCATCCAAAAATACATATTTCAAGTGTTTCAGAAGCTCTTTCAACTCAGGATCCCTTGGATCTAGTATTAGACTTTGTTTCTCATTATCACCTAATTCTTCTATCTTTTTGCTGTCTTTCTCTACATTAGTGGCTTGTAATTGAAGTAAACATTCTACTATATCCATATCAGATTCATCTCTAACCTTTTCGACTAAATTTATGATGAATCGATCCATTGGCGGTGAAGGTTTTCCTTTTGCAACTACCTCTTTAACAATTTATTTCACTCTATCAATCTTGTAGCACTTAGGATTCTCTTTATGATGTTTCATTGCATCGAACACATTAAACACAACTTTTTCTTTGTTGAATATCAATATCAACTATCTCAATTCCACATTAATGAGAGCTCTACTTGTTGCAAAGAATGGCCTTCCTAAAAGTAGTGGTGTTTCAGAGCCTTCTGCCATATCAAGAATCACAAAATCTGCTGGCACTACTACAAAACACGCATTCAACAACGCCATGGTCACCACAGTTATTCCCTACACCATGGTGACATATCTTAACTAAGGCGCTACAATATTTATTTTGTTTTTTGATTAAAAATGATTTGTATATAACAGCGGTTACAGAACCAACCGTTGTGATACAATCAAACTTTCATCGGTTTGAACCTCAATGCCATAAAATATTTTATTCCTTTAACGTTAAGGCGCACCTTTTCTTTTTTATTTATTTTAAAATTCACAAATAAAAGGGATATCACTACGGTTCTTCTGGTTAACCGTAGTGATATATTTATAATAAATAAATACTTATCTATATGGTTGGTATTGTTAACCGTTGTGAAATAGTTTATCCATATATAAGCGAATTAACTTTCACTTATTAACAGTATCGTCGTTGCCTTCACAGCGAAACTCTAGATCCCATTTTTTCTCTTCGTCTTCACCATTAGCCGTGAATCTTGTGCTTCATAGATTAAGGTATTCTTCTTCTTTCATCTATTGTTAGATATTTCACATTATCTCGTTTGTTGTATGTTGTTTTTGTTGATTGTTCTCATTTTTTCAGATTCGTCTTCATTACCTTAACAAAGACCATACTTTGGCTATTGTACATAATGTTTGTGTAGCTATGGAAAAAAGTACAAGAACTATGAAGCTATGATGGAAACTTCATCCACCTTGTACTTCTTCATAGCTTCACAAACAAGATGTTAGTTAATGAAGAAACAACAGTGGTAGCAAACTTCATCTAGTTTTAGAAACAATGAAAAGAAATATAAGAAGTATGAAGCTTTTGTGTAAGCTTCTTCCTCCTTATATTTCTTTTTCATTGCTTCCCAAACTAGATGAACATCATAATTAATTCCTATTCCGCGATTAGTTTCATTAAAAGGTGCGTCCTGGAAATTTATAATATATCTCTTTTGATCTCTCTTTACTCTTCACTGGATTATGGTTTTAGGGTTTGATTTCAACTGAGGATGCTCATTGTTGAAGTTTGTCGTGTTTCCTTACAGGTTAAGGGGATGATACATGGTGATGATGCTGGTTGTAGCTTGCGTATTATATGAGTTTATTATATCTAGTTCTGGTATATGATGTTGTTTGAGTTTATTATATTCTATGTAGATTGTTTGTTTCACTAACCCTCACTTAAAATACATTCATTTAATTTGACATAGATACTTATAATCTGCAAATTAAGTTGTATTTGAAAACCAACTTATATGAATCAATGTTTCCGAATTGCATGTTTCTCATCGTTCATCTCACGTTCTTTTATATATAGATTATGGTATATTGATATGACTCCTTAGATGCATCGTTATCTTCCATTATAGTTAAATTTCATTAACAACAATTTATTAGTTAATCTGCCTCACCATTAACACTTATAATCGTAAAAATTACGATTATAAAAATTATGATGATAAGTGATGATGATGAGGCAGATTATCCAATGTCTTGTTCTTATGGAAATTTAACTATAATCGAAGATAGCGATATACGGAAGGAGTCAGACCAATAAACTATATATATATATATATATATATAAGAGCGTGAAATGCACGATGAGACGAATGCAATCAAAAAACAAC
Organism: Lathyrus tuberosus; assembly: GCA_022829125.1. Lineage (NCBI taxonomy): Eukaryota > Viridiplantae > Streptophyta > Magnoliopsida > Fabales > Fabaceae > Lathyrus > Lathyrus tuberosus. The sequence continues at coordinate 11,611,458 of JALAZF010000093.1, forward strand.
AATGGTTTGTTTAAGTTGGTTTTCAAGAAGAGTTTAATTTTCAGATTATATACTTCTTCATCAAATTGAATCCTTGTATTTCTTTAGTGAGGTGTATGGAAAACAAGCAATCTACATTTAATATGATAAACTCTGGGTACTTTCAACAACGGTTATTTATTATAACCGAGATCAAAGATAATATGATAAACTCTTGGTACTTTCAACAACAGTTATCTATTGTAATCGAGATCAAAGATAATTTATGTTATACATGATTTTTTGCTGGTGGGTTTCAAACCCAGTACCTAAGTGTATATATCACAACAGTTTATTAGCATAACCGTTGTGATATGTGGCGTGCGTACTGCCTTTCAATAACGGTTTCCAGACCGTTGTAGAAACAACGAACTTACAACGACACTCTACTTAACAACGGTATTCCAGGCGTGATGGTACCCCTATTCAAACCGTTGAGAAAAGGGTTTTCCGTAGTAGTGTGGAAACAACAAATCATCTACCCTCACAAGTACATCTTTGAGAACTTCGTATGGGTAAGTGATAGAATGATCAACTAATGTAAGAGTCATACGAGTTGGCTTGGGTTCCCCACAGTTCAATTCTCTCATTATAGACAATTGCTTCAAATTAATGTTATCTCCTAAATCACATAGAGCACGGCCAATTGTTAGTGAACAAATAGAACCTCTAATAGTAAATCTACACGGATCAGTGAGTTTGGGTGGAAGATTTCATTGGATTATTATACTGAACTCTTCTACGAAAGCGTCATTCTTGTCATAATTCAACTTACGCTTTCGCGATAAGAACTCCTTCATGAATTTAACATAATCTGGCATCTTTTTTAGAGTTTTACATATTTGAGTGTTAACCTGTATTTTGTTAGTATCTCCATGAACTTTTTTAATTGACCCACATCCATTTCCTTCTTAGGTGTCTTTTTCAAGATCGGGTAAGGTGGTTTGATATAGTCTAGTAGCTCTGGGTTAGGTTCATTTAGAATCCATTTCTTAGTTCTTCCTAGAGGTAAGTTTCAATCTATGAGTTTGTCAATGGTATCCCCCTTCACTTAATTTTTTGCTCCTTTCCTCATTATTTTCCCTCTGATTTTTTCTTAACCTCTTTTTTAACTACTACTTCTTATTCAATCTTTTTCTCACCCTCACTTGCTTCTTTTCTCAACTAAATGGCTTTACAACTCCCATTTTTTTGGTTTTCTACCGTATTTCAAACAAATCTCCCACTTTAACTAGTTTGTACTGCCATTTGTCTATATAATTGACCAACTTGCATTTCTAGATTTTACATGGAAGCTTTGGTGTTCTTACTCATAACGTCCTAACTCTTGGTCATTTCTAGGTTGGACTTAAACATTGCTTCCTGATTCCTTCCTACCACTCCCAAACATGATTGAGTGGCTTTCATAAAGTTGGTCAAAGATTCTTCAAGTGGTGATGGTTTCCTTTGTGGTGCTTTAGGAACCCGCAGAACTCCCTAATTTTCATTAAAATTCTGATTATTTCTCCATTTAAAATCAGGGTGATTTTTCCAACCAGAATTGTATGTGTTGGAATAAAGATTATTTTTCTTAAAGTATGCATACTGAGCTTTAGCACTAGCTCCTCCGGGTACGCAGATTCCATTTGCATGTCTTTCCCCACAGAAATCACACCTTAGTGTTTGAACATGACCTACATTTTCCGGTAAAAGTGCGGATGCAACTAACTATTTTGAAATAACCTCAAGTTGAGCTAAAACTACTCTACTTGAATATAATTCAAGCACACCCTTTGGTTTGATTGTTCAATCACTAATTAAGCGGTACTCATTCTAGAACATTCTTTCAATCTGCTTTTTTAACTTGTCTTCATTCTTAGTTCTTATGATACCTCCACTTGAGGAATTAAAAAGCATTCTCGCTTGAGCTTTCAGAGCTCTGGTAAAATGTGTCACATGCTTCATATTGATCATATTGTGATATGGACCCCTTCAGAGTAACAACTTGAATCTCTCCTATGCATTAGACAATAATTCAGACTCGCCTTGGTCAAAATTTGAAATTTTAGTTCTTCTCTCAACAAACTGTGTGTTTGAGAAAAACCTATCTAGAAACTTATCCCCTAATTCCTTCAAAGTCTGAACAGTACCAATCAGAATGCATTTCAACCAATCCTTTCCTCGCCCTATCAGAGAGAAGCCAAATAACGGTAATTTTACCTGATCTTCAGTCACATCATTTGACTTTCACATCGAACAAGTTTAATAAATTTTAGGCAGATGCTCCCAAGGATCTCTGATAGCTTTCCCATCAAACTGTTTGTCTCTTAAACTTGAAAGCATACAATTTTTTATATGAAAAGTAACTAGGTTAGCAAGTTGAAAGCATAAGTATATTTTTCTAGCATCATTTCTCCTACAGTAATCCCCTATCATTTGTCTCATTGGATTAACCATCTCTTTTTCCAGTTTGTCTTTAAATTGTTATGCTTCTATTCTTGCGTTTTGAATTGCTCGTGGTGTCCTTTTAATTTCTTAATATAACAATATCAGTGCCAAACTCGAACCTTGCATAAACAAACAAACAATACCTCAATAGAACTTCACCAAATAAAACTAAATAAGAGTAGAAAATAAAAATAACAATAACTAACAAAATTAAAATTAAAATAAAATAAAACATCACACAATAATTGCCTTATTGAAATTATAGACAATTTTTTACAATGACGCCAAAACCTTGATTATTTTTTTAGCAATTGAACTAATCGAGTCGAAGTAATAAATTATAAGACCGTCTCCACGAGGATTGTTCTATTTTAACAAGGTGAAATTCGTGCTATTTGAAAAGTAAAGTCATGGGTTCGCTTGAGATTATGTTTAAAATGCTAAAACTTGAATAAACTTTTAGATGAGAAAACGACTAAGTCTTATTCTAATCCACTAATTTTTCCCTACTGATGAATTTTCATTATTTGAATCGAATTGACTTTATAAATTATAAGTTTATGGCAAATTAATAATACTACTGTATCCAATCCCTTGGTGTATAACTCACTAATTTGGATTGGAATTCCCTAATTCGTCAAACAAGTAGGATAGCAAAATTAGGCGATCTAAGTTCATTAATTCCTTAGCCAAAACTTATAATTTTCTATCCCTAGTTAATTACTAAGTTGAACAATTACTTTATTTCAGATCGGTCGAGTTAGGGTCAGTAATCCCCACTCATCTAAATTCACTTTATGAGCTCGTCAACCCCCAAAGAGCAATAAGCACAAAAGTTAACAAATAGAAAATATATAATCAAATTATGAAAAATAACATCAAACAATCATATGATCCAACAGAGTAAAATTAAATTCATCTCCTAAGAACTAACCAAGAGAAATCTAGCTACTCATAGTAATACAAGTAAATACCATGAGTTTAGAAGAATAGTACATAAAAATTAATGAATAATGAGGTCTTAAATGGCTGGAAACTCCAATTTTTGAACTCCAACATTACTTTGCCATCACTTGTGTATCCCTAATTAGTAACCCTTGCAAAAGTGTATTTTTTGTCCTTTTAAACAACTAAAACATGTCCAGAAAGCTTTGCCATCGTGCACATTTTGTTTCAAACACTATTTTTGATAAACATGAGCGTCTGTGGATAAGGTAGGTTTGTGGGAGGATGATGTTTTAGTTTAGAATTTGAAGTGGAAGAGATCACTATTTGTTTATGAGTAGGAGTTAGTTGCCAATCTACTATCTCTTCCCGGAATGTGAACTTGATATATCCTCTCATTTGGGTAAGTTGATCCCCTTCTAAAGTGATAATTTTTTCTTGATAACTTCTTCTATATAAGATCCATATTAGAAGCAAAGATGGTTCATCCAGGACAATGTAAAGGAAAACACAAATAGATAGAAAGTTCTAAAGGAAACTTATAAGAAAGTTTTATAAAGAGGGGGGATCGTTTTAAAATCATGAGGCGACGTCAACATAATGATCAATGGCTCAGACACCTTTTCGAGGTTAAAAAAAAACTAAAGTGCACTCAAATGGTCTAACCTTATGCGTCACTCTCTAGACTAATTACCTAAAGCCACATTTGAGATAGTCAAGTGAAACATCCTAATGATTAGACAAACATTTATTGAAGATGTCCCATGACTTTTTGTCGCCCAACACGAAATACAAAAGCATCACTTTTCCCTTCCCGGTCTAAAAACTTCCCATATCTTTCAGCATAGCAAGCCTGAGGCAGCTGTTACGAGTCAGATCAAAGCCCAAAAAAGGAACAATCAATAAAATCAGATTCTTCCCACCTATAATACTCCCTCTCTGGTTCCAAAACAAGTATGAAACTCATTCTCCAAGATTTCACTTCACTTTGAATTTTCCCATTAATTTACTTAAGCGTTGAAGTGTTAACCTTACATTATAGATCCATCAACCGCATCAGAACCATAACACCGTAACAAAACAGGATCCAGACTAATCTCTCTGATCATCATCTTGTTCTCGTGGGATCAATTTATTTCAAGAGTAGGTTTTTTTAGCTTACTCCAAATCATAACCTTTGAATTGAATCCAATATAATGGTTAATTAAATAAAAAGACTAATTTACCATTAGATTATATTCAATTCAAAAACTATGATTTGGAGTAAGTTAAAAAAACTCACTCTTAGAGTAAGTTGATCCTCACTCATATATATATATATATTAACACACAATCAAAATTAGTGGATCCCACACAAAAATATACTAAATGTATTTTCTTTCTATTTTTTTTTTCTTTAACTTTTTAATGTGGATTCCACTAAAAAATGATGGACCCCACACAAAAATACACTATGATATATGTTGCTAATACACACCTACATGGATGTGTATTAGCATGACTCATATATATATATATATATATATATATATATATATATATATATATATATTAAACTCAAAAAATGTGTTTATAGATTGAATGAGACATAACAACTTCCACCAATCTATCTCAACTAATATGTATAGATTAGATTTATTGTTTATTATTATTTTTTTTCTCTGTAGTTATATTCACATTATCAGCATATCTTTTTAAGAACAAGAGACATCTTAAGAGCACCCACATCGAGGAGTGCCACACAAAATTCCATACACTTTGTGTCAGTACAACATATATACTATTCATGCGTGGTAAAACATTACAAGAGGTGTTTTGTTTGGCACCGTAGCATTACAAATTAAAAGATAATTTTTAAACAATAAATATAATAAAAAGTATATAATATTATTAATAAGTGTATAAAAAATATATAATCAGTAAAAAATATACAACAAGGGTGGCTGGCGCCACACCTTGCACTAGTGGCTTGCGCCACCCTTTCCAAATATATTGTGGCTGGCGCCACACATGAGTGGCTGGTGCCACTTTACCTTTTTTTTTTTTTTTTTGAAATATCAATTTGACGCCACACATGAGTGGCTGGTGCCACTTTATCTTTTTTTTTTTTTTAATTTGAAATATCAATTTTATAAATTTAGTGGAACACATATAAATTTGGAATATAATATAAATGTAGTGGGACCTATTTTAAAATTTTAGATGAGTGATATGGATATTTAAAAAATGTAGTTGAGTGGTTTAATTAATTGAGATATGTGAAATAATATATTATATTAGATGAAGTCCATTTTAACCACCAAATTGGATGATATGGATATAAATGCTCTAAGGAGAAAGGAAAAAAACCTACAAACAAATCCCTCGACAACAAAATTAAAAATTCTTACCAACTATGCCTACAAAGTTTGTCGGCTACTCTCTCTCTCTCTTACTTCTATTAAATGCAGCTCTAACGAGTACTCCTTCTGTTCCAAATTATAAGACGTTTTGGCCTTTTCACACAAATTAAGAAACTTAATTATTATTTTATAGAAAAGACAAATTATGTATAACTTTACAGTAATGTCCCTCATAATTATATAGGAGAGAGAAATTAAAAGAGTTGAAAGAATAAATAATAATAAATATTTGAGGGTATATTGGGGAAGATGTCATTTATATTGCATTGGGAATGTAAGGTGATTTATAATTTAGGACAAATTTTTTTAACAAAGTGGTTTATAATTTGGGACGGAGGGAGTATTACAAATTGAAGAAGCAAAAGTTCTCTCACACGTGAACTCGAATATTTCCAAATGAAGAACTTGTCCTATATGCTCTTACCGTCAATTTTAGAAAGAAAACAAGAGAAAAACTACTACTATTAATCGATCATAGTTACTGGATGTAAAAGAACACGAAAACGACATCTAATAATGATGATTTTCCTTTTGATGGTGGGGGCCAATTATTTAAAATGCATAAAACAAAACACAACACAGCAATTAAATGTCTTTTGTTCAGTGTGGATAAAATTATTAGATAACAACAAAAGTATGTGTCCCCTCTTTCCCGGGTGATCGTAGTCCTTTTCTTTCTAGGGATGTGGCGTGGCGTGGCTAACGAGTTCAATTCTCAACCAAAAGTTTATTGCAGTGGATTTGATTTCATCTTGAACTATACGTAGAATTGAATTCAACAATCAGGAAAGAAGATATGGTGTATTGATTTGGTAACATTTGGCCTATATGGCTTCTCCACGTGTTGGACTCCTGAATGCTCTTTGATATTTTTTGTTTTGTTTTTAATAAGTTTTTTTTTCGAGTAGAAAACTTTATTCAGGATATTTTCTTATGTGAAATATAAATGGTTCTATTATCTCGAGTGTTAATGACATGTATGACAAAATAGAATAAAGAAATAATGTGGTTTCAATAATTGAATAACTATGATTTGTGAAATAAGAATTAGAAAGAGAAATATGCATGATAAAATATAACTAGACTAAATTACTATCATGGCAAATCGCACTTATTACATATTGGGCCAGTTTGTTTCAGCTTTATAAAAATAGATTTTTTTTTTGTATTTTTAAAAATGGATTATATAAAAATGTTTTTCAAAATATTATAAGTTTTTTGAAATTTTGTTTTTTATAAATAAAAAGATTAATTTTGACATTCTATAAGATTAATATACATTATTGAAAACCAAAACATAATCAAAATCACAATTTTTTCAAAAAGTTATATTTTAAAAATGATTTTCATGAAAAACTATTTGAAATAGCTTCAAAATTATGTGATTTTTTGAAATTTTGATATCCAATTTTTTTTTTATAAAATGATGAAATACCTAAAATAACATTTTAAAAATAACTATTCAAACCAAATTTTCATTTGAAACTTTTATGAAAAGTTTCTTTGTAAAATTTTTTTCTACAAAATTTTGTTACACTATAAAAATCATTTAAAAAAAAAACCAAAACAAACGGGCCCATTATTTAACATTTCTTCACAAATCTACAGTGTATTAAAAAGAATTATCGAGAATTTGTCAATTAAGAAATGAGCATTTTTAATGGAATATCTCTTCGTAAACAAATCAACTATTTACAAGAAGGAGGAGACAAACAATAGAGTAAATATTATTCTATGCTGAAGATGGTAATGAGTAAAGTGACAATCAATCTCAATGTGTTTAACATGTTCATGAAATACTGAGTTATGAGCAAATTAAATGGCACTCTTGTTATCACAATACATAAGAGCTGGTTCAGAAAAAGGGAAACACATATCAGAAAGTAACCAACGCAACTAAACTATTTCACTTTGGTAGACACTACTTCAAAATACACCTTCGGTAACATAATAATACTACGGTTATACTTTCCCCTGTTGTAATATCGCAAACTGGATGCGTCTGATGTTTATTTATTTGTTTGAAAGTTATTTAATCACGGTTGAGATAAACAACTTTGGTGATAAAGTCAGTGTTACAAGGTTCGAATTCTAGCAACTACATTTTTTCCATTTTTCCTATTACAAAAAGTGTGTGTCACTTAAATTTATAAATAAATAAAAAATTATTTAACCACAATTTTTTTATTCAACCGTTGTAATATGACCTGTGCAACCTTTGCTCTCCCCAAAAGAGAGAAACGACTATAAAGATTATTGAAATTTTTCTTCATTTCTTAAGACGGTCACAAGTCATTCAAGAATATCAATCATTAGAAGTAATCATTGCAAGCATTAAATCATCAGATGTTTCATCTTCAACCTCTTCTATAAATACACATTTTCATACAATGAATTTCCACTTCTTTAAACTATTCTTCTTAACTTCCTATAGCAACATGAGTTCTCCATCTGAGAAGGCTAAGCGAAATATCTCAATGGAAGTCACTGTTGAGAACAAAACAATCACCACAGTACAACATCATCAACAGTTAACTGAGGAGGTCCAACCATCTAGGTCGACTGCTATCAGGGATGCACTGAGGGTGAGGAAGACCAAGAGGAAAAAGAAGATCCTGAAGAAGACACTAGTACAAAGTGACGAATATAATTTTAAAATTTACACCCGTTATACTGAAAACGGGTGTAAATAACAAACACGGTGGCTAATTTGTAAATAAAATGTTATTCTAAGTAGTAGTATGTGATAATAGACACCCTATTTTTGAAAAAAGGGTGTAAATTAAAAACATTATTATAATAAATTAAAATCAATATTATAATAATATCTCTATTACTTCCGTTAAAGGTAACGGATGTAAATTACGATTGACTAAAAATAATTGTTTATTTTAATAACTCTAAATATTAATCTTAAACACATTAATAAATCATAATATATTTATTAAGTGTTATTTGGGTAACTAAGTGAATTAATAGGTATAAATTTATTAAACTAATATTTTGTAAATAAAATAATAAGAAAACATATATTATTATAATAATAGAGATATTATTATCAAATTTATATTAAAAAATAAAATAATAAGAAAACACATATTATTGTAAATTTATCAAATCTAATTACATCATATCCATTAAAACCCATCCTCTTGAAACCCCATTTCTCTCTAAACCTGTTCTCTCTTGAAACCCCAGAAATCCATCTCCATCATTTCATCGCACATCCGATAAACGCATCGCACATCTGAGAAATTGCCTTTTTGGAAGTTTAAAAATAAATAACTTCAACTCAATTCTTCCCTCTTTCGGTGAGTTTCTTATCCTGTTTTTTGTTCTGAAATTGTTTCAATCATGATTTCATTACTCTAACACTTGATTTAAATTGTTCAGATTGTTCAGTACATTGAAAATGTCGAGTCACGGTGGTTCTTCGCAAAAGAGTGGTTTGTTCTCGACTAGCCCTAGGCGGTCTAAGAAGAAGGGATTTGAGTTTTCACCTCCGGACACCACTTTTCGTAAACCGTTTCCGTCTATGTGCACCACCACCGCGTATGTTCTCTTTTTTCCTCAATGAATGCTTTAATTGTTGATTGTGTTTCCACTGTGAAATGTTTCGTATTTGATTGAATATTCAATAATTTATTTAATTCTAACGATAAATTTAATTTGGAATTGAATTGATTGTCTTCATGTGAGTTCTGATTTTCATAACGGTCGCATAAAGGCTTTTGCGATTTTGGTCGCTATAAGTGTTGCGGTCACATAAAGGTTTCATGATTTCGGTATGTATAAGTGTTACGACACTGATTGCAGTCACCGCGGTGTGAAATATTGTTCTTTATCATTAAAACGGAAAATAACAGAATCGGTATCGACATTTTCTTGTTTTGTAATGGTCGTTTTTGCGGTAAGAGAGTTTTTTAAAACCTTATAATTACAAAGACAAATAATCTTAAAAATGTTAAACTCAAACAATTGATTGAACTGTTTAGGAGATCTTGATTTTTTTTAATGAATTAATAGTGTGCTAATTGTTAGATTTTGGTGTGTCAATGTAGTTGGGATTCATTTACATTATAGTGTTGTTTTGAATTCTATTTTTGTCTTGATAAAGAAAAACATTGAAAGGTTCTATTATTTTGAATGACGATGATCTTATTGATGGATTCTCGCAGTAACACATAGGGATATAGAGTGGACATGATCGTGGGTTCATTATGGATGTAGAAGGAAACCTATAATATTGACACTCAGAGGATCTTATCATGAATACTGAGAAAAAGATGCATATGAAAATAAGAGAATGAATTATTAATCTATTTAATATCACATGCAGGTCACTATATAAAGCAAGTCTAAATGGCTGAGTATTCTTGAATCTTTCAGGAGGAAATAATAATCTACCATGCGACACTATAACATACTGTTGTGTTTTCTCGAACTTGCTTTATCAGTATTTTTGTTTTTATGAAGTGATAACTTCTTTTCTTCTTGGACCTAGATCATGGGTGAGCGAACTGTGAAATAATTGTGATTTACAAAGGCATTGATAGTTTATGAATCAACAATTATCTATGAAGCTTGCCGTCGGATAGCTGCTCGCAAAGTGAATGCTCTATTATAAATTGATTCTAATGCTTTGCTTTGTGGAATCCTCACAGACAAGGTATGACTCGAACTTAAAAATAGTTGTTTATTTTGGAATTGGTAGAAGATGAGACCTTATTCCTGCACCCGCTGAACTAATCACATTTGGTCTCTAGGCCTCACAACTACAAGTTCTGTCTCTAGGAAAATAACTTATGTCCCCACAATAAAAGCTCAGTTCAATCACACACACAACACAATGTGGGTGATTGATATGTTTTAAATGCATGTGAACCAAAAAATTTGAAGGAAAATACATAAACACAGGTGATTCCGAGGTGGATGGAAGTGAGAGTGAGGGAGTTGGTTTTATGGGGCATCCTATGTGTGAATTTTGTAAAACCCCATTTTAAGGGGACAATGAACTGTACACACACATGTCTACGGAACATTATACTTGTCATACATGCCAAAGGTAAAAATTAAGCTAATCAATCATGTGCTCAACTGAGCATGTCCTTATTTTGATCTGAACTGTTAGAAGTGTAATGCTCATTATATCTATGCTTCAATTGTAGGCAACATCTAAGACAGTATGAATACTATAAGAATTATGATGACCTAGAGGTAAGAAATATATGTTTTTGATTCTTTTACTATCTTATTTGTCTGAATGTAAGGCTTTGCTAGACATTTCATGTTATTTAACCTGATGGTATTTGTTCGGGCAAATGTCCTCTGATGCAGATCCACTTCCGACAAAGCATTTCTTATGTGAAGATGATGCTTGCCTTGCCAAGAAATCTGCTATTTTTCAATCTGAATCAGAGATGAAGGAGATTGATTATTTACAGCACTAGGATCTTTTCCTGTTCCTTCATATTTTCTGTTAATGATTTATTCGAAAGGTGTCTTGTGTGCAGTACATTACCTACTTAATGATTCCCCATGCTTGTTCATTTAGATGCTTACTCTTTCAATCTTACTGTAAAATAAGTAGATGTGTTATTTTTGTGGGTTATTTTTAATTGTTGAACCTCTTTTTCCTTGTTTATGACAGAGACATAATAATATGGAACATGGAGGACTCATGTCACGGTCAAAGTGTAATGCTGCTCTTCAGGCATGTACATTGTCTGTTGATTTTGCTAGTTTCCTTAGAAATATTTACTTCCAATATCCTTCTCAGTACCTTACAGAATCTACTTTCATTGTTTTCCTACAGACACCAACTAGTTTTCGATATAAACACAATAATAAACAGGATCAACATCATGGAAGAGGGCAAATGTTTTGCCGCGATCTTTCTGAAAATCATCTTTCCATGGCCATAGAAGCCACTTTGGAGACTGCTAATGTTGAGCAAACATATTGTGAGCCAACATCAAGTAGTGGACAGATTGCGTATGAAGACGTAGATGCAGATATTGATTCCATCATTCATCCGAGTGAAAACCAAGATAGTTCCTTGAAAGCTTAAGAAGAAACAGAGCTGGAATCATTAAATTAAGTCACACCGATGTCAAAACACTGCCATCATTCAAAGATGTAGTTTATGTCTAAGGTTGATGTTGGTGTTGTGATCTCATAGGGTCATAAAGTAACCTTTAATGATTTTTGAATCGCCATAGTCGAAGTTGTAGCCGATGTTGAAATAAAACTTATAACCGGAGCAGCAAAGTCTTCCTGTCGTTACATTTCTCGAAGTCAACAAGAATCGCGGGCTTACATCACGATAGGTAATTTGTCGCGTCGCTGATAATTTCAAAATCCACGACAGCAACATCAAATTATAATAGTGGAAGTACTCTCAATAAGAAAGGGCCGAATCCTAAACTGTAATTCCATAAAAATTGGATATCGACTTGCTCATTACAAACCATAAAGATAAGTTATTCCTTTCATTTCTTGCTAACTATTATTCCCAAAGTTTGATTTCGGTGAATCTTGGTTATGAATATGTTCTGTGAACTGTTGGTGTTTTTGTTGTAGGGCATCAAATTCATGGTCCGACAATCTCACCGTTGAGGTTGGCAATGAAAAAATTAATTGATAGAGTATGTGAGGCCAGTAAAAACAGACGCACCATCATTCACTTTAGGAATCAGAAGTTAACACAATCTGCACAGGATTTAATTGGTGTTCTATGTCCGCCTTTGAAACTACAACCAGAAGGAGTGACGTGGGACTGTGATTAAGGAGCATGTTCTTGAATTCTTGGTGACTATGAATCATTCTGAGGGAGCTGCAAATCATGTTCCTGGATCTGTCTTGAATCTCATTGTGCACATAGTTGGTACACATGTCGATCAACTTCATGATCTTGTGACAAAGCTTGAGATGGAGTTAGACCATGTGGAGCTTGATCCTGATAAAGTTTACCTCAACTTTTGTCAAGCTTCCTTAAAAGGAGTCATGATATGAATGCAGAGGTACATTAATGTCTTTGTATGGTAGAAGGTTAAAAATTCTGACATGAGCTTTTGTCCAAAATATATCCTTGAGGATTGGCTGACTGCTTACTGTAAAGATGGATCTTGAATGCACAGGTTGTTTCAAATCTGAGTCGTTCTTGAATTGAGCTCTTCATTGGACGGTTTATAATCATGAAATATTTAAGGATGTTATTTAGCAATCTCATACGATAGTTTTGCATGAACTTGGAATGTAGACAAATCGATGGTACAGTGAAGACTTCTGTTGGAATTAGAAATTTTAGATTGATAACAACGCTGATGTTGCAGAAGTCTTTTCTCACATTGTCTATAAGTTTGATCTTATGTATGTCTATAAGTTATAAATTAAGGAGGTCAAAATTTTATATTTAGATCATTTCATTAATAGTATTTATAATGATTTGAACCTCCTTGTCTTTTAGCTTATATCTAAACTGAAGGGTCACTTTAAGCACATTACTGGTATAGCTTTTTTGCTTCGACTGAGTATAATGGTTTCTTCGGGCGTTGATGCTATATATATATATATGTTTGTTTTGGTTGAGCATTTTGTTTACCAAATGTTTAGCAGTATACAAAAATTTGATTAAATGCAATAGGTTTAAATCAAATTAAATTAATATAATATAATTATGAAAATAAAACAAACATATTCTTTCTAAGGTAAAATCTGGTGTAATATATCATATGAGAATATGTTGTAAATTTGCCAACATCCATGGTAAAATCGGGTGTAATATATCATATTCTTACACCCTATTTAAAGAAAATAGGGTGTAAACTTGTCAATATCTAGAGTAAACATTGTTCATTTTACACCCGATTTTTATCAAATGGGGTGTAAATATGTTTAATTTATATGCAATAATTTAAAAATTTACACCCGTTTTCTAAAAAACAGGGTGTAATATTACATATTTACACACCCGTTTTAAATAAAAAATGGTATAATATACCATCTATAAACGTATGCATGTAAAAATTTACACCTAATTTCTATAAAACAGGGTGTAATATACCATCTATAAATGTATATAGGTAAGCATTTACACCCAATTTCAACAAAAAAAAGGCTGTAATATGACATTTATTTACACCTGTTTTAAAACGGGTGTAAATTCGTCAGACATTTCTCACCCGTTGAATTCACACCCTCTAATAATGGGTGTTAAATGTTAAAAAACGGGTGTAAATTACTCTTTCTGCACTAGTGAGAAGAAGAGAAAGGTGTCGAATAAGATTTTATACTATAACTCGGATGAGGGTAGTGATGAGCGAGTCATAAATTGGGAAGATTCCTGTAGTGTTAGAGGATATTGTTCCGATCTGGACAAAATTATGTAATGAAAAAATTAAGTTTATGTACTCTTTCCTTGTGGGCCTCTTAATAGAACTTCTTTATTATTGTTTTATATATTCTTTTCTTTATATTCTTTTTTCTCTTTACAAAAAAAAATAGTAGACAGCAAAAAAACAACAACAACAACAACAACAATAATGAAGAATAACAATAACAACATTAAAAAACTCTCTCACCATTAAGTTCATAAATAAATAAAAAATTGAAAGTTATTTAACGACGATTTTACTATACAACCGTTATAAAATTTGAAAATTGCATCACAGTTTTTCTTTGTCAACCGTGATGAAAAGTGATATTTTTTAGTATATAAGCGAAAGTATCTATCGTTTAGTACATAACAGTCGTTTCTCTAAAAAAAAAACCCTAACATATTTCACTCTTCTCTCTCATGACATAACTCTAACATTTAGGTCACTCTTTAAACATAATTCAACCTTCAGATTCATCTTCACCAATTGATACCTTGAAGTTTGAGGTTCGTTCATTAAGCTTATGCTTCAATTTTGTTTACGTTTCTTGTTAAAAATGGGTTCTCATTTTTTCATTTGGTGAATGTTCTCATTTTTTCAGATTCGTCTTCACCACCTTAACAAAGCGCATACTTTGGCTATGGTACATATGGTTTGTGTTGCTATGGAAAAAAAAAATACAAGAAGTATGAAGCTATTATGTAAACTTCATTCACATTGTACTTATTCCTCATAGCATTATAAACTAGATGAACTTCATAATTTCTTCCAGTTCAACGATTAGTTTTAAAAAAAAGTGCGTTCTTGAAATATTTTATTATATCTTGTGTTGTTGTATACTGTTGTTGTATGTTGTTGTTGTTGATTAATGTTCTCAGAACTTCATAATTTGTTATTGTTTTTGTTTCTTATATCTTGCGTTCTTGAACCTTATTTTTTTTTATTTGTTGTATATTGTTGTATTGTTGATAAATGTTGTTGTATGTTGTTGTTGTTGATTAATGTTTTGAGATCAAGAACAAAACATTCCTGACTTAGCAATGTTTTTTTTCTTTCAATTCTTATGCAAGTTGCACAGTATATGAAGTTGAGTTTATTATATGCTATGTTGATTATTTGTTTCACTAACCCTTCACTGAAAACACATTTCATTTAAATTGACATAGAAACTTATAATCTGAAAATTAAGTTGTATTTGAAAACCAACTTATATCAATCAATGTTCTCTGAATCGCATCCGTCTCATCGTTCATCTCACGCTGTTTAACATATAGAATATGGTTCAATGACATGATTCCTTCATTACATTCATATCTTCTCTAATAGTTTAATTTGAATAACAATAATTTATTGATATTATTCAAATTAAACTATAATAGAAGGAATCGATGTCATGAAGGACTTAGATCATTGAACCACATTCTATATGTTAAAGAGCGGGAAATGAATGATGAGACGCATGCAATTTGGAAAAAAATGGTCTGTTTAAGTTGGTTTTCAAGAATAGTTTAATTTTCAGATTATGTATTTCTTCATCAATTTGAATGGTTGTATGTTGCTATGAGATTTATTGAAAAACAAGCAATCTACACATTTTATAATAAACTCTGGGTACTTTCAACAACAGTTATTTATTTTATCCGTGATGAAATTTTATTTACCTAAATGTATATACCACAACAGTTGATACAAGTAACCGTTCTGGTAGGTAGCGTGCGTCTTGATTTACTATCACGGTCTCGTGACCGTGGTGGAAAGCACCAGACATACAATCACCCATTGCCTCACAACGGTTGGTCAGGCGTTATGGTATCCCTTTTTTAACTGTTGTGGTATGACTTTTCTGTAGTAGTGAGATGTCATGGCACCGTACTCAGTGTCATACCCTAAATTTTGACCACAAGATTTCCCATCATTGTGAGGATCATTGCTACAATATGGATGTACCATCATACCTCATCAATCTCCTCAAATATTGTTGAGCTTTCACTACAATCAAGAATTAGGGTTTTGAGCCCTCTCAGAGCACTTAGACAAAGGATCAATCAAGAATTGACATGATCCTCAACTTGTCTAGCCTCTCAAACACCCATAAAGGATCAAGAGGTCTCCCACATCAAGAATCAAGCACAAGGTTGCAACATTCCAAGTGGATCAAGCCTTAAGATCGCCCGTGTCACCAAATTAGGGTTTTGGTCGACCAAGGCCTCCAGATGAAAACTTTCATCTGGGCATGAGCCAATACTTCAAAACATGACCCAAAATGCTCAAAGGGACCTCCTCATGCACCCAATCATCAAGTCAAAATAACCTCATGGGAAGCATTCTTCAAAAATCAGGAATTAGGGTTTCTTGACCTAATTCACCCCTCAAGACATGATTTGAAGGCCTCAAATGCACCACATTGATCCATTTACAACAATGGATTGATCCAAGAAGCTTGATACACAAGTTTCAAATTCATCTGGACCACACTTAGGGTTTTGAAGAAAAAGTCAACTGTACCTTTGACTTTGGACCAAGACATGTTCCCAAACCTAAGGACATGATCCAAGATACTCTAAAACACCTATTGAATCCATCCATTAGGTTTGAATTAGGTCAAGAACTTGATTGCATAGAAGATCACACAATTTGGAATTCATCTGACAAAAAAGTCAATTGTGCCCAAAATCAAGTTTGACTTTTTGAATTTTTTCACAAATGTGGCTCCCTTAAGTCCAAAACAATGTTAATGCATGGTTTTGATCATCATCATGTTTACTAGGAAAAATAGTAAACAACCTCTGGTCTATCAATTTTGTATAAAATTGAGTAACTTGCAGGATCAACCACACTAAATCCTAGGACATGTGCTAAATCGGTTTCTTGTGTAGTTTCTGTAAAATGTTAAGAATACTTCAACAGCGTAAGAAAGTGAAAAAGAACTTCTTCAAGGAATGTAAAATAAATAAAAGGTAAAAAGCTTTAAAAGGAATTTAAATCAAGAAGGCTGGTAAATTTAAGAGGTTTAACTTGCATGAAATGAAAAGAGACTTTAATGAAAGAAACTTAGTAAATTGCATTGAATTGTAAAAATGGTGTTACAACATACATTCTCACACGCTCTTTTCTCTACACTAGTACTTTGAGCGCACTGAGTTTTTTGTATACAATTGAACACACCTAAATCTGTTCCTAAGACTTGCTATTTATAATGGTTTAAAATAACTACCCACTAACGGGCTACTAATCAGGGCGAAACACATGGCGTCGTGCATGTCTTGGCCTCTTAAATGAACACCACATGTCCCACTTCAGAATCAGATATATATAACTGTTCCCTCCTATTTTTGGATTTTAAAATCTTTGTGTCGAACGGTACTCCCTCGTCTTCGGTCGAAAAACCCTTCCAAACTCTTAGAAATATTTCTAAGTCTTTTAAACTTTCTCTTATCTGCAGAAGGATAGCCTTCGACTAGGTTTTCTTATAGCCATGTTTCTGTCGAAGCTTCATAGAACTTTGAAAATTCTATCTCTTAGGAAAAACTCTTAACCCAACATCAGGCGTCGAAATTAGGAGCTAACAAATTGCCCCCCAAAAATGTCTTTTTCGACGTCACTGAAGAAAAGGGCATTTTTTGAAAATGGCATTCAACGCCTTATTTCCACATTACGTGGGTGTTGACATAACTAGAACTTTCATGTTCTACAAACTATTTAGTTTCTTTTGAACCACTCCATGACGTCATGGTCATCATGACAATCTCTGAAAAATCTCCTCAAAGCGCACCAAATCCACTAGCCATCATCATACCTCCTAAAACCTATGAGATAATGGGGTATAGGCAGTAACTGCCACCGTCCCATCTATCGCTCCTAGCGAGACACGTGTCCCACTACAACACTAGCCATTTAATGCTGATTTGAGGTTTGTTGATATTCCATAGCCTTTAAATAGTTTCTTTCTAAATCATTTTTTTTCTTTCTACGCTTCAAACTCTTTGCCCTCTTTCCAGCTTCTCAATTCTTAGTAAATATCCCAAATTTCTTGTTCGTCAACAATGGCATCTTCAACCTCCAACATCAAAGACTCCAGGAAAATCTAAAAACCAAAAGACCCAAGGACCCAATCTCAACTTCCTCCTTTTGCTACGCTTGTTGGGCCAAAGATAGTGAAGAATCTACAATGCATCCTAGAACCGCTTGAGAAAGAGAAGAGGCGTATCTACGAATCCCAGGTATTAATCCCTGTTCTTGTTTCTGGTAAGCCATATGCTTTATCTGGCCCTTTGTCTACTGTAGATACAGATTATGAGAAACTTAGTGAGTATTTCCCTTCCTACCATAAGACCAAACCTATAGGGCAAGCTAATAAGTCTAAGGTAGAAGTCAATAATCCTGACGCTGTAGCCCTCAATAGCATAGATTTGCGTTACATGAATGACGGATCTAGGATATTTAGGGCAACTCCATCCTTCAAAGATTTTGATCTTTACCTGAACTGGCTGACCAAGGTAGGGAAGGTTAAAGCCCAAACTTGGAAAGATTTAGGGATTTATGACCTTATCATGCTGTCGAAAACAGGGCCTGCGTACTACTCGACCATGCTAGTTTCCTCTCTTTACTTCTGAGATAGCACCCACTATACTTTTCATCTCCTCTATGGGATGATGACCCCCACACTATTCGATGTAGCCACTATCACAGGGCTAAAACCAACTAGGAAGCCTTATAACCCAGAACTGGACTCTGAGGACCAAATAGGCTTTACATCTGCCAAACCTACTTATACAAATTTTATCAAACACTATTATAACCCCAAAACCACTGATGTCACTGACCAAGAGCACATAGCTTTTCTTACTATTTGGTTTTCGCACTGCGTGTTCTGCTCAAGATCCTTGCAAGTAGCCAAAAAAATCCTCACACTTGCCATACAACTCCACAACGGTCGAGACGTTTGTCTGAGCGAAATGATTTTGGGATACCTCTGCGAGTCCTTGAGTGAAGGTGTCACTCAACTCAAAGAGCTAGCTGCAGGGGGAAAAATGTTACTATCAGGGCCTTTCTGGCTACTTCAACTCTCGCTAAATGCCTCTTTTAAAGCCAACCTTCCAAACAAAGGAATCGTCGAAGAAAGTGCCAAAGAAATCAAAGATCGGCGAGTCGAAGGGACCCGCTTAGTGCATCTAACTCCCAACGAAGAGGGCCAATTACTCAGGCCAGCTTTCCTTAGCTTCATAAAGATGTTTGCCAAACGCCATGAGTTTACTTCAAGCATGGCCCCTTTCGCTGGAAGGAAGTATGACCCTGAGTGGTTTACTAGGCCTTTCCCTACCTCAGACAGAGCCCAAGAAGAGGAATCAAAGTTGATCTGGGAGGCTTTTCTAATACCAAGACTTTTAACCCTTCGACTCAATCTGGGAAGAGGTCAAGTTTCTTTAATTGCTTATTAACCCAATCTGGTTGCTCGCCAGTTTGGTTTGGTTCAAACCCTCCCAAGATGCCTATATGAGAAGAAAGGACATCTCCTCCTCCATCACACTAGCTATACTGAAGAGATGGCCTCAACACAGTTGGCTCGCCATGCATACAAAGCATTCCTTTCTCCGGTCAACTTTGAGCCTAGTTGCCTCTGCACTCCAGAATTTCACCAGTGATGGTCGAAGTACTACACTGAGAAATTCTTTGATGTTTCTTCCTTCACTCAGCTGATTGATGAAGCTTTTCTCTCTGTGCAGGAGAAAACCAAGAAAGGTAATTCTACGCACATCAAGGAAATCCAGTCATTCCAAAAGTTCTTTGAAACTATTTATCACCCAGATGATCTCAGTCGAACCGTCTGCGAGGCTGCTGTCACTCTGAAGGAATTTTTTTAAAGAAAATGGAGAGTTTAAAACTCCCTTCGTGTGTGCCGTCTAAGCGACGCTATGAAATGGCTTTTGAATTATTTCCTCTCATGTTTCCTCGACTGCCATCTGCTGATTTTGGAGTGGCCCTTGCCCCTCCATTTCCAGACTGGTTCATCTGTGGGGATTCTATAAAGATCCTTTATTAGCAGTCGAAACCAAAGGCTCAGCGGGTGGTTCCGACTAAGTACACCCTAGATAGTTTCAAAGGACCACTTCATATTGGTATCGAAGATGTTCGCATCGAATCCGAAATTTATGAAGGTGTGGAATAAAGGTTTTCGAATTTTTTATTTTCCTTACTTGACTGTTCTTACTGACTTGTAACTACTTTATTTATTTGCAGTTATGAAGCCGAAGAAACCTGCAGCCAAAAGGCCAGTTGAAGAAGAGAACGAACCAACCACCAGGGTAACTTTTGCTTGCTAAATTTTCCTGTGCTGTGCATAGTTATGCCTTCTAATACTTTGACTTTTTCTTAGAGTTCTCGATGACCACCTCCTACTCCCCAAAAGAAGAAATCCAAAAGGGCTACTTCCCAAATTGTACTCGAATCGGACGACGATGATCACTCTCCACCTGAGGATCAAAAAACTAAGAAGAGGAAGAAACAACTTAGGATCACTGAGACTTTAAGTCACCCTAAGATAAAGGTAGCAAAAGCTTCTCAAGCGTCAACCACTCGAAGTAACTTGGAGTCTTCTCCTCAGGGTATGTCGAAGGCAACTCCGGCTCAGCTCGAAAGTGACAACTCCAACCCTGGAGTCGAAGAGCTTAAGGTAATTATAATCTCCCTTAACTGTCTACTTTACTGGTCTTCTTTTGTTTCAACCTAATCTTTATTTACTTGTCATTGCAGGATGGTGCAAGTACCTCGATTCAACCAACAACCAAGTCTCCTTCTCCAACTACTCTCCTTGATGCAGTTTCAAGGAAACGTTCGATGGATAGGATCAATAAACCTACTGAAAAAGAAATCCCGACTTCGTCTGCACGGGCCACCACTCAACAATCTCAGACAAGTGGCTCTGAGCATGAGGAGGAACATGACCAAAGCATTCTTGAAGAGATGAACACAGAAACAACAGCTATGGACGAAGGCAATACCCTGGTTGAGAAATCTTCTAAAAACGACTCTCCAGTGGTCGAACCCTCAGGCAACAAATACCCAAATGATGCTGATCAGGACGTTGCTGTCCAAGATGATGAAATGGCCGAGGAAGAAGAAGATGACCAATCAATGTTTCATCCTGAAGCTGGTGGAAATGATGATGATGACGATGGAGGTGATGATGATGATGATGATGATGATGATGATGATGAAGATGACAAAGATGATGATGAAGATGGTAAGGATGATGATGCTGAATATGGTAAGGATGACGAAGATAAAATTGAAAGTGAATCTTCCAAAGAACAGGTCCAAAGAGAACACACTGCTGCTCCCAAGGTTGATGTAACTGCTGAGAGTACCAAACCTTCGACCGGGACAACTTTTGCTTTTTTTGAAGAAGAACCCAAGCGCCTCAAGGCGACCAATCCTCGTGAATATCTGAAAATTGTCCTTAGCAAATAAGGTAGTTCTTCCGAGAGTAGCTTAAGAGCCTCGACAGCCTCCGGAGATCAACTTTTGAGCAAACCTCCAAATGAGGCACTTCTGAAGATAAAAGACAAAGTCTTCAAAGGTAACCTCTTCAGACTTCTGGAGTCGGATGCCACCGCCTCTCTTTAATTAAAAACTCTTCTCAAACAGGTTGATCTTCAAACCGTCTCCCCTGATACTACAACCATCATCCTGGAGCTTGGTACCATGATCGACCAAGTCACCACCGATCTTAAACAGTTGCCTCAGATCAATGATGCACTTGAGACCAAATCTGGTAGCGAGGCTGCTGCATGGACGACTGCTTCTGAATTAGAAGCTAGGGTGGGAGAATTGGAAAAGATGAAAGAGCAGCACAACTTGGAGGTCGAAAGCAACAAAGAAAATATTGCCAACTGGAGGAAACAAATCGAGGACCTGTAAGCCAAGATCTCTAAGGATGAGTAACGAAATGCTAAACTGCTAGCATCTGATGAATCTGAAGTGGTCAGAGAATTAAAACTGGCACTGGAGTTCCTCGACAAAGCTCGACGGTTGGAAGCAGAGGTTGCAACGCTAAAACAGGACAAAATCTCATGCGAGAAACATCTTGAGCTTCACAAGTCGAAGTATCTCAAGATGAAGAGCAACCTTCCTTTTTAATTTATATTTTCTTTACCAATTTTGTCATATAATTGTTTTTAGTACAACATTTCTCAGCCCTTCGAGGCTTTTTATGTAATGAATTGAGCCATTCTGGCAGTTATATACCAAGTTGGCTTCGACCAATTTTTTCTGCAATTACTCATAAACAATTTTCAATTCTTGAAGTACAGGTTTATATTTTTTCAAATACTTACCATTTACTTTCAAGATTCTTTTATCCTCATCTACCTCCTCAATCTCATAGGCAACGTTTGAAAAAACTTGTATGATTTGAAAAGGACCCTCCCACTTCGGAGACCATTTTCCTAAAGACCTATCCTTTCGATCCATAGGAAAAATTACTTTCCAAATCAATTCTCCAAGAGAAAAAGTCTTCACTTTAACCTTCTTATTGTAAGACTTTTCTACCCTTTTCTTTTGCCTTTTTAACAACTCCAAGGCATTAAGTCTTTCCTCATTTAAATCTACTAACTCATCTAACATTATATTCCAATAGGATTCAGAAGGGATCTCATGATGCCTTTGGATCCTTGTTGATTGCAAGTAGATTTCTATAGGTAAAACTGGATTGTGACCAATAGTCAAACGAAAAGGAGTAGTGTTAGTTGCGTCTTTGGGAGAAGTTCGACATGCCCAGAGAACCTGGTCTAATGTCTTATGCCAATTCATCGGCTTCTTTCCCACATGTTTCTTGATCAACCCAATCACTACCTTATTCGCTGCTTCCACTTGACCATTAGCCTGATCATAATAGGGTGTAGAGGTTAACAACTTGAAACCCATCTCTTTAGCGAATTCCTGCATCTTTCGACCAGTAAAAACAGATCCTTGATCCGTTGTAATAGTTTCTGGGATTCCAAGTATATAGATTATGTGTTTCTTAATAAATTCGATCACATCCTCTTGGTCAACATTTGGTAAAGGTATAGCTTCGATCCACTTCGTAAAGTAATCAATGTCTACCAAAATGTACCTTTGACTCTTAGATGATGCTAGTCGAATCTCACCAACCGTATCCAAAGCCCAACACCTAAAGGGCCATGGTTTGACTATGGAATGCAGTTTGCTCGCAGGAACATGTTGTATACCCGCATGCACTTGGCACGCTTGACATCCCTTGGCGAATTCGATACAGTCTTTCAACATAGTAGGCCAGTACATGCCTTGTCGAAACAAGAGCTATTTCATTTTGTGGCCTACCTGATGTGCCCCACATGCCCCACCATGGACAGTCGAAAGGGCTAAGTATGCCTCTGATTCACAAAGGCATTTAAGAAAGACTCCTTAAAGGGTCTTTTTAAATAATTCATTACCCAAACGAACGTAGCTCAAAGCACGATACCTGGTTTTTCACTCTGTGGATGCTGTTGGATTTTGAAAATATTCTACTATTGGCTTCCTCCAATCTTCGTTTGTCAAACTATCCACGACTAAAATTTAAAAATTTTCCTAATCAGCGTACCCTAGCTTTGTAGCTTCCAAATCTGAAGCGGATAATATGGTTGACACAACTCTACCTCTGACTTCGATTGCGTCTTGCAACCTTTCTTTCAAAATTTTGTACCCAGAAGCAATTTGAGCCAAGTCATTTGCTACATGATTTTCTAGTCGAGTTATGTGTCGAACACTCACCATCTCGAACCTTTTCAGTAATGTATTGACTATTACAAAGTACATGATGAAATTCTCTTTCAGACACTTGTATTCCCTTGTAATCTATTTGATGACTAACTCTGAATCTCCCATTATTTCGACTCGAGTTCCCCCCAATTCCAACAAAATTTCAAGTCTGGCTATTAAGGCTTCATATTCAGCCTCATTATTCGAGCAAATACCTTTGACTTTGTATTTGAATTTTGTTGGGATTTTATTAGGATAAATAATCAAGACTCCTACGCTTGTGCCATCTTTATGACTTGAGCCGTCAAAATATAATTTCCATGGTTCAAGCTCAAGATAATTCAACAAGTTCTCGCTTATAGAGTGGTCGACAATAAAGTCTGCTACCACTTGTCCCTTAACGGCCTTTAAAGGTCTACACGTTAGGGAGTATTCGGTTAATGCCAATGCCCACTTACCAATTCGACTATGCAAAATAGGTTTAGATAACATATGCTTAATGATGTCGAAATGAGGCAAAACATAAACATCAACTAGCTTTATATATTGCTTTAATTTTGTACAAGAGAAATACAAGCATAAACATAATTTCTCAACCATGCTATACCTAGTTTCTGCATCGTTCAGAACCCTACTAAGGTAATAAATGGCTCTTTCGACGCCATTTTCATCCTCTTGAGCCAACATGCTCCCTAAGGTTTTGTCCGACGCAGATATGTACAATCTTATACTCCTACTTCTACAAGGCGGTGCTAGGATTGGAGGATGGCTCAAATATTCTTTGATTCTGTCGAAAGCCTCCTGTTGAGCTTGCCCCTATTCGAAGCCTTACTTGTTTAATCAGAGTAGAGGAGAAAAGGCTTGAGTCTTACTGCTGAGATTTGAGATAAATCTTCTCAAGAAACTGATCTTTCCCAATAGCGACTGCAGTTCCTTTTTTTGTCGATGGCGCTTTCGCATCCATGATGGCCTTGGTCTTATTTTGGTTTATTTTGATTCCCTTTTTGTGGACCACAAGCCTAAGAAGTCTCCCGCCTGCACACAACAAACACATTTGAGAGGGTTCATTTTGAGACCATGTCTTCGCATCCTTTCGAATGACTATCGAAGATGGTCAATATGACTCTTCCTTGAAAAAGATTGTATTCATTGCTCTTTGATATGTTACCCCAACATTTTTTAGGCCAAAAGGCATAACTACCCATTCGTAAGTGCCTAAGGCCCCAGGGCATCGAAACGCCATCTTAGGGACATCATCTTCAGCAATAAATATTTGGTTATACCCAGAATACCCGTCGAGCTTGCTAAGGTATTCATGGCCAGCAGCAGAGTCAACTAACATTTCCGCCATAGGAATTGAGTATTCGTCCTTTGGGGTCGCAGCATTCAGATCTCTGAAGTCTATGCAATCCCTCAAAGTCCCATTATTTTTTATAACAGGCACAATGTTTGCAAGCCATTCGACATACCTGGCCGTTCGAATAAATATGCAGCGAAGAAGCCTTTCGACTTCCTCTTTGATCTTCGAGAGGATTGTTGGTGCAAACCGTCTGGGATTTTGCTTGACCGACTTCTTTCTAGACTTGATTGGTAGCTTTAGTTCGACCAACTCTCTGCTCAAACTAGGCATCTCATCGTAATCCCACGCGAAACAGTCTTTAAACTCTCTCAACAACTTGATTACTTCGACTCTGAGTTGTGGAGTAATGTTGGCGCTGATGTAAGCAGGCCTTTTCACTGCCCCTTCTTCCAAGTCAATTTCTTCAAGTGGATCTTGCGCTAGCATTTTAATATTGGTTGCCAACAGATCCTTCTCGAAACCCAAAGGCTCATCATCATAAATAGCGTCGAGCCTTTGTTCTTCATCCCGAGCCTGATCAGGTGGTTCTGGATCAAAGTCCTTACCAGGACCTCCTTTATGTGAATCTTCATTGGCTTTGTCAGGCATGTTTTTAACTTCAGCCTCTAAGGCCGCTTGCAATTTGTTCTCGGCTATATAAGCCGAAATCTTTCTCATCACTTTGAGTTCAGACATCATCACTGAACTCACTTCCCCAACCTGTCAGGGTTATTCCAGGTACAGGCGCAGGATATGCGAAATCATCCTCACCTACCACCTCTCTGTCCCATCTAAATCCATTAACGGGATGCAAATGCAATGGGTAGTATGCTTCATCATCTGGGGTAAAAGCAAAATCAGCCGGATTGCATGGAGCAATATTGGCTAAATGCTTATCGAACTGGCGCCTGTCGAGGTGGTTGATTGGGGCCTTAAAATATCCTTGATCAGCCTCAATATTCTCAACGATGTCGTCTGGCCTCCATATTGTGATTCTCTAGTTCATGGAAGATGGTACAACCCCAATTCCATGTATCCATTCTCGTCCCAACAGTAAATTATAGTTTGCCTTTGTTTCGACCACCATAAAAACTGTAGGCCTTGTAATCGTTCCAACTGTTAGGTCAACCTGTATAACACCAAGAGTAATGCCAATTTTCCCTTCATAATTCGACAGAACCATGTTGTGTGGTTTAGTGTCTGTATCAAATTTTCCAATCTTTCTTAGCAAAAAGTGCGGCATCAAATTCACTGTAGCGCCACAGTCGACCAAGATTTTATTCACTGGAACATTTTAAACTTTCCCAGTGATGAATAGAGGCTTCAGATGACTTTTCATTGCCTCATCTAGCCGTTCAAAGAAGGAATTCGGCTCTTCAACACAGCCATTGTTCATTACATAGTAGCACATTGGTTTGTGTGCCGCCATTTCAGCTTCTGAATAGGCATCAACCTCTTCGACCTCCGTGATCTAGTCAAACTCCCTGGGCAATACTGATACCACATTCACGATGATGTCCAACAAGGCCTCTAAATCAGAATCGAAGTTATCCGTCATCATCTCATCTTCCGCTATAGCTTGATCACATTTCTCCCTGGCCTCTTCGTCTTGTGTCTTAAACAATTTTTGCCCTATGGGCAACTTCTCGATAATCTTTCCCTTTCCGTTGCTTTCGGCAGGTATGTTCGTGCTTGATTCAGCCTTATCTTTCAATTCAACCTCCCTTTGGGCTTTCCTCCTTTGCTGCTCCCTCCTCCACTGCGGCCTCGACATAGGATTTTTACCTTTTGTAGTTCTCAGAAATGTGGGCCAATTTGTTGGAGGATTGAAATTCCTTGCGATAGGTAATGGAAGAGCCCTTATTGACTTCGAAATCTTTCCACTTCTGCTGGCCTTTCTGCCTATTCTCATTTGGTTTTACCCACTTGCCATTAGAGATTTCAGCAAATGGTTTAAACGTAGCAGGTCTTGCCCCTGGCACTCTAGCCTTTGGTTGTTCCTGGTTCGACGCAGACCTCCTAGGGTCGAAACTCTGCGGGCCATGATGGGTTTTCTCCCACTTTTTCTTAGCCTTTCGCACTCCTTCGAGATTCTGCACTGCTTTTTTGTCGAATACAACGCTACACCTGGGGCAGAGCATGACTTCAGATCCCTTTCTTTGACACTTGTGCATAAAGTCAATCAAATTTTCTTCCTTTTTTGGGAAAGCCAGCTTGTTGTCCTCTTCCTGTCGGCGTTCATCACCGACTTCCATTGATGACTCCTGAGAAATCTCCACCATATTAACTTCCATTTTGACATCCTCAATGATGCCAAGCTTGCTTAATTCCATCTGTAGGCCCTCAGCAACCTTATCGATCTGCACGAAACCGTCAATGGTTTCTTTCGTTACCAACATCCACTAGGAATCCTCAGTAACTCCCTTGTCGGCTCCTACAATGACCTCAACACCATCAGTAACGTTGTTGGTGAAACTTTCGACAGACCCAGTAGGAACTCTCCTTAAGAATTCTTGGTCAAGATTTTCAGTAACCCTGACCATGACTGCCTTGTTGTTGAAATCATCAGCGATTTCGATCATATTTACATCATTGTTGAGGCCTTTAGCAACCTCGACCATATGGACCTCCGTTGGCTCAGCATAATGAGCATCAGCTACTGGCAGGGGGTCTGAATCGATCTTCGTCTGATTTTTGGACTTCTCTCTGAACTTCAGCCTTCCTTCTTTGATTGCGTTCTGAACATGATCCCGAAAAGAAAACATTGAGAAGTCTTATGGCCCAAGAAATTATTATATTTACAAAACCCTCTTTTTTTTCCTTTGTTCTAAAGGAGGCATTTTAGCACCAGGTGGCACT
Organism: Lathyrus tuberosus; assembly: GCA_022829125.1. Lineage (NCBI taxonomy): Eukaryota > Viridiplantae > Streptophyta > Magnoliopsida > Fabales > Fabaceae > Lathyrus > Lathyrus tuberosus. The sequence goes on from JALAZF010000093.1 coordinate 11,639,585, forward strand.
ATCATTTGCCCGTACTTAACTAACAAATCGAAAATTTTGTCACATTTAGTAACGTCAAAAGTATAAGTTTTCTTGGGGAATTTGCCATTTTTCTCAGGTTCGACAGGATTTTTACCATTCAAAGGGGCCAACAACTTACAAGAGTAAGGTGGGCCTTGTTTCAATTCAGCAAGATCTATCTCGCCTTCGTCGAAACTTACTGGCTCATCGTAATATTCTTCAACTTCGTCGTTAACTTCGACGTAAGTCACCCTTTTATTTTTATTCGCCCTAGCCTTTTCCTCTTTTAGGCGTTCTAGTTGTCGAACTCTATAAGCTAATTGAGCCATATCTCTTAGATATTGCGTATCTATTTTTTTTCTAATAGAATAATCAAGGCCTCCAGCAGCCATTTCGACTAACTCATGCTCTGGTACCTGTGTAAAGCATCTAGCTTTGAGCAGTCAGAATATATTTAAGAAATCATCTATTAGCTCAGTGAATTTACATTTTATACTAGCCAACTCTTACAGACTAATCTTTGTTTGTCCCATATAGAACTGCTCATGAAATAGTCGTTCTAACTGGGTCCAATTGTGTATCGAATTAGGTGGCAAAGTTGTTAACCACGTGAAGGCATTCTTCGTTAGAGAACTTGGGAAATATTTTATCCTAAGGTTCTCATTATTCGCGATTTCTCCAGCCTCTATCACATATCTAGCCATGTGTTCGACAGTGGACTCGGTGGTGTCCCTAGAGAACTTAGTGAAATTAGGGACCTTCGTTCTGGGGGGTAACTCTGACTGAAGAATGTAATCTGACAATGGAGATGTATAATTTGGCCTTCGCAGGCCAAAGTTTACCCCATTTTGGACCATAATCCTTTCGACCATGGATGCCAGATTGTTGTCTGCTGCCATATCATTCCGTCAAACTTGTTTTACGACGTGGTCAGCATCTTGATTTCTATTCACCAAAACCACTCTTGGTTGTTCTCCTACAGGGATTTGTGGTTGAATCCTAGGGGGTTTGACTACTCCCTGGTTTGGTACATTTGCCTGAGGTATATTTCCTGGATTTTGTTGGTTTTGGTTAATAGCGTGGTCCTCTTCGAATACCACCCCTTGGTTTCCTGCGATATACTCTCTCTGAAGGTGTCGAGGAGGGTTATGAACACCAAAGAAATCTGCAAGGCACGTCATTTGCGCAGCCATTTGCTGATTAGTCTGGGTAGTATTATGGATTAAGGGCTAGAAGATTTCCCCCATGGTTTGGGACATCATTTGGACCATTTGGTGGTTATTTTCGTCCATTTGTTGTCTTAAATAGGCTGCAGTAGTATTCGTCAAGCCTGACATTTGGGTTGAATATCCTATCCCTACAGATTGGTTATTTCGACCCATATTAATCCCAGATCCTGACCCTTGTAAAGGTGATGTCATTACGGGTTTTGAATATACTGGGGGGGGGGGCATTTTGCAAATTCACCATCATCGAAATTGGTATCCCATAAGGTTGTTCTCGACCATTTAAAGGCATCGAAAAACTAGGTGGTGGAAAATGTCGATAAGCATACGTTCCTATTGGTGGGGGAGTCACTGGGGGTCCCCTCGGCCCGATATAAGTTAAAACTGGTTCAGTATGGGAAATCGAATGTGTTGGCATCGAACTTGCATTAATGGCATAGTTTCAGATACAGAAGCAGAAACCGTGGGTCCTCCAGTCGAAGACCCTGAAACTGGTTCTGCATTGACAGCTGACATAGTTTGAGGATTCGAACTATTTGGTTGATTAGTACTTGCCATTTTCCTCGTATACTTTCTTTTTGGTCTCTCTTCATTTGCGGTGGCTACTTTTCCACTTCTTAATAACATACAACGAGGTACTCGACACAGAAAAGATAATAAAAAACACAGAATTATAAGTTTCGCAAAAGTTTGTTTAGCACGGTCCCACTGTGCGTGCCAATTTGTTTACTGGGAAAAATAGTAAACAACCTCTGGTCTATCAATTTTGTATAAAATTGAGTAACTTGCAGGATCGACCACACTAAATCCTAGGACATGTTCTAAATCGGTTTCTTGTATAGTTTCTGGAAAATGTTAAGAATACTTCGACAACGTAAGAAAGTGAAAAAGAACTTCTTCAAGGAATATAAAATAACTAAAAGGTAAAAAGCTTTAAAAGGAATTTAAATCGAGAAGGCTGATAAATTCAAGAGGTTTAACTTGCATGAAATGAAAAGAGACTTTAATGAAAGAAACTTAGTAAATTGCATTGAATTGTAAAAATGGTGTTACAACATACATTCTCACACACTCTTTTCTTTGCACTGGTACTTTGAGCACACTGAGTTTTTTGTATACAATTGAACACACCTAAATCTGTTCCTAAGACTTGCTATTTATAATGATTTAAAATAACTACCCACTAACGGGCTACTAATCAGGGCGAAACACATGGCGTCGTGCATGTCTTGGCCTCTTGAATGGACGCCACATGTCCCACTTCAGAATCGGATAGAAATAATTGTTCCCTCCTATTTGTGAATTTTAAAATCTTTGCGTCGAACGGTACTACCTCGTCGGTCAAAAAAACCTTCCAAACTCTTAGAAATATTTCTAAGTCTTTTAAACCTTCTCTTCTCTGCAGAAGGATAACCTTCGACTAGGTTTTCTTATAGCCATGTTTCTGTCGAAGCTTCTTAGAACTTTGGAAATTCTATCTCTTAGGAAACACTCTTAACCCAACATCAGGCGTCGAAATTAGGAGCTAACACATCCATCAAGAAAAATCAAATAAAGTGAGGTTTCTTGCAAAAGGGGCAACCATAAGAAACTTAAAATTTTCTAAGTTATGGAACAAAATGGATTTAGTACCAACTTTGCAAGGTCATAACTCCCAAACCCTAAGGCCTTTTTCTTCCATCCAAAGCTCAAATGAAAGTTCATATGACATACTTCAAAAGAGTCAACTTCAAAAGATTCCAAATCCTCATGGATTTTGAGTTATGGATTGATCAAAATCACAAAAACATGAAAATGACCACTTTTTCCAACACTTAGAAACTTTTTTAGACGAAATCTGTCTAGGTTTTTCACCAACTTTTGAATCATTTTTCATCATGATCCAAGCTAAACCAGGTCCATTGGTGGACATCAAAGTTAAAGTATGTCATGAGAGCTTTCCAAAAAGTACAAGAACTCCCATTAATTCAATTTGAGCAATGAGTTATGAACCTCACAACATGCCTTGCTCAAACTGATTTCCAAGACAGATTTTGTGCATTACTTGTGGCACACGATTCTTGAGTCCAAATTTGGTGACTATGCAAGACTGATCTTCATCCAAATTCAACAAGAATCTCAGTCAATCATGAAAAACCTGCAAGCTTGGACCCTAAGGCAAGAATCCAATCCCTTTGGCATGTGATCATCAATGTTGCAAATCCAAAACCAAGCTTTGTCATTTGGAATTGATGTGGTGCATTGAGCTATCATGAACCAGCACATAGCAGTCCAATTAAGTCAAGGTTGTTGCAAAAATCAGAAGACCTAAAGCTACCAAGACCAGCTCAAGTCAATGGCCAAGAGAAGACTTGGTACCTTGGCATTTAAGAAAGTGATACATGGGCATATCCATTGGATAATAGAGTGAACCAGTTGCCAGTCACTATTCCTTCAAAAACAAACTTCCTCTACTATAAATAGAGGTCATTTCTGATGTTTCAAACCACACCAAAACAATACCAAAGCCTTGTTTTCTCACTCTCCCTCTCATACTTCAATTTTAAGTCACATTGGAGAAATTTGGGAATTCTCGAAACCAGAGCAAAAACCACTTAACTAACCATCCAAACATATCAGAAATCATCCATTGGAGGTGTTTCAACCTTCATCCTCGTTGTACAACACCAAAATCAGAAAGTCAACCTCCAAAACCTCAAATTTTGACTTTTCTGCATTTTTCAAGCCATGTCTTGATCCAATCACTTTCAAAACCAATTAACCCTTCAAATACTCTCCAAATATCATCCTTGAGATGTTCCAACAAGTATCCCTCAATTATAACACCATTTGAGTGAGATACTATTTTGGTCACTTTTGCCACTTTTGCAAGAAAGAGCCAATTCTTGTTCCTGAGATTTCCAGCTTGTTTTGATCATCCTAAAAGCTTCTAAGGGATCAATAAAGAGTGTTTAAAGCATTGGATTACTTCTGGCACAAGCATTTTGACAGTTAGCACAAGGAGCTTCAAGAGGTAAGTGCATAACAACTTGAACTCTTTAAAATATGCATTGCTTTGATGTCCATTGATCATGAACATGTCATATATATCATATGTGTTGTGTTTGAACCAATTTACCATGCCGTTGTTGCTTGTATGATGAGATAACATAGAACTATGGGGTGGTTTTGATACACGGATGTATTTCCACCCCAGTGGTAGCGCACATGTGTATTTTGTTGGAGGGCGTGGGTTCAACACCCACCCAGACCATTTTTGGCTCCCTCTCATTTTTGCTATTTTTTTTTCTTATTTTTCATGATTTTCTTAATTAATCTCAAAATTAATTTTTCTCTCAATTTTAATTATTTTTTATTGATTCTTTTTTTTAAAATTCACAAAAATATTGAAATATTTTATTCTACAAAAAAATCAAGTTTATATTATTTATTTAATATAGCTTGAATGTTTGTAATTAATTTCATTTTATTTGTTTTCAAACATTTTTAAAATGAGGTTTCCACCTTGAATTTTCAAATTTAATTGGATTCCAAGCTTTCATGTGATTAAACATGATTTTTCAAAACATTGTTCAAAATTTACAACTTGTTTTTCAATATATTTGGTATTTTATATCATTTTTACTTATTTTTCTTTAAAAATTATATTTTTAAAGAAATTAGGGTTTCCTCATTTTTCTCCACTTATCAAACACTTTTGGGCCTCTAATAGAGTGTAAGACCCAATCCATTTTGTACAAAAATAATTTGGGGCTCAGTCATTGTATAAGTCTCGATACAATTTTCAGAATAACAGTTCGATCACTGTTTTTCATGTGGGTCTCTCCTTGAGCTATAAGTCCCATCTCTTGTATAAAAATAAACTTTGGGCCTCTAATAGAGTGTAAGACCCATCCTTTTTATAAATACAATAATTTGGGCCTCAGACATTGTATAAGTCCTTATGTGGTTTTCAAAATGACGACGCGATTGTCGCCTTTTCGAAAGAATTCATCTGGGCCTCTTTGAGTATAAGCCACAAACTTCTTTTAAAACAACTTTCTTTTATCCAAATTCAAATTCAAATTTATTATCAAAACATTCTTCAATTTCTTAAATAACTAACCATACAAATGTGGTTACAATGCTGGAGCTTGCACAACTGTAGGTTCTACTATTTTCTTCTACACATACTGGTTTATATATTTCATCTGTATATGTATGCCTATATATACTTGCTTAGAGTTTTCCCTAGCAATTAGGTCTAGTTTTAGATCAAACTAGTGGTTACTCTTTTAACACAGTCAAAACTAGTTCCCCCATAGGAAATTCCATATACAATTTTGCCTCCTCTTGGACTTATACAATATGGAACAGAGAAAGGAATTATTCCCGGTGAAACTTTTCTCAAGATTGTCACAACTTAGAAATATGTGTACAAGAAATTTATTTCCCCAAAGAGGACTAATTCCCGGTGAAACCTCTTTTGAATTTCTTCAAACCCTAGAACTGTTCACTAAGGAAAGGATTATTCCCGGTGAAACCTTTCTTGAACTTTTCTCAGGCTTGGACCCACAGGCTTCCTAAAAGCATCCCCAGCCTCCTCTTGGGCTTGGTACAAGGACCCTCAGGCTTCTTAGAAGTTCTCAGCCTCCTCTTGGGCTTAGTATAAGGACCTGAAGACCTCATACATGTATAGGACAAAACTTAGTTATCTCTACTAGTTCAATCCTCCAGAGAGTCAGAATTCCAAAACATCAGACCAGTTTAGGGTTGATTCTCATCCCTTAAAACATCAACCTCCTCTTGGGCATCATACAAAGATTATTCTCCAACTAAGTGTCAACCTCTTCATACTAGTAGACTTGGAAAGTCTCATTTCCTCTTGAATTTCACAGAGACCCTCAAGTTTCCTAAAGACACAGGAAAAAACTTGATCATTTCATCAACATATCAATCTCCAGCAGAGTCTGAAACCTCCACGAGTTTTCATACTCAAGGTTTAAACCTTTACCATCAATAAAACCTTAACAAAATCAGAACCTCAGGGCATCTGATATTTTAAACTCTTCTTTAATCCTCAGCAAGAGTTGATTCCCCAATTTGGACCTATCTCTGGATCTCAATAATCCTCAGCAGAAGCCAGCCTCCTCTTAGGCTTCATATAAGAATTTCCCCAACCAGCCTCCTCTTAGGCTTTGTATAATGATTTTTCCTCAGCAAAGTTAGCCTCAATCTTGGGCTTTGTACAAGACAGATCATATTCTCCAGCTGAGTCAATCAACCTTTTAGCCTCAATCTTGGGCTTTGTACAAGATAGATAAAACCTCTCCCCAGTAGAGTCAATTCTTTTAGCCTCAATCTTGGGCTTTGTACAAGACAGACAACTTTCCCCGGAAGAGTAAATTCTTTTCAGCCTCAATCTTGGGCTTTATACAAGACAGATATAAAACTCCCTAAACAGAATCAACCTTTTAGCTTCAACCTTGGGCTTTGATCAAGGCACACAAAAATCAACATCCCCACAGAGGAAATCAAAAGTTCTCTCTGTAGGAAGGCATTTCTCTGTACATCACACATCAAAATAGACAATAAAAAAACCCAATCCCAGATAACTGCTGTAAGTAGCATACTTGTTGATTCAAAAATCCAAGTTGTGGTCCCTCTTTTATCCTAGTAAACTTCCTCTTTCATCTAACAGCTGTAAGTGACAAGTCTCTGGATTATTTACATCCAAGCCAATGTCCCTCACTTAGCATGGAAGACTCCTAAGGAAAAATGACATTGCTCTATACTGAGTTAAAGTTTATTCCTTCAGGACATCTCCCTTATAAAGGAAATTATGGCATTGCTGGATTCCATACATTCCAGTTAAAGTAATTCCCTTTTATAATCGATTATCCAACAACTGTGATGAACAGGTGACATATCTCCCTTTAGAGATGACAAATTCTCTCTCAAATACCCCTTTAGCTTCAATCTTAGGCTTTGAACAAGACACAAATACTCATCTAGCTTCAATCTTGGGCTTTGAACAAGACACCAAACATCTTTCCTCCCATAGAATTGGAGGAACTACGATTGCTCTGATTTCCCTGTTATCTTTACTAGAATACGTAGGCATAAGATTGCGAAATCTTAGCGAGCACACAAATAAAAAACTTTAGGTCCAGTACCTTACCAAAAACAACAGAAAACCCAAAAACAACAAAAACACTCTCTCAACATTCCCTACCTATAACAGATAAACACCAGAAAGTATTTAAACATGCCAAAGAAAGTCTATGGATAACCATATATACACTGGGTAATTGACAACTTCCCTTTGTATAACCTGACCCCGGACCTCCCAATCTCTTAGCATCTGTTAAAGAAAACATTTGCGTGCAAGATTAGTTTTAGATAACTTCCCTTTCCTTTCCAGCTTTATAGGATAAATAAGAAATCAGAAACTAGCAACCAATTCCAACCATTACGGTAAGGTGGTCGCGTCACCAACAAAAATCACACGCTACAGAAAAATGGCGACTCTGCTGGGAAGTCCTAAGATTAGAGTTCCTAAGAGGTCTAGGTTTTGTTTGGCATTTTCTATACTTCTTACTATATATATATATATATCATTTACTGTTATACTACTTGATACCCGTGTTTAAATTTCTGTCAACTGGGAATACGATTAATACGCATGTGGAAAGTTTGAGAGAACATAAAGATAACTGGTGGCATATCCAGGAAACGCTTATAGGGAGTGAATCCCGACCAAGCTAACTTGGCAGTCCACCAAATTAGTCGAGCTACCCGTGCGGAAATATCGATGTTGAATGACCGATTGTCGTGAAAGCATTGTCTATCCCAGTGCGGTACCCATGACCCGGAGGATTTAGTAGACATTAACCATATGGCCATTTGGTAGTAAGGTGACTATCGGGAATAGTTGATACGTGATACTACACTCAAATGAGATTCACCCTAGGATGTTACAACTCACTCGAGTGAATCAACTTGCTGTTAATATCCCTAGGAGGGGTCAATGACTTTGGGAACCTTTTAGAACCCGTTCTACAGGTATAAAAATTGACCAAAATAGTACAACCTTTAGGGATGGGTAGAGCCATGACTCTATGCTCGTGACATTGAACCCTTGAACCCATGTTCAAATGTTTTTGTGTGCTGCATTCATGCATTCATTAAAAAACTCTTTTCAAACAAGGAAAATCTCTTATTTTCAAAAGAACTAAAACAATAATTGCAAATATCAGAGGTTACGTTATGGATTTCGGTAGAAGAAAAATGCACAAGTACACCTTCAAGACTCCGAAACTAGAAGACTTAAGGAAATTGGGAAGGATGATTACCAATTCTGAGGCTTTTAGAGCTAAGCACGGAGGACTGTTGTCTCTGTTAAGGGTCAACATGGTTGAAGGGATCCTGTCTACACTGGTATAGTTCTACGATCCGGTTTACCACTGGTTCACTTTCCCAGATTACCAACTTGCACCAACATTGGAAGAGTACTCCTACCTGATTGATTTACCTATCACTAATCAAGCTCCATTTTCCACACTGGAAGAAACTCCAAAGGATCAGGCCATTGCAAGAGCAATCTCTTTGGATGAGTCAGAAGTTAGGACTCACATAACCACTAAAGGAGGAATCCAGGGTTTACCGGCTAAATTCCTGATGGAGAAAGCTCTATACTTTGCTAGTATAGGAAACATAACTGCTTTCGAAGATGTCTTTGTTCTGCTCATATATGGGTTATTCCTTTTTCCCAACATCGACAACTTTGTTGACACCAATGCTGTTAAGATATTCCTAATTGGAAACCCCGTGCCAACCTTACTCGCAGATGCTTATCATTCTGTACATTTAAGGAATTTGTACTGCGGAGGAATGATCACGTGATGTGTACCATTACTCTACAAATAATTCATTTCCCATTTGCCCAAGTCTTCTGCTTTTTGGGATCACAAGAGTACCCAACGTTGGTAACAAAGGATTATGTCCCTTACCAATTCTGACATAGATTGATACAATCGGATTTACGAAGGGATAAAGATCATCGACAGATGTGGAAATTTCCTTAATGTACCCCTCATTGGAACTAAAGGAGGAATAAACTACCATCCAATTTTAGCTCACCGTCAACTCGGATACCCGATGAAGAATATCCCACATAATGTTCATCTGGAAGGTCTTTTCTTCAAGGAAGGGGAAAATGACAGGGCACTGAAGAAAGAAATAGTGCATGCCTGACAACACTCTGGATCCACGAGCTTAGACATTTCCTTACAACACTTTGTAAAATACTGTACTTTTCCTTGTAAAATACAGCAATCTTTCGAATTGAATAAAAGGGGTCTCCACCCCCCACTGTGTGATATTTGCAATCTATTTGTTGAAGTTTCTTTTTGATTAAAACAAAAACTAAAAAAAAATGTCATTGCATAACATTCATCATTCTCATATAACGCATTTTTCTTATCCTTGAGTCTCACGTATGTGTCATAATTCTAGAGTCAAACTGTCTCACTCATACTATACTCGGGCCAATCGACAAAAGAAAATGGACGATCTCGAGGAAGAGAACAGAGAGCTGAGAGAAGAAATTGACGCTCTAAAGGAAAGTTCGGAAAAACTTCACAATAACCTGCAAACCCTGGTAGCAGCTTAGGAGCAACAACATCAAAGGACTGTGATCTCAGAGATTACATCCACACCCATATTATAGACATATGAGAATCATCCTCGGTACAACATGCCTAAGGGGCGCCCCTGAGGCATGCCTTTCAACTTTATACCTGAAGGATAAATCCCGCCGGTCACTCAAGACCCAGAAACCGCAGCAGGAATCACTGGACCTGAAGGTTACAAACTTCGGGAAAATGAAAATGCAAGGGTTACGACAGCAACTCCTGAAGGTTACAAACTTCAGGGCACTAAAGCGCCAAGGGTCACCGCTGTAATGTCTATACCACAACCAATGGTACACACTGTCCCAGAAGGACAGATTTCGCAGGCAATTTCTGGTTGAAATGAAGACATGTACGAAAGGATGAATGAGTTCCAAGAGCAATTCTTGGAAATGCAGAAGGAACTGCATGCCATTCGCGGTCAAGACTTATTCGGAAAAGGCGCCGCCGACCTTTGTTTGGTCCTTAATGTAAAGATACCGCACAGATTCAAGGTGCCCGACTTTGAAAAATACATAGGAAATCTTGCCCTCAAAGTCATTTGGTGATGTACGCTCGAAAAATGTCTACCCCGATAGAAAATTTACATCTGCTGATCCATTACTTCCAAGACAGTTTAACCGGTGCTGCACTCAAATGGTACATGGGTTTAAACAGCACCAAGATCAGTACTTTCAAAGATCTCGGCACTGCCTTTGTTCAGTAGTATAAATACAACCTGGACATGGCACTAGATAGGGATCAGCTCAGAGCGATGTCCTAAAAGGACAAGGAAACTTTCAAAGAATACGCTTAGAGATGGCGTGAAATTGCCACTTAGATTTTTCGCCCCCTTGAGGAAAAGGAAATGACAAATATTTTCCTGAAAACCTTAAACTTGTTCTATTACGACCGAATGGTCGCCAGTGCACCTAGTGACTTCACTGAAATGGTGAACATGGGAGTACGCCTTGAAGAAGCAGTCTGAGAAGGACGATTGATCAAAGATGCAGAGCCATCTAGCAGTATCAAAAGGTACAGTAGTGCTTTCCAAAAGAAGAAAGAGCAGGATATCAGTAATATCATTCTGGGAAAGCAAAGGCGAAGGTATCAACCAGTAGCAGCGGTAACTCCCGCTATCAACCCAACACCAGCTCCGGCTTATCAACCTCAGGTTGATCAGAGCCAACCAAATCAACAATAGTTCAGCAAAGGTCGCAAAAGCCTTTTCAGCAGGCTCGTCCACAGTACAACAACAACAATCGTACGACACGACCATCAGGGTTTGACCCTATACCAATGTTGTACGTAGAGTTATTTCCACTTCTACTAGCCAAGGGGCATGTTCAAACCACAATGCCTCCCGCGGTACCAAAAAATCCACCTTTTTGGTTTAAAGCAGATCAAACTTGCCCTTACCATCAAGGAGGAACGGGACATAACATTGAGAATTATCCCAGCTTCAAGTCCGATGTACAAAAACTTGTCAGGAACGGGGTCTTATCTTTCAAAGATACAAATCTAAATGTTTAGACGAACCCATTACCACAACATGAGAATACTACAGTGAATTTGATAGAAGGAGAACTTGTCAACAGTTATCAAATTCACAATGTACTCCTATTAGGAATCAATCTGGTGAAAATGCATTGCAGACAGAGCAGGTACGGTCATGTGGCATCTCACAACTATCATCAGTGTGATATCTGCTCCAAGGACAATCAAGGGTGTTCTGTAGTACAAGCAGCTCTGCAAGAACAAATGGATATGGGTTGGATTCATGATCATAGGATTCGTGAAGTAAACATAGCCCATACACATCCCAACATTGTACAGAACCACGACATCCGTACGATGAACGTCAACTTAGTGGCGATGCATTCGAGACAAAGTCAATATTATAATCTGCCACGACACGATTACAGTGCTTGTCTAATCTGCTCAACAGGCAATCATGGATGCTCTTTTACAAAAGGCCCTCCAACGTCAGATGGATCTCGGATGGATCCAAGACTACCGCGAAAGAAATGACCATCAAATCAATATGATTCAGATCTTTGACATACGCCTAATGAATACCAGTCTAGTAGAATTACATGTTAAGCAAGTCAGACTTGGTTTTCTGGCTTCACAAGATTATCTAGACTGTAAAGAATGCTGCGAAAACAACCTAGGGTGTGCGTTTGTGCAAAGAACCCTTCAACATCTGTTGGACCACTGGTGGCTTCCGATTTACCTGGATGATGTCACACAACGGATTAGCATGACTGATGGGAATCCTGGTAGACATCAAAGTCGTAATATCCGCTCAATAGAAACAGATATAGTAAAGATGTACTGCGTACAAAGCAGATATGGTCGGGTATCACCGCACAATTATGAGCGCTGTAGAGTATGCTTGAAAAATAACCAAGGATGTTATCTCGTACGAGCAGCCCTCCAAAATCAGTTGGATCGAAAGGAGATTTGACCATGTTCAAGCTCTGGGTCGATCAACATGATACAAAATTACCTCCCTAGTCAAAGCAAAAGCATTGTCGTAATCTCCAATCATGGAATAACTAAGGACGTTTGCACCATAATCCCTCTGCTCGACGAGTCAAAACTCTCTCTTGACAGTAGAAAAATCCTCAAGCTCGAACCAATTGAGGCTGCCTATGATGGCCAGAGAAATCAAAAAGCTCTCGTGGTTATCTACCTGCCAGGTCCAATACCATATAAGTCAGAAAAGGCTATCCCTTATAAGTACAGTGCAACGACCATCGAAAATGGAAAGGAAACTCTGTTACCCTCCGTTGTAAACATTGTCGACATCAGTCGAGTCACACGGAGCGGTCAGATCTTCAACAGAGGAGTTGGAGAACCTACCAAAGAAAAGGAACCTTAAACGGAAGTTCCCAATCAAAAATTCGGTCAATCCAGTAATCCAGAACTTATAAAGAACAACGATGAGAGGCTGAAGCCCATCCAGAAAATCGAGTACAACATTATGGACCAATTGTTGCAAATTCCGTCTCGAATCTCTGTACTTTCTCTCTTGCTTAGTTCAGAATCTCACAGGGAAGCTCTACAGAAAGTCTTAGAGCAAGCCTTTATGGAACAAGATGTGACGGTAGGACAGTTTGATAACATCATCTCCAACATCACTGCCTGCAACAACTTAGGATTCAGTGATGAAGAACTGCCGGAAGAAGGCAAGAATCATAATATGGCTCTTAATATTACAGTCAAATGCCAAGACGATGCTTTAGCCAGCATACTGGTGGACACAGGATCATCTTTAAATGTTATGCCAAAATCAACTCTGCTGCGACTATCGTTTCAAGGAGCTCCGATGAGAGGTAGTGAGATCATCGTCAAATCCTTTGACGGATCTAGAAAAACAGTTATCGGCGAAGTCGATCTTCCCATAACCATCGGTCCTCACACTTTCCAAGTCACTTTCCAGGTCATGGACATCCGGGCAGCATATAGTTGCTTATTAGGAAGACCTTGGATACACGAAGCTGGGGCAGTTACTTCGACACTTCACCAGAAGCTGAAGTTTGTCAAGAACGACAAATTAGTCACAATATGCGGAGAGCAAGCCTTAATCGTGAGTAACTTATCATTATTCTCCTATATAGAACCAGAGGAGGTTGTTGGAACCCAGTTCCAAGCACTCTCGGTGAGCAATGAGAATCAATCAGAAAGAGGGACGTCGAATTCCTCATACAAAGACGTTCTCGAAGTAATAAAGAGTAATGACATAAATGGATGGGGACAGATTGTAATTCCTACGGATAACAAGACAAGAAAAGGTCTTGGTTTCTCTCCAACTTATATCCAGACTACTAAGAAGGATGAAAGTTTTTGTCCCATTTAGGATTTCTTCCACAAAGGAGGTTTCCTCCACCCAGTGTCTCAAGAAGTACACACCATCAATGAGAGTGATTCCTCCTATACAGAGGAAGAATGGAAATCTTACCTTAACCATGACGGTTATATGTCTCAGGGAGAGGCGCACATGCCATTCTGTTTTCCAAAGCAGAGCCCGAGATATATACCAAGATCAGACGTCTGGATGATCTATGGAGAGTGTGATCCTGAGGGATGCCGTGCTCCACCCAATTCATTAAAGAAAGATAATCTAATGAAAGACAACTTTGACCACGATTATTATGATCCCCTGGACGATTTGCCTATCTGGAAGCCATACACGAAAGAATTGGGTCAAAAAAGTCAGCCGGACGATGCCTATACACTGAGTAATATTGAAAAGAATATCCATGTTCCCACAGAGTCATGGAATCATTACTCAGGACATTCCCAAAATGTCCGACACCATGGTGATGAATCTACAAAGATTGCAAGACAAGAATTCATTAACTATGCTTTTCTTGAGGTCAACGTCATTGAGGAGGATGACTCCTCTATTCCCACGGAAACATGGGACACCTTAGGACAGCCGAGTGACAAGTATGACTTCCTAGTTAAATACACTGCTCCCGAAAGTTCTCGCATCAGATACGAGGACATCCAGCCAACTGGATGGGGAGATCCTCTTGAGAGTGAAAGCACTATGAAAGATGCAACAGAAGAGTTCGTTTATGACAAATATGCATGGGAAGAAGACTCCAATGATCCTACTCCGCTAGAAATCAACGTTATTTCTGAAGACAAACCAAGAAGAAAAGTACCAGATTTTGTGATTCATAGAGGAGTTTGTCCTTACTGGGTTGCTGTCGATGTCCTAAAAGTCATCCATAAGTCTAAGTAATTATCATCTTTGTCTTAACCTTTCACCTTGTCCAGGTGAAATGGATGTTTTTATAGGGCTCACTTTTCTGTAAATGTCCGTCTTTGCTTCGCCCAAAGCGGTAGAGTTTTGTTTTACAGGGCTGTATTTCAAGAATCGACAAATCATAAATAAATAATGTCATTCTGAATTCTCGTATTTATTGATGTTTTCACATTTCGTTTTTCAGAAAATGGTAATCCTAAAAGCAGCCCAAAATAAAAACAAACATTTTTCAAAAAAAAACTGCACATACTCTTGTATTCGCTCTGTCTTTGCTAAAAAATGAATCACCACGTCACGCAGATTGCTTGTTTTAAACCCCATTGAAACATACGATCCAATGCCTTCTCCCAACTTTAAATTCTCGGTATTTGAGGCTGAAGAAGAAGAGGACGAAAAAATTCCAGAAGAAATCTCCCGATTACTCAGGCAGAAGGAAAGGTCTATTGATCATCACAAAGAGCCGTTGGAAACAGTCAATTTGGGTTTAGAGGAAAAAAAGAAGAAGTTAAGATTGGAGCACTGCTCAGTCCAATTGTCAGAGAAGACTTGAAAAAACTTCTCAAAGAGTTTCCAGATGTATTTGCTTGGTCCTTCCAGGACATGCCAGGGTTGGATACCAGCATCATGGAACATCATTTGCCACTAAAAACAGAACGTCCGCCAGTAAAACAAAGACTGAGAAGAACTTATCCTGATATGGCCATCAAAATTATGGAGGAAGTATAGAAGCAGATCGACGCAGGTTTCCTTGCCACCTCAGAATACCCTCAATGGTTGGCCAACATAGTGCCAGTTCCGAAAAAGAATGGAAAGGTCAGAATGTGCGTAGACTATAGGGATCTAAACAGGGCAAGTCCAAAGGATGACTTCCCCCTACCACACATTGACATGCTGGTAGACAGTACATCAAAGTTCAAAGTCTTCTCCTTCATGGATGGATTCTCGGGCTATAATCAAATAAAAATGGCGCTGGAAGATATGGAGAAAACTTCATTCATCACCCCATGGGGCACCTTTTGTTACAAGGTAATGCCGTTCAGTCTAAAGAACGCGGGGGCAACCTATCAAAGGGCCATGACAACTCCGTTTCACGACATGATGCACAAAGAGATTGAAGTGTACGTCGATGACATGATTGCCAAATCTAAAATAGAAGAAGAGCATGTAAAAGACATGTCAAAGCTATTCGAGCGTCTGAGAAAGTATAAACTCCGCTTGAATCCCAATAAGTGCACGTTCGGTGTTCGCTCAGGGAAACTTTTGGGATTCATCGTCAGCCAAAAAGGAATTGAGGTTGATCCTGACAAAGTCAAGGCCATCCAAGAAATGCCTTCACCAAATACTGAAAAACAGGCCAGAGGATTTTTGGGACGTCTAAATTACATCTCAAGGTTCATATCCCTTATGACCGTGACATGCGCGCCAATCTTCAAACTACTTAGAAAGAATCAAAGTTGCGTATGGACAAAAGAGTGCCAAAAAGCTTTCGTCAGTATCAAGGAATATCTGCTGAATCCACTGATTCTGTCTCCTCCAGTGGAAGGAAGACCACTGATCATCTACCTAACAGTCTTGGAAGACTCCATGGGTTGTGTGCTTGGCCAACAAGACGAGACAAAAAGAAAAGAGTTTGCCATTTACTACTTAAGCAAGAAGTTCACGAACTGTGAAACTCGATACACTATGCTCGAGAAAACTTGTTGCGCTCTGGCTTGGGCAGGCAAATGTCTTTTCCAGTACATGATTTGTCACACTACTTGGTTAATCTCCAAAATGGATCCGATCAAGTACATCTTTGAAAAACCTGCTCTCACGGGAAAGATTGCCCGTTGGAAGATGTTGTTATCAGAATATGACATCGAGTACCATGCACAGAAAGCCATCAAAGGAAGTATTTTAGCCAATAATTTGGCTCATCAACCAATTGACGATCAGGAATCGGTCGGATTTGACTTCCCAGACGAAGATGTCATGTATTTGAAAATGAAAGATTGTAATGAACCGCTTCCCAGTGAAGGGCCAGAACCAGGATCTCAATGGGGACTAATTTTCGACGAAGCCGTCAATACTTATGGAAATGGAATTGGGGCAATCATCGTAACACCTCAAGGTACCCATATTCCTTTCACTGCCAGATTGACATTCAAATGCACAAACAACGAGGCCGAATACGAAGCTTGTACATGGGTCTCGAAGAGGCTATTGACCTAAGGATAAAGAACTTGGATGTGTATGGAAACTTAGCCCTGGTTATCAATCAGATGAAAGAAGATTGGAACACATATCAATCAGGATTGATTCCTTACAAAGATTACGCAAGAAGGTTGTTACCATTCTTCAACATAATTGAGTTTCATCATATCCCTCATGAAGAAAATCACATGGCTAATGCACTAGCCACTCTCTCTTACATGATTGCTGTAAATTATTAGAATGACGTACCTAAGATCGACATAATGCGCCTTGAGAGGCCCGCTTACATCTTCGCGATTGAAGTAGTCATAGATGACAAACCTTGGTATCACGATATTAAATGCTTCCTTCAAAGACAGGAATACCCGCCTGGGGAATCAAGAAAGGATAGGAAGACTCTCAGAAGACTGACATGCAACTTCTTCCTAAACGGTGATACACTCTATAAGAGAAACTTCGACATGGTTTTGCTCAGATGCGTAGACAAACAAGAAGCAAACATGTTGATGAAAGAGATTCACGAAGGATCCTTTGGCACTCATGCCAACAGACACACAATGGCAAGAAAAATTCTGAGAGCAGGATATTATTGGCTGATAATGGAATTCGATTGCTACAAGTACATGAGAAGGTGTCATAAGTGTCAGATATATGCAGACAAGATCCATGTACCGCCAACGCATCTCAAAGTTCTTTCTTCTCCATGGCCTTTTTCTATATGGGGAATCGACATGATTGGCATGATTGAACCCAAAGCTTCAAATGGACATCGGTTCATCCTGGTGGCCATCGACTACTTCACCAAGTGGGTCGAAGCAGCATCATACACCAATGTGACCAGAAAAGTGGTGGTCCAATTTATCAAGAACAATATCATCTGCCGTTATGGTGTTCCAGGCCAGATCATTACGGATAATGGATCCAACTTGAACAACAAGATGATGAAAGAGTTGTGTGCTGAGTTCAAGATCGAACACCATAACTCATCTCCCTACCAGCCTAAGATGAACGGAGCGGTAGAAGCGGCTAGCAAGAATATCAAGAAAATCGTTCAAAAGATGGTTATAACCTACAAAGATTGGCACAAGATGCTACCCTTTGCTCTTCACGGTTATCACACATCCGTCCGCACCTCAACAGGGGTAACCCTTTTCTCTCTAGTATATGGCATGGAGGCATGCTCCCCATAGAAGTAGAGATACCATCAATCAAGGTATTGATGGAAGCTAAGCTAACAGAAGTTGAATGGTGTCAAAGTCGACACGATGAACTGAACCTAATCGAAGAAAAGAGAAGCACGACTTTATGCCATGGTCAGTTGTATCAGCAAAGGATGAAGAAAGCGTTCAACAAAAAAGTCCGACCCCGTGTCTTTAGAAAAGGAGACCTCGTGCTCAAGAAGATACAATCATTCCTCACTGATTCCAAGGGCAAATGGACTTCGAATTATGATGACCCTTATGTGGTTAAGAAAGCCTTCTCAGGTGGTGCCTTGAGACTCGCAACCATGGATGAAGAGGAGTTTACCTACCCCACGAATGTTGATGTAGTCAAGAAATACTTCGCCTAAATAAAAAAAACGTCTCGGTGGATTGATAACCTGAAAGGGAGGTCCAGACAAAAATTAGAGACATAAATAATGATCATCCCGATGGATTGGAAACCTCAAAAGACAATCCAGGCAAAAGTTAGGGATTCATTGCAACTAACTACGTCCGACGAGGTTAGATCCCCAGCGGTAACACCATCCGTCGAAAAAAAAAGACTTCAATCAAGGTCACCTTCGACAGAAGCTCAGGATGTCTAGAATTCAAAGTTGGTAGAAGGATAGCGGTCATTATGTTTCAATGTAGCCCCTTTTCCCGTAAATTACCATTTTCTAAACTTTGTAAATGCTCTATGGGATCGCGCGCTTGACTGATTACCATTCTATCAATAAAATTTGAGCCCTAGTGCTTTTGTTTGCAATTCTCATTTATTTTGCTTTACAAAATGACATTTTTAACATGATCAACGATTCTTGAAAAAAAATGAATTTTACTTGTCAAATTTTCTTCTACTTTTAAAATAAAGATGGCAATTCTTTTTTATTACTGAACACAAAAAGGAACATCGATGGCTTCTCCGGAAGTGATTAAACCTCAAAATGCAGAATTAAAGTACTCCTTCTAAACCAGTACGCCTGAATGAAGGATTAATTGTTTCAGATGTAATGTCCCATCTGATATCCCCGGAAGAGTTCTTACCTCTGAAGACCAATTGATGGTTTTTCTCCCCCAGTAGGGTCTACCCCTCTTCAGCAAGAAAGAATCACTATCTTGAGCCAATGATACTTTTATCCCCCGCAGTGGCCGAGTATCCAGTCGTGTTCATTCACTAGTCTGTATGTCGCGTCTCTTTTGTCAGCATAAACATACATACATCATGTATGATTGATTCATATTTATACACATATTGCATTGATATCACTCTGGTCATTTTCATCCCCAAGTGATAAACGTCCTCCCACCGATAAAGTTGTCAGTTCTTTCCTCATCCAAAAATGTATCGTCTGAGCAATTTCTCCCCAGTTTATTTCTGGATTGGAGCCTGTCCTCGACCACTTTGATAACTTGAACCTCTGAAAGGCAAGAAGACATTCGATTGACACCTTTGGAACATCACTCTTCACCATTGAAGATGATATTTTTGTTTTCCCGAATTAAGGAAAATCCCCAGAGAAAGCCACTCCACTAAAAGACTCTCGACAATACGGCGGTTTATCCCCAAAAAATTTGCTATCAAATAAAGTCATCAGCACCTCAAAATTGGATTACATCACATAGAATTTCTCCGAAAAGGTCTCGAAGAAAAGTATGATGTAATATCCCCAAGCAAAAAGCAGTCTCTCAAGAGACTCGTTTTTCCCCAGCAAGTCTAACATCAAATTTTTTCCATCAAATGACGTCTCCCCAATATAGCTCGGCGAGAAGTTTGATGAAGACTACTACACATAGCGTTCCTTGTCTAGGAAGGAACTCGACAAGAAGAAATTGAGACCAGTTCCGTGGCTGAAGACCAGGATCGAGGGGAAGTTTATTTCAAAAGAAACTGAGACCAGTTACGTAGCTGAAGACCAGGATCGAGGGGAAGTTTATTTCAAAAGAAACTGAGACCAATTCCGTGGCTGAAGACCAGGATCGAGGGGAAGTTTATTTCAAAAGAAACTGAGACTAGTTCCGTGGCTGAAAACCAGGATTGAGGGAAAGTTTTACCCTTTTCTAAGTAACATTGATTAGCAAAAAAAGATGGGTGAGCAAACCACTGCAATTCACAACCAAAATCAAAATTTCGGGTATTCCGATATTTAATCCTCTTGTACCCTGAATGTCTGAATATCTTCGCCATTCACACCTTCGGGTCCAAGAAGATTAAATATGGGAATCTGTCATACTCCAAATTTTGACCACAAGATTTCCCATCATTGTGAGGATCATTGCCACAATATGGATGTACCATCATACCTCATCAATCTCCTCAAAGATTGTTAAGCTTTCACTACAATCAAGAATTAGGGTTTTGAGCCCTCTCAGAGCACTTAGACAAAGGATCAATCAAGAATTGACATGATCCTCAACTTTTCTAGCCTCTCTAACACCCATAAAGGATCAAGAGTTCTCCCACATAGAGAATCAAGCACAATGTTGCAACATTCCAACTGGATCAAGCCTCAAGATCGCAAGTGTCACCAAATTAGGGTTTTAGTCGACCAAGGCCTCCAGATGAAAATTTTCATCTGGGCATGAGCCAATACTCAAAACATGACCCAAAATTCTCAAAGGGACCTCATGGACCCAATCATCAAGTCAAAATAGCCTCAGGGGAAGCATTCATCAAACATCAAGAATTATGGTTTCTTGACCTAATACACCCCTAAGTTGACTTTTGAGGCAAAACATGAACCAAGACCTCAAGACATGATTTGAGGGCCTCAAATACACCACATTGATCCATTTACAACAATGGATTGATCCAAGAAGCTTGATTCACAAGTTTCAAATTCATCTGGACCACAATTAGGGTTTTGAAGAAAAAGTCAACTGTACCTTTGACTTCGGACCAAGACATGTTCCCAAACTTTGAGACATGATCCAAGACACCCTAAAACACCTATGGAATCCATCCATTAGGTTTGAATTATGTCAAGAACTTGATTGCATAGTAGATCACACAATTTGGAATTCATCTGACAAAAAAGTCAACTGTGCCCAAAATCAAGTTTGACTTTTGGAATTTTTTCACAAATGTGGCTCCCCTAAGTCCAAAACAATGTTAATGCATGGTTTTGATCATCATCCATCAATAAAAATCAAGAAAAGTGAGGTTTCTTGCAAAAGGGGCAACCATAAGAAACTTAAATTTTTCTAAGTTATGGAACAAAATGGATTTGGTACCAACTTTGCAAGGTCATAACTCCCAAACCCTAAGGCCTTTTTCTTCCATCCAAAGCTCAAATGAAAGTTCATATGACATACTTCAAAAGTGTCAACTACAAAAGATTCCAAATCCTCATGGATTTTGAGTTATTGATTGATCAAAATCACAAAAATATGAAAATGACCACTTTTTCCAACACTTAGAAACTTTTTTAGACAGAATCTGTCTAGGTTTTTCAAGAACTTTTGGACCATTTTTCATCATGATACAAGCTAAACCAGGTCCATTGGTGGACATTAAAGTTAAAGTATGTCATGAGAGCTTTCCAAAAAGTACAAGAACTCCCATTAATTCAATTTGAGCAAGGAGTTATGAACCTCACAACATGCCTTGCTCAAACTGATTTCCAAGACAAATTTTGTGCATTTATGGCACATGATTCTTGAGTCCAATTTTGGTGACTATGCAAGACTGATCCCCATCCAAATTTAATAAGAATCTCAGTCAATCATGAAAAACCTGCAAGCTTGGACCCTAAGGAAAGAATCCAATCCCTTTGGCATGTGATCATCAATGTTGCAAATCCAAAACCAAGCTTTGTCATTTGGAATTGATGTGGTGCATTGAGCTATCATGAACTAGCACATAGCAGTGGAATTGAGTCAAGGTTGTTGCAAAAATCAGAAGACCTAAAGCAACCAAGACCAGCTCAAGTCAATGGCCAAGAGAAGACTTGGTACCTTGGCATTTAAGAAAGTGATACATGAGCATATCCATTGGATAATAGAGTGAACCAGTTGCCATTCACTATTCCTTCAAAAACAAACTTCATCTACTATAAATAGATGTCATTTCTGATGTTTCAAACCACACCAAAACAATACCAAAGCCTTGTTTTCTCACTCTCCCTCTCTTACTTCAATTTCAAGTCACATTTGAGCAATTTGGGAATTCTTGAAACCAGAGAAAAAACCACTCAAATAACCATCCAAACACATCTGAAATCATCCATTAGAGGTGTTCAAACCTTCATCCTCATTGTACAACACCAAAATCATAAATTCAACCTCCAAAACCTCAAATTTTGACTTTTATGCATTTTTCAAGCCATGTCTTGATCCAATCACTTTCAAAACCAATTAACCCTTCAAATACTCTCCAAATATCATCCTTGAGCTGTTCCAACAAGTATCCCTCAACTGTAACACCATTTGAGTGATATGCTATTTTGGTCAGTTTTGCCACTTTTGCAAGAAAGAGCCAATTCTTGTTCCTGAGATTTCCAGTTGGTTTTGATCATCCTAAAAGCTTCTAAGGGATCAATCAAGAGTGTCTAAAGCATTGGGTTACTTTTGGCATAAGCATTTTGACAGTTTGCACTAGGAGCTTCAAGAGGTAAGTGCATAACAACTTGAACTCTTTGAAATATGCATTGATTTGATGTCCATTGATCATGAACATGTCATATATATCATATGTGTTGTGTTTGAACCAATTTACCATGTTGCTGTTGCTTGTATGATGAGATAGCATAGAACTTGCAAACTTTGGCCTATTTTGAAACCACTATCGGGTTTTAAAATATAGGCATCTTTAGAAAAATCTAAGACCACCATTGGATTCCTCCTGAAATTCTAGGTAGGATCCATCTAAATTTGGTCCAGTTTCATGGAGAAATGAGGGAGATATGATCCTTCTAGCAAATCACTCAAAACTTGGTTTTTGCCTTGGCCTGACCTGAAATTTAGTCCACCCATATATGTTTATGGGGTGGTTTTGATACACGGATGTATCACCACCCCAGTGGTAGGGCGCATGTGTGTTTGGTTGGATGGCGTGAGTTCAACACCCAGCCAGACCATTTTTTGTTCCCTCTCATTTTTTCTTTTTCTTTTCTTATTTTTCATGATTTTCTTAATTAATCTCAAAATTAATTTCTCTCTCAATTTTAATTATTTTTTATTGATTATTTTTTTTGAAAATTCACAAAAATATTGAAATATTTTATTTTACAAAAAAATCAAATTTATATTATTTATTTAATATAGCTTGAATTTTTGTAATTAATTTCATTTTATTTGTTTTCAAACATTTTTAAAATGAGGTTTCCACCTTGAATTTTGAAATTTAATTGGATTCCAAGCTTTCATGTGATTAAACATGAATTTTTAAAACATTGTTCAAAATTTACAACTTGTTTTTCAATATATTTGGTATTTCATATCATTTATTACTTATTTTTCTTTAAAAATTATATTTTTAAAGAAATTAGGGTTTCCCCATTTTTCTTCACTTATCAAACACTTTTGGGCCCCTAATAGAGTGTAAGACCCAATCCTTTTTGTACAAAAATAATTTGGGCCTCAGTCATTGTATAAGTCCTGATACAATTTTCAGAATAACGGTACGATCACTGTTTTTCATGTGGGTCTCTCCTTGAGCTATAAGTCCCATCTCTTGTATAAAACTAAAATTTGGGCCTCTAATAGAGTGTAAGACACATCCTTTTTGTAAATACAACAATTTGGGCCTCAGACATTGTATAAGTCCTTCTGTGGTTTTCAAAATGATGACACGATCGTCGCATTTTCGAAAGAATTCATCTGGGCCTCTCTTTGAGTATAAGCCCCAAACTTCTTTTATCCAAATTCAAGTTCAAAGTTATTATCAAAACTTTCTTCAATTTCTTGAATAACTAACCATACAGCTGTGGTTACAATGCTAGAGCTTGCACAACTGTAAGTTCTACTATTTTCTTTTATACATACTAGTTTATATATTTCATCTGTATATGTATGCCTGTATATACTTACTTAGAGTTTTCCCCAGTAATTAGGTCTAGTTTTAGATCAAACCAGTGGTTACTCTTTTAACACAGTCAAAACTAGTTCCCCCATAGGAAATTCCAGATACAGTCTTGCCTCCTCTTGGGCTTATACAATATGGAACAGAGAAAGACATTATTCCTGATGAAACTTTTCTCAAGACTGTCACAACTTAGAAATATCTGTACAAGAAATTTATTTCCCCAAAGAGAACTAATTCCTGGTGAAACCTCTTTTGAATTTCTTCAAACCCTAGAACTGTTCACTAAGGAAAGGATTATTCCCGGTGAAAAATTTCATGAACATTTCTCAGGCTTGGACCCACAAGCTTCCTAAAAGCATCCCTAGTCTCCTCTTGGGCTTTGTACAAGGACCCTCAGGCTTCTTAGAAGTTCTCAGCCTACTCTTGGGCTTAGTACAAGGACCTGAAGACCTCCTACAGGTATAGGACATAACTTAGTCATCTCTACCAGTTCAATCCTCCAGAGAGTCAGAATTCCAAAACATCAGACCAGTTTAGGGTTGATTCTCATCCCCTAAAACATCAGCCTCCTCTTGGGCATCATACAAAGATTATTCTCCAACTAAGTGTCAACCTCTTCATACCAGTAGACTTGGAGAGTCTTATTTCCTCTTGAATTTCACAGAGACCCTCAAGTTTCATAAAGACACAGGAAAAACCCTGATCATTTCATCAACATATCAATCTCCAACAGAGTCTGAAACCTCCATGAGTTCTCATACTCCAGGTTTAAACCTTTACCATCAATAAAACCTTAACAGAATCAGAACCTCAGGGCATCTGATATTTTAAACTCTTCTTCAATCCTCAGCAAGAGTTGATTCCCCAATTTGGACCTGTCTCTGGATCTCAATAATCATCAGCAGAAGCCAGCCTCCTCTTAGGCTTCATATCATAAATTCCCTAACCAGCCTCCTCTTAGGCTTTGTATAATGATTTTTCCTCAGCAAAGTTAGCCTCAATCTTGGGCTTTGTACAAGACAGATCATATTCTCCAGCTGAGTCATTCAACCTTTTAGCCTCAATCTTGGGCTTTGTACAAGACAGATAAAACCTCTCCCTAGTGGAGTCAATTCTTTTAGCCTCAATCTTGGGCTTTGTACAAGACAAACAACTTTCCCCGGAAGAGTCAATTCTTTTCAGCCTCCATCTTGGGCTTTGTACAAGATAGATATAAAACTCCCTAAACAGAATCAACCTTTTAGCTTCAACCTTGGGCTTAGATCAATGCACACAAAAATCAACATCCCCACAAAGGAAATCAAAAGTTCTCTCTGTAGGAAGGCATTTCTCTGTACATCACACATCAAAACAGACAATAAAAAAAACCCAATCCCAGATAACTGCTATAAGTGGCACACTTATTGATTCAAAAATCCAAGTTGTGGTCCCTCTTTTATCCTGGTAAACTTCCTCTTTCATCTAACATTTGTAAGTGGCAAGTCTCTGGATTATTTACATCCAAGCCAATGTGCCTCTCTTAGCATGGAAGACTCCTAAGGAAAAATGGCATTGCTCTACACTGAGTTAAAGTTTATTCCTTCAGGACATCTCCCTTATAAAAGAAATTATGGTATTGCTGGATTCTATACATTCCAGTTAAAGTAATTCCCCTTTATGATTGATTATCCAACAACTGTGATGAACAAGTGAGATATCTCCCTTTTGAGATGACAAATTCTCTCCCAAATACCCCTTTAGCTTCAATCTTGGGCTTTGAACAAGACACAAATACTCATCTAGCTTCAATATTGGGCTTTGAACAAGACACCAAACATCTTTCCTCCCATGGAATAGGAGGAACTACGATTGCTCTGATTTCCCTGTTATCTTTACGGGAATACGTAGGCATAAGATTGCGAAATCTTTGTGAACACACAAATCAAAAACTTTAGGTCCAATACCTTACCAAAAACAACAGAAAACTCAAAAACAACAAAAACACTCTCTCAACATTCCCTACCCATAACATATAAACACTAGAAACTATTTAAACATGCCAAAGAAAGTCTATGGATAACCATATATACACTGGGTAATTAACAACTTCCCTCTGTATAACCTGACCCCGGACCCCCCAATCTCTTAGCATCTGTTAAAGAAAACATTTGAGTGCAAGGTTAGTTTTAGATAGCTTCCCTTTCCTTTCCAGCTTCATAGGATAAATAAGAAATCAGAAAGTAGCAACCAATTCCAACCATTGCGGTAAGGTGGTCGCGTCACCGACAAAAATCGCACGCCACACTTAGCTTATGCAAAATAATGATATATAATATCTTATTTCTTATTCTTCAAGAAAAATGAGAGTCTCTAAGAAATATACAAGACGTGTTGTAGGCTTATTATTTGTGGAGACATAAGCTCACTCAGCATTAGAATCAACATGCAGCTCCAATGAGAATGATGAGGGAAATAAAAAGACTTTGAAACTGAGTTTCACTACTACAAATAATACTTTTCATGATGAAGATTTCACCTCAATTATTGAAAAATTGAGTTTAAATGACCTGGAATGCGTTATATCTTATTTTTTTAAAGAAACTTTATCTTTCACCTCGATTTTCTAAGAAAACCGACGTAAAATATTGTTCAGTGTTTATGGTTTGATTCTCAGCTTCTGTAATTTTATATTTTAACTAAAAAGGCACATTTATTTTTTATACATTTTATGTCGGATATTATCCTTCGGTTAATGAAAAAAAATCGTGATAAAACTCTAAAAATAATTTTTATTCGTTCAAAATTACAATGTTTTGTCTCATTCACTTTTTGTGCATTAGAGAACGAAAGGAACTCATTCTTCTCCAGCGGACGGAGGAGTTTCTCAAGACTCAGAACCACCACCCTTCTTCTTTGAGGAGAAAGTAAGCTCGAATTCTTCTCTGTTGAGTCTCTCATCACATTTTCAGTATGTTCAAATTCTCCATTATTGTTGTTATTCTTGTTTCTGTCGTTGATGTTGTTGTCGTATGTGGTTGTTGTTGTTATTATGGTTTTTGAGACTTATATTGCTTACTATAATGTTTTTATGGTATTTGTTGTTATTCTGGTAGTTATCATTGGTTGTGTACTATTTTTATTTGATTTTCAAAAGTTGTATGTGATAATGGACCACTGTTGGATGAAAGGCAATAGATTAAGTTAAGAGAATGAGAATTGAGTCATTCAATTTCTTGATTTTGCAAAGAAAAAAAAAATTCCTAAGGAGAAGGGGATTTTTTTGGTGTCCTTGTAAAATTTGCCAAAATATGCACAAACATCCAAGGGATGAAATATTCAATCATTTAGGTTGTGATGGAATTATTCAAAATTACATGAAATGCGTATGACATGGTGAAGTGACAAAAAGAAGACCTCTGTCAGATACAGTTGAAGATGATGATGAACTTATGAATGATACTCTAGAAGACATGATTCGTGATATTGGGGTAAATGCTTTTATGATTGCTAATATAGTAGATACTTTGCAAAATAACATGGAAAAGTCATTGTATCCAGGATGCAAAAGTTTTACAAGATTGTCAGGTGTGTTAAGACTATTTAATCTTAAGGACAAAGGTGGTTGGATGGATAAAAGTTTCACTTAATTGCTTGAATTATTGCAAGAAATGCTTCCAGAAGGTAACACGTTGTCGAACCATAGTTATGAGGTCAAGAAGATATTGTGTCCAATGGATTTGGATTATGTCAAAATACATGCATGTCATAATGATTGCATATTATATAGTAAAGAATATGAAAACTTGAAGGAGTTCCCGATATGTGGGGAGTCACGCAACAAGAAGAAGGTTAATGGTGTTAAAGGCGATGATAATGTTACTAGAAAGGGTATTCCTTCCAAGGTGGTGTGGTACCTACCGGTAATTCCAAGGTCTAAGAGATTATTTGCTAATGCATATGATGCAAAGAATACTAGATGGCATGCAGATAGAAGACTGTGTGATTGAAGAATTCTCCATGTAGCTGATTCATTGTAATGGAAGAAAATTGATTCCTTGTTTCCAGATTTTTCACTAGAGCTGAGGAACCTTAGGCTTAGACGTTCCACCGAGGGAATGAACCCTTTTGGTAATTTGAGTACTAATCATACGTCATGGCATGTTCTTCTCATAATTTACAACCTATCTCCATGTTTGTGCATGAAGCCCAAATATATGATGTTATCAATGATGATTTCGGGTCCAAAACAACCAGGGAATGACATAGATGTTTATTTAAATCCATTGATTAAAGACTTAAGACTTTTGTGGCAGAAAGGTGTTGATGTTGATGATGCGTATACAGGTGATAACTTTAAGTTGTGTGCCATGTTATTTTGCACAATCAATGACTTTCCTGCATACGGTAATTTGTCTAGTTACAGCTTCAAGGGACATAAAGTGTGTCCTATATGTGAATTTGATACATGTTACCACTAATTACAACATGGAAAAAAGATTATTTATCTTGGGCATCAAAAAATTTTAAGACTTAATCATCCATACTGTAGATTGCGAAAGGAATTTAATGGAGAGCGGGAGTTTGATTTCGCTCCAAATCCTTTAACCGGGAATCAAGTTTGTAAAAGACAACAACACATTAAGGTTTTCTTTGGAAAGAAACTAAAGGTAAACAAAAAGAGCCCGTGGAGAAAAATAGTTAGAAAAAAGGTCGGTGTTCTTTGATCTTCCATATTGGTCTAGTCTTGATGTAAGACATGGTCTTGATGTGATGCATGTGGAGAAAAATGTATGTGATAAATTGATTGGAACACTTCTTAGCATTAAAGATAATAAAAAAGATACTAAGAAATCTCGTGAAGATATGTTGGTGATGGGAATACAACAAGAGTTAGCCCCAAAAGAAATAGGAAATAGAACATATTTGCCCCCTGCCTGTCACACTCTGTCTAAAAAAGAAAAAAGTTTTTTTGATTGTTTGCAGGGTATCAAAGTTCCCCCAGGGTACTCATAAAATGTGAAAAAACTTTTGTCAGAGAACGATAACAAATTAGTTGGCTTAAAATCTCACAATTGTCATGTCTTGATGCAACAACTTCTATCAGTGGCTATCTGTGATATTTTACCAAGGAATGTAAGGGTAACTATAATCACATTGTGCTTATTCTTCAATGCTATATGTAGTAAAGTCGTTGATCCTGAAAATATAGACGAGTTGGAACATGAGGCTGCAATTATCTTATGTCAATTATAGATGTTTTCTTTCCATCATTCTTTGACATTATGGTTCACTTAGTTGTTCATCTAGTAAGGGAAATTAGAATTTATGGTCCAGTTTATTTACAGTGGATGTATCCGTAGAACGATACATGAAGATCTTCAAAGGGTATACATAAAATCATTACCGTCCGGAAGCTTCGATCATTGAACGGTACATCACAGAAGAAGCTATTGAGTTTTGTACAATGAATTTGTCAGAAGCTAACTCTATAAGAATTCCCGAGTCTCGTCATGAGGGAAGATATGATGGTAGAGGTGCTCAAGGTTTAAATGTTAAAACTTTTAGCCGTGATGTAGTTCTTCAAGCACATTTATATATATTGAATAACCTGGATGAAGTTCAACCTTACTTGACCACTCACAAAAGTCTTATAAAGTAAAAATAGCCCCAGATGAATGAAAAATAGTTGTTTACAGAGCATAACAAAACTTTCATAACTTGGTTTAATGAAAGTGTTTCAAAAGAGAGTACTTGTGCATCAGAGACAGTTAAATGATTGTCATGTATGCCTAAGTTTAATGTAATTAATTGAAGTGCATACGACACAACTAGATGTTCATTCTATACAAAATCAAAGGATGATCGTAGTACCATGCAACATAGTGGGGTTATGGTTAAAGCTGAATCCATGTACTTCTCTAGTTCCAAAGATAACAATCATGTACTAGCCTGTAGAGTGTACTTTGGGTTCATAGAGGTGATTATGGATATTGATTATGTTTCTTTTCAATTGCCTTTATTTAAGTGCAAGTGGATTAACGATAACACTGGTGTAGAAATCTATGAATTAGGATTCACACAGGTTGATCTTCTAAAGGCAACTTATAAGAACAAACCATTCATCATGGAAACCCAAGAAAAATAAGTTTTTTATGTCAGTGATCCTTCTAACCCTAGATGGTCAATTGTACTTCAAGGAAAATATATTCCTGGTAGTATTGATGATAATCAAGATTTTAACTACGAGACCCCTGGTTTCGCAACACATGTACGTCAATCATCTGAAGAAAATGATTCAGATGATGTGCATGCTATTCGTCGTGATCATAAAGAGGGAATATGGAAAACTAGTAAGTAAATGTTTTATATCACTTAGTAATTTATAATTATTCATTTTATTTATTTTTTATTCCTTTTACTAAAGATTTAATGTTGTTGTTGATTATCCTAATTGGTTTAAATTGTTTTTCAAATTATAGGTGTTTAATGGCCGGTGACAAATCTTATCATAAAACTTTTGGACAGTCTACAAGAATTTCTATTTTGGTAATTGCGTTTATTGGTTAATCATTTGATTTAGTTTTGTTGTAAAATTATAAGGTTTGTCCAATTTTTGGCTTTGCATTTGGTGTAAACTATTGCTCTTCTGTGATATGGTTCTGTAATGCAGGTTCAATGTTTCTGTTTCAGAAATATGCAAAATATGGTTTTGTATTCTGTGATATGGTTCTGTAACTCATGTACAAATGAAAATATTTAAAAAAAAATTTCACCCCTCGGTTTTTAAATAAAACCTACATAATAATATAGGGCTATTGCCTCAGTTTTTTAAAAAAACTGAGATTTTATGTTGGGTGTGCCATCCATCTTTGTAAATAATAAAAATGTAGATGATGAGGTTCGAACCCATTATCAGATAACTTCACACCTTGATTATTCATTAACTGAGGTGTTAAGTAGCGTCTTGTCATGTCGCCCTTCGTTACGTCGCTTGGGTAGTCGAGGTTACATCTCTTTCGTGTGTGACGTTAAAAGCGTTATTTATAGTAGTGTTTCCTGAAGATAACAAAAAATTCAAAGAATAGCTACCCAATGTATTGTAGTGGGAGACACAAGGAACCAGCTGATAACATGAACACCAAAAGCAATATCATGTAAGGTAATCGTAAAGTACATCAGGATCCCAACCAAAGTACGATATAAAATAGGATCTGGTGTATTAACACCATCAAAGGGAGCTTATTTCACATTTAATTCAAGAGGACAATTTGTTGCTCTAGTATCAGAAAGGCTAGCTTATTCTAGAATGTTGGAAATATACTTGGATTGAGAGAGAATTTAACATCTAGGAGAGTATGCAATATTAATCCCTAAGAAGTAGGGAAGAGTACCCAAATCATTCATCTAAAACTGTTTGGATAATTATAGTCTCAAATCATAAATCCCGCCAACATCATCACTTGTAATAATCATATAAACATATAAAGAGAGTAAAATACGACCATGAGAGGTGGCCCCGACAAACAAAGTCGAATCATGATCACTAGAGTTGAATCAAGAGATTTAATAATAGTGGTAAACTTCTCAAACCAAGCCCATAGAGCTTGTTTAAAACCATATAGATCCTTCTAAAACTTACACATTTCCTCTTGATTACTAGGAACACCAGAAGAAGGTACCATATAAACTTCTTCGTGCAGATCACAATTTAGAAACACATTTTTAACATCTATTTGAAAATTATGCCACTAAAGAATTGATGTAACAACAATAAAAGTGTGAGTAGTAGTCATCTTGGTTATAATAGAAAATTCCTCTTCATAATCCTAAAATATTGTTGATAGAATCCTTTAGAAAGAAGATACGCTTTTTTAGCGGCAAATAAAGGTTATTATACCTTCCATAACCGTTGGATTGAGGATTGTATATGTTTGTTGCATATGCTTGAGGCAAATCAACATTTGGAGGATCCTCTTGCAAGATAAGACATAAATATGTTGGATGCTCATGAGAAGTGTAAATACCAAAAACCCTAACTATTTGAGCTCTGCCTACTGCTAATTATTTTATAAATGAAGTAATCTCATCAATTATGTTCTCTAGATTCTTTTTTAAAAGTAAAAACAGATTGAATATCATTCACTTATGTTGCTAATACCATTGAAGTTTTTTTGGTTGTGAAATGCTGAGAGTTATGTGACATATTCTCAATCAAGTCTTTTCGTGCTTTTGGGGTTTTATCGGCAAGTGCTCCTCCATTAGTATCATAGAAGATGTTTGTATCCATGATAGGAAACCTTGGTAAAAATATTGGATGAGAAATTCTTCACTATTCTAGTGTTGAGAAAAAGTAGACACAAATTTATTGAATCATTCCAATTACTCATTTAAGGATTATCTTTCAATTTAGTGAATGCCACATATTTCTTTTGTGATTGAAGCAACTCTTTGAGACAAAAAAAAAAAGAAGAAACTTTATAGGCACACATTATTCAAATAATTATAGTTTGTAAAATAATTTTATTGAAGGTAGTACAACCAATCATTTGTGGTCTCTTGAAGTGATAACGAAAATGCAATTACTTTGATATGGTCCTCTGTGACTCCCATAGGCTTCATTCGTGTAGAACACACTATCTGGAATTCCTTCTATTATTTATAAGGATACTTACCTACTAAACAACTAAGCTTTGTCAACAAGTGTATAAAATCATATCTAAGTTCAAAATATACATCGACTTCAGGATATTCAATACACATTGAATAATAAACTACATCAGGTGCACTAAGGTCTCTGAAAGTTTGTTGAGATTCAATCATTTTATGATCTCTACAAATTCACAATTATAATCAAATAAATTATGAATGAAAATATAATCACTTTCATTATCACTAATGTGTGCATTGGTAATAGCTTTATTAAGTCTACGATGTGAATGGAAAGTTCTATCTATTCTAGGATGAAGGGCGTCAGACAAGAAGAACTAGACCTAATCATGAGGTATGAGAAGAAAATAATGAAACGCAATAAATTTTGATAATTCCAACAATATCGTTATTACTAAAATGAAGTGGAAAATAAAAAAATGTTTATAATGAAATCTAAAAAAATAAAAAAAAGACCAACAAACAATTCTCAAAATCAAATAAAGTGATGTAAAATTTTCAATTTTATTTTAGAATAATAAATATTCAAAAAAGCGTTACAGGGAATGAACTAAAATGATGTACTTGGGCTAACCCAAGTACATCTTTTTAATCAAGTACATCTTTTTAATCAGATGAATCAAATTCTTCAACTATCAACAAATCAAACTTCTTGAGCTAATCCAAACACATGATTGGACTAAAATGATGTACATGGAGCCTTTGAATCATGCCTTGAGGGATGAGATCATGTTTTGATGAAAAAGTCAACTCTAAGTTATCTTTGGTCAAAACCCTAATTTGGTGCACCATATGACTTTGAGCTTGATGAACTTGTATTGATGCAATCTTGCACTTGATTGTTGATGAAAGGAAACTCTTTGATCATGTTGAATGAATTGGGAGCTTGAGAAGTTGAGAATCACACAAATCCTTGATTGATCATCTGCTTGAACTTCTTGATTCAAAGCCCTGACTTATAAACAAAGCAAGCAAGGCATATTTTTGTATCTTTCAATGGGTTAGTAATACATAAGAGACACATACAAGGAATGCTTGATGTTATGCTAATGATGCAAATGATGGCGAGATCTTAGGGGTAAAAATTAGGGTATTACAAATGGTTATAGAAGACACTTCATTAGCCCATTTGACTTTGAACATATATGATAGAGTGGCCAATGCATCATCTAACTGGTTCTCTTCCCTAGTAATGTGATGGAAAGTAATCTCATCAATGTAGGGGGTTAGCTTCAAAACGTGCTCTCGGTACGGAATCAAATTGGTATGACGGGTATCCCAATATCCTTTGATTTGATATATGAGAAGTGTCGAGTCTCCATACACTTCAAGAATCTTGATTCTTAGATCAATAGTAGTTTCAATTCCCAGAATACATGCTTCATATTTTGCCATGTTGTTTGTGCATTTGAAACATAGCCTTGCTGTGAAGGGAATATGATGATCTCTTGGAGAAGTTATGATAGCCCAAATTCCACCGCCTAGTGCATTTGAGGCGCCATCAAACAAGAGCGTCCATCGTGACCCCAGTTCTGGTCCTTCATCTAAGCCTGGAATCTTATAATCTCTTAGGTGCATGACATCTTCATCTAGAAAGTCGAGTCTCATTGATTAATAGTCTTCCATCGGCTCGTGTGTAAGATATTCTGATAATACACTGCCCTTAATGGCCTTCTGGGTCACATATTAAATGTCGTATTATGACAACAACATCTGACAGCTAGTGATTCTTTCAGTTAATGCAGGTTTTCAAAGATGTACTTGATGGGATCCATCTCTGATATCAACATCATCGTGGAAAATCATATACTGTCTTAGGCGACGAGCGACCAATGCTAGTGCAAAACATGTTTTTTGTAGCAATGAGTACTGGATTTTACAATCTGTAAACTTCTTACTCAGGTAGTAGATAACATGTTCTTTTCTACCCGTTTCATCGTGCTATCTCGGTACACATCCCATGGATTCATCAAGTACCGTGAGATACATAATAAGAGGCCTTCATGGCACTAGAGAAACCAAGATTTATGGTTCTTGCAAATACTATTTGTTTCTATCGAATGCCATTTGGAAGTTGTCGTTCCACTTGAAAGCTTGATATTTTCTCAACAACTTGAAAATTGGTTCACAAGTGGCTATCAGATGCGAGATGAATCTGGCAATATAATTTAGTCTTCCTTAGAAACCACATTCTTGCTTCTCTGTATGAGGTGCTGGCATGTCTTGAATGGCTTTGACCTTGTCAGGATCAACTTTTATACCGCGTTGGCTCACAATGAACTCCAACAACTTTTTAGATCTCACGCCGAAAGTGCACTTAGCAAGATTCAGACGTAGTATGTACTTCCTCAATCTGGAAAACAGTTTCCTCAGATGAATAACATGATCTTCTTTAGTCTAAGACTCAACAATCATGTCATCTATGTAGACTTCAGTCTCCTTATGCATCATATCATGGAAGAGAGTTACCATGGCTCTTTGATAGGTTGCCCCAACATTTTTCAGGCCGAAAGACATCACCTTGTAAGAGTAAGTGCCCTATGGTGTAATGAAAGTTGTCTTCTCCATATCTTTAGGAGAAATCTTGATCCGATTATATCCAGAGAATCCATCCATGAAGGAGAATACAAATAAATGGGTTGTGTTATCTACTAATACATCGATGTGAGGTAAAGGAAAATCATCTTTAGGACTAGCTCTATTCATATCTCTATAATCCACACACATTCTCACTTTGCCATCCTTCTTAGGAACTGGCACAATATTTGCAATCCATCGTGAGTACGTTGAAACATCTAAAAAACCTGCATCAAATTGCTTCATGACTTCTTCTCTGATCTTAACAGCCATTTCTGGTCGAGTTCTTCTCAGCTTCTGCTTGATGGGCGGACATTCAGGCTTCAATGGTAGTTGGTGCATAACAATGTTGGGGTCGAGTCTTGGCATATCTTGATAGGACCAAGAAAACACATATGCATATTCATGTAGAAGCTTGATCAGCTCCTCCTTCACGCTCTGATTTAAGACGGTCCCAACCTTGACTTCCTTTGCATCTTCCTCAGTCCCCAGATTGATCACATCCACTGCTTCCTGATGAGGCTGAATCATCTTTTCCTCTTGCTTCAATAGTCTGGCCAACTCTTCTGAGAATTCGCAGTCTTCCTCACCATCTTTTTTAGCTTGGTTAATCGGGAGGTCAAAGTCACAGGGAAATATAACATTATCGTGTTCAATGGAGTCAATTATTAATGATCTGCATGGAAATGATATTTCTTTTTAGATCAAGTAATTTTGAAAAGTGAAAAGTGACATGGAATAGAAATTGCCATTTTTATTTATTTTTTGTTTATTTATTTGCAAAAATTGAAAAAAAATGAAAGACAAGGATCTCAAAAATGTACTTGTATTGATGATAAAGTCAAAATATTTAAAACAAGAGGGGCCCTACAAAGTTATCTATATGCCTTGGGCTTGGCATAAGATTTTTTTGAAAACAGGAAATTACTTTGAACAAGAAACAATCTCCGGAATATTTGTTGCCTTCCAGTTGGTAAGAGCAACATTCAGAGGTCCACAAAACACCATCTTGGCAGTTCCTCATCTTCATCCCCAACATCATTCACTTGATCATCACTTTGAAAACCCGCTTTGGAGAACATTTCTTGGATGCTAGGTGTCGCGGTGAGAATCGGATATCAAGCTATTGAATTAACTTGAATCACAAATCATAATTCACCACCGATTTTTAATTTATCCAAGGGAAGGGAAAAAGAACGAATAACCCATAAATATGCAATGCAATGCAAAAGCAAAAGAGAATATAAGGTTCGGGGGTTGGTTATACCTAGGGAAGGTGCTAGAATCCTAAGTATCCGTAGTACTCTAGGGAAGGTGTTATTTGTTATCTGTTTGCTAAGGGTAAAAGGAAAGTAAGTCCTAAGGTGTTATCCCTAAGTATGCTCGCCAAGACATCGCATTTCGTGCCACGTATCTTGACTAAAAAGAATCATAGCATTCATAGTTCCCCTCACTAAGGGTAAACAAAGTTTGTTGGTTGGTTTTAGGAGAAGAGGCAAGTTGTCATCTTAAGGAGAATACTCAACTTAAACCACCACAAACATATGGAAGACGAATCTCTGCTTCACGTTAAGAGAAGGGCTCCAACTCGGATATGTAATCAATGAGTATGCTACATACCTCTCTCAAGTGGAAAAGAATCTACATCTTTCTTAACTATGTCACAGGGTAGGAGAATTACATCTCAACTAGGGATGAATCATGTCTAATTCTCTCATGGGAGAAGAAGGGAACCTACTTGTAGGTTATCTAAAGGTGAAAACATCCTAAAGGAAACTAACCTAAGGATACAGACTAAGTGTATTCACTAAGGTAATCAACCTAAAGGGGAATAAGGATCAAGCAGAGAAGTGAGAAGAAGAAGAGGGAAATGCAAAAGGTATGCAATTCACATGATAGTGTAGTCAACCAAAAAGTTCTTCCCTTGGACTCACAACAGAGGCAACCAAAACATCAAAAGAATGCAAATGATGGACATAAAAAGTCATATCCAAAGATAAATGATAAATATCAAAATGTAATATAACATCCAATCAACTTATCAAACAAAGTATCACATCATGGACCAAGTATGCATCATGTTAAACATAAATGAGAAACAGGTATGCAAAGCACATAAGGGTAGAGAACCTTAAACAGTCATTAAATATAAAAGTAACCAAGTAAGATAGACAAAGATGAAATGAGAACAAAGAAGGGAAGTGGCTACATTATATTATGTTCAACTCATAACAAATACTAGAAGAGAAGCAAAATCATACAAGACATGCATCACACCAAAGCTCCAACAGTTGACCACATATAACTCATACATAGCACACTTCAAAAGATTAGTCATGTGGAACTAGGATTATAAACCAAGTAAGGGCAGCAACATAATCATGAACATAAATATAAACACCCACTCATGAATACACAAGAGAAACAACAAGGATTGAATCCAAAACATGCATCAAGGTTAAGCAAGCATACATCATGATCATCCTTAAAGAAAAGGAAGTGCTCAAGCAAGGAACAAATCACATATGATCAAGTAAGACATACCATAACATCAATGTCAGAATCATACTCAAATGTATCATATCACATTAAATTCCAAAATATCAAACAAAGTCCACAATCAACATGCTCAAAAGAGTTAGGCAAATACCATTCAAACCACTTATAAAGGAACAAAGATGATCATGTGAAGAAATGGAAGAAGAAAGATCAAACAAAGACCAATATATCATGAAATAAAACACTCAAACCAAGTCAATTCAAACTCATAAGAACTCACAATTAACCATTAAGGTCATACAAGAAAGTACCTTGAGAAACTAGGTCAAGCACAAAAGGGGTAAGCTCAAAACATCATCAACTTATGAATTTAACCAAAAATAAGAAAATACACAAATGATAATGAAATGAAATACATAATCAAGATAAGGAAGCATGTAATCACATTCAAAAGCATTTCAAAATTCAATCAAGCACGAGTGATCAAAAGGTTAGAAATTAGGTCAAACACTAAGCATATTCAAACAAAAGACACAAGCTACAACTAGGCGTCAAGCAAGATGGAAGAAATGACCTAATGAAACTCAAATAATGGCTATACCTCATGATATTTCAATCAAGAATAAGAGGGGAAAACAAACCCTAAGTGTTTGCACAAGTGCACCCCTAATCAATCCACAAAGTTCAAACACATTCAAACAATTAAACATACAATGCATCATGCATGAAGAATAGCTAAGAGGCTTCAAAAATTAAGGAAAAATGGTCATAGTATCAGGAGGTCAATGGCTTAATTTGCTCTAAAAGAGTGCCTAAGAGTGTGTACAAAAGATACTCAAAACATCTCAAACATTAGGCAAACACACAAACTATTGATCAAAAAAGTTAAACACCAAGAAACATTTCAAACAAAAGCCAAAATACATGATCAAAACATCAAATTAACATCCAAATTTCCTACATACAGGTGCCTAAATGAGTACAAAATATTGGATCAAGAAGCAATTGGAAGAGGCATGAACCAAGACATTGTTTCAAAACTAGTTCAAATGAACACATCATGAAAATAAATCAAAATAAAATAAAAATAAAAATAAAAATTAAGAAAAATAAAATAAGATGTCAAAGTATCTAGAAAATATTTTTGTGGAATTTTATGATATTAGGAACTATTGAAAATAAATCAAAACAAAAGAGAAAGAAAATAAAACAAAAAAATAAATATGAGACAAAGGGGGTGTAGCAGCAATTATAAAAATAACATGATTTCAGTTGTAGTGTGCAAATGGGCCAGAATCAGGGGGTGGGAAGAGCAAGTAAACCAGGCCCATGTCAAACAAACCAACACACATCAGAAAAAATGAAATGCATCATTTCATTAATCAGAGGTGGACACAACCTCGTGCCACGCACACACCACATCACCCACACCTCAGCAGGTCCAACCAGTCAACCCTCCATGCATGAAAATACACATCAGACGCCGGAGCTAGGGCTCTGATTGTCTTCTCCAATCAGACCCACCGGTGTTGTCTACAAAACTCAATAAAAATCAAAACCCCATACATCATTTTGAAGGAAATTTCATGAGGCACAAGAATCTGACCTTAGGTTTTCAAAAAGGTTCCTCTAACATGGTGAAAACTCAACACAAAATTTTAATACACAAACTAAAAGTTGCTTAAACAAGCACAACAAGCATTCAAACATTGCCTACACATGGTAGGGCTTCAGATGCAACCAACATGAACCTATATTTGTGACTAAAATGGGAGATTCGAAGTGAAGAAAGTTACCTAACGGAGCAACTCCGTTGGTCCTTCAAATGATGCTTAAGCTTCACTTTAAGCTCACCAATGGCCTCCTTGTGCTCCACTGAGTAGGAATCAAGCAAGAAATGGATGGAAACTTCAATAAAAATGCAGATTCAAAGTGAGAGAAAACTTGAGGAATTTGAGTTGTTTCAAGCTTGTTCTGCAGCAAATGATCCTTTTCCTCACGTTTAGGGTTTGCATGGGATTATATATGGTGGGTTAAGATGGTTTTTGGCAGCCCATAATGTGTGTGTGAGCTGTTTTACAAACATTCCAAAAAAACTCAAAAGGTGAGTGTACACGAATTTGGATGGTTCTCTCACTACTTCAAGTCATCATTCAGTACAAAAGAGGGTAAGAAAATGAATTTGGATGGTTGGATGAAAAGGAAATGGATTTGTGAGATATTTTGATAATTTATGATTATGGTGTGAAAGTTTGAAAAATGCTTGAAAATGGGAATGTATGCTTGCCCATTTTAAGTAATTTTGATGTTGTTATGTGATGATGGTGACATGGTACAAAAGAGAAATAAGAAATGCCCAAAATAGTGACTTGAAAAGCAAGAAAACCAACCCATGTCATATAACCATGTATGCTTGTTCACCATGCCCTAACTTGCATCATAAAACATCAAATGACATGAAATTTGAGGTCATGATAAAGGCAAGACCTTGAGGCACAAGTTTCATGTTGTAGGTAACTTGATTTGAAGCTTTGAAGTTCATGAATTTTGGCCTTGAAGTGGATAACCAAAACTAAGTCATCCAAAAATGGCATTGACTTAGAAAGATCATAACTTGAGTTCTACAATTGGGAATGACGAGTTCTTGCACTTTTTGGAAAACTTAGAGGATGAAGAAGAACTCTTATGTTTGAAGGAAATTGAGGAAAAGCTTGGATCCATGTGAAATTTGTCTTAGAAGTTGGTTGCCTTTGGATGATTCTAAATCCTTTCAATTTTGAGACACCAACTTAAAGACATCAGAACTTGAGATGTGTAAATCCAATGGAGGAGTTCCTTTACTCAAAATAAAGCTTGGAGAATAAGAAACAAATCTCATGTTTAAAGGAAAGTGAGATGGAGCTTGCATCATGATGAAACTTGCCATGGAAGTTAGGTGCTAAGAGAAGGGATTTTACACTTAGGAACCTCTAAAACCCTAATTTAGCAACCTCTTGATTTTATGCTTATCCTTGATTCTTCTTGATTAAATCTCACCATGGCACTTACAATGACTTGAGATGGCCTCTCATGACCTAAATTACCAAAGGTCAAGCCTTGAACCCCTTCAGAACCACAGTTGACTTTTCTTTGACCAGATGAAAATCTTGACTATTCCTCAGCCTACATGTACCTCTGAGGGACTTTGTGATGAGCCATGAGCCACATAAGAACTTTGGAAAGCAATAATGATCCAAATGGACAAGGCTTGCCTCAAGAATCAACCATAAGATGTCTCTAGTCAAAACCCTAGCCTTGGTTCCACTAGTAGCTCGATCACCTGTACAACCTTCTAACCCTAATCTTGGTGAACACATGATCTTTTTGAGATGTCTTGGAGTATATGAACCCTTGGCTTGAAAAACCCTAGTTCTTGATTAGGAGTAATTGAGCCTTTGAAACACTTGATGTGAGGTCATTTGGTCTTAAATTTGATGAAGAGGTCTTTTGAGAACATGAGAACATGGTGAGTTGAAGATTCCTCCAATACTTGACTGGTTAACCCTTTAACTTCCTTGGAACGGAAAACTTAATCCACAGATGAACAAAAAGCAAACAACACAAAGCTAAAAAGATGGTTTAGTCATGCATAGATGATTGACCTAAAAATGATGCAAGAGGAGGTGGAATCTTGGGGTTAAAAATTAGGGTGTGGCACTAGGAATCTACCCTAGATGTATCTTCTGATTTATGGTATGTTCGAAAGTCGGCTGATATCCCAATCCAAATTTGTCTTCCTTATCTGGAAATTCAATCACCTTGCCCCAGCTTCCAGGACAACCAGCTTTAGTAACTGCTTTCACATTCTTCCATGAAGACATGGCCATTTTGGGTTATTTAACAGGCTTTGGCATTGTCTAGACCACATTCACCACTTCAAGGGTATGGAAAATAGTTTCCACAATTTCTTCATTTACCTCAATGTATTTGAACGAAGAAAGATGACTGGAAAAAAATATATTCCTCTCCGGATATTGAAACCAACTTACCAGAAGTGACAAACTTCAACTTCTGGTGGAGTGTCGAGGTGATAGCTCCAACAGCATGGATCTAAGGTCTACCCAATAAACAATTGTAGGCGAGCCTGATATCCATAACCTGGAAGGTAATACGGAAATTTTGAGGACCAATCAAGATAGGGAAATCAATTTCACCGATAACAGTGCGCTTGGACCTATCAAAAGCTTTCACCACAAGAGCATTGGGCCTCATTTTTACGTCTCTAATATCTAGACGCGCTAGAGTAGTCTTCAGAAATACGTTCAAAGACGAACCTGTATCCACCAATACTTGCGCCAAGGTAAATTCTGCACATTTGATAGAGATGTGAAAAGCCATGTTGTGTTCTCACCCATCGGGAGGAATATCTTCATCAATAAACATCAAACAACTACCAACATTAAGATTGGCAACCACATCATCAAACTGGTTAACAACTATGTCTTCTTCAACGTAAGCCTCATTCAAGAACTTAAATAAAGCTGTCTTATGAGCCTGAGAACACATAAGAAGAGAAAGGATGGAGATCTTTGATGGAGTCTGGTTGAGCTGATCCCCGACCCTATAATCACTTTTCTTGATAATCTTTAAGAACTCCCTATCTTGTTCAGCAGATGCCACCTTCTTTATTAAACTTTCTACTGCTTCTAGTGAAACAACCTCTTTCCCCTTGTTGATTCAACTGTGTCTCTTTGGCTTTACTCTGTATTACTTTAGGAGAGAAATCGCTTCCACTTCGAGTCATTCCGCTGGCCCTAGCGATATTAGTCACATCTTGATCCTTCAAGATCAATTGTTTTCCACCTACATAAACTGCGGGATCATAGTTCCAAGGGACATCTTTTGTACTTTCAAATGATAAAGGAGGAAGCACATGTATTAAAATTGGCTCGATCTGCTTTACCGATGTTGTATCGGCATTTCTTTGATAAGGAATCACAAAAGGCCTGGGAAGCCTATCTGAGTCAAACACAAGCACAATCACAAAAAAATCTTCATCAACCCTTGCTTTGGTAAACTAAATAACCCGTTGATCCATCAAACATTGAAGACACACTCTAAATTCAACACAGTGATCTGGGTTAGATGAACACACCACACACTTGTCATGTACTTCTTTCATCAATTCCGCCTCGACCAATATAGCATAGATTACGAACAAGGGAGATTTCAAGTTAAACACAACCTTTATCAAGCTTTTATTAGTACAACTTTCAATACCATTGACGCCTGGACCACCATGTCTAGGTAAAGGATTGTTCCCTGTATTTGGAACATTAGTAAAAGACAAAATATTCTGGTCTATCAATTCTTGCACTCGGAGTTCAAAAACACGACAATTCTCTATTGTATGCCCTTCTGAGTTGGCATGGAAGGAATGTCTAGAATTGTCATCATACCAGAGTTTTTAAGGCTTTATCATTAGTGTTAGTGTTGTAGGCATGACTGTTCCGTTCTGGATTAGATAAGGTAGTAGTTGAGAGTACGTCATCGAGATAGGAGTGATATCTGTGTTATTATATGGTCGATAAGGTATTTGCTGATTTTTTCATTATTGTTGGACCGAACATTGTTGATTGTTCTGTTGATTTCTTTATTGATACGGAGGTGGAGAAGCCTGGTACTGAGGTCTTGGAGTTATCATTGGAGCTAGCAATGGAACTGGAGCAACAGGTCGATAAGGTGCGGAAGGGTATTAAGCAGCTGCCACATAGGGGTATTGAAAGTAAGGCATTAGAGATGGTATCAGAACTGGAGCAATAGGCCGATAAGGCGCTCGCTGTGGTGCTTTCCCCCACTGAGAAGAGATGGCATGTGTCTCGCCTTCTTTCCTCTTGAATCCGTTGAAAGGTTTCTTCAAAATAGCTTGACTACTGGCACCACCTTGAATTTTACCACTCTTCAGACCTTCTTTTACTCTTTCACCGACAATCACCATGTTTGAGAAGCTTGCAGACACATT
Organism: Lathyrus tuberosus; assembly: GCA_022829125.1. Lineage (NCBI taxonomy): Eukaryota > Viridiplantae > Streptophyta > Magnoliopsida > Fabales > Fabaceae > Lathyrus > Lathyrus tuberosus. The sequence goes on from JALAZF010000093.1 coordinate 11,683,385, forward strand.
ATTGTTCAGTCGTTCATAGTTTTGTCTTTGCAAAGTACCCATGAATATGTCAATTAATTCACGGTATGCTAGAGGTGGATGTACTCTTGCAGCCAGTTCTCTCCAGTGCTACGCGTATTCTTTACAAGATTCACTGTCCTTTTGAGCCATAATCTAAAGTTGAGTACGGTTCAGAGCCATATCAGTGTTATACTTGTATTATTTTTTGAACGCATCAGCCAGCTCTGCCCAAGTGCGTAGATTGCTGCACTCTAATTGTATATACCATTAGGTAGATGCCCTAGTCAGGCTATCTTGAAAATAGTGGATCATGAGCTTGTCATCTCTTGCATATGCATCCATCTTTCTGCAATACATCTTCAAATGGATATTTGGATAGTTTAGACCTTTGACCTTATCAAATTCTCGCACCTTGAATTTAGAAGGCATCACAACATTGGGTACTAAACACATTTCCAGAGCACTAAAATTGCTTGAGTTATAACCTTCTAAGACCTTCATCTTCTTTGCTAAGGTATGAGACATCTGCATGGCTTCAGAATCCTGAGCAACAGCAGGATTGACGGCTGGAGTAGCTCTATGATAATTCTACATTTTATATTTATCCTAAAGTTCCTCATCAGTAAGAGGAATATGGATCTGATTGACAACAGGAGGTCCTTGTGCAACAAGTCCATCAGCAACCATAGAAGCATGCATATGATGAGGTACATGAGTTCCCTCAGGGTGAGAAGTGAACCCATGAGTAATACCATAGACCATCGGATTGGGAATAGGACCTGAAGGTCGTAAAGGTGAAGCAGGCCTCGGAACAATGACATCATTCCTTGTAGAGATGGCAGCACGAACCTCTTCTCCCCTTCTGGCTAGGGTCACCATTGTCTATGGTATCTGATCGATATTTCCCTTGTGAGAGTCCATATTTTCCTCATTTCAGCTTGTTCTTCTTGAATCTGATCCATTTATTTCTTTGTATTGGCACGGGTAATGTACTTACGTTGAGGAATCAACTTGATTTAACTGAAGATGAGGAGAAATGAAAATGAGTTTTTGTTTTGAGGAATGAAATGCATGATGTATATTTGATGCATATGAATGGTGAAGGATGTTTTTATGTTTTATGTTCATTTTTATTTTCAGGGAAACACTTAGATTCACTGCTTTTTTATAGCAAGTATTCAGAAAGATCATGAGAACAAAAAGAATGAGACCAAACTTTGGTACAAAAGCCAAAACCTTCATTCATTCAATTCAAAGTAGAGTACAAGGGTTTGGTACAAAATCCTTTCGGACATAAAGAAAAGTACAACACAAAAGTCAAACTGCAGGCTTTCGCTGATTTATCTCTTCCAATTCTTTCTTGAGCCTCTGCATTAGGCTTTCACAAAACAAGACAAAGCTGATCACTGAAGGAGGAGTGTTGTTGTCATCTAGGTATTCTAGAGAATTACTTAGCAATAAAGTCACATCCTTGGTTATCCAATTATAAAAATCCACAAGACTTGTGAACTTATCACGATAGTCATCCCTATCTTCATTCTGAAAGGTGATGGTTCCCTCGTAGGCATCCAAGTTTGCATTCACATTATCTCTTTCCTCCAGCCATTTATCGTATTCCACTTGTAAGTATTCAAGTCGGCTCTTCCAGTACTATTCCCTATTATGAGTGGCAACCATTGCTCTCTTATTCTGGTGGCGTTTATGTTTTGCATTCTCTTTTGCGTCATGAAGTGAAAACCTTAGGTTTTGTATCTAAGCCTCAAGTGCCTCCCTCGTATCTTTCTTCTCCTTTGTAGCACGTTTAAACCAATGTTCCCTATCTTTTCAGTTCCACTTAGCCTTCTTCAACTTTCCTTTGACAGTACCTAGATAAAGGTCAACTTGTTCCATCATGCCTTGACCCTCTTCCTCTTGTATTCTTCTTTATAAACTCTTTCTTCATTTGCCTCAAGTTGGGTTTTCTTCTTCCTGAGTTCCCACTTATGTTTATGCATTGCTTCACGGGCTCGGTGAAGGCTCAACTGGAGCTCTTTGTTTTCCTTCTCCAATCTCAAGATTGTGGCCTTAAGTTCTTTAGCTTCCTCCATAAGGATGCGTGTAGGCTCTGGGAGACTTGTGCGCATGGTAGGATCATGAGGATAAGGTAGCTTATCTTCAGCAGCTCTGGCTTGGACCCAACTCATGTATAGATCTCCCACTATACAGTTCTTTCCCCTAAGTTCCTTCCTTCTCTACTGATTTTGGTCCAAGCACGACTTGTCTTTTTTATGAGATCAAAGTCCTGCACTCCTTCACCCAAAATAAAACTTTCTAACTTGATATCTTCAGGTTTGTCCATCACAGGTAACCCAAGTTGTCTCCTAGCAAGCACGTGATAATAATTGATACAACCTCGAGTTCCTATCAGTGGTACGTTAGGCAAGTTGCCACACTTGGTAATAATCTCCACATCATCATAAACACGGGAGTACTAAGTGATGTCATATGCAGTAAGAGACATGATTCGGTGAGACCACTTGAGGTTCTCTTTGTTCTAAACGAAGGCCCATTTTTCTGGTAAGTGAGATAAGAACCACTTGTACAACAAAGGGGCACACCATTGTCCTTCTTCTCATTTATCCAATGGATAGAGTGATAAACATCTGCAATCAAAGTGGGAACAAGATTCCTGAGCAAGAAGATGCGTATGGAGGTAATGTTAATGAACTCATCAATGTTCGGAAACAATAAAATCCCATAGAGTATCAAAGCTAGCACAACACTGAAGGGGAATCATTCTTTCTTACTCTTGAAGATAGAAGCTTTCTCTATCAAGAACTTCAAAGAAAAATCCAAAGTGTCTCCTTTTGGCCTAAGGTTAGTTGCCACTTCTGTTATTTCTGTGATTTTGTGGTTGACATTTATTTTGCTAAAACTATTATAGCAGCAAGATGTTGTAACATGAAGTTCTAAGTTGCTGCATTCAACATGTCAAATGAAGATGTCCCATACCTGCTCATAGGACATCGCGTTTGGATTCAGTTTTGAAAGCAGATTCTGTTGTTGTGAATTATTACTAAATATTCACTGAATATTTAGTTATCCTATGTGGCATCCAAAGCATTTTTGGATTGTGTTTATTTGTTGATTTTTCGGATTTGCTGCTGTTTCTAATTATGGAGACATAATAGGAAACTTTGGATTGAAGACCTATTTTGTTGGAGTTAATTTTGCAGATTTGTGAGCAGTCTATTTGTTGCGTTTTTGAAGCCCAATTCAGTCCAGATTAAATGCTATATATTGACTGATGTAAACCTAGTTTAGGTGTAGAACTTACTTGTGTTTTGTTAGGGTTTTTCGAGTGTATTTTGTGAGCCTAACTGGTATCATCCCGATAACAGTATAAGGACTGGTTTTTGTGTTGTAAGTTCTGTCAATTACTCATAAGCTTTTAAGAATTGAGTTTCTTGTGTGTCAATTCTCATAAGCTGTGAAGTATTGAGGATTGTGTGTTTTGAAAGTGTGACTTTCGGTTTGTTTCTTGTGTGGAAAGGTACCAATCATGGGTTGTGGTTGTAAAGGGATTTGAGGAGGGCCTCATACCTAGGAGAGTCTTAGGTAGAAGTCATAGGAAGGGTAGTGATTAAGTGAGCAGATTATTCGATTGTTGTATGATCTGTGAATTGATACTATCATATATTGATTTCGTCCCTGGCTTGGTAGCCTTAGAGTAGGTGTGTTAGACCGAACTGGGTAAACATATCACTGTGTTATTTACTCTCTGCATTGTTATTTTATTTGTTATCTTGTTCATTGTGTTGGATATCAGTGTCTCAACATCTGTATAGGACATCTGATATCTGTGCCAGAATCCTATGTTAGAGAACTCACTAAGGAAGAAGTCTTCACAAGGTTTTCAGAGTTGTGTATCAAGAATGAAGAAAGGTGCCAGATAATATTGGAATAGAATATTCTGATAGCTCAACTAGAAGCTGAGAAGGAAGAACATCTATCAACCATTGCTGATCTGAAAGAGGAGGTTGAATGGCAAAAGTCAAAACTTGACAATATGACCAAGTCTATAAGAATGCTAAACAATGGTACCACGCAGCTGGATGAGATTCTTCAGACTGGGAAAGAAGCTGGAAATGTGCAAGGCCTTGGTTTTAACAATCAAGCAGAGACTTACAAGAAGCCTGTATTGAAGTTCGTCCCTCAGAAAATAAAGCAAGAAGTGGGGATGTCAAATCACATGTTTCAACATCAGATGAAGCATCAGAAAAGAGTTTGTAGATCAAGGTATAAACCATGGAGATGCCATTACTGTGGAAAGATTGGTCACTTAAAGTCCTTTTGCTACAAGCTGCACGGCTATCCCAAAACTGCTCAGCAACAAAATAAAGGACAGAGTTGGGGAAAAGTGAAGAGAAGATGGATTCCTAGACAAATGATGGCTGGTCTCATAGCACATACCTCTCTTAGAGCATTTGCAAGAGAAGATTGATACTTTGACAGTGGTTGTTTAAGACACATGACTGGTGTGAAGAAGTTCTTGTCAGATATCAGGCCTCACTCCACCAATTATGTCACCTTTGGGGATGGATCAAAGGGTGAAATAAAAGGGGTAGGAAAGCTGGACTACACAGGACAACCAAATCTGGATCGTGTTCTATTTGTCAAAGGGCTGACCGCAAATTTAATCAGTATAAGCCAACTGTGTGATGTAGGTCTCAAAGTAAATTTCACCAAATCTGAATGTCTAGTAACCAATGAGAAAGATGAAGTGGTTATGAAGGGAACCAGGTCTAAGGATAACTACTATCTGTGTAATCCTCAAGAACCTGAAAGTCTGTCTACTTGTTTGATGTCAAAGGAAGATGAAACCAAACTATGGCATCAGAAATTGGGTCACTTACACCTGAAAGGGATGAAGAAAGTTATGTCAAGTGAAGCTGTTAGAGGTATTCCCAAGCTGAAGATTGATGAGGATAAAATATGTGGTGAATGTCAAGTTGGGAAGCAAACAAGGGTGTCACACAAGAGGCTTCAACATCTTACCACAACTTCTAGAGTTCTAGAACTTCTCCACATGGACTTAATGGAACCTATACAAGTTGAAAGTCTTGGTGGGAAGAAGTATGCCTATGTTGTCGTAGATGACTACTCCAGATTCACTTGGATAAGTTTTATCAAAGAAAAGTCTGAAGTATTTGCTGCCTTTAAAGAGTTGTGTCAAAGGATTCAACAGGAAAAGGATTGTGGTGTTATTCGAATCAGAAGTGATCATGGGAAAGAATTCGAAAATAGCAGGTTTGAAGAGTTCTGCTTATCTGAAGGAATCACTCATGAATTCTCATCACCGATCACTCCTCAGCAGAATGGTGTGGTGGAACGCAAGAACAGGACTATACAAGAGTGTGCAAGAGTCATGATTCATGCCAAAAAGCTTCCATATCATTTTTGGGCTGAAACCATGAATACTGCTTGCTATATACACAATAGGGTGACTATCAGATCAGGTACTTCTGTCACTCTTTATGAGCTATGGAAAGGTAGAAAGCCAAATGTGAAGTATTTCCATGTGTTTGGTAGTAAGTGCTATATCTTGGCGAATCGTGAGCAGAGGCGAAAGATGGATCCTAAGAGTGAGGAAGGAATATTTTTGGGATACTCTACAAACAGTAAAGCATATAAGGTATTTAATTCCAGAACTAAGGTGATGATGGAATCCATAAATGTGGTGGTTGATGACTCTGGCAAAGACGAAGATGTCCCAGATGATGTTGGAGCATGTCTGCCCATGAACAATGAAATCTCCCAAGACATTGAGTCTGTAGAAGATAGTGCTCAAGAAACCAACATTAGACCTGAGAATGAAGAGGTAGAGGATGCTAACAGGGGACCTTCTATAAGGATTCAGAAGGATCACCTTAAGGAATTCATTATTGGAGATCTGAATGAAGGTGTAAGAATCAGAACGAGGGAGACTGTGTCAAATGCATGCTTTGTTTCAGAGATTGAACCAAAGAATGTTAAAGAAGCTTTGACAGATGAGTTCTGGATAAGTGTTATGCAAGATGAACTTTTTCAATTCAAGAGGAATGAAGTCTGGGAACTGGTACCACGACCAGCAGGAACAAATGTGATTGGAACAAAATGGGTTTATAAGAATAAGTCTGATAAACAAGGAGTTGTTACCAGGAACAAATCCAGATTAGTTGCTCAAGGATACACACAGATTGAAGGAGTAGACTTCGATGAAACATTTGCCCCTGTGGCTCGTTTGGAATCTATCAGATTGCTGCTAGGAGTGGCATGTTTGTTGAAATTCAGATTGTTTCAAATGGATGTCAAGAGTGCCTTTCTGAATGACTAACTTAATGAGGAAGTCTATGTTGAGCAACCTAAAGGGTTTGTGGATCCAAATTTTCCTGATCATGTTTACAAGCTGAAGAAGGCTTTGTATGGGCTGAAACAAGCTCCACGAGCTTGGTATGAAAGACTGACTGAGTTCTTAGTCAACCATGGGTACAGGAAGGGTGGTATTGATAAAACAGTTTTTGTCAAGGAGAAGGACGGGAAACTAATGATTGCTCAGATTTATGTAGATGATATTGTGTTTGGTGGGATGTCGGATGAAATGGTCCAACATTTTCTCAACCAAATGCAACCTGAATTTGAGATGAGCTTGGTAGGTGAATTGACCTACTTCCTTGGATTACAAGTCAAGCAGATGGAAGACTCCATTTTTATTTGTCAGAGCAAATATGCGAGGAACATTGTGAAGAAGTTTGGACTGGATAATGCCAAGCATAAGAGGACTCCTGCTCCTACTCACTTGAAGTTATCCAAAGATGAAAAGGGAGTGAATGTTGAACAAAGTTTCTATGGAAGTATGATTGGCAGTCTGCTGTATCTTACAGCAAGTAGGCCAGACATAACTTTTGCTGTTGGTGTGTGTGCAAGATATCAAGCAGAACCCAAGGTCAGTCACATCAATCAAGTGAAGAGAATTCTAAAGTATGTGAGTGGTACATGTGATTATGGGTTGCTTTACTCCCATGACACAAGTCCCATTTTAGTAGGTTACTGTGATGCTGATTGGGCTGGAAGTGCTGACGATAGGAAGAGTACCTCTGGAGGATGTTTCTTTTTGGGAAATAATCTTATTTCATTATTTAGTAAGAAGCAGAATTCTACTGCTGAAGCTGAGTACATAGCAGCTGGTAGTAGTTGTGCTCAACTGGTATGGATGAAGCAGATGTTATCTGAGTATAATGTCACGCAAGATGTCATGACACTATTTTGTGACAACCTGAACGCTATTAATATTTCCAAAAATTCCATTCAACATAGCAGGACTAAGCACATTGTTATCAGGCATCACTTCATCAGAGAACTTGTGGAGGACAAAGTCATAACTCTTGAGCATGTGAGCACAGAAAATCAGCTTGCTGACATATTTACCAAGGCTCTGGATGCAGTTCAGTTTGAAAACCTGAGGAGTAGACTTGGGGTTTGCATTCATGAAGAACTATAGCAATTAATGTTCCTTCTGGCTACCAGATTGGAAAAAGTAAAGGAGGTTTTGGTAGTGCAGTGTGTGAATGAAGGGAAAATGCTGAAGTTTGTGCATGACATTTGGACATGTGATGTGGTGTGCATCTACTCTCTAATGCAGTTTACTCTGGTTTATTTTTACATTGACTTGTTCTACTTGCCTTTGTCATATTTATGGCTAAAAAGGGGGAGTAGTATGTTTGTGTGGGGAGTGCTTGTGTGGTTGTGCTGCTGCAGTAGTTGAGGGGGAGAATGTGAAATGTTGCTGCAGTGCTTGTGTGGTTGTGCTGCGGCAGTAGTTGAGGGGGAGATTGTGGACTGTTGCTTAGCTGAGGGGGAGTTTTGAAGTGCTGCTATGATGTGTTGTTTGCTATGCTGTGTGTTGTATGCAGCTGAAGGGGAGTGCTGTTATGCTGGATGTTTTTGCTGTGTGCTGTTGGTAGTTGGTGCTTCTTTATAAGTTTCTTTTGTGTGTGTAGTTTTAGCCAAAATAAGCCAAAGGGGGAGATTGTTATTTCTGTGATTTTGTGGTTGGCATTTATTTTGCTAAAACTATTATAGCAGCAAGATGTTGTAACACGAAGTTCTAAGTTGCTGCATTCAACATGTCGAATGAAGATGTCCCATACCTGCTCATAGGACATCGCGTTTGGATTCAGTTTTGAAAGCAGATTCTGTTGCTGTGAATTGTTACTAAATATTCACTGAATATTTAGTTATCCTATGTGGCATCCAAAGCATTTTTGGATTGTGTTTATTTGTTGGTTTTCCGGATTTGCTGCTGTTTCTAATTATGGAGACATAATAGGAAACTTTGGATTGAAGACCTATTTTGTTGGAGTTAATTTTGCAGATTTGTGAGCAGTCTATTTGCTGCGTTTTTGAAGCCCAATTCAGTCCAGATTAAATGCTATATATTGACTGATGTAAACCTAGTTTAGGTGTGGAACTTACTTGTGTTTTGTTAGGGTTTTTTTGAGTGAATTTTGTGAGCCTAACTGGTATCATCCTGATAACAGTATAAGGACTGATTTTTGTGTTGTAAGTTTTGTCAGTTACTCATAAGCTTTTAAGCATTGAGTTTCTTGTGTGTCAATTCTCATAAGCTGTGAAGTATTGAGAATTGTGTGTTTTGAAAGTGTGACTTTCGGTTTGTTTCTTGTGTGGAAAGGTACCAATCACGGGTTGTGGTTGTAGAGGGATTTGAGGAGGGCCTCATACCTAGGAGAGTCTTAGGTAGAAGTCATAGGAAGGGTAGTGATTAAGTGAGCAGATTATTCAGTTGTTGTATGATCTGTGAATTGATACTATCGTATATTGATTTCGTCCCTGGCTTGGTAGCCCCCAGAGTAGGTGTGTTAGACCGAACTGGGTAAATATATCACTGTGTTATTTTCTTTCTGCACTGTTATTTTATTTGTTATCTTGTTCATTGTGTTGGATATCAGTGTCTCAACATCTGTATAGGACATCTGATATCTGTGCCAGAATTTCAACTTCTTCCTTGTCTAAATGTAGAGCAGAAGCTATTAGTTGGTGCTTAGGAAATTCTCCTAGACCAGTGTAAGGGACATCATCTTTGATACCAAGGCCTAATATGTGCATGAACTATTCCAGAGTTGGAGCTAACTGAAAGTCTTAGAATATGAAACATCGCAAGGGAGGATCATAGAACTGCGCTAAAGTGAAAATAGCCCAGACATCCACCTTAGTGTTCAAGAGAGTCAAAAGGTTTCCATATTCATTCTGAAAGTTGTTTCTCATGATTTCTTTGAAGTCCGATACCAAACCCTTGATTAACCCTAGCTTTGGATCCCTGAACTTGTAAGAATAAGTACTTTTCATATTGACACCTATATCTTATGAGTTCCTGCAACAACAAAGTCTTTAGGTTCCTTGAAAATATGCACATTTTAAATGTGTTAGGATAATGAAATGCTCATTTTTATGCATGAACATTTGGGTTTATAACCGTTGGAATATTTTGATTAGTCGATTCATGGAGAAAGTTGCAGGAATAGGAAATCCACCCAAAAGGTAAACTTTATGGTTTAAAAGGTTCCCAGACTCATGGACCCACTCGAAAATATTACCGCCATAACGACTAATCGTAAGACAATGACATCCTCAAGAGAATCTACTCTAGGTGAGGTATTTGTATCAGCCCAACGATACCTAAGTCTCGTATGTCAACACTACATAACCATCGACTCCATGGTTCTAGACACGGTTCCCAGGGTCATGGACCCTATTCAACAATATTATCGTTAGAACGATTAATCATAAGACAATAATATCCTCAAAAGGATCTATTCTGAGTGAGGTCTTTACATCAACCCAACAAGTCCTAAGTCTTGTAGGTCGATACTACACAACCATCGGTCATAAAAGCCATTGGTTCAAGGTTCTACTAAAGGTCCTTAGGAATCATAGATCGAGGATGAAAATATCACCGCTAGAACGACTAATCGTAAGACAATAATACTTTCAAGGGATCTCATCTGAGTGGGGTTCTCGCATCAACCTAACAAGTCCGATGTCTCACAGGTCGACACTACACAACCACCATCCTAACTTAAGTTTTTCTCCTAGCTCGGGTATGGAGCATTTCCTCACACAAATGCCAATAATCAGAGAGCTCCAACGGTATCATATCACAATATACAACATTTGGATATACATATGAGAAAGGCATATAAAGATAAATCAAATAAGAAGCAAAAAAATAAATAAAAGCATAGTCACTAGCTGTCATGGTACGAAAAATACCCGAGTGTAAGGAATGCTCGAAATATAAACAAAATAGTGTTTCCACCGAACTATATTTATTCCCAAATAGGGAAAGGGGAAATATCATTAAAACCCATGAAAAACAAAAAGAAAATGGTTGTCGCAACCAGATAGGGCTCGGGAGTCGGTTACACAAAGCGAAGATATTATCACTTCTCACATCTATCGTACTCGATGGGGCCCATTTAGTTAGTTTCGTGTTAGAGTGTTAGCGTGATATCGTTTGCGATCTTCTACTTATCGAGTGATAAAAGAGAAAGAAAGAAAGGAAAGACTTAGGGTTTTTATTATTATAGCGCTCACCAAGATATCAGAATCCTGTGAATACATATTCTTATGGTCTAATGAGAAATCAGAGCTCAGTAGTTCTACTGACTAAGAAATACTAGGTTAATTGCTTTTAAGGAGTAATCCTTTAGATATATCGAGTGTTTTAAACCTTTACTTACTGCTCACTCTTGGAGACGGAACTCTTTGTTTCTTTCACATCCATATGGATAAGGCATACTCTTTTCTAAAAATAGTTTAAGTTGTTTTAGGGATATAAGCATCCGAACAGGGAGCACTACGACAATATTCAAATGCCTGGGAGGGAAGAGGCTTAAACCCTAATTACTCTCTTTTAAGATTTATTAAGAAACTATGTGATGAATTAAGTCAAAGTTCATTAACGGAAGACAATTATTCACACAGGGAGCTCTACAGCAGTATCTGAATAATCGAGAAGAAGAAGGTCGATACCTAATCATATTTTTCTTCTATAACACAAACTTGACTTAATTCATTTTTTTATTGTGTTTTTTAAAATGGAAAGAAAATGCTCAAACATGGAGCTCTATAGCAGTATTCAAACATCTGAGAAGGGGAAAGTCTAAACATAATTCCCCTCTATCATTTTTATTGTGAAAGCTTTAAAAGGAACAACTTGACGTTAGATCAATTGTTGCAAGTTTATTTATAAAAGAGTTTGGATGTGGCGGGGATGATGCTAGACGTTGAATTCAAATGAATTTGATTTGGGAAAAGTCTCGACGTTGGATCGAGTGTCTGTTTTTGTTCTTTTTTAAAAGTTGTTGATTTTAATTTCTGAATTAACAATCAATCAAGATAATAAAGCAATAAAGAAAAGCGGTATAATTATTACATTTTTAATGAGGATATACAATACGGTAATTTAACAATCCAAGCTTTAATAAATAAATGTAAACAATAGAAGTGTACAATAATAAAATTAATGTGAAAAATAAATCATAGAAAGAGAAATAAATTTGAAAATAAAATAAGAGTTAACTATTGAAATTTAGCGCTATGTTAAGCAATCATAAGGCGATTCATGTAGGAATCAGCCCTATATGAGGCCGGTCAACAAAACTCTATACATTCAAGCAGTTTTTGAAATTAAATATAATTTTAATTCCGAAACTGCAGTGCATTTTTGAAAAACCGATGTTTTCAAAAGATACTTTTACAAGTAAACAAAATAATAAACAAATTACAGAATTTAGCGTTATGTTAAGTAATTGTAAGGCGATTGATGTAGGAATCAACCCTATCTGAGGTCGGACAACAAGACTCTATGCATTCAAGAAAATTATGAAATTAAACTGAATTTTAATTCCGAAACTACAAGGCATATGTGATAAACCGACGAAACCAAAAATCAAACTCTCTTTTAATAATTTGAAATAAACAATTTTAATCAATAAATAAATATAAAAAATAATGATCAACAAATAAAAAAAATAGGGTTAATAGTCATTTACCCCCTGCAATATAGGCAAGTTTTGATTTACCCCCCTTTAAAAAAATAATTTTGGGTTACCCCCCCGAAATTTTGGGGTACCCCCTAAGCGTGTAAAAACCAGGGGGGTAAATAAAAAAAAATATTTTACAGGGGGTAATTTTTCTACCTGGGGGGCAAAAGACGTAGAATTTTAAAATTTCAGGGGGGTAATCCAAAAAACTTTTTTTAAAGGGGGTAAATCAAAACTCGCCTATATTGCAGGGGGTAAATGAATATTAACCCAAAATAATAATAATAATAATAATAATAATAATAATAATAACAATAATAATAATAATAATAATTATTATTATCAATAATAAAAAATAACTACAATAATCATAATTTCAATAATAAACAATATTAGTATATAATCAAATAATAAATAATAAGATAAAAAATGATAATAAAAAAATAATAATCAACCACAATAATAATAATAATAATTAATATTCATAAGTAAATAATAAATAAAAATAATAAACAATAATAATAAATAAATGTATCCAAATATAAATAATAATAATAATTATTATTATATTAATTATTATAATAATAGTAACATATATATATATATATATATATATATGGCAAAATACCCTTTTTGGTTCCTTAACTACCTTAACTATACCTCAGAGTTTATTTTGATCCCTTAACTTTAAAAAGGTCCATATTGTTCCTTAACTCTTCAAAACGTTTCAAATTAGTCATTTTTGGCTAATTAGCGACTAGTTTTTGAATTTTTCCGTCGCTAATAGGACAAAAAAGACTAATATGAAACATTTTGAAGAGTTAAGAGACTAATATGGACCTTTTTAAAGTTAAGGGACCAAAATGGGTATTTGCCATATATATATATATATGGTTCATATCCTATGAGAATGACATTTTAATGTAAGAACATGAGAATGAATCTGAATCATTAGATTTTAAAATAAATGGTGGAGATTATGTGTGGTTTTTGTTTTTCTCTCTGCTCTATTATTAAAACAAATTATAGAGGAGAGAGAAAAAAAGTGACACATAATCTCCACCATTTATTTTAAAATCTAATGGTTCAGATCCATTCTCATGTTCTCACATAAAAATAATATTCACATATGATACGTGCCATATATATATATATATATATATATATATATATATATATATATATATATATATATATATATATATATATATATATATATATATATATATAGAACGTATCATATATGAATGTCATTTTTATGTGAGAATATGAGAATAAATCTGAACCATTAAATTTTAAAATAAATGGTGGAGATTATGTGTCATTTTTTTCTTCTCTCCTCCGTCATTTATTTTAATAATGGAGGAGAGAGAAAAAAACCACACATAATCTCCACCGTTGAAGCCAGAAAGACGTTGTTAAGGTGTTGAAGGACGGCAAGCTCAATTAATTGCTCAAGAAGCGTGATAAGACCCATTAACCTTCTTAATTTACTATTTATCGTTATTTTAAGTAGGAAACCTCTGTAAATGAAATATTGATAACTAAACCAGAAAGTAAGAAATATTTTTCTAATGAGTTCATTAACACAAACTGAATTTGAAGATATTATGGACAAAGCAAATTTATTAAACCCAGATGAAATTGATACTTTATATAATGAAATAAATGTAGATTATGAAATAGAAAATTATCCTAACTATTATAGAACTTTTGATAATTATAATGAAATTATAGACATGATAACATATATGCATCGAATGTAAGTTATCTTCAGAAAACAACCAAACTTCTTTAATAATTTGCAAAAAAAAAAACATGATTTTATTTTAGGTAGATGGGTTATGCCTTTCATATTATCACATTGACAAACCGATAGATGTTGCATTTTTTCTACAGTCTAATATCTAGTTCGTCGCATGTGGAGTGAATACTAGTTTGTTCTAAACATTTATTTCTTGAGTGAAAGACATCTTGAATTTGATTATTCATGAGGAACTGCACTCTTTTATTATACCTATGTATATGTATGTCTCACCGATTTTAGGAGCATTATATAATTGATATTGTATAAATTGATATGATTGACAGATCTGTCGCAAGAATCATGCCAGGAGGAGAAGATAGTATAAATTGATATCAAGTCTTCACTCCTCCATATCAGTACATATAGCTTCCGATTATCTACTTAATGAAGCTACAAATGTGGTAAATCTTGCGTTCCTTTTCTCTGAAGTAGCTAAATGATGTTGTCTATCTGTTTGTTTGATGTTTATAGCTATGTTATTAATCAGTTACAGCATCATATGGCACCGACCCCGTAAACTGCTACAGTGGTATATAGCAGATAACGAGATAATTGCTATTACAAAGACTAAAGGTCAGTGTGCTAACTGCTAAGTAAACACAAATGCTAAAATTACTTACTTTCATACTTAGTAAATAAAAGTAAGTAAAAAACCTGATATTGAACCGCTACACTTGCTATTATTGACGGCGGTTTGCGGGTCAAAGCTCCGCAACAAACTCTACCACCGTCCACCGCCATGCTATTCCGCTATTTCACACAATTGACACCATAGGTTCATAGCCATGTAATAGTATTATTTCTATCTTTTAGAACTTATTAAGACAACTACTGATGCTATTTATTTTATAAACTACAATAGCTGTATTCTGAATCCTAAATTGAGTGCAGTTTTTTTTTAAATATTTGAAACTTGCGGCGGTTCAAACCGCCACAATATACCTAAATTTTTTTTAAATATATTTGCAAATTGCGGCGGTTCAAACCGCCACAATATACCTTCGCAATCTGTGAAGGCAAGCTTCTCAATGGTTTTGATGAAGACAACATTATTCATTCAAGATGTTATGCTTGCTTAAAAAGAATGGATCAAGACATTGACATTAGCACAAAGTTTTTAATTTTTACAAGTCTTGAAGAATTCTCAAGTATAATCAAGATATAACTCTCACTTATCAATATGGTTGCATACAAGTGTTCAAAAGTGTCTGAAGCATGCAATATATATTGATAAAATAGTTCTCAAAATAATCTTCAAAATTCACTTGCATACATGGTTCATGTGGTTGAAAATATATCATTATTTCTAGCTTTAAAAAACAAAATATTTTTATCATACATTTGAAACTTTATTTACTTTATTTATTTATTTGTTTTTTTTTTATTTTGAACCATATTAAATCACTTTCAAATATAATCTATTGACTTGGGTAAATCAATAGATGTTGTATAAAATTGGTTCAAATACTTAGACAAATTTTTTAATTATTTAATTTATTTAAACATTCAGTTTTTGGTAAATTATGGCGTTTTTAACTGTCGTAACAGCACCAGAAACCGCCATAATTCACACCGTTCTGAACCAGTATTTTAAATTTTAAATTTCAAAATTATTTGGTAAATTGTGGTGTTTTGAAACGACGTAACAGACCAAACAACCGCCACAATTTACAACGTACTGAAACAGTGTTTTTTATTTAAAATTGAAAAATGTTTTGTTTGAATGCACCTTTTCATTATATCTTTTCATGACATCTCTTACATCATTTATCTTATTAAATTCAGAATTTTTCTAACCATTACCATGACTTTTGAATGGTTGCTTTCATCAATATAAATACATGTCATTTTCAGATTAAAACTTACCTCCTAGAAATTTCATAATAAAAAATCCACTCATTCTTTTCATCTTTCAGTTATTCTTCAAGTGTTCATTCAAACATATTTTTGAGAGAAACCTTTGCATAAATTTCACACATTATCATTGTTTCATCTCATTTTATTCAAGAACACTTGTATATTTCATTTGAGTGATATTTATTTCAAGGAGAAGATCGATTGTGAAGATTGATAGCATCATATTCTCAAGACATCAAAGTTATATCAAGATTGATATCAACCTACTATCAAGACATAATCTTATTATCAAGAATATTTTTCTGTTTTACCTTATTGTCCAGGATTGTTGGAAACAAGTGAGTGTTTTGAAGAGGATTGTTCTTCATACACTTATTTACCTATAGGTTAGATAGTAAGCATCACCATTGGTGTGATTAGGCTGTACAATAATTCTAAACTATAGTGAACTCTCTTTCGTGTTGAAGGAGGAGTGGAGTACTCTCGGGCTGTGAGGGGAACCACTATAATTCTCTTGTGTCATTTTTCCTTTCCGCACTTTACTTTCAAGCACTTATCATAAAACTGAAAAATAACCAAGAACCGGTAAAAAGATCGAAGAATTTTTTAAGAACCTAATTCACCCCCCCTCTTAGGCGCATTTACAACTTACAATTGGTATCAAATCAGGTGATAGGTAACCTGTTCCTATTCGATTCAGATGGCTTCCGCAAACAATGATCTTGTATTCAAAGATGGTGGTAGTAGCAACAAGCCTCCTTGGTTTTCTGGCCAATACTTCGACTTTTGGAAAATTCGTATGAAGGCACATTTAAAAGCACAAGGAAGTGATATATGGGAGGCTGTTCAAAATGGTCCTTTTATTCCTACAACGGTTTTCAACGGAGTTGGTACGCCAAAACCACAAGCATCATGGGATGAGGATGATAAGAAAAAGGTTCTCTATGACAAAAAGGCAATAAATATTTTACAAAGTGCACTTGGAATGGATGAATTCTTCCGCGTCTCAACATGTACAACGGCCAAACAAATATGGGACACTCTTGTAGAAACTCACGAAGGAACCGCCGAAGTCAAAAGATCCAGATTGAATACTTTAAGTCAAGAGTACGAGTTATTTAGAATGCAACCAGGAGAATCAATCCTCGACTTGCAGAAAAGATTCGTGCATTTGACAAATCACTTGAATGCACTTGGTAAGACACTAACAAATGATGAACTTAATCTTAAAGTGCTTAGGTCTTTAACAAGAGAGTGGCAACCCAAAGTGACGGCGATTTCCGAGAAGAAAAGTTTATCAACGATGACATCCGCTACTCTATTCGGAAAGCTTCAAGAATATGAGACGGAACTTGGACTATTGGAGAAACGTGAGAACCAAGGAAAAAAATCCAAGAGCATTGCCTTAAAAGTCGAATCCAAAGTTGTGAAGAAAGAAGACAATCCCGAAGAGGACGAAAACTTTATGCTCCTTGTAAAAAGACTAGGAAAATACTTCAGTGCAAAAAATAATGTTGGAAACTATAGTTTCACAAGAAGAAAGAAGTCCTCAAAGAACAAAGAAAAAGAAGCAACAATATCCAATGGAGACATTATATGCTATGAATGTGGAAAGCAAGGCCACATCAAACCGGAATGTCCCAAACTCGCAAAGAATCGTGACAACAAAGGAAAGAAGGATTACAAAAAGAAAGCCTACATTGCTTGGGATGACAACGAAATAAGTTCTTCATCGGACTCCGATAGTGATCAAAGCGCAAATCTAGCATTGATGGCATCACATTATTCCGACGATGAAGACGATGAGGTTAGTAGTAACTTTTCAATTTTTGATAATGATGCTCAAGGAGCAATTGATGAACTTTTAAGTGAATGCAAAATTCTATATAAAACCATCTCATCTCAAAAGAAACAAATATCAATCTTGGAAGAAAATATTGAGAAAATGGTAAACAAGTTCAAAGATGAAAAAGAAGAATTAATCAAGAATTTTGCATGCACTAAATGTGAGTCACTTGCTTTTCAAATAGTTCAATTGAAAAGAGTCCTAGAAAGATATGAGAAAGGACAAATTGGATTGGAACATGTTCTTAGTAGTCAAAGATACTCAAATGATAAAAGTGGTCTAGGTTACTCAAGATTCTCTAAACAAACTTCTAACAAGACCATTTTTGTAAAAGCTAAAGAACAAATTCCTTTAGAGAAAAGTGACAAGCCTAAAATGGTTCAACAATATAACAAAAGGAAAAGAAATAATAAGAAGAAGTCTTATAATAAGAAGAAATCTTATCCCCCTAGATATAAAAGCAACTTTGAGTCTACTTGTTTCTATTGTGGTATTAAAGGTCATACTCCTAATGCATGTTATATTAGAAACTTTAGTGTTGCTCAAGGTCATTATGTGTGGGTTAAGAAAGGAACTAACTATGGTGGACCCAAAGCACATTGGGTACCAAATCAAACTTAATTTGTTTTGTAGGTTTGCTTAAGGACCACTTTAAATCTATGATGTTTTGATAAGTGGTGGTTCTAAGTTTTTGATGGGAGGCATAAACTAGCTTTCAAATCTAGCTCCAAAGTCCAAGGGTTATTTCACATATGAGGATTCCCTTAAAGAAAGAATTCTTGGCATTGGCAAAGTTGAAGCACTAACTTTCACATGCATTGAAGATGTACTTTAAGTTGACAAACTAAAGCATAATCTTCCTAGTATAAATCAACTTTGTGACAAAGACTTCAAAATCATGTTTCGGCAAGGATAAATGTTTGATGAAGTCTTTCATGAGGTAAAACTCATAGGTAAAAATTATTTTTCATTTTTCAAGATTTCTTTATATATTTCAAGTCTTTTCCCATCCTTTTTGCTAATGACAAAGGGGGAGCAGATGTATGTGTTTGTGTTTGTTTTTCTCTATAAGATGTATGTGTTTGTGTTTTTTTTTCTCTAACAAAATGCAGCTAGCAAAGACACTCTAAATCATGAATTTAGGGGGAGCATTGATCAAGGGGGAGCTTTTTGTATTAGAGAAACAAGATTAAAGCAAATTTTCAAAATTGGGTTGTCATCATCAAAAATGGGGAGAATGTGAAGGCAAGCTTCTCAATGGTTTTGATGAAGACAACATTATTCATTCAAGATGTTATGTTTGCTTAAAAAGAATGGATCAAGACATTGACATTAGCACAAAGTTTTTAATTTTTACAAGTCTTGAAGAATTCTCAAGTATAATCAAGGTATAACTCTCACTTATCAATATGGTTGCATACAAGTGTTCAAAAGTGTCTGAAGCATGCAATATATATTGATAAAATAGTTCTCAAAATAATCTTCAAAATTCACTTGCATACATGGTTCATGTGGTTGAAAATATATCATTATTTCTAGCTTTAAAAAACAAAATATTTTTATCATACATTTGAAACTTTATTTACTTTATTTATTTATTTGTTTTTTTTATTTTGAACCATATTAAATCACTTTCAAATATAATCTATTGACTTGGATAAATCAATGGATGTTGTATAAAATTGGTTCAAATACTTAGACAAATTTTTTAATTATTTAATTTATTTAAACATTCAGTTTTTGGTAAATTATGGCGTTTTTAACTGTCGTATCAGCACCAGAAACCGCCATAATTCACACCGTTCTAAACCAGTATTTTAAATTTTAAATTTCAAAATTATTTGGTAAATTGTGGTGTTTTGAAACGACGTAACAGACCAAACAACCGCCACAATTTACAACGTACTGAAACAGTGTTTTTTATTTAAAATTGAAAAATGTTTTGTTTGAATGCACCTTTTCATTATATCTTTTCATGGAATCTCTTACATCATTTATCTTATTAAATTAAGAATTTTTCTAACCATTGCCATGACTTTTGAATGGGTGCTTTCATCAATATAAATACATGTCATTTTCAGATTAAAACTTACCTCCTAGAAATTTCATAATAAAAAATCCACTCATTCTTTTCATCTTTCAGTTATTCTTCAAGTGTTCATTCAAACATATTTTTGAGAGAAACCTTTGCATAAATTTCACACATTATCATTGTTTCATCTCATTTTATTCAAGAACACTTGTATATTTCATTTGAGTGATATTTATTTCAAGGAGAAGATCGATCGTGAAGATTGATAGCATCATATTCTCAAAACATCAAAGTTATATCAAGATTGATATCAACCTACTATCAAGACATAATCTTATTATCAAGAATATTTTTCTGTTTTACCTTGTTGTCCAGGATTGTTGGAAACAAGTGAGTGTTTTGAAGAGGATTGTTCTTCATACACTTATTTACCTATAGGTTAGATAGTAAGCATCACCATTGGTGTGATTAGGCTGTACAATAATTCTAAACTATAGTGAACTCTCTTTCGTGTTGAAGGAGGAGTGGAGTACTCTCGGGCTGTGAGGGGAACCACTATAATTCTCTTGTGTCATTTTTCCTTTCCGCACTTTACTTTCAAGCACTTATCATAAAACTGAAAAATAACCAAGAACCGGTAAAAAGATCGAAGAATTTTTTAAGAACCTAATTCACCCCCCTTCTTAGGCGCATTTACATTTACACAATGAACAATGAAAACAAAAATCATTAAGCAAGTTGAGACGGTTGGAAACCGTCACAATATGGAGATTACAGCTGTTAGCTACCCGTCGTGAAAATAATGACGGTTTGTACGACAGTTTTCACAGCCGTCGTGATACGGCCTCGCGACGTACGTTTCTGCGACAGGATAGAAACCGTCGTAACTTACAAATTGTGATGGTTCTAACCGTCGTAATCTACCAAAATGAACCATCGCAATTTGCCAATTTTCTTGTAGTGATCTAGATTTTGAATTTATTCAAAAACGAACAAGGGATCTTATGGAAACATTAGAAAGGATAATAACTAGAAAAGAATAATGGAAAATTAAAAACAATGAATGCCTAGGATGTGGTTATTACGCAACTCATCAATGTATTATATCAGATGGTTTTTTATTGGGAGGTCCCTCTTTTTCTTCGATCTTGCAAATACAAGGACATCCGCATCTAAATTTTAAACATTGATGAGTTGAACAATAACCACATCCTGGGCATTCATTGTTTTTAATTTTCCATTGTTCTTTTCTAGTTATTAACATTTCTAATGCTTCAATAAGATCCCTTGTTCGTTCTTGAATAAATGCAGAATCTATATGCATATATGTTATCATGTCAATAATTTCATTATAATTATCAAAAGTTCTTTAATAGTTAGGATAATTTTCTATTTCATAATCTACATTTATTTCATTATATAAAGTATCAATTTCATCTGGGTTTAATAAATTTGCTTGGTCCATAATATTTTCAAATTCAGTTTATGTTAATGAACTCATTAGAAAAATATTTCTTATTTTCTGGTTTAGTTATAAATATTTCGTTTACAGAGGTTTACTACTTAAAATAACGATAAATAGTAAACTATGAAGGTTAATGGGCCTTACCACGCTTCTTGAGCAATTAATTGAGCTTGTCGTCCTTCAACACCTTAACAACGCCTTCCTGGCTTCAACGGTGGACAAATGGACCTCGGGCTCCGAGTGTTCTTAAAGTATAGAAGATGCCCAACCTCCTGAATTGTTTACTAAATCCTTATAACCATTGGAGAATAAATGAGGAAGAACAGGAAACCCCAACTAGGAAATATATTGATAGAAGACAATATTATAATATGAGAAAACCAAGTGATTATATTCCTATGAAATATGTACCTTATGATAAAGAACCACAAGCACTAAACCCAATTTAAATTTACCTAGATCTAGATTGTGTCGAAGATAGAGAAAAGATGCTTACTATGTGGATAAAAGAAAATGGAGCGGTAATAAATAAAGAGGGAATGACTAAAGAACAAGGTCTGGAATACTTAAGGAGAACTATGTGAGGAAGTGTAGACCGATATATTGAAAGTCTAGGAAATAATTATGAAATATTAATAAATGAACCAGCAACTTTAGTATTAGTAAAACCACATCCTGGGCAATTATTACTTCTACTTTGTTCTTTTCTAGTTATTATTCTTTCTAATGCTTCAATAAGATCCTTTGTTCGTTCTTGGATAAAGTCAGAGTCTATATGTAAATATGTTATCATATTTATAATTTCATCATAGTTATAGAAGGTTCTATAATAATTAGTATAATTCTCTATCTCATAGTCTTCATTTATTTCATTATATAAATTATCAATCTCATCTTGATTTAATAAATTCGCTTGATCCATAATATCTTCAAATTCTGTTTGGGTTAACGAACTCATTATAAGAACATTTCCTACTCTTTGATTTAGTTATTAATACTTCGTTTATAGAGGTTTCTTACCTATGATAACGATAAATAGTAAATTGAGAAGGTTAATGGGCCTTACCACGCTTCTTGAGCGATTAATTGAGTTTGCCATCCTTCAACACCTCAACAATGCCTACCCGGCTTCAATGGTGGATAAGTGGACCTCGGGCTCCGATCGCTCTTAAAGCATAGAAAAATGCCCAGCCTTCTGAGTTTTTTACTATATCCCTATCTTAGCTAAGCGAACATGAAGAAATATTAAAACTAAACTCAGATTTCAGAAACTTTGAATTTTATTAGAACATGGGGATATTGTACATATGGAGATTTTTTTATTTTAGAAGGCTCGTGAATACAAATGATACATAGACGAGCTTTTATAGGCACACCAAAGTGAACTTAACTATGTTTACAATATTATTTAACTAAAGTTACATTATTGCTTGTTTCTATCATGATTTACATTGCATCCTTATCTCTTCTTTTTCTTTTCTTTGTCGGCTAAAGTGCTTGTCGGCTCCATCTTTTTCTTGTCGTTTATTCTTTTTACTATTCATTATCAGTTTTCTTTACAATAATGGCACTTGTGGTCTCCACTACTTTTCACTATCCGACAAAACTCTTGATGTGTCTCCAGCTGTCCTTGGAAATTATTACGTTCAATCTTCTGAGTAAAAATCTGCAGAGTCCTTAGAATTCCTGGTTGATGATCTTTATCCTTTTTGCATATAACGATCGCTTTATCACCCATAGAGTAGCTCCAAAACTTGGCTTGATCATAGGTCTGTTTCATCATCATAAGAACTACGTGGAAACCTAAAGCCCTTCTCCTAGTGATCCATGCTTTGTCAACTGTTGGCCTTTCTTCCTTGTTAATCACTTGTTGGGATCGTATTGATTCATCATTCATAGTTCCGATCTTGACAAAAATAACTGCCTCTCCTTCTTCATCAGGACTAGCTGTATATATTTTACAAATATGGTTTTCTGAGGATTTACTCCTTTGATATATCCTCGAATACCATTAATAATCGGCTCTGGAAAATATTTTAACTTGGCCAAATCGTTACTTGGATCAATGTAAATAGAATCAATAAATCCGAATCTTAAGAGATCATTAAGAAGATTAACATCTTCCCAATCATCTAAGATTATTAGGATCCTTGGATATATTCCCTTGTATTCAATGATATAACTTTCAATTTCCCTTGGATTTCCTTTATACATGAACTCAACCATTTTTTGATAAACTGTAATAAATTTATCAACTGGTTCCTTAGCGGGGGAATTAATTAACTTGTCTTTAAACGTAGAATTTATGAATCTTAATTTTTTAGGAGGATCTTTTTCTCTTCCCAAAAAATTAGATGAGCTTGGTATATATCTTGGCGAATCTGGATAGGATCTAATTTCAAGAGTTCGGAGAATCTCTTGTTTAATTGTATCCATATATTTAGCAAATATTTCCAGTTTATTATCAATTATAGCCATATGACTATCTATTTCAGCGGCCATATCGAAAAATTGCTTTTCGACTTCCTCGAGCTTGGATTTGATAACCTTGGGTTTATCCTCTTGGAGTAAATTATCCATTGGGTCTTGATAGATGATCTGCAAAATAATTATCAGTCGCTTTTATATAAATAATTTTGAATGTAAACTGACTAATCCTCATTTGCCATCTAATTCTCCTTCTATTAACAATATTATCCTTGATCTTATTTTCGAGGAAGGCTTTAACCTGGGTATTATCTGTTTTAATAATGAACTCTTTTTTCGCTAACCATAGATGATCTGCAAAACAATTATCGGAAACTTAAAATTTCTGTTTTAATGTAGGAATCAAACTAGGACGAAACCCTATTAAATGTTTAATAGACACATGAGCGGGAACTAGTCATATAACAATTGATTTAATACAAGGTATTGGAGTAACTATAAAAGAATTAGAAAATAAATATTATTATCTAGATTACTATAATAACAAACACCATATAACCCATAAGGCCGAAATTATTATATTAGTAAAAGAATTTGAAATCCCTATAAATATAGAAGTGGAAGATAGCGTTAGTACAAAATTCCTACTAGGAATGGACTTTTTAGGTAGTTTTGAAGATTATACGATAAAAGATAAGTACATAGAATTAGGTTATAATGGAAAAACAATTGAAATTAGTAGAGTGTAAGAAGATCACTAAGATCAATACGATCCCAGCAAGTGATTAACAAGGAAGAAATGCCAACAGTTGACGAAGCATGGATCACTAGGAGAAGGGCTTTAGGTTTCCACGTAGTTCTTATGATGATGAAACAGACCTATGATCAAGCCAAGTTTTGGAGCTACTCTATGAGTGATAAAGCGATTGTTATATGCAAAAAGGATAAAGATCAGCAACCAGGAATTCTAAGGACTCTGCAGATTTTTACTCTGAAGATTGAACGCAATAATTTCCAAGGACAGTTGGAGACACATCAAGAGTTTCGTCGGATAGTGAAAAGTAGTGGAGACCACAAGTGCCATTATTCTAAAGAAAACTGACAAGGAATAGTAAAAAGAATAAACGACAAGAAAAAGATGGAGCCGACAAGCACTTTAGCCGACAAAGAAAAGAAAAAGAAGAGATAAGGATGCAATGTAGATCATGATAGAAACAAGCAATAATATAGCTCTAGTTAAATAATATTGTAAACATAGTTAAGTTCACTTTGGTGTGCCTATAAAAGCTCGTTTATGTATCATTTGTATTCACGAGCCTTCTAAAATAAAAAAATCTCCATATGTATAATATCCCCATGTTCTAATAAAATTCAAAGTTTCTGATATCTGAGTTTAGGTTTAATATTTCTTCATGTTCGCTTAGCTAAGATAGTGATATAGTAAAAAACTCAGAAGGCTGGGCATTTTCTATGCTTTAAGAACGATCGGAGCCCGAGGTCCACTTATCCACCATTGAAGCCGGGTAGGCATTGTTGAGGTGTTGAAGGATGGCAAGCTCAATTAATCGCTCAAGAAGCGTGGTAAGGCCCATTAACCTTCTCAATTTACTATTTATCGTTATCATAGGTAAGAAACCTCTGTAAACGAAGTACTAATAACTAAATCAGAGAGTAGGAAATGTTCTTATAATGAATTCGTTAACCCAAACAGAATTTGAAGATATTATGGATCAAGCGAATTCATTAAATCAAGATGAGATTGATAATTTATATAATGAAATAAATGAAGACTATGAGATAGAGAATTATACTAATTATTATAGAAACTTCGATAACTATGATGAAATTATAAATATGATAACTTATTTACATCTAGACTTTGACTTTATCCAAGGACGAACAAAGGATCTTATTGAAGCATTAGAAAGAAAAATAACTAGAAAAGAACAAAGTAGAAGTAATAATTGCCCAGGATGTGGTTACTATTCAACCCATCAATGTTTAAAACTTAGATGCAGATGCTCTTGTATCTGCCAGATAAATGAAATAGAAAGAGCACTGCTGCTGGGGGGTTATATTGGGTGCTCTTTCTATTTCATTTATCTGGCAGATACAAGAGCATCCGCATCTAAGTTTTAAACATTGATGCGTTGAATAGTAACCACATCCTGGGCAATTATTACTTCTACTTTGTTCTTTTCTAGTTATTATTCTTTCTAATGCTTCAATAAGATCCTTTGTTCGTTCTTGGATAAAGTCAAAGTCTAGATGTAAATATGTTATCATATTTATAATTTCATCATAGTTATCGAAGGTTCTATAATAATTAGTATAATTCTCTATCTCATAGTCTTCATTTATTTCATTATATAAATTATCAATCTCATCTTGATTTAATAAATTCGCTTGATCCATAATATCTTCAAATTCTGTTAGGGTTAACGAACTCATTATAAGAACATTTTCTACTCTCTGATTTAGTTATTAATACTTCGTTTACAGAGGTTTCTTACCTATGATAACGATAAATAGTAAATTGAGAAGGTTAATGGGTCTTACCACGCTTCTTGAGCGATTAATTGAGCTTGCCGTCCTTCAACACCTCAACAATGCCTACCCGACTTCAATGGTGGATAAGTGGACCTCGGGCTCCGATCGTTCTTAAAGCATAGAAAATGCCCAGCCTTCTGAGTTTTTTACTATATCCCTATCTTAGCTAAGCGAACATGAAGAAATATTAAAACTAAACTCAGATTTCAGAAACTAAGAATTTTATTAGAACATGGGGATATTGTACATATAGAGACTTTTTATTTATTTTAGAAGGCTCGTGAATACAAATGATACATAGACGAGCTTTTTTAGGCACACCAAAGTGAACTTAACTATGGTTACAATATTATTTAACTAGAGTTACATTATTGCTTGTTTCTATCATGATCTACATTGCATCCTTATCTCTTCTTTTTCTTTTCTTTGTCGGCCAAAGTGCTTGTCGGCTCCATCTTTTTCTTGTCGTTTATTCTTTTTACTATTCCTTGTCAGTTTTCTTTACAATAATGGCACTTGTGGTCTCCACTACTTTTCACTATCCGACAAAACTCTTGATGTGTCTCCAGCTGTCCTTGGAAATTATTGCGTTCAATCTTCTGAGTAAAATCTGCAGAGTCCTTAGAATTCCTGGTTGCTGATCTTTATCCTTTTTGCATATAACGATCGCTTTATCACTCATAGAGTAGCTCCAAAACTTGGCTTGATCATAGGTCTGTTTCATCATCATAAGAACTATGTGGAAACCTAAAGCCCTTCTCCTAGTGATCCATGCTTTGTCAACTGTTGGCCTTTCTTCCTTGTTAATCACTTTCTGGGATTATATTGATTCATCATTCATAGTTCTGATCTTGATAAAATAAACTGCCTCTCCTTCTTCATCTGGACTAACTGTATATATTTTTACAAATATGGTTTTCTGAGGATTTACTCCTTTGATATATCCTCGAATACCATTAATAACCGGCTCTGGAAAATATTTTAACTTGGCCAAATCGTTACTTGGATCAATGTAAATATAATCAATAAATCCGAATCTTAAGAGATCATTAAGAAGATTAACATCTTCCCTATCATCTAAGATTATTAGGATCCTTGGATATATTCTCTTGTATTCAATGATATAACTTTCAATTTCCCTTGGATTTCCTTTATACATGAACTCAACCATTTTTTGATAAATTGTAATAAATTTATCAACTGGTTCCTTGGCGGGGGAATTAATTAACTTGTCTTTAAACGTAGAATTTATGAATCTTAATTTTTTAGGAGGATCTTTTTCTCTTCCCAAAAAATTAGATGAGCTTGGTATATCTCTTGGCGAATCTGGATAGGATCTAATTTCTAGAGTTCGAAGAATCTCTTGTTTAATTGTATCCATATATTTAGCAAATATTTCCAGTTTATTATCAATTATAGCCATATGACTATCAATATCAGCGGCCATATTAAAAAATTGCTTTTCAACTTCCTCGAGCTTGGATTTGATAACCTTGGTTTTATCCTCTTGGAGTAAATTATCCATTGGGTCTTGATAGATGATCTGCAAAACGATTGTTAATCCCTTTTATATAAATAATTTTGAATGTAAACGGTCTAATCCTCATTTGCCATCTAATTCTCCTTCTATTAACAATATTGTCCTTTATCTTATTTTCGAGGAAGGCTTTAACCTGGGTATTATCTGTTTTAATAATGAACTCTTTTTTCGCTAACTATATTTTAAAAGATTCAATGACTCTAATTACTGCTAAAACTTCCTTTTCGTTTATATCATAGTTTAATTCAGCGTTTCTAAACGTTCCTGATGTGTATCTAAAGATTAAGTTATCTTCATGGCGTCGTAAAACTGCACCCCAAAACTTATCCGAGGCGTCAGTCTCAATAAATAAATTATCTTCTCTAGGTAGGGGAAGTTTCTCTAAATGTTTTACCTTTTCTTTTATAGTTTTTACCCAATTAGTGTCTTCTTCATTCCATTCGTATCTCCCTTGGGGTGTACTAAAAGCTGTACAATTTTTACTACCATCGTATCTTTCTTAGAACTCTCTTCGGTACTTGAGCTACTATCAATATTTATTTCAGGGTTTAATTCCTTAATTTCATTTCCATATAATCCTAAAATTGTAGGTGACATCTAGTCTCTATTTTCTAATAGCTTGTCAATAATAGAGTTTTGTTTTTTTATATCGGATTTAGGCGGTCTTCCTATAATTTCTGGAATAAATTTCTTTTCTAATTCGTTTTCGAGTAAAATATTGGTAATTTCTAATCGTTTCTTTATTATTTCTAACTAATCATTTAAAAATTTTAGCTTTTCATGATTAATTAATTTTAATGATGGAGGAGAGAAGAAAAAAATTACACATAATCTCTACTATTTATTTTAAAATCTAATGGTTCAAATTTATTCTCATATTCTCACACAAAAATTACATTCTCATATGATATGTTATATATATATATATATATATATATATATATATATAAATGCAAACACACACCCAAAATTGGTGGACCCCACCCAAAAATACACTAAATGTATTTTCTTTTTATTTGTTTTCTTCACCTTTCTAATGTGGGTCCTGTAACGCCCCGATTTGTTTAATTGTATTTATTTATTTCAGTTATGTGAATTTTGTGATATGTGTGAATTTATTGTATTTTACCTGCTAATTGAGTTAATTAGTTAATTTCTCTGATAGGTAAAATATTTGCAATAAATTATAATTTCTTTTCAACTTTTATTTCCCGAAATATATTTTATCGCTGTTTAAGTTTTATCGCATTTTGAGAGCGTTTGGGAGATATTTGAGCTGAGGGGTAAAATGGTCATTTTGAGAGGTTAGATATTTTAGAAAAGTTAGATATTTTATATAAAAAGAGAAATAGAAAGAAAAGAGAGAGAAAGGAAAAGAAAAGAAAGAAAGTGGGAAGAAGAGAAAGAGAAGAGAAGGAAAAAGAGAGAAGAGGAAAAAGAGGAAAATCGAGGAAATCTCCGTTTCAAGCGCGAATAATCGGGTAAGGGTGAGAAGTTTCAATTATATCTTGTTTGTGTATGTATATGTGTTGTTTGTTGTGAATGTTTTGGTTGTTTTACAATGTTTTCTCTTTTGATAAATTGGGATCAAATCGATAGAAATCGATGTTTTCACGGATGAATTTCGAAATAAATTGCGTAGATTAGTCGTATGAGGTTAGGACGAGATTATAGAAACTCGTTTGGTTGAAATCGGTTGATATTGTGAGTTTTGACATTTTTGAGTTTTGAGATTTTGAGATTTTGGTGAAAAATAAAAGTCGTGGAATCGGGTTTTTCTTGATCCTAATATGTTGGTGTGTATTTATGTGATATTACCATGTATTTATTCGGAAGAAAGTAATTGAATCGGTCGGGTTTCGGGCGATTACGCGGCTGTACCAGAATGTAGCAGAATTTCTGGTTTTGTGCGCAGTCGTACGGACGCGTGCTGTAGGTGAAAAATTCTGTTTTGGAAAAACTTCGGAAATTCATATCTCTTGAACCGTAAGTCGGTTTTAACCCCCGTTCGAAGCGTTGGGAAGCTAACGAGATGTTTTTTCTAGGAAAAATAGTTTTGAGGTCTGAATCCTTCCCAATCGGTACAGTTTTTACGAACCGTTTCGTAGTGTCGGGCGTCCGGTTTATGTTTTGCGTTATTTGGAAATATTCGTAACTTATTCGTCGTTTATCGGATTTAAGAGTTCTTTATATCGAATCGAAGGTCTTTAGGAGTACTTTTTAGTGATGATGAAAAATATTATTTTTGGCCGACTTTTCCGAGAAAACGAATTATGGACTTTGGTGTTATTTTTCAATATTGTGGGTTATGCTTTGGTAAGTGATTGTATGACTTGTGTGATGATTCTTTGATGATAATTGGTTGTTGTGGAATACTTTGTTGATGGTTTGTGGCTTTATGACAATAATTGTGTTGATGTGAATATATATGATAAGTATTGGTGATGATGTTATGGAGGAATAAATGTGTGTTTTGGGTTTTGATTTCAATGTGCGATAATGATGTGTTGTGAGTAGCATTTGATATGTGAATTCCTTGTGGAAGTGATTGTGATTGCATAATTGTTGTGGTTTGTGGTTTGTAATGAAAATGCATGTGGTGACATGTTGTGAAATGAATATGCACGTGATATTGTTGTGATGATGATTTGTGGCCTTACGGCAAGAAAATGCGATACGTGGTAATTGTTGATTTATGCATGATTATGGATGTGTATGTGGGTGCAATGTGAATGTCATGAGTAATTTGTATGCCAAGCATCATGATATGCATTGTTGTGACGTCCTGAGTGACGGAATGATTCCAGAGGGAATTTTCTATAACACCGTGTGCCTCGAAGATATGAGGCGTTGCCTGAGGACTGAAAGCGGTGGTTATAGACGATTGTGCGCCATGAAATACTGGTAGAAAGCAATCGGATTGTGCGCCCTGAAATAGTGGTAGAAAGCAATCCATAAACGTCGTTCGCCCTGAAATAGTGGTTTATAGCGACGGGGAACATCGTAGGCCCGACGGGGAGTTACTCTATGTAACGAGCGATGATTCCAAGAGTTCCTGGGGGACTAATGTATCACCAATTGAGTCGGTACCGCATTTGCATCTATATAGAGTCGTTGGTCGATCTCTATGGTATGCATTGATCATCTTTTGTATATTTGCATTGATGAATGATTATGGAAAAGTATGGTTTGTGGAAGTATGGAATTAATGGAATATGCATGATTATATGCTTGGTTTCGTATAGATATATACATTGTGATGTATATGAGTGAGTTGGGATGAATTGTGGTGTGAATTGTGAAGGGATGTGTTATGTGTGGAAAATCATGATTCGATTTATTATGTGTGATATATTATGTATTGGTGCCATGCTATATGTGTTAGTATGTGATGTATGCGGTGAGAAATATTACATATGTGAATTATCTGTGTTGTGGCATATTATTATGCAATCTTGTTATAGTTGTTATTTCTCACCCTTCTGCTGGAATATGCTTTTTATGGCATAGTGCAGATTGTCAGCTTTAGAGGCGTGGAGGATTTTGTGAAGATTAGTCCTCCGTTCCGTTGTCGGTCTTGGTGTCTGCTCTGATACGTAGCACGGGAGTCGGGGAACGTTTATTATATGTATATTTTTGTTGAATATATTAAATATTATTTTGTATTTATATTTTGATGTTCTAAAACCATTTATTTGTAAAACAAGTCGGTTATGGATCCTTCCGCTTTATTCCATAATTGACCATCCTTTTGTAAGGAAAAGTTTCTCTTTGTGTTATGTATCAAAAATGTTGAGCAGGGATTGTATTTTATTTCTTTAAATGTGGCATCCCTGTTTCTGTCGGAAAAATAAATTTTTAGTTACTCTGATTTTTATTATGTGTTATTTATTCGCGATGGGAATTGGGGTGTTACATAAGTGGTATCAGAGCAGGTCGGTCCGTCCGGCCAAGCTATTGAGTCAGTTGGTGTGACAGTTGAATACTGTCGTTGTTGTTTATCTCTTAGTACGTGATAGGTGTGTGGAACACTGTCAGTACTTTCTGGGTTTTCTAATCCTTTGTTTTCAGGATTGAGTTTGAGATAAGTGGGGGAGAAGTTGGTACTTCTCCATGTTGCTTCAGGTGTGGAGCGTTGGCTCAGTGTATTGTGAATTGCAAGATTGTAAGTGTTGTTTGGATAGTGTGGTTCCCGGTTCTAGAAGGGATGCGGTGGTAAGGTTTATGTCAACTAAGGATTTGTGCTTTAGGTAGTTTTGTGCACAGGATGCAAGAAATGCTATTATAGTTTGGTAAAGACGGTTTATGCCACATCATGATTGTCGGCTTCTATTGACAAATTGAGGAACTGATCACCCTTAATCTCTTGTTGATAGCAGACGGAAATTATGTTGGATGGAATAGACGTGTCTTTCCGGCTTTGATAGCGTGTGAAATGAGTGTTTGGAATTTAAGGAAACGATTACAGATTGTTTTGATGAGTCGATGAAGATGCTAATATCGGAAGATGAAATGGATTAGAGGTTTTGGTATGTTGGTCCAGTTGGGAAGTTTTGAGAGAGAATGATTGGGCATCGTTAATGGTTGTTCTCAGAGAGAAAAGTGTGAACTCAAATTGGACAAAGGTAAGGATTTCAGGTTTGGATCTGCTAAGTAAGCAGGAGAACTTTTAGGAAGTGAAACTAAGATGTTGTTATGTTTGTGATGATAGTTTTCTAGAAATTGGCAGGGAGGACACAGTGATGAGCTACCGGTTGTGCGTGATTTTAAGACGTATTCCCAGATGGAATATTGGATGTTAGCGTTAGAGGTACCCGGACTGATAGAGCAGTTGGAAGATTTACTGGAAAGGAGAATTGTGAGGCCAAGTGTGTCGTCTTGGAGAGCTTCAGTGTTGTTAGCAACAAAAAGGAAGGATGATTGACCGAAATAACAAGCATGATGTGTATAATGGTATTGAGACTATGGAAAGCCAAACTTAGAGTTCCGAAGAGGTTTGGAGTTTTTGGAATTTTAGAGCATTAATGGAAATTTTGAGAAAACCTTAAGTGTGGATGTATTATTTAAGAGTTCTTTTTGGTTGATTGTTGCTACATGTTGGGATTTATAGAGTTTGGATTGTTAAGAGGAGAAATTGTGTATGGATTACTAACAGCGGATAAGGTGACGATTGAGAATAAGTGTTCACTTTCGGGAATAGATAATTGGAATGGTTTGACTGAGTTTGAGTGAACTTGTAATTGTTTGGAATGTTTGATAAGAGTGGTGAATTGTGTGAGTTAAGACTTTGATCGATTTGATGTGACTGGTTATGTTGTTATCATCAGAATAGGCTGTTAATTACTCGGTTAAGCTTGTGTGTGAGGAGCCAGTTACCCAGTGCAAGGTTTTGCAAAAGCTTTAAGAATTTATATCTTTTGGAATTTGGTTGGACATTACGAAGTACGGTGATGTTGTTCGGTGATAGTAATGCGTCTGTAATGTTTGTGGAGTAGAGGAATCGTATCTTTCATATTTATTTGGATAAGTTCGTATTGGTTTTGATTGAGGATATTCGAATCTGTTATAAACTCAGAAGAAGAACCGGTAGAGTGTTTGAGATTTGAATCACAAGTGTTGGAAAGAGACGAAGTTTTATGCTAAGTTATTCAAGTGAGAATTTTGGTTGAAAAGGTTAGTTTTCTTGGATATGTTATTTCTGGTGATGGTATTTTTACGGATCCATCGGAAGTAGATGTAGTTCTTCATGAGAGGCTCCGAAGTTGGTTAAGGAGAGTAGAAACTTTTGGGCTCAGTTGGTTGTTACGGTAGGGTATGGAAGACTTTACTAAGTTTGTACTTCTGTTATTTCAGTTGGCTTGCAAAGGATGAGTCGTTTGTTTTGGATGTTCATTGTGAGGAAAGTTTCAGAAAGCTGAAGTAGAATTTGTCTACGGCTGCAGTTTTGAGTCTGTGTGATCCTGTTCAACCGTTTGTGAGGTATGAGGATGTGTTTTGATAAGTTTAGGCAGTGTGTTAGTGCAAGAAAGTAAATTTGTGGCTTATACTTTACGACCTTTGAGGATTCATAAAAGGATCTATACTATTCAGGATTTGGAATTGGTTGCGGTTGTATTGTGTTGGAAAATTTGGAGGTATTATTTTTATGGTTCTTGACTCGAAGTGTTGGGTAACCACAAGAGTTTAGAGTACTTGGTTGGTTTGAAGGAATAGAGTATGAGACAATGAGGATGGCTAGAATTTGTGATGAGTTATGAATTTGGCTTGGATTATTCTTTGGGAAAAGCCGAGGTTGTGCCGGATGAGTTAAGTCGAAAGTTTTAGTGTATGTCTGTTTTGATGGTCCGAGAATTAGAATTATTTGAGCAGTTTAGAGACTTGTGTCTGGTGCGTGAGATAACACCGTAGAGTGTGAAGTTGGATATATTAAAAGTGAACAGTGATTTTTGGAGAATATGAGGAAGAGTTAGACTTTGGTCGTGAGATTGGTAGTTTTGATGGTTACGAGTAATCAGAGTGCGCATCGAAAGCTTGATGTGGCACATTTCATATATAAGTGTGTGACTTGTAAGATTTCTTAGGTTGAACATTGGGAATATGTAGGACTGATGAGACCATTGAACTTTTCAAAATGGAAGTGATAAGTGAAAGGTTTAAATGTTATTCATGGGCTGTTATGTAAATGGATGTTTTGGTTATATGTTCGATTGGTGAATCGTAGCATGGTTGTAATAAGGTTGTGTGATAAGGATGTTGGTATTATGGTTGTGTGGAGGTTGTTTAATCGATGTTGTGTCGTGGAACTTGTGTTCTTGTTTGTGTTATTGCCTCGTTTCCATGGTGATGGTTCGAGTGTGTGAAGCTAATTCCTGTGTGGGGAATTAGGGGAGTGTTACCTAGAGTAGGGTAACGATCTTGTTGTGTTTCGGTTCTAGAGTGAACCTGTGTGTTGGTATCGTGGTCTTCCTTGAGTTGTGAGTTGGTCGTCAAGTGCATTGTATGGGCTTTGCATCTTGTCGTTGTTGTTGTCGTCGTATCGTGTTGTTGTAATTACGGTTAGCAAGGTGTTTATCTGTTGTGTTATTCGTGGTGTGCCTTTTGATGGCATGTTGGTTTGTTTGTCGGATGCGAGAGTCGTGTCCGGAGTTGTTCGTCTCAGTAGATTTTCGAGGACGAAAATGTCTAAGTGGGGGAGAGTTGTAACGCCCCGATTTGTTTAATTGTATTTATTTATTTCAGTTATGTGAATTTTGTGATATGTGTGAATTTATTGTATTTTACCTGCTAATTGAGTTAATTAGTTAATTTCTCTGATAGGTAAAATATTTGCAATAAATTATAATTTCTTTTCAACTTTTATTTCCCGAAATATATTTTATCGCTGTTTAAGTTTTATCGCATTTTGAGAGCGTTTGGGAGATATTTGAGCTGAGGGGTAAAATGGTCATTTTGAGAGGTTAGATATTTTAGAAAAGTTAGATATTTTATATAAAAAGAGAAATAGAAAGAAAAGAGAGAGAAAGGAAAAGAAAAGAAAGAAAGTGGGAAGAAGAGAAAGAGAAGAGAAGGAAAAAGAGAGAAGAGGAAAAAGAGGAAAATCGAGGAAATCTCCGTTTCAAGCGCGAATAATCGGGTAAGGGTGAGAAGTTTCAATTATATCTTGTTTGTGTATGTATATGTGTTGTTTGTTGTGAATGTTTTGGTTGTTTTACAATGTTTTCTCTTTTGATAAATTGGGATCAAATCGATAGAAATCGATGTTTTCACGGATGAATTTCGAAATAAATTGCGTAGATTAGTCGTATGAGGTTAGGACGAGATTATAGAAACTCGTTTGGTTGAAATCGGTTGATATTGTGAGTTTTGACATTTTTGAGTTTTGAGATTTTGAGATTTTGGTGAAAAATAAAAGTCGTGGAATCGGGTTTTTCTTGATCCTAATATGTTGGTGTGTATTTATGTGATATTACCATGTATTTATTCGGAAGAAAGTAATTGAATCGGTCGGGTTTCGGGCGATTACGCGGCTGTACCAGAATGTAGCAGAATTTCTGGTTTTGTGCGCAGTCGTACGGACGCGTGCTGTAGGTGAAAAATTCTGTTTTGGAAAAACTTCGGAAATTCATATCTCTTGAACCGTAAGTCGGTTTTAACCCCCGTTCGAAGCGTTGGGAAGCTAACGAGATGTTTTTTCTAGGAAAAATAGTTTTGAGGTCTGAATCCTTCCCAATCGGTACAGTTTTTACGAACCGTTTCGTAGTGTCGGGCGTCCGGTTTATGTTTTGCGTTATTTGGAAATATTCGTAACTTATTCGTCGTTTATCGGATTTAAGAGTTCTTTATATCGAATCGAAGGTCTTTAGGAGTACTTTTTAGTGATGATGAAAAATATTATTTTTGGCCGACTTTTCCGAGAAAACGAATTATGGACTTTGGTGTTATTTTTCAATATTGTGGGTTATGCTTTGGTAAGTGATTGTATGACTTGTGTGATGATTCTTTGATGATAATTGGTTGTTGTGGAATACTTTGTTGATGGTTTGTGGCTTTATGACAATAATTGTGTTGATGTGAATATATATGATAAGTATTGGTGATGATGTTATGGAGGAATAAATGTGTGTTTTGGGTTTTGATTTCAATGTGCGATAATGATGTGTTGTGAGTAGCATTTGATATGTGAATTCCTTGTGGAAGTGATTGTGATTGCATAATTGTTGTGGTTTGTGGTTTGTAATGAAAATGCATGTGGTGACATGTTGTGAAATGAATATGCACGTGATATTGTTGTGATGATGATTTGTGGCCTTACGGCAAGAAAATGCGATACGTGGTAATTGTTGATTTATGCATGATTATGGATGTGTATGTGGGTGCAATGTGAATGTCATGAGTAATTTGTATGCCAAGCATCATGATATGCATTGTTGTGACGTCCTGAGTGACGGAATGATTCCAGAGGGAATTTTCTATAACACCGTGTGCCTCGAAGATATGAGGCGTTGCCTGAGGACTGAAAGCGGTGGTTATAGACGATTGTGCGCCATGAAATACTGGTAGAAAGCAATCGGATTGTGCGCCCTGAAATAGTGGTAGAAAGCAATCCATAAACGTCGTTCGCCCTGAAATAGTGGTTTATAGCGACGGGGAACATCGTAGGCCCGACGGGGAGTTACTCTATGTAACGAGCGATGATTCCAAGAGTTCCTGGGGGACTAATGTATCACCAATTGAGTCGGTACCGCATTTGCATCTATATAGAGTCGTTGGTCGATCTCTATGGTATGCATTGATCATCTTTTGTATATTTGCATTGATGAATGATTATGGAAAAGTATGGTTTGTGGAAGTATGGAATTAATGGAATATGCATGATTATATGCTTGGTTTCGTATAGATATATACATTGTGATGTATATGAGTGAGTTGGGATGAATTGTGGTGTGAATTGTGAAGGGATGTGTTATGTGTGGAAAATCATGATTCGATTTATTATGTGTGATATATTATGTATTGGTGCCATGCTATATGTGTTAGTATGTGATGTATGCGGTGAGAAATATTACATATGTGAATTATCTGTGTTGTGGCATATTATTATGCAATCTTGTTATAGTTGTTATTTCTCACCCTTCTGCTGGAATATGCTTTTTATGGCATAGTGCAGATTGTCAGCTTTAGAGGCGTGGAGGATTTTGTGAAGATTAGTCCTCCGTTCCGTTGTCGGTCTTGGTGTCTGCTCTGATACGTAGCACGGGAGTCGGGGAACGTTTATTATATGTATATTTTTGTTGAATATATTAAATATTATTTTGTATTTATATTTTGATGTTCTAAAACCATTTATTTGTAAAACAAGTCGGTTATGGATCCTTCCGCTTTATTCCATAATTGACCATCCTTTTGTAAGGAAAAGTTTCTCTTTGTGTTATGTATCAAAAATGTTGAGCAGGGATTGTATTTTATTTCTTTAAATGTGGCATCCCTGTTTCTGTCGGAAAAATAAATTTTTAGTTACTCTGATTTTTATTATGTGTTATTTATTCGCGATGGGAATTGGGGTGTTACAGGTCCCACTCAAAAATAATAGATCCCACACAAAAATACAATAAAGTGTATGTTGCTAATGCACACCTACATGAGTGTGTATTAGCATGACTTATATATATATATATATATATATATATATATATATATATATATATATATATATTGAAAATGGTAACATACATCCAAAATTGGTGGATCCTACACAAAAATACGCTACATTTATTTTCTTTCTATTTTTTTCTTCATCTTTCTAATGTGGATCCCACCCAAAATTGATGTACTCCACACAAAAATACACTAAGATGTATGTTGCTAATGCACACCTACATAGGTGTGCACACCTACATGGGTGTGCATTAACATAACCATATATATATATATATATATATAATTGAACAAGAAAAAGTGAAAAGAGTAAAAAAAAAAAAAAGGTGGTGGATTACATGTTACAGGGACTTGTTTTTTTTTTAAACTTTTAACACCCCCACTCACATGTTGACACATGGCGGGAGGAAGAGTGACAGCCAACAATAGAAAAGAATCTCTGTCTCTCTCTCTTACTTGCTACTGAAGGAAAGTAAAATAAAATAGAATAAAAAGAAGCACCCCCACCCCTCACAACAAACGTGACACAACAAGGGGGTGACCGACCGGCCGATCGGCGGCACGGCAACGCCCCGCACCCCTTTGGCCACCTCTCGTTCTCACTCTCATCTCTTGTTCTGATTTTCTCCAGTTCTAAACTCTCATATCTCCATAATTAAAAAACTATGAACAATATTTTTTCGAATGATGGATCAACATAACAACCATAAAGTACTCCATGAACAGGTAGATAGCTTATAAAGTGGTAAATATAATTATCTTTACACTATATGCTTTCATTCTCAATATATTTTCTTTGCCGCGTAATACAAATTCAGCTTTCCGAACATATACTTGAAATGCTTAACCATTTTGTATGTTAATGTAAATGACAGCTGGAAGTATACACTCTTGACAAACTTTAAAGATTAATAGCCCTGGGTATTGCCTTTGAAGCTTTCATCTCAATGGACATTTCTAACATCAAGTCTACACTGTGCCATTGATGAAATTTCTCCAGTTTATTTCATATTTACATTGCAAGATTTTGTATATGTTGTTAAGCATGGTCCTTTTCTGATCCCAGGCAGAAAATTCAATCATTTGGATCAGAGATATTGAAGGTCGCACACATGGTCATTGATGTGGTGGTAAAACTATGCAAGGCGCGTTTTGAATTAATAAACTGGGAGGCTTGTGATGAAAACCACAAACTTATTAATGTTTGCCATGCTATCAACATAACAAAATACACTATAGAAAAGCTGTCTCAAATCGGTATTCTTGCTGCAAATGATGGTGGAAGTTTAGTCAATATTCTTAGTATCTATTGGAAAGGCGTTGTTTCTTTGCTGCAAATTGGTGGGGGACATTTTACTGAAGTGAATATAGCAAACATAGTGGTATCTTTGCTTGCATTAATAAGTGAGCCTTTTAAATGTGCTACTGAGGTCTGGTCATCTTCACTGAATGAAACCATTTCTGTAACTGAAGCTAAAAGGATATTTGTCCCACTGAAATTTTACCTGATTAATGCAGTTAAAATATGCTCACTGTATATGTTATACATGCTTTTAATATTTATGATGACTTAACAAATTAATCAAACCAAATATTCTTGTGTTAACAGGTTGTTGGGATACAAGGATATGACTTGGACTTGCTGGTCATCTCATTTACAAAAGTTCCAAGTGTTGCCTGCAGTCACCAACTATTAGATACATCTGCTGCACAACTACGTGCAACATTGACTGAGGTTAAACATGAAATACTCTCAGCCATTTTTTATCAATATATTGTTTCCATTTAAGCAGCTGTGTACATTTAATGTACTACTTTATGCGCATTTGAACTCCAGGCTGGAATCACAGACCCACTCGAGTTTCCACTTGCACTGGATGCAATGTTGGATTTGAAGTTGGAATTCAAGGTTAAGTGGCAGCCATGACGGTGAAGTTCCTCTGTTGTCCAGATTCTTAGTGATGAACAACTGATCAAACAACTTGAAGGTCCATGTAAAATAGAACAGGTACATGATTTTATTGTTTGTTTTCTTCCCAAATCTGTTTGGATAAACTGTTGTATCATTGTGCAGCAATATGAACCTTTGGCCAAAGTTGCTTTTAACATAGTTAATATTAATAAGCTGCTGTTGTGTGTTTGTTCTTGATTCGACTCCGTGGCAAGAAAGTTGTTGGTAGTTCATGTCATTGTTTGACTTTGTGAGGCTATTTTTCTGTTAATCGATGCTGTAAGTTCCTTACTATGAACAACTGCTTTAACAAATTATACGACCATTCTATGAACTTGGTTGTTAATTTATGACAACAGGCAGATTCTGATGGAAACGGCAACTTGAACTGCGAAGAGTTCATCACAATGAGTGTTCATTTGAGAAGGATAGGAAATGATGAGCATCTCTCTGAAGCATTCAATTTCTTTGACAAGAATAAGAGCGGATATGTTGAGTTTGACGAGTTAAAGGATGCCTTATCAGATGATGGTTCGATCGACGACCAGGTGGTTAGAGACATTCTAAATGATGTTGATTTGGATAAGGTAAGATATATATACATATACAAACAAATGTTGTCTTGATCAGTTTTATAACATCCATGACTGTTTGTGTTTTGTTTTGTTGAAGGATGGTCGAATAAGTTTTGAGGAGTTTAAGGCAATGATGACGACAGGAGAATATTGGAAAATGGCTTCTCGACAGTATTCTAGAGCAATGCTAAATGCATTAAGCTTCAGAATGTTTAAAGACAAATCTGCGGGAGTTGTAACTAACTAAATATTTAACTGAATTCAAATTTCATGTGGGGGTAGGCCAAGTTTCAAATTCTGAGTTCATATGATATGATGCAGAGAACTGTATGCATTTATATATGTTGTAATATTTTGAGCTGTGTACAGTTTGAGAGTGTAAATGGAAAAATATGCCTCATTTGAAGAAAAAAAATTGAGGAACTCTTGTCTTATAGTGTGATCTTTAACATTAATTACTTAATACTTTTATTTCATTAATTGTAAATGTGAAAATGATTTGAATGATTGAGATGGGAGAGATTGAAAATTATATATTAAAGTTGTATTTACAATTCTGAAATGAAATTAAACAGAAAAAAAAAACTAATATGTTTTTGTGTAATGAGTTTCATGTTAATATTACAAATTCATATTTGTGGACTAATATCTATAACACTCTCTTTCTAGCGAAGGAATAAATATCAATAATTTCAAATTTATAAGTAAATTGATTGAATCATTTTGTTGGTAAACAATTTGTAAACACATCTATCAGCTGACACCTAGAAGGAATGCATTGTCCAACTTTTCAATAATGAAATGATCTCAATGTGTTTTGTCATGTCATGCTAAACATGATTATATGTGAACTAATGACCGATTTATTATCGCAAAACAACTTCACGAGGTCTTCAAATTGAATCGTCAAGTCCTCTAACACATGTTTCATCCATAATAGATCACAAATTCCTTATGTCACAGCTCTAGATTATTGACTATTTGGATTCAATTTAGTTATTGACTGCCATGAAAGTTTTTGGCATAATACTACTGAAAGTTTTTGTCTGCCAATTTTTCCATCCATGTGATTCTCTGTGGTCATTTGTACAAAAGGATCATTTTAGCTTCCTATTGCTTGCTGCAATGAGACTCCACAAACAATGTGATTATGATTTGTTTAGTGGCTCAAAATTTTTGGCAACTTGTGTAGTTCTCTGCCAAATGTTACTATCACTAACAAAAATATTCTGTACATGTACATGGTCTCAATTTATCACTTTTGATTAGTTGAGCTACAACTATATTGGTTCTTACTAATTTAATGTAAATTTGTAATTTGTTCGTGTAAGTAATAGTTGGCCTAATTTTCAGATAAAAATTACTGTACCCAATGAGGACTCTTTTAGGAAATGGTTGATAAAAATTACTGTACCCAATGAGGACTCTTTTAGGAAATGGCTGGCCTAATTTAGGAAATGAGGACTCTTTTAGAAAATTACTGTAATTTGTTGATAAAAATTACAGGATATGCTAAAGAGCCAAGCTATAGGTTCGGAGTACATTTTAAACTAGAATGAGGACTCTTTTAGGAAATGGTTGGCCTAATTTTCAGATAAAAAAATGGCAAAATAGCTTGAACACTTTACTTTACCCAATGCCCATTATAAATTACTGTTTTTGACATTGAAGAGGAATGAAGTGCTCATTTGGCTAGATGACTTCTCATTGGAATAGTAGTATTGATGCAGTACTCATTGCGGCTTCTCTCTATCAACGCTCCAGACAGTACAATTAATTCATCTTAAATGTCATTTTCCCACACCAAGTTTTTCTATTTGTTGTCAGTATGATTACATCAAATGTAATGTTATAAATCATCTTTAGGTTCAAGGAGTGTTGTATGGAACCAAAAACAGACATGTAAAATATTACCATTTCAAAATGTCATTCATTTCCATGGCTGTTGCTCCAAGTTGCGATGAAGGTGAATGGTTTGGTTATATATCGGCAGCTTGCATTCAAGAACAAGATTATCATTGAAATTCATTATTTTCACGGGACACTAACACCACAATACCTTTTTTTATATTTTAATCAACAAAATATTTGTGAATATTTATATTTATTACTGATATTTGTACATATTTATAGTTATTAAGCATATTGGATTTATTATGTTGCTAATTTGCTACATATTTATTTTAAATATTTGCAATTATTAATGATTTTATAAAAACAATTATATATTAGCAACGATCAAGCTTTATCGAATGATCTCAGATATATGCATTTATTAGATACATTATCAAATAACATGTCACTATTCAAACCAGAATTTTGCTTCGTTATTCTGCTTCGTGTTGCATATTATGACCATCTCGCCACTACTTCCTGCAACAAATTCACCATCAATTGAGAGCCTGTGACGTGTTGAATGTTAATAGACTCTTCAACATTTGTATGTAGTATTTTTTTCATATAACTTGCGGGTCCCTTAGATTAAAACATTTATGATATGGTACATATGATCTGTTGCATAGAGATACAAAAGAGCTATCAAAGAATATCATTTTATTTTCAAGAAAAAAAAAACAGATTTGATAGCTAAGTGTTACAAGAAATTTTTTAAAAAATGTAAGTAGAGAATTTATTTTACATCAAAGAGAACATTCAAAGTTTGTAAAAATCTTAAATCTGGTCCTT
Organism: Lathyrus tuberosus; assembly: GCA_022829125.1. NCBI lineage: Eukaryota > Viridiplantae > Streptophyta > Magnoliopsida > Fabales > Fabaceae > Lathyrus > Lathyrus tuberosus. Next base: position 11,726,358 of record JALAZF010000093.1, read on the forward strand.
TATATTTTTTAAATGAATTTATAATCTATTTGTATTAATATTAAGACTAATAGTAAGACACGAGACAATCAATTAGATATGAAATTTTAATTATTATGTATTCAAATTTTTTCGAGGTTATATGATTGAAGAACCAATTCTTTCTATATATTTTGTTATTATTTTAAAGGTATTGGATCATCACTCATTTGTACTTGTCTCTCATGTAATTTTAGCAAGTGGTACGGGGCACAACAAATTAGTTTTGAATACACATGTATGCTGAATCATTATTATAACCAAATAACTATTTTTGAGATGATTAGTCTTGATATTTTTTTAATTCAAACTTCATCAATTATTATTAATACATGTAAAGATGTATTTAAAAAGAGCCACAAACATTTAAATTTTTTATCAAATGATTTAAGCAAGGAATTAACTTACCCGTGCGGACGCACGAGTCTTCTACTAGTTTTTTTAAAACTTTTAACACCCCCACTCACATGTTGACACATGGCGGGAGGAAAAGTGACAGCCAACAATAGAAAAGAATCTCTGTCTCTCTCTCTCTCTCTCTTACTTGCTACTGAAGGAAAGTAAAATAAAATAGAATAAAAAGAAGCAACCCCCACCCCTCACAACAAACGTGACACAACAAGGGGGTGACCGACCGGCCGATCGGCGGCACGACAACGCCCCGCACCCCTTTGGCCACCTCTCGTTCTCACTCTCATCTCTTGTTCTGATTTTCTCCAGTTCTAAACTCTCATATCTCCATAATTAAAAAACTATGAACAATATTTTTTCGAATGATGGATCAACATAACAACCATAAAGCCTTTCCAAAAAAAAAAAACAATAATCAAAACAAAAAACCATTTAATCAATAGGAGAAGGAGGGGGTTACCACGTAGGCGGAAGCTTTGGGATGGTGACGATGATTTCCGCTCGATGAAGTGTGTGTTGGTGTTGTTATGTTGTGAGCAAGTTGGTTTATGAGGTTGAATGGTGGTGTTGATGTTGGAGCAAGTTGGTGATGAGAAAAAGTGAAAGAGATGTTGTTTGTGTTGAGTTATGGATGATGGAGTTATGTTAGTGAGTTTAAGAACAACAAGGTTGGTTGTTTTTGTGGTTGAAGATGAAGGAGTTTTGTGGTTCTTATATTTAGTGAAGAAGGTTGTTGATGAAGATATTGTTATGAAGAGATGAAGTTGGTGGTTTCATGGTGATGGATGGGTGGAAAGAAGTTGTCATATTTATGAGGTTGTTATGTTCATAAGGTTGTTTTGTTCACGGTGGTGAAAGGTGGAGATATGGGAGTAATATTTGTTGAAATTTGTTGTTGTATAAGAAGAGAAAAGAGAGGTTTTGATGGATGATGGTGATGATATGTGAGTGAATATGTTGCTATTGTTGGTTTGGCTGTTGCAAGAAAAGAGAGAGTGAGGTGAAGTTTTGAGTATGAGGTTTTTTTTTTCTTGTTGTGTTAACATTAGGTTTGCTTTTCTTATGTGAATAAGAGAGTTGAGTTGAAGTAGAGGGATGATCAAATATTTTTGGTTGAAGACTTTTCTTGTAGATAATTGTGGTGTTAACGTGGAACATTCTTTGTGGAGAGATTATTTTCTTTTTTTCAGCCACAAAATAGAATAGTGCATATACATAAACATATATGAACATCAATGTTATATTTCCATGAAACCAAAAACATTCTAGTTTAATAATTTTAGAATAAAAATGGATTAAAACAACTTGAAAAAATAGATCAAACAAAAATTAGAAAATCGAAATAAAATTGGAAAGAAAATATGGATAATTATAATTAATTCTTACGATTATTTTGGTTACAAAAATAAAAAGAATCGGGTAAAAAATGAAAAAAGTCGGGCAAAAAAAGTGCTTGAAAAAATAAGCTGAATGCATTAAAATAATCAGTGCAAAATAAACTTCTCGGAAATATACAACGTTTAATTAGATTTTGAAATAATTTTGATCGGTTTGAAGGCTCAGGCGGACAAAAATGCGATTGAAAAATTAGTTGAAAAATTAAAACGAGCACACCAAGTTAAATTACGCAAACTGCAGTTTAAGAATATTGATGTCTGCACGCTTATTTTTGAAATTTTTTCACCCGCTAATTCGACGTACAGTTGAAACGGTTCAACCGGTCTGTCTGTAGATCCGAAAAATTATTCAGGTTGATATTCTAAGCATTACACAGAACAAGATGCATGATGTGACAAGTTAAAAATGTAGGTGTCCTGTGAATGCGTTAAATTATTGATTAGACAATTGTGAATAACAAATCAAATGCAAATAAATCGCCTTTAGACCATTTACTTCTGATTCGCTATTATAATTAAACCTTACAGAGATTTAGATGATGACAATACTCTTGATTGCCACCCTCTGGACCTTTAAAGCAAGATGTAACAGAATGAACGATACATTGAGATTCGAGAAATCAAGCCTTTTAACTTCTAGATCAACAAATGACTGAATGAATGTCATCAAGACTAGAAAAAATGCCAGAGCTCCTGACTTTTCATCTAAACTCTGATGAATGCTTTTGACTGAAAGAAAGTATGACAAAATGCACGGTTTGCACTATGCATATACAAATGAAAAACTCAAGGTAAAATTTAGGTTATGACAGCTTCACGAGGAGAAGTGGAAATAGATACCCACAAGGATAATTTTGGAAATTTTTTTATTTTCCATTTGAAGGAACCTCCTACACCTCTGAGGGACCCTTAGGATTTTACAAACTCAAAAGCTCCACAACCCTAAACTACTGTTAGGTGCGGATTTGACCTAAAAATGAACTATCTTTCCTTGCACTTTTTCCACTCTTTTCTTATGTTTTCATTGGTTTTGCTAATGATTATTGTTGTTCTTCTAATAATGAGAATATACCTTTGGTGCTTGTAATGTGTGTGTTATTGTGCAGGAAAAGGCACTAAATGATCAAAGTGTAAGACACAAGAAAATGATGCAAGCTGCCAAAGAGCAGAGGAAAACATCGGTAAATTCGCTTTGCGAACTTGAAAGCGAGTGCCAGCGAATGTTCGCTTTGCGAACTCTGGCGAGGTCTCTAGCGAATGGTCCCAGAATTTGGCAGGGGCAAAAGGCACTAAAGTTCGCTTTGCGAACGGGAAAGTGAGTGTTCGCTTTGCGAGTGATCCTTCGCATTGAAAACTCACGAGATTTTCTAGGGCGGTTTAACTATTCAGAGGCACCTGAAGTGCCATTTTTCTTCATTCGCTGTGCGAATAAATGGTTCGCTTTGCGAACTGTGAAATTCATGAATGTGTATAAATAGAATTTTCACACTTTTTGAGAGTGTGTTTTAATTTTGGAGATATAGAAACTTGTAATTTAAAGATCAGAGCTTTATATCTCATCATTTCAAGGGAGAAAAATTAGGATCTTTGATTTCTTGTTGGGAAAGGATGTAATCTTTTGATACCTTATGTATTTCATCTAATGTATGTTTATGAATATGTTTTGATTCTCTATTGTTGTTGTCTTTAATTGATTATTTGTGGTCTTGACAAAACCTTTACAAATCCTTTATCTTAGATTTTCATCTATCAATGAGTAAATCTTTTGACATGGTTTTGTGAGTTAATATTCATTGTATCTTTTGTTGTATTGTGTTGATTAAGTAGCATGGCTAGCATGAGTAGGATCGATACGGTATTGCGAGGATGCGTGATAATAGTGATAAAGAACGATATTCACATTCATTTGGCAAATTAGTTGAATACATGTAAAAAGGGTTAAACGTATACCCGTATTCTGATCGATGGCATTTTATATTAAGCAATTATTTATCTTATTTGGGTGTCATCTATGTTTATCTGTTTATCTTTGATTTGAACCGCTATAGATATATACTCTTCAGATCTAGATCTAAGATGATTATCTGTTTTGTTTTAAACTCTAGAAATAGATTTAGGCTTAACACTTGCATGAGTATTAACTCTTAGTGCTCTGTGTTGGTTTTTGTTGCGTGAGACATCACCAATGAGGCAATACGGTTGATCTCTCGACGTTGCGTTAGACATAACCTCTGTCGTGGGTGATACGTGAAGATATTAGGCGAATGATTGATTTATGTATAATATGATTAGAAGAATGCATGTGTTATTAATTGATGAGATCCAATTCCAACAAGGCTCCGTTTATAATTCAGTCTTTATTTTTATATTTTCCATCTTTGCTTTTGGTTCCCTTTTAAACCAAAACTTTTGAACTATGAGCTTAGAAATGTAGATAACGTCGAACGGTATTCTTTCCGTCGCATTGATACCTGTGGAGACGACAAAACTGGGTTAATTATATATTTTTGCTTGCTGTTATTCTAGCTTCAACAACTACCTTATTATTAACCCTATGGAGAAAAGAAAGTTCACTTTATAATTAACCCTCTTGAAACCAAAGATGTGCATCGTTTACTACCTTCAAACAAGAATCCTTTTTCTAAGGAATTCCAACCTTAACTATGTCATTAGAGTAGATGTCGCACCCTTCTAGCTTTTAACCCAAGAAGTTCAACAAATTGGGTAGAAGAAATTTTCACCATATGATTTGCTCCAAATAAAATCAGTCAGCAGGACTTCCGTATGAAGCAATGATCACCAAACTCTTAGCAACCTTAAACATTGATACCATGGACGAAGTTATAGACTCATCCAACAACAAGATCAAATACTCAACCCTTAGAGATATGAAAATCCATATCAAACATGGAGAATTGAGGGATGACCCAATGGCGAAAGAATAAGATCTAGAAGAAACAAAAAACATATCAATCTACAAATTCTATGAGATATGCCAAAACCTATCCAAAGATGTGGAAGAAATCAAAAGGATTGTCACAAGGAATGACGATGCTTATGGCAAAGAATAATATCACTTATATGTTTTATTTTCTAAGAGTGTTTATGTTTTTACCTTTTTTTCCGCACCTCTTTCAAATACTACAATTCTCTTTGTAATTCTGTTACATTATGATTTTAAATAATAAAGTGTGATGTTTTTCCCTTCCAAAATGCTATTTTGCTTATGTTTTCATATTTGAATTTTTGCAACATATCTTTTTCCTGTATTTTTAATTTTGACAAAGGGGGAGAAATATACTCTTAGGGGGAGTAGAGTAAATTCTCTACTTATTTTAGTGGGAGTGTAATTTCTCCAAATATATTTATTTGTTTCTTTTACCACCTCCCTGAGATATGAGGTGTCATCATGAAAAAGGGGGAGAATGTGGAACCATATTTTGCAGGTTAAGTAATCAAGGAAGCTCTCATGGTCTCAATGATGAATATGCTTTTAATGATGACAACTAAACACAAGCATAACAAACGGTTAAAGATGCAAACACATTAAGTGGGGTTTGTGATCTCCTCAAAATTCCTCAGATGATGGTACTTAAATAGAATAAAACGCGTGCCTCATCTTCAATTATAATCAAAGAAAGTGTTTATACGATTGGATTACCCGACAAGTCTTAAAGCTTTAAAACTGTGAAAAAACGGAAGTGTGAAAGCTCTTCTGTCGCATCTAAGTGAACAATATGTTCTAAAAGCATAAGGGCTTTATCATTATAATACCCCGTATTTTACTAATTTGGACTTTAGAGACTTTTTGGAAATTTAGTAGTATTATTTCTAATACTAAGTTTGTTACTTATTTTCCTTCCACTTTCCAACATATAAAAAGAGGAAAAAAGGAAAAGAAGAGGAAAGAAAGAAGAAAGGAGAAAAAGAGGAGAAAAGGGTTTTTGGAAGAAAATCCAAGAACAATCATCATCCATTGATCCAAATTTCATCCAATCATCTCATCTTCCTCATTTTCATCATCTATCCAAGGTGGGTTCTAGTTAGTACCAATTTTTAGAAGTTTTGGAATTGTTTGGTTTAGGTCAAATTTATGGAAATCGATGTTTTAACTGTTAGAATTCGTTAGAAATCGAAATGAATGATCAATATGATTATAGAAACATGTATTGTTGATTGTTTTGATGTTTTGTTTGATTTTGATGATTTTGGAAAAGTTAGGTTTTTAGACTTTTGTGTTCTTGATGAAATATGTGTTTTGAAGTTATTGTTGTGCAAACCATACTCAAACTATGTGGTTGAACCTCTGTTGGTGGTTGTTGGTGGTTTGGAGGAGGTTTGGGGTATAGGAAAATTCTGTTGTTGCTTTGGTATTTTCTGCATTTTTCGCAGAGCGCGCTCAGCGCGGTGTTGAATTCCTGCAACCCCTCCAGGCAGAAGCTTGCGCGCTCCGCGACCTAGGACTTGGGATTTTATCCCTTAAGTGAGAAAATTCATAACTTTCGGCTCGTTTATCGGATTCGATCATCCTTTATATCGATGTAAAGTCGAGGAAATATTCTACGCAATGGAGATGAAATATGTCGATTTTACCGACCAACTGAATAATCGGGAAAGTTCAAAAGTGTTTTAATTATGTGTTAATTGTTATAAATTATTCTATTGTGCAATTGTGTGATGCCTTGCCTATTTCTATTATTGTTTAGCATGATCGTAATTGAATATGCATGTTAATATGGAAAAAGAAATAGAAAGAGTGAGAAAAACCCCCTTATAAACTATAGGAGAATTTAGAAGGTTTGGAGACACTAGTATGGAACATGTTTGTTAACCTTTGTGGTTTGAAAGGCAAGAGAGGCCTTGAGGCATGATAGCCTAGTGATTGTCGAATACAATCATGTTCGTGTGTGTGATCATGTAATCGTAACCAGTTTATCTTGAGTGTAGTTTCATGAGTCTCGGACTCCTCTAAAATGGATGCACAACTACTTGGCAGGTTTGATTCCCCGTATTGTACGAATGGCGCCCATGGAGCGTATGCTTGTGACGGTTAATGGCCCGTGTGAAGTGACGGTACATAACAGTTAATGGCTCGTAGAACCCGAATCCATTCGTATGTCAAGTAGATTACAAGGATCTATGACTCGGGTCGCCTTCTAGACGTAGAAGCAGACGGGAATAGGAGGTACCTTGGTATGGTTATCGATTAGTGATACTTTTGAGTTGATGAACTCATGGCATGTTTCCATATAGTGTGAGAATTGAAATGTGAACTCAAGTGTCCCTTCCCCTTTTCCCCGGACTTGAGTTAGGATTTGTTAGAACCTTGTTAATCCGAGAGAATCCATAAGATAGGGAACTCACTGAGATTTGATGTATCTCACCCCACGTTGTTGATGTATTTCAGGTGCTTCAGGTTCCGAGAAGGGTAAGGATAAGGTCGTGTGATCCTTTCCTTGCTTGTTGATGGCTAGCTTCCGTAGCGAAGTGTATTTTGGGATCATTGTTGATCTAGTTCTTAGTTTTTATCATTTGAACATCTTGTGTATAATATGCCTTAGGTTTTTGTACTTTGTACTTTAGGGCATTTATTTGTATACAATGTGTTAACTAGGAGCTTATGTGTTTCAGTACCAAACACTTGGATCTATATATAATATTTATGCTTTGATGTATGAGTTTTATATATGGGTGTTACAGTTGGTATCAGAGCGGGTCGTATCCTCGACCTAGCCATGAAATAGTATAAGTATTTCTTTCTGTTTCATATACGTTGTGTCGCCATCGGTCTTAAGTGTTATATTTATGGCATTGAGCCTGATCAACTTAATCCTATTTGTATGACCTTTAGGAACATGGCTGAAGGACGTAGAAACACTCGTGGTAGACCCCGCACCACTCCTAAAGGGATGAATCTGCCGAGCAGCGATGGCAATGCTCCTTTGTATCAGTTTATGCAGCAGATGCAGCAGCAACAGAATCTATTCATGCAGCAAATGGTGCAACAAATGAATGGAGGTTTGCATCCTACGGTAGTTGTTCCAGAAGCTGAAGGTGGGAAATTCTGGGATTTTATCCGCATGAATCCCCCAGAATTTCATGGTGGATTAGATCCCGTGAAGGCTCACGAATGGATTTCTGGTATGGAGAGGTTTTTCTTGATAGTCCAATGCAGCGAAGAGAACAAGGTGTTGTTCGCTTCTCATTCACTGAAGGGTCCCGCTATGAGATGGTGGGAGAGCGCTTCAGCTTTGATGGCTATTCAGGAAGTGCCTAAGGTTTGGGAACAGTTCAAAGTTAGTTTCATGGAGAAGTATTTTCCGAGCTCATTGAGGACTCAGAAAGAATTTGAATTTCAACAATTAAGACAAGGTATTATGACTGTGGCCAGTTATGCTGAGAAGTTTGAGGACATGGTTGCTTATTCTAGGCAGGCTATGTATGCTCCATATGAGAGGTGGAAGGTGGACCAATTTATTTTTGGACTTAGAGCTGAAATATCCCATAGTGTATCTCAGAGAGAGTTCACTACATATGCTGAAGTTTGAAGGCAATGCTATGTGACCGAGCATAGTTTGAAGAAAGTCCAAGCGGAAGGTGTTGCGAGTAGAGTGAATCAAGGGGATCGCGGAAGATCCAACCAACAATTCAGGCCTAGGCAACAAGCCTTCAAAGGAAAGCAAGTTCAAGATTCAAGGGCGAGTACACCTCCGGTGTGTCATACTTGTGGAAGGATGCATTATGGAAGGTGTGGTATAGACAATGTGAAGTGTTACCAATGTCAAAAGGTGGGTCATCTGAAAAGAGATTGTCCTCAGAATAGGACGCAGACACAAGGAAGGGTTTATACCTTAGATGCAAGGAAGAAGAAAAGTGACAACTCTTTAATTTCCGGTACGTGCTTCGTTAACGGATTTCCTTGTTTTGTTTTGTTTGATTGAGGAGCTACACACTTTTTTGTATCGATGCAATGTATGAAGCGACTTGGGTTGCGGTCCGTTCCTTTGTCTTCTCCTATGGTGGTCACTACCGCCATGGATGAAATAGTTGAGACATCGTTGATGTGTGAAAACTGTGTTTTGTCTGTGGACGGTAGAGTTTTTCAGCTTGATCTTATTTGCTTACCACTTAAGAAAGTTGATGTCGTTTTGGAAATGGATTGGCTTTCTGCTAATTCGGTGTTTATTGGGTGTGAAGAAAAGCTCATCATCATTCCATCTATTGATGCTACCCAGAAAGATGTCTTAACAACTATTCTAGAAGGTACGATTGGAATGATAAATTTCTTGTTTGAGGAGGAAAAGTCTGTTCTTTTGATTCTCACTAAGGAGGAGAGTAGCACCCTTCAGGTTTTGAGTGTTCTGGTAGTTTGTGAGTTTCCTGAAGTTTTCCCCGAGGATGTCACTTCTCTTCCTCTAGAAAGGGAAGTGGAATTCTCTATTGACCTAATACCTGGAATGGCTCCAATATCCGTTTCTCCGTATCGGATGACACCACTTGAGTTAAGAGAATTAAAGGATCAGTTGGAAGAGTTGTTGGCTAAGCATTTTGTTCGACCCAGTTTTTCGCCCTGGGGAGCTCCAGTGTTGTTGGTAAAGAAGAAGGATGGTGGAATGCGGTTGTGTATTGATTACCGTCAGTTGAATAAGGTCACCATCAAGAATAAATACCCATTACCAAGGATAGACGATCTGTTAGGTCAATTGAAGGAGCCTGTGTGTTCTTGAAGATTGATTTACGGTCGGGTTATCACCAAATTCGAGTGAAGAGTTCCGATGTACCTAAGACTGCATTTAGGACACGTTATGGTCATTACGAATTCTTAGTGATGCCCTTCGGTGTGACTAATGCTCCGACGGTTTTCATGGATTATATGAATCGGATATTTCAACCTTATTTGGACCAATTTGTGGTGATTTTCATTGATGACATTCTTATCTATTCTCGTGATCCTCAAGAGCACGGAGAACACCTAAGAATCATTTTATCCATCTTACAAGAGAGGCAACTTTTTGCTAAGTTAAGCAAGTGCGAGTTTTGGATGTCGGAGGTAAATTTTCTTGGTCACGTCATATCTCAAGGAGGTGTGGCGGTAGACCCATCAAAAGTCGAAGCAGTAATTAATTGGGAGAGACCGAAGAATGTATCGGAAATTAGAAGTTTCTTGGGTCTAGCAGGCTACTACAGAAGGTTTATCAAGGACTTTTCACAATTAGCGTTGCCAATGACTAAGCTTACTCGGAAGGATTGCCCCTTTGAGTGGGATTCGGCGTGTGAACAAAGTTTTATGAGTTTGAAGGAAAGATTGACTACAGCTCCCGTTTTGATTATTCCTGATCCTAGCAAGTCGTATGAGGTATTTTGTGATGCATCTAAGATGGGATTAGGAGGCGTTTTAATGCAAGAAAGTCACGTAGTGGCTTATGCTTCTCGACAATTGAAAATTCACGAGAAGAATTATCCAACCCACGATTTGGAATTAGCGGCGATGGTGTTTACTTTGAAATTGTGGCGTCACTATTTATATGGAGTCATTTTGAAATGTTTAGTGACCACAAGAGTTTAAAGTACCTCTTTGACCAAAAAGAGTTGAATATGAGTCAAAGGAGGTGGATGGAATATTTAAAGGATTGTGATCTAGAGCTAAAATACCATCCGGGTAAAGCGAACAAAGTGGCCGATGCCTTGAGTAGGAAAGTTTTGAGAAAGGCCGAATTGATGATGTTAGAATATTCGTTGTTGGAAAAGTTTAGAGATTTAAATCTTCAGTTTGTGTGGACCCAAGATGGTGTAATTATGGGAAATTTGAATGTAAATTCTACTCTAAGAGTTGAGATTCAACAAGGTCAAACGTTGGATGAGAAGTTGCAAGAAGTGTTACTTCTACTGGGTTTTGTTCAGGCTACCGACGAAATTATTATGTTCAACAAAAGAATTTGTGTTCCGAATGATGCGGCATTGAAAAGAAGGATTTTGGAAGAAGCGCATAAGGGTGCTTTTACTATACATCTGGGTTCTTCAAAGATGTATCAAGATTTAAAGAAGGACTATTGGTGGTCCGGTATGAAAAGAGATGTTACGGTCTTTGTGTCGGAATGTGCGGTGTGTCAACAAGTTAAGATTGAACATCAAAGACCGGGTGGGTTGTTGCAACCTTTAGACATTCCAGTGTGGAAGTGGGACAATATTTCTATGGACTTTGCAGTAGGTTTACCCCATGCCCAAGGTGGTTATGATTCTATTTGGATAATCGTTGATTGGTTGACGAATTCTGCGCATTTCTTAGCTGTGAAGACTACCTACAAGGCGAGTCATCTCGCAAGGTTGTTCATTTCGAAAATAGTGAGATTGCATGGTATCCCCTCTAGTATGGTTTCAGATAGGGATCCAAAGTTTACTTCGAGATTTTGGAGAGCTTTTCAACAAGCTATGGGAACGAAGTTATGTTTGAGCACGTCGAATCATCCGCAAACGGATGGTCAGACGGAACATACAATACAAACAATGGAGGATATGTTGAGAGCTTGTGTACTAGAAAGTAAGGGTAATTGGAAAGAACTTCTACCATTGATTGAGTTTTCTTATAATAATAGTTATCATGCGAGCATCGGTATGGCTCCGTATGAAGCATTGTATGGGAGAAAATGTAGAACACCTTTGTGTTGGGCAGAGGTTGGTGAAGATAGAATCTTAGGACCCGAAATTATCCAGGAGACTACAGAAAAGATTTGATTGATCCGCGAGAAAATTAAACAAGCACAAGATCGACAAAAGAGTTATACGGATAATCGGAGGAGGCCTTTAGAATTTGAAGAAGGTGACCATGTGTTTTTGAAAGTCACTCCGAGATTAAGACTGAAAGGGCCGTTTAAGTCACAGAAGTTAAGTCCAAGATACGTGGGACCGTATCAAGTTTTAGAAAGGATTGGCGAAGTAGCGTACAGGTTTGCCTTACCTCCTTCTTTGTCGGAAATGCATGATGTTTTTCATGTATCTCAACTTCGCAGATTTGTTCCAGATCATCTTCAGCTGATTCTATCGGATACGATTGAAATAGAAGTAGACTTGACTTTTGAACCTCAACCGAGTCACATTGTGGGAAGAGAAACGAAAGTACTAAGGAACAAGGATATTTCTCTCGTTAAGGTGCAATGGGATGTAACGCATCTGGGTGATGCAACTTGGGAACTTGAATCAGAAATACGAGATGATTACCCTCATCTATTTAGGAAATCTTTAAATTCGAGGGCGAATTTTTATTTAAGGGGGGGATGTAATACCCCGTATTTTACTAATTTGGACTTTAGAGACTTTTTGGAAATTTAGTAGTATTATTTCTAATACTAAGTTTGTTACTTATTTTCCTTCCACTTTCCAACATATAAAAAGAGAAAAGAAGGAAAAGAAGAGGAAAGAAAGAAGAAAGAAGAAAAAGAGGAGAAAAGGGTTTTTGGAAGAAAATCCAAGAACAATCATCATCCATTGATCCAAACTTCATCCAATCATCTCATATTCCACATTTTCATCATCTATCCAAGGTGGGTTCTAGTTAGTACCAATTTTTAGAAGTTTTGGAATTGTTTGGTTTAGGTCAAATTTATGGAAATCGATGTTTTAACGGTTAGAATTCGTTAGAAATCGAAATGAATGATCAATATGATTATAGAAACATGTATTTTTGATTGTTTTGATGTTCTGTTTGATTTTGATGATATTGGAAAAGTTAGGTTTTTAGACTTTTGTGTTCTTGATGAAATATGTGATTTGAAGTTATTGTTGTGCAAACCATACTCAAACTATGTGGTTGAACCTCTGTTGGTGGTTGTTGGTGGTTTGGAGGAGGTTTGGGGTATAGGAAAATTCGGTTGTTGCTTTGGTATTTTCTGCATTTTTCACAGAGCGCGCTTAACGCGCAGGAGCCCGCTCAGCGCGGTGTTGAATTCCTGCAACCCCTCCAGGCAGAAGCTTGCGCGCTCAGCGGGCAAGGGGGTGCGCTTAGCGCGACCTGGGACTTGGGATTTTATCCCTTAAGTGAGAAAATTCATAACTTTCGGCTCGTTTATCGGATTCGATCATCCTTTATATCGATGTAAAGCCGAGGAAATATTCTACGCAATGGAGATGAAATATGTCGATTTTACCGACCGACTGAATAATCGAGAAAGTTCAAAAGTGTTTTAATTATGTATTAATTGTTATAAATTATTCTATTATGCAATTGTGTGATGCCTTGCCTATTTCTATTATTGTTTAGCATGATTGTAATTGAATATGCATGTTAATATGGAAAAAGAAATAGAAAGAGTGAAGAAAACCCCCTTATGAACTATAGGAGAATTTAGAAGGTTTGGAGACACTAGTATGGAATATGTTGGTTAACCTTTGTGGTTTGAAAGGCAAGAGAGGCCTTGAGGCATGATAGCCTAGTGATTGTCGAATACAATCATTTTCGTGTGTGTGATCACGTAATCGTAACCGATTTATCTTGAGTGTAGTTTCATGAGTCTCGAACTCCTCTGAAATGGATGCACAACTACTTGGCAGGTTTGATTCCCCGTATTGTACGAATGGCGCCCATGGAGCGTATGCTTGTGACGGTTAATGGCCCGTGTGAAGTGACGGTACATACCGGTTAATGGCTCGTAGAACCCGAATCCATTCGTATGTCAAGTAGATTATAAGGATCTATGACTCGGGTCACCTTCTAGACGTAGAAGCGGACAGGAACAGGAGGTACCTTGGTATGGTTATCGATTAGTGATACTTTTGAGTTGATGAACTCATGGCATGTTTCCATATAGTGTGAGAATTGAAATGTGAACTCAAGAGTCCCTTTCCCTTTTCCCTGGACTTGAGTTAGGATTTGTTAGAACCTTGTTAATCCGAGAGAATCCATAAGATAGGGAACTCACTGAGATTTGATGTATCTCACCCCACGTTGTTGATGTATTTCAGGTGCTTCAGGTTCCGAGAAGAGTAAGGATAAGGTCGTGTGATCCTTTCCTTGCTTGTTGATGGCTAGCTTCCGTAGCGAAGTGTATTTTGGGATCATTGTTGATCTAGTTCTTAGTTTTTATCATTTGAACATCTTGTGTATAATAAGCCTTAGGTTTTTGTACTTTGTACTTTAGGCCATTTATTTGTATACAATGTGTTAACTAGGAGCTTATATGTTTCAGTACCAAACACTTGGATCTATATATAATATTTATGCTTTGATGTATGAGTTTTATATATGGGTGTTACAATCATAAAGTCATCTGGCTAAATCACACACACACACACTAAAATATGTTTTCAAGCCTATTTTTCTTAAATAATTATTTTTAAAAATGTTTTGAAGTTGTACTAGTTGAATTAGAAATTGTCTGAATGATTTTGGACAAAAATGTAATGTCCAATCAATTGACACTTATACCCAATTGATTGGTTCAGTGCAAAATATTTCTAACTGTTCATTTAGAATAGTGCATATACATAAACATATATGAACATCAATGTTATATTTCCATGAAGCCAAAAACATTCTAGTTTAATAGTTTTAGAATAAAAATGGATTAAAACAACTTGAAAAAATAGATCAAACAAAAATTAGAAAATCGAAATAAAATTGGAAAGAAAATATGGATAATTATAATTAATTCTTACGATTATTTTGGTTACAAAAATAAAAATAATCGGGTAAAAAATGAAAAAAGTCGGGCAAAAAAAGTGCTTGAAAAAATAAGCTGAATGCATTAAAATAATCAGTGCAAAATAAACTTCTCGAAAATATACAACGTTTAATTAGATTTTGAAATAAATTTTGATCGGTTAGAAGGCTCAGGCGGACAAAAGTGCGATCGGAAAATTAGTTGAAAAATTAAAACGAGCACACCAAGTTAAATTACGCAAACTGTAGTTTAAGAATATTGATGTCTGCACGCTTATTTTTGAAATTTTTTCACCCGCTAATTCGACGTACAGTTGAGAAACAGTCCAACCGGTCTGTCTGTAGATCCGAAAAATTATTCTGGTTGATATTCTAAGCATTACACAGAACAAGATGCATGATGTGACGAGTTAAAAATGTAGGTGTCCTGTGAATGAGTTAAATTATTGATTAGACAATTGTGAATAACAAATCAAATGCAAATAAATCGCCTTTAGACCATTTACTTCTGTTTCTCCATTACAATTAAACCTTACAGCGATTTAGATGATGACAATACTCTTGATTTCCACCCTCTGGACCTTTAAAGCAAGATGCAATAGAATGAACGATACATTGAGATTCGAGAAATCAAGCCTTTTAACTTCTAGATCAACAAATGAATGAATAAATGCCATCAAGACTAGATAAAATGCCAGAGCTCCTGACTTTACATCTAAACTCTAATGAATGCTTTTGACTGAAAGAAAGTATGACAAAATGCACGGTTTGCACTATGCATATATTAATGAAAAACTCAAGGTAAAATTTAGGTTATGACAGCTTCACGAGGAGAAGTGGAAATATTTACCCACAAGGATAATTTTGGAAAATTTTTTATTTTCCATTTGAGGGAACCTCCTACACCTCTGAGGGACCCTTAGGATTTTACAAACTCAAAAGCTCCACAACCCTAAACTACTGTTAGTTGCGGATTTGACCTAAAAATGAACTATCTTTCCTTGCACTTTTCCACTCTTTTCTCATGTTTTCATTGGTTTTACTAATGATTGTTGTTGTTATTCTAACAATGAGAATATACCTTTGGTGCTTGTAATGTGTGTGTTGCTGTGCAGGAAAAGGCACTAAATGATGAAAGTGTAACACACAAGAAAATGATGCAAGCTGCCAAAGAGTAGAGGAAGACATCAGTAAGTTCGCTTTGCGAACTTGAAAGCGAGTGCCAGCGAATGTTCGCTTTGCGAACTCTGGTGAGGTCTCTAGCGAATGGTTCCAGAATTTGGCAGGGGCAAAAGGCACTAAAGTTCGCTTTGCGAACGGGAAAGCGAGTGTTCGCTTTGCGAGTGATCCTTCGCATTGCGAACTCACGAGAATTTCTAGGGCGGTTTAACTATTCAGAGTCACCTGAAGTGCCATTTTTCTTCATTCGATGTGCGAATAAATGGTTCGCTTTGCGAACTGTGAAATTCATGAATGTGTATAAATAGAATTTTCACACTTTTTGAGAGTGTGTTTTAATTTTGGAGATAGAGAAACTTGTAATTTAAAGATCAGAGCTTTATATCTCTTCATTTCAAGGGAGAAAAATTAGGATCTTTGATTTCTTGTTGG
The DNA here is from genome assembly GCA_022829125.1 of Lathyrus tuberosus. Classification (NCBI taxonomy): domain Eukaryota; kingdom Viridiplantae; phylum Streptophyta; class Magnoliopsida; order Fabales; family Fabaceae; genus Lathyrus; species Lathyrus tuberosus. Next base: position 11,742,447 of record JALAZF010000093.1, read on the forward strand.
GAAAGGATGTAATCTTTTGATACCTTATGTATTTCATCTAATGTATGTTTATGAATATGTTTTGATTCTCTATTTTTGTTGTCTTTGATTGATTATTTGTGATCTTGACAAAACCTTTACAAATCCTTTATCTTAGATTTTCATCTATCAATGAGTAAAACTTTTGACATGGTTTTGTGAGTTGATATTCATTGTATCTTTTGTTGTATTGTGTTGATTAAGTAGCATGGCTAGCATGAGTAGGATCGATACGGTATTGCGAGGATGCGTGATAATAGTGATGAAGAACGGTATTCACATTCATTTGGCAAATTAGTTGAATACATGTAAAAAGGGTTAAACGTATGTACGTATTCTGATCGATGGCATTTTATATAAAGCAATCATTTATCTTATTTGGGTGTCATCTTTGTTTACCTGTTTATCTTTGATTTTAATCGCTATAGATATATACTCTTCAGATCTGGATCTAAGATGATTATCTGTTTTGTTCTAAACTCTAGAAATAGATTTAGGCTTAAGACTTGCGTGAGTATTAACTCTTAGTGCTCTGTGTTGGTTTTTGTTGCGTGAGACATCACCAATGAGGCAATACGGTCGATCTCTCGACGTTGCGTTAGACATAACCTCTGTCGTGGGTGATACGTGAGGATATTAGGCGAATGATTGATTTATGTATAATATGATTAGAAGAATGCATGTGTTATCAATTGATGAGATCCAATTCCAACAAGGCTTCGTTTATAATTCAGTCTTTATTTTATATTTTCCGTCTTTGCTTTTGGTTCCCTTTTAAACCAAAACTTTTGAACTATGAGCTTAGAAATGTAGATACCGTCGAACGACATTCTTTCCGTCGTATTGATCCCTGTGGAGATGACAAAACTGGGTTACTTATATATTTTTGCTTGCTGCTATTCTAGCTTCAAGAACTACCTTATTATTAACCCTATGGAGAAAAGAAAGTTCCCCTTATAATTAACCCTCTTGAAACCAAAGATTAGCATCGTTCACTACCTTCAAACAAGAATCCTTTTTCTAAGGAATTCCAACCTTAACTATGTCATTAGAGAAGATGTCGCACCCTTCTAGCTTTTAACCCAAGAAGTTCAACAAATTGGGTAGAAGGAATTTTCACCATATGATTCGCTCCAAATAAAGCCAGTCAGTAGGACTTCTGTATGAAGCAATGATCACCAAACTCTTAGCAACCTTCAACATTGATACCATGGACGAAGTTATAGACTCATCCAACAACAAGATTAATTACGCAACCCTTAGAGACATGAAAATCCATATCCCACATGGAGAATTGAGGGATGACCCAATGGCGAAAGAATAAGATCTAGAAGAAACAAAAAACATATCAATCTACAAAGTCTATGAGATATGCCAAAACCTATCCAAAGATGTGGAAGAAATTAAAAGGATCGTCACAAGGAATGATGATGCTTATGGTAAAGAATAATATCACTTATATGTTTTATTTTCTATGAGTGTTTATGTTTTTACCTTTTTTTCGCACCTCTTTCAAATACTACAATTCTCTTTGTAATTCTATTACATTATGATTTTAAATTAATAAAGTGTGATGTTTTTCCCTTCCAAAATGCTATTGTGCTTATGTTTTCATATTTGAATTTTTGCAACATATCTTTTTCCCGTATTTTTAATTTTGACAAAGGGGGAGAAATATACTCTTAGGGGGAGTAGAGTAAACTCTCTACTTATTTTAGTGGGAGTGTAATTTCTCCAAATATATTTGTTTGTTTCTTTTACCACCTCCCTGAGATATACGGTGTCATCATGAAAAAGGGGGAGAATGTGGAACCATATTTTGCAGGTAAAGTAATCAAGGAAGCTCTCATGGTCTTAATTATGAATATGCTTTTAATGATGACAACTAAACACAAGCATAACAAACGGTTAAAGATGCAAACACATTAAATGGGGTTTGTGATCACGGCAAAATTCCTCAGATGATGGTACTTAAATATAATAAAATGCATGCCTCATCTTTAATTATAATCAAAGAAAGTGTTTATACGATTGGATTACCCGACAAGTCTTAAAGTTTTAAAACTGTGAAAAAGAGGAAGTGTGAAAGCTCTTCTGTCGCATCTAAGTGAACAATATGTTCTAAAAGCATAAGGGCTTTATCATAAAGTTATCTGGCTAAATCACACACACACACACACTAAAATATGTTTTCAAGCCTATTTTTCTTAAATAATTATTGTAACACCCATATATAACAACATACATCAAAGCATATATATTATACATGAATCCAAGTATTTGGTACTGAAATACCATAAGTTCCTAGTTAACACATTATATACATTAAATGCCCTAAATACAAAGTCTAAAGTCTACGGCATAACACATATAAGATGTCCTAAAAAGCACTAAGAACTAGATCAATACAATGATCTCAAAATAAAACGCCATAGCAGAAGCCATGCCATCTCAAAAGCTACGATCCGTAAGGAAAAGTCAAACCACTTTATCCTTACCCTTCGCTGAACCTGCCTTACCTGTGATGTAAACAACAACAGTGGGGTGAGATACATCAAATCTCAGTGAGTTCGCTATCTTATAGTCCTCTCGGCTTTACAAGGTTCTAACATCCTAACTCAAGTCATAAGGGAAGGGAAGTGACTTTGAGTACACACACACTATATGGATCCATGCTCGTGAGTCTCACTAACTCATAGTATCGCTAATCGGTAACCCATACCAAGGCACCCCCTTTTCCCGTCCGCTTCTACGTCTAGAAGACGACCCGAGTCATGGATCCTTGTAATTACTTGGCATACGAATGGATTCGGAATTAAGGGACGCATTATCACCTTAATTCGTCACTTCTCATGGCCTCTCATGCCATCACAAGTCTCTACCCGTAGGTTCCATCGTACTATAACATTGGGAATCAAACCTGCCAAGTAGTAATGCCTGCATTTAGAGGAGCTCGAGACTCTTAAATGCCTCTCAGGGGCGTTGGTTACAATTACCTGATCATAAACCTAAATGGGATTGTATTCGAAAATCACCCGACCATATTAACCTAAGACCTCTCTTGTCTTATCCATTCAAACACAAACAAACATGATCCATACTAGTGTAATTCTTTCCATACCATTCGGTAATAGACGCCCGCCTCGGCCTCTTATGCACGAGTGTCGTCGAAATTGTTATTTCACACTTTCCGACAATGGTTTCCGATAATATTCCTCACACTACCTATTTCATATTTTAACATGCATACATATTCAAACATGTTTAACAGTACGAGCATAGGCATGTAATCATCAATCACATAATGGAAATACATAGTTCAACAGACCACCAATTATACCAAATTTACGGTTCCCTCTGATGTATTTATTGGGCAATACACAGATATTTCTCACTACCATCAGCTAGAATATGTTCCTAGCTTCAAAACGATACCAAGAACACTCACAATGGATCAACGATGCAAAAGTTATGAAAGAAACAAGTTGGGGAAATCTGCCATACTCGTATTGCGAATAAGCCAGCGAATGCTCGCTACTTTATTCGCAGTGCGAAGCGTCCAGCGAACGCCTAGCCAACACTTGTTCGCTGCACCATTCGCAGTGCGAATGTCTGGCGAATAGAGGCAGAACCAAAACAAGCTAAGGTTTGCAGTGCGAACCACTGGCGAACGTCTGGCGAACATTCGCCTCCTCATTCGCCGTGCGAACGTCCAGCGAGTGCACGATATCCCCTTCGCTGGGGGATTCGCAGTGCGAATCTGGGAAATTTTAGAAGTTCTGCAGTGTAACAACTGAAACCCCATAGGTCCAAAACTTGACCAAAACACATCCAAACATCCAATAATCAAACACAGATGATTCTACATCCATAGAGCTTATACTACTCAGTTTTTAACACATTTCAACCGTTAAATTCCAACGATTTCCAATTTAAGCAATTTTTCATAAAAACCTAACTTAAGCTATAATCATTTCTAGCTCTAAACTTAAGTTTCTATCTAGAACCCACCTTGAATAGATGAAGATGGTGAAGATTGGAAGATGATTTGATGAAGATTGATGGTGTTCTTGATGATCTTGCTCTTGGACTTTTCTCCTCTTTTTCTCTTCCTTTCCTTCTCTTTTCTTTCTCTCCAAAATCCTTTCTATCTTTTTCTTTGGAAAATGAAAGGAAGAAATAATATAGGGAAAATATCATCAATTAGCAATACCACTAATTGCCCAAAAAGTCTCTAAAGTTCAAATACATAAATATCTCAGAGTCAGATAATATTAATTGGATTTACTCTAAGTTCAACAATTACCCTAATTATCTCTGCAGATAATTTCTCAGAGCACACTGGGACTCAGTTGATCACAAATAATATTATCCAGAGCAAAATAATTTATGGGGTATTACAATTATTTTTAAAAATGTTTTGAAGTTGTACTAGTTGAATCAGAAATTGTCTGAATGATTTTGGACAAAAATGTAATGTCCAATCAATTGACACTTATACCCAATTGATTGGTTCGGTGCAAAATATTTCTAACTGTTCATTTAGAATAGTGCATATACATAAACATATATGAACATCAATGTTATATTTCCATGAAGCCAAAAACATTCTAGTTTAATAATTTTAGAATAAAAATGGATTAAAACAACTTGAAAAAATAGATCAAACAAAAATTAGAAAATCGAAATAAAATTGGAAAGAAAGTATGGATAATTATAATTAATTCTTACGATTATTTTGGTTACAAAAATAAAAATAATCGGGTAAAAAATGAAAAAAGTCGGGCAAAAAAAGTGCTTGAAAAAATAAGCTGAATGCATTAAAATAATCAGTGCAAAATAAACTTCTCGGAAATATACAACGTTTAATTAGATTTTGAAATAAATTTTGATCGATTAGAAGGCTCAGGCGGACAAAAATACGATCCAAAAATTAGTTGAAAAATTAAAACGAGCACACCAGGTTAAATTACGCAAACTGCAGTTTAAGAATATTGATGTCTGCACGCTTATTTTTGAAATTTTTTCACCCGCTAATTCGACGTACAGTTGAGAAACGGTTCAACCGGTCTGTCTGTAGATCCAAAAAATTATTCTGGTTGATATTCTAAGCATTACACAGAACAAGATGCATGATGTGACAAGTTAAAAATGTAGGTGTCCTGTGAATGCGTTAAATTATTGATTAGACAATTGTGAATAACAAGTCAAATGCAAATAAATCGCCTTTAGACCATTTACTTCTGATTCTCCATTACAATTAAACCTTACAGAGATTTAGATGATGACAATACTCTTGATTTCCACCCTCTGGACCTTTAAAGCAAGATGCAACAGAATGAACGATACATTGAGATTCGAGAAATCAAGCCTTTTAACTTCTAGATCAACAAATGACTGAATGAATGTCATCAAGACTAGATAAAATGCCAGAGCTCCTGACTTTTCATCTAAACTCTGATGAATGCTTTTAACTGAAAAAAAGTATGACAAAATGCACGGTTTGCACTATGCATATATAAATGAAAAACTCAATGTAAAATTTAGGTTATGACAGCTTCACGAGGAGAAGTGGAAATAGATACCCACAAGGATAATTTTGGAAAATTTTTTATTTTCCATTTGAAGGAACCTCCTACACCTCTGAGGGACCCTTAGGATTTTACAAACTCAAAAGCTCCACAACACTAAACTACTGTTAGGTGCGGATTTGACCTAAAAATGAACTATCTTTCCTTGCACTTTTTCCACTCTTTTCTCATGTTTTCATTGGTTTTGCTAATGATTGTTGTTGTTCTTCTTACAATGAGAATATACCTTTGGTGCTTGTAATGTGTGTGTTATTGTGCAGGAAAAGGCACTAAATGATCAAAGTGTAACACACAAGAAAATGATGCAAGCTGCCAAAGAGCAGAGGAAGACATCAGTAAGTTCGCTTTGCGAACTTGAAAGCGAGTGCCAGCGAATGTTCGCTTTGCGAACTCTGGCGAGGTCTCTAGCGAATGGTCCCAGAATTTGGCAGGGGAAAAAGGCACTAAAGTTTGCTTTGCGAACGGGAAAGCGAGTGTTTGCTTTACGAGTGATCCTTTGCATTGCGAACTCACGAGAATTTCTAGGGCGGTTTAACTATTCAGAGGTACCTGAAGTGCCATTTTTCTTCATTCGCTATGCGAATAAATGGTTCGCTTTGCGAACTGTGAAATTCATGAATGTGTATTAATAGAATTTTCACACTTTTTGAGAGTGTGTTTTAATTTTGGAGATAGAGAAAGTTGTAATTTAAAGACCAGAGCTTTATATCTCTTCATTTCAAGGGAGAAAAATTAGGATCTTTGATTTCTTGTTGGGAAAGGATGTAATCTTTTGATACCTTGTGTATTTCATCTAATGTATGTTTATGAATATATTTTGATTCTCTATTGTTGTTGTCTTTGATTGATTATTTGTGGTCTTGACAAAATCTTTACAAATCCTTTATCTTAGATTTTCATCTATCAATGAGTAAAACCTTTGACATGGTTTTGTGAGTTGATATTCATTGTATCTTTTGTTGTATTGTGTTGATTAAGTAGCATGGCTAGCATGAGTAGGATCGATACGGTATTGCGAGGATGCGTGATAATAGTGATGAAGAACGATATTCACATTCATTTGGCAAATTAGTTGAATACATGTAAAAAGGGTTAAACGTATGTACGTATTCTGATCGATGGCATTTTATATGAAGCAATCATTTATCTTATTTGGGTGTCATCTTTGTTTACCTGTTTATCTTTTATTTGTACCGCTATAGATATATACTCTCAGATCTGGATCTAAGATGATTATCTGTTTTGTTCTAAACTCTAGAAATAGATTTAGGCTTAACACTTGCGTGAGTATTAACTCTTAGTGCTCTGTGTTGGTTATTGTTGCGTGAGACATCACCAATGAGGCAATACGGTTGATCTCTCGACGTTGCATTAGACATAACCTCTGTCGTGGGTGATACATGAGGATATTAGGCGAATAATTGATTTATGTATAATATGATTAGAAGAATGCATGTGTTATCAATTGATGAGATCCAATTCCAACAAGGCTCTGTTTATAATTCCGCCTTTATTTTATATTTTCCGTCTTTACATTTTTTGTCTTTGCTTTTGGTTCCCTTTTAAACCAAAACTTTTGAACTATGAGCTTAGAAATGTAGATACCGTCGAACGGAATTCTTTCCGTCGCATTGATACCTGTGGAGACGGCAAAACTGGGTTCATTATATATTTTTGCTTGCTGCTATTCTAGCTTCAACAACTACCTTATTATTAACCCTATGGAGAAAAGAAAGTTCCCCTTATAATTAACACTCTTGAAACCAAAGATGTGCATCGTTCACTACCTTCAAACAAGAATCCTTTTTCTAAGGAATTCCAACCTTAACTATGTCACTAGAGAAGATGCCGCACCCTTCTAGCTTTTAACCCCAGAAGTTCAACAAATTGGGTAGAAGGAATTTTCACCATATGATTCGCTCCAAATAAAGTCAGTCAGCAGGACTTCTGTATGAAGCAATGATCACCAAACTCTTAGCAACCTTCAACATTGATACCATGGACGAAGTTATAGACTCATCCAACAACAAGATCAAATACTCAACCCTTAGAGACATGAAAATCCATATCAAACATGGAGAATTGAGGGATGACCCAATGGCGAAAGAATAAGATCTAGAAGAAACAAAAAACATATCAATCTACAAAGTTTATGAGATATGTCAAAACCTATCCAAAGATGTGGAAGAAATCAAAAGGATCGTCACAAGAAATGACGATGCTTATGGCAAAGAATAATATCACTTATATGTTTTATTTTCTAAGAGTGTTTATGTTTTTACCTTTTTTTCCGCACCTCTTTCAAATACTACAATTCTCTTTGTAATTCTATTACATTATGATTTTAAATAAATAAAGTGTGATGTTTTTCCCTTCCAAAATGCTATTGTGCTTATGTTTTCATATTTGAATTTTTGCAACATATCTTTTTCCCGTATTTTTAATTTTGACAAAGGGGGAGAAATATACTCTTAGGGGGAGTAGAGTAAACTCTCTACTTATTTTAGTGGGAGTGTAATTTCTCCAAATATATTTGTTTGTTTCTTTTATTACCTCCCTGAAATATGCGTTGTCATCATGAAAAAGGGGGAGAATGTGGAACCATATTTTGCAGGTAAAGTAATCAAGGAAGCTCTCATGGTCTTAATGATGAATATGCTTTTAATGATGACAACTAAACACAAGCATAACAAACGGTTAAAGATGCAAACACATTAAGTGGGGTTTGTGATCACCGCAAAATTCCTCAGATGATGGTACTTAAATAGAATAAAACGCATGCCTCATCTTTAATTATAATCAAAGAAAGTGTTTATACGATTGGATTACCCGCCAAGTCTTAAAGCTTTAAAACTGTGAAAAAGAGGAAGTGTGAAAGCTCTTCTGTCGCATCTAAGTGAACAATATGTTGTAAAAGCATAAAGGCTTTATCATAAAGTTATCTGGCTAAATCACACACACACACACACACACACACACACACACACACACTAAAATTTGTTTTCAAGCCTATTTTTCTTAAATAATTATTTTTAAAAATGTTTTGAAGTTGTACTAGTTGAATCAGAAATTGTCTGAATGATTTTGGACAAAAATGTAATGTCCAATCAATTGACACTTATACCTAATTGATTGGTTCAGTGAAAAATATGTCCTTAATCATTTAGAACAATATCTTAATGAAGGGAAATGACTTAATATCATTTACTTCCTCTTTAAACATCATAAACTATTACTTTGAGGCCTTCCAATCGATTAACACATTAATATTGGCCAAGAAATTTTTTTTTCTGCCACCCTCTAGCCTATAAATAGAGGCCATTTCCCTCATATTTCCACATCCAGAATCGTGAGCATCCTATCTCATATCTCACTCTATCTATCTAAAATATTTTTAACATTCTCTCACTTAAATTTAGTCGTAGCGCTTAAAGGAAGTTCTTGTGTTTAGTGAGGCATCTTTGTAATTCTAGAAGGGAATTATTGTAAATTCACCAAGGAATATTTTACTTTGGTTGAATTATTTATCCAATAAGGGATTGTGTATTTGGGATTGAAGTTATACTCATTAAAAGTTTTGGTTTGGGTTTGAAGCTAAGTCGACAGTTCGATTTGTAAGCTTAGTCCGTTCAAAAGCTTTCTTTGGTTCAAGATCAGCATGGTATAAAATCTCAAATTTGTTCGTGGTTATATTGGTAAAAACCCCAATTTGGTTCTAAGCTCTTCCCAGTTAAAAGCTTTCTTTGGTTTGAGATAAGCCTAATATAAAATCTCAATGGTTCGTGGTCAGCATGTTTAAAACTCCGATTTGGCTCGTGAGTTTAGTTTTATTTAAAAGCTCACATTGGTTCGATATAAGACCATGAAAATCTCAGTTTATCTTGGAGACTAACCGCTTCAAGTTTCTATTTGGAAAGAAGACAGTCCGCTTCAATCAATTTTTGGACGAAAGACTAACTGCTTCTCTGCATTGTTCGCTATTTGGTTAGAAGTTAGCCTAAAACCTCATCTTTTAACTGTAAAAGGAGATTCAAGAGTTCAAACTACTAAAAGTTCTTAAGATTTATTGGATACTTTCATGAAAAAATCGTGGGGAAGGATTAAGTTTTTTTCTATTTTTACGAACCTCTATAATTCCTAGAGTCATTTCTATATCCCTTAACTCTTTACTTTCCACATATTTACCTGCTGCTGCAAATTTCTAAAACATATTTAAAAATGTTTTTAAACTATGAAAATTGATCAATACAATTTTTCAAACTACTGATTTTTTGAAACTCACAATTCACCATCCTCTTGTGTATGGAGTCACGTGTCCAACAATATTTGTGTTCGAAAGACTATCCATTACATTGGTCCCATTGCTTGGTATTAGAAATACAAGAAATCCTCCTAAGTTAGGATACCTCATTCAAACCCTTGTGAAAATATACATGTATAGTAAAAATCCTGGATCATCTAGTTCTATGGAGCAAAGCCATGTATCCATTCAAAGGGAAAATCAATCTACCTAAAACTAAAGAAGATTGTATGCCTAAAGGAATATGGAGGATAGCCAAAGTCACTATGGAGGAATGAAAAGCTTCCCTGGAGACAACCATCAAAGGTAATAGGGAGTTGAGAGCTCAATGAATAGTGAAGCCGCATCTCACATACTTGAACAGAAGTAGGAAGTTAACAAGAAGGTCATGCCCAAAAACCTCACGTATACACCCTTAATAGAATTAAAAAAAAAGAGATGGCATACAATAGGAATCACAGAACAAACAATACATGACATGATTTTTAAAGTGTTTGAAGGAAAAATTCATTAAAACATCACATACCTATACTTTATAATCGTTGTCAATTACTTATTGACTCTTAAAGAGGAAGGAAATTGTAGAAACATGTTAACATCACTTGGCTGATGGTCTCAAATTAGGTAATTAGTTGAAGGCCAAAGTTGACATACAACCTTTTTTAATGTGGACATTGATAACTAGTTAATCTTTAGAATTTATAGGCTTAAAGGATCTACTAGATACATTAATCTTTAATTTAAGGGTACAAGATGGAAAATGTGTACTAAAATCTCCAACTCTCTATATATAAATTACAAAGACACAAAGTATTTATAATTGTTTCTCATTGATCGAACCAACCTCTAACCACCATCACCGGCCGAACCATATTTCGACCTCTGCTGACGAACTAGAAGTCATGTGCCGCCACTCGAGATGACCTCATTTGTCGGCCAAGCCAATTTCTAGCTACTTTTTTGGCATTCTAATTTTTCGAAATCTCAAAACATGTTTTTGTTCTTTTCATCACTTGATGTTTTAATGCATACTTCTACATGATTCTGAAGCGAAATCGGGATATAAAAGACAACGTGATTTTTTCCCCTTAAGTTGATCCTTATGAATGATGCATGATCTGTGATTGGAACGATTACCTCTTGTAGAAATTACCACCTTTGATGAAGAATAAGAAGAATGATCACAAGCGATGAACGAAGAAGAAAACCTCTACTCAGTCCACACGAACATAGTGCCTTCAATCTCTGTGCTGGCTTTTATGAATGAAGACCTTGAAAGAGGGAATACGACTAGGGTTTAAAACTGAATTTCATCAAGTGTAAAAGCTTCTACAAATGGGTTATATTTATAACACTGCTTGTGTAAACTACAAGTTGAAAAAGCCCAGTTAAGTGCATCGTACCTTACGGTGTACTGTATTTCACTTAAGGTCATGGTACCTTACTGTATTATATATTCTAATTAAGTACACTGTAGCTTAAAATGTTCTACAATTCACTTAAGTGCAACATACCTTACGTCGTAATTTTCATAAGTACATTGTACCTTACAATGTACCATATTTCACTCTCTCACAAATCTCTCCATGTGTCTAACCCTGTAGGTTCTCGTGAAATTGGAAATTGTACAAAATAACATATTTAATATAATAAATCGAAAACAATATCTATAAATACATCATTCTTATCCTAGTAATGAAAATATCATGTGATTTTACAAAACCTTTATGTCATAATGTTTGTGTGTACAATTACCCCTTTTCTCTCATGCCTATATTGAACAAAAGACATAGACCATGTCAGCATTGTCCAATTCAATATTGGGCCCTTAGACATATATAATTTTATGCATGATCGAAAAATTCCATCTAGGTCACTCTTGTACCTTAGCATGATTTGTGGAGTACACATAAACCATCTTTATGGCATCCTATTACGAACAATGTTTGATTGGCAATAAAGTACTCGACTCCACATCTAGGGTCCATAGTGGTTTCAGGTTGAAGAGTGGTAAAAACCATATCACCTTGAGAATGACTTATGACATTTTCATAACATTCTAGGTAGTATTATCATGATGGGTCAATCTAGTATAAATATTATTCCTAATATTCATACATATGTGAAAACTTGATAACATTTTATCCATGATCGATGAGATGTGATCATTTGCCTGTCCACATACTGGTATCAATGATTTAATATTATCCAACTTATTAATAAAGCTTGACCATGGATACTCTAAGAATAATGTCATTATGTTTAAGGGGATCTCATGATTAATCCACACTTAATGTTTCATTAAACATACTAGCTATTCTGGGAACTTTATTATTTTGGAAAAACAAACATAACAAAGAAATGTCTTTTTTTTATTAATAAATAATTTGATACAAGTATTAAGTTTTAATAAAACTCTATCTGGTCTCTGCGGCTTACACCAACAATCCCCACTAGCACTATATCCGATCAACCATACACCTAATACCTATAGATCTAGTATGGTCATCATGTTTCTACAATGTGTCGCGACGCGAAAAATACCCGAGCGCATCGCACGCTCAGAAATACAATAGATTCACCACTGAATTTTATTTATTTCGAGAGAAAGGGTAAATATTAATAAAACCCAAAGGGAAGACAAAATGGTACGGAAGTTAGTTATGCAAGGGGAAGATATTAGCATCCCTCACATCCATTGTACTCAACATGAACCTTTTTTATTGTCCTTTGCGTGGATGAGTCTTATTATCTAAATATTACTTGCGATTGATTTTAATTAAGGGGGAAAATAAAATTTAATTAATGTGCTCGCCAAGATTTCGAAATCCTGTGCCTACGTATTCTCATAATGCAATGAGAAAATCAGAGCTTTGTAGTTCGTGGTAGAAAATAAGTATTTGTTGGTTGATTTTAGGGAGCAATGTTATAATCGTATCCTATAAGTGTTTTGATGTTAGCTGGTTTGATCCTAGTTCAGTTGTTCTAAGCTTTTAGTTTGACTCCGAAGGAACATATTATAATAGTTATTTTATTAAAGGGAATTACTGTTTAGACAAAGGATCATGAAGTTTTGTGAAGGTGTTATTTGGACCAAGAGTGAGGTGTTTGAAACCATACAGTGGTGTCTAAACCAAAAATGAGTGGTGTGTTAACCAAGAGATGGTGATTAACCATGCACGAGAGGTATGCTAACCAAGAAATGGTGATTAACCATGAATGAGGTTTCTAAACCAAGAGCGTGGTGTTTTAACCGAGAGATGGTGATTAAACAATGCAGTATTGTAGGGGTTTTCCTAGAATCGGGTATCAAGACCTACAATGGGGGTTTACCTAAACTTGGAGATTTATAAGGCAAACATGCAAGAGATGGGTATTTTAACCAAGAGAAGGTGATTAATCCAAGGGAGGTGTTTTAACCCTGAGATGGTGATTAACCTCAAGAGTGTATGGCCCAAAGATAGGTATTTTAACCAAGAAATGATGATTAGCCAAAAGAGAGTATGGGTGTCCAAAGAGTATTGTGTTAGGTTCAAAGAGAATGGTGTTTCTGTTGCTGATGGTTGAATTGTTGATCTGAGGATGAAAGTTGAAAGTTGTTTGATTTGAATTGTACTAAAGTCTATGAATGGATGTGAATACTTTGAATAATTGGGGCCTACGTCCCGTTTTCAAAGGCATTCAGAACAAGGGTAGGAATACTCCCTCTTATTCTTCTTCATTTCTCAAGGTTCATGGCGTACAAATCATATCGTATTTTTATGTGTTTTGGGGCTTGAAAATGAAAAGAGGAATTTTGTTTTAAAGGGATGAGACAATATGTGTTTGAGAGAATGAAATGAAGCTTAATATGATCTTGTCTTGATGGTCACCCATTTCTAGGGTTTTGAATGTGAATAGGCTTAGGATTGACTTAAGTGATCAAGTATATTGCAAGTTTTAAGATCTAATTTAAATTAAATGATCAAGGAACTTTATATCACCTAATTGAGTAGAATCTTAAGGAAGCATGCAATTTTTTTTTTTGAAAATTATGTTAAAATTTCTAAGCCATTAATCTAATTAATTTATTAAAGTGTGTTTGATCAAATAATCAAATCAACAAGGGGGATCAAGCCATGAATTGAGTCAAGCTATTTCTATCAAGATTAAGACATCACGAGGAAAAAGTCAAAGAAAAGAAAAGAATGAAATTAGTGATAAAATGATAATCTTAATTAAGCATTAATTCTAACCTATTTACTAATTAGGGATATTAATTATAATCTAACAATTAAACTTAGTTTTAGAATTATTAACCCTAGCTAACTATGTTAAAATTTAATTACCACTAAAAATGATTTTGAGGTATATATAAAAAAGAAATTACCAACACAAATAAATGAATAAAGTTAAAATAATGCCATGGAGTGCGATTAGCGAAGAGGTGAGTAAGTAGTGAGTGTATTGAGTAATTCATAGGGACATCTTGGCACATCAACATAATCAAAGTGATCAAAAAAATAAAACAAAAAATGGTATAAGCTGTGGGGCAAGGGTATAAAATCACGGGCTTAATGGCCCAATATGTAACAATGTCTAATCAAAACAAGAAAAAGGAACAACAGTTGATGATACTTTGATGCCGTGAGAATTTCCATAACACAGGATACATGTTCCAAAAGGCACGTAGGAACTGGTACACATACCAACCAAACCTGATACATTCTGCGGTTTAACCTCCACCCTAAGCACTCGCTCATTCGTTTCCTAACAAGACAGACATGGTAGAACCAGTTTTCCAACTAATTCATCTGTGTCATGTTTGAGAGCAGTGAGATGCTGGCTACATTCTTGATTTCTACTCCTCTCTTACCGGAGCCATAGAGGTTATACGCGGTCATGTATGTAGCTTTCTCCGGTGTTCAAATGGCCGGAGTTTCAATCCTTTTTGGAACTTGCAAATCTGACTTTGTTCACTGCTATATTGGATTACTTAGAGGCTGAAAAAAAACAAGAAGCTTCTTGGTTTGTTTTGTTTCATCCTTTTGGAAATTACATTTTTGTTTCCAAAGAAGGAGCTTTGTGTGTGGATATTCTAAATACAATTACAAATATGATGCATTTGTTGCTTTCAACTAGTTCTCCATCTTGTATCATTAAGGATCATCTTATGTATGGAGAATATGTTAACAAATTGTCTTTGCAAATCTTTTTTTTTAATAGGCAAAAATTATATTCAACCGGATACATAAAGGTGTATCCAACCAATTACATCCAAAGACCTCTTACCCAAAATGAAACCTACAAAAATTCACATGGGTAATTAGTCCAATCATAGTAATTACATGTATACCACCCGTTTATCCTCTTTCCTAACCACCACCAAGTTATCAAAATGATTCAATGTTCTATAGACTCAAGATCCCAAGCATCACTAGTAAACACAATGCTATTTCTTGATAACCAAATACACCACCCTATAGACAACCAAAGACCTACATCATTTTTAATTGAAACTTTCTTTAACATCATAGTCTGGATCCAATGATGCAAAACTAACACAGTATTAGCATGATGACCTATCTCTATGCCCAACCATCTCCCCACCCAACTCCATATTTGTCGCGAATGAGCGCACATGAAGAAAAGATGGAAAGTATCCTCCTCCACCTGTTTGCAAAAAGGGCACTCCAATTTTTCTCTTCTTGAAATGATATTCCTTCTATGTAGATTATCCTTTGTTGCTAGCCTCTCTCGAATTAATCGCCAACCAAACAGCTATATTTTTGGATGTGCAGAAGACATCCATATCAGTTTGTAAGGACTTTTCAAATCCTCTTGTACAGTCTGTGAGTTTTGGTCCTTCTGTAGCACTTCATAACCAGCTGCAACTGAGTATTCCTCAACCACTCCCGAACCCCATCCAACCATATCCTCACTTGTTATGACCATAGTTTCAGCCGACAACATCCTTTGCATTTCGCTTATCTCTTGCAAGCTCCCTTCATCTATTATCGTGTTATCAAAATCCACCCTCCATCCACCTTTGACTGTCCAGAAATCCGCCATCCTTCCCCATTTGTTACTTGATGCTTCCCACAGTCTCGGATATTTGACAGCAAGGGAATTGTCGTCGCACCACTTCGACAACCAAAATAGAGTATTGTTCCCATCTCCAACTTCATATTTCAACTGCTGCGTAAAACCTTCATCCCCAAACATTTTCCACACCGTGAACAGATCCCTCCACCACAATGATGGTTCTGTCACATACTTCGACATAGTACCACTATGCAGATCAATAATGTAACCATGATATCTAGCATCTACTACTCCACACCATAACCTGTTTTTTCCTGTTAAGAGTTTCCACAACCATTTTGCCATTAATG
The DNA here is from genome assembly GCA_022829125.1 of Lathyrus tuberosus. Taxonomy (NCBI): domain Eukaryota; kingdom Viridiplantae; phylum Streptophyta; class Magnoliopsida; order Fabales; family Fabaceae; genus Lathyrus; species Lathyrus tuberosus. The sequence goes on from JALAZF010000093.1 coordinate 11,758,730, forward strand.
CCACATTGAGCCATTTGACATTTTTTATGCCCAAGCCTCCTTCTTCTTTATGTTTGCACACTTCTTTCCAACTGACCCACGATACCCCTTCAGCATTGGCAGCACCTCTCCACAAAAACAGTCGTTGAATACCTGTTATAATCTTCACTATTTTGTTCGGCATCAAATAAACAGACATAAAATGGATTGGTGGGTTAGTTAAAACATAATTTATTAATGTCGCCCGCCCAGCCATCGATAGAAACTTTCCTTTCCACATTGAAAGACGAACCTGGATTCTTTGGATCATAGGTTTCCAGAAGGATAATGTCTTATGGTTACCACCAACATACACCCCCAGGAATTTAAATGGGAAACTGTCTATTTTCACACTAAGGAAACACTCAGCAGCCCTTAGAAATTCGTCCCCAAGGCCAATGCCATACAACGAGCTTTTGCTATAGTTGATTTGCAACCCTGATACCAATTGAAAACCTTTCAATATAGCCTTTAGAGTCCATAAGTTAGTCCAGTCTCCATCCCCCACTATAATTGTGTCATCAGCATATTGTAACAATTCATAGGTAACGTCAGCATTTAGTCTTATACCTTTAAAAGAATCCATCTGAGTTGCTCTCTTAACTAGAACCGCCAAGCCTTCAGCTGCTAGTGCAAAGAGGAACGGGGACATCGGATTCCTTGACGCAAACCCCGCGCAACCTCAAAATCACGAGTCGGGCTTCAATTAACCATAACAGACATAAAGTTATTCATGACAGATCCCTCTATCCATCTCATAAATTTACTACCAAAACCCATGTATCCCATTATGTCCTTTAGATAACACCATTCCACCCTATCATAAGCCAATTCGAAGTCAACTTTCATCATCAGAGCTTTTGACTTCCTCTTCTTTGTAAAATCTATCAGTTCATTTAACACCGCTACCCCATCCAAAATGTTTCTCCCTTCAATAAATGCTGTCTGCGTGCTGGAGACTATAATATCCATTACCTTCTTAATTCTTCCTGCCATCAGCTTTGCAATTACTTTATATACTGATCCTATCAAACAAATAGGACGATAGTCCTTCATCCCATTTGGATCATTATTCTTTGGTATTAGAGCAATAAAGGAAGAAGTGAATACCTTAGGAAACATCCCATTCTTAAAGAATTCTAATATGCATTTGGAGAAATCCGAACCTACCACCTCCCAGCAGTGTTTTAAGAATTTGAGGTTAAATCCATCTGGTCCAGGACTCCTGTCACCTTCAGTTGAGAATACAACCTATTTAACATCCTCATATGTGAAATTTTCCTCCAACTTCTTACTTTCCTCCACAGTCAGTCGCTTGAAGCCTTCCCTCCCTATCTTGGGCAAGACTCTGCAGTCTTTCTTGAACCTATTCTCAAAATGGCTTGCCACTGCTTCTTTGATGCCGTTTACATCTTCAATCATTTCTCCATCCACTTTTATCGAACTAATGGCATTTGTTCTATTTCGATATCTAGTCATAGCATGAAAAATCTTGGAATTTGAATCACCTTCATTAATCCAATTCAGTCTTGCTTTTTGTTTAAGAATACTTTCCTTGATTCTCAGATTGCTCCACACTTCATCCTCTGCAACTCTTCTAGCCCCCAACAATTCAGAGTTAACTTCTTCATTATTCTGCGTAATCAAATCTTCAACCTCATTGATGGTTTTAGTATTTTTGCTGATCTTTGTGTCCACCCACCCAAAGACATTGGTATTCCACCAACGTAACCGGTTTCTGAGCTGCTGAAATTTCTTAGACAGAATGAAGAAGAAATTGCCTTCCACTTGATATGACTCCCAAACCTATCTAACAAAGGGTAAAAGTTCGTGATGCTCTAACCAACAATTCAACACTTTGAATGGTTTTGGTCCCCAATTGATGTTTCTAGCTATGATCGACATCGGCTTATGATCAGATATATCTCTTGCTCCCACATTTTGAGTGATCATGTTCCAATTATTGAGCAATCCAGGGGAAATGAGAAACCTATCCAGCCTAATACACGAATTTTCGGAGGCATTAAACCATGTGAATTTGTTACCCCTCACAGGGATGTCAACACACCCTGACAACTCTATGAAGTCCTTGAACTCTTCTATGATTCTGTTACTATGATTGCTGCTCCATCTCCTTTCTCTCCTGTTTTTAATCGCATTGAAGTCTCCACCAATAATCCATTCCCCTGCCTCCATTGTTTCTTTTAGTTGTATTATTTTGCTCCACAGTACTCTCTTCTCCACATTCGAGCATAATGAGTAAATGTTCAGAAAATATACATTTTGTCCCTTCCACATAACATTCAATCCTAAGTACCCTTTGCCTTTAAAACTGCTAACTGGTTCTAAGCAGTTTTTCCTCCATATAGTATGGATACCCCCCGCTTGGCCTACAGGCCCTGCGCCAGACCACATACAATTCTCGTCCCCCCACATTTCATACACTGTGTTATCTGTCATCCTTTCTCTTTTAGTTTCTTGCAAAAAGACCACATCTACCCCTTCTGTTTGAAGCAACTTCCTTATCCCCCTCTTCTTTATAGTACTGCCACACCCTCTTATGTTATAAGTCAAAAAATTCATATCTTCCCCCCTAGCTACCATCTTCTTTCCTCTGCTTCCTTTTCTCTACTCATCTTCATACATCCTAATACAATTCTCGAACACCTCGTCATCTTCCTCAGCTTCCACCCTCATCTGTTTAATAGTACCCCAAATTCTTGAGGGAAGGCCTTCTAACTTTTTTTTAATTCTGGAATTGCTCTTTTGTACCTCCTCATCACCTATTGATATTCCAGCAGACATAGGGGTTCCTCCTACACTCGATACATCCTCCTCAACATCTGAGAATCATTGAATTGATTTAACCACCATTTCTCCATATGACCTTCTTTCATTCAGCAACGTTGCATAATATGAAGGAACAAATGGTATCCTAATCTTCTGGTAAATGTCTTCAAGAAGCACCACCTTTTTTGACTTCCTAATCCCAGAACCACTCACTAACTGATTTTTTTGGTTTTGTTGGGTTGGTTTGTCTCCTCTTTGTGTCGCCTCCAAAAGTCCCAAAGGGCCCCACCCTACTTCTACTTCATTAGTCACTTGTTCTGAATTCAACTCCCGTGGGCCCTCTGATTTCTTCTGTCCTTGTTCTTTCCTCAATATAGAGTCATAATGCTCTGTCACGTGAACAATCATATCACCATCACCCACCCTACTTTGCATCTGAACCCTTGCTTGTTCCTTCTTGTCCTTTACGGTTTCTGCTGCAGACCTGCTATGCCCAAAACCTTGGTTTTCTTCTGACATATTAGTAGACCTATTGTTCTCAGGCCCCACCCCTTCACCTCTTAAGTCTCTCTCCTTATTTGTCTCTGTATTGGTACCTCCATCTTCTCTCCCCTTTCCCACCTTCAAGATTTCTCCAACTTCCTCTTCCTGTATTATACTCACCTCTTCATTTAAATTTATCATGGACTCCTCCACTTCACTCTCTGAAGAAGAAATTCTTGAGCTATCCCCCGACCGTTGGTCCGTCATCCCCCAATGCTTCCTATCTCCAACAGAATCTTCTCTCACCTTAATTCTATACACATCACCATTGACTTCTATGTTAAATACTTCATTCAAATTTAATGCGAATTTGGTTCTAATAAGTATTCTTGCCACATCCATTCTAGCCATATTCCTGGTGTCTTCATCTGCTTTCACATAATCGCCTAACCTCCCAGCCAGAAAATTGTAGAACTTGTCTCCCCAAATATGACATGGTAGTCCATATATGCTTATCCAAGTCAACCTTTCCTTGTCAACGTCGGCTGAAGACCAAAGATGTATGTCTGAGAACCACCTAGATATCCATTCTTCGTCTTCTTTCACCATTTTGCAATGCCCCCATCTACTTCCTCTTCCAATAGACACAAGTTCGCCCCCAATGGAGTTGCTTTGATATGGAAATATCCCTCAATATGCAATGCATCTTGCACCTCAAAAGCTGAACCAGGTTCTTCTAGAACACCAACAAAAGAGTTTTCGAATCTTAACAGAGCATCTTTTTCCACATTAAACATTAGATGTGCAAAGTCCGGTTTATCTCCCACAAGCACTCGGTTTAGAAATCTCCTTTGACCTTCCTGAACTCTTTTTCCTCCTGCAAGTGCTTGAGCATAAGATTGGTTCCCATTTCATACATACTTCACGTGACTACTTTGTCCCTTTACTCCGTAATTGTTCAACCCTCCTACTTGATGTTTCTTCTGAGTCATAGCTTGCCCCTCCTTATCCCTCTTTTGAAATCTGGGTTTGTTTGCGAATATCTTCTTGCCATTAATGACAATGTTGTCCAGTTTAATGGCCAGAAGATATTCGTCGTCCACCTTCTTAAATCTCACGAATCCAAATCGCTTCCCTCTCTTATCTCTTCTGGGAGGAATGTAAACCTCCAGCACTGTTCCATATTCCTTTAATATGTTGAACATCTGTTTAGCTTCAAATTCCTCCGGAAACTCCGAGAAGAAGAACGATGAAGCGTTATTAAAGTCCAACTCTGTGCTTTTACCCCCCATGCGCTTTCCAAACTGACCTCCGGGCATTTGCTTCCCTAGGCACTCTGTTCCTACCAACTTTTTTCCATTCTTCTTCCTTCCTAAAGTTCATCTTGATTTTTGTTAATCCTTACTCTCCCCAAAATCCCCACCACCTCAGAAAAAGAAAACTAAGTCGTCGAATCCGTCCAGTCCAGCTCCTAGAACAATGTTGCTCTAACTAAGGACCACCACACCAAAGCTTAAGGTTAACTCTTGCCTAAAGATCCAAAGGGAGGAAGGTCCAGGACTTTAAACCAAACCCTTCCGATCTAACAGAAATAAACCCTAACTAAAGAATATGATCCTAGCTATCAATGAAGATGAAACCCGCTGATTTTAATGTACTTGGTACATGGTTATTGTTCAAGCTGGACTGGGAGTTGTTATCAAAAGAAGACCAACAGACACTGGGACCTTTTAGAGAGAAGGGAGAACTTCTCTCTCTAGATTAAACTTTTTTCCCCCTTAAAGCCTTAACAAAGGGTCGCCGTCTTTGCAAATCTTGAATCAAAATACTCTATGTTGATGAACATTCTTAACTCAAGCTATGAGGCAATAGCAAACCAGATAATTACTACTATCTCCGATCTAGCATAAACATTGTTTCTAAGCATTGTTGTAATAAGGTGCGTGTTTAGCTTGGTTCTATGCATTTTACAGTTTTCACATAATTATGGTTTTCTCTACTGTTTGATTATAACTCAGTTTTCTTACGGGTTTTTGACATGAATTAGAACTACCACAAGCATATTACATCAAAAAATAGAAATGGATGAGAGGTTACTGGTAAAAATGAAGGAAATGCGGAATTTCATTCTTGCTTACAAGGCATTCAAAGAAAGTCCTCAACCAAATTTCTATACTTGTTCTTTTTTTCTTTGCTACTTGAGATGTTGAATTGTTGTGAGATAAATTCTTGGAAGTTATAATTATTGTCTGTAGTTTTGAAAATTTAAGTGGAGAGTTCTTTTGTGTTCTATGTCAAAGGATTTTTTACTCAAATAAGAAATTATTCTAATAAGTTACTTTATGCTCTATGTCCAAAATCTAATCTAATGCAATGCCAAACTATGTTAGAAGTTCTAATGTTGATTCTGATACAATTTTCTAGCTACTTGAAATTATATTTTTTGGTTTGAGGAAAAAGGGGCTTATTAAATAATCTATTTCATAGCAGAGGCTTAAATTAATCAACAAGAAGTATTCAAAAATTCATGGCAATGGTATAGGAGAAAAGAGATGAAGGATTACTGATGGGCGGAGGTTTTCCCCGGTTTTTGTAAGCCTTTTTTGGTATGCTTCCAATAATTTATAAGTTTGATGATTATTTTTTATGATGAATGAATATAAAAGATGAATCTTGAATGTAGAATATTGATGAATATGATTGAATCTTGATGAACTTTGGATGATGATTGTTGATGGTAATGCTTGAATTGTTGAGACTTGATTGATGATTCGTTGAAATTGGATTGTGGCTAAGTTCCACCAAATTTAGAACTTCAATGTGAAATTCTAGATGGTGATGAATATGAACTTTGGTGATAGTGAGAGAGTGAAGAAAAGAGAGTATTATGATAAAACTTGATAAAAATTGGCGGGGAAATGGTTCAAAGACCCCAAAATTGTTAAAAATGGCATGTTTATATAGGTTTTGTAAATGAATGAGAACTCTTGGATGATGATCCAAGTAGGAGATTTATCAATCGTCTGAAATTAATCTATCCTTAGTTGTGGATCACTAATTTCAACCCTTGGATTATTGTTATGAATGGTTAGGATTGAATGTAAATTTGATTGAAAATGGAAGTTGAAATTTGTTTTAGTTTGGTTGTTTTGTGTTAGTTTGGTAGTTGTGGTAGTTAAGGGTTAATTGTGTAATTGAATGATTGTGGATTCATAGGTAGTTAGAGACAAATGATGCTTAGCATTTTGTAAAAGTACCAAGTTGGAATGTAAGGCAAAAGGTCATTATTAATTATGCATGAAACTTGAAACTTTTTAATGCTTTTGCCTTTGAATTTTTTTACCACTTTTGTCATATATTTTTTGTGAATTATCCCATGACTTTAAGTGCTTTTGAAAAGTGATTTTATGTTGAAAAAATGAACTTTTTAATGGACGAAAGCTATGGATCAAATTCTGACTTTATGGGCAAGAGTCAATGTTAGAAAGTGTTGAAGAAACAAGTATTGAATTTAAGGAATATTACATAATTTTTGTGTAGTGCAGAATTTTTTTCATAACTTTTCCATAGCATTTTGATGTACCTTATTCCTTGTAGCAAAGTGAGCATTGTGGTGGAAGAATGAGCTTGAGGGGACATCGAAGAATGAAGAAAAAGCCATGAGAATGAAGCTTGATTAAAGATGAAATCTTGAGTTGTTGGAAGTTAGCATTTGTAACATAATTATAGAATAATTGATTTTTGATGAATAATGATAAATCCTTTGATCAAATGTTTGTAGAATAGGTCCACGAAAATTCAGGAGTCAAAATCGAGTCAATGGTCAACAATTGACCAAAAAGTCAACTGTTTGACCAAAAAGTCAAGTGTACCCAAAAGATGTAATTTTTTTTACCCCCTTTACTTGTAATGCATTATTTGATTTGTATTTCAAGCAATATGCATTATACCATGAATTTTCCATAAATGAAGGAAATCTTTTTTATTTCAACTTTGCCATTTTCTTTGAGTTCAAGCAATCTTATGCATTAAGTAACAATCATTCCAATCTCCATGCTAACCATGAATCTCGGATAAAGAGATGATCCGCACCACAAGTAATATGGTAAATAAACCCGAATAATCACCAACGAGTATCCGCCTCGAAAATCCACTTAAACTACTCAAATCCATTATTATCGAAGCTTTGACCAAATGATGAATTATGTGAAATGTGATGAATCAAACGCTAAAATGAAGGACCTAATTGGATAACTTGATAACCATGCATACAGATGATTTAAGCACGAGCTATAAAAAAAAGGAAAAATAGTGGGGCAAAATTGGGGTATGACAGATGGCCCTATTTAACTATCTTGAATCAGATTTTATGATTTAAGGTAGTTAAATATAGAAGACCCAAATGTTTTCCCCTTGAAAGAAATAAAATGCAATGTACTAAAATGAGACTAGATGCATTTCTTTTAAGAACATATTTGTTAGGGATATGGAATGGAAAGTATATTTTTTTAGGATTATTTGCTAGGGGTTGACTGAAATACTTTGTTGGGGAATAGATCAGTCGTAAAAGAGATGTTTGTGGTCATATTTTTCATGTTGTATGATTTGCTATGCATTATGCATGAAGTGCTCACGATTGACTTATATGATGCCTGAGATTATGCATGTTATGCAATGGTGTGGATTGCAAGGTGAAATGAGTGACTGGTAATGAAAGAGGTGGACTCTGGTTCTGGTTTTTGGTATGGTGGTAAACTTTGATTCTCCGACATTCGATAACTAAATCGAGGAACTTGCGAGTTGATTAAGAGAGTTTCAGGATGCCACTGCGGATGTGGGTTTTAATTTGATCCTTTATGAGAGGGATGTCTAACAAAAGGAAGATTATCACCGACTCATTGGTTGGAAATGACATAGTTATTGGAAACAAACAATCAACACGAAGGTTGGGAAAAGATCATCAACATAGAGGTTGGAAAAAAGATAAAAAATACGAATGTTGGAAAAAGATCGTCAACCATGGAGGTTGAAAATTGATAATCAACACGAAGGTTAGAAACAGACCAGCAACACGAATATTGGAAATGAATGACAATGTTATGGTGATGAGACAACAAAGAGGATACTTTTCAACACAACAACTGGAAAGTAACCTGAACGAATACATTTTAATAGGGTTTACTAGAGAGAAATCTGCCAAGGAAAAACATCAAAAGAAAACCCTCTAGGGATATCAACTAGAAGTTCCGCGGGGATAATATTCTTTTCGAAGAAATACCATCGTTTTAATTGAGGATTAATCTTTCGGAAGTATACCAGTTACAAGGTAGATGTTTATGGTGATAGGGTTTTGGAAAAGATTGCTTGGGTTACAAGGCTTTATGATAATGTCGTACGAATGCGATGATATATGAGTGAAGTGACTTGATTAATGCATGACAATGATCTATGCGATGACGATATGCATACTTTTTTGTTAGAGCGAAGTGACCTGATTTATGCATGATAATGCTCATGTGGTGGGAGATGGAAGATTTGAGGCTAGGATAAGGGTTATAAATATATGATTCCCCGACACCTGCTTCAGAATCAATGGTTATTGATGCATTTTTGCACTTGCTTAAGCAACTTTAAACATGGAGAGAACTTACACCTTTGTAGCCTATCTTTGCCCCAGTATGTTGGGTATTTGCATGGATTTCCCCAATCACAAGTTATAAAGCAGCCTTGTCATAGTACGATCTCGATCTGACTTTCCCCAGTGTCTTGAAACTGTAAGCCCCTAATTCCGTCTCCTGGAGCGGTTGACTCATTGTGCTCTTGAGGTGGCCTACCCTAGTGTGAGCCTTGAAGTAATTTTACCCATGGTTGGATGATCTTTGAGGGAATGCCCCTCGCTAATTGATCTTGGGGGAATGCCCCTGGTAGGATCGTATGTTATAGCTCATCATCGCAACCTTCTTGATGCTAGGTGCTAATTTGCGGATTCAAATTATTTACTCAAAAAAGTAATTTTAATGCGACACGCATGCAAGTTTTGAGATCAAAATCATTATTTAAAGTGTGAAAGACGATTTGGGTATTTGATATCAATACAAATGTTTTTAGCAAATCTCTAGGAGCCAGGTTTAGGCAACCTCGTTATAGTATGCCTTTAGAATACCTTTGCTTCAATTAGGTCTTTTTAAGGTTGTAAAATATCCTGGTTCACGGTTTGAGAAATAAAGGATATAAGGCTCAAAATTTGATTTTAGCCCACCCCATTCTACTTGATGTTCTTTAGTCTTACGTTCAACTAACTCAGCAGGTGCATTCAGTTTCTGAAAGAAATTTTGACAATTTTTGGAATCAACGTGGTTTTTGTTTTGTTCACATGAGTGGCAATCACCCTTTTTATTGGTAGTCACATTTTTTTCTCCTTTTGTTGCTGAATATTTTTTGAGTCTTTTGTTATCACTAATATTTGCCTAAGTCATTTCAACATTATTTTTTATTTTTTACTTAGCTGTCTATTCTTCTTTTTTTCCTCTCTTTTTGCTTTTGAAAGATCGTGACTACCATGATATTGGTTATTGAGAGACAACCATTGTGAATTTTTGGATTTTTAACCTTTTCGACATCGGATGATGCATAAAATGTGATTGATCTCTTGATGGAATGTTCTTTTTGGAATTTTGAAAGCACAACTGAATTAACTAACGACTACCCTGCCCCTGGTTAAGATTGAAGGTTTTTTCCGTACAGAAAGAAATACCAACTTCTAAGCACAAGGGGGTTGACGAGGGATTACCATCCTTATGTCTCTGGTGTTTAGGAGGTGAAACAATGCCTTACACCATCAACAAAGTATTATTCGAAAGCATACTATAATCAATTTTGGGTGTTTGTTCTTCATCAGTCTCCATTTGATCCTTGCTTAAGTGAAGTGGAGACATTTTTCCATTTTTTTAATGAAAAAAAATAGAAAATAATGAACTAAGTGTGGACTGAATACGAATGGATTGACTCAAAAATACATGCTAATTTCATTAATATCACCATTGTGAGTAACAATGTTAAAAGCAAATAGTACTGTGAGTAACAATGTTAAAAGCAAATAGTACTTTACAAAAAGAAAATGCAAACAAAAAAGCTAAAGATGGCCTAAGGATGATCTTTCTTGATGAAGATCTGGAAAGACTTCTTTGTAAAGGATAGCAACTTTTGATCAAGGAGCTCTTGAACTATGGTCTTTAAACTGAAGCAAACATCTGTAGAGTGCCCCATGTATCCTGCATGGAATTTGCACATGGTATTAGGATTATGCTTAGGATGGTAGGGAAACTTTGCAGGTTTGATCTCCTTAGGCGTAATTGCCCCAACATGGATCAGAATAGGAAGTAGATGCATATAAGATAATGGAATTGGATCAAAGCAAGAACGTATCCTCTCTTGATTGTTGTTCCCTTAGTTGTTTTGCTTCTGCTCCTATTTCTGGTTACCTTTAGTGGTCTTCTGATTCGGTAGTATATTTTGCTCTTGGGGATAAACCGGAAGACTGATTGCAGTTGCATTGAGGATTTTACCCGCTTTTAGTCCATTCTATGTTCGTTCACCAACCACAAATTGATTTAAGAAGTGCATTGTCATATTGTCTATGAATAATTCTAAGATCATGTTGACCTTTGCTTTTTGTGTGATCTAAGCGTTCCTTGCACATTTTATTCTCATGTTTCACCTTTTCCATGATTCTTTGGTGATTGTCTTTTAGTCGAATATCGTCGCCGGGGAATCGCCGTCTTCAGGATAGGGAAGGGAAAGGGTGAGCTTTTTCTAGTTTATATGCAAGAAATGAAAATGCATGAATGTATGAATATATTTTTAGTTTTCGGGGAATTCGGTAATTTTCGTCAATTGTAGAGTATGGAAGTAAAGACAAAAGAGGAAACCAGTATGGGAAAAAGAGAAAATAATTTATGTATTTATGAACTGGTAGGTATCTCTTTTGTATGGTTTTATCATTTTTGAATGTTCAACAATGACTGACGATTTCGGATTCCCTGGAAACGATGCATATGGATTTTTAATGTGGGTGGAATGTAAATAGATATACAATATTTTTTGTTTAAATGGTTCAAAGGTTTGATGATGCAATAACTTAGCTTCAAAAGTTTGGTATATATATGATGATGCAATAATAGTATGTGTAATACCCCAAAATTTGCTCTCCCTTTTTGGCATCATAGTTTAGCATTATCATATATTATATCATATCCATCTCATTAGCATTGCGTTGCATTTAACATAGAAAAATGAAGCATAGCATCTCTCTTACCATCAAGGCATGTGATCAGGTGGAAGGTGGACAATCAAGGGATCATTCAAGGCACAAAAGGTCCATCAAGTTGCCTCAAGGCAAGCCAAGAGGTCTTTCATGTCTCACACTATCTCAATTGATCATCCAAAACCTCAAGGAAGTGAGATTCAATAGGAGAGTGAAGCATTACATCTTTCATCATGCAAGAGGTTCAAAAAACTGAAGGAAAACCCTCAAAAGAGATAGCTCATTGATCCAAAGTCACCCTCAAATGGCATATTTCATCATCCTTTAAGAGGATACACAACATACTCTAAGGAATTTGAAATTGAAAACTGCATATTTTCTCCTAGGAGGAAGGCACCAAAATTAGGGTTTCCAATTAAATCAGGGCATCTTTGATTTTTGGACAAAACTTGTTGTCATGGTATCCTATATGTCCTTAAGTGTATGAGTGTGGAAAATTTCCTCTCAATTGGTTTTAGAAGTGGTTCAATTGGAAGAAAGATAAAAAATCAGAGAAATTGGGGCCAAGTCAAATAATCAGAGGAAAAAGTCAACTCTTGACTTTTTGAGGCCAAATTCATAAAATTCATGTTATATGTGCCCAATGTACAAAATTTGGTCAAGAAACTCCAAAGGAATCATGAAAAAATCAAGATGTGGAAAGTTGCCATTTTTGGAAGAAGTAGGGTTTCCAAAAATAGTAATTTTGGACCATTTTGCATCAGGGTTTGAACCAAGGCCATTTAAAATTGAAGCACCAAATGAAAATTCCACTCGGCCACAACAAAATATCTTGTTTTAAGCTTCACATCCATATGTGGAACATCTCCATTGGATAAAAATTGAGGGAGATATGATTGATCAAAGTTGGAGGAAAGTAGGGCAAAAACCAGGTCGTGACCAAGAACTTTTAGGTCACGCGAGTGTCATTTTCACAAGCATGTGGTGGGCCAAATATATTGATCAATTACTCATGGTTAGAGGCCTCAAATGAAAAATCTTTCAACATGAAAGTTGTTCCTCTATGTGAGACCTTCAAAATTGGTGTTCATGAGTTTTTCATTTGATCAAAGGTCAAGAAGTTATGTTGAGTCCAATGTGCTATGATCCTGTTGAAAGGCCATGCCATGTTTGCCTTGCCAACCAACCTTCTTGCCACGCCCTTATACAGTTCCCAAACCTTTGTGTTGTGAGTCATTTTCCAACCTTTTCCAAGCATCATTTTAAATCATTTCTCATGCCAAACATGCTCTATGATATCTCCTCTTTCCAATGACACCAAATGCTCATGATTTCATGCACTAGTGTGTGAGGATTCCACCCCCAAAACTCCATGTTCCAAACTGTCACAAAACCAGAAAAAAAACAAAGGAATGTTGTTGTTGTTTTACCAGCTTGCACGTGCAGTGATCACACTCTCCAACCTTTGCTTCATTTAACCAAACACTTTTCATGAACACCACCTCACGTGCCTCACTATACATGGAAATGGAAGGGGAAAGCTTGTAGAACATGTTTTTGTGGCAGCAGCAGATGTGAGCTTGCTTTATTCAATTAACCCTCACCATAACATATTATGAATCACCATCACCATAGCACAACCAACCTCACTCGCCCCTAACTAACTTGACTCAGTTAGTTAGGGTGCACTCAGTTTAACCCACTCAACTCACTCTAACCAACTCATTAAACCATAGTTAATTCACACTATAAAACAAAATCACACTCCCTAATTTCAGTGGGAACTTCATTTCTCTCAGAAACACTCTCATTCTCTCAACCTTCTCTGAACTTTTTCTCTCTCCCTGTGCACGAATCTTCAGTCACCTTCATCCACTTCATCTCTATCATCATCAATGGCTCATGATTAAGAGAGATCTCATCACAATCCTCAAGTTTGTTTCAAGTGTATTTCAGCATTGAATCTCTCTGCTCTCAATACAACAAGCTTATAGCATTTATTTTGCTTAGTTTGGTGAAGCTCCAAGGTTGAAGAAGAAGCACGGATCTCTGGTTTTCTCAAGAATCTTCAAAAGCTACAAGTTCAGGTTTCACACTCTCAAATTTTGCTCTGGCGTTTTGTGGTTTAATTTGTTGTTCTCATGCTGATATGAGCTCATTAGGAGCATGTCTTACTCCGGCTAGTTGATATGCCTTCTAAAGGCGTAGTTGCAAAACCTAGGGCTTGCTTTAATCTTTTCTGTTCTTCATGTGTATGTGTGGTATGTGAAAAGTAGTGTTGAATTCATGATCTACGTTAGCTCAGCTTCAATTTGGTATATGATTTGTGCATTTTGGTGAAGAGTGAGAGTTGCAGGTGGTGGCTGTTGGCCGGAGAAGGTGACCGGAGGTCCCTCTCCGGCCGGTGACTTTAATTGCTAGGGTTTTGTCACGTTTTAATCTTGTCCATCCATTTTCCATGATCGTGTGGTCCAAAAGCGGACAGCACATTAAAATTCACGTGCAAATCATGTGCATCATTTCTGAATTTACTTAAACATTGTGTGATGCAGTACATGATAGTGAATGTGTGTCCTCATGCGCGTGTGTTAGATCTGATTACCTTGACTATGAATTGACCTTGACTTGATCCTATGGTTATTATTATTTTGACTGTTGTTGACTAAAGTCCATGTTGGTTATCATGTTCTGTGCTTATTGGACCTAAGACGGATTGCTAGCCACACCTCCATTTTTAAAAAGCCCAAATCATTTTGAACTAATATTTGCTATGTTCACACCCTCATTCACATTTACATTTCATTTTATTTTTTTCATTTTTCTACACGTTTGCTTTTCATTTTTTAAAAAATATCAAATATCATCATATAATTCCACAAAAATTCATGAATACCTCCAAGAAATTTAGAAAATTTTTCATGATTTTAGTTCTTGATTTTATGACCTTTTTGTCCCTGTTCCACAATTTTCTTTGATTTTCTTTTGTGTGCATTCTTAATGTGGTACATGATTTTGTACATTTTTGTTCTTGATCATTAAAAATTGTTTTGATGCTCTTCTTTTTGTATTGAGTCATTAGCCTCTTGAGGTATATTAAGTGATTTTTATTTGATTTTTTTAGGTCAGTTTATGGCATGTTTGGTGTTCATTTTTGTGTTACTTTGTATGATGTGTATATTTGACCTAAATGCATTGTATAAAGACTTTTTGACTTGATTTCTTGTATGCTATTTTGGTATATGATTCACTTATGATTTGTGTATCTTTAAACCATGCTTGCTTAATTTCCATGAGTCCATCTAATTTTTGTTTAATGCATTACCTTTGAAGCATAATAACATGTCATATCATCTTAACTTTTGTGCATGTTTACATGATTTCTTTTGTACATACTTGCATGATCATTTGCATATTTGGTGAATCATTCATGTGACATTATAGGTCATTGATACACATTATATGTCATCTTTGCATGTTGATGGTCATTTGACCCTTGTGCACCTTTAACATGTTGTGCTTGCACCTCCTTTTTTGAACTTCCATTTCAATTCTACTTCTTCTATCACTTCTTAAATGTCTTGATGTGTTATGCATGAACACTTGTGAGATGTTTGTGAGTCATTTTTCATTTCATTTCAATTCTGATCCTTAGATCACATGTTTCATTTATGCATTTTTCTTCTCTTTCTTTTCATCTTTCATCTCCCTTTTCTTATGGTAGCATGTTCTAATGTCATGGATGATGTTTGTTGCCTATCCATTTGGACTTGCATGATAATAATCTTTTGTTTTCCATATGATGCACATTCTGGTTGTGACCAATAGGATTTGATTTCTCATCTAATTCTTTTGAGTTTTATGGTGCATTAAATGTTCTTTTACTTCTTATACTTCTTATACATGTTTACTAACCATGTAGGGGCTTGGTAAGTTGCAATTGAGTGTGGATAAGGAATCCACATTCAAACTTCTATCCTTTAATCTCTTTTACAATTCCATCTTGTGTTTTGTTAAGCACTTATGTGCTTTCTTTTAATAACTCATTACTTTCCCTTTTGGATTACAATTCATCTTCTACTTTAGAAGTGAATTGTTTAATTCATTCTTTCTTTAGACTTTAGGTTTAAACCTCACAAACCATTAGGATCACTCCCTTTAATAATCAATTAGGATTGAGTCTTAGATCACGTAGATTTTACCTTTCTCCTCCCTTGAGTCTCTTTTCTCATCTCAAAGAAAATTCAAAATATCTAATAAAGGTAGGCATTTATTGCATTTAGGCCTTTCATATAAAGAAGAGATTATAAGGGGTCTTCTCTTATAATCTTAGAATGTGTAGCATATAGCCCATCTTGGGTCAATGTGTTAAACATTTGATCTTATATGAGGGACTTAAATGAAATACTTGTTGAAGGTACAATTAATAAAAAACACTTCTTCATTTCATAAATAACAAAAACACTTAATAAACACAAGTATGCTAGTGTGTTTGAACCTTGACAATTGGAACTAAGTGTGGGGGTCTTCTTCACTCTTAGTGTGCTTTCTTATCCATTCCATCTTGGAATGTGAGAATGTACACATTCCAATGACTAAGATTCAGATACACTATCATATGCAAACAAATGGAAAAAACTCCTAAAAGACAAAAACAAACAATAACGTCTTTCCTTCAGGAATTCTTTCCTCATCTCATTCACTCTTTCCGTAAGGATGCGTCATTTCCGTTCTACCGCAAACAGGTAACGCCTAAGTCTCCCTACAGCGAGCCACAACACCGAACTGCCAGAACGCGAACGTTGACGCATTCCACTAAAAAACACAAACAACTTTCCCTAGGTGAGGGGAACTACGTCGCTCTGATTCTCATGCTCCCGATGAGATACGTAGGCAGTGGGGTAGGGCCCATGCGAGCACTTCTTTTATTTTCCCTACATTTGTTTCTCTTTCTCTTTCCTTTCCTTTTCCAGTTCTTTCTCAGTATTCTTTTCTATCACCCTTTGATCGAGACAAGCAAGCGTGGATCCCATCGGGTACGATGGACGCGAGGGGGTGCTAATACCTTCCCTTCGCGTAACCGACTCCCGAATCCAGTTTCTCTTGGTCGTAAGACCACGTTCTTTCCTTCCTTCAGGTTTATGCAGTGTTTCCTTTCCCTCTTGGGATAAATACACATTGCTGGCGACTCTGTTTCGGTGCCACTTTCGCGTTTGTACTAGGATGAAAATCCCGGGAGCGACAACTGGCGACTCTGCTGGGGACAGGTTGACCTATTGCTGGTCCATCCTAAGCGAGTCAATCCTAGCGCTTGTCTATTTTTCTTTCATTGGGTGTTTACTTTTTGCTGTATTTACCGTTTACTGTATAGTTATTTACTATATTACTGTATATTACTGTATTTACTGCATTTTAGCATTTTTATTTCATATATTATGCTATGCTGGACTGTGCTGTTTTCTGTTTAGCGGGATGGGATTTCTGAGAGATAAGCCCATTACACAGGCTTGAGTATACATTTAGGATTAGAGTGGAGAGTAGTGGGACCTACGTGCCGTCTGGAGTACGTTAGGTATTCACGAAATTCACAGCTAGACGAGGCTATCTTGGGACCCATCATGGCATGCGCGTCTTCCATATTCCAGGATGTCGATCTAGAGAGCTGTCGACTCTGGTGACCATTCCCGAGGACTCAGTTGCGGCACTCCTCCCGAGATGTGACAGTGGCAGACCACATTCTGTGGCAAACCCATTGCACATTCTCGACCCGAGGACCCAATGCTGGGAACTTGCCATAGGGTTTCCTTTTTGGAAAGAGAATCAGTGGAGGCACTCCTCGATTGGCGATAGTACTGTACCCCGAGGGATGAATGTACTATTGCTTCTCGACCTCAGTGCCAGAAGCTGAGGACCTTTCGTTTTGGAGAATCAGTTGAGGCCTCCTCGATTGATGATGATGCCAAACCAGAAATGGTAAACGTATCATCATTTCTCGACCTGAGAGCCCAGGATACTGAACATCCTAGAACCCACATGTGAGAGGGGGGTTGTTTGCAGGTTTGCAGGTGACCATGACTTCCTACATACCCGGTTTTCTGTTGACTTTACACAAAGGAAGGGTTCATCCTATTATATTCAGACAGTTCCTATTTGTGGTTCCATATTGTTCCCAGGGCTACACTGACACTGCACACAGTTCAGCACAGACACCTGATTACCTGATCACATTGCCCTGTTGCATTGCATTATCATATCATAACGGTTATGTTTGTCAATTTCAGGTGCATAATATACTTCTGATTCCAATCCATGGGTTCAACAGAGAATGACGAGAGAAGGAAGAATAATGTTTCTTACAAGTTTCCAGACCCTACCTTGGATTCGTTGCTCAAAGTTATAGACATGGCCGGCCCCGATGTTCTTGATAGGTTTCAAAAGAAGTATGGGAATTTGGTTAGGATGGTCCGTACTATCACGAAGTATGAACATGATGCTCTACACACCCTGCTGCAGTTCTATGAGCCTTCGCTGAGATGCTTCCTCTTTCCAGATTACATTTTGATGCCGACGCTAGAAGAATTCTCATTTATTTTGGGGGTTCCGATCATGTCAACAGTACCATTCTTTTCTGATAGCTCTCTTAGTGTAAAAGAAATTGCCGCTGCAACGCAAATGGACCAGTCAGTGATCAAAAGTGGTGTGAGTAACAAAAATGGAGTTGACGGATTTCATCTAGAATTCCTTTCTGATCAAGCCCAAGAGGCCGCTAATGCTAAAAACTGGACGGTTTACAACTCCATTTTGGCTCTTTGCATATATGGCCTAGTTCTTTTTCCCAATCAGCAAGACTTTGTGGATATGCAAGCTACGAGAGTTTTCGTTCTTAAAAATCCAGTCCCTACTTTGTTGGGAGATTTTTATTATTCCGTGCACTACAAGAACGAGAAAAGAAGGGGAGGCCCTGTTAGTTGTTGCACTCCACTGCTATGTCATTGGCTTTTCAAGCATTTGCCTCAAACAGGTGCCTTTGTGGAAACCATAGATGTTGCGAAGTGGTCCGAGCGAATGATAGGTTTAACTGCTGATAATATTGTCTGGTTCGATCATCGATTGCTGAGAATTGAGCTTATCACCAGATGCGGAAGTTTTCCAAATGTACCTCTGATTGGCAGAAAAGGAGGGATCAATTATAATCCAGTTTTGGCCATCCGACAGTTCGGGTATGCTTCCAGGGGTCCTCCTACAGAGCAAGACGTGGAAGAATCTTTGTTCTTCACAGGAACTAAAGATGAGAAGGTGGTAGAAGTAGTGAATGCTTGGAAAGACAAGCATAAAATTGGAAAAGCGGTTTTTGGGAAAGGAGATTGTAGGTCTTATCCTGAATATGACAAATGGATTGAGACGAAAGTAAAGGATTTGCTTTTTCCCTTTTCAAGGAGACCTCTTGTACGTTCAGTACATCCTGAGCAATCCACCATGGTGGCTATTGAGGAGTGCGAGAAATGGAAGAAAAAGGTTAGAGAGCTGCAGATAGAGAACTCTGGAATGAGCAAATGTCTTCAGAAAGCTCTAGCGGACAACAAAGAGTTGGAAAAGAGAGCATTGAAAGCAGAGAAAACCTTGGCAGATAAAGAAGAAGATTTTGATGAGAGAGCTCGATACTTCCGAAAGCTTACCTTGGGAGCAGATGATACTAGTCAAGCTCATAAGGCTACAAAGCAGGCTCTAGCCCGAAGCAAGGATTCGTTAGCTAAACTCCGTCAAGCTTGGGATGAAGTCAGAATTGAGAACTCTGAATTGATGACCCAGTTAAAAGATAAAAATGAAGAGCTGAAGAAAGCACATGAAGCAAGAAGAAAGCATCGAGAAGACCTTGATAGAAGCCAAGAACAGGCAAGGAACACTGAAGATAAGCTGAAAATCGCCAATAAAGAGCTTGAAGATATCACGGTGGATCTGAAGCTGGTTAAAATTCAAGCTGGAATTAAGAGGCGCAAAGGAGCCGGTGAAGATGAAGCCTTGCTGATGCACGTGGGTTCGTTAGAGGATGCGTTGGAAAAAAGGGACGTCGTAATCAAAGAGCTGATTGAGAAGCCACATCATCAGCGTACCTGCATCCTGTTTGAAGAGATTAAGTATTCCAGCCAGAAGCTGAAAGACGTAGAGCTATCAGATTAATGATCTTTGTTGTTTCTTTGTAATTGGTAATGGTTACCATCAGGATTGTTGATGGATCCATTTGACTGCTTGTTTCTTATTCTGTTGCTGAAACTATGACTAATGTACTTGAAAACTTCTGGGAATTTGTACGAAAAGAGCTATTTCTGTTCACGATTTCTGGTTTTTAGATATATGTGATGTGTTATCTGCACACGGGCACACTACAAAGTCACTATTTCTAGTCGTCAGATATTTGTGGTGGGTGTATATGAATATCTCTTCAGAGCAAAACTCACTAATCATGATTTCTGGTCGTCAGGAATTTGTGGTTATGATTGGAATCAGGATGAAAAGTATCTTGAAATGACAAACATAACTGTGCATTTGCATTTGCATAGCATATCATTTTTGCATTGCAGATTTTTCTTTTGCAGGCGCCTGCTAACCTTTATTTGGTTTTCAGGCACGATAGCTGATACCCCAGTTCACCGATATTCTACCCGACGCAATCAAGCAAGAGTAATGGAGCAAGTTCAGACAGAGTTAGCTGATTTGAGGGGAAGGATGGAACAGTTCATGAACCTCATGCAGGGGATTGCTCAAGGTCAACAGGAGCTGAGGACAGGTCAAGAAAACATGAGGATTGGACAAGAAGCTATGAGAACCACTATCCAGAGGCTGGAAACTGAAATCCCAAATCGCACTGTGCGCACTCCTCCTGTTGGCACAATCCCTGCTGGTGGGGTATATCTGGGATTTGACAATAATGAGGATGGTCAAGATGACCAGTTCACTGCATTCAACAATGACATGGGTTTCTATAATGATGACCGGAAGTACGAAGGGTTAGATGAAAGACTCAAGGCTATTGAGAGCCAAAATCCTCTGGGAATTGATGTAGAAGACATGGGTCTCGTGCAGGGTGTGCGAATCCCTCCCAAGTTTAAGCTTCCTGCTTTGGATAAGTACAACGGCAGTACCTGTCCCAAAACACATTTGCAAGCTTACAATCGCAAGGTTGCCGCTTATACTGATGACCAGAAGCTCTGGATGTATTTTTTCCAGGATAGTCTGTCAGGCGCCTCCCTGGAATGGTATGTTAAGCTGGACAGGGTTCATATCAAGAGCTGAAAAGATTTGTGCGGTGCATTTCTGAAGCAGTATCAATATAATTTGGATATGGTACCTAATCATACTCAGCTGCAGAGTATGACTCAGGATCCTAAGGAAGGCTTTAAGCAATATGCGCAAAGATGGAGGGAGTTGGCTGCACGAGTTCAACCACCTTTGGGTGATCGTGAGATGGCTGATATGTTCATGAGCACACTCTAAGGGTCGTATTTGGATAGATTGGCTGCGTGTCCTTCCACAGGGTTTGCTGATATTGTTGTTGCTGGGGAACGAATAGAGAGTCTGCTGAAATTGGGTAAGATTCAAGACGTCGGGGGGACTGGTGCTTCGAGTTCGAGAAAACCCTTTGCCAACGGATCAAGGTAAAGAGAAGGGGAGTCCAGTGCTGTGCATAGAGGAGGGGGCAGAGGTAGGAATCAGTCTTATCATCAGGTGGATGCTGTAACCATTCCGGTTCCAGCTGGACAGCAAGCTCCAAATCAGCAAGGTAGACCCCGATTCCAGAATAACAGATCAAGGGACCGTAAGTTTGATCCTTTGCCTATGTCATATACTGCTTTGTTACCACAACTGCTCAAAGAGAAGTTGGTTGAACTACGGACTATGAGGCCGCTAGACTCCGGAAAATTGCCTCAGGGTTATGATGCCAACGCTAGATGTGAATTTCATTCTGGTGCACAAGGTCACTCAATAGAGAAGTGCTGGGCTTTTCACCATAAGGTTTAAGACCTGATTGACGCAAAAACTATTAATTTCTCTAAGCCGCCGAATGTTCGTGATAATCCAATGCCGCATCATGGAGGTGCAAGCATGAATGCTATTTCTGATGGCGAGAAACTAAATCTGATTACTGATGTGAATTTGGTAAAGACTCCGCTGTTGATTGTAAAAGAGCGTTTGTTAAAAGGAAAAGTGTTTCCTGGATGTGGCTCTGATTGTGAAGATTGTGCAAGACAGATTAATGGCTGCAGTAAGTTGAAAGTTGGACTGCAGGATCTTATGGATGAAGGAAGACTTCAGTTTGATAAGATAGAGAGAGGAAAAGATGTTTCTGCCGTTACTATTTACTATAATCCAGTTGAGATACAGGTGCCTGTTGAGGATCCTGTTGCTATCATCGTGCCCGAGAGGCCGAGACCAGTTACGATTATAGTTCCTGAATCGGCTGCTTATGTGTCTAATAGAGCAGTTCCATGGCAATACGGAACCGATACTCGTCAAGGAGGAAGTCAACCGAAAGCAGAGGCTGTTGGTACCAGTGTTGAGAATGTCAGTGGAACAAGTGGTTTCACCAGAAGTGGTCGACTGTTCGCTCCCCAGACTCTAAGGAATGATAAAGAGGCTGAAGTTGCTGCAAGAGCGAAAGGAAAACAGGTTGTTGATGACAAGGTGCCTGCTCAGGAAGAAGACCCTAAAGTCAATTTTGATAATGATGTTGAGGAATTTATGAGGGTTATAAAAAAGAGTGATTACAAGATCATTGACCAGCTTAATCAGACACCCTCTAAAATTTCGATATTATCCCTGCTAATGAGTTCAGATGCACACCGGGCTGCTGTGTTGAAGGTTCTGAATATGGCATATGTTCCCCAAGAGATTACAGTGAATCAGTTGGAGGGAGTAATTTCGAATGTGAATGTGAGCCACGGGTTGGGGTTTACAAATAGGGATTTGACTCCGGATGGACGTAATCACAACAAGGCGTTGCACATCACACTTGAATGCAAAGGAGCTGTTTTGTCGCATGTGCTAGTCGATACAGGTTCTTCCTTGAATGTGTTACCCAAAAAGGCCCTGATGAAAATTGAAGTAGATGGATTGGTTCTGAGACCCAGCGATCTGATTGTGAGAGCTTTCGATGGATCCCAAAGATCGGTGTTTGGAGAGGTAGAACTACCAATCCAGGTTGGTCCACCAATATTCATGACAATCTTTCATGTTATGGACATTCAGCCTACTTACAGCTGTTTGTTGGGCAGACCGTGGATTCACGCAGCAGGCGCAGTTACCTCCACACTACATCAGAAGCTCAAGTACGTGTTCGAGGGTCAAGTGGTTACTGTTTGCGGCGAGGAAGATATATTTGTGAGTCATCTATCCACTTTCAAATATGTGGAAATGGATGGAGAAATTCATGAAACCCTGTGCCAGTATTTCGAAGCCTTGAATATCAATAACTTACCATAATCTACTTCAGCCGCAGTGGTGTCGAATGTGCCAGGTGGGCCGAGCGCATCAATTGCATCCTACAAGCAGGCCAGAGAAGTGGTTGAAAGCGGAAATGCCCAAGGTTGGGGTAAAGCTATTGACGTGTTTGTGAAAGAAGATAAGTTTGGCATTGGATACCAGCCGGGCCAAACGCCAGTTCCCCGATTCCGTGGGCCAATCAACTTCAACAGTGGAGGAATTATCAATCCCAATCAGTCCTGCTCAGCGATAGAGGATGACGCTGAAAGCTCAGATTATCTGGACAAATGGGTGTATGCACTGGCTTCGGGCGAGGCATTGCAAAATTGGTCTAGTGAAGAAATCGTTCATGTTGTACACCATTCAGAGTAATAATTCTTGTCTTTCATAATGCATAAAATCCCACACTCTGCCCAAGGTGTGAGGATCCATTTGTAGGGCCACCATATTTTCTCATATAATGTTCAAATATCAATAAAAGGACATTTTTGTTTACAAATTTGTGTTCCCTTATTCTTTCTTTATTTTTATTTTGCACAAAGAAAATTAAAAATGATAATGCACTTTCTTTTCTTTTGTTTTCAAGAAAAATAATCTAAAATAAAGCATAAATCCAATCATGCAGACTTGATTCTGTGAATTCCTCTGAAAATGATTTTGTTATGCCCACGTATGATTTCGACAATCCGATCTATCAAGCCGAGGAAGAAAGTGATGAAGACTATGAACTCCCGGAAGAATTGGCTAGATTGTTGAAACAGGAAGAAAAGACCATTCAGCCTCATCAGGAAGCTCTTAAGGTTATCAATATTGGGTCAGAAGAAAGCAAGAAAGAGATCAAGATCGGTGCAAATCTGCGGGCTGATGTAAAGCACGAGCTGATAGTCATGCTACGGGAATACGTTGACATCTTTGCTTGGTCATATCAAGATATGCCAGGTTTAGATACAGACATAGTTGTGCATAGACTACCGTTGAAAGAGGATTGTCCACCGGTCAAGCAAAAGCTGCGCAGAACGAAACCAGAAATGGCTTTGAAAATCAAAGAAGAGGTACAGAAACAGTTGGATGCAGGTTTTCTGGCTGTAACTAACTATCCTCCTTGGGTGGCCAATATAGTACCGGTGCCGAAGAAAGATGGCAAGGTCAGAATGTGTGTGGATTACAGAGATCTCAACAGGGCGAGCCCTAAAGATGACTTTCCACTCCCTCATATTGATGCGCTGGTTGATAATACCGCTCAGTTTTCAGTGTTCTCATTTATGGATGGATTCTTCGGGTACAATCAGATAAAGATGACGCCTGAAGACATGGAGAAGACGACATTCATTACCCCTTGGGGTACCTTCTGTTACAAAGTAATGCCTTTTGGGTTGAAGAACGCAGGGGCAACTTATCAAAGAGCAATGGTGACGTTATTCCACGATCTAATTCATAAAGAGATCGAATGCTATGTGGATGACATGATTGCTAAATCAAAGACAAAATAGGAACATCTGATCAACTTGAAGAAGTTGTTTGAGAGGCTGAGGAAATTCAGGTTGAGACTGAATCCTAACAAATGTACTTTCGGCGTACGGTCTGGAAAATTGCTTGGTTTCATTGTCAGTGGAAAAGGAATAGAGGTTGATCCTGCTAAGGTGAAAGCTATACAAGATATGCCTGTACCGAGAACTGAGAAAGAAGTTCGCGGCTTTCTAGGGAGATTGAACTACATTTCAAGGTTCATATCTCACCTAACTGCCACTTGCGAACCGATATTCAAAATGCTAAGAAAAGATCAAACGGTCAGGTGGAATGATGATTGTCAAAATGCATTCGATAAAATAAAAAGATATTTGCAGGAACCTCCGATTCTGATACCTCCAGTTCAAGGGAGACCACTGATTATGTACTTGACAGTGCTTGAAGGATCCATGGGTTGTGTTCTCGGTCAACACGACGAGATAGGTAGGAAAGAACACGCTATCTACTACCTGAGCAAGAAATTTTCCGATTGTGAATCGCGATATTCAATGCTTGAGAAGACATGTTGTGCACTCGCATGGGCCGCCAAGCGATTGAGACAATACATGCTCACACATACAACCCTGTTGATCTCAAAATTGGATCCGGTCAAGTACTTTTTGAGAAACCAGCACTTACAGGCAGAGTTGCAAGGTGGCAGATGGTGCTGACAGAGTACGATATTCAATTTACTTCGCAAAAAGCAATCAAAGGAAGTATACTGTCAGATTATCTTGCGCAACAGCCTCTTAATGATTACCAGCCCATGAGATTTGATTTCCATGATGAGGACATCATGTTTCTCATAGCGAAAGACTGCGAGGAACCACTTCTGGAGGAGGGGCCTGACCCTGAATCCAAATGGAGTTTGATGTTTGATGGGGCAGTTAATATGAATGGGTGCGGAGTTGGTGCAGTCCTCATTACGCCAGAAGGTGTTCACATGCCCTTCACTGCCCGAGTAACTTTCGGGTGTACCAACAATGAAGCAGAATACGAAGCTTGCATACTAGGGATCGAGGAAGCTATTGATTTACGAATCAAGACCCTCGATATCTTTGGTGATTCAGCACTGGTAATCAATCAAGTAAAGGGAACTTGGCACACACATCAGCAAAATTTGATTCCGTATAGGGATTATACGAGGAGATTGCTGACATTCTTTACAACTATCAAGTTGTACCATGTTCCTAGAGATGAGAATAAGTTTGCAGACACCTTGGCCACTATATCTTCGATGATCAAAGTGCATGGTTGGAACTTTGTACCCAGGATTGATGTATCTCGTCTTGATAGGCCTGCTTTTGTGTTTGATGTTGATGCAGTGTCTGACGATAAGCCTTGGTACCATGACATCAAATGCTTCTTGAAAAATCAAGAATACCTGCCTGGGGCATCTTCCAATGACAAGAAGACATTAAGAAGGCTAGCTGGTAGTTTCTTCTTGAACAAAGATGGCGTGCTGTATAAAAGGAATTTTGACACGGTTCTGCTCAAATGTGTGGATAGACACGAGGCAGACCTGTTGATGATTGAAGTGCACGAAGGCTCTTTCGGTACCCATGCCGGAGGACATGCGATGGCTAAGAAATTGTTGAGATTGGGGTATTATTGGTTGACAATGGAGTCAGATTGCTGCAAGTATGCTCACAAGTGTCACAAATGCCAGATCTATGCAGATAAAGTGCACGTTCCTCCCAATCCGTTGAGTATCATGTCCTCTCCATGGCCATTTGCAATGTGGGGCATTGATATGATCGGGAAAATTGAGCCTACTGCTTCAAACGACCATCGTTTCATCTTGGTCGCCATTGATTACTTCACTAAATGGGTTGAAGCAGCATCTTATGCCAATATCACTAAGCAAGTAGTGGCTCGTTTCTTGAAACGAGATATCATTTGTCGATATGGAGTGCCCGAAAGAATCATTACGGATAATGGTTCTAATTTGAACAACAAGATGATGGCTGAGCTATGCCGGGACTTCAAAATCGAGCACCATAATTCTTCTCCGTACCTCCCGAAGATGAATGGCACGGTCGAAGCGGCTAACAAAAATATGAAGAAGATTGTGCAGAAGATGGTTGTCACGTACAAAGATTGGCATGAGATGTTACCACTGGCTTTGCATGGGTATCGAACATCAGTCCGCACGTCCACTGGGGCAACACCATATTCACTTGTATACGGTATGGAGGCACTTCTGCCGGTAGAAGTTGAGATCCCCTCTCTCCGAGTATTGATGGATGTTAAGCTAGATGAAGCTGAATGGGTACGAGCCAGATTTGATCAGCTGAGCCTTATTGAGGAGAAACGACTAGCAGCAGTATGTCATGGCCAGCTATACCAGCGCAGAATGAAGAGGGCATTCGATTAAAAGGTTCGACCTCAAGTCTACAAGGTTGGGGATGTGGTAATCAAGAGAATACTTCCTCCGAGTACAGATCACAGGGGCAAATGGACTCCTAATTATGAAGGTCCATTCGTGGTTAAAAAGGTTTTCTCAGGTGGAGCCTTATTGCTGACGACCATGGATGGTGAAGACTTTTCATCCCCTGTTAATTCAGATGCGGTTAAAAAATACTTCGTATAGAGAGACCCGCTGGATAAAAGAAAAAAGGAATCCAGGAAAAAAAGGGTATCCCGGCGAACCAAAAATAGAATAAAGGTTCGGGAAAAAATTAGGGATATAATTGAAAAAATTGTACACCCGGTAAGTTGAAAACCCGAAAGGGCAACTTAGGCAAAAAAGGGTATCCCGGTGGATTGAAAACCTGAAAGGCGATCCACGCAAAAGAGGGATTAAAGCGAATGAATCTAGTCTGAATTAATCTGTACGTTTTCTACTCTTCAGCAAACTGGAAAAATTCCAAAGGAGGAATTGGTCCGACCACGAGCTTCTGAAGGCAAAGATAATCAGGAGAGTTGGAATACATACTGGCTATAACAGAATCAGAAATCAGCTGGAATCCAATTTCCGCATTATCATTAGGATAGATTTCTTTTCTCAATTTTATGGCAATCGCCTCTTTCAGGGGTTTGCTTCCGATTGTAAATCCGCCAATTTTGGCATTTCATCAATAAAATTGAATATTCAGTCACGAGCTTTTATTTTCATTTTACTGTTTTGTTTGCAAAAACGTCCGATTTTTGATAATAAAACATTATTTTGAAAATATCTTGGCCTTGCAAAAACATGCACAAAGACAATTGAAATTACTTTGCTTGATGGACAACCTTGGATGGTGGACTCAAAAGACCACGCAATATCCTGGGGCATGTGCATATTCTTTTTCTGTTGCAGGTAATGAGCACGATCGATCCAAGTAGCATGATCGTAACCACGAGCAGATATTTGCTATGACTTGATACTGTTGTATCTTATTAAGTCGATTCTTCCATTCAAGAGTTCCCACCGAGTTTCGCGACGGCAACGGTGGTCGAAGATGGAATTTTTCTGTGTTGATAACGGTTATTAATGCAGTGAATACTCCGTGTCAATAACGAGTGCAAACCCTCCAGTACCTTGCAGACGATGTGAAGGGTAGTTCAAGGCAGAGTGTTCGTATAAGAGT
The DNA here is from genome assembly GCA_022829125.1 of Lathyrus tuberosus. Taxonomy (NCBI): domain Eukaryota; kingdom Viridiplantae; phylum Streptophyta; class Magnoliopsida; order Fabales; family Fabaceae; genus Lathyrus; species Lathyrus tuberosus. Next base: position 11,786,840 of record JALAZF010000093.1, read on the forward strand.
TTGAAAATGCTTGGTTTTCTATAAAATCCTCTTAAGAGACGAAACTTTTAGTACTAACATCCCTCGTGGAGTTTACTCTTGGCAGGAGGTACCAGCAAGTGGTAGTATCATATATCCCGCAGGTTTTAGCAGGTGAAATTTGTCAAAGATTAATACCCAGCGGAGTTATTGACCATCCCGTGCATGGGGCATATTATCTCCCCAGCAAAAAAGTATTCCCGGTCTGTTATCCCCAGTAGAGTTTGAGGACATTTGGTCTTCTGTAAAATCCTCTCAAAGGGCAGCCCCAACAAGAGACGCTTTAAAGCAGTTTTCTCTAGCAGAGTGTGTTGTAAACTCATTATCCCCAGTGGAGTCATCAAACGGAAAGTTCGCCTAACATGGGGCATTGTGACATTTATCCTAAGCTTGACAGTCATCTTCCTCAGCAGATTACCGAGGAATTGCTTTGGATTTCCCTAACAGATCTATAGGGACTATTTCTCAGCATGTTGCAACGGGTTGTCTTTCAACCAAGATTTGCATGTCCCCGGCAGAGCAGCCCTGATCCCCAGCAAGATCGTATCTCTGGTAATGGTACCCCCACAGAGTTCAGCATTGAATCTTGTCTGCTATACTCCCCAGCCGAGTCGCAGTAATTTCCCCAGCAAGGTCCAAAGAGATCGACAGAATCTCTTCTTCAGCAAAGTGTCAGCACATGATATTACCCAGCAGGTGGTGTAATTCTCAGCATTGCTCATTTACAATCCAAAGTCCAATTTATTTTTGGCATGCATACAGTTTGTTCATATTATTCCAGCCGGTGGAATAATATGGCAGATGGTTGTTTCAGCCAGGGGGATGATCATTATATACAGTTTGTTCATATTATTCCAGCCGGTGGAATAATATGGCAGATGGTTGTTCCAGCCAGTGGGATGATCATTATATACAGTTTGTTCATATTATTCCAGCAGGTGGGATAGTATTGCAGATGGTTGTTCCAGCAGGTGGGGTGATCGTTATATTACAGTTTGTTCACATTATTCCAGCATGTGGGATAATATTGCAGGTGGTTGTTCCAGCAGGTGGGATGATCATTTGGCAAAGCTTCCAACGATAGTTTGGCAAAGCTTCTCACGACAGTTTGGTAAGCACCGAAGTCCAACGACAGTTTGGCAAAGCTTCCAAAGCCGGTTTGGCAAGCACTGAAATCCGACGACAGTTTGGTAAAAGCTGCAAAAGTCCATCTGAAGATGGCAAGTTTGAGATCCCAAATGCCGGTTTGGTAATCTTTGAAGTCCAACGACAGATTGGCAGAAATCCAGCACAAGTTGGTGAAAGTCCAACGACAGTTTTGGCAGAAGTCCAACGACAGATTGGCAGAAATCCAGCACAAATTGGTGAAAGTCCAACGACAGTTTGGCAGAAAGTCCAACGACAGATTGGCAGAGCAGCTAAAGTTCATCGACAGTATGGCAAGCCAGTAGTCGCCTGGCGTCGTTCAAAAAGACATTGTTGAAAGTCCATTGACAGTATGGCAAGCCAGTAGTCGCCTGGCGTCGGTCAAGAAGACATTATTGAAAGTCCATCGACGGTATGGCAAGCCAGTAGTCGTCTGGCATCGTTCAAAAGACATTGTTGAAAGTCCATCGACAGTATGGCAAGCCAGTAGTCACCTGGCGTCGTTCAAAAGACAGATCTCTCCGACTACGTTTCATTGAAGATTCAATCCAGCAGTTTTGTTGGGTTTATATCCCTTTTGTTCTTCATCATCCAGAGCAAATTTTTGGTTATATTTGGTATTCAATCACTATATACCTTGAAAGTCTGAAAGCAATCGCTTTCAGGCATTCAGGTCTACAGCGTTTGAATAGGGGCAGCTGTAATACCCCAAAATTTGCTCTCCCTTTTTGGTATCATAGTTTAGCATTATCATATATCATATCATATCCATCTCATTAGCATTGCATTGCATTTAACTTTGAAAAATGAAGCATAGCATCTCTCTTACCATCAAGGCATGTGATCAGGTGGAAGGTGGACAATCAAGGGATCATTCAAGGCACAAAAGGTCCATCAAGTTGCCTCAAGGAAAGCCAAGAGGTCTTTCATGTCTCACACTATCTCAATTGATCATCCAAAACCTCAAGGAAGTGAGATTCAATAGGAGAGTGAAGCATTACATCTTTCATCATGCAAGAGGTTCAAAAAACTGAAGGAAAACCCTCAAAAGAGATAGCTCATTGATCCAAAGTCACCCTCAAATGGCATATTTCATCATCCTTTAAGAGGATAGACAACATACTCTGAGGAATTTGAAATTGAAAATTGCACATTTTTCTCCTAGGAGGAAGGCACCAAAATTAGGGTTTCCAATTAAATCAGGGCATCTTTGATTTTTGGACAAAACTTATTGTCATGGTATCCTATATGTCCTTAAGTGTATGAGTGTGGAAAATTTCCTCTCAATTGGTTTTAGAAGTGGTTCAATTGGAAGAAAGATAAAAAATCAGAGAAATTGGGGCCAAGTCAAATAATCAGAGGAAAAAGTCAACTCTTGACTTTTTGAGGCCAAATTCATAAAATTCATGTTATATGTGTCCAATGTACAAAATTTGGTCAAGAAACTCCAAAGGAATCATGAAAAAATCAAGATGTGGAAAGTTGCCATTTTTGGAAGAAGTAGGGTTTCCAAAAATAGTAATTTTGGACCATTTTGCATCAGGGTTTGAACCAAGGCCATTTAAAATTGAAGCACCAAATGAAAATTCCACTTGGCCACAACAAAAGATCTTGTTTTAAGCTTCACATCCATATGTGGAACATCTCCATTGGATAAAAATTGAGGGAGATATGATTGATCAAAGTTGGAGGAAAGTAGGGCAAAAACCAGGTCGTGACCAAGAACTTCAGGTCACGCGAATGTCATTTTCACAAGCATGTGGTGGGCCAAATGTATTGATCAATTACTCATGGTTAGAGGCCTCAAATGAAAAATCGTTCAACATGAAAGTTGTTCCTCTATGTGAGACCTTCAAAATTGGTGTTCATGATTTTTTCATTTGATCAAAGGTCAAGAAGTTATGTTGAGTCCAATGTGCTATGATCCTGTTGAAAGGCCATGCCATGTTTGCCTTGCCAACCAACCTTCTTGCCATGCCCTTATACAGTTCCCAAACCTTTGTGTTGTTAGTCATTTTCCAACCTTTTCCAAGCATCATTTCAAATCATTTCTCATGCCAAACATACTCTATGACATCTCCTCTTTACAATGACACCAAATGCTCATGATTTCATGCACTAGTGTGTGAGGATTCCACCCCCAAAACTCCATGTTCCAAACTGTCACAAAACCAGAAAAAAACAAAGGAATGTTGTTGTTGTTTTACCAGCTTGCACGTGCAGTGATCACACTCTCCAACCTTTGCTTCATTTAACCAAACACTTTTCATGAACACCACCTCACGTGCCTCACTATACATGGAAATGGAAGGGGAAAGCTTGTAGAACAAGTTTTTGTGGCAGCAGCAGATGTGAGCTTGCTTTATTCAATTAACCCTCACCATAACATATTTTGAATCACCATCACCATAGCACAACCAACCTCACTCGCCCCTAACTAACTTGACTCAGTTAGTTAGGGTGCACTTAGTTTAACCCACTCAACTCACTCTAACCAACTCATTAAACCATAGTTAATTCACACTATAAAACAAAATCACACTCCCTAATTTCAGTGGGAACTTCATTTCTCTCAGAAACACTCTCATTCTCTCAACCTTCTTTGAACTTTTTCTCTCTCCCTGTGCACGAATCTTCAGTCACCTTCATCCACTTCATCTCTATCATCATCAATGGCTCATGATTAAGGGAGATCTCATCACAATCCTCAAGTTTGTTTCAAGTGTATTTCAACATTGAATCTCTCTGCTCTCAATACAACAAGCTTATAGCATTTATTTTGCTTAGTTTGGTGAAGCTCCAAGGTTGAAGAAGAAGCACGGATCTCTGGTTTTCTCAAGAATCTTCAAAAGCTACAAGTTCAGGTTCCACACTCTCAAATTTTGGTCTGGCGTTTTGTGGTTTAATTTGTTGTTCTCATGCTGATATGAGCTCATTAGGAGCATGTCTTACTCTGGCTAGTTGATAGGCCTTCTAAAGGCGTAGTTGCAAAACCTAGGGCTTGCTTTAATCTTTTCTGTTCTTCATGTGTATGTGTGGTATGTGAAAAGTAGTGTTGAATTCATGATCTACGTTAGCTCAGCTTCAATTTGGTATATGATTTGTGCATTTTGGTGAAGAGTGAGAGTTGCAGGTGGTGGCTGTTGGCCGGAGAAGGTGACCGGAGGTCCCTCTCCGGCCGGTGACTTTAATTGCTAGGGTTTTGTCACGTTTTAATCTTGTCCATCCATTTTCCATGATCGTGTGGTCCAAAAGCGGACATCACATTAAAATTCACGTGCAAATCATGTGCATCATTTCTGAATTTACTTAAACATTGTGTGATGCAGTACATGATAGTGAATGTGTGTCCTCATGCGCGTGTGTTAGATCTGATTACCTTGACTATGAATTGACCTTGACTTGATCCTATGGTTATTATTATTTTGACTGTTGTTGACTAAAGTCCATGTTGGTTATCATGTTCTGCGCTTATTGGACCTAAGACGGATTGCTAGCCACACCTCCATTTTTAAAAAGCCCAAATCATTTTGAACTAATATTTGCTATGTTCACACCCCCATTCACATTTACATTTCATTTTATTTTTTTCATTTTTCTACACGTTTGCTTTTCATTTTTTAAAAAATATCAAATATCATCATAAAATTCCACAAAAATTCATGAATACCTCCAAGAAATTTAGAAAATTTTTCATGATTTTAGTTCTTGATTTTATGACTTTTTGTCCCTGTTCCACAATTTTCTTTGATTTTCTTTTGTGTGCATTCTTAATGTGGTACATGATTTTGTGCATTTTTGTTCTTGATCATTAAAAATTGTTTTGATGCTCTTCTTTTTGTATTGAGTCATTAGCCTCTTGAGGTATATTAAGTGATTTTTATTTGATTTTTTTAGGTCAGTTTATGGCATGTTTGGTGTTCATTTTTGTGTTACTTTGTATGATGTGTATATTTGACCTAAATGCATTGTATAAAGACTTTTTGACTTGATTTCTTATATGCTATTTTGGTATATGATTCACTTATGATTTGTGTATCTTTAAACCATGCTTGCTTAATTTCCATGAGTCCATCTAATTTTTGTTTAATGCATTACCTTTGAAGCATAATAACATGTCATATCATCTTAACTTTTGTGCATGTTTACATGATTTCTTTTGTACATACTTGCATGATCATTTGCATATTTGGTGAATCATTCATGTGACATTATAGGTCATTGATACACATTATATGTCATCTTTGCATGTTGATGGTCATTTGACCCTTGTGCACCTTTAACATGTTGTGCTTGCACCTCCTTTTTTGAACTTCCATTTCAATTCTACTTCTTCTATCACTTCTTAAATGTCTTGATGTGTTATGCATGAACACTTGTGAGATGTTTGTGAATCATTTTTCATTTCATTTCAATTCTGATCCTTAGATCACATGTTTCATTTATGCATATTTCTTCTCTTTCTTTTCATCTTTCATCTCCCTTTTCTTATGGTAGCATGTTCTAATGTCATGGATGATGTTTGTTGCCTATCCATTTGGACTGGCATGATAATAATCTTTTGTTTTCCATATGATGCACATTCTGGTTGTGACCAATAGGATTTGATTTCTCATCTAATTCTTTTGAGTTTTATGGTGCATTAAATGTTCTTTTACTTCTTATACTTCTTATACATGTTTACTAACCATGTAGGGGCTTGGTAAGTTGCAATTGAGTGTGGATAAGGAATCCACATTCAAACTTCTATCCTCTCATCTCTTTTACAATTCCATCTTGTGTTTTGTTAAGCACTTATGTGCTTTCTTTTAATAACTCATTACTTTCCCTTTTGGATTACAATTCATCTTCTACTTTAGAAGTGAATTGTTTAATTCATTCTTTCTTTAGACTTTAGGTTTAAACCTCACAAACCATTAGGATCACTCCCTTTAATAATCAATTAGGATTGAGTCTTAGATCACGTAGATTTTACCTTTCTCCTCCCTTGAGTCTCTTTTCTCATCTCAAAGAAAATTCAAAATATCTAATAAAGGTAGGCATTTATTGCATTTAGGCCTTTCATATAAAGAAGAGATTATAAGGGGTCTTCTCTTATAATCTTAGAATGTGTAGCATATAGCCCACTTGGGTCAATGTGTTAAACATTTGATCTTGTATGAGGGACTTAAATGCAATACTTGTTGAAGGTACAATTAATAAAAAACACTTCTTCATTTCATAAATAACAAAAACACTTAATAAACACAAGTATGCTAGTGTGTTTGAACCTTGACAATTGGAACTAAGTGTGGGGGTCTTCTTCACTCTTAGTGTGCTTTCTTATCCATTCCATCTTGGAATGTGAGAATGTACACATTCCAATGACTAAGATTCAGATACACTATCATATGCAAACAAATGGAAAAAACTCCTAAAAGACAAAAACAAACAATAACGTCTTTCCTTCGGGAATTCTTTCCTCATCTCATTCACTCTTTCCGTAAGGATGCGTCATTTCCGTTCTACCGCAAACAGGTAACGCCTAAGTCTCCCTACAGTGAGCCGCAACACCGAACTGCCAGAACGCGAACGTTGACGCATTCCACTAAAAAACACAAACAACTTTCCCTAGGTGAGGGGAACTACGTCGCTCTGATTCTCATGCTCCCGATGAGATACGTAGGCAGTGGGGTAGGGCCCATGCGAGCACTTCTTTTATTTTCCCTACATTTGTTTCTCTTTCTCTTTCCTTTCCTTTTCCAGTTCTTTCTCAGTATTCTTTTCTATCACCCTTTGATCGAGACAAGCAAGCGTGGATCCCATCGGGTACGATGGACGCGAGGGGGTGCTAATACCTTCCCTTCGCGTAACCGACTCCCGAATCCAGTTTCTCTTGGTCGTAAGACCACGTTCTTTCCTTCCTTCAGGTTTATCCGGTGTTTCCTTTCCCTCTTGGGATAAATACACATTGCTGGTGACTCTGTTTCGGTGCCACTTTCGCGTTTGTACTAGGATGAAAATCCCGGGAGCGACAGTATGCGATAATATAGGTCTAAAGTGTCATACCCTAAATTTTGACCCTAAGATTCCACATCATTTTCATATCATATGAATATACTTTCATACATCACTAACCCATCACAAGTGCAAGATATGTATGCTTACTTACTTCACAGGTTAGGTGATCCCCCTAAGGCTCAAACAAATGAATTATCAAGGGATAAGTATCATATTCAACACTACAAGTCTCTATATCATCCATGAAGATCAAGAACTTTCACTCATCTAAAACCCAGTGCAAAGTGGCATCATGATAAGCTCATCAAGCCTCAAGGCCTTCAGTGCACCAAAATTAGGGTTTTTAACCTAATTCAATCCCTGGGATGACTTATGGAGCAAGGCATGATCCAAGACCTCAAGATATGTTTCAAGGACCTTAAATACATAATATTAGTCCATTCATATGATTGGATTGATTCAAATAACTTGATTCACAAACAATTCAAGAATTCAAATCCATCTGAGCCATAAACTAGGGTTTTGATGAAAAGTCTGCCATGCCTTTGACTTTTGGCCAAGACATGATCTCAAACCTTGGGATATGATCAAGACACTTAAATATACCTTTGAAGTCCATTCATAAGTTTAAAATCACCTTGGGACATCCATTCATTGAAAATCAAGAATTAGGGTTTCTCTGCACAAAATTCATCTGATACACAAAGTCAAAGTTTGACATTTTGAGCAAAATGGATCATCAAAAGATATTATTCAAGGAAATATGATCCATAGTTACATTTAATCAAGGATTGATCAGGAAATCAAGGTTACTTGCAAAAGAAGCAAAATTGGAAGAATTAAAAATTTCACTAAGTTATGGAAATTCATGTTCAAGTACCTAACTTTACAAGGCCATAACTTGTGATCCAAGCAACCATTTCTTGCACTCCAAAGCTCAAATGATAGATCTTCTTACTACAAGATTGCTGGGCTGAAACATCCCTAAAAAATGCATAGATTTTAAGATATAAATCCATGAAGTTGGAAGAATTTATGTTTTGAACTTTGACACTTAGAATTTTTTTTGGCAGAATCTGTTTTGTGTTTTGGCCAACTTTGAGGCCATTTTTCACCATGATCCAAGAAGATTCAAGACCAAAGGCAAACATCAAAATTAAAGTAGGATATATCAGCTTTCCAAAATGTCCAAAAACTTCATCCCATTCCACTTGAGCAAAGAGTTATGGAGTGCACAAAACACCTTGCTGCAACTGTTTTGCAAAAATCAGTTTTAGGCATTTCTTGCGCCACACGATTTTGGAGTCAATTGCAATGATCATGATCATACCAATTCAACAAAGATTAGAGTGACTCATCACAAACCTGCAAGATAGAGCCAAAGAATCAAGAAAATCTCATGAGAATGGTGAAGTTTTGTCATGAAAGCCTTGAAATTCAAAGTCCATTTATGAGCAATAGTGCACATTCAACAAAGCTACTCTCCTCAGTCAAGATCTCTACTTAAAAAACATTAAATCACTCTGCAGAATGTGGAATTGGTAAAAAATTAGCTATGCTATTTGGAAGAGATAATGTACCTTGGCATAGAAGTAATCACACCTTGCCAAAACAATTGAACCAAGCTCTTATTCATCATGTCATCACTATTCAGCTAAGACAAACTCATTCACCTATAAATAGAGCTCAGTTCTGATCATCTAAGACACACCAAAACAACTTCAATACTTGTTTTCTCCAAATTTATCTTTGTTCAATTTTTCAAAACACCAAGGAAATGGGAAATCAAATTTCACATTTCAGACCAATTCCACTCAAACCAATCATCCACACACCTCATAAATGTATATAGTAGTGATTTGAATCATTCAAACACATCTATAACAACATGATCAACATCCTCCATCCTCCATCCTCACTTGATCTAACTGCAGTCTGATTCGAGCCAATTGATTCAAGGAGTTTCAAATTATTCCAAAGGTTGCAACACGATCCTTGAGACTCAAGGTGTCATACCCTAATTTTTAACCCTAAGATTTGCTGTAATATGCTTTCAAAATAACTTTGCTTCAGTTAGGTCTTTTGAGGGTTGTAACGTGGTCTGATTCACGGTTTATGAAACAAAGGATAAAGGCTCAAAGTTTATTTGTACCCACCCAATCTTCGTGATGAACTACCAATCCTATGCTCAGTTAGCTCTGACTATACGCTCAGGTTCCCAAAGGTTGGAAATTGCACTGATGATAGTAGTGATGATGGTTCAGAAGTTAAAGGACTTTGAAATGGCGGTCACTACTTCCTTACAAAATTGTTTGCCATTGAGGACTTTCAGGATAAAGGATTTAATGATTTCCTCTTTTGGTTGTCATACAAACCTTTTTGTATAAGGCAAGGTCATGAGCTTCCCATCTTTCTTAGCTTTTTCCTTGAAAGGAACTCGGCTCATTCTTTGAGTAAGGAAAGTGGCTGCCCAACTTAATGATTACGGTGAACCATCATTGGCATTTAACTTGAGGGACATCTTCGACACTTGCTTGCTGTGTGCGAAGAAAAATTATGAGTGCAACATTTATATGAAAGGTGTCTTGTATGAACGCACAACCAAGCTAACTGAGAGCTACCCATCCCAAGGTTAGGCTTGCGGGTTTTTGTAAAGAATGAAACTCCTACTTCTAGGCTCAAAGGGTTTGACAAGGGATTAACTTCCTTATTTCTCCAGTGTTTAGGGATTGAAACAATGCCTTACATTGTCAGCAAAGTTTTGATTTGAAAGCATACCAACAGCAATTATGAGTATTTACATTTTCATCATCCTCCCTCCAATCTTTGCACAATAAAAAAGAAAGTGGAAAAAGAGATAAAATATTTTGCAAAAGAAAGCATAAATATGTAACTAGTGGACAAAATGAATTGAATCAAAAGTTGCAATGCTCATTTCATTAATAAAAAAAGTACAAACATCATTTGAAGGTAAACAACCAGTACAAAATAAGGAAAATGCAAACAAGAAACAAGGCCTAGTGACTAGTTAAACACAAGGATGAGCTGTTCCGTCTTTAAGAAGTAGCTGAGCTGAAGTCGACTGAAGCTTCACTTGGCGTGCCCTGGCAGAGGGTTACTCTGGACATTGGGATTGTCCTTAAAGGAGAGGATTTTGTTTCTCATCAGCTCTTGTACTCTAGTCTTCAACGCAAAGCAACCTTCCAAGTTATGGCCTGCACCACCTTGATGGTATTCACAATCAAGATCAGCCCTATAGACGGCTGGAAGAGGACTTGGAGAAGGAGGCATAGGCCTTATGGTAATTAAACCTTTTTGAACCATACCAGGATAAAGCTCGGTGTATGTCATGGGAATAGAATTAAATTGATTCCTATTACGGTACTGGTTTTGTCCTGTAATTGGACATTGGGAAGCTTGAGCTGGTCGTGGAGCAGTAACCACGGGAGTGTCAGCAGCAACAGTAGGGTGAATAACATATTGAGGTTGGGGACGAGGCCTTCTCACTTCAACCATTACAGCTTTAGTCTGATCTTCCTTCTTCTTCTGAAAGTTCCCATAAGATTTTCTCACAGTATTGGAAGACTCAGCAGCCTTCGACACTTTTCCATTCTTAAGCCCTTCCTCGAGCCTCTGGCCAATAGTAACCAAATCAGTGAAATTGGAGGAAACACTTCCAATCATCTTCTCCCAATAGAACGGGGACAGGGTATCCATGAACATTCCAGTTAATTCCTTCTCGGCCAAAGGAGGTTCAACTTGGGAAGCCAACTCTCTCCAGCCCTGAGCATACTCCTTAAAAGATTCCTTCTCATCCTGAGTCATATTTTGAAGCTGGCGGCGATCAGGAGCCATGTCAAGGTTATACTTATACTGCTTCATGAAGGCATTTTCAAGATCTTGGAAGCAGTGAATGGAGTTTTGCTCGAGACCCATATACCATTTCAGTGATGCTCCACTCAAGTTATCCTGAAAATAGTGGATAAGCAGCTTCTGATTTTTGGTATAAGCAGCCATCTTCCGACAATACATGACCAAATGAGCCCTTGGACAAGAATGGCCCTTGTACTTCTCAAATTATGGAATTTTGAACTTAGCAGGCATAACAAGGTTAGACACTAAGCACATGTTGTCTGCATCCACATTGAAAGTGTCAGTACCCTCAACAGCTTTGAGTCTCTTATCTATGATCTAAAACTACTCTCGGAAAACTTCAGGTTCAACAAAATCTTCACAGTCTTCACCCTGGGCACTGGCAACATTGTACTCAAAGAGGGGATTCTCAAAGGGAGCTCGAACAGTCTGTGGAACGGCATGGACCATAGGTCTGGGCTCGGTGAAAATAGGAGCTTGAAATACAGGCCTAGCAGTTTGACCAACCATAACAATAGATACAATCAGAGGAGAATAGTTGTGTGGCAAACCAAACTCGAGCCAAGTTGAAGGTGGCATTTGAACCAGTGGAGGTTCAGCACTTGAAACTTCTCAATGAGTTTAGTCATGCTTGACGTAAAGTCATCGATCTCCATTCGGACCTCAGCATTGTGTGCCTCTTGCTCTGACATCTTACGTCAGTAATTAGCTCCTGTTCGGTATCGATATCGAGGAATTAGCTTGATGACTCACAGGTGACACTGGCAGATAGAGACAGCTGGAGATGAGTAATTGGACAAACAGACGCATGCAATGAATTATGCAGAGATGCAAATGATATGGAATGCAAAGCAAACAGGATGCAAAACACATGAAACAGGATCAAGGGTTCGAGATCACAGCATGGAGTCTGGGTAAAGAACCAACCACAGGGTGTGTAATAGGGTTCATAAACTGTAGAACAGGGTTCAAAGAGTTCCCAGAGTCAACAACCCATCCTTCGGATATTATCGATTTCCCGAATGACTCGGTAGTTAATAATATTCTCAAGAGAATCTCGTCTGAGTGTAGTATCACGTAGCAACCAATTCAGGAATAGACTCCCTCACGGTCATCGCACTACATCCTAAAAAGCCAAGTGGGGTTAAAGGTGACTAATGGTCATCAGTGTCATGGGCCCCTAGGTCGAGAGTAGTAACGTTTTCACGAATAGACTCGTTTAACATGACTAAACTCTCAAGAGGGCCTCAACTGAGTGATGGTGTCTCAAGTCAACTTTTTCGGGAATCGACTCCCTCAAAGTCTCCTTGAATATACCATCATCCTATCATAAGTGTACTCTCAAGTTCGGGTACAGGACTTATCCTCACCCCTCAAAGTAACCACCCTGCATACAGAAAAACCCAAGCGCAGACAGGCATATACAAATATACAAAATATACAAGTATACAAGCAAGCAAACATATAAATAACACAAAGACAAACAAGGTGGGCTTAACCCTCTTAGGGGATGTCCCCAGTGAAGTCGCCATTTTCTGTTGCGGTGAGAATCAAATATGAAGCTATTAATTAACCTGAATCACTAAACTTTGAAATTCACCACCGAGCTTTGATTTATCCAAAGGAAAGGGTAAAGAACGAAAACCCTAATAAGAGAATCTAAGTTCGGGGGTTGGTTATACCTAGGGAAGGTGTTAGCATCCTAAGTATCCGTAGTACTCTACGGGAACCTCTTGTTAGTGTTTGTGTTAAGTTATGTTTGCTTGCTAAGGGAAGTGCTAAGGTAAAGACCTAGGGGTATATACACTAAGTATGCTCGCCAAGACATCGCATCCCATGCCTACGTATCCTGACGGGAGTGGAATCAGAGCATTCGCAGTTCCCCTCAACGGGGTGAGGAACTCTTGATTATGGTCAAGGTTCCAAAGGGAAAGCAGGGTGAAAAGCTTGTGAGGATTGATTGTTTAGGAGAAGAGATTAATGTCTATCTCTTATGAAAAGATTTGAATGAAGGGTTAAAGGTTGGTGAAGGAGAAGAGATTAATGGCTATCTCTTGTGAAGGTTAAAGAAAGGTTGAAGAGTTATAAGAGATTAATGGCTATCTCTTGGGAAGGCTAGGTTAAAAGGGTAATGAGCTATCTATGACTTTGAGGTCAATAGAGAGACTTTCCTTTGGAAGGAGAGGGAGATAATAACTTGTGAACAGGAGTTAAAGGGGATTGAAAATAAGTCAACAATACGGGGACGACAAAGATAACATTTTCAAAGTTTTGAAATCAGAGATATGTTAAAGCTATGAAACTTAACAACAAAAGCCAGACATACAAACAACAGAGATGACATTATCCAAAGCTCAGGAACAAACCTTAAGAAAATATATCACATACCACAAAATACTCAAAGAAAGTCTTCAAAAAGTTTTCAGGAAACAGTTGGTGATTTTTCATAAAAAAAGAGTCCGAGAATCTAACATAAAGTTATGCAATATTTTTGTTACCTTTGTTTTTTTTGGAGTTTTAGAAAGAAATGAAATTATTATATGAAGTGAAATGAAATAAAAACAAACCAAAACATAATGTGGCAGTCGCCACCTAAAATAAGGTAAATGCCATAAAAGATACGGCAGGCGCCACATAATGGTGGCAGGTGCCACCTTAATTCATTAAAGTATTAATTAATGGTGGCAGGCGCCACATTCCCATCATGAAATGGTGGCAGGCGCCACTTCCTCATTATAAAATGGTGGTAGGCGCCACCTAGAGCATGGCCAGTGCCATGGATCTCTTTTTTTTTTTTTTATGTTTTCTTTTTATTTCATTCATGGTAAAACCAAACAAAAACATGACATTATGGTTTGCAATACATTTTCCAGAATCAAAATATTAACATGATAATAAACCTGATAACAACATGGTACAAATAATCATGGTATTTTGAAAACGAAAATAAAAAAGAAGTGAATGTTACCTAGTGGAGACGGTCCACTGCCTCATTACTGGTACAAATTCTGAAAAGAAAATGAACTAGCTTTTTCAAGAGTAAGTGCGGGAGAAAGTTGAGAGAGTATTCAACCTATTTTTTGGGGTGAATCTGGTGTGTATTGAAATGGAGAACAATGCCCTATTTATAGGAAAATATGGAGAGGTGAAGGTATGGTCAGATTGGTACACTTTGTCCAAAACACCCTTTTTCAAATTTCTTCGTGCAAGCTGGCTGAGAAAAGTCTTCAAAAGTGATCAGAGTAGGTTTGTTGTTGATGTGGTATGATTTGATTGGAACAAGGCACCAAGCTGTGCTTCTGAAAATTTTTCTTTTTTTCATGATGAATGGATCCACTTGCATTATCTTGCTTAAAAAAATTATTTTAAGTGTGAACAAGAATTGGTGGCAGTCGCCACATAATACTCATGGCAGGCGCCATGCTCCCATTTCCTCTTCATGGTAGGTGCCATGTACTTCTTGTGGCAAGTGCCACACTTTACTCATGGCATGCACTATTCATTTGTGGCAAGTGCTACACTTTCTTCATGGTGGGCGCCACATTGCTTTTTCTTTTTTTTTTCTTTTCTTTTTTCTTTATTTTTTTCTTTCTTTTTTTTTCTTTCTGTTTTTCTTTCTTTTTTTCTTTCTTTTTTTTCTTTCTTTTTTCAATATTCAACGAATGCCTTGGTGGTCTTGAAACACATGAGAACTCAGTTTATTGTTCTTGTCCTCTTTCTTGTGTCAATCCTGATTTTTCACAAAAGAAACAAACTAGCAAAGATATGAGTTAGTTAACAATGCATATATGAATGAACCCTAAATGTAAGTGCAAGATGTTATGACATCTAAGGGGTAAAATTTGGGGTACAACAAGTACAATTACAACATGGACATGGCTCTTGACAACGATTAGTTGTTGAGCATGAGTCAGAAGAACGACGAAACCTTCAGGGAGTATGCACAACGGTGGGAAGAATTGGCAGCCCAAGTTCATCCACCACTCCAAGAGAAAGAATTGGCCAAGATGTTTCTAAGAACGCTGCCAGACTCTTATTATGTCAGGATGGTAGGCGTTGTGCCATTAAAATTCTCTAAAATTGTGGAAGTCAGAGTAACCATCGAGGACGCATCTAAAAGTGGAATAATCCAAGATGACTCGTGTAGTCAAGCTAGTGAAGAGAAATCTGTCAGTGATTCCCAAGATGATAGAAGTGTTGATGTTGATGCAGTTTGGGATTCTCTTCAGATCTTGCAAGCTCCAGATCCGGTGACTTATCACCAATATCATTATGCTGCGCCTGTTCAGTGCTAGCAACCACCACTTCGTGGACATCCGTACTAGCAACAAAGGTTGGCTCCTCAGAATCAGCGCTAGAATCAGCAGAGACCTCTGAATTATCCAGAAGGAGAGACTCTCCAGTTTGATTCAATACACTACTACGAAAAACCCATTTAGCAACGGTTGGGAATGACATATAATGACGCTGGGGAAGGCGTTGTTATGTAGATTATTGTTGTAAGTTCGCTGTTTCTACAACGGTCTGGAAACCGTTGTTGTATTCTGGAAGCGCGCGTTATATTGCAACGGTTAGGTATTTCAACCGTTGTAATATAAATTAACTATCACAACGGTTATGAGTATCAACCGTTGTCATATATATATTAACTATCAGAACGGTTATGTGTCTCACTTGTTGTCGAATGTACCCTTAGTTTATTAAATACAAATGTATATTGCTTGTTTTACCATCCACCTAATTAAAGAAATACAACCATTAAAATTGGTAAAGAACTATATAATCTGAAAATTAAACTGTTCTTGAAAACCAACTTAAACACACCACTGTTTTCCGAATTGCATCCATTTCATTCCGCACATTTTATGTTCCTTAACATAAAATTTATGGTTCAATGGCCGGTTTCCTTCAATCCATCGATATCTTTTATTATAGTTTACCTCATCATCGCCAAAAATCATCGTGATTTTATCATCATAACAATCATGATCTTAACAACCACGATGATTAGTGACGACGATGAGGTAAACTATAAGAAAAGATATCGATGAATTGAAGCAAACGGACCATTGGAACATAAATTTTATATTACGGAACATTAAATGTGCTGAATGAAATGGATGCAATTCGGAAAACATTGATATGACAAAGGTTGGTTTTCAAATACATCCTAATTTTTAGATTATAAGTTTCTATATCAATTTAACTGATTGCATTTTCAATAAAAGGATAGTGAAACAAACAATATACATAGTATATAATAAACTAAATTTCATATACAATATCAGAATGAATTCATATATATGTACCTTATTAGAATGAATTCATATGTATGTACCACCATAATCATCACCATGTGAAACAAACCCTAAGAAGTGGGAAGCAATGAAGAAAATTAGTTAGTATTCAATTTAACTATATACAATATACATAGTATATATATAATAAACTAATGTCCTATATCAATTTAACTGATTGCATTTTCAATAAAAGGATAGTGAAACAAACAATATACATAGTATATAATAAACTAAATTTCATATACAATATAAGAATGAATTCATATATATGTACCTTATCAGAATGAATTCATATATATATGTACCACCATCATCATCACCATGTGAAACAAACCCTAAGAAGTGGGAAGCAATGAAGAAAATTAGTTAGTATTAAAAAAAACAACCAAAAGTTGAAACAAAACCCTAAGAAGTGGGACTGTACCATTACAATGATGTTCACCTTGCTTGTGAATCATTGAAGTCGAATCTGCACAAAATGAGAACAATAAACAAAAACAACATGAAGCAAACGAGATAATGGGAACTATCTAACAAAAAGATTGAAGTAGAAGACTACCTTATTTTCCATAAACAATATGTGCATTACGCTTGCTACCGCCAACATCATCACCATGTTCATCTAGTTTTAGATTCTGCAAAAAGAAATACAAGGAGGAAGAAGCTTAAATCAAAAGCTTCATACTTCTTGTATTTCTTTTTGCGGATTCTATAAAAAGATGAAGTTTGCTGCCAAAAATGGGTGCTAGGGTTTCGCTGTGAAGGAAACGGCGCTACTGTCAAAAATAGAAAGTTAATTCCTTTATATAGGTAAATATTTCACAACGGTTTTCTAAAATAACCGTAATGATAAGTATATATATATATATATATTATTTTAATAATATCACAACAGTTAGTTATATTAACCGTAGCGATAACCCTTTTAATTGGTACAAGGTTCGACTCCAGGAAACAACATTTTTCTATAATTACGTAAAATAGAAAAATGTTGTTGCCTAGTATAAGGGGTATCACTACGGTTATTATTACTAACTGTTGTAATATTATAACCCTTGCTCTTCCCGGAGTAGAGAACACTCTGGCCATAATGATTTAAAATTTTCTCCGTTTTTCAAAAAGTATCGTTCTAGAATATCAACCATTTACAAGTCATCATCATTGCAAGCATTAAACTATCAGACTTTTCATCTTCAACCTCATCTATAAATAGACAACTTTACATTTCTTCATAATATATTCTTCGTAACAATGAGTTCTACAAATGAGAATGCTAGAATCACCAATGAGGAACGTCAGGCGCCAATAGAGGAGGTCCAACCAGCGGCCAGGGCTGCCTTAAGGGTGATGAAGGATAAGAAGAAGAAGAAGAAGAAGAAGAAGCTGAAGAAGAAAAAGATAAAGAAGAAAAGGAGAACAGTTTATTATGATTCTGATGAGGGGAGTGAGGAGAGATGTCTGGATTATGAAGATGCATTTGCAGCAGTGGGCTCTGACATTGATTAATATATGTAATATGATTATCAATGTACTCTTTTTAATGGAATCTTAATAAAATGTTATTTTATATATGCTCATCTCTTACAGTTTTATTTTTAAAGTTATATATACTATTCTCTTGCGCTTAAAAACACTATCAAAAGAAATAAAATATATGTTTAAAAGAAAAACAATGATGAATTTTGAGTTTTGAGGTTAAATCCCCGTAAAACTAACAAAAGAAATAAAATATATGTTTAAAATACAAAAACATGACAAAAAATATAGTTGCTGAGAATCGAAGCTTGTTACATGTATTACAACGGTGTTTTAATACAACCGTGTTTAAAATGTAAAAAAAATGGAAAAAATGTAGTAGCTGGGAATCGAAGCTTGTTACACAGCTTGTATTACAACGGTTCATTAGTACAACCGTCGTTAAATATGGCGTTATAAATTTTTTAACGTATTACAACGTTGGGATACGAATCTGTGATAAGCCTGGCGTCGTTAAATGGGTTTTTTGTAGTTGTGATACCAATGACTTACAGTCAATTGTGGTCTTATTTTGCTCGAAACTCGGTGATGACACCCAGAAAGACCAGAGCCATGAAATCTCGCCCTCCTTGGTACAATCCAAATACCAGTTGTGAGTTTCATGATGGAGTGGTGGGGCATCCAATTGAAGAGTGCAAGGTTTTCCAGGAAAAGATTCAAGAGATGATCGACGATGAAGTGCTGACCTTCAAGGGAGGAAGCCCAGTTCTAAATTGAACGCCTTTATGCTGATGAATATGAAGACTCAAGAGAGTCATTTCCAAGCCGGTGAAATCAATAGGAGAGCTTATTCCAAATATCATTAGGCTGTTTATTTGTTTGCTTGCATTTTCTATTATTTCTTTGATTGTAAAAGTGATTTGCATGTAAGAACTTGTTTGTTTTGAATGATTAATGCAATGAATATGTTTGTCTTGAAGTAATCCATTCGTATTGACTCATAAATGCTTTTTCATGTATTTTAATGCCAATGCTACCCGATCTCTTGCTTAGGCAGAGAATTGGAGGGAGGATGACGAAAGTAAAAGCACAAGATCTCTTGTTGTATGCTTTTGAATAAAACCATGCTGATGATGTAAGGCATTGTTTCAAATCCCCAAACACCGGAGATATAAAGGAGATAGACCCTATTTAACCCCTTTGAGCCTTAAAGTAGGAGTTTCCTTCCAAATCAAAAACCCTCAATTTTAACTTGGGGCAGGGTAGTTCTCAGTTAACTTGGTTGTGCGTTCATGCAAGACACCTTCCATATAAAGGTTGCACTCACAAATTTTTCTTCGTACACATCAAGCAAGTGTTGAAGATGTATTTCAAGTCAAATACCAATGATGGTTCACCGTAATCATTAATCTAGTTAATCACTTTCCTTACTCAAAGAATGAGCCGAGTCTCTTTCAAGGAAAAACCTAAGAAAGATGGGAAGCTCATGACCTTGCCTTATACAAAAAGGTTCGTATGACAACCAAAAAGAGGAAATCTTTAAAACTTTCACCATGAAAATCCTCAATGGCAAACATTTTGGTAAGGAAGTAGTGACTTCCATTTCAAAAGTCCCTTGACTTCTGAACCATCATTACTATCATCAGTACGAATTCCAAACCTTTTGGAACCTGAATGTATAGTCTGAGTTAACTGAGCGTAGGATTGGAGAACATCACGAAGAAGGGGTGAGTACAAATAAACTTTGAGCCTTTATCCCTTGTTTCATAAACCGTGAACCAAGCCACGTTACAACCCTTAAAAGACCTAATTAAAGCAGGGTTTATTTTGAAAGCATATTCAATGAGATAACGTTTCCCGACTCCTATGAGTTGTGCTCAAATTTGTGTTGGCTTTGTAAAATCAATCAATGTCATATCCTAACTAGTGATTCAGTCCCAAGTTATTGCAATATCTCTTCAATAATAAAAAAAACTTCAAGACTAACATGTGTGTTGCATTAGCAGTTTCAGAATTAACATTTCTTTGCTTGCTAACATTGCTTGACGTCGTAGAAGCTTGCATACGAGCATCAGTGATGAGCTCAGTCTTTTGAGACTTGGAACTCTGTATGAAAATGGAAAATCATTTCAAAAATATGACCATATCTAGGGGCATATTTGCTGAAGACTTTGCGAAATAGGAGCAAGTTGTTTCTCAGTTGTTGCCTTCACATTCTGACCATCCCTAAGGGCAAAATTGAAGACTCGGTTATACAGAACACCGTCAATCTGGGGCAGTTATGTCGAGATTCGAAAAATCTCTCAAAGAGTTGGAAGACACTGGAACAATTTGGATGCCATATTTTCTGTAAAATCCTCTCGAGATAACTTCTTCTCATAAACCATGTGATCTGGGGCATTTGAGAATTGAAGACTTTCATCCATTCATAACAACTGTTGTTCGAAATGGTGACTACCACATAGTTCATCAATGCAGAACTACATTGTTCCCATAGCATTCTTCACCCATGTCACCAGTAAGCCTCTACTTCAGGTTGTCATGACAATTACCCAGTGAATCTCTACCTCAAGCAGTTATGGCAGGTATGATGCATGGTTTCCCCAATTGGTGGCCTAAGAATCCACCAGTGAATGTCCTTGGCTTAAACCTTCCCAGTGAAGTGAATGCTATTTCACTCCTTAGGGAACTTCTTACAACTTCAATCTTCCCCAGCGAAGTGGATGTTTATTTCATCCCCGTGGAGTCTCAAATCTGACATCCGCAACTGCGACTTGGATCCGAGCTTCCCCATTGAAGTGGATATTTATTTTATCCCCATGTGAGGCCTCAGCTATGGCATCTCCAATTGCAACTTCCTTCTAGACTACTTTAGTTCGTCGTGGAAATTGATTCCCCCATGAAGTCTCTCAAATCAAGAGCTTGATCCTTACCAGTGGATCTTTCTCATCCCCAAAAGAGTAGCAAGATTCATCTTGACAATCCCCTAAGTGAAGTCATGATTTTCATCCCCAAGTGGAGTGATCTCTTTTCCCCAGAGAAGTTTGAAGCCTTAATGTAGGACTGTGGATCCCCTATGTGGTTTCCCATTCATCCCTAGTGACGCTTCTACTTTTTGAAGATTGGCCGAGTATCCTTGTCGAGATATTTATTTCATCTCCAGTTTACTTCTTCTCCCTTTTGTTTTGTCAGCATAAGCATAACATGACATACATTCATTCATACAGATATACATGGCATCTGTGCATTTTGTATTTATTTGTTTGTTCACTTTGGCTGTGTTTAACCCCAAGTGACTGGGTTTGTCTTCTCCTTCCAAGTAGAGTCATCAACCCTAAGCAGAAAGAACATATCTTTTCTAATTCCCCACTGAGTTTGATCCTAGTGGAAGATGGTTGTTTTAGTTTTCTTTTCCATTTCTGGATGAGATAAATCCCCAGTTGAGTTCATTCCTAACTGGATAGAGTCTTGCTTAACCGTTTCTCTTCAGGTATTTCCTGAATTGAACTTTGGTCCCTGACAATCACAATTCTAAGTCTCTCTAGGCTTTTAACCTATATCGAACGTGCATTTATTTTGCACTTTTTCTCCCCATGAAGAATCTATTTGAAGATCACCCTCGAGGACAAGATCTTTCTCCAACAATTTATGCCCAGACAACAAATGGCAGCTCTTTGTTTGAGCAGTTTATTTTGGTCTCAGGTTTTTAGTTTGGATGGCAAATGACAGTCTCTTTTCAAGACAGTTTGTCTATCCCCAAAAAATTATCAAGATTATCAACTGATCTTCATCGAATGGCATCTCTCCGGAAATCTGTCAGAGAAGTTTGTTGAAGACTTTACAAGTGTTTTTCTTTATTTGAGAATTCCTGCTACAAGGATTTTATTTTGCTTCTGCAACTTCAAAATACAATATTGCTCCTCAATGATGTTCTCCGCGTGAGTCCACTACTCAATTAGCTTCCATCAAATGGCATCTCTCTGAGAAGTTTGGTGAAGATTCAGTTGATCTTTCTCTTTATTTGAGAAGATGCGTTTACAAGTTAACCGGTTAACATCTCTTTTGAAGATCCCCGGTAAAGCTTCCAAATCTCCAGTAAGTAATGGATTCCTGCTGAAGTCGTAGATCTCCAGTGAAGTTCCAATTCCCTGTGAAAAATACTTTCCCATAAGTATTCACCATTCCAGGAAGAAACTGAGACCAGTCCATGGTCCAAGACCCGGTACGAGGGGATGTTTGTTTACCCTTTTCAAGCTAATGGAGCTTGATCAAAGAAGAAACTGAGACCAGTCCCCGGTCCAAGACCCGGTACAAGGGGAGGTTTGTTACCCTTTTCAAGCTAATGAAGCTTGATTAAAGAAGAAACTAAGACCAGTCCATGGTCTAGGACCCGGTACGAGGGGAGGTTTGTTACCCTTTTCAAGCTAATGGAGCTTGATCAAAGAAGAAACTGAGACCAATCCGTGGTCCAAGACCTGACACGAGGGGAGGTTTGTTACCCTTTTCGAGCTAATGGAGCTTGATCAAAGAAGAAACTGAGACCAGTACGCGGTCCAAGACCCGGTATGAGGGGAGGTTTGTTTACCCTTTCTAAGTGAAAGACCTTAGTCAAAGAAGAAGTTGAGACCAGTTTGTGGCTTGCGACATGAAGCGAGGGAAGGCTTATTATCTTTTTAAATAGATCATTTGATTATTTGAAGTTGGCTTTATTTCAGATTCTTTGGTTAATCTCGGCAGTAGATTCTCCGATAAATTTAAAATAGAATGTTCAGCAAACCTCGACAGAAGGTATTTTCTTTCATTTCCTGGCAAGTATCGGCAGAAGATTTCTAGTAGACCTCGACAGTAGGTATTTCCTTTTATTTTCCTGGCAAGTCTCAACAGAAGATTTCAAGTAGACCTCAGCAGAAGTTGTTTCATTTTATAAATTCTCTGGTTATTCTCGGTAGTAGATCTCCAGCAGACTTCAACGGAAGATGTTTCATTCTTTCCAGAATCTCAGCAGTAGACTCTCTGGTTAACTTTGATGCATCTTAAACTTCAACAAATGGTTGTCCTTTTTTCATATTCTTTGGTTAATCTCGGCAGAAGATTCCCCAGTAATTTTGATAGTTGACATCTCTTTCAATAAAGCCTTTACAGAAGGTATTCCCGGCGAGGTTCTAAGTCTCGACAGTAGACTCCTCCGGTTCATATATCTTGAAATCCCCACAGTTGGCCTCGACAGTAGGTTCTTCGAGCGGAAATTTGTTAAAGATTTTTGTCACAAGTTCATCACTCTGTGTTAAGATATCTTGCGATTGTCAGTTGGTAGTCTCTTCCCCAGTTGAGTTGAGTCTCATCCCCAGTGGAGTTGGATCGTTCCCCCGTGGAGTTTTGCTTTGCTATTGGGTCTTTCATCCTTTAGCTGTGCGTCAGTGACATTTCTGTAAAGTTATCCCTTGTGGCATCATTCCCCACAGGATCTCTGTCTTGCATTCATATCATATCATATCATATCATGTGCATTTTGTGGCATCTTAGGGCCAAAAATTGTGCATGTTTGTATTTAAGTCTCTTCTATCACGTCGAGACGAAGATTTCAATCTCCATATCTCCGAATAGAAGAAACTTAAATAGGGGCATCTGTCATACCCTAATTTTTGACCCTAATATTTTTCATTTTTCGCTTTGCATCGTCTGCATAACATATCACGCATTTCATCTTGCATAACTAACTGATCTTCAGTTTTTGTTTTGTTTTGTTGCATTTGTAAACTAGGGTTTGAATTCAGAAGCTTCCAAGGTTGGTAAATTAGGGTTTTGATTCTTATCAAGTCTTTATTCATCAGTGTGTACTCAAGACGAATATTAGGGTTTCTCAGCCTTTGTGTTTAAGATGGGTATGTGTCATTCACTTGAGGTTCATTTGAGATTATTAGTACAAGGGTGTATGCTCAGTGATGGTTGAAGACCAGTTAGGTCTGACCTAATCTTGGTCAGGAAAGTTGTGGTCAGGGTGTGTATGATCCAAGTGGTGTGTGCTTGAGGTTTCAGTTAGGTTTTTTGTGCCAAACAAGTTTAACTGTGTATGGATCAAGTCATCAGACTGTGCTGAAAGCAAGTGTTACATGGTTGAGGATCACCAGAAATCAGTACATCTGCAGGCAGGGTTGTGGTAGTAAAGTTCATATTTTTAAGTCATGACCCTATGATTTCAAGGCATGTTCTTGTGAAGGACTTGATTTATTGGATTCACGGATTCAAGGTGTTAGTTTAAGGTTAATTCAAGAATTGCTTCAGTTCAATGATCCAATTTATTCAAGATTCATCAAGAGCGATGAATAATGGATTTTTTTTCCAGGAATTAATTCGATGTTTCATTTGCTCTATGTTTTAAATGTCATGCCTTTCCCAATGCAAGATTCAAGCTTCATTCAATTTAAGTGAAGAATTCAAAAGGTTGAAAATTGGTTGGTGAAGATGTTTGGATCAAGCATTGGAAATTCAATTTTTAATGGTCATGTTATAATTAAGAATCAAATTCAAAATTCTCATGGATTAGGTTTTACAAGCATGGTACAAGAATAATATGGAGGTGCAAGTTCAAATTCCCAATTCCTAAATTCCAAAGCCCATTTTCTATCAAAATTATACAAAGACAAAAAGGGCTCATGAAATTGTCATACAAGGAAGGCCCATTACATTTTTTTTACAAATCAATGCCAAAAAGTTACAAACAAAAACCATGCCAATGCTAAACTCAAATTGAAACATACACGACCTGCAACTTTCTATTTGGAAAACACTACAAGTCGTGCCAAAACCTTCAGCACAAAAACTCGCCCCACACAAGCTACCGCAACGTACACAATGCTGCATATCCTGCCTTTATCCCAAAAAAAAACTCTGCTACACACTGTCCTGAGAACCTGCAAGATAAAGACAAGAGCCTGCCATACAAACCGGGAATTGACAACAACAATACAATGGCAATAGAGAATTCAAAGTATTAATAAGAAACCTGATTCTTTTCATTGAGAGATATACAAAAGACCAGCAGAGCATTGAGAGGGAGAGAAGCCTTATTTATCATCGCCTTCATCATCCACTTTCCCTTTGAAAAACAACCTTCTACTACTTCAACCCACCTTTCCTGGTTTCATCATATCCTCTTCCAACAGCCATAACTCCCTCTGTTTTCATTTTCTCCATTTCTCTCACACAACAACAAACCCTTCATCAACTTCCCTCACCATTGAAATAACCTTCTAAAACCCTTTCTTCGTTCTATTTTCTCCATTCTTAACAGTCATGACTCCTCTCCTTCAACTCATGTAACAACACATCCTTACTTCGCCGCCCAAATTTCCTTCTTCAAACCATAACATCACATCACAGAAAACTTCACAACCATCCCAAATCACAAACAACAATAGGAAAAAAAATCCAAAATCATTTAGAATCAGAAAGAGAATGGAGATGAAGAAATAATATAGACAAACGAAGACGAGAGAGGGACAAACCGAAGTGAATCTGAATCGGAGATTGAAACGGAAACTCGAATTGTGGAAGTCTGAATCGAGATGTCTATAGTTTCCCCTATTTCTTGTTCTTTTCATTTTTTTTTGTTTTGATCTGATTATACTTGTTTCAAATTTGAAGGAGTGTGGTTGTTTAGCCCTGATGCCTTTGCTTTTAAGTCTTGTGACCATTTTTGACTTTTTTAACCTAATTTGTTTTGAATGACTGATGAAACATACCTGTTTTTGCTTCTTCTTTTGTCAACCGTGTGCATAAGTGTTGAAAAGTATTTCGGGGGTGTTTTATCATCTCCACAGGGATTGTATGTGTGTTGTCGCCGTTCTATAGTCGAAAACGTTTTAAACTTTTAAAGTAACAAAGAGTTTGGTTGTTTCGTATCGGATCGTTTGCATAAGAATTTAGTAATCAACGGAAAAGAAATTGGTTTTAAAGATTTGGTAAAACATGCCAAGATTAGGGTTCGGTAATCCGTTTCGTACGTATTTACTCGATAAAGGATGTGAACATGTTAATGACGAATATAACCACATATCCTCTCAATAAGTTTATCTCTAACACTTGTTGTGGGATTTACCATATTGATCCTTAGATGATCTCTCACTCCAACTATCAATATGATAACATTCAAGATCAATATTTATGAACATCAACTTTCAAAATTATCTCTAGCCTCATGATTGTTGATGGATTAAAACTTAGATCAAGTTTTAGAACATATTTCTCAATCATGAACTAAAACAAAATGTAAACCATATAAGCAAAGTTTTTCTTCTATATTTATCATCAACAAAGTTCACACACTTACAATCAATATCAATACATACAAATTGAAGGATTACCAACCACCAATCTTGACACAAAATGTGTTTAGCTACACATATTCATGGTAGCTTGATTAACAAGTAATGGACAAAGCTTTTGTTGCATCAATCTTCAAAGGATCAAGGATTGAAGCATAAAAGCTTTGGATTCCAAGAAAAATAATAAAAGATGAAGTTTTTAAGCTCCAAAGATGTTTCTAGGTTACAATGATTCTTTCAAAAGTTGTTATGTTAAAAAATATCTTCAAAACTACCTAAATACTACTTTCTGCCTAGGCAAATTCGTCGGGCGAGTGCATTCTTCCGCCAGGTGAAGCCCACAAATGAAGCCACGTGACAGCTACAGTGCCAGCTGGTCCATCTGAAAATATCTCTCTTCACCGGGCGCTACATTCCTTCGCTGGGCGAATCCAAATTCGCTGGGTGAATCACCCAGCGAACCAAACCTGGTAGCTACTGGAACTTGAGTTGAATTTAATTAAATCTCTCGCCTCTTCCTCGCCGGGCGAATCCATCTTCGCCGGGCGAATTAGCCAGTGAGCCAACTCCTCTAGCTACTGGAATTGGACTTCCAAATCATAATATCTCTCGCTGCTGCTTCGGCGGGCGAAGCAACCTTCCTTCGCTTCATGCTCGCCGGGAGAAGCTTGTAATATTTGCAGACACGCGCATTTTTCGTTTCTTCAAGTTTTCTTCCGCAACGAGCTGCAACCTTTTGACATATTTTCACTACAAAATTAACAAACACATCAAAATATCTAATGTTCACAAAAAATGCAAGAATTGCTTAATAGATAAGTCATTTTATGATTAGAGCAATAAAAAGAGCTTAAAGGTGTCAAATTTGGATATAAAAACAGGCATTTCTTGACACCTAACAAACTCTCCCCAGCTTGCATCTTTGCTTGCCCTCAATCAAAGGAAATTTTTACAAAAATCACAAGAAAAACTTTCACACACCCAAACAACCGATAGCACGCATGGTTCAAACTCGGCAATTTGCACGCACAAGCTACTTCTGGGAACTCATAGGATCAAAACATGAATATGACTCAAATCCTAATCACAAAATTATACAATGCAACACAAGTACCCTCAAGCTTAAATTGAATCACCTAAAGTACTTACACTCATTATGCACAATATTATTTACACGGGACAAAACACACTCATAAGTAATCATGCCACATCTAAAATAATTTATGCAATCATCTTACAATTCATGAAAACTATAGAAACAAAGATCACAAAAGGACTTTTATTGGTTGTAACTTGGCCGGGGTTAAAAACAAGGTACATATGTACACGACCATTGAATCAAGAAAGGGGAAAAACTATGAAGAGCATTTCTTTTTCAAATTTTTCATTCTTGCTCGCTCCTTATTCCTTTCTTCCACAATGCATTCTCTTCTTTTGATTTTCTTTTCTTTTTGTGCTTTTTTCTCTTTTTCTATCTTTTTTTTTTCGATTTCTTTGTCTTAGAATGCATTGTATCACCAAATCCTTTTTCTCTTTTCAAAATAAACCATTCTCCCCAATTTCAACATTGCTATAAACTTAGCTTAAATGCTCTTCAAAACGGGTTAAAATTCGGGTTCATGATTCATAAAAAAAAATCTTTTAGGCTCAAAAGAGGTTTCAAATGCGCACACACTCACAAGGTGACTTGAGGTGTTTTTGGAATGATGGCTATACTCAAAGTGCTCAAACATTGCCTTGATCATTTCTATGTTTCCACAATTTCAAAACAATAAGCAAGATTAAACATAAACTATTCGAGTAAACAACGACTACTCGAATCCCTCTAAAATTTGTGAACAATGGAGGCAACTCACATTTGTAGTAATGTCCTAATTGATTCAAAATGACCATGAGTTTACAAAACATTGCATTGACCAATTTTTATAAAAACAGAAATTACAAATTAAACCACTTCTTCAAAACAGAAATTAAAAATTGAAATTAAAAACAAAAGCAATAAAAATTCCTTCACTTTGAAGCCTATCCTCCAAACTCATCAAAATCATCTCCCATTTCCACATCAGCATTGTCACCAACAACATTTCCCGCAACATTATCAACACCAGTAGCTGCAACTATACCTGCCCCCTCCGAAAAGAATGGACGCATGTCCCCAGGCCAATTTGCATAAGCGTTGAAGTCGTCCCTTGAAGGAAATGGGGTGACCTCCAAGGGGTTCGTCTGGTACTGATACATCTGTTGCATATAATTAAAGTTAAATTCGTTAGACCTGTGAATTGAAGCACCCATGTCCCACGAGTAATTGAAAGCAGCCCTCATTCGGGGGTCCCAAGTAGAGAAATCCATGGGTTCAGTTTGCTCATTTGATTGAGTTTGAGAACTTTCGCCAACAGCCCTTCTTTTCTTTTTCTTACTCGCAGCCAACTTCCCTTTGCAATATTTATCTAAATAATCATCATCAATGAGCCCTATCCTCTTTTCATTCACGACATTCGGTTCAAGGACCCATTTTTTGTTGCAAAGAGACTGAATAAGACATGGAAAAATGATTGGTACAGCAGAGTGCACACCAAGCCTCCTTGTGTTCTCCACAAAATTTTTCATTTCATTTGCTACAACCTGAGCAATGTCAACCTCTAGATTCTCCAACATGCAGTACATGAGTAAACCAATCTCGAGAGGCACAGAGGACCTATGCAGCCTTGGCCTAACGTTGTACGAAAGCAAGAGCAGAATAGCCTGAGCCTCCGAAGTCATATCCTCTCTGATGTACATGATAGCCTCACCCCTATCGTTCAAATCAACACTCATTCCCGGAATCAAAATTGAACTTGAAATCTTTTCAAGGTCAAGAGGTTGCTTGAGCAACAGGGTGAAGACATATTTTTCCAGAATTTCCAAAGTGCACGGCTTACCCAACAAAATGTTGATTTCATCACGGCAAAAGCAAATATCTTTTCCCCTCATAAAGGTTTGGAACATGAAGTGTTCTCCTTCCGGCTGCAATGCATTTGCATAAAACTGTCTTGCCAATTCGTAACTAACACGGTCCACCGGGTTCAGCAAAGGTCCCCATTCTTTTACTCTCGAAAATAGCCTGAACCCGACGGTAATGACCTTCGTGATTAAGGATGAATTTTCGTTCCAAAATGATTTGCCTTCCCTCCATGCTAGCTATCCTTGCTGCATGCGCAGCACTCAGAAAACGTCGCTGATCATACTCAGCTGGAGCAGCAAATCCACTTGCAACTCCCTTTTGTTTCTTAGCGGTGGTGGGTTTCATTCTTGGAGCCATCTGCAAGATAGTACAAAAGAAAACAACCCAACACAGCAGCAGGAATTACGTTAGAATAACAAACAAATGAAAAGAAAATGAATTAAAACAGTAAGAACCTAACAAAACTGAACATGGTTTGTTGTCGTTGCTTCGTCGGGCGAAGCAGAAGCGAAGCTTCACTACAAGCTCGCCGGGCGAAAGCCTGCGAACACAGCTCCTTCCAAAAAAACACAGTTCTGCTTTTTTTCTATCATCTTCTCCATAGATCTCACTCATAATACAAGGCAAACAAAGTAACAACAACAACATGCAAAGAGATTTACCATTTCTACTCCTAAATCTAAATTTCCAAAAGTAAACCCTAACTAACTACATGCTTCTACTACAGTGCTTAAACGAACGAATTTTAACATAAACAAACCATTAAAGACTAACCTTGAAAGTGATTGAGAGTTGACAGAAATTGAAAGTGACAAGGGGTTGCAAAAGGGAGACTTAGGGTTCTTATTTGTGATGAGAGAAAAAATATACCAAATGAGGAAAAGAAACAAAGTGAACCACAAACCCTTTTATAGTGGGGACCAATCTCTTATCAATTTCTACTTATCCCTTTTTTTCTCTTTCTGAAAATGCAATGGGCCATTTAATTTTACTATCCACCTCAGCCTGTTTCGCCCAGCCACGCAGAAGCGAAGGCCAGGAAAACAAGCTTCGTCGGGCGAACTACACTTGAAATAGAAAAATTATGTTTTGGTGAAGGCTGCCAACTCTACAACATCACTACAATCTCAAACATACTTGCAAACATAATTTTAACATAAAACCAGTGTAAATACTTACAATGTTGGGGTGCCTCCCAACAAGCGCTTTGTTTAACGTCGTTTGAGCTCGACGGTCCAAGATGATCTCAATGATCATCCAGAAACATTGCGCAATTTTCTCGATCGATTTCTTCGCCAAGATAGATTTTCAGCCGTTGGCCATTCACTGTCCAACTTTCCTTCTTTTGCAAGTCCTCTATAACTATGGCACCATAGTGCTTGACATCCTTGATAAAAAACGGTCGAGACCATTTCGACTTCAATTTTCCCGGAAACAGTTTCAAATGGGAATTGAATAAAAGAACCATCTGGAAGACCCGAAATTCTTTCTGGGAAACCTTCATGTCATGATATCCTTTTACTTTCTCTTTATAGAGCTTGCTTGAGTGGTACGCATTATTTCTCTTTTCTTCCAATTCGTGTAATTGAACCTTCCTTTTTTCACCGGCCAAACTCGGATAAAAATTTAACAGTTTCAATGCCCAAAGAGCCTTGTGCTCCAATTCAACGGGTAAATGACATGTCTTGCCATAAACCATTTGAAAAGGAGTTAAGCCTATTGGAGCTTTGTAAGCAGTGCGATACACCCACAAAGCCTCATCTAACTTTTGCGACCAATCTTTTCGCGAGCTTGACACGATCTTTTCAAAAATCCTTTTACCTCTCTAATTGACACTTCGGCCTGACCATTGGTTTGCAGGTGGTAAGGAGTTGCAACCTTGTGCTTTACACCGTAATGCTCTAAGACCTTTTCGAGCGGTGCATTGCAAAAATGCGAACCTCCGTCACTAATTAACACATGAGGGGTGCCAAAACGGGAGAATATGTTTTTATTAAAATATTTTATCACCGTCTTGCCATCGGCCCTCGGTGACGTAATTGCTTCCACCCACTTGGAAACATAGTCAACCGCAACCAATATATACTCGTTTGAAAAAGATTGTGGGAACAGTCCAACAAAATCAATACCCCAATAATCGAACACCTCGACTTCCAAAATTGTTTGCAAGGGCATTTCATTTCTTTTTCCAATCCCGCCACTTCTTTGGCATGGGTCACAACTTTTTACA
Source organism: Lathyrus tuberosus (assembly GCA_022829125.1). Lineage (NCBI taxonomy): Eukaryota > Viridiplantae > Streptophyta > Magnoliopsida > Fabales > Fabaceae > Lathyrus > Lathyrus tuberosus. The sequence goes on from JALAZF010000093.1 coordinate 11,818,148, forward strand.
TGGAGGTTTGCATCTTTAAACAATGTTGGCCAATAAAAGCCCGATTGAAGGACTTTTGTTACCGTTATTAAAGCATTGTAATGCCCTCCATAAGGCGAGTTGTGACAATGCCAAAGGATATTTTTAGCTTCGTCAAAAGTGACACACCTCCTCAACAAATTATCCCCTCCTAACTTAAACAGGCATGGCTCATCCCAAACATAAAAGTTAGCATCCGATAAGAATTTCCGTCTTTGATTCCAAGTTAGGTCCTCCGGTATAAATCCAGTTATTTTATGGTTAGCAATATCTGCGAACCAAGGCCTAAGTTGTACTCGAATTTTTTTTTCATTCGGAAACTCTTCTCGAACCTCATTTTCTCGATGTGTTACCTCTACATTGACCAACCGAGATAAATGATCTGCTACCAAGTTCTCAGACCCCATCTTATCACAGATTTCCAAATCAAACTCTTGTAACAAAAGGATCCACCGGATTTGCCTTTGTTTAGAATCCGGCTTGGTAAGCAGATATTTAATGGCCGAGTGGTAAGTGTAGACTACAACCTTTGAATCAATCAGATAAGACCGAAATTTCTCGAGGGCATACACAATAGCGAGTAATTCTTTTTCTATGGTGACATAATTTACTTGTGCCTCATTTAGAACTTTACTCGCGTAATGTATAACATGAAATTTTTTTGTCTTTCTTTGCCCAAGCACCGCACCAATGGCATAATCGCTAGCATCACACATCAATTCAAAATTTAAAGTCCAATTTGGAGCAACGATTATTGGTGCGGTGATGAGTTTCTCTTTTAGAATTTGAAAGGCATTTAAACATTCATCATCAAATGAGAAAGACTTATCTTTGTTGAGTAGATTACTCAAAGGTCTTTTAACTCTGGAGAAGTCTTTGATAAACCACCTATAAAAGCCCGCATGGCCTAGAAAACTTCGGATTACTTTAACCTTGGTTGGAGGTGGCAACTTCTCGATCACTTCAATTTTAGGTTGATCCACTTCAAGGCCTTTAGAGAAGACTTTGTGGCCTAGCATAATCCCCTCCGTTACCATGAAGTTGCACTTCTCCCAATTCAGTACCAAGTTTGTTTCAACACACCGTTCAAGAACGGTCTCCAAATTTTTCAAACATAGATCAAAAGACGCTCCGAACACAGAGAAGTCGTCCATGAATACCTCCATTGTTTTCTCATTAAGGTCGGAAAAAATGGTTTGTACACACCGTTGAAATGTTGTTGGTGCGTTGCACAAGCCAAAAGGCATCTTCTGGTAAGCGAAAATCCCAAAGAGACAAGAGAACACCATCTTCTCATGGTCTTCCGGATCAACTGAGATTTGGTTATAACCGGAATAGCCATCTAAGAAGCAATAAAATTCTTGACCCGACAATCTCTCAAGCATTTGATCCATAAACGGAATTGGAAAATGGTCTTTTCTAGTAGCGGTGTTAAGCCTCCTATAATCTATACACATTCTCCAACCCGTTACAGTTCTCGTCGGAATCAATTCATTTTTATCATTCCTAATAACGGTCATTCCTCCCTTCTTGGGCACAACTTTCACAGGACTCACCCACAGACTATCGGATATTGTATAAATCATTCCGGCATCCAATAGCTTAACAACTTCCTTTCTCACCAATTCCTTCATAGTCGGATTCAAACGGCGTTGTGGTTGAGCTACCGCCTTGAAGTCCTCTTCCATTAAGATCTTGTGCACTCAATAGGCCGGACTAATTCCTTTTAGATCGGAAAGAACCCAACCTATAGCTTGTTGATTTTTCTTCAAAACTTGAATCAAACAGTTTTCCTCTTTGTCGGTTAAAATGTTGCTAATGATAACAAGTTTGTTACAACCGTCATCAAGGAACACATACTTCAAATTAGAAGGAAACACCTTCAATTCAAGTTGAGACTTATCATCACTCACCTCTTTCTTCAATACTTCCATTTCACTTTCCCATGGTTGTAACTCTTTTAAAGATTCAAGTTCCTTCAAACACTCTTCAAGTGCCCTTTCTTCTTCAATGGAAAATATTTCAAATGAGTCATCAAGAGCTCTTTCCAAGGGAGATACTATATGAACTTGCTTTGAGACTTCCATTATGGCTTCTTCTGTTGCATCAATACGGAAACTATCATGTTTATCATGGGAATGCTTCATTGCTTCAAAAATATTAAAGCTCATTTCTTCATTTTGAACTCGAACTTTCATAAGGCCGTCATCAACATCAATCATCATTTGAGAGGTCTTCATAAAAGGGCGTCCAAGAATCAATGGAGCATCTTCGTCTTCCTCCATATAAATAAAAACAAATTCAACCGGAAAGAAAAATTTATCAGCCTTAACCAATACATCTTGAGCCAATCCATGAGGATGAGTTGTAGATTAGTCCGCCAATTATAATGTCATTCGAATTGCTTTCATTTCAATGTTCCCAAGCCTCTTCACAATAGACAATGGAATTAAGTTAATGCTTGAGCCCAAATCAATTAAGCCTTTGCCAACATAGACATCACCAATGGTTACCGACAAAGTAACACGCCCTGGATCGACTTCTTTCTTTGGTAGAGTTCTTTGTATTATAGCATTACAACTTGCATCAAGAACAATTGTTTCCGGCTCCGAATATCTTTGCTTCTTCGTAAGAATATCTTTCATCAACTTAGCATATTTCGGCATTTGTTCAAGTGCTTCGGCAAACGGAATGTTGATTGCAATTATTTTAATATGTCCATGAAACGAGTGTAATGCCTTTCATTGTCCTTCTTGATGGGCACATGAGGGTAAGGTAAGTTTTGAATAGGAATTGGATTCACTATCTCCTTTCCCTTTTTGACTATTCTCTTCTTTTCTTCTATCTTTTCCTTCTCAAGGTTATCTTTTTCAAAAAACTTCTCATCTTTATTTTCAACTTCTTCCTTATCATTCTTTTCAACTACAACATCATTCTCTTTTTCCTCCCCCACAACCTCCTCAATTCTTACATCAACATGTTTCTCATTTTTTTCTCCTTCTCCCAACTCTCTCCCACTTCTAGTAACAATAGTTTTACAATGCTCCTTTGGATTATTTTGAGTATTGGCGGAAAAAGGTGGCCCCGATTGCTGATCGGCCATTTGTTTTGCAAGCTGTCCTACTTGATTTTTGAGATTTTTTATCGATGCTTTATTTGTCTTTTGATTAGCCATGGACATTTGGATGAATTGGTTTAGAGTTTCTTCAAGCTTGGAACTCCCACCTTGAGGTTGTGCGGGTTGATATGGATTTTGTCGGTATCCTTGTTGATTTTGATAATTTCCTCTTGGTTGGTTTTGATAGCCTTGTTGTTGATTTTGATAAGGTTGTTGTTGACTTTGTTAACCTTGTTGTTGATTTTGATTATTCATGTAATTTTCTTCTTCATCAACAGAAAGACAAGGAGGACAATAACGGTTGAGTGATCGCCTTTACATAACTCACACACCGCTATTTGCACATTTTTGTTTAGCAACTCTTGCATCTCTTTAATCTGTTGAGGTAGCTTTGACATTTGTTGCGTTAACAACTCAACCTGTTGAGATAGCAATTTGTTCTGAGCGAGAATTGCATCATTTGTCCCCAATTTTAGTACTCCCGGTTTCTTTTGAGATTGACTACGGTTATGATTCCCTTGATGGTCATTTAGTGCCATCTTGTCTATGATATAAATGGCTTCGTCGGTGCTTTTAGTCATTAAAAATCCGCCCGCGGTAGCATCCAACAATGTTTTGTGAACCATTTGAAGATCATTTCTGAAAATATGTACTTGTGTCAAGCTCATCAAACCCGTGCCCTTTGCATTTTCTAAGCATGGACTTGAATCTCTCCCAAGCTTCGTTGAGAGACTCATTCCCACCTTGTGAGAAAACTTCAATCGCCGTTTTCACTTCCATGAAACAATTGTGAGGAAAAAATCGTTCCAAGAACTTCTCTTCTAACATGTTCCAGTCCGTTATGATAGCAATTGATTGGTCAAGGTACCATTCCTTTTCCTTCACAAGTAGGGAATGCGGAAACAGTCTCTTGAACAAAGACTCTTCTTCTGCTTCAGGTGCTCCAGTCGCTCCCGCAATTTCATAGAATTTGGTCAAGTGAGTAAAAGGATCCTCGTGATCCATACCTGTGAATGGATTCTGGTATAGAAGAGCAAGGATACCCGTCTTCATTTCCGAATGTCTCCCATTATGGGCATTGTGTAAGAACTGAGTTGTGTGCCTTTGACTATTTGCACAAGGCATTGAAGCAGGTGGTGGTGGTGGTGGAGCAGCCATGGTTGGCAGTAACTGTGATATTGGTGTCGAAGTTGAACTTTCTCCTTGTTCTCGTCGTTCCTTAGCAATTTGCCTCCTCCGCCTTGTTTTGCTATTTAACTTACGCGCAGTTCTTTCAATCTCAGGATCAAAAAGAAGTTGGTCTGTGGGTAACTTCCCTCGTATAAACAGAGTCTGCACACTTAGCCAAACAAATTAACAAGCACAAGAAAAATTTAAACAAGCTTAAAACTTAACAACTATTGCAATGCATGCAATATTTAAACAACAATCCCCGGCAACGGTGCCATTTTGTTGAAAAGTATTTCGGGGGTGTTTTATCGTCTCCACAGGGATTGTATGTGTATTGCTGCCGTTCTATAGTCGAAAAAGTTTTAAACTTTTAAAGTAACAAAGAGTTTGGTTATTTTGTATCAGGTCGTTTGCATAAGAATTTAGTAATCAACGGTAAAGAGATTGCTTTTAAAGGTTTGGTAAAACATGCCAAGATTAGGGTTCGGTAATTCGTTTCGTACGTATTTACTCGATAAAGGATTAATGATGAATATAACCACATATCTTCTCAACAAGTTTATCTCTAACACTTGTTGTGAGATTTACCATATTGATCCTTAGATGATCTCTCACTCCTACTATCAATATGATAACATTCAAGATCAATATTTATGAACATCAACTTTCAAAACTATCTCTAGCCTCATGATTGTTGATGGATTGAAACTTAGATCAAGTTTTAGAACATATTTCTCAATCATAAACTAAAACAAAATGTAAACCATATAAACAAAGTTTTTCTTCTATATTTATCATCAACAAAGTTCACACACTTACAATCAAGATCAATACATACAAAATGAAGGATTACCTACCACCAATCTTGACACAAGATGTGTTTAGCTACACATATTCATGGTAGCTTGATCAACAAGTAATGGACAAAGTTTTTGCTGCATCAATCTTCAAAGGTTCAAGGATTGAAGCATAAAAGCTTTGGATTCTAAGAAAAATAATAAAAGACGAAGTTTTTAAGCTCCAAAGATGTTTCTAGGTTACAATGATTATTTCAAAAGTTGTTATGTTACAAAATATCTTCAAAACTACCTATATACTACTTTCTGCCCAGGAAAATTTGTCGGGCGAGTACCTTCTTCCGCCGGGCAAAGCCCACAAATGAAGCCACGTAATAGCTATAGTGCCAACTGGTCCATCTGAAAATATCTCTCTTCGCCGTGCGCTACATTCCTTCGCTGGGCGAATCACCCAGCGGACCAAACCTGGGAGCTACTGGAACATGAGTTGAATTTAATTAAATCTCTCGCCTCTTCCTCGCCAGGCGAATCCATCTTCGCCGAGCAAATTAGCCAGCGAGCCAACTCCTCTAGCTACTGGAATTGGACTTCCAAAACATAATATCTCTCACTGCTGCTTCGCCGGGCGAAGCAACCTTTCTTCGCTTCATGCTCATTGGGCGAAGCTTGTAATATTTGCAGACACGTGCATTTTTCGTTTCTTCGAGTTTTCTTCCGCAACGAGTTGCAACCTTTTGACATATTTTCAATACAAAATTAACAAACACATCAAAATATCTAATGTTCACAAAAAATGAAAGAATTGATTAATAGATAAGTCATTTTCGGATTAGAGCAATAAAAAGAGCTTAAAGGTGTCAAATTTGGATATAAAAACAAGCATTTCTTGACACCTAACAATAAGCCTTTTTTTTTTTTTTTTTTTCCTTTTTTGGTTTTGAATTAAGGTTTTCTTTTTGATATCTAATGGGCTCAGCCCATTGTTTAGTGTTTTGTTACACACCTTTTTCTTTTTCTAGGTCAGTCGTGGCATTATTTTGGGGGGATGATGGGCTTTGTAAAGCCCATATGATTCCATTCTTCAAACACTCAAATATTATTTCTTACACACCCTCTTCTAGTTTTATTATTTCATTTATTTTCTCTTCTTTAGATTTTATTCTAATATTATTTTTTGGATTCTCATGATTATTGTATGGATTTATTGTTACCACTTTTATTATGTCTCATTTGTCATTTTCGATTTTCATGTTTGATTTTGGGTCGATGAAGTCTAAATATCGCGAACATTGATTATTGAGGTTGTTTAACCTTCATTATTTCAAATCTATAGTGAATGATCATTGAGATCATTTTCTATACTTTGGGGTCGTGATAGGTTACCTTCGATTAATCGACGAAAGTTTGTGATTAAGACGAGACCGTTCAATTTTCTTTTCGTGTGGCATGATTCGTTAGAGAATTATTCACCATATCATTTCTCTATCGTGTTTTAGCACAAATATCATTCTTGAGCGGCCTCCTATAGCATGGTCTTCCTCATAGATCGTGCTACAACGGTTTAGCGCTAAAGTGGGCCCAATTCATCCGATTAACAATTGACCATTAACTTTAATTTTTGTTTATATACTAATGATTTATCTTTCTGTTAATACATCACTGACTGTATACTATTGTTCATATTATCATACTATTCATATTATTATCTTATTATACTGTTCATACTATCTCGAGCTTTGGACTTAGATTTAGGACCCTTCCCTTTGCTTTTGGAGTTGAGATTTAGAGACCTTGCACCTGTCATGTTGATTTGTTTGTATTGGTGGCTCACCAGTCCAGTAGAGGGGAACGCTTGTCATGCGCCATCTTTTTTGATTAGATCCTTCCATCTCTTACTATGTGCTTGATGCCTACTATCATGACACCTTTCCACTATAATTTGATTACATGACTTGATCTTTGCTGTGTACATACACTGTTATTTGTCCATGATTCTGACACTTGAGTTTTATTTGTTTTCACATTGTACATTATTTTCATGATGCCTATTTTGTTTGAGTCCAAGGGAAGGACTTGTGGTTGATTATACCGTCATGTGCATTGCATTCTTATTCATTTTCATCTCCTAACTCAGTTCTTGATCCCTGTTTCCCCTTTAGGCAGATTTCCCTTTAGGATATACATACTTAGATTCTTGACTTTAGACAGATTCCCTTAGGATAGTCTCCTTAGGCAGCTCCCCTTAGGATATGTTAACTTAGACAACTTACAGTTAGTCTCCCTTTTCTCCCATGAGAGAGTAGACATGAGTCATCCATATTTGAGATGTAATTCTCCTACCCCATGACATAGTCGAGAAAGGTGTTGATTTCTTTTCCACTTGAGAGAGGTATGTGGCATACTCGTCGATCTGATATCCGAGTTAGAGCCCTTCTCTTAATGTGAAGCAAAGATCCATCTTCCACATGTTTGTGGTGGTTCAGTCGAGTATTCTCCTTAAGATGACAACTTGTCTCTTCTCCTGAAACCAACCAACAAACATTGCTTTAATCCGTAGTCCGAACTACAGACACTCTGATTTCTCAAAGTTTCTTTTGAGAATACGTAGGCACAAGGTCAATCCTTGGCGAGCAACCTTTTCTTTTCACCTGTTTACCCTTATTGAGGGGAACTACGAATACTCTGATTCCATTCCCGTCAGGATACGTAGGCACGAGATGCGATGTCTTGGCGAGCATACTTAGTGTATATACCCATAGGTCTTCCTTTACCTTTTCACCTTTAGCAATCAGATAACAAATAACACAATAAAAAAAGAGGTTCCTATAGAGTACTACGGATACTTAGGATGCTAGCACCTTCCCTAGGTATAACCAACCCCTGAACCTTAGATTCTCTTTTTCTTTGCATTGCATTGCAGACTCATGTGTTATTCGTTCTTTTTCCTTTCCCTTGGATAAATTAAAGATCGGTGGTGAATTATGATTTGCGATTCAAGTTAACTAATAGCTTGATATCCGATTTTCACCGCGACGCAAGGAAGCTGTGAGGATCATTGTTTCACTTTTGGAACACCCCTACCACAAAATTCGATTCCTTCTTGCAGAGGTAAGCCTCAATCTCTCAAACTTAATGACACATGCATCATACTTGTTATTTTAAGTTACCATTATTTTTCTACACCTATATATGTTATTTCTCCTCAATCAATTACATATTATCTGTTGTATATAGGATTTCATATAGTTTTTGCATATTTTAGGGTTCATCTGATTATAACATGATATCTTATGATACACTTCAAATAAATGAAATTAAAAAGAACCATTCAATTCCTTGTTGAAAAACACACAACTTTCATGTTTACACTTTGCAAAATGGTTACGAGTTGAGTGAGATAGATTTGGTTTTGCAAATATGATTAAGAACGCGAGGAAGAAGAAGGCCATGGCACCATTTTTCAAAATAAAAAGAAGTTTTAATATATATTATTTGGTTTCTAACTTAAAACTTGAATTGGCATTGCGCCCTAGTGGAAACACTAGTATTTGTGTGTGAGTGAGTCCAAGGTCTAGGGTTTGAATCCCCCTCGCCTCAGACCTTTTGGTTTTATTTTTTTTAAACTATTTTCAAAAGGGTTTTCAATATATTATTTTCTCCTTCCATCATGCTATTACCACACGCACATAGCTCAGTTGGTAAATTTTTAACCCTCCACCCCAAGGGCGTGGGTTCAATCCTTGGGAGGGTCCTTCCTCATTTTTTTAACACTTAATTTTCTTACTTTTCTTCACAAATTTAAATTCCTATAACTTTCTGATTTTTAATCATTTTGAATCCATTCTTTTTTCAAATTGTTCTTGATAATGTTTATTTTCTATGTTTAAAAAGAAAATACCAAAAATAATTATTTTTAATACATTTATGAATGTTCAAAGTAAGTGATGTTCTTAGAGTTTCTTAAAGAACTTCCTGATTCTTTTGAATAGTTCCTTGCCTTTCCTTACTTACAATGATTTGTTTGAACCATATATATCTTGTATAAACCTTAAGTGATGTTGTGAATTGGTACATCTTTGTCCTCACTTGATTTTAATCCATTTTTTAAGTGTATGTTTACATATGAATGGATGATGAATTTTCAAATATGTCATTGAATTTTTGCTTAATCCTTTACCTTAACATGTTGATTTTCTTCCATGATTACATGATTTTAATATGTTTATGTGCCCTTGTGTTGATCACACCATGTCTATATGCTCCTAAAACATTTGAACTTTGCTTTGAAAATGTTTTTATACATGTTCATTTGTAAGAATTTTGTGGTGCTTCCACTTCATCCAAACCCATGTATAAACCCTAACATGAATGCTTGATTGTTATCAACTTGTCTTAACATGTTTAATTAATATCCTTGTTTCAATGTTCAAGTATTTCTTTCAAAAAACTTTCACCATGATAAAAATATCTCTTTAAAATACACATTATCTTTCAACTAAATTTCAAAATCATCTTTTGATTTCAAAATCGTGGGCCTCTATTAGAGTGTAAGTCCCTCCTCTCCTCTTCAAAACTTTCTTCAATTTCTCAAATATTTCAACAGTTCAAAACTCAAGCTTCAACTTTCATCAAACACAGCCCTAGTGACATTACATTTTCAAAAATCTTGGCCCTCTGCTTAGAGTGTAAGTCCCAACCCCTTTCAATTTTCAAATCATCAAAATCATGGGCCTTTTCTTAGAGTGTAAGACCCAACACCTTTGTACATAGAATAAATCATGGGCCTCTTCTTAGAGTGTAAGACCCAACACCCTTTTGTAAATAAAGAATAATCTTGGGCCTCTACTAGAGTGTAAGACCCACCACCTTTTCTTTTCTTTTCAATAAACTGCTTTGGCCTCTGCTTAGAGTGTAAGAACCAACACCCTAGTGAATAGAATAAAACACACAAATAAAACATTCAAAAAACCCTAAAGATGCAAAACATCCATGATTTCAAACATGTCATATCAATGTCTATACTTGTTAAATCTTCAATCGTGTTTGTTCATATTTTTTAAGTTTCTCTTGACATTTATATCATCCTTAGTTTAGACATAAGTCAAACAATAGGATCCCTTCAATCACAACTTATTTCAAACAACTAGCACCCTGGCCTCCTCTTGGGCCTTATACAAGCATCATTGCCTCCTCTTAGGCATGATACAAAGAATCTCCCCAGAAGATAGCCTCCTCTTGGGCTTCATAAAAGGAGACTTGGGAAGTCTCATTCAATCCCCTATCCTCCTCTTGGGCTTTATCCAAGCATCATAGCCTCACCATCCTGGGCTTTGTACAGGATAAAATAAATCTTTTAGCCTTACCATCCTGAGCTTTGTATAGGATACAATAAATCATTTAGCCTCACCATCCTAGGCTTTGTACATGATACAATAAATCTTTTAGCCTCATTCATGTTGGGCTTTGTACAGGATACAAATAAAACTCCCCAGTTGAGTCAATCTCTTTTTCAGCTTCATATCTTGGGCTTCAATCAAGACACCTAAATAAACTCATCTCCTCACAGGTAAAACCTTGAGCCATCTTTGTAGGAAGATATCTATTCTAATCATTACAATTCAAACAATCAAAACTATTTTCCAGATAATTGATGTAAGTGGCACTCTTGTTGATTCAAAATCCAAGTTGAAGTCCCTCCTTTATCATGGTTCAAAAACTTTTCTTCCATCTAACTGATGTAAGTGGCACACTTGTCGATTCTATATCCAAGTTAAGGTCCCTCTTTTAGCATGTAAAGAATTCTTAAAGAAAAAAGTGGCATTGCTTAACACAATAAGTTTAAAGTTATTTCCCTTATGACATCACTCTCAAATGATTGTAGTGGATAGGTGAGATATCTCCCTTAAAGATGACAATTTTTCAAAATGTTTCAATCACTACTTTAGCTTCATTATCTTGGGCTTTGAACAAGATACAAAACAAACTTTTTCCTCCCATAGATTAGGAGGAACTACGAACGCTCTGATTTCCCAAAGTTTCTTTACAGGAATACGTAGGCATAAGATTAAGAAATCTTAGCGAGCGCACTAATAAAAAAACCTTAGGTCCAGGTACCTTTCCAAAAAAATTATAGAAAAACATAAAACAACAAAAACATTTCCTCGACTTTCGTAAAGGAGAAACTTTCCCAATTTAGCAGCAAATAGACTTAAGCAACCAAAGCAATTCAATGGTAGAAATGTATACAATAAAGGTTCCTATAAATTACTATAGATACTCAGGGTGTTAATAGATTCCCTCAGTATAACCACTAAGATTTCCCATCATTGTGCAAATTATCATCACAATATGGATGTACCTTTATGCCTCATCAATCTCCTCAAGAATTGTTGAGCATTCCCTACAACTAAGAATTAGGGTTTCAAGCCCTCTCAGAGCTCTTAGACAAAGGATCAATAAAGGAATGATATGATCTTCAACTTGTCTAAACCTCTCAAACATCCATAATGGATCAAGAGGACTCCCACATCAAGGACCAAGCACAAGGCTGCAACATTCCAAGTGGATTAAGCCTCAAGATCGCCAGTGTCACCAAATTAGGGTTTTGGTCGACCAGGGCCTTCAGATGGAAATTTTCCTCCGGGCATGAGCTAATGCTTCAAAGCATAACCCAAGATACTCCAAGGGACCTCATGGGCCCAATCATCAAGTCAATTTAGCCTCAGGGGATGCATTAAAAATCGGTAATTAGGGTTTCTTGACTTAATTCACCCCTAAGTTGACTTTTGGGACAAAACATGAGCCAAGACCTCAAGACATGGTTTGAGGGTCTCTAATAAACTACATTGATCCATTTGCAACAATGGATTGATCCAAGAAGCTTGATCCACAAGTTTCAATTTCATCTGAACCACAGTTAGGGTTTTTGAAGAAAAAGTCAACTGTGCCTTTGATTTTTGACCAGGACATGATTCAATACACCCTATAACACATATGAAATCAATCCATCAAGTTTGATTTAGGTCAAGGACTTGATTTCATAAAGGATCGCACCCTTTGGAATTCATCTGATAAAAAGTCAACTGTGCCCAAAAGTAAAAGTTTGACTTTTTTATTTTTTGATCAATTATGGTTCCCTAACCCTAAAATGATGTTAATGTGTGACTGGAATCATCATTCATCAAGAAAAATCAAGAAAAGTGGGATAACTTGTAAAATGGGTAACCATAAAAAACTTAGAAATTTTCTAAGTTATGGAACAAACTGGCTAGGGTACCAACTTCCAAGGATCATAACTTGTGATCCAAGCAGCCATTTTGGCTGATCCAAAGATGGATTTATAGCTCTCATGGCATACTTTAAAAGTGTCAACTACACCTCATTCCAATTCCTCATGGATTTTCAGTTATGGAGTGACCAAAATGACAAAAACACAAAAATGGCATTTTTCCAACACTTAGTGAAATTTTCACTGTCAAAATCTGTTTCAGTTTTTTCAAAATGTGGGGGCATTTTTCACTTGGATCCAAAAAGTGTCAAGACAAACTATGATCACAAATATGTTGTATCATATGAGAGCTTTCCAAAATGGCCAAGAACTCCATCAAATTCCATTTGAGCTAAGAGTTATGACAGTGGCAATATGCCTTGCTGCAACTTTCATGGCAAGACAGATTTGTGCATTTTGCTCGATTTGATCAAGTCGTGCAAATGATAAACAAGTTTATCCATCTGAACACCTCAGGGGGAGACCGAAGAGGAACAAACACTGATCCATAAGCCTCCCAAGTCTTTGGAACTAAAAGTAGCATGCCAAACCTAAAAATGCCTAAAAAGGGGACAAGACTCCAATTTTGTTTTGGAGCATTCAATGGATGCACCAAGGTGGCATGAACTGAGCCTTCTCCAACTGAATGAGTCAAGGATGATCTCTGAACTAGGGAACCAAAGGCCTGTGCTCTAACCTCTAGTCAATGGCTAGAGGAGACTTAAGATTCCAAAGTGATGCAATTAGACAATGAGTTACTGCAGTTGACATTCACTATTGCTTGCAAAACAAACTTGCTCTACTATAAATAGAGCTCATTTGTGCTCAGTTTAAGTACACCAAAGGCCTACAATACTTGCCTTTCTCAAAATCATCTTCTCACTCTCAAAAATGCCTTTCTTAGCAAGTCACTTTCGAATTTTTCAGTAGAGAGCAATTCCACTCAAACTAATTGCTCTAACACCTCATAAACATCATATGTGAGTTGATCAAACACTAAACATAGAACGTAACACTGATTTCTCAGAATCACCAGCCAGTTGCTCAAGTTTTCAACCAAGTTGTAGTTGAGATGCCATGAAGTGATCCAACCATTTCCAATCGAGTCCAAGCATTCAAACACACTCCATATGGTGTAGGGAAGCTATTCAGATCATCACAACTCATTTGTAACACCTCCAACTCAAAAATCACATTGCTCTTGTTGTCACGACCTTCAAGTAAGCCTAAACTTGATCATCTCTTAATCTATGCATTTTTCCTCGCACAATACTTTTTCCAAATGTTCATAATCATGCATAGAATGTTTCCCCTCAATTAATTGCTTTGTTTAAACCGTGTATCAAAATTCTCAGCCTTCATGCAAATTTTAGGGTTCTTGAGGTTTTGTCTTGATTTCTTATTCCATGCTTAAAATAAATGAAATTAAAGACCATAGACATGATCGTGAGGTGAAAACGAGCAGATTGATATGTGGATTGTGTGATTTCATCAAGTATCCAGTGAGATTGGATAGAAAATGCAAATCTGAGCAAAACTCCTTTCGCGCATGTTCTTGGCCCATGTTCTTAGCGCCTTTTTCACAAATTTGAATATTTGAATTTTGTGATTTTATTTAATTGATTCAAAAATTAATTTCTATCTGATTTTTAATGATATTGAGTTGATTCTTTTTTTAATAATTCACAAAAATGTTAAAATATTTTATTTTACCAAAAATTCCCAAAAATATTATTTATTTCCTATACTTGATATTTTTGCAAAGAATTAATCTTTTATTTGTTTTTTAACATTTAAAATATATTTTCCTCCTTGATTTTCCAAATTTAATTGGTTTCCAATCATTTTGTGGATATAAACATGATTTTTGAAACATTGATCCAAGATCACCACTCATTTTTTCTCATGTTTTCAATACTTTTTATTAATTTTTTAACAAAATTAATTCCTTTTTAAACAAAAGTAAGGTTTTGATTAATTCAACCCTCATCAATCATTTTCAAACACTCATGGGCCTCTAATTGAATGTAAGACCCAACCCCTTTGTAAATAATACCTTTGGGCCTCACACATTGTATAAGTCCCTCTGTATATTTTCAAACGTTCGGCGCGATCGTCGCCTTTTTAACAAAACCTTGGGCTTCTCCTTGAGCTATAAGACCCATCTTTATTCATTTTCAAACTCTTTGGGCCTCTAATAGAGTGTAAGACCCAACCCCTTTTTGAAACCAAAATGATTTGGGCCTCAGATGTTGTATAAGACCCACTGTGTTTTCAAAAACCTCGGCACGATCGCCGTTTTCAAACAAATAACCCTGGGCCTCTCCTTGAGTTGTAAGTCTAACCTCTTGTACAAAAATAAAGCTTTGGGCCTCTAATAGAGTGTAAGACCTATCCCCTTGTACATAAAAACTTTTTGGGCCTTACATATTGTATAAGTCCCTCTGTACGGTTTTCAAAACAACAGTGCAATCATCACTACTACGAAAAACCCATTTAACAACGGTTGGGAATGACATATAATGACGCGGGCGAGGGCGTTGTTATGTAGATTGTTGTTGTATATATGATACTTACAATGACGGCCTTGTATGCGTTGTAATAAACATGAAAGCGCGCTAACTATCACAACGGTTTTACATTACACCGTTGTAATAAATATAATTGTCCTCGGTTAGATTCCCAGCAGCACAGTTTTGATATTTATTTTTTGCTGGACAGTGTGCCAGATATTATAACGGTTAGGAAATATAACCGTCGTTAAAGTTTCTACAAAATTAACAAATATCATCCTGCTTTTATAATTAATCCCATTTTTTTACCTGTATTATTGTTCTCCATATCTCAGCACAGCAGAAAAATACAATTCACATTTTGTGATACAGTTTTCATAATAATATTAATCGTATCATATTCATAATATCACATATACCAGATTACAGTTTATCAGAACAAACAACCTACATAAATAAAATATCACATATACCATATTACAGTTTACACACATTACATAACTTCACATAATTGTGACTTAGTGTATTGGTATTTTGTCTCTTGGTGTCTTGTCTCCTGGCCTGGTGTCTTGTCTCCTGACCTGGTGTACCTATGATTTCAAATAATTATACTTGTTAGTAAAAATACTTCTAAACTATAACATACAATTAATATATTATGAAAAATAATAAATTACGTACTTGTTAATTTTCCCATATGCCTTCTTCATGATCGAGTCGTATAGCATGCACGACATCTCCATCAACTTCATCATATGAGGTAGGAACTTGTACTGTGTAAGAAGGTGTGGACGGAATATCAAGACTTTCATCACTAAGAGGAATGTATTTTCCTTGGAGAACGATTGACCATTTCCCCGATTTGTCCGATGGATCGGAAACATAGAAAATTCATTTTGCTTGAGAAGCCATGATGAATGGTTCTGTATTAAAAGATGCCTTGCCAAGGTTGACCCGGGTGAATCCTAAGTCATCAATGTCTACACCATTACTATTATTGGGAACCTACTTGCATTTAAATAAAGCCACTTTGAAAATAACATAATCAATCTCCCAAATCTCATCAATGACACCATAAAACGCGGTAGTTGCCAATACCGGATTCTTATCTTTCGAACTAGAGAAATACATCGATTTGGCTTCAACCATAACCCCACTATTTTGCATTGTACTACGATCGTCTTTTGATTTTGTATAAAAGGTATAATGACCAATGTCGTATGCACTCCAGGTAATGACACAAAATTTTGGCCCGTACGACAACCATCTAAGTATCTCGGATGTACTAGGATCATTAGATACACTTTTATTAAACCAATCCATGAATCTATTGTTATGCTCTATCAACAACAACTTGTCATTCATTCGGGAACATTTTTTCTTCATAAGTCTTTTGTGAGTATCTATGAAAGGTTGAACCTCATCTATATTATTCAATATATAGAAATGTGATTGAATAACTACATCCCGAGCCATTGACCTAACATTTAGACCTTGAATACCTCTTTCGTCTGTGTCAGCATGACGAGACTTTGAAATTCCTATAGAATCTGCATCCGACAAATAGTTTGTACAAAACTCAACAGCTTCTTCTGTGATGTACCTTTCAACAATCGAAGCTTCTGGTCGATGATGATTCTTCATATATCCTTTAAAGATCTTCATATATCGCTCTATTGGATACATCCACCTTAAATAAGCTGGACCATAAATTTTGATTTCTCTTTCGAGATGAACAAGTAAGTGAACCATAATGTCAAAAAATGATGGCGGAAAATACATCTCCAATTGACACAAGATTATGGCAGCCTCATCTTCTAATTCATCCCATTTTTTGAAATCAAGAGCTTTATTACATATGGCATTGAAGAATAAACACAGTCTCGTTATAGTTACTCTCACATTTTTTGGAAGGATCCCACGGATAGCCACTGCTAGAAGTTGTTGCATCAATACATGACAATCATGAGATTTTAAACTAATTAACTTGAGATATTTCATTGATACAAGTTTCTTGATGTTTGATGAGTAACCTTGCGAAACTTTAATACCTTGCAAACACTCGCAGAACATCTTCTTTTCCTTTTTAGATAGAGTCTGACATGCTGGAGGCAGATAAATTCTTTTTCCTTTCTCTATTGGAGCCAACTGTTTTCGTATACCCATCTTCTCTATATCAAGACGGGAAGTCCTACTATCTTTAGTCTTGCTCGGAATGTTTAGAAGTGTGTCAATCAAACTATCACACACATTTTTCTCCACGTGCATCACATAAAGACAATGTCTAACATCAAGACTTGACCAATATGGAAGATCAAAGAAGATGGACCTCTTTTTCCATATATTTTTCGCAACTGCCCCTTTTTCTTTTCCTCTCTTCCCACCTTTTTCTTTTTCTCTTTTCCCAAGGATAACATTAATGTATTCCTGTCGTTGATAAACTTCATCCCTGGTTAAAAGTTTAGGAGTCTCACCAAACTCTTGCTCTCCATTAAAAGCCTTTCGCAATCTACGATAAGGATGACCCGGTTTTAGAAATTCTCGATGCCCAAGGTAAACGGTCTTTTTTCCAAACTCAAGTTGGTGATAACAAGTATCATCTTCACATATAGGACACGCTTTATGTCCATTGACACTGTATCCCGCCAAGTTACCGTAAGCCGGAAAGTCGTTAATTGTGCAAAATAACATTTCACACATATTAAACTTTCCCCGGAATATGCATCATCAACTTCAATGCCTTCATCCCACAAGAGTCGTAAATCATCAATTAATGGACTAAGATAAACATCTATGTCGTTTCCAGGTTGTCGTGGTCCAGAAATCATCATACTTAACAGTATATACTTGCGCTTCATGCACAACCAAGGAGATAGGTTGTAAATAGTGAGAAGAACACACCATGAAGTATGATTAGTGCTCATATTACCAAAGGGGTTCATTCCATCGGTGGCAAGCCCAAGCCTAAGATTTCTTGGCTCGACTCCAAAATCCGAAAACAACGAATCAATTTTCTTCCATTGCAAAGAATCAGCTGCATGGCGAATGATTCCATCACAAATCCTTTCATCTGCATGCCATCTAAGATTCTTTGCGTCATTAGAATTAGCAAAAAGTCTTTTTAATCGTGAAAGTATTGGCAAGTACCATAACACTTTAGCAGGAGGATGCTTCCTACTAACATTGTCATAGATCATTGTCATCACCATTGCTAGCCTTCAGCTTGTAACGCGACACACCACATTTCGGACATTGAAACAAGTCTTCATACTCTTTCTGGTATAATATGCAATCATTATAGCAAGCATGTATCTTGATATACTCCAGACCCAGTGGACACAATATCTTCTTGGCCTCATAGGAACGATCCGGAAATTTGTTATCTTCTGGTAACATTTTGTAATACCCCAAATTTTGACCACTTAGATTTCCCATCATTGTGAAAATCATCATCACAATATGGATGAACCATCATGCTTCATCAGTCTCCCCAAAGATGGGTGAGCATCCAATACAATCAAAATTAGGGTTTCAAGCCCTCTCTGAGTGCTTAGACAAAGGATCAATCAAGGAATGACATGATCTTCAACTTGTCTAATCTCTCAAACATCCTCAAAGGATCAAAAGGACTCCTACTTCAAGGATTAATAACAAAGCTGCTCCCTTCTAGGTGGATCAAGTCTCAAGATCGACAGTGTCACCAAATTAGGGTTTTGGTCGACCAGGGCCTCCAGATGGAAATTTTCATCTAGGCACAAGGCAATGATCCAAAACATAACCTAATATACTTCATGGAACCTCATGAACCCATGCATCAAGTTAATTTTGCCTCAGGGGATGCATTCATCAAAAATCAGGAATTAGGGTTTCTTGACCTAATTCACCCCTAAGTTGACTTTTAGGGCAAACCATGAGCCAATACCTCAAGAGAGGGTTTGAGGGTCTCTAATATACCATATTGATCCATTTGGAACAATGGATTGATCCAAGAAGCTTGAGCAACAAGTCTCAATTTCATCTGCACCACAATTAGGGTTTTAAGAGAAAAGTCAACTGTAACTTTGACTTTTGACCAGGACATGCTCCCAAACCCTAATACATGATTGTATATACCCTATGACACCCATGGAACATGTCCATCAAGTTTGATTTAGGTCAAGGACATGATTTCCTGAAGAATTGCACAGTTTGGAATTCATCTGATAAAAAGTCAACTGTGCACAAAAGTCAACTTTGACTTTTTGAGATTTTTCACCAAAATGGATTTTTAACCCTAAAATGATGTTAATGTATTATTTGAATCATCATTCATCAAGAAAAATCAAGAAAAGTGAGATAACTTGTAAAAGGGGTAACCATAAAACTTAGAAATTTTTCTAAGTTAAAAATAAAGTGGCAAAGGTACCAACTTTGGAGGACCATAACTCCTAAACCACAAGGCCATTTTTTCTCATCCAAAGATGGATTTGTAGCCCTCATTATCACCTACAAAAACTTCAACTACAAGTCATTCCAATTCATTAAGGATTTTGAGTTATGGAGTGATCAAAGTGGCTGAAAAGTGAAAATGTCACTTTTTCCAACACTTAGTGAAATTTTCACTAAGTCAGATTCTGCCTCACTTTTTGCCAAATGTAGGGGGATTTTTCACTTGGAATCATAAGAGATCAAAACCAAACTTGTTCAAACAGTTGTTGTATCATGTAAGAGCTTTCCAAAATGGACAAGAACATTGCCAAATTCAACCTACACCATGAGATACAACATTGCCAAGTTGCCTTGCTGAAATCTGTCAAGGCAAGGCAGAATTTGCAACTTTGGTCGATTTTCCAAAATCAGCCAAATTCAATTGCTCCTATCCACTTGGACACCTCAGAGGATTGAATCTAAAGGGGACAATCACTGAGCCAATCCTCCAAAGTTCATGGAACAAGAAATAGCATGTTGAACCTAGAATGGCCAAAATAGGGACTAGACTTCAAATTTGGAATGAGGCATTCAATGGAACCATCAAGGTGGCATGGAATGAGCCATTCTCATCTGAAATCAGTCAAGACTTATCCAAGACCAAGGGAACCAAAGCTCTGTGCCCTAACCTCTAGTCAATGGCTAGAGGAGACTTGGATTTTCATTTGCCAACATTGGCCAAACCTACTTACCAGCTGCCATGCACTATTCCTTGCAAAACAAACTTGCTCTACTATAAATAGAACTCAATTATGGTCAGTTTGAGTACACCAAAGCCATCTAACAGATGCTTTCCTCAAAATCTCTTATTTCACTCCAATTTTGCCTTCTAAGGCAAGTCACTATCGGGTTTTGAGTTTGAGAGCAATTCCAATCAAACCAATCACTCACACACCTCACATACATCACATATGAGTTGATCAAACACTTAGATTACTTCTGAAACATCAATTTCACAAAATCACCAACTGATTGCTCAAGGTTTTAACCAAAGTGCAGCTGAGGTACCACAAAATGATCCAGCCAATTTCAATCAAGTCCAACCATCTAAACACAATCCATAGGGTGCAGGGAAGCTGTTCAGACCATCACCACTCATCTGTAACACCTCCAAATCAAAAATCACTTTGAACTTGCTGTCACGGCCTAGAGGTAAGCACATACTTGGTCATCTCTCAATCTATGCATATTTCCTCGCACAATAATTTGTCCATATGTTCATAATCATGCATGGAATGTTTTCCCTCAATTAATTGCATTGTTTGAATCGTGTATCAAAAATCCTAGCCTTCATGCAGAAATTAGGGTTCTTGAGGTCTCTTCGTGATTTCTTGTTGTATGTTTAATTTAAATGAAATTAAAGTACATAGACATGATCGTGAGGTTGAGACGAGCATAATGATATGTGGATTGCATGATATGATTACGTATTCATGGAGATTGGATAGAAAATGCAAATCTGAGAAACCAAGAACACACTCGTGTTCTTCAGCTTGTTCTTGGCGCCATTTTTAGAAATTCAAATATTTGAATTTTGTGATTTTGTTTAATTGATTTAAAAATTAATTTCTCTCTGAGTTTTAATGATTTTGAGTTGATTCTTTTTTTAATAATTCACAAAAATGTTAAAATATTTTATTTTCACAAAAAATCCCAAAAATATTATTTATTTCATATAATTGATATTTTTGTAAAGAATTAATATTTTGATTGTTTTTGGCATTTTAAATATTTTTTCTACATTGATTTTGCAACTTTTAATGCTTTCTAATTATTTTGTAGGTCAATACTTAATTTTTGAAGCATTAATCCAAGATCACAATTTGTTTTCCTTGTGTTAAACAATTTTTGATCATTTTAATTGAATTTTTATTCAATTAAATACATTTTGAAAACAAATTAGGGTTTTGGATTAATTCAACCCTCATAAATCATTTTCAAAACTTTTTGGGCCTCTTGAGAGAGTGTAAGACCCATCCCCCCTTGTACAAAAACATTTTGGGCCTCACTCATTGTATAAGTCCCTCTATACAAGTAAACGGCGCGATCGTCGCCCGTTTAAAAATAAAAATCATCTGGGCCTCTCCTTGAGCTATAAGACCCATTCAAAACACTTTGGGCCTCTATTAGAGTGTAAGACCCAATCCCCCTTTTAATCAAAACCTTTTGGGCCTCACTTATTGTATAAGTCCCTCTGCGTTAAAAGAAAGCCTCGGCGCGATCGCCATTTTTTAACGAAAAATCATTTGGGCCTACCCTCGTGTTATAAGCCCCACTCTTTTCTTTAAACCTTTTTGGGCCTCTTGAGAGAGTGTAAGACCCATCCCTTTGTACAGAAAACCTTTTTCGGGCCTCAGTCACTTGTATAAGTCCCTCTGTACAAATTCAAACAGTGCGCTCACTGATAAAACCCTGGGCCTCTCCTTAAGCTGTAAGCCCCAAATCTTTCTTTTTCAAAGCACTTTCTCCTTTGATTTTGAATATACTGTTGTTTTCAATCTTTCTTTGTTGAACAACTAACCAAACAGCATGGAAGCTCTACAACCGAGTAAGTGTTTATACGCTTTCGTTTACTGCTTTCATATTATAAACTGTATTGTGGGGCTGTTTCACTGTAAGTCTCCTTTCACAAACTCATATATATATAACTGTATTGTGGGGCTGCTCACTGTAAGTCTCCTTTCATAAACTCATATCTACTGTGTAATAATAGTATAGATATTTCGAGTTTCCCCGGCAACTACGTCTAGAACTAGGTGATGCCGTTTCATTTATTCGTAGAAATAGACGCCTAGATCCCCAATAGGAGCACCAGATACAGTCTTCTCTTCGGCTGTCCTCCTTAGGAATCGTCAAGAAGCTCTACACCCCAAGATGAATGTATTCTCCGTGAATGGCATCTTTGAGTTTCTTCCAAATTCTCGAACTTTCCTGACTTGATCTATTCCTTGTGAATAGCTTGCCTTGAATGTCTCGGGGTTTGGGTACCCACTACGGTCATAATCTTGGACCTTAACTAAGGAACCCTCTTTAAAGGTTAAAAGTCGCTGGATAGTAAACCTCGCACGTTTACCAGTGGTTTTTATCTTTTAAAGAGTTATCTCTCCTAATGGAAAGGAGATGATAGACCCACGGGCTTCTTAAAAGCATCGGCCTCCTCTTGGGCATTATTCAAGGACACTACGGCTTCTTAGAAGTATTCACAGCCTCCTCTTAGGCTTCGTATAATGATCTCTTCCTCCGGGAATGATAGCCTCCTCTTGGGCTTCGTACAAGGACCCGTCGGCTTCTTAAAAGTTTCCAGCCTCCTTTTGGGCTTTGTACAAATTGTCCCAACGACCTCCTAGAGGTATAGGAACAGAACCTAGTCATCCTCATAGAACAGTCCTTTCATAGAGTCTACTACTGTTTCTCAAAGCATAGTACAAAAGAAAAAAACTATAGACTTGGACAGTCTAATCTCCTTGAGTCTCAAAGACATTCTCAAGTGACCCCCTTCGTTAAATAGGAAGGAAACCCGCAGACTCGGACAGTCTCAATACCCTTTGGATTTCCAGTTTCCCCAAAGAAGAGGAAACAACCCCGATCCTCAGATCTAACCCATGAGTACAGTGATTCTCATATAAGAACTGATTTTCTCTTTCAAAATCAGTATACTGGACCTGTCACTTAACTGACACAGTAACCTTAGCCTTCTCTTGGGCTTTGTACAATGATTCTCCCCAGCGGAGTCAAACAACGTTTTAGCCTCTCTCTCGGGCTTTGTACGAGACACATAAGAGACTCCCTCGTTGAGTCAATCACCTTTTCGCCTCCATCTCGGGCTTTATACGAGATACAAAAAGGTTCTTTTTTTGAGCCGAACAAACTTTAGCCTCCATCTCAGGCTTCGTACGAGATACAAAAACACTCTCTTGTTGAGTATAAAAGATTCTCTTGTTGAGTCAACCCTTTTAGCCTCTCTCGGGCTTTATACGAGACACCAAAAGACTTCATCGTCAAGTCAAAACCTTCTCGCCTCTCTCTCGGGCTTTGTACGAGATACAATTAGCCTCCTCTTAGGCTTTATATAAGAAAACCACTGGTTGATCCAATTAACCTTTTAGCATCAAAGTTGTGCCTCATTCACAGTACACAAACATCAACAACTCCTTTCCCATCATCTAATCGCTGTAAGCGGCAAGCCTCTGGATCATCTATATCCACGCCACTGTCCCTCTTTTAGGATGAGAAATTCCTAAGGAAAGATAGCATTGCTCTACACTGAGTTAAAGTCTTCTCCTTCAGGTTAAAACCCTTTCTTCGGAAATTATGGCATTGCTCGGATCCGCGTATCCCAGTTAAAGTAATTCTCCTTCTCCCCTCTTTAGAGATGACAAATTCTCTCTAAAGTCGAGACCTTTCAGCTTCACGTCTTGGGCTTTGAACAAGACACAAATAGACCCTTCAACTTCACATCTTGGGCTTTGAACAAGATACAAATCACCTTTCGCTTCACGTCTTGGGCTTTGAACAAGACACCAAAAACCAATTTCCTCCCATAGAATAGGAGGAACTACTAACGCTTTGATTTCCATGTTTCGGTAAACGGGAATACGTAGGCATAAGATCGAAAGAAAAGATCTTAGCGAGCGCAATCAACAAAAAAACCAAATCCCATCAATCAAAAGCAGTAATTCAAAAGCATCAATCCTAACATCCTAATCCTTGTTCCCCGACAGAAACCTTCTGCCCAGGTAAAAAAGAAAGGAAACAGTATTGGCGAAAATACAAATAACCAGTACAAAGGCCCCCTACATTGATAGCATTCGTAACCTAACAGACCGCTGTTTAAACTCAGTATGCAAGCAGGGTTAATTGGAGACATCTATTTCCCTTCCTTATTCAGCTCACAATAGGATAAAAAATGAATCGACCTGTAGTCAAAGCTCAAACCGCAGAGAGCGACCAGCGCTTAAGAACCGCGTCCAAAATCGCTCGCTACAGAAAAGTGGCGCCCACCGTGGGGCCGATTTCTGATTTCCTTTTTCTTCACTTGTGTGAAAACCACAGATTGGGGCTTCCACCGGGGAACCTATTTTCTGCCAGGAACTTAGGAATCATAGCCTTATAAGTCTAGGATGTCTAGGACAATTATATATACTGCTTTTCCTAATTGCTATACATGTTTATTTTTCTGCTAATGGGAATGCGGGTGATGCCGTATGTTGAAAGATTGAGTATACACTTAAGATAAGTGATGGCGACGGGGTCGACCATCAACCTCAGTGGAGGCTGACCAACACAACCCATTCACTCTTCTAGCCAATGTGCCGGTTGTTAAGTCTGAGAAGCTGAGGAGCCAAACCCTTTCGTAGTGCGGAAACTATCGAAAATAGTTGTTACGTGATACTACCCTCATTTGAGGCTGGTGATCTATTCTCGGTGAATGGCACTTTAAGATTGCTTTACAACTCGCTGGCGATCCGCTTGTTGTTTTGCTTTCCTGGGAGGAGCTGACGATAATGGGTACAGGTACAAAAATCACCTTAGTATAAACCTTTGGGGATGGGTAGAGCCTTGACTTCATGACAACGACCCTTTGACCCCATGTTTTTTCTATGTTTTTGTGTGCTGCATTCATGCATCCATTTAATAAAACATTAAAACACTAAAAAAAAAACTTTCTCTTCTAGTCTCTCTGTTTTTCAAATTAAACTAAGACTGTGATTGCAAATATCATAGAAAAAGATTGCATTAATGGATTTCGGTAGAAGGAGAACTCGCCAGTATACCTTCAAGGTTCCAAACCTAGAGGATTTGAGAAAGTTAGCAAGGATGATCGTTAACCCAGAGGCTTTCAGAGCCAAGCACGGAGGTTTGCTACCACTGTTAAGAGTCCATGTGATTAAGGGGATCATGGACGCGCTCATTCAGTTCTACGATCCGGTTTATCACTGTTTCACATTCCCGGATTACCAGCTTGCACCAACGCTGGAGGAGTATTCTCATCTGACTGATTTACATATCACTGATCGAGCTCTATTTTCTGGACTGGAAGAAATTCCAAAGAATCAGACTATTGCAATAGCAATTCATTTGGACGAATCTGAGGTCAGGACTCACATGACCACTAAGGGTGGCATCCAAGGTTTGCCAGCCCAGTTCTTGACAAAGAAAGCTCTGTACTTCGCTAGTATAGGGAACGAGACTGCTTTTGAAAGCATCTTTGTCTTGCTCACCTACGGATTATTTTTGTTTCCCAACATCAATAACTTCGTCGATATCAACGCTATTAAGGTTTTTCTCATTGGAAACCCTGTGCCAACTTTGCTCGTAGATGCGTATCATTCTGTACACTTAGGAAATTTGTACAGCGGAGGGGAGATCACCTGCTGTGTACCTTTGCTTTATAAATGGTTTATCTCGCAATTGCCCAAGTCAGCTGCTTTTTGGGATTGCAAGAGTGTCTTACGTTGGTCGCAGAAGATCATGTCTCTTACCAACTCTGATATAGATTGGTGTAATAGGATTTATGAGGGAATCAGAATCATTGACCATTGTGGAAACTTCCCCAGCGTACCCCTCATAGGAACTAAAGGAGGAATCAACTATCATCCGATATTAGTTCTTCGTCAATTTGGATACCCGATGAGACACATCCCACTGGGTGTTCATCTGGAAGGTCTTTTCTTCAAAGAAGGAGAAAATGACAGAGCACTAAAGATGGAAATAGTGCAAGCTTGGAAACAGGTTCATAAGAAAGGACGAGAGTCTCTGGGAAAACCGGACTGTGTCTCGGTGGAGCCTTATCTCCATTGGGTACAAACTAGAGCTCTCAAGCTAAAGATGCCTTATCCTCGTTACGGAATTCTTCCACCAAGGGAAACTGTCATGTACTTCATGACGGAAACTGAAAAGCTTCAGGTTACTCTCAGCAAAGTTCAAAAGGAAAGAAGATCTTGGAAGAACAAGTACCGCACCCTCGACGTAGAGTGTATCCAAATATAGCAACTACTAAAAGAGAAAGATGCTCTGATTGAAATTTTGGAGCAGCACGCTGTAGAGAATCAAGATGACCAAAGGAACTTGCTCGCTCCTTTCACCTGGCAAAGGAATGACAACCCGACAACGGCCCAAGCGCCCCGGTCAAAGAAGAGGACTCGGGACCCATTAGTTTAGGTTTCTGCTTCTGCACTTTGTAATCTACTGTATTTCCATTTCTGTAATCCTTTGGAATTCAATAAAAAGGGGTTTCCCCAGTGTTTGATATTTGCAATTTAATTGTCGAAGTTTATTTTGATTAAACAAAAAAAAAACAATTAATATAATCATTGCATTCATCATTCTCACATCGCGTATTCTCCTTACCTACGAATCTCACGTTTGTGTCTCGATTCTAGAGTAAAACTGTCTCATTCGTATAATACTCGGGAAAATCGTCAGAAAAAGATGGATGATCTTGAGGAAGAAAACAGAGAGTTGAAAGAAGAGATCGACGCTCTGAGAGAGGATATGAGAAAGCTTCGTAACGACATGCAAGCCGTGGCAAAAGCTCAGCTACAAAGAACTGTGATCTCAGAGATCACCTCAACGCCCATCATAGAAAAGTATGATCCTAGGTATCAGATGCCGAAAGATCGTCCTTGGGGCATGCCTGTTAACTATATCCCGGAAGGATATGTTCCGCCGATCACTGAAGATCAGGGAATCGCAACAGAAGCCGCTGGGCCTGAAGGTTACAAACTTCGGGAAAGCGAAGATGCCAGGGGCATACTCAAGACTCCTGAAGGTTACAAACTTCGGGAGGCGCCAAGACTTACTGCCGTAGTCACGGTACCACCCCCTGTGGTGCACACTGTCCCGGAAGGACAGGTTCCACAGACACCTTCTGGTAAGAAGGAAACTATGTTTGACAGAATGGAGGAATTCCAGGAACAGTTCTTGGAAATGCAGAAAGAGCTGCAAGCCATTCGCGGTCAGGATCTATTTAGGAAGGACGCCGCAGACCTCTGCTTGGTCCCAAATGTGAAAGTCCCGCACAAGTTCCAAGTGCCCGACTTTGAAAAATACAAGGGTAACTCTTGCCCTCAGAGCCATCTGGTGATGTACGCTCGGCGCATGTCAGCTCAGACGGAGAATTAGGATCTGCTGATTCACTACTTCCAGGATAGTTTAACCGGTGCCGCACTCAAATGGTACATGGGTTTAAACCGTACTACGATCAGTACATTTAGAGATCTTGGTACTGCCTTCGTCCAACAATACAAATACAATTTGGACATGGCACCCGACAGAGATCAACTCAGATCAATGTCACAAAAGGACAAGGAAACCTTTAAGGAGTATGCTCAAAGGTGGCGTGAAATTGCCGCTCAAATTTGTCCACCTCTTGAGGAAAAAGAGATGACAGAGATCTTCTTAAAGACCTTGAGCTAATTTTACTACGGCCGAATGGTTGCCAGTGCGCCCAGGGATTTCACCGAAATGGTCGGCATGGGTGTACGTCTTGAGGAAGCCGTCCAAGAAGGACGTTTGGTAAAAGACACTGGATCAACAAGCGGTACTAAAAAATACGGTAGTGCTCTCCCTAAGAAAAAAGAGCAAGATATTGGGAATATCTCTCTCGGAAAGCAAAGGCGACGTTATCAGCCAGTAGCAGCGGTAACTCCTGCTATCGGCCCCGCGCCTGTTCCTATGTATCAACCTCAGGTTGCGCAGAGCCAACCTGACCAACAAAGGACACAACAGCCTCTTCAGCAGGCTCGTCCTCCATATAACAACAACCGTACAACACGGCCACCAGGATCTGATCCTATACCCGTAACGTACGCAGAGCTGTTTCCGTTACTGCTGGCTAAGGGGCACATTCAGACTAAGTCTCCCCTTTCAGTTCTGGAGAATCCGCCTTTTTGGTTTAAAGCGGATCAAACATGCCCTTATCATCAAGGAGGTTCAGGGCATAACATTGAGACTTGTCTCAATTTCAAATCCGACGTGCAAAAGCTTGTTAGGAGCGGGCTCTTATCTTTCAAAGATACGAATCCTAATGTTCTTACGAACCCGCTGCCTCAACATGAGAAAACTGCAGTCAATCTGATTGAGAAAGAGACTAACAATGTCTATCAAATTCACGATGTGCTCTCATTGGGGACCAATCTGGTCAAGATGCATTGTAGACAGAGTGGATATGGCCATGTGCCACCTCATAATTATCACCAGTGTGATGTTTGCTCTAAAGACAACCAGGGATGTTCTGTGGTGCAAGCAGCTCTACAGGAACAAATGGATCTTGGGCGGATCCAAGAGCACCGAGTTTGTGGAGTTAACATGATTTACATGAATTCCAATGTCATTCAAAACCACGACATCCGTGCGATGAATGTCAACTTGGTGGCGATGCACTCAAGGCAAAGCCAGTATCATAATCTGCCGCGGCACGATTACAGTTCCTGTCTGATTTGCTCGGTAAACAAACAGGGATGCTCTTTCATACAAGAGGCCCTCCAGCGTCAGATGGATCTTGGATGGATCCAAGACTACCATGATAGGAACCCTTATCAGATCAATATGGTTTAGATCTTTGACATTCGCGTGATGAATACCAACCTGGTAGAGTTACATGCTGAGCAGGTCTGACTCGGATTCTTAATATCACATGATTATCAAAACTGTAAAGCAGGTTGCGAAAACGATCGAGGTTGTACCCTTGTCCAGGAGGCACTTCAGCACTTGTTAAATCACTGGTGGATGCCAATCTATATGGACGAAGATACTCAGCAGATTAGTATCAATCACAGGAATCCTACTCGTCGTCAAAGTCAGGATGTCCGATCAATGGAAGATAACCTAGTGAGGTTACATTGTATTCAAAGTGGGCGTGGCCAGGTGCCACCACACAACTATGACAGTTGTAGCGTCTGTTCGGAAAGTAACCAAGGGTGTTACCTTGTGAGAGCAGCTCTTCAGGGTCGGGTCGATCATGGAGAAATTCGTCCATATCCAGGTTCAGGACCCATCATATGGTCGCCGAACTACCTTGCCGAGCAAGTTGAGGATGTTGTCACGATCTCTGGTCATCACAGAACCAGGGATGTTTTTGCCATCATCCCTCTACTTGACGAATCTAGAGTTCTTAACTGGGAACAGATCAAGGTTACTTATGATGGTCAGAAAAATCAGAAGGTTCCCATAGTCATCTATCTACCGGGGCCATTACCGTATGAATCAGCTAAGGCAATCCCTTACAAATACGGTGCAACAATAATCGAGAATGGAAAGGAAATTCCATTTCCCTCCGTTGTGAACATTGCAGACATCAGTCGTGTAACACGGAGCGGTCGAATTTTTAACCGAGGGGTTGGAGAATCCAACAAAGAAAAGGAGCTTCAGGCAGAAATTCCTGATCCACCAGTCGGTAATCTAGTAATCCCGACTTTTCAAAAGACAAAGATGAGATGCTAAAGCTCATCCAAAGGAGTGAATATAACATTGTTGATCAACTGTTACAGACTCCTTCAAAGATCTCAGTATTATCACTGTTACTCAGTTAAGAAGCACACAGAGAGGCTCTACAGAAAGTCTTGGAGCAAGCCTTTGTGGAACAGGATGTAACAATCAGACAATTCGATAGCATTGTCTCTAACATCACTTCCTGCAATAATTTGGGATTTAGTGATGAGGAATTACCTGAAGAGGGTCGCCGTCATAACATGGTGCTCAACATTACAGTTAACTGCCAGGGCGATGCTTTAGCCAACGTACTGGTAGACACAGGGTCAGCCCTGAATGTTATGCCGAAGTCCACTTTGGTGCAATTATCATTTAAGGGCCCTCCGATGAGAGTCAGCGAGGTCGTCGTCAAAGCATTCGACGGGTCCAGAAAAATAGTTATCGGCGAAGTTGATCTTCCCATAACTTTTGGTCCTCACACTTTCCAAATCACTTTCCAGGTCATGGACATCCGGGCAACATACAGTTGTTTATTAGGAAGACCTTGGATACATCAGGCTGGAGCAGTTACTTCAACCCTCCATCAAAAGCTAAAGTTCGTCAAGAACGATCAACTTGTCACGGTTTGTGGGGAACAAGCCTTGCTTGTGAGCAACTTATCATCATCTACTTATGTGGAACCCGAGGAGGTTATTGGAACTTAGTTCCAAGCACTATCGGTGAGCAAGGACAATCAGTTCAAAGAAGGAACTTCAATTTCTTCATACAAAGATGCTATCAAAGCGGTCGAGAGTACCGATACGATAGGATGGGGACGGCTTGTCATTCCTATTGACAATAAAACAATGAAGGGTCTTGGTTTTTCTGCGACCTGTACCCAGACAGCCGCCAACGATGAAAGTCTTCATCCCCTTCAAAACTTCTTCCACAGTGGAGGTTTTCTTCACCCAGTGTCTCAGACAGTTCATGCTATCAATGAGGAAGATCCCTCTGACACAGATGAAGAATGGAAGTCCTACCTTAACAAGGACGGCTATATGTCTCAGGAAGAGGTGCCTATGCCTTTTTGCTTTCCTACAGAAAGTTCGAGATTTATACCAAGATCAGATGTCGAAATGATCTACGGAGATTGTGATCCGGAAGGATGCCGTGCTCCGCCAAATTCATTAGAGGAAGACACTCCGATGAAAGACAACTTTGACCACAATTACTATGGCCCGATGGATGGCCTGCCAATGTGGCAGCCTTACCCAGGAAACTTGGGGCAAGAGAGTCAGCCGAACAATGAGACTCAGCTGAGCATCATTGAACAGAATACCTGTGTCCCCACCATGTCATGGGATCAACACCCAGGTCATTCAGAAGCTACTTAACATGAAGATGAATTCGCAACGTTTGCAGGACTAGAATTCATCAACTATGCTTTTTCTGAGGTCAACGTCATCGAGAGGGATGACTTCTCCAGTTCCAAAGAAGTTTGGGACACTCTGGGACAACCAAGTGGAAAATACGACTTTATGGTCAAGTACACTGCTCCCAAAAGCTCTCATATCAGGCTCGAAGATATCCAGTCAACTGGATGGGGAGATACAGCTGAGAGCACAACTGCTATGCAAAATGCAACAGAGGAATCCTCATACGACAATTCTGCCTGGGAAACAGATTCCAATGATCCTACTCCACTTGAAATATGCGTTATTTCTGAAGACAAATCAAGGAAGGTGCCAGACTTTGTGATTCACCGAGGAGTTCGCCTCCAATGGGTTATCGTCGAGGTTCCGAAGGTCGTTCTTCAGTCAAAGTAATTGCCATCTTTAACCTTTCACCCTGCCCAGGTGAAACGGATGTTTTGATAGGGCTCGCTTTTTGTAAATTTCCCTCTTCGCTTTGCCCAAAGCGAGTGAGTTTTGTTTTATAGGGCTGTAGTTTCAAAGATTCGACTTGTTCATTAATAAAATAATGTCGTTCTGTAATTTTCGCATTAATTGCTGTTTTCTCTTTTTGCTTTTTCAGAAAATGGTAATCCTAAAAAACATTAAATAATAAAAACAAGCAGTAAAATAAATACACTGCACACACTTACATTTTCTCTATCTCTTCTACACACGAATCATCACGTCATTCAGATTGTTTGTTTTAAACCCCGTTGAAACATACGATCTGATGCCTTCTTCCAACTTTGAGTTCCCGGTATTCGAGGCTGAAGAAGAAAATGATAACCAAATTCCAGAAGAGATCTCCCGACTACTCAGACAAGAGGAAAGGTCCATTGAACCTCACAAAGAGCCGTTGGAAACGGTAAACTTGGGTTCAGAAAAAGAGAGAAAAGAAATCAGGATCGGAGCACTGCTCAGTCCAACTGCCAGAGAGGGTTTGATAAAGCTTCTCAAAGAATTTCCCGATGTATTCGCTTGGTCCTATCAGGATATGCCAGGGTTGGATACCAGCATCGTGGAACATCACTTACCGTTGAGATCGGAATGTCTGCCAGTAAAGCAAAGGTTGAGACGCACTCACCCGGACATGGCCATCAAAATCAAGGAGGAGGTACAGAAACAGATCGACGCGGGTTTCCTCGCTACATCTGAATATCCTCAATGGTTAGCCAACATCGTACCCGTTCCCAAAAAGGACGGAAAGGTTAGAATGTGTGTCGATTACAGAGATCTGAACAAGGCAAGTCCAGAGGACGACTTTCCTTTACCACACATTGACATGCTGTTTGACAGCACAGCAAAGTTCAAAG
The DNA here is from genome assembly GCA_022829125.1 of Lathyrus tuberosus. Taxonomy (NCBI): domain Eukaryota; kingdom Viridiplantae; phylum Streptophyta; class Magnoliopsida; order Fabales; family Fabaceae; genus Lathyrus; species Lathyrus tuberosus. The sequence goes on from JALAZF010000093.1 coordinate 11,850,675, forward strand.
TATTCTCCTTCATGGATGGATTCTCGGGCTATAACCAGATCAAAATGGCGCCGAAAGACATGGATAAAACTTCGTTCATTACCCCATGGGGTACCTTTTGTTACAAGGTAATGCCGTTCGGTTTGAAGAATGTCGGGGCAACCTATCAAAGGGCCATGACTACTCTGTTTCATGACATGATACACAAAGAAATCGAGGTATATGTCGATGACTTGATTGCAAAATCAAAAACAGAGAGTGAGCACGTTGAACATCTGTCAAAATTGTTCAAACGTCTAAGAAAATTTAAGCTCCGCTTGAATCCCAACAAGTGCACCTTCGGTGTCCGTTCGGGGAAATTACTAGGGTTCATCGTCAGCCAGAAAGGAATTGAAGTTGATCCTGACAAGGTCAAGGCCATTCAAGGAATGCCTTCTCCGAAAACTGAAAAAGAAGTCAGAGGATTCCTGGGACGTTTGAACTACATCTCCAGATTCATATTCCTTATGACCGCGACGTGTGCGCCGATCTTCAAGTTACTAAAAAAGAACCAGGATTGCGTTTGGTCAGAAGATTGCCAAACCGCCTTCGACAGTATCAAGGAATATCTGTTGAATCCTCCGATTCTATCACCTCCAGTGGAAGGGAGACCACTGATCATTTACCTCACGGTCCTAGAGGACTCAATGGGATGTGTACTTGGCCAACAAGACGAAACTAAACGGAAAGAGTCAGCCATTTACTATCTAAGCAAGAAATTCACCGACTGCGAGACTCGGTACACAATGCTTGAGAAAACTTGTTGCGCTTTGGATTGGGCAGCCAAACGTCTTCACCAGTACATGATTCGTCATATTACTTGGTTGGTCTCCGAAATGGATCCAATCAAGTACGTTTTCGAAAGACCTGCTCTCACGGGAAGGATTGGCCGTTGGCAGATGTTACTATCGGAATATGACATAGAGTACCATGCTCAGAAAGCCGTTAAAGGAAGTATTTTAGCCGATCATTTGGCTCATCAACCGATTGACGATCAAGAATCAATCGGGTTTGACTTCCCAGACGAAGATGTCATGTATCTAAAGATGAAAGATTGCGATGAACCACTACCCAGTGAAGGGCCAGAACCAGGTTCCCAGTGGGGACTTATCTTTGACGGAGCAGTCAATCATTATGGAAACGAAATTGGGGCAATCATTGTTACCCCTCAGGGTTCCCACATTCCTTTCACTGTCAGACTTACGTTCAAATGTACGAACAACGAGGCCGAATACGAAGCATGTATCTTGGGTCTCGAAGAAGCGATTGATTTAAGGATCAAAAACTTGGACGTATACGGCGATTCAGCCCTGGTTATTAACCAGATAAAAGGAGATTGGAACACATACCAATCAGGATTGATTCCTTACAAAGACTATGCAAGGAGGTTATTACCCTTCTTCAACAGAGTCGACTTTCATCACATCCCTCGTGATGAGAATCACATGGCTGATGCATTAGCCACTCTCTCTTCCATGATTAGTGTATGTCGATGGAATGACATACCTAAGATCGACATCATGCGCCTTGAACGGCCCGCTTACATCTTCGCGATTGAAGCAGTCATAGACGACAGACCTTGGTATCACGATATCAAATGCTTCCTTCAGAAACAAGAGTACCCATCTGGGGCACTCAGAAAAGACAGGAAAACCCTCAGAAGATTGGCTGGAAACTTCTTCCTGAGCGGTGACACTCTTTATAAGAGAAATTTTGACATGGTCTTGCTCCGATGCGTCGACAGACCAGAAGCAGACATGCTCATGAAAGAAATTCATGAAGGATCCTTTGGCACTCATGCCAACGGACACACAATGGCGAGAAAAATTCTCAGGGCCGGGTACTATTGGTTGACCATGGAATCCGACTGCTACAAGTACATGAGGAGGTGTCACAAGTATACTCCGACAAAATTCATGTACCGCCATCACATCTCAAAGTTCTTTCTTCCCCGTGGCCTTTTTCCATATGGGGAATTGACATGATTGGTATGATTGAGCCCAAGGCTTCAAACGGACATTGGTTCATCCTGGTAGCCATTGATTATTTCACCAAGTGGGTCGAAGCAGCGTCATACGCCAATGTAACCCGACAAGTGGTTGTCCGATTTATCAAAAACAATATCATCTGCCGTTATGGTGTTCCAAGCGAGATCATTACTGATAATGGATCTAACTTAAACAATAAGATGATGAAGGAGTTGTGTTCAGAGTTCAAGATCGAACACCATAACTCATCTTCCTACCGACCCAAGATGAACGGAGCGGTAGAAGCGGCTAACAAGAACATCAAGAAGATTGTTCAAAAGATGGTTGTAACCTATAAAGATTGGCACGAAATGCTACCCTTTGCTCTTCACGGTTATCGAACATCTGTCCGCACTTCAACAGGGGCAACCCCTTTCTCTCTAGTATATAGCATGGAGGCAGTTCTCCCCATAGAAGTAGAGATCCCATCAATCCGGGTATTGATGGAAGCTAAGCTCACCGAAGCTGAATGGTGTCAAAGTCGACACGACGAACTGAACCTGATCGAAGAGAAGCGAATCACGGCACTATGCCACGGTCAGTTGTATCAACAGAGAATGAAAAGGGCGTTCGACAAAAAGGTCTGACCGCGTATCTTCAGAAAAGGAGACCTTGTGCTCAAGAAGATACAATCATTTCTCACTGATTCTCGGGGCAAATGGACCCCAAATTATGATGGCCCCTATGTGGTCACGAAAGCTTTCTCAGGCGGCGCCTTGAGATTTGCAACCATGGACGGAGAGGAATTTGCCTATCCCATGAATGTTGATGTAGTCAAGAAATACTTCGCCTAAAACTAAAAAAAAACATCTCGGTGGATTGAAAACCCGAAAGGGCGGTCCAGGCAAAAGTTAGAGACATGAAAAGAATCATCCCGATGGATTGGAAATCTCATAGTACAATCCAGGCAAAAATTAGGGATAATGGCAAGTAACTATGTTCAACAGAGGCAAGTCCCTCAGCAGCAGCAGTTACAGCATCCATCGGAGTAAAACTCCAGTCAAGGTCATCTTCGACAGAAGCTCAGGATGTCCCGAATTCAAAGTTGGTAGAAGGATAGTGATCGTTATGTTTCAACGTAGCCCTATTCCATGTAAATTACCATTTTCTAACTTTGTATATACTCTTTGGAATCACGCGTTTGGCTGATCTCCATCTTATCAATAAAATTTGAGCCCTTGTGCTTTTGTTTGTAATTCTTTACTTGTTTTAGCTTTACAGAATGACGTTGTTTAAACTTAATCAGCGATTCTTGAAATAAAACAAAAATAAATTTACTTGTTAAACATTTTCTGCTTTTAAATTAAAGATGGCATTTCTTTTGACTGTTGAACATCAGAAGAACATCGATCGCTTTTCTCGAAGTAAGAGAACTTTGAAGTGCAGAATCAAAGTACTCCTTCTAAGCCAGTGCGCCTGATCGAAGGATCAACTGTATCAGATGCGGTTTTCCCGTCTGATACCCTCGGCCGAGTTCTCATCTCCTAAGCTCGATCAACATAGCTCCCAACGGGACTATCTCTCCTAAGCAAGGTGGAATTGCTATTTTGAACCAACGGTACTTCTTCGCCCCGCGATGGCCGAGTATCCAATTGTGTTCATCCATTAGTCTGTATGTCGCGTCTGTTTTGTCAGCATATACATACGTACTTCATGCATTTTTTATTTGCATTTACATTTCATATTGCATCGTTATCACTCTAGCCGGTCTTGTCCCCTAGTGATAAACAGTTTTCTCAATCGAGTTTGTCAGTTCTTTCCTCATCAGGAGGTGTTGCGTCTGCACAATCTCGCCACCAGTGTATCTTTAGATCAGAGTCGGCACTTGGCCACTTTGATAACTTGAACCTCTGAAAAGCCAGAGAAAACTTTTAATAAACACCACTCTTCGCCATTGAAGATGATATCCTTGCTTTCCCGGATTAAGGAAAATCCACACAGAAAGCCTCGTGATTAGAGATTCGGCAGCACGCCAGTTTTGCTCCGAAAAACCACTGATGAGAAGGTCATTGGCACCTCAAAATTGGATCCCATCATATGGCATTTCTCCGGGAAGATCCCGAGAAAAGTATGATGTAATCCCAAACGAAAACAGTCTCTCAAGAGACTCGCTTTCCCCAGTAGAATCGACAAATGGCGTCTCCAACGGAGAAGTTTGTACAACTCTACAATTCAGACGAATGGGTTCCCCAGCAAGTCTGACATCAAATCTTTTCCCACTCAAATGGTGTCTCCCCAGGAAAATTCGGCGAGAAGTTTGAGGGAAAACCGCTACTAATAGCGTCCCTTGTCAATAAAGTGTATTGACAAAAGAAACTTAGACCAGTTCCTTGGTAGGAAACCAGGATCGAGGGGAAGTTTATTTCTGAAACTTAGACCAGTTCCTTGGTAGAAAACCAGGATCGAGGGGAAGTTCATATCAGAAACTAAGACCAGTTCCTTGGTAGGAAACCAGGATCGAGGGGAAGTTCATATTAGAAACTAAGACCAGTTCCTTGGTGGGAAACCAGGATCGAGGGGAAGTTTACCTTTTCTAAGCATCATTGCTTAGCTAAGAAGATGAATGCGTAAGCTACCATTCATAACCACCATCAAAATTTTGGGTATTCCGATATTTAATCCTCTTGCACCCCGAATGCCCGAATCCCTTCGTCATTCACACCTTCGGGTCCAAGAAGATTAAATAGGGGCATCTGTAATACCCCAAATTTTGACCACTTAGATTTCCCATCATTGTGAAAATCATCATCACAATATGGATGAACCATCATGCTTCATCAGTCTCCCCAAAGATGGGTGAGCATCCAATACAATCAAAATTAGGGTTTCAAGCCCTCTCTGAGTGCTTAGACAAAGGATCAATCAAGGAATGACATGATCTTCAACTTGTCTAATCTCTCAAACATCCTCAAAGGATCAAAAGGACTCCTACTTCAAGGATTAAGCACAAAGTTGCTCCCTTCTAGGTGGATCAAGTCTCAAGATCGACAGTGTCACCAAATTAGGGTTTTGGTCGACCAGGGCCTCCAGATGGAAATTTTCATCTAGGCACAAGGCAATGATCCAAAACATAACCTAATATACTTCATGGAACCTCATGAACCCATGCATCAAGTCAATTTTGCCTCAGGGGATGCATTCATCAAAAATCAGGAATTAGGGTTTCTTGACCTAATTCACCCCTAAGTTGACTTTTAGGGCAAACCATGAGCCAATACCTCAAGAGAGGGTTTGAGGGTCTCTAATATACCATATTGATCCATTTGGAACAATGGATTGATCCAAGAAGTTTGAGCAATAAGTCTCAATTTCATCTGCACCACAATTAGGGTTTTAAGAGAAAAGTCAACTGTAATTTTGACTTTTGACCAGGACATGCTCCCAAACCCTAATACATGATTGTATATACCCTATGACACCCATGGAACATGTCCATCAAGTTTGATTTAGGTCAATGACATGATTTCCTGAAGAATTGCACAGTTTGGAATTCATCTGATAAAAAGTCAACTGTGCACAAAAGTCAACTTTGACTTTTTGAGATTTTTCACCAAAATGGATTTTTAACCCTAAAATGATGTTAATGTGTGATTTGAATCATCATTCTTCAAGAAAAATCAAGAAAAGTGAGATAACTTGTAAAAGGGGTAACCATAAAACTTAGAAATTTTTCTAAGTTAAAAATAAAGTGGCAAAGGTACCAACTTTGGAGGACCGTAACTCCTAAACCACAAGGCCATTTTTTCTCATACAAAGATGGATTTGTAGCCCTCATTATCACCTACAAAAACTTCAACTACAAGTCATTCCAATTCATTAAGGATTTTGAGTTATGAAGTGATCAAAGTGGCTGAAAAGTGAAAATGTCACTTTTTCCAACACTTAGTGAAATTTTCACTAAGTCAGATTCTGCCTCACTTTTTGCCAAATGTAGGGGGATTTTTCACTTGGAATCAAAAGAGATCAAAACCAAACTTGTTCAAACAGTTGTTGTATCATGTAAGAGCTTTCCAAAATGGCCAAGAACATTTCCAAATTCAACCTACACCATGAGATACAACATTGCCAAGTTGCCTTGCTGAAATCTGTCAAGGCAAGGCAGAATTTGCAACTTTGGTCGATTTACCAAAATCAGCCAAATTCAATTGCTCCTATCCACTTGGACACCTCAGAGGATTGAATCTAAAGGGGACAATCACTGAGCCAAGCCTCCAAAGTCCATGGAACAAGAAATAGCATGTTGAACCTAGAATGGTCAAAATAGGGACAAGACTTCAAATTTGGAATGAGGCATTCAATGGAACCATCAAGGTGGCATGGACTGAGCCATTCTCATCTGAAATCAGTCAAGACTTATCCAAGACCAAGGGAACCAAAGCTCTGTGCCCTAACCTCTAGTCAATGGCTAGAGGAGACTTGGATTTTCATTTGCCAACATTGGCCAAACCTACGTACCAGCTGCCATGCACTATTCCTTGCAAAACAAACTTGCTCTACTAAAAATAGAGCTCAATTGTGGTCAGTTTGAGTACACCAAAGCCATCTAACAGATGCTTTCCTCAAAATCTCTTCTTTCACTCCAATTTTGCCTTCTAAGGCAAGTCACTATCGGTTTTGAGTTTGAGAGCAATTCCAATCAAACCAATCACTCACACACCTCACATACATCACATATGAGCTGATCAAACACTTATATTACTTCTGAAACATCAATTTCACAAAATCACCAGCTGATTGCTCAAGGTTTTAACCAAAGTGCAGCTGAGGTACCACAAAATGATCCAGCCAATTTCAATCAAGTCCATACATCCAAACACAATCCATAGGGTGTAGGGAAGCTGTTCAGACCATCACCACTCATCTGTAACACCTCCAAATCAAAAATCACTTTGAACTTGCTGTCATGGCCTAGAGGTAAGCACATACTTGGTCATCTCTCAATCTATGCATATTTCCTCGCACAATAATTTGGCCATATGTTCATAATCATGCATGGAATGTTTTCCCTCAATTAATTGCATTGTTTGAATCGTGTATCAAAAATCCTAGCCTTCATGCAGAAATTAGGGTTCTTGAGGTCTCTTCGTGATTTCTTGTTGTATGTTTAATTTAAATGAAATTAAAGTACATAGACATGATCGTGAGGTTGAGACGAGCATAATGATATGTAGATTGCATGATATGATTACGTATTCATGGAGATTGGATAGAAAATGCAAATCTGAGAAACCAAGAACACGCGCGTGTTCTTCAGCTTGTTCTTGGCGCCATTTTTAGAAATTCAAATATTTGAATTTTGTGATTTTGTTTAATTGATTCAAAAATTAATTTCTCTCTGAGTTTTAATGATTTTGAGTTGATTCTTTTTTTAATAATTCACAAAAATGTTAAAATATTTTATTTTCACAAAACATCCCAAAAATATTATTTATTTCATATAATTGATATTTTTGTAAAGAATTAATATTTTGATTGTTTTTGGCATTTTAAATATTTTTTCTACATTGATTTTGCAACTTTTAATGCTTTCTAATTATTTTATAGGTCAATACTTAATTTTTGAAGCATTAATCCAAGATCACAATTTGTTTTCCATGTGTTAAACAATTTTTGATCATTTTAATTGAATTTTTATTCAATTAAATACATTTTGAAAACAAATTAGGGTTTTGGATTAATTCAACCCTCATAAATCATTTTCAAAACTTTTTGGGCCTCTTGAGAGAGTGTAAGATCCATCCCCCCTTGTACAAAAACATTTTGGGCCCCACTCATTGTATAAGTCCCTCTGTACAAGTAAACGGCGCGATCGTCGCCCGTTTAAAAATAAAAATCATCTGGGCCTCTCCTTGAGCTATAAGACCCATTCATAACGCTTTGGGCCTCTATTAGAGTGTAAGACCCAATCCCCCTTTTAACCAAAACCTTTTGGGCCTCACTTATTGTATAAGTCCCTCTGCGTTAAAAGAAAACCTCGGCGCGATCGCCATTTTTAAACGAAAAATCGTTTGGGCCTACCCTCGTGTTATAAGCCCCACTCTTTTCTTTAAACCTTTTTGGGCCTCTTGAGAGAGTGTAAGACCCATCCCTTTGTATAGAAAACCTTTTTCGGGCCTCAGTCACTTGTATAAGTCCCTCTGTACAAATTCAAACAGTGCGCTCACTGATAAAACCCTGGGCCTCTCCTTAAGCTGTAAGTCCTAAATCTTTCTTTTTCAAAGCACTTTCTCCTTTGATTTTGAATATACTGTTGTTTTCAATCTTTCTTTGTTGAACAACTAACCAAACAACATGGAAGCTCTACAATCGAGTAAGTGTTTATACGCTTTCGTTTACTGCTTTCATATTATAAACTGTATTGTGGGGTTGTTTCACTGTAACTCTCCTTTCACAAACTCATATATATATATAACTGTATTGTGGGGCTGCTCACTGTAAGTCTCCTTTCATAAACTCATATCTACTGTGTAATAATAGTATAGATATTTCGAGTTTCCCCGGCAACTACGTCTAGAACTAGGTGACGTCGTTTCATTTATTCGTAGAAATAGATGCCTAGATCCCCAATAGGAGCACCAGATACGTCTTCTCTTCGGCTGTCCTCCTTAGGAATCGTCAAGAAGCTCTACTCCCCAAGATGAATGTATTCTCCGTGAATGGCATCTTTGAGTTTCTTCCAAATTCTCGAACTTTCCTGACTTGATCTATTCCTTGTGAATAGCTTGCCATGAATGTCTCGGGGTTTGGGTACCCACTACGGTCATAATCTTGGACCTTAACTAAGGAACCCTCTTTAAAGGTTAAAAATCGCTGGATAGTAAACCTCGCACGTTTACCAGTGGTTTTTATCTTTAAAAGAGTTATCTCTCCTAATGGAAAGGAGATGATAGACCCACGGGCTTCTTAAAAGCATCGGCCTCCTCTTGGGCATTATTCAAGGACACTACGGCTTCTTAGAAGTATTCACAGCCTCCTCTTAGGCTTCGTATAATGATCTCTTCCTCCGGGAATGATAGCCTCCTCTTGGGCTTCGTACAAGGACCCGTCGGCTTCTTAAAAGTTTCCAGCCTCCTCTTGGGCTTTGTACAAATTGTCCCGACGACCTCCTAGAGGTATAGGAACAGAACCTAGTCATCCTCATAGAACAGTCCTTTCATAGAGTCTACTACTGTTTCTCAAAGCATAGTACAAAAGAAAAAAACTATAGACTTGGACAGTCTAATCTCCTTGAGTCTCAAAGACATTCTCAAGTGACCCCCTTCGTTAAATAGGAAGGAAACCCGCAGACTCGGACAGTCTCAATACCCTTTGGATTTCCAGTTTCCCCAAAGAAGACGAAACAACCCCGATCCTCAGATCTAACCCATGAGTACAGTGATGTTCATATAAGAACTGATTTTCTCTTTCAAAATCAGTATACTGGACCTGTCACTTAACTGACACAGTAACCTTAGCCTTCTCTTGGGCTTTGTACAATGATTCTCCCCAGCGGAGTCAAACAACGTTTTAGCCTCTCTCTCGGGCTTTGTACGAGACACATAAGAGACTCCCTCGTTGAGTCAATCACCTTTTCGCCTCCATCTCGGGCTTTATACGAGATACAAAAAGGTTCTTTTTTTGAGCCGAACAAACTTTAGCCTCCATCTCAGGCTTCGTACGAGATACAAAAACACTCTCTTGTTGAGTATAAAAGATTCTCTTGTTGAGTCAACCCTTTTAGCCTCTCTCTCGGGCTTTATACGAGACACCAAAAGACTTCATCGTCAAGTCAAAACCTTCTCGCCTCTCTCTCGGGCTTTGTACGAGATACAATTAGCCTCCTCTTAGGCTTTATATAAGAAAACCACTGGTTAATCCAATTAACCTTTTAGCATCAAAGCTGTACCTCGTTCACAATACACAAACATCAACAACTCATTTCCCATCATCTAATCGCTGTAAGCGGCAAGCCTCTGGATCATCTATATCCACGCCACTGTCCATCTTTTAACATGAGAAATTCCTAAGGAAAGATAGCATTGCTCTACACTGAGTTAAAGTCTTCTCCTTCAGGTTAAAACCCTTTCTTCGGAAATTATGGCATTGCTCGGATCCGCGTATCCCAGTTAAAGTAATTCTCCTTCTCCCCTCTTTAGAGATGACAAATTCTCTCTAAAGTCGAGACCTTTTAGCTTCACGTCTTGGGCTTTGAACAAGACATAAATAGACCCTTCAGCTTCACATCTTGGGCTTTGAACAAGATACAAATCACCTTTCGCTTCACGTCTTGGGCTTTGAACAAGACACCAAAAACCAATTTCCTCCCATAGAATAGGAGGAACTACGAACGCTCTGATTTCCATGTTTCAGTAAACGGGAATACGTAGGCATAAGATCGAAAGAAAAGATCTTAGCAAGCGCAATAAACAAAAAAACCAAATCCCATCAATCAAAAGCAGTAATTCAAAAGCATCAATCCTAACATCCTAATCCTTGTTCCCCGACAGAAACCTTCTGCCCAGGTAAAAAAGAAAGGAAACAGTATTAGCGAAAACACAAATAACCAGTACAAAGGCCCCCCACATTGATAGCATTCGTAACCTAACAGACCGCTGTTTAAACTCAGTATGCAAGCAGGGTTAATTGGAGACATCTATTTCCCTTCCTTATTCAGCTCACAATAGGATAAAAAATGAATCGACCTGTAGTCAAAGCTCAAACCGCAGAGAGCGACCAGCGCTTAAGAACCACGTCCAAAATCGCTCGCTACACATTTGCTGTAGCAATTCAAGTAATTCCGTGAAACTTTTATCCGACCATCCATTTTTTGCCTTCAGATTAAACAACTTTAACACCGCCGACAATCGTGTGAACTCTGTGCATCCCTTATATAAAGGGGTGTCTTTATCACGACATAAATTATCATAAATATGAGCATTCATAATAGAAGATTCCCCAATATCACGGAACATATCCTCTAGGTGATCTTCCATATATTCATCTTCCTCCACTCTTTGACTTTGTGACGCCCGGCTTTCCTTATTATCCACCTCACAAAGCCACGTCCATATTATATAATTTTGACATATACCATCACAACAAAGGTGGTTGTGTATTTCTTTCTTTGTACCCTTTTGATATTAGCGCAAACAACACAAGGACAATAAAAGATACCATCATTGCCGGGAAGATGTTTATCGGCATATTCAAGGAATTCACAAACTCTGTTCTCATAAACCGGATCTAATCTATTGGCTTTCATCCAACTACGATTCATTACAACTTCTGAAATTTATACATGTATAATAATGTGAATGACACACCAAAATCTAATCCAAAAACTCAAGCATATGCATATACAATATGAACAAAGAAAAAATCAATGAAGATGTACTCTCATACTAAACGTAAAGCATATGAAACATCTCATTCTGACTTGAGCATATACAATATGAACAAAGAAAAAAGGAATGAAGATGTTGAAGAGAACCTTACTTCGAATCTGAAGAAGCAAATGAATGATGAAGACGGTCAATATTTGAGCATAAACCAAGAAAAAAGGAATGAAGATGTTGAAGAGAACCTTACTTCGAAGCTGAAGAAGAAAATGAATGATGAAGACGGTCAATATTTGAGCATAAACCAAGAAAAAAGGAATGAAGATGTTGAAGAGAACCTTACTTCGAAGCTGAAGAAGCAAATGAATGATGAAGACGGTCAATATTTGAGCATAAACCAAGAAAAAAGGAATGAAGATGTTGAAGAGAACCTTACTTCGAAGCTGAAGAAGAAAATAAATGATGAAGACGGTCAATATTTGAGCATAAACTAAGAAAAAAGGAATGAAGATGTTGAAGAGTACCTTATTTGAGAAATATTTGAGCTCCAAATGAATGGATATGAAGAGGGTAAAGGTTAGGGCGTCTCTGGCTCACTTGTTTGATTAGGGCGTCTGATGAAAGAAATACATAATAAGTTTTGTTTTAATTTATCAGTAAACCTTTTAATCTCGGTTGGAAAAACAAACCGTCGTGGAATCTTAAGTGACACACGCTAAATGTATCCTAAAAAAAGGAAAAAATATGTTGCAGGGAATCGAAGCTTGTTACATTTCATTTATTACTACGGTTGTTTATCTTAGCCGTTGTAAAATAATTTACAATTTATTTTTAAAATAATGGACTTAATTGTCACACGCTAAATGTACTCTAAAAAATGGAAAAAATTGTAGTTGTAGGGAATCGAAGCTAGATACATTTTATTTATTACTACGATGGTTTCACTCAACCGTCATTAAATGACTTAGCTTTTACATGGGCGAGAAATTTTTAACCTGTTACAACGGCATAAAAGGATGCGTTGTAAGTCTGGCGTTGTTGTTTTAGCGTTTTGTAGTAGTGCATCGTTAAATCTTGGGCCTCTCCTTGAGCTGTAAGCCCCAACAATCTTTTCAAAGCACTTTCTCCTTTGATTTTGAATTCAAATATATGTTGTTATCAAAACATTCTTTAGTTTCTTTGTTGAACAACTAATAAAACAACATGGAAGCTCTACAACGGGTAAGTGTTTATCCGCTTTCATTTACCGCTTTCATATATATATATATATATATATATATATATATATATATATATATATATATATATATATATATATATATATATATATAATTGTATTGTGGGGTTGTTTCACTGTAAGTCTTCTTTCACATCCTTTTAAATACTCGTCATATATCCACTGTATATATACTAGTATAGTTATTTAGAGTTTTCCCCGGAAACTACGTCTAGAACTAGGTAAAGCCTGTTGGTCACTCTCGAATACAAACAAAACTAGGTCCCCATAGGATTCCAGATACAGTCTTCCATTCTCTTGGGGTTAAACAATATGGAACAAAGTGAAAAGCAGTATTCTCGGTGAACCTTTTCTCAGACTGTCACCCTTAGAAATTGTCATAGAAACTCTACTCCCCGAAGTTGATCTATTCTCTGTGAATAACATCTCTTGAGTTTCTTCCAAATTCTCGAACTTTCCTGGAATGATCTCTTCTCTGTGAATTACATTTCTTGAACTTCTCTTGGTTTGGGGACCCACAGGCTTCCTAAAAGCATCCCCGCCTCCTCTTGGGCGTTATACAAGGACCCTTCGGCTTCTTAAAAGCTTTCATGCCTTCTCTTGGGCTTCGTACAAGGACCTTCACGACCTCCTAAAGGTATAGGACAGAAATTAGTCATCCTTCGTTAGAGCTGTCTTTCTAAAAAGAGTCAAAACCTTCAGACCAATTTTAGGGTTGATACTCATCCCTTAAATGAGTTGACATCCTCTTGGGTATCATAAAAAAGATAAAACTCTACCAGTAAACTTGGACAGTCTAATTCCCTTTGAGTGCCAAAGACATTCTCAAGTCCCTTTCAAACATAGGAGAAACCCCAGATTCTGGATTAATCTCCAGCCGAGTTAGAACTTTGTGGGTTCTAAAACCCCGTCCTTCTCCCAAAACTCCCCAACCCGGGCCAGATAACACTATCTCAAACCAGAGCCTCAAGGTTTCTGATCTATCAATTCCTTTTGCATTCCCTTGCAAGGATTGATTCCCTTCTTGGACATGCCTCGGGATCTCAAGAATCCCCGGCAAAAGTATAGCCTCCTCTTAGGCTTTGTATAATGATCCTTCCTCAGCGAAGTCAGCCTCCTCTTGGGCTTTGTACAATGATTCCCCCTAGCAGATTTAACCTTTTCAGACTCTCTTGTTGAGTCCATCACTTTTCAAGACTCTCTTGTTGAGTCACTTTCCTTTAAGCCTCTATCTCAGGCTTCGTACGAGATAGCAAATCACTCTCTTGTTGAGTATAAAAGACTCTCTTGTAGAGTCAACCTTTTTAGCCTCCGTCTTGGGCTTCGTATAAGACAGATAAAAGTACTCTCTTGTTGAGTCAAACCTTTTTAGCCTCCGTCTTGGGCTTCGTACAAGACATATAAAAACACTCTCTTGTTGAGTCAGTCACTTATTAGTACTCTCTTGTTGAGTCAACCCTTTTAGCCTCTATGTCGGGCTTCGTACGAGATAAATAATAAACACCCTCTTGTTGGGTCAATAACCTCTTCTTAGGCTTTGTATAGAGAAATCCCCGGTTGAGTCAATCAACCTTTTAGCATCAAACTTATGCTTTAATCAAGGCATACGAACATCAACAGTTCCTCTTTAGAGATGACAAGTTCTCTCTCAGTCAAACCTTTTAGCTTCAATCTTGGGCTTTGAACAAGACACAAAAAACCCCTTCAGCTTCATATCTTGGGCTTTGAACAAGATACAAATCACTTTTAGCTTCAATCTTGGGCTTTGAACAAGACACCAAAACATCTTTTTCCTCCCTTAAAATAGGAGGGAACTACGATCGCTCTGATTTCCCTGTTTCGTTAAACGGGAATATGTAGGCATAAGATTGCGAAATCTTAGCGAGCATATTAATCAAAAACTCAAAGTCCAGTACCTCCGTCAATCAACCAAAAGCATCAGATCTAACACCTTACCAAAAGCCTCACAAATATTCCAGACACTGTATTCTTAAGCAAAATAACCTAAGACAGACCCCCCTTTTTTATAGCATAAGTAAACCAACAATCATCTGTTTAAACTCAGTATGCAAGCAGGGTTAATTGGAGACATCTATTTCCCTTCCTTAATCAGCTTCACAGGATAAAAAATGAATCAAACTGTAGTACCAAAGCGATAGTGATTCGAAACCACAAAAATCACGCTACAGAAGAATGGTGACCACAGTGGGAGGCATTTCTTTCTCACAGTCTTAGGTAGAAAGCCTTAAGTTCACAAAGTACCACAGAAATGGCAACTCTGCTGGGGATTCATTGTCTGTATAGGATCATAGGACTAGAGGTCTAGGATGTTAGGACAAATATATATACTGCTTTTCCTAATTGATACCCGTGTTTATTTTTCTGCTAATGGGAATGCGTGAGATGCCGCATCTGGAAAGATTGAGTATACACCTAAGATAAGTGATGGCACTAGGCAGGTAATCTTACAGGGAGTGACTCCCAAATAAGAGGTCCTGGTCGACCATCGAATTAGTGGAGATGCCCTTTGTGGATTCAATGCCTATACGACTTCGGGTGTTGAAAGCAGATTGTTCGATTGGGTTATCTAAGAAGCTGAGGATTTTAGTAGACTGAAACCATTTTGTAGTGCGGAAGCTATCGAAAATAGTTGTCACGCGATACTACCCTCATTTGAGATTACTCTAGGATGCTACAGCTCGCTTGGTGATCCGCTTGCTGTCTTTATCCCAAGAAGGGTCAGTGATTTTGAGGACAAGTACAAAAATCACCAGTATAAACCTTTGGGGATGAGTAGAGCCTTGACTTCATGACACTGACCCTTTGACCCATGTTTTTTCTATGTTTTTGTGTGCTGCATTTATACATTTATTTAAAAAACATTAAAACAAAGAAAAATTTTCTCTTCTAGTCTCTCCTTTTTCAAATTAAACTAAGACAATGATTGCAAATGTCAGAGAAAGAGATTGCGTTATGGATTTCGGTAGAAGGAGGACTCACAAGTACACCTTCAAAGTTCCAAAACTAGAGGATTTAAGAGGGTTGGCAAGGATGATCACCAACCCTGAGGCTTTCAGAGCTAAGTATGGAGGACTCCTGTCTCTGTTAAGGGTCCATGTAATTGAGGGAATCATGTCCATGCTAATCCAGTTCTACGATCCGGTTTATCACTATTTCACATTCCCGGATTATCAGCTAGCACCAACATTGGAGGAGTACTCTCACCTGACTGATTTAGCTGTCACTGATCAAGCTCCCTTTTCTGGACTGGAAGAAATTCCAAAAGATCAAACCATTAAAAGGGCAATTTATTTGGACGAGTCAGAAGTTAAGACTCACATGATCATTAAGGGTGGTATCCAGGGTTTGCCAGCCTAGTTCTTGATAAAGAAAGCTCTGTACTTTGCTAGTATATGGAACGTAGCCGCTTTCGAAAGCATCTTTGTTTTGCTCACCTACGGGTTATTTCTGTTTCCCAACATTGATAACTTCGTTGATATCAATGCCATTAAGATTTTTCTAATTGGAAACCCTGTACCTACCTTGCTCGCAGATGCTTATCATTCGGTACACTTGAGGAATTTGTACAGCAGAGGAATGATCACATGCTGTGTACCCCTGTTATACAAATGGTTCATTTCCCATTTTCCAAAGTCTGCTGCATTTTGGGATCAAAAGAGTACTTTACGTTGGTCGCAGAGAATCATATATCTTACCAACTCTGACATCGATTGGTACAATCGAATCTATGATGGGATCAGAATCATTGACCCTTGTGGAAACTTCCCAAATGTATCCCTCATAGGAACTAAGGGAGGAATCAACTATCATCCAATTTCAGTTCGTCGTCAACTCGGATACCCAATGAGGCATGTCCCGCGTAATGCTCATCTGGAAGGTCTTTTCTTCAAGGAAGGAGAAAATGACAGAGCACTAAAGACAGAAATAGTGCATGCCTGGAAACATGTTCATAGAAAAGGATGAGAGTCTCTAGGAAAACCAGAGTGTGTCTCTGTGGAACCTTATCTCCACTGGGTACAAACTAGAGCTCTCAATCTGAGGATGCCTTACCCTCGTCAAGAAGTTCTTTCATTAAGGGACCCTGTCCTTTATTTTAGGTCTGATATGGAAAAGCTTCAGGTTACTCTCAACAAAGTTAAACAGGAGAAGAAGTCTTGGAAAAACAAGTACCGTATTCTCAATGTGGAGTGTAAGAAAATACAGCAACTATTGAAAAATAAAGATGCTCTGATCGAGATTTTAGAGCAACATGCTGTAGAGAATCGAGAAGACCAAAGGAATTTGCTCGCTCCTTTCACTTGGCAAAGGAATGACAACCCGACAACGGTTTAAGAGCCCCGGTCAAAGAAAAGGAAAGTACCAGAACCAGCATCTGAGCCCTCCTCAGAGAGGACTCAGGATCCATTAGCTTAGAGATTTCCTTTTACAGCTCTATGTAAATTACTGTATTTCCATTTCCGCAATCTTTGAATTTAATAAAACGGGGTTTCCCCACTGTTTGATATTTGCAATCCAAATTGTCAAAGTTTATTTTGATTAAACAAAAAAATAATTAATATAATCATTGCATATCATTCATCATTCTCGCGTAAACGCATTCTTCTTCCCTGCGAATCTCACATTTGTGTCTTGATTCTAGCGTCAAACTGTCTCATTCGTACAATACTCGGGCCAACATTCAGAAGAAAATGGATATTCTCGAGGAAGAGAACAGAGAGCTGAGAGAAGAAATCGACGCTCTGAGGGAGGATCTGAGAAAACTTCATGGTGACATGCAAGCTTTGGCAACATCTCAGAGGCAACAACAACAGACTGTGATCTCAGAGATCACACCGATGCCCATAGTGGAAAATTATGACCCTCGGTATACCATGCCTAAAGATCGTCCCTGGGCCATGCCACACAACTATATCCCGGAAGGATATATTCCGCCAATCACTGAAGATACAGAAACTGCAACAGGAACCGCTGGGCCTAAAGGTTACAAACTTTGGGAAAGCGAGGATGCCAGAGGTATGACAACAACTCCTGAAGGTTACAAACTTCGGGAGGCACCAAGAGTCACAGCCATGATGACTATACCACCATCCGTGGTACACACTGTCCCGGAAGGATAGATTTCACAGATACCTTCTGGTGGAAACGAAAGTATGGATAATAGAATGAAAGAGTTCCAGGAACAATTCCTAGAAATGCAGAAAGAACTGCATGCCATTCGCGGTCAGGATTTATTTGGAAAAGATGCCGCAGACCTTTGTTTGGTCCCCAATGTGAAAGTTCCGCACAATTTCAAAGTGCCCAAATTTGAAAAGTACAAGGGTAACTCTTACCCTCAAAGCCATTTGGTGATGTACGCTCAGAGGATGTCAACATAGACAGAGAACCACCAGCTACTGATCCATTATTTTCAAGATAGTTTAACCGGTGCCACACTCAAATGGTACATGGGTTTAAACCTCACTAAGATCACTACTTTCATAGATCTCGACGTTGCCTTCGTTCAACAATATAAGTATAACCTAGACATGGCACCGGACAGAGATCAACTCAGAGCCATGTCGCAGAAGGACAAGGAAACCTTTAAGGAATATGCTCAGAGATGGCGTGAAATTGCCACCCAGATTTGTCCACCTCTTGAGGAAAAAGAGATGACCAAGATCTTCTTAAAAACCTTGAGCTCATTTTACTATGACAGAATGGTCGCCAGTGCGCCCAGTGACTTCACCGAGATGGTGGGCATGGGAGTTCGTCTTGAGGAAACCGTCCGAGAAGGACGTTTAGTTAAAGACGCTGGATCATCAAGTAGTACAAAACGATACGGTAATGCTCTCCCTAAGAAAAAAGAGCAGGATATTTGGAATATCTCTCTCGGAAAGCAATGGCGACGATACCAGCCAGTAACAGCTGTAACTTCTGCTATCAACCCTGCGCCTATTCCAACATATCAACCTCAGGTTGCGCAAAGCCAACCGAATCAACAACAATATCAGCAAAGGGCACAACCGCCTCTTCAGCAGGCTCGTCCTCAGTACAACAACATCCGTACAACGCGGCCGCCAGGGTTCGACCCTATACCGATGTTGTACGCAGAATTGTTTCCAATCTTACTGGTTAAGGGACACGTCCAAACCAGGTCTCCTTTTACAGTACCGGAGAATCCATCTTTTTGGTTTAAAGCGGATCAAACTTGCCCTTACCATCAAGGAGGACCAGGGCATAACATAGAAAACTGTCTCAGTTTCAAATCCGACATACAAAAGCTTGTTAGGAGCGGGGTCTTATCTTTCAAAGATACGAATCCGAATGTTCTCACAAACCCGTTGCCTCAACACGAGAAAGATGCAGTAAATTTGATAGAAGGAGAGTCTAACAACAGCTATCAAATTCATGATGTATTCTTATTGAGGACCAATCTGGTCAAGATACGTCGCAGACAGAGCGGGTATGGCCATATACCACCTCACAATTATCACCAGTGTGATATCTGCTCTAAAGACAATCAAGGATGTTTTGTGGTGCAAACAGCTCTACAAGAACAATTGGATCTCGGGTGGATCCAAGAGCATTGAGTTCGTGGAGTTAACATGACTTATGAAAATTCCAATATCATTCAGAACCACGACATCCGTGCGATGAATGTCAACTTAGTGGCAATGCACTCAAGGCAAATCCAGTATCATAATCTGCCGCGGCACGATTACAATTCCTGTCTGATTTACTGGGTAAACAATCAGGGATGCTCTTTTATACAAGAGGCCCTCCAGCGTTAGATGGATCTTGGATGGATCCAGGACTACCATGATAAAAATCCTTATCAGATCAACATGATTCAGATCTTCGATATTCGCTTGATGAATACCAGCTTGGTAGAATTACACGCTAAGCAAGTCCAGCTCGGTTTTCTGACTTCACATGAGTATCAGAACTGTACAGTATGATGTGAGAGTGACCAAGGATGTGCTCTCGTTCAGAGAACTTTGCAACACTTGTTAAATAATTGGTGGCTTCCGATTTATCTAGACGAAGACACGCAACAAGTCAGCATGATTAATGGGAACCCTACTAGGCATCAAAGTCAGGACATTCGATTCATGGAAACAGGCCTAGTGAGGTTACACTGCATTCAGAGTGGACGTGGCCAGGTGCCCCTACATAACTACGAGCCCTGTAGAGTCTGCTCGAAGAATAACCAAGGATGCTACCTCGTGCGAGCTGCCCTTCAGAGTCAGTTGGACCGCGAAGAGATTCAACCATGTCCAGTTTCGGGGTCCATCAACTTGATGCCCGACTACTTCGTAGATCAAATCAAAGATGTTGTTGTAATCTCTGATCCTGAGAGGACCAAGGATGTTTGTACCATCATCCCTCTGCTCAACGAATCAAATGTTCTTAACCAGGAACTGATTGAAGTTACTTACGACAGTCAGAGAAATCAGAAGGCTCCTGTAGTTATCTATTTGCCGGGACCAGTGTCGTACAAGTCTGATAAGGCTATCCCTTACAAATACGGTGCAACAATAGTTGAGAATGGAAAGGAAATTCCATTACTCTCCGTCGTGAATATTTCAGACATCAGTCGAGTATCACGGAGCGGTCGAATCTTCAACAGAGGAGTTGGAGAACCTAACAGAGAAAAGGAACTTCAGACAGAAGCTCCCAATCCACCAGTCGGTCAATCTAGTGATCCCGACCTTTCAAAGAATGATGATGAGATGCTGAAGCTCATCCAAAGGAGTGAATACAACATTGTTGATCAGCTGTTACAAACTCCTTCAAAGATCTATGTGTTATCACTTTTACTCAGTTCCGAAGCCCACAGAGAGGCTCTACAGAAAGTCTTAGAACAGGCCTTTATGGAACAGGATATGTCAATAAGACAATTCGACAGCATCATCTCCAACATCACTTCCTGCAACAACTTGGGATTTAGTGATGAGGAATTTATAGAAAAAGGCAAAAGTCACAACATGGCGCTCAATATCACAGTTAACTGCCAGGACGATGCCTTAGCCAGCAAACTGGTAGATACTGGATCGGCTCTCAACGTTATGCCGAAGTCCACTTTAATGTGACTATCATTCAAAGGATCTCCGATGAGAGGCAGTGAGGTCGTCGTCAAAGCATTTGACGGATCCCAAAAAAAAGTTATCGGCGAAGTCGACCTTCCCATAACTATCGGTCCTCACACTTTCCAAGTCACTTTCCAGGTCATGGATATCCGAGCAATATACAGTGGTTTGTTGGGAAGACCTTAGATACACCAGGCTGGGGCAGTCACTTTGACACTTCACCAGAAGCTGAAGTTCGTCAAGAATGACCAACTCGTCACAGTTTATGGAGAACAAGCCTTGATCGTGAGTAACCTTTCATTATCCACTTATGTAGAACCCGAGGAAGTTGTTGGAACTCAGTTCCAGGAACTTTTGGTGAGCAATGAGAATCAATTAGAGAGGGGAACATCGATCTCCTCGTACAAAGATGCTCTCGAGGTGATCAAAAGTAACAATGCAAAGGGATGGGGACAACTTGTCATTCCTACTGACAATAAAACAAAGAATGGTCTTAGTTTTTTTGCAACCTGTACCCAGACTGCTACTAACGATGAAAGTTTTCATTCCATTCAGGACTTCTTCCATAGTGGAGGTTTCCTTCACCCAGTATCTCAAGAAGTACATACCATCAACGAGGGAGATCCCTCTGATACAGATGAAGAGTGGAAGTCCTATCTTAACGAGGACGGTTATATGTCTCAGGAAGCAGTGCCTACGCCCTTTTGCTATCCCGCACAGAGTCCGAGATTTATACCAAGGTCAGACGTCAAAATGACATACGGAGATTGTGATCCAGAAGGATGCCGTGCTCCACCAAACTCATTAGAGGAGGACACTCTGATGAAAGACAACTTTGACCATGACTATTATGGCCCGATGGATGGCCTGCCTATCTGGCAGCCGTACCCAGGAGACTCGGGGCAAGAAAAGCAGCCGAACAATGAAAATCAACTGAGCATCATTGAAAAGAATACCTGCGTCCCCACCATGTCATGGGATCAACACACAAGGCATTCAGAAAATATCCAGCACGACGATGAATTCGTAAAGCTTGCAGGACTAGAATTGATCAACTCTGCTTTTCCCGAGGTCAACGTCATCGAGAGAGATGACTCCTCCAGTTCCTAAGAAGTGTGGGACACCTTAGGACAACCAAGCGGCAAGTTCGACTTCTTGGTCAATTACACTGCTCCTAAAAGCTCTCGTATCAGGCTCGAAGACATCCATCCAATTGGATGGGGAGATTTACCTGAGAGCACAAATAATATGCAAAATACAACAGAGGAATCCTCCTACGACAACTCTGCCTGGGAGACAGATTCCAATGATCCTGCTCCAACAGAAATCAGCGTTATTTCTGAAGACAAATGAAGGAAGGTACCAGACTTTGTGATTCACCGAGGAGTTTGCCGCCAATGGGTTGCAGTCGATGTTCCGAAGATTGTTCATAAGTCAAAGTAATAGTCGTCTTTGTTTTAACCTTTCACCTTGCCTAGGTGAAACAGATGTTTTGATAAGGCTCACCTTTTGTAAATGTCCCTCTTCGCTTTGCCCAAAGCGACAGAGTTTTGTTTTATAGGGTTGTAGTTTCAAGAATCGACAAGTTCATAAATAAAATAACGTCATTATGTAATTTCCGCATTAATTGTTGTTTTCTCTTTTCGCTTTTTCAGAAAATGGTAATCCTAAAAAACAATTCAAATAATAAAAACAAGCAGTTTATCAAAAAACTTACACTAGACACACTCTTATATTCTCTCTATCTCTTCTAAAAACAAATCATAACGTCGTGCAGATTGCTTGTTTTAAACCCCATTGAAACATACGATCCAATGCCATCTCCCAACTTTGAATTCCAGGTATTTGAGGCTGAAGAAGAAGATGACGACGAAATTCCAGAAGAGATCTCCCGACTACTCAGACAAGAGGAAAGGTCTATCGAACCTCACAAAGAGCCATTGGAAATGGTCAACTTGGGTTCAGAAGAAGAGAGAAAAGAAGTCAAGATTGGGGCACTACTCAGTCCAACTGTCAAAGAAAATTTGATAAAGCTTCTCAAAGAGTTTCCCGGTGTATTTGCTTGGTCCTATCAGGACATGCCAGGGTTGGATACCAGCATCGTGGAACATCATCTACCGTTGAGATCAGAATGTCCGCCGGTAAAATAGAGGTTGAGAAGAACTCACCCAGACATGGCCGTCAAAATGAAAGAGGAAGTACATAAACAGATTGACGCGGGTTTCCTCGCCACATCACAATATCCTCAATGGTTAGCCAACATAGTACCAGTTCTGAAAAAGGACGGAAAGGTCAGAATGTGTGTGGATTACTGAGATCTAAACAAGGCTAGTCCAAAGGATGACTTTCCCTTGCCACACATTGACATGCTAGTAGACAGTAAAGCAAAGTTCAAAATATTCTCCTTCATGGATGGATTCTCGGGCTATAATCAGATCAAAATGGTGCCGAAAGACATGGAGAAAACTTCGTTCATCACCCCATGGGGTACTTTTTGTTACAATGTAATGCCGTTCGGGTTGAAGAATGCCGGTGCAACCTATCAAAGGGCCATGACTACTCTTTTTCATGACATGATATACAAAGAAATCGAGGTATATGTCGATGATATGATTGCCAAATCTAATACAGAAGAAGAGCATATGACCCACCTGTCAAAGCTATTTGAGCGATTGAGAAAGTAAAAACTCTGCTTGAATACCAATAAGTGCACCTTCGGTGTCCGTTCAGGGAAACTATTAGGGTTCATCGCCAGCCATAAAGGAATTGAGGTTGATCCTGACAAAGTCAAGGCCATTCAAGAAATGCCTTCTCCGAGGACTGAGAAACAAGTCAGGGGATTCCTGGGACGTTTCAATTACATTTCCAGATTTATATTCCTCATAACCGCGACGTGCGCGCCAATTTTCAAATTACTCAAAAAGAATCAGAACTGCGTTTGGACAGAAGACTGCCAAACCGCCTTCGACAGTATTAAGGAATACCTGCTGAACCCACATATCTTGTCACCGCCAGTGGAGGGAAAACCATTGATCATCTATTTAACAGTCTTGGAAGACTCAATGGGTTGCGGGCTTGGCCAACAAGACGAAACAAAAAGGAAAGAGTCTGCCATCTACTATTTGAGCAAGAAGTTTACAGACTATGAGACTCGGTATACTATGCTTGAGAAAACTTCTTGTGCTCTAGCTTGGGCAGCCAAACGTCTTTGCCAGTATATGATTCGTCACACTACTTAGTTAATCTCCGAAATAGATCCGATTAAGTATGTCTTTGAAAAGCCTGCTCTCATGGGAAGGATAGCCCGTTGGCAGATGTTGTTATTAGAATATGACATAGAATACCACTCTCAGAAAGCCGTTAAAGGAAGTGTTTTAGCCGATCATTTGGCTCATCAGCCGGTTGACGA
The DNA here is from genome assembly GCA_022829125.1 of Lathyrus tuberosus. Taxonomy (NCBI): domain Eukaryota; kingdom Viridiplantae; phylum Streptophyta; class Magnoliopsida; order Fabales; family Fabaceae; genus Lathyrus; species Lathyrus tuberosus. Next base: position 11,874,773 of record JALAZF010000093.1, read on the forward strand.
TCAGGAATCAGTCTGGTTTGACTTCCCAGACGAAGATATCATGTATCTAAAGATGAAAAATTGCGATGAACCGCTACCCAGTGAAGGGCCAGAACCAGGTTCCCAATGGGGACTAATCTTTGACGGAGCTGTCAATCATTATGGAAATGGAATTGGGGCAATCATCATAACACCTCAGGGTACCCATATTCCTTTCACCGCCCGACTTACTTTCAAGTGCACAAATAACGAGGCTGAATACGAAGCTTGTATCATGGGTCTCGAAGAAGCGATCGACTTAAGGATCAAGAACTTGGATGTATATGGCGACTCAGCTCTGTTCGTCAATCAAATCAAAGGAGATTGGAACACATACTAATCAGGACTGATTCCTTACAAAGATTACGCGAGAAGGTTGTTACCATTCTTCAACAGAATCGAGTTTCATCACATCCCTCATAAGGAGAATCACATTGCTGATGCATTAGCCACTCTCTCTTCCATGATTAGTGTAGGTCAATGGAGCGACGTACCTAAGATTGACATAATGCACCTAGAAAGGCCCGCCTACATCTTCACGATCGAAGTATTCATAGACGACAAACCATGGTATCACGATATCAAATGCTTCCTTCAGAAACAGGAGTACCTACCTGGGATATCCAGAAAGGACAGAAAGACCCTCAGAAGACTAGCAGGCAGCTTCTTCCTGAGCGGTGATACACTTTATAAGAGAAAATTTGACATGGTCTTGCTCCGATGTGTAGACAAACCAGAAGAAAACATGCTGATAAAAGAAATTCATGAAGGATCCTTTGGCACCATGCCAACGCACACACAATGGCGAGAAAAATTATGAGAGCAGGGTACTACTGGTTGACCATGGAATCCGACTGCTACAAGTACATGAGGAAGTGTCACAAGTGTCAGATATACTCAGACAAAATCCATGTACTGCCAACGCATCTCAAAGTTCTCTCTTCCCCGTGGACTTTTTCCATATGGGGAATCGACATGATTGGCATGATTGAACCCAAAGCTTTAAACGGACATCGGTTCATCCTGGTAGCCATTGATTACTTCACCAAGTGGGTCGAAGCAGCGTCGTACGCTAATGTAACCCGACAAGTGGTGGTCCGATTTATCAAAAACAATATCATCTGCCGTTATGGTGTTCTGAGCCAGATCATTACTGATAATGGATCTAACTTGAATAATAAGATGATGAAAGAGTTGTGCGCAGAGTTCAAGATCGAACACCATAACTCATCTCCCTACCGACCCAAGATGAACGGAACGGTAGAAACGGCTAACAAGAACATCAAGAAGATTGTTCAAAAGATGGTTGTAACCTACAAAGACTGGCACGAGATGCTACCTTTTTCTCTTCACGGTTATCGCACATCTGTCCGCACTTCAATAGGGGCAACCCCTTTCTCTCTAGTACATGGCATGGAAGCAGTGCTCCCTATAGAAGTAGAGATCCCATCAATCTGGGTATTGATGGAGGCTAAGCTAACAGAAGTTGAATGATGTCAAAGTCGACACGACGAACTAAATTTGATCGAAGAAAAGTGAATAACGGCTTTATGTCACGGTCAATTATATCAGCAAAGAATGAAGAAGAAGTTTGACAAAAAGGTCCGACCTCGTGTCTTCAGGAAACGAGACCTTGTGCTTAAGAATATACAATCATTTCTCACTGATTCTCGGGGCAAATGGGCCCCGAATTATGACGGCCCCTATGTGGTCAAGAAAGCTTTCTCAGACGGTGCCCTGAGACTTACAACCATGGATGGAGAAGAGTTTGCCTACCCCACGAATGTTGACGTAGTCAAGAAATACTTCGCCTAAATAAAATAATAATAATAATAATAAACGTCTCAGTGGATCGAAAACCCGAAAGGGAGGTCTAGGCAAAAATTAGAGACATGATCAAAAATCATCCCGGTGGATTGGAAATCTCAAAGTACAATCCAGGAAAACGTTAGGGATTCATGCCAAGTAACTACGTGTGACACAGGTAAATCCTCAGCAACAGTAATGCCATCCATCAGAAAATTCCAATCAGGGTCATTTTCGACAGAAGCTCAGGATGTCCAGAATTCAAAGTTTGTAGAAGGATAACAGTCGTTATGTTTTAATGTAGCCCTTGTTCCCTTAAATTACCATTTTCTAACTTTGTAAATACTCCATGGAATCACGCGATTGGTTGATTTCCATCCTATCAATAAAATTTGAGCCCTTGTGCTTTTGTTTGCAATTCTTATTTGTTTTAGCTTTACAGAACGACGTTTTAACATGATTAACGATTCTTGAAATAACACAAAAAAGAATTTTACTTGTCAAATTTTTCTGCTTTTAAAACAAAGATGGCAATTTCTTTTGACTGTTGAACATTGAAAGAACATCGATCGCTTCTCCAGAAGTAATCGAGCTTCAAAGTGCAGAATCAAAGTACTCCTTCTAAACCAGCACGCCTGAATGAAGGATTAGCAGTGTCAGATGCGAATATTCCGTCTGACACCCTCGGCAGAGTCCTTATCTCCTAAGCCCGACCAACGGTTTCCCCCAGGAGGATCATCTCTCCTAAGCAAGGCAGAATTGCTATCTTGCACCAGTGATACCTCTTCGTCCCCCGCGGTGGCCGAGTATCCAGTCGTGTATATCCGTCAGTTTGTATGTCGTGTCAGTTTTGTTAGCATATACATACATACATCATGAATTATTGATTTACATTCATATTTATATTGTGTCACTATCACTCTAGTCGGTCTTATCCCCTAGTGCTAAAAGTCATCTTGTCACCCGAGTTGTCAGTTCCGTCCTTGTCAGGAGGTGTTGCGTCTGAACAATCTCTCCTCCAGTTTATTCCTGGATTGAAGTTGGTCCTCGGCCACTTTGATAACTTGAACCTCTGAAAGACAAGAAGACCGTCGACGAAGGTCACTCTTCACCATTGAAGATAATATCTTCACTTTCCCGGATTAAGGAAAATCCCCAGAGAAAGCCTTTTAATCAAAGCTTAGGCAATATAGCAATTTCTCTCTGAAAAATTGCTATCAAACGAGGTCATCAGCACCTCCAAGTTGGATTGCATCACATGGCGTTTCTCTGAAAAGACCTCGGGAAAAGTGTGACGTAATACCCCCAAGCGGAGAGCAGTCTTTCAAGAGAATTGCTTTTCCCAGTAGAGTCAACAAATGGCGTCTCCAACAGAGAAGTTTGTACACCTCTGCAGCTCAGACGAATGGGTTCCCCAGCAAGTCTGACATCAAAACTTTTTTCATCAAATGGCATCTCCCTAGGAAACTTCGGCGAGAAGTTTGAGGAAAACCGCTGCGAATAGCATCCCTTGTCAAGAAAGTTTATTGACAAAAGAAATTTAGACCAGTTCCTTGGTAGGAAACCAGGATCGGGGGGAAGTTTATTTCAGAAACTTAGACCAGTTCCTTGGTAGGAAATCAGGATCGGGGGGAAGTTTATTTCAGAAACTTAGACCAGTTCCTTGGTAGGAAACCAGGATCGAGGGGAATTTTATTTCAGAAACTTAGACCAATTCCTTGGTAGGAAACCATGATCGAGGGGAAGTTTATTTCAAAAGAAAACTTAGACCAGTTCCTTGGTAGGAAACCAGGATCGAGGGGAAGTTTATTTCAGAAAACTGAGACCAGTTCCTTGGCTGAAGACCAGGATCAAGGGGAAGTTTTACCTTTTCTAAGTATCATTGCTTAGAAAAATAAGATGGATGGGTAAATTGCCATTCATAACCACCGTCAAAATTTCGCGCATTCCGATATTTAATCATCTTGCACCCTGAATGCCTGAATACCTTCGCCATTCACACCTTCGGGTCTAAGAAGATTAAATAGGGGCATCTGCCATACCCCAAATTTTGACCACTAATATTTCCCACCATTGTGCAAATTATCATCACAATATGGATGTACCTTTATGCCTCATCAATCTCCTCAAGAATTGTTGAGCATTCCCTACAACTAAGAATTAGGGTTTTAAGCCCTCTCAAAGCTCTTAGACAAAGGATCAATCAAGGAATGACATGATCTTCAATTTTTCTAAACCTCTCAAACATCCACAATGAATCAAGAAGACTCCCACATCAAGTATCAAGCACAAGGCTGCAACATTCCAAGTGGATTAATCTTCAAGATCGCCAGTGTCACCAAATTAGGGTTTTGGTCGACCAGGGCCTCCAGATGGAAAATTTACTCTGAGCATGAGCCAATGCTTCAAAGCATAACCCAAGATACATCAAGGGACCTCATGGGCCCAACCATCAAGTCAATTTAGCCTCAGGGGATGCATTCACCAAAAATCGGGAATTAGGGTTTCTTGACCTAATTCACCCTTAAGTTGACTTTTGGGACAAAACATGAGCCAAGACCTCAAGACATGGTTTGAGGGTCTCTAATAAACTAGATTGATCAATTTGCAACAATGGATTGATCCAAGAAGCTTGATCCACAAGTTTCAATTTCATCTGAACCACAGTTAGGGTTTTTGAAGAAAAAGTCAATTGTGCGTTTGACTTTTGACCAGGACATGCTCCCAAACCTTGGGACATGATTCAATACACCCTATAACACCTATAAAATCAATCCATCTAGTTTGATTTAGGTCAAGGACTTGATTTCATAAAGGATCGCACCGTTAGGAATTCATCTGATAAAAAGTCAACTGTGCCCAAAAGTCAAAGTTTGATTTTTTGATTTTTTGATCAATTATGGTTCCCTAACCCTAAAATGATGTTAATGTGTGATTGGAATCAGCATTCATCAAGAAAAATCAAGAAAAGTGGGATAACTTGTAAAAGGGGTAACCATAAAAAACTTAGAAATTTTCTTAGTTATGGAACAAAGTGGCTAGGGTACCAACTTCCAAGGATCATAACTTGTGATCCAAGCAACCATTTTGGCTGATCCAAATATGGATTTGTAGCTCTCATGGCATACTTTAAAAGTGTCAACTACACCTCATTCCAATTCCTCATGGATTTTAAGTTATGGAGTGACCAAAATGACAAAAACACAAAAATGACATTTTTCCAACACTTAGTGAAATTTTCACTAAGTCAGAATCTGTTTCACTTTTTTCAAAATGTGGGGGCATTTTTCACTTGGATCCAAAAAGTGTCAAGACAAACTATGATCACACATATGTTGTATCATATGAGAGCTTTCCAAAATGGCCAAGAACTCCATCAAATTCCATTTGAGCTAAGAGTTATGACAGTGGCAATATGCCTTACTGCAATTGTCATGGCAAGGCAGATTTGTGCATTTTGCTCGATTTGATCAAATTGTGCAAATGACAAACAAGTTTATCCATCTGAACACCTCAGGGGGAGACCAAGGAGGAACAAACACTGATCCATAAGCCTCCCAAGTCTTTGGAACTAAAAGTAGCATGCCAAACCTAAAAATGCCTAAAAAGGGGACAAGACTCCAATTTTGTTTTGGAGCATTCAATGGATGCACCGAAGGCCTGTGCTCTAACCTCTAGTCAATGGCTAGAGGAGACTTAAGATTCCAAAGTGGTGTAGTTGGACAATGAGCTGCTGCAGTTGCCATTCACTATTGCTTGCAAAACAAACTTGCTCTACTATAAATAGAGCTCATTTGTGCTCAGTTTAAGTACACCAAAGGCCTACAACACTTGCCTTTGTCAAAATCATCTTCTCACTCTCAAAAATTCCTTTCTTAGCAAGTCACTATCAAATTTTTCAGTAGAGAGCAATTCCACTCAAACCAATTGCTCCAACATCTCATAAACATCATATGTGAGCTTATCAAACACTAAAGACATAATTGTAACACTGATTTCTCAGAATCACTAGCCAGTTACCAAAGTTTTCAACCAAGTTACAGTTGAGATGCCATGAAGTGATCCAGCCATTTCCAATCGAGTCCAAGCATTCAAACACACTCCATATGGTGTATGGAAGTTTTTCAGATCTTCACAACTCATCTGTAACACCTCTAACTCAAAAATCACATTGCTCTTGCTGTCACGACCTTCAAGTAAGCCTAAACTTGGTCATCTCTTAATCTATGCATTTTTCCACGCACAATACTTTTGCCAAATGTTCATTATCATGCATAGAATGTTTCCCCTCAATTAATTACTTTGTTTAAATCGTGTATCAAAATTCTCAGCCTTCATGCAAATTTTAGGGTTCTTGAGGTTTTGTCTTGATTTCTTATTCCATGCTTAAAATAAATGAAATTAAATACCATAGACATGATAGTGAGGTGAAAACGAACAGATTGATATGTGGATTGTGTGATTTCATCAAGTATCCCGTGAGATTGGATAGAAAATGTAAATCTGAGCAAAACTCCCTTCGCGCGTGTTCTTGGCCCATGTTCTTGGCGCCTTTTTCACAAATTTGAATATTTGAATTTTGTGATTTTATTTAATTGATTCAAAAATTAATTTCTCTCTGAGTTTTAATGATTTTGAGTTGATTCTTTTTTTAATAATTCACAAAAATGTTAAAATATTTTATTTTGCCAAAAATTCCTAAAAATATTATTTATTTCCTATACTTGATATTTTTGCAAAGAATTAATCTTTTATTTGTTTTTTAACATTTAAAATATTTTTTCCTCCTTGATTTTCCAAATTTAATTAGTTTCCAATCATTTTGTGGATATAAACATGATTTTTGAAACATTGATCCAAGATCACCACTCATTTTTTCACATGTTTTCAGTACTTTTTATTAATTTTTTAACAAAATTAATTCCTTTTTAAATAAAAGTAGGGTTTTGATTAATTCAACCCTCATCAATCATTTTCAAACACTCATGGGCCTCTAATAGAGTGTAATACCCAACCCCTTTGTAAATAATACCTTTGGGCCTCACACATTGTATAAGTCCCTCTGTATATTTTCAAACGTTCAGTGCGATCGTCGCCTTTTTAACAAAATCCTGAGCTACTCCTTGAGCTATAAGACCCATCTTTATTCATTTTAAAACTCTTTGGGCCTCTAATAGAGTGCAAGACCCAAACCCTTTTTGAAACCAAAATTATTTGGGCCTCAGATGTTGTATAAGACCCACTGTGTTTTCAAAAACCTCGGCGCGATCGCCGTTCTCAAACAAATAACCCTGGGTCTCTCCTTGAGTTGTAAGTCCAATCTCTTGTACAAAAATAAATCTTTGGGCCTCTAATAGAGTGTAAGACCCATCCCCTTGTACATAAAAACTTTTTGGGCCTCACATATTGTATAAGTCCCTTTGTACGGTTTTCAAAACAACAGTGCAATCATCGTTAAAACTTGGGCTTTTCCTTGAGCTGTAAGCCCCAACAATCTTTTCAAATTACTTTCTCCTTTGATTTTGAATTCAAATATATGTTGTTATCAAAACTTTCTTTAGTTTCTTTGTTGAACAACTAACAAAACAGCATGGAAGCTCTACAACGGGTAAGTGTTTATCCGCTTTCATTTACCGCTTTCATATATATATATATATATATATATATATATATATATATATATAAATATATATATATATATATATATATATATATATATATATATATATATATATAACTGTATTGTGGGGTTGTTTCACTATAAGTCTTCTTTCACATCCTTTTAAATACTCGTCATATATCAACCGTATGTATACTAGTATAGTTATTTAGAGTTTTCCCCGGCAACTACGTCTAGAACTAGGTAAAGCCTGTTGGTCACTCTCGAATACAAACAAAACTAGATCCCCATAGGATTCCAGATACAGTCTTCCCTTCTCTTGGGGTTAAACAATATGGAACAAAGAGAAAGGCAGTATTCTCGGTGAATCTTTTCTCAGACTGTCACCCTTAGAAATTGTCAAAGAAACTCTATTCCCCAGAGTTGATCTATTCTCTGTGAATAACATCTCTTGAGTTTCTTCCAAATTCTTGAACTTTCCTGGAATGATCTCTTCTCTGTGAATTGCATTTCTTGAACTTCTCTTGGTTTGAGGACCCACAGGCTTCCTAAAAGCATCCACGCCTCCTTTGGGCATTATACAAGGACCCTCCGGCTTCTTAAAAGCTCGCATGCCTTCTCTTGGGCATCGTACAAGGACTTTCACGACCTCCTAAAGGTATAGGACAAAACTTAGTCATCCTTCGTTAGAGCTGTCTTTCTAAAAAGAGTCAAAACCTTCAGACCAATTTTAGGGTTGATACTCATCCCTTAAACGAGTCGACATCCTCTTGGGTATCATATAAAAGATAAAACTCTACCAGTAGACTTGGACAGTCTAATTCCCTTTAAGTCCCAAAGACATTCTCAAGTCCCTTTCAAACATAGGAGAAGCCCCGAATTCTGGATTAATCTCCAGCCGAGTTAGAACTTTGCGGGTTCTATAACCCCGTCCTTCTCCCGAAATTCCCTAACCCGGGTCGGATAACACTATCTCAAACCAGAGCCTCAAGGTTTCTGATCTATCAATTCCTTTTGCATTCCCTTGCAATGATTGATTCCCTTATTGGACCTGCCTCGGGATCTCAAGAATCCCCGACAGAAGTATAGCCTCCTAGCGGATTTAACCTTTTCATACTCTCTTGTTAAGTCCATCACTTTTCAAGACTCTCTTGTTGAGTCACTTTCCTTTTAGCCTCTATCTCGGGCTTCGTACGAGACAGCAAATCACTCTGTTGTTGAGTATAAAAGACTCTCTTGTTGAGTCAACCTTTTTAGCCTCCATCTTGGGCTTCGTATAAGACAGATAAAAGTACTATCTTGTTGAGTCAAACCTTTTTAGCCTCCGTCTTGGGCTTCGTACAAGACATATAAAAGCACTCTCTTGTTGAGTCAGTCACTTGTTAGTACTCTCTTGTTGAGTCAACCCTTTTAGCCTCTATCTCGGGCTTCGTACGAGACAAATAATAAACACCCTCTTGTTGGGTCAATAGCCTCCTCTTAGGCTTTGTATAGGGAAATCCCCGGTTGAGTCAATCAACCTTTTAGCATCAAATTTGTTCTTTAATCAAGGCATACGAACAACAACAGTTCCTCTTTAGAGATGACAAGTTCTCTCTCAGTCAAACCTTTTAGCTTCAATCTTGGGCTTTGAACAAGACACAAAAACCCCTTCAGCTTCATATCTTGGGCTTTGAACAAGATACAAATCACTTTTAGCTTCAATCTTGGGCTTTGAACAAGACACCAAAACATCTTTTTCCTCCCTTAAAATAGGAGGGAACTACGATCGCTTTGATTTCCCTGTTTCGTTAAACGGGAATACGTAGGCATAAGATTGCGAAATCTTAGCGAGCATATTAATCAAAAACTCAAAGTCCAGTACCTCAGTCAATCAACCAAAAGCATCAGATCTAACACCTTACCAAAAGCCTCGCAAATAGTCCAGACATTGTATTCTTAAGCAAAATAACCTAAGACAGACCCCTCCTTTTTGATAGCATCTGTAAACCAACAGTCATTTGTTTAAACTCAGTATGCAAGTAGGGTTAATTGGAGACATCTATTTCCCTTTCTTAATCAGCTTCACAGGATAAAAAATGAATCGAACTGTAGTACCAAAGCGATAGTGATTCGAAACCAAAAAAATCGCGCTACAGCACTAAATGCGGTAGTGGCCGCATCACAAAACCGGAGCTACAGAAAAATGGAAACTTCACTGGGGAGATTCTTTGTATGATCTAAGAGGGTTAAGCCTTACATTGCATGTATTTTACTGTTTCAATTGCTTATTTGCTTTCTCATTTGATATCATTTACTGTTTTCCATCATACTATCTGCTTATTTGCCATACTTGTTTAAATTGCTTTTATTTGGGAATGTGATTAATACACATGTGGTGAGTTAAAAAGTCCTCAGTGGGCTTGAGAGCATATTTTAAAATAGGAGGTGGCATAATCAAGAAGGCTTATAGGGAGTAAATCCCGACCAAGCTAACTTGAAAGTCCACTAAATCTGTAGAGGTACCCTTTTGGAATTACTAATGTTAAGTGAGCAAGTCGTGAAAACATTACTTTTTCCATTGGGCACCCGTGAAATTGAGGATTAGTGAACATTTAACCATTCGGCCATTTTAGAACGTAGTGCGGTGACTATCGGGAATAGTTGATACGCGATACTACACTTGAATGAGATCCATCTTGGGGATAGTACAACTCTCACGAGTCAATCGGTTTACTGGTAATATTCTTAAGAGGGGTTAGTGATTTTGGGAACCTTGTTAGAACCCATTCTACAAGTACAACAAGAACCCCTAGTACATACCTTTGGGATGGGTAGATCCATGGCTCCATGCTCATGACGATAAAACCTTTAAACCCTTGCTTGTAAATATTTGTGTTCATGCATTCATGCATTCATTTAAATTTTTCAAAATTTTTCAAAAGAACTAAAAAAACAGGGTGTTGCAAATATTAGAAATTGTGCTATGGATTTTGGTAGAAGAAAAACTCAGAAGTACACCTTCAGAAGTCCAAGACTTGAAGACCTGAGAAGATTGGGAAGGTTGATTACTAATCCAGAAGCTTTCAGAGCTAAGTATGGAGGGCTTTTGTCCCTTTTGAAAGTCAACATGGTAGAAGGAGTCCTATCTACATTGGTTCAGTTTTATGATCTGGTGTACCACTGCTTCACATTTCCAGATTATCAGCTCACACCAACATTGGAAGAATACTCTCAGCTGATTAATTTAGCCATTTTTTATCAAGACCCATTCTCGGGGCTGGAAGAGATTCCCAAAGATCAAACTATTGTGAGAGCTACCTCTTTGGAAGTTTCAGATATCAAAACTCACATGACCACCAAGGGAGGAATTCAAGGTCTACCTTCTAGGTTTCTATTGGAAAAAGTCATGTACTTTGCCAGCGTTGGAAACATATTCGCTTTAGAGGATATCTTTGTTCTACTCATCTATGGGTTATTCCTCTTTCCCAACATTGACAACTTTGTCGACATCAATACTATCAAGATATTCTTAATGGGAATCTGGTCTTAACTTTGATTGCAGATGCTTACCACTCAGTGCATCTAAGGAACTTATACAATGGAGGGATGATTACATACTGTGTTCCATTACTCTACAAATGGTTTATTTCCCACTTACCCAAATCTGCTGCTTTTTGGGATCTCAAAAGTGGTATGCATTGTTCGTAAAAGATTATGTCTCTCACTCACTCTGACATAGATTGGAACAATCGGGTCTATGACGGAATAAAGATCCTTGACAGATGTGAAAGTTCCCCAATGTACCCTTTATTGGTACTAAAGGAGGGATCAACTACCATCTAGTTTTATCTCGTCGTCAACTCGGATACCCGATGAGGGATATACCATACAACATTCATCTGGAAGGTCTTTTCTTCAAGGAAGGAGAAAATGACAAAGCACTCAAAGAAGAAATTATGCATGCCTGGCATCATGTTCATAAGAAAGGAAGAGAGTCTCTGGGAAAACCAAACTGCATCTCTGCGGAGCCTTATCTCCAATGGGTACAGCTAGAGCCATCAAGTTAAAGATGCCTTACCCTCGTCATGAAGTATTCCCTTAAAGGAATTTATCCTCTACTTCATGAACGACACAGAGAAGCTTCAAGTCGATTTTAACAAAACTCAACGTGAAAAGAACTCTTGGAGGAACAAGTATCAAATTGCCAGCTTGGACTGCACAAAGATTACAGAGTTACTGAAGGAAAAAGATGCTTTGATTGAGATACTTGAGCAGCATGCTGTAGAAATTCAAAGAGGAACGCAAAAGTTTACTATCTCCTTTCACCTGGCAAAGGATCATCGACCCACCAACGGTTGAGGATGCCTGATCAAAGAAGCAAAAAAGGAGTCGGCAACCGGCATCTGGACCTTCGTCAAGGATTCCTTAGGATTCATAGGCCTAGTTTTCCTTCTTGCACTTTGTAAAATAATGTACTTTTCTCTGTAAGATATTTTAATCCTTTGAATTCAATAAAATTTTTCCGTCATTGTATGATATTTACAACATAATTGTTAAAGGTTATTTTAAAAAAAAAAAAAAAAGAGCACTTGCATTTTCTTTGCACATCATGCATCATTCTAGCATTTCACACATTTTCGTAAAAAACTTACACTTTCATCTCACTTTAGAGTCAAACTATCTCATTCGTACAATACTCGGGCCAATTGTCAGAAGAAAATGGACGAACTTGAGGAAGAAAACAGAGAACTAAGAGAGGAAGTTAATACTCTGAAGGAAAGTCTGGAAAGACTCAACGTCATGATTGAATCACTGGAAGCAACTTAGGATCAACCACCTCAAAGGACTGTGATCTCAGAAATTGTGTCTACACCAACATTTAAAGTACCTGTCAGTCTTCCTCAGTACAATATGCCTAAAGGTTTTCCCTGGGGCATGCCTTTCAATTTTGTATCTGAGGGATACATACCTCTGGTCGCTGAAGATCCATAAGCTACAGCCAGAACCTCCAGACCTGAAGGTTACAAACTTCAAGTGAATGAAGACGCAAGAGCTATGACAGAGACTCCTGTACCTGAAGGTTACAAACTTCAGGTCACTGAAGCACCAAGAACTGCAGCAATAATGTCCATACCACAACCTGTGATACATACTATCCCAGAGGAACAAATCTTTCATGCCACTCCTAGAAAGGATATAGAAGTATACGAAAGAATGAATGAATTTCAATAACAGTTCTTGGAAATGCAGAAAGAATTTCATGCCATTCGCGGACAGGACTTGTTTGGGAAAGATGCTGCCGATCTCTGCTTAGTCCCAAACGTTAAAATACCGCACAAATATAAGGTGCCCGACTTTGAAAAATACAAAGGCAACTCTTGCCCTCAAAGTCACTTGGTAATGTATGCTCAGAAGATGTCTACCCAGACGGAAAATCAACAGTTACTGATCCACTACTTTCAAGATAGTTTAACTGGCGTCGCGCTCAAATGGTACATGTGTTTGAACCTTACAAAAATCAGTACCTTCAGAGATCTTGGAGAACCTTTTTTTCATTAGTACAAATACAATTTAGATATGGCACTTGATGGGGATCAACTCAAAGCAATGTCTCAAAAAGATAAGGAAAGCTTAAATGAATACACTCAGAGATGGCGTGAAATTACCGCCCAGATCTGTCTTCCTCTCGAGGAAAAGGAAATTGCAAAGATCTTTTTAAAAACCTTGAGCTCATTCTACTATGACCGAATGGTCGCAAGTGCGCCTAGTGACTTTACTGAGATGGTGAACATGGGAGTACGCCTTGAAGAAATAGTCTGAGAAGATCGATTAGTCAAAGAGGCAAAACCATCTAGTAGTAGCAAGAGATATGGAAGTTCTTTCCAGAAGAAGAAAGAGCAAGATATCAACAATATCTCACAGGGTAAAGAGAGACGAAGATACAAACCTCGGCAGATAGCGGTAGTATCTTCTATTATCAACTCAGCACCAGTTCTGGCATATCAACCACATATTCCTCAAAATCTGCAAATTCAATAACCACAGTATACGCAAAGGCAGCAGCCTCTTCAGTAGGCTCGTCTGTAATACAAAAACAACAATTATATCTCAAGGTCACCAGGTTTTAATTCTATCCCAATTCCATATGCAAAGCTATTCCTAGTTTTGCTAGAAAAAGAACACATTCGAACCAGGACTCCTCCTGTCGTTCCTGAGAATCCCCTTTATTGATTCAAGGCTGACAAATCTTGTCCTTATCATCAAGGAGCGCCGGGCACAACATTGAGAATTGTTTTAGTTTTAAATCTGATGTACAAAAATTGGTCAAGAGTGGAGTTTTGTCTTCAAGGACACTAATCCAAATGTTCAAAGTAATCTGTTACCTTATCATGAGAAAGCTTCTGTCAACTTGATTGACAAAGGACTTGGAAACAGTTATCAGATTCATGATGTGCGCTTACTAGGAACAAATTTGGTGAAGATGCATTGCGGACAAAGTGGGTACGGCCATGTCCCACCTCACAACTATCAACAATGCAACATTTGTTCCAAGAACAACCAAGGGTGCAACATTGTACAGACAGCCCTTCAAGAGCAAATGGATCTGGGCTGGATCCAAGAATATAGAATCCATGGAGTAAACCTGGTTTACAAATGTGTCGGTATCATTCAGAATTTTGACATTCGCGCAATGAATGTAAACTTGGTGGCGATGCACTCCAAACAAAGTCAACATTACAATCTACCATCGCACGACTACAACGTTTGCATAATTTGATAAAAAAATAATCAGGGATGTGCTTTTGTACAAGAAGCTCTCCAACGACAAATGAATCTATGTTGGATTCAAGACTATCACGGAAGGGACGATCATCAGATCAACATGATTGATGAATGTCCAAACAGAGTTCAAATCTTCAACGTTCACTTAATGAACACAAGTTTGGTACTTACAGCTATTAGATGAAAGATGAATTTTAGCCAGGATAAGAGAAGGACTCCATCTTGGATTTTGAATCAACAAGTGTGCAACTTATAGCTATCATCTGGGAAAAAAGGTTTTGATTGTTTATTTTGAAATGTGATGTATAGAGGAAATATCCTCCTGCAGAGTGGACTCATGTTCTCATCTGAGGGGATGTTGATTTTTGTGTGCCTTGATCAAAGCCCAAGGTTGAAGCTAAAAGAGACTGACTCTACTGAGGAGGGTTTTATCTGTCTTGTATAAAGCCAAAGGTTGAGGATGAAGGAAAATGACTCTACTGGGGAATGTTTTATCTGTCTTGCTAAGGATTTGTGGAAATCCAGGAGCAGGTCCAAATGGAATTGTGGAATCCAAAGGCTTTACTCTTTCTAGAGATCAGGGAAGAGTGGAAGTATCATATACCATGAGGTTCCGATTCTATTGGGGGGATTTATTGATGGTAAATTGACCCTGGATGGGATTTCTTAAAGTGAAAGCTTAAGCCTTCTTTGGGAGGTCAGATGGGTTTAAAGTTGAGTTTGAAAACCTATAGAGGTTTTAACTCTGCTGGAGATTAGTATATGAAATGGTTAGATTTTTTCCTGTGTTTTTAGGAAACTTGAGGGTCTCTGTGTGAGATTCAAGAGGATATGAGACTTTCTAAGTCTACTTGAATGAAGCCCAAGAGGAGGCTGTGACTTTCCAAATCTCTTAAGAAATGATAGGTTCTAGTGTAGAGAGAGATCTTTGTATGATGCCCAAGAGGAGGCTGAGGGTTTAAGGGATGAAGATCAACCATAAAATGGTTTGATGTTTTGGAATTCTGACTCTCCTGAGGATTGAACTAGTAGATATGACTAATTTATGTCCTATGCCTTTAGGAGGCCTTTGGGTCCTTGTACTAAGCCCAAGACAGGCTGAGGAACTTCTAAGAAGCCTGTTGGTCTTTGTACTAAGCCCAAAAGGAGGCTGGGGATACTTCTAGGAAGCCTGTGGGTCCAAGCCTAAGAAAAGTTCAAGAAAGGTTTCACCGGGAATTAATCATTTTTTTGCTGAACAGTTCTAAGGTTTGAAGAAATTCAAGAGAGGTTTCACTGGGAATTAATCCTCTATGGGGAAATGAATTTCTTGTATATATATTTCTAAGTTTGACAGTCTTGAGAAAAGTTTCACCGGGAATAATGTCTTTCTCTGTTCCATATTATATAAGCCCAAGAGGAGGCAGACTGTATAGGGAATTTCCTATGAGGGACTAGTTTTGACTATTTGTAAAGTAGCCTCTGGTTTGACCTAAACATAGACCTAACTACTGGGGGAACGTCTAAACATGACATGCACAAGTATATAGACAATTATATTGACAGATATGTATATAAGAAATATGCATTGAAAAAGATGTCGGGACTTACCTTCTGAGAAGAAGCCCAAGCATATTGTGATTTGTTGTATTGACTACAACTGTATTGCCTCTTTTAGGGTTTCAAGAAATTGAAGAAAGTTTTGAAAGAAACAACATTGAATTTGAATTTGAATTAAGATAAAATTTGTTTGGAAGAATGTTTGGGGCTTATAACTCAAAGAGAGGCCCAGATGACTTATTTGAAAACATTGATCGCACTGCGATACCGAAAGACATTGTGGGACTTATACTATAGTAGAGGTCCAAAAATTGTTTTTGTACAAAAGAGGGGTTGGGTCTTACACTATATTAGAGGCCAAAAAGTGTTTTGAAGAAAGAAAAATGGGGCTTATACTCAAGGAGAGGCCCAAATGATTTTTTTGAAAAGGCGACGATCGCGCCGTGATTTTGAAAACCATTGAGGGACTTATACAATGACTGAGGCCCAAAATTATTTATGTACAAAAGGGATGGGTCTTACATTTTATTAGAGGCCCAAAATTTTATTTTTATACAAGAGATGGGGCTTACAGCTCAGAGAGATTCCCAGATGAAAAACAGCGATCACACCGTTTATTTTGAAAATTGCGTCGGGACTTATACAATGACTGAGGCCCAAAATGGTATATTTACAAAGGGGGTGGGTCTTACACTCTATTAGAGGCCCAAAAGTGTTTCAAATGAAGTTTGAAAAGATCAAAATGAAGAAAAACCCCTAATTTTAATTAAAAATATAATTTATAAAGGAAATTAAATAAAAAATGATATAAAATATCAAATATATTAAAAAACAAGTTGTTAAATTTGAAAAATATTTTGAAAAATCATGTTTAATCACATGAAAGCTTGGAATCCAATTGAATTTGAAAATTCAAGGTGGAAATCTCATTTTAAAAATGTTTGAAAACAAATAAAATGAAATTAATTACAAAAATTCAAGCTATATTAAATAAATAATAAAAAAATTATTTTTTGTAGAATAAAATATTTCAATATTTTTTGAATTTTGAAAAAAATAATCAATAAAAAATAATTAAAATTAAAGGAGAAATTAATTTTGAGATTAATTAAGAAAATAATGAAAAATAAGAAAAATAGCAAAAAAGGAGAGGGAACCAAAAATGGTCTGGGTGGGTGTTGAACCCACGCCCTCTAACCAAACAAACACACGCTGCTACCACTAGGGTGGTGATACATTCTGTATCAAAACCACCCCATATGCATATAAGGGTGACCTAATTTCTAGGTCAGGCCAAGGCAAAAACCAGATTTTGGGGTATTTGCAAGAAGGCCATAACTTCTTCATTTCTCCATGAAAATGGATAAAATTTAGATGGATCCTACCTAGAATTTCACGAGGAATCCAATGGTGGTCTTAGAATTTTCTAAAGCCTACATTTTAAAACCCGATAGTGGTTTCAAAATAGGCCAAAATTTGCAAGTTATATGCTACCACTTCATACAAGCAATAATAACATGGTAAATTGGTTCAAACACAACACATATGATATGTATGTCATGTTTATGATCAGTGGACATCAAAGTAATTGATATTTTAAAGAGTTCAAGTTGTTATGCACTTACCTCTTGAAGCTCCTTATGCTATCTTTCAAAATACTTGTGCTTGGAGTAATCTAATGCCTTAGACACTCTTGATAGATCCCTTAGAAGCTTTTAGGATGATCAAAACCAACTGGAAACCTCAGGAACAAGAACTGGCTCTTTCTTGCAAAAGTAGTAAAAGTGACCAAAATGGTAACTCACTCAAATGGTGTTACAATTGAGGGAAACTTGTTGGAACAGTTTAAGGATGATATTTGGAGAGTATTTGAAGTGTTGTTTGGCTTTGAAAGTGATTGGATCAAGACATGGCTTGAAAAATGCAGAAAAGTCAAAATTTGAGGTTTTGGAGGTTGACTTTCTGATTTTGGTGTTGTACATTGAGGATGAAGGTTTGAACCACTCCAATAGATGTTTTATGATGTGTTTGGATAGTTATTTGAGTGGTTTTGTTATGGTTTCAAGAATCCGCAAATTGCTCCATTGTGACTTGAAATTGAAGTAAGAGAGGAAGAGTGAGAAAACAAGGCTTTGGTATTGTTTTGGTGTGGTTTGAAACATCAGAAATAACCTCTATTTATAGTAGAGGAAGTTTTTTTTGGAGTAATAGTGAATGGGGGTTGGTTCACTCTATTATCCAATGGATATGCCCATGTATCACTTTCTTAAACACCAAGGTACCAAGTCTCCTCTAGCCATTGACTTGAGCTGATCTTTGTAGGTTTAGGTCTTCTAATTTTTGAAACAATCTTGACTCAAATAGACTGTCATGGACTGATGCATGCCACCTCATTGCACCTCTTGAATGCCTTGAAACAAAATTTGAGTTTTTGGATTTGCAACATTGAATTTCACATGCCACGGAATAAGATTTTTGACTTGGGGGCTTTGTGATCAAATCCCTCATTATTCAAGTTGATTTTGGACATAAATGAAATGATGCAAGTGTCCAAAATTGGTTCAAGAAATTGTGCGAACCAAGTTATGTTTTCATGCCTTTGTGTAAGCAGGGTGAAAAATACCATTTTTGGAGGCTTATAACTCCTTGCTCAAGTTGAACCATGGGAGGATCTTGTACTTTTTGGAAAACCCCAATAACATACTTCAACTTTGATGTCCAACTTTGGTCTTCAATCATCTTGGATCATAATGAAAAATGGCCTCAAAGTCGGTGAAAATGCAAAATAGATTTTGTCCAAAATTTCACTAAGTGTTGGAAAAATGGTCATTTTCACATTTTTCTGATTTTTATCAACTCATAACTCAAAATCCATGAGGATTTGGAATCTGATGTAGTTTAAAATCTTGAAATAGGTAATGAGAGCTTTCATTTGAGCTTTGGATGGAAGAAAAAGGTTGCTTGGATCACAAGTTATGGTCTTGCAAAGTTTGGTATAAATCACTTTTTTCATGACATAGTGAAATTTCAAGTTTCTTAAGATTTCCCCTTTTGCAAGTAACCCCACTTTTCTTGATTTTTATTGATTGATGATGATCCAAACCATAATTTAAAATTGTTTTTGACTCAAGGAAGCCTTGTTTGTCAAGAAATTCAAAAAGTCAAACTTGATTTTTGGCATAGTTGACTTTTTGTCAAATGAACTTCAAACTTTGTGATCCTCTATGAAATCAAGTCCTTGACCTAATTCAAACCTAATGGATGGATTCCATAGGTGTTATAGAGTGTCTTGAATGATGTCCCAAGGTTTGGGATCATGTCATGGTCAAAATTCAAAGGTACAGTTGACTTTTCATCAAAAACCCTAATTGGTCCAGATGAATTCAAATCCTTATACTGCTTATGAACCAAGTTCTTTGAACCAATCCAATCTTGTATATGTATCAATATGATGTATTGGATGTCTTAAAAACATTCCTTGAGGTCTTGGCTCATGCCTTGCTTCAAAAGTCAACTTAGGGGTGAATTAGGCCAAGAAACCCTAATTCCTGATTTTTTATGAATGCATCCCCTGAGGCCATTTTGACTCTATGATTGGGTCCATGAGGTCCCTTTGAGATTATTAGATCATGTTTTGAAGTATTGGCTCATGCCCAGAGGAAGATTTCCCTCTGGAGGCTTTGGTCGACCAAAACCCTAATTTGGTGACACTGATGATCTTGAGGCTTGATCCACTTGAAATGTTGCACTCTTGTGCTTGATTCTTGATATGGGAGACCTCTTGATCCTTCAGTGATGTTTGAGAGACTTGACAAGTTGAGGATCATGTCCATTCTTGATTGATCCTTTGTCTGAGTGCTCTGAGGGGGCTGAAAACCCTAATTCTTGATTGTAGTGAATGCTCAACAATCTTTGAGAGGATTGATGAGGCATGAATGTACATCCATATTGTGGTGATGATTTGCACAATAATGGTAAATCTTGTGGTAAAAATTTGGGGTATGACAGATGCCCCTATTTAATCTTCTTGGACCTCAAGGTGTGAATGGTGAAGACGTTCGGACATTCAAGGTAAAATAGGATTAAATATCGGAATACCCGAAATTTTGACTGTGGTTATGAATGTGTAGTGTTTTGCTTATCCATCTATTTTTTCTAAGTAATGTTACTTAGAAAATGGTAAAACTTCCCCTCGATCCCAGTCTTCAGCCACGGAACTGGTCTCAGTTTTTTGAAATAAACTTCCCCTCGATCCTGGTCTTCTGCCATGGAACTGGTCTCAGTTTCTTTTGAGATAAACTTCCCCTCGATCCTGGTATTCAGCTATGGAACTGGTCTCAGTGTCCTTTTGAGATAAACTTCCCCTCGATCCTGGTCTTCAGCCATGGAACTGGTCTCAGTTTTTTCTTGTCGAGTTTTTTTCTTGGCAAGGAATGCTATTTGTAGGGGTCTTCATCAAACTTCTCGCCAAGTTTTTACTGGGGAGACACCATTTGATGGAAAAAGATTTGATGTCAGACCTGTTGGGGAGAACCATTTGTTTGAGCTGCAGAGGTGTGCAAACTTCTCTGTGGGAGATGTCATTTGTCAACCTTACTGGGGAAAACAAGTCTCTTGAGAGATTGCTTGTTGCTTGGTGATATTACATCATACCTTTCTTCGAGACCTTTTTTGGAGAAATGTCATGTGATGTAATCCAATTTTGAGGTGCTGATGACTTTATTAAAAGT
Organism: Lathyrus tuberosus; assembly: GCA_022829125.1. Classification (NCBI taxonomy): domain Eukaryota; kingdom Viridiplantae; phylum Streptophyta; class Magnoliopsida; order Fabales; family Fabaceae; genus Lathyrus; species Lathyrus tuberosus. The sequence continues at coordinate 11,895,251 of JALAZF010000093.1, forward strand.
AAACTTTTCGGGGAGAAACCGCCGTATTGCCGAGAGTCTTTTGGTGGAGAGGCTTTCTTTGGGGATTTTATTTAATTCGGGAAAGCAAAATATCATCTTCATTGGTGAAGAGTGATGTTCCAAAGGTGTCTATCTGAATTACTTCTTGCCTTTCAGAGGTTCAAGTTATCAAAGTGGTTGAGGAACGATTTTAATCCAGGAATGCACTGGAGAGAGATTGTTTAGATGGTACATCTTCCTGACGAGGAAAGAACGTAGACAGGGATTTTGTCCTATCTGATGCAGAAAGGAAAACGGACAACTCTATCGGAGAGAAGACGTTTATCACTTGGGGATGAGTATGACCAGAGCGATATTAATGCAATATGTGTATGAATATGAATAAATTATGATGTATGTATGTTTATGCTGACAAAACAGACACGACATACAAACTGGTGAGGAATACAACTGGATACTCGGCCACTCTTGGAGATGGGGGTATCACTGGAGATTCTGAATGTTGTACTTTTACTCAGGAATAGGGATTCCTGCATCAGTTCTGATTTCTGGAGGTACAAACCTACTAGGGATGACAATCTGTCCTTGTTTTTTAGAGATGGATCCTACTGGGGAGAAAAAAAATCAAGTGGTTTTCAAAGGTAAGAACCCTGTCGGGGATGTCAGAGGGGACATCCCATATGAAGTAATTGATCCTTTATTCAGGGTGTACTGGTCAAAAGAATATTTGTTGAATCTACCTATTTTATCTCCTCTGGTAGAAGTAAGACCCCTGATCATCTACTTAACGGTCCTAGAAGATTCCATGGGCTATGTGCTAGGTCAACAAAATGAAACAAGAAGAAAAGAATACATCATTTACTACTTGAGCAAGAAATTCACGGACTATGAAACTCGATACACTATGCTCGAGAAAACTTGTTGCGCTTTAGCTTGGGCTGCTAAACATCTTTGTCAGTATATGATTTGTCATACCATTTGGTTAATCTTCGCAATGGATCCGATCAAGTATGTCTTCGAGAAACCTGCTTTAACTGGAAGGATTTCCCGTTGGAAAATGTTGCTATCATAATACGACATCGAGTATCATGCCAAAAAAGCCGTCAAAGGAAGTATTCTAACCGATCATCTGGCTCACCAAACAATTGACAACAATGAATCAATCAGATTTGACTTCCCAGACGGGGACCTGATGTACCTAAAGATGAAAGATTGCGATGAACCACTACTAGACGAAGGGCCAGAGCCAGGATCCAAATGGGGATTAATATTCAACGGAGCTGTCAACGCTTATGGAAATGGAATTGGGGAAATTATTGTTACATCTCAGGGTACCCATATTCCTTTCACCGCCAGATTGGCATTCAAATGTACAAACAATCAGGCCGAATATGAAGCTTGCATCATGGGTCTCGAAGAAGATATCGACTTACGGATAAAGAACTTTTATGTGTATGGAGACTCGGCTTTGGTTATAAATCAGATCAAAGGAGAGTGGGACACACGCCAAACTGGATTAATTCCTTTCAAAGACTACACTAGAAGGTTGTTACCTTTATTCAACAAGATTGATTTTCATCACATTCCTCGTGAAGAGAACAACATGGCTGACGCACTAGCTACTCTATCCTCTATGATTAGTGTAAATTGATGGAACGACATACCCAATATTGACATAATTCACCTTGACAGGCCCACTTACATATTTGCAGTTGAAGCAATCGTTGATGACAACCCATGGTATCATGATATCAAAAGCTTCCTTCAAAAACAAGAATACCCGCCTGGGGCATCAAGGAAAGATAGGAAGACTCATAGAAGAATGGCTGGTAATTTCTTCCTGAACGATGATGTGCTCTACAAAAGAAACTTCGACATGGTTTTGCTCAGATGTGTAGACAGACATGAAGCAAACATGCTAATGAAAGAAATTCACGAAGGATCCTTTGGAACTCATGCCAATGGACATACAATGTCAAGAAAAATTCTAAGAGCAGGATATTATTTCCTAACAATGGAATTCGATTGCTACAAGTACATGAGGAAGTGTCAAAAATGTCAAATTTACACCGACAGAATTCGTGTGTCTCCCACTTTTCTCAAAGTTCTCTCTTCCCCATGACCTTTTTCCATATGGGGAATCGACATGATTGGCATGATCGAACCTAAGGCTTCAAATGGACATCGCTTCATCTTGGTCACTATTGATTATTTCACCAAGTGGGTCAAAGCAGTATCATACGCCAATGTGATCAGACAAGTGGTGGTCCGGTTTATAAAAAATAACCTCATCTGCCATTATGGTGTTTCCAGCCAGATCATTATTGATAATGGATCGAACTTGAACAAAAAAATGATGAAGGAATTATGTGTTAAATTCAAAATTGAACACCATAACTCATCTCCCTACCGGCCAAAGATGAATGGAGCGGTTGAAGTAGCTAACAATAATATTAAGAAAATCATTCAGAAGATGGTCGTGACTTACAAGGATTGGCACGAAATGCTCCCATTTGCTCTTCACGGTTATCGCACATCTGTTCGTACTTCAACAGGGGCAACCCCTTTCTCTCTAATATATGGCATGGAAGCACTGCTCCCCATAGAGGTTGAGATCCCGTCAATGAGAGCATTAATGGAAGCCAAGCTAACAGAAGCTGAATGGTGTCAAAGTAGATACAACGAACTAAATCGCATCGAAGAAAAAAGAATGACGGTTTTATGCCATAGTCAGTTATATTAACAAAGGATGAAGAAAGCTTTTGACAAAAAGGTCAAACCTCGGGTATTCATAAAAGGTGACCTCGTGCTAAAAAAGATCCAATCTTTCCTCACCGACTCCAGGGGAAAATGGACTCCAAATTATGATGGCCCATATGTTGTTAAGAAAGCCTTCTCAAGTGGTGCCTTAATGCTTACAACTATGGATGATGAAGAGTTCACTCGACCTACAAATGTCGATGCAATCAAGAAATACTTCGCCTAAAAAAAACATAAAGCTCCCTAAATTGAAAGCCCGAAAGGGCAACTTAGGCAAAAAAAAGAGCGTTTCGGTGGATTTAAAACCCGAAAGGGCGGTCCAGGCAAAAATTAGAGACATAAATAGAGAATAACTATCTCGGTTGATTGAAAACCTGAAAGGGAAATCTAGGCAAAAGTTAGGGATTTATGGCAAGTAACTGCATCCAAAAGGATTGGATCATCTCAGGCGAACGTCATCTATCAAAGAAGTCTCAATCAAGTCACCTTCAACAAAAGCTTAAGAATACTTCGAATTCAAAGTTGTTAGAAGGATAGTGGTAATTATATTTCAATGTAGCCATTTCCCTTTAAATTACCATTTTCTAACTTTGTAATGCTCCATGGGATCACACATTTGGCTGATTACCATCCTATTAATAAAAATTTGAGCCTTTGTGCCTTTTGTTTGCAATTCTCACTTTTATTCTGCCTTGCAAAATGACATTTTTTATTTGATTTTCATTCTTAAGAAAAAAAAATGAATTTACCCTTTTGAAATAAAGTTGGCAAGTTCCTTTGATTTATGAACATAATAAGGAATAACAACAGCTTCTCCAAGAGTGATTAAAACCTCGAAATGAAAAATCAAATGCTCTTGCGATCGATCTCGAAAATATCCCCAAGTGACGGATCATTACCTCAAATAGATAAGATTGGGCATCTTATTCATCCCCAGTAAAAGCCGAATTTTATTTCTTCTACCAAACGAATGTTGGAATCAAGATAAGATCTAGTTCTTTTCCTCGACAGAATTTTACCATTAAAAACACCAGTGATGCCTCTATTCCCCAGAATGGTCGAGTATCCGGTTTTGTTCATCACCAATTTGCGTGTCATGTCTATTTTGTCAGCATAAGTATAACATTCATTCATATATCATGCATAATCAATTCATACGCATATTCATAATGCATAAGTTACGTCAATCACTTTGGTTGTGTTTATCCCCAAGTGATTTTCCTCTCTCCAATAGAGTTGTCAACTTTAAGCAGAAAATATACATTCTTTCTAAGTCCCCATTGAATTTCATCCTCGTGGAAGTTTCACTCCAGTTCTCATTTCCACTCTTAGATAGGATAAAATTCCCAGTTTGAGTTCATTCCTCATTAGGAGATATATTATTTTACATAGTCTCTCTGGATTGAAATCGATCCTTGACCATTTTGATAACTTGAACCTCTAAAGGAAAAAGGACGTCCAATGGAACCTTACTCTTCCTCAGTGAAGACACAGTTTACTTTCCCGGATAAAGGAAAATCCCCAGTGAAAGCTTTTCAGCAAAAACTCTTGGTAGCAAGGACATCACATATCCCAAGAAGTATCTACTAATCGACAAGTGACACTCCCTTTCAGAACAGTTTGTTCATCATCATCAAAGACAAGTTTATTCCTCATTGGAATCTACGCCTGACAAAACAAGTGGCAATCTCTTAAGAAGCTTGTTCTTGTCCCAAAAATTCCCAGTTGGTCAACAAATGGCAATCTCTTCCCGAGAAGTTTATCCCTATTTCAACAAAATCATCAGCACCTCAAAATAGTCTTTCATTTTATGGCATCTCTCCGAAGAAGTCTCGAAGGGAAGTATGATGAAATATCCCCAAGCAAATGGCATCTTAACAAGAGAAGTTTGCAAACCTCTACGTTACAGGTTGTGGCATTCCCCAGTAAGTTTGCTACCAAGTATTTTCTCATCCTATGGCATCTCTTCGAAAGGGTCTCAAAGAAAAGTATGATGAAGCTTACTTCCATCGAATGACGTCTCCTTAAATAAATTCCGGCGAGAAGTTTGATGAAGACCCTTACAATTTGTCTGCCTAAACCTTGTCAAGAGAAAGACTTGATAAGAAGAAACTAAGACCAGTTCCATGCCTGAAGACCAGGATCTAGGGGGAATTTTTACCCTTTTCTAAGTAGAATTACTTAGCAAAAGCAGACGGATAAACATGTTCCAGCATTGGAAATTTGTCATTGTTTAAGTTATCATATCATTCATAGTCAAAATTCTGGGTATTCTGATATTTAATCCTCTTTTACCTTGAATGTTTGAATATCTTCATCATTCATACCTTCAGGTCCAAGAAGATTAAATAGGGGCATCTGTCATACCCTAAATTTTGACCCTAACATTCCACATCCTTTGTATATCATATGAATATACTTTCATGTATCACTAACCCATTACAAGTGCAAGATATGTATGCTTACTTACTTCACAGGTTGGTGATCCCCCTAAGGCTCAAGCAGATAAATTATCAAGGGATAAGTATCATATTCAACACTACAAGTTTCTATATCATCCATGAAGATCAAGAACTTTCACTCATCAAAAATCAAGTGCAAAGTGGAATCATGATAAGCTCATCAAGCCTCAAGGCCCTCAGTGCACCAAAATTAGGGTTTTTAACCTAATTTAATCCCTGGGATGACTTGTGGAGCAAGGCGTGATCCAAGACCTCAAGATATGTTTCAAGGACCTCAAATACATCATATTAGTCCAGTCATATGATTGGATTGATTCAAAGAACTTGCTTCATAAACAATGCAAGAATTCAAATCCATCTGAGCCACAAACTAGGGTTTTGATGAAAAGTCAACCATGCCTTTGACTTTTGGCCAAAACATGATCTCAAACCTTGGGATATGATTCAAGACACTCAAATATACCCTTGAAGTCCATTCATAAGTTTAAAATCAGCTTGGGACATCCATTAATTGAAATTCAAGAATTAGGGTTTCTCTGCACAAAATTCATCTGATACACAAAGTCAAAGTTTGACATTTTAAGCAAAATGGATCATCAAAGGCTATTATTCAAGGAAATATGATCCATAGTTGCATTTAATCAAGGATTGATCAAGAAATCAAGGTTACTTGCAAAAGAAGAAAAATTGGAAGAATTAAAAATTTCACTAAGTTATGAAAATTCATGTTCAAGTACCTAACTTTAGAAGGCCATAACTTGTGATCCAAGCAACCATTTCTTGCACTCCAAAGTTTAAATGATAGATCTTCTTCCATACTACAAGATTGTTGGGCTGAATCATCCCCAAAAAATGCATAGATTTTGAGATATAAAGCCATGAAGTTGGAAGAATTTATGTTTTGAACTTTGACACTTTGAAATTTTTTTGGCAGAATCTGTTTTGTGTTTTGGCCAACTTAGAGGCCATTTTTCACCACGATCCAAGAAGATTCAAGACCAAAGGCAAACATCAAAGTTAAAGTAGGATATATCAGCTTTCCAAAATGTCCAAAAACTCCATCCAATTCCACTTGAGCAAAGAGTTATGGAGTGCACAAAACACCTTGCTGCAACTGTTTGCAAAAATCAGTTTTAGGCATTTCTTGCACCACACGATTTTGGAGTCAATTGCAATGATCATGATCATACCAAATCAACAAAGATCAGAGTGACTCATCACAAACTTGCAAGATAGAGCCAAAGAATCAAGAAAAATCTCATGAGAATGATGAAGTTTTGTCATTAAAGCCTTGAAATTCAAAGTGCATTTATGTGCAATAGTGCACATTCAACAAAGCTACTCTCCTCAGTCAAGATCTCTACTCAAACAACATTAAATCACTCTGCAAAATGTGGAATTGGTCAAAACGTAGCTATGCTATTTGGAAGAGATAATGTACCTTGGCATATAAGTAATCACACCTTGCCAAAACCATTGAACCAAGCTCTTATCCTTCAATTCACCACTATTCAGCCAAGACAAACTCATTCACCTATATATTGAGCTCACTTCTGATCATCTAAGACACACCAAAACAACTTCAATACTTGTTTTCTCCAAATTCATCTTTGTTCAAAATTTCAAAACATCAAGGAAGTGAGAAATCAAATTTCTCATTTCAGAGCAATTTCACTCAAACCAATCATCCACACACCTCATAAATGTCATATAGAAGTGATTTAAATCATTCAAACACATATCTAACACCAGGATCAGCATCCTTCATCCTCACTTGATCCAACTGGAGTCTGATTCGAGCCAAGTGATTCAAAGAGTTTCAAATCATTCCAAAGGTTGCAACACGATCCTTGAGACTCAAGGAAGCTGTGAGGATCATTGTTTCACTTCTGGAACACCCCTACCACAGAATTCGATTCCTTCTTGCAGAGGTAAGCCTCAATCTCTCAAACTCAATGATACATGCATCATAATTGTTATTTTGAGTTACCATTATGTTTCTGAACCTATATATGTTATTTCTCCTCAATCAATTGCATACTATCTGTTGTATATAAGATTTCATATAGTTTTTGCGTATTTTAGGGTTCATCTGATTATAACATGATATCTTGTGATACACTATAAATGAAATTAAAAAGAACCATTCAATTCCTTGTTGAAAAACACACAACTTTCATGGTTACACTTTGCAAAATGGTTACGAGTTGAGTGAGATAGATTTGGTTTTGCGAATCTGATGAAGAACATGAGGAAGAAGAAGGTCATGACGCGATTTTTCAAAATAAAAATAAGTTTTAATATATATTATTTGGTTTCCAACTTAAAACTTGAATTGGCATTGCGCCCTAGTGGAAACTCTAGTATTTGTTTGTGAGCAAGTCCAAGGTCTGGGGTTCGAATCCCCCTCGCCCCAGACCTTTTGGTTTTATTTTTTTAAAACTATTTTCAAAAGGCTTTTCATTATATTATTTTCTCCTTCCATCATGCTATCACCATACGCACATAGCTCAGTTGATAAATTTTGAACCCTCCACCCCAAGGGTGTAGGTTCAATCCTTGGGAGGGCCCTTCCTCATTTTTTAACACATAATTTTCTTACTTTTCTTCACAAATTCAAATTACTATAACATTCTAATTTTTAATCATTTTGAACCCATTCTTTTTTAAAATTGTTTTTTATAATGTCTATTTTCTATTTTTAAAAACAAAATACCAAAAATAAGTATTTTTAATACATTTATGAATGTTCAAAGTAAGTGATGTTCTTAGGGTTTCGTAAAGAACTTCTTGATTCTTTTGAATAATTCCTTGCCTTTCCTTGCGTACAATGATTTGTGTGAACCATATATATCTTGTATAAACATTAAGCGATGTTGTGAATTGGTACATCTTTGTCCTCACTTGATTTTAATCCATTTTTTTAAGTGTATGTTTACATATGAATGGATGATGAATTTTCAAACATGTCATTGAATTTTTGCTTAATTCTTTGCCTTAACATGTTGATTTTCTTCCACGATTACATGATTTTAATATGTTTATGTGCCCTTGTGTTGATCATACCATGTCTATATGCTCCTAAAACATTTGAACATTGCTTTGAAAACATTTGAACATGTCATTTGTATGAATTTTGTGGTGTTTCCACTTTATCAAAACCCATGTTTAAACCCTAACATGAATGTTTGATTGTTATTAACTTGTCTTAACACGTTTAATTGATATCCTTGTTTCAATGTTCAAGTATTTATTTCAAAAAACTTTCACCGTGATAAAAACATCTCTTTGAAATACACATCATCTTTCAACTAAACTTTCAAAATCATGGGCCTCTATTAGAGTGTAAGCCCCTCCCCTCCTCTTCAAAACTTTCTTCAATTTCTCAAATATTTTAACAGTTCTAAACTCAAGCTTCAACTTTCATCAAGCATAGCCCTAGTGGCATTACATTTTCAAAAAGCTTGGGCCTCTTCTTAGAGTGTAAGTCCCAACCCTTTTCAATTTTCAAATCATCAAAATCATGCGCCTCTGCTTAGAGTGTAAGACCCAACACCTTTCTACATAGAATAAATCATGGGCATCTGCTTATAGTGTAAGACCCAACACCCTTTTGTAAATAAAGAATAATCTTGGGCCTCTACTAGAGTGTAAGACCCACCACCTTTTCTTTTCTTTTCAATAAACTCTTTGGGCCTCTACTTAGAGTGTAAGACCCAACACCCTAGTGAATAGAATAAAACAAACAAATAAAACATTCAAAAAACCCTAAAGATGCAAAATCTCCCATGATTTCAAACATGTCATATCAATGTCTATACTTGTTAAATCTTCAATCATGTTTGTTCATATTTGTTAAGTTTCTCTTGACATTTATATCATCCTTAGTTTAGACATAAGTCAAATAATATGATCACTTCAATTACAACTTAGTTCAAACAACTAGCACCCTGGCATCCTCTTGGGCCTTATACAAGCATCATTGCCTCCTCTTGGGCATCATACAAAGAATCTCCCTAGAAGATAGCCTCCTTTTTGGCTTCATACAAGGAGACTTGGGAAGTCTCATTCAATCCCCTATCCTCCTCTTAGGATTTATCCAAACATCATAGCCTCACCATCCTGGGCTTTGTACAAGATACAATAAATATTTTAGCCTCACCATCCTGGGCTTTGTACAGGATACAATAAATCTTTTAGCCTCACCATCCTAGGCCTTGTACAGGATACAATAAATCTTTTAGCCTCATTCATCATGGGCTTTTTACAGGATACAAATAAAACTCCCCAGTTGAGTCAATCTTTTTTTCAACTTCATATCTTGGGCTTCAATCAAGACACCTAAATAAACTCATCTCCTCACAGGTAAAACCTTGAGCCATCTCTGTGGGAAGATATCTCTTCTAATCATTACAATTCAAACAATCAAAATTGTTTTCCAGATAATTGATGTAAGTGGCACTTTTGTTGATTCAAAATCCAAGTTGGAGTCCCTCAAGTCTGTGGCACTTTGAGCCATCTCTGTGGCACTTTAGTCTTAATGGGTGCTAAAGTTTGGAAAACACAAACTTAATATTTTATTTTGAGGAAATGTTTAGTTAGTTTAATCTCATTGACTTATATATCATATAAATCGTATCTCATATGCCTCAACATACATTCACACACATCAACATACATATAGCATTATAAAATAATACATTTATGTCCCCTATCTCAATTTTTCCCTCAAGTCAATGAGAGAACATAAGCTAAACCTAATAATCATTTATGCTTCTCTAAGCTAGACCTCCATAGTTGTCCTCCTTTGATAGTTTCTTCTTATCTTTCATTATTATATTACATTAGATTAAAAATTAGTTATTTTACATATGAGGGAGTAAAATGAAAAAAAAAAGTTACATAAAGAGAGTATAGAGAAAGGCAGGACACACATGTAATATTTAAAAATTCAAAAAGAAAATAAAGGTCATAATCATTCACCACAAGACAACAATAATAAACACATTATTATTATTATTATTACGATTATTATTATTATTATTATTATTATTATTATTATTGTTGTTGTTGTTGTTGTTGTTGTTGTTAAATTATGTTAATTAAATAAATCAAATTAAATTTTAGCGATTGGTCCCAATGCTTGGTATTAGTAGTACAAGAAAGTCTCATATGATATGATACCTCATTAAAACCCCATAGAAAAATGTGTTTATTTTCAAAATTCTTGATCATCTAGTGCGAGGGGCATGGCCACGTATCCATTAAAGGGAAAATCACTCGAATTTACCCAAAATTGAAGAAGAGTGCGTGGCCAAAGTCACTATGGAGGAAGTAATAACTTCCTTGAAGACAACCATCAAAGATAGATGGGAGTTGAGAGTTCAATGAATGGTGAAGCCTTATCTCACATATTAGAAGGGAAATGGTTAGTTAACAAGAGGGTCAGACCCAAGACATCTCATGTAGCCACCCTTACTTAAATTTAAAAAAAAATAGAGATGGAATGTAATATGACTCATACAACAAACAATGCATGACGTGAATCCTAAAGTGGTTGAGGGAACTCTTAATTAAATCCTTACATGCCCGTAGTCTATAACCAGTGATCATTACTGATTGGCTCTTAAATAGGAAGAAAATTGTATAAACATGATAAAATCACTTGGCTTATTAGAGTATGATGGTCTCAAATTGTGTAGTTAGTTGAAGGCCACAGTTAACCTACAACCTATTGACGAGGACATCAATAACTAGTGAATCCTTAGAGGCTTACAGGATCTATCGGGTACAACAAGGCTCGATTTAAGGGTACCATATGAAAAGTGTTTACTAATCTCTCAAACTCTATATACAAACCACACAAACCCAAAGTATTTAGAGGTGTTTCTCATTGCTTGAACCAACCTCTAACCTCCACCACTGGCGAAATCGACTTCTGTCCTCTACCACCGCCTGAGTCGACCATTGTCGTCGATAGGAAAGGCATGTGCTTTCAATTGAGTTGACATACATCGTAAATCAAACCAACTTTCGGCTTCTTTTTTGGCATTCAAATTTCTTGCAATCTCGAAACATGTTTTCTTTCTTTTCATCACTTTAGGTTTTAAGGCATACTTCTACATGATTCTGAAGGAAAATTAAGATATAAAACATAACGGAAAACATAAATTTTTGTTAAGTCAATCCTTATGAATGATGCATGATCACTGATGGAAATAGATACCTTTTATAACAATTAACACCTTTATGAAGAATCAGAAGAGTGATCTCAAACGATGAACGAAAAACAACGCCTCTACTCATTCCACACAAACACAGTGCCTTCAAACTCAGTACTTTCCATAATGAATAAAGACTAGAGAGAGAGAGAGAGACAGAGAGAGAGAGAGAGGGGGGAGAGAGAGAGAGAGAGAGAAAGAGAGAGAGAGAGAGAGGGGAGAGAGAGAGAGAGAGAGAATACACTAGGATTTAAAATTGAATTTCATCAAGTGTAAAAGCTTTTGTATAAGGGTTATAATTATAGAAACGCTTTAGTGAGCTACAACCTAAAAATTCCACTTAAGTGCAATATAACTTACAATGTATTATATTTCACCTAAGTGCACGGTATCTTATAGTATTCCATATTAAACTTAAGTGCATAGTACCTTACAATGTTCTACGATATACTTAAGAGAATCATACCTTATGTTGTTTCGTATTTCTCTTAAGTACACCTTACCTTATGGTGTTTAATATTTAACTCTCTCACTAATATATCCTCATGTGGGTGACCCTATAAGTTCTCGCAACATTGGAAATTATAATAAACCAAATATTTAATATAATAAACAGTGAGAGGTATCTAGCAACACATCACGGGCACCCAAGTCACAAAAATTTCATGTGATATGACAAAACCTTTTCGTGATAATGTTTGTGTGTACAATTTCCCTTTTTCCCTTATACACCATTGTTCAGTTAAATATTGAGCCCTTGGAGATATATCTTGTTACGCGGGATGTGCAAATTGCATCTAGGTCACTCGTGTCCCTCAACATGATTTGTGAAGTACCCATCAAACATCTTGATGGTCATCATGTTACGAACAACATTTGATTAACAATAAATTACTCGACTCCGCATCTAGGGTCCATAGTGTTTTCAGGTCGAATGGTGGTATACACCATTATCACATGACACTTGCATAAATTCTATGCGAAGACTTGATAACTCTTTATCCATGATCCATGAAATGTGATCATACACCTATCCATTAATGTTATTCTATTTTACAATAAATCTTGACTATGATTACTTTAAGAAGTCCTCATGTTTAATGGGATCTCATGATTAAGTGACACTTAATGTTTCATTAAACGGACTACCTTTTCTAGGAACTTTGTTATTTGAAAAAACAAACATAAAAAAAATGTATTTTATAATTAGTAAATAATTCGATACAAGTAGCAAGTTCTAATAAAACTATTGGTCTCTAGGACTTACACCAACAGATGAGACATTGACTTCATGGGTCTTTTCTTCCTTATTCAAATCTTCATATTCTAGTTTTTGTTGATTATGTAACCTAGAGGGTTGAAGAAATTTCATATGTTTCTAGTCATGCCATTATTGTTATCCACTTCTAAAAATAATAATATTTTTGCTAGATTTGGAGAACCTAGAGGCTTGTTCAGGGATGAAAGAAGCATTTCTGGAACAACAGTCTTGAGAACTTGCTTGCTAAATACAATTTGAAGTAAAGGCAGTTATTCCTTATCATCCATAAACTAGTGAAAAATTAGATGTGTCCAACCATCATTTGAAGTAAATTCCTGAAAATATGGTTGCTACGTCTAGAAAAGACTCGTCAAAGAAGCTATGTGATGCATTGTGGGCGTACCATATGATATTCAAGGCATATCAACTACCTACCCATTAACAAAACCTACACCCAAACCCCCTAATTTACCCTTCAAATAAATATACTCAAAGACTAATAAAAGGGTAGAAAAGTAAACAACATATTAAATATTACAGATGTTTCTCATTAGTTTCACATGCCACCTATCAGTTTCCTATTGGTCTAGAAATACAATTTTTTTCTTTTATCAATCTTCCCTCTCTTTTCTTATTGGTTTCCATATTTTCTCTCTTCTTAAAGCAATTTAACATAACTCATTTCCTCTTCTCCCATTTCAAAAATTTCAGAAAAACGTGTTTCCCTCTCTCCTCGAATTGAGAAAAATTTCAAGAGAGTGAAGAACAAATTTGCTCCCCGTCGATTTCATCTTCCTTCCTGCAAGTGCATCTCTGCTCTCAATCTGGTTTGTTCATACTGTTTATTGACTCTTTTTCTCCATTTCTTGTGAAACCATTTTCTCCATAACTTTTCTGCTTCAATGTGTTTTTTTGAAACAATAATGGATTCTCTTCCTCCTTAGCTTTTTTCTGCTTCGATAGCTCAAGGATTGATGGTTTATTTTCACTACTTCTCCTTATACATAATGGAGCCACATTTCAGGTACTTTTGCATGTGTAATGTATTTTTTTTCTCCGTATTATTGAGATTCATGCTTCATAAAAATATGGATGTTGTTTTCTGTTTTGATGGCACTGGTTATTTACTCAAAAAAATATGGATGCATTTTTTTAAAACAAAAAAGTCCCTTGTAATCACCTATTTAATTATTAGATGATTCAATCATGGTTTATATGTCAATGCCAAATTCTATAACTTTCATTGAAAAATTAATTTGCTAGCAAGATGGACATGAAGAGTACTTCATTTTAGTTGTTTATCCTGCAAATTGAAATCCCCAATTACAATTGCAAATTGGAGAAGGAGGTTGTTTCAATGAGAAGAGAAGTTGAAATCCCCAATTACAATTGCAAATTGGAGAAGGAGGTTGTTTCGATGAGAAGAGAAGTTGAAATCCTCAATTACAATTGCAAATTGGAGAAGGAGATTCTTTCAATGAGAAGAGAAGTTAATTTACGATGTCTAGATTTAATGATCAATGGAGATGAGAGGGTTTTTCTTTGGTTGCTTACAAGGTTAGAACATCTTATAAAAGATGTAACAATTGATGCAATGAATAGTATATTTTAGACATTATTCTTTGTTATTTTTGCTTCCTCTTTGAATTTATTGTTCATTTATGGAGGCTATTGTTGCCAATTGAAAGAGGAAACCATGTTTAGGTTTAGGCTGTGACTGCAACAATAAATTATTAAAATTATTTTATTTCTATAACTCTTAAAAAAATTCACTTCGTTTTTAGTTTATCGTATTATTTTTTGTTTTCTCGTAATTGCAAATTTGGTCTAGAATCATTTTTCCTCCTCCAATTTTAAAAGATAGAGTAATTTATTACTCAATTTTAGTTTTGAAGAAGAAATAAAAAAAATCATAATATATTTTGTAAAAAAAACTTATTTTTTATTTTTTAAAAGCAATATAAAGTTTACTTAAATATTGATTCCAATTAAATTTTTTTAATTACAAGTTTGCTGCAACTTTTTATGCAACAACATGATATATGTAAATGCATATCCTATTGCTAGCTTCTAACCACCACAAACTGCTTCATCATTACTTATCTATTAAGTCTACAATATGTTATATGTATTTGGAACTGAATGACTAAGATTTTACAGTAATGCAGGTGCCAAATTACTCTTCTGTATATTGCTTGCTTCAACACAGTCAATTGTACCACACGATTCCGTAAATTGATGGTTTCCATTATCTTATATGCATTTGGACTCACTTATGGGTAAAGCTTCATGTGCATGGCCTACATTAATCTTTTGAAATATGCTTGCTTCAACAGGTTTTCCGTTTTCGATGACCTGAACCCGTTGTACGACAACATAAGATCATGTCTCCATCAACAAACTTTTTCATGGATATCTGTGTAATGTCCTCTCTTTTCTTGCAGCTTTATGCGCCAATTTTTCTTATTTTTCTAAAACAAACTAGTATTACATTTTCACCTTTCAACAATAATGCTTTTGGAAAGTACAAAAAAAAACATCATTCAATATAGTAATGCTTGTGTAGCTAGCTATAACATATGCTGCAGAAGTACACATCATGTCAATCATAATTAAATGGGTGACAAATACTTAGTTTCATCTCAATTATCTTTCTCTTTGTTGTGTCCCATTGTAATTTCTTTAAAGTTTTAACTATTGGTGTTCAGAAACAACACTGCATTCCTTTTTGAACTATGAACTCAACGAACCAAAATTCATATATATTTTTTCCAAATCCAATTAATGTTCCAGTCAAAGATTATGATTCCCATTCAATCTCCATTACTTTTCTATCGTTTATCAAAGTTATTATATACCCTTCAATGCATAGCACAAAGTTTAGAACCAGTTTCACAGCTGTACAGATTTATGGAAAATACATGTAGTCTCTAGCTAACTCATGCTCACCTTTGATATTGATAGGTTATCTGCATTTACATCTTTATCAGTGGCGGAGTCACTAACAAGTGAGGGGGTGCACTGAACTTTTTAATATACCCCTTAATATCCTAATTGTATAAACCTTGCACCACCTGAATATTTTGATTTTGCACCGGACATGCACTTGAAGACCGTTTCTTTAGTATAATAATATTAGACTTATTACATACACCCTCCGTTCCATATTATAAGCAAAAGTTACTTTTTAGATACATTGAATAATTCATGTATCTGGTCTATATATAGACCAGATACATGAATTATTCAATGTATCTAAAAAGTAACTTTTGCTTATAATATGGGACGGAGTAGTACAAGTTACTACACCTATCTACTATCTATTACTTATTTAATATTTTATTCATTAAAATTGCAATAAACTAGACATCAAGAACATATATTCCTATATTACAATCTTTAATATTTTATTAGACTTTTAATAAACTACTTATAATGGTCCCAAAAGTCTGTAACCAAATTATTTGCTGTGTAGTCTATTTAATATTATATATTATATACCAACAGTTTAAGGTTTTTGCTTCTAAGATAATTAACATATTTAAATAGATGAAAAATGTTAATTTGCAAAATTAATCATATAAAACTTCCACTACAAAATATATTATTTTAATATTTAAAATATATATTTCTTTTTAATTTTTCTTCTTAACACTTTTCATTTATATATTATCACTTGCTAACATATATTCCAATGTGTTTTTATAAAATATCGATATCACTTAATTATTTACAATCACTTTTTAGAAAGAGTAACTTATTTAATAAATTTTTAATTACAATTAACTCAAATATACCATTTAAAAAATAAATTGGTATAAGTTAATAGATTTTTATAAATTATAATTTTATTTTCAAATAAATAATATATATTACTTTACACCCTTTGAAACAAAGCAAGGTCCTACATCTGCCACTAAATCTACACCCCTTGATCTAGGGTCCTGCCTCCGCCTCTGATCTTTCATTTCCAATTTTCAAATTTACAAAACTTGAAATTCATCAAAATATTCCTAAGATTCATCCAACCTTACTCCAAATACTAATTGCATTGGACTCTATCCCTTGAGGTTACAATCTCAATCTCTTCCCTTAAGTTGTGGCTCTGAAGAGGACACATTAATTTACTCAATGCTACAGTAAGGCATAGTCACGTAAAGAAGAATATGATATGCTCATGCAACATCGCAACATTGGAGAAGGTACTACGTTAGGCTTCATTTGATTTTGCAGTTGGCTCATCAATTGTAAATTTTACCAACTCCTATGAATTTTTTCACTGAAACTCACTATTTTCACGGGTCACTATCACCACAATACATTTTTTATTCTAATCAAGAAAATATTTATAAATATTTATAGTTATTATGTTGGATTTATTATGTTGGTGCTACATATGTATTGAAATATGTTCAGTTATTAGCGATTTTATAATAACAATTATATATCAGCAACAACCAAATTTTATCAAATAATCTAAGATATAAATAAACTTACCCGTGCGGACGCACGGGTCTTCTACTAGTATTTGATTATGACCTTACTAGTTGGTCTTCAGTAAAGCATATCAATTCAATGTAAAGATAAACATAAGGCGTATTGGACATGCAAGTTTTTGTACTTTGATCAAACATCAGCCTGGAAGAAGAGGTTATTGAAACTGTATGAGTTAGAAGAGACGTGCTTACAATAATATGAAAATGAAATCATCATTAGATATAATGGTTCTTATAGGTTATCAAATAAATCTTTAATTTAAGTGATTATGATATATGTAGACACCTTTTATTAGAGTAATCTTTGTGTTGGAGTTCAGCTGGAAGTTTCTTGTACCTGGAGGCTTGTTAATCTAATTTATTAGGGCTATCTATTTCCCCATGTGATACATGTAGAACTACATCATCAACAAAAATATACAGTAGGGTTATTATTTGTTTCGCAACTCCTTTAGAGGTATGTTCTTATGCATTGGTATTCCTTAATAACTTATATAGTAGGTTATTATTGTAGTCTTTGACCATTCTTACAAGTATCTTAAATCCCATGATTATGATTCATATCCACATATTCGACTTGATTATTGAATTTTTCGGATCTCGTTAGAAATTAAACTACCAAACTCTCCATATTTAGTTGATGATGATAAATTCATCTCCAATCCTTTTTCTAATTAATCAAAGATTGAGAGTCTTGGTGTAGTGGTGATAATATGGTTAGTCTCAGCCAGTTGATCTTGAACTTCTACACAAATATAGTTTGCAAAGAATTCCTCTGGAGTATAACTTTTAACTATCTTGAGGGACACATTTCAAAAAATACATTGAGTTTGATGACTTGACACAATACATGACCTTGTAATATAGGTTCATTGTGTAAATATTTAATAATTTGAATCTTTCATAATATATTGAAACTTTAATGGATAAAAATGAACACAATTTTTAAGGGGTTATTTTTATACACTAAGGGGTGTTCCCACGTCCTTGTGAAAAATTAAAATTATTTCTAGAATATGGAAATATACTTCTGGACGCATCCCTATTCAGACACAATCCATTTGTAAGTGAGTGAGATCTTAATTTTTGTCAAAAATTAACACAGAAATGTATCTCCGTATAATTACAAAAATGTACATTCGGGAAGGTTTATAATAAAAAGTGTTTGACATTCCTCCTTCTGCATTTTCAACGTACTATCGCAAACTCTGAAAATCTCCCAGACTCTCAAACTCTCTCAACTCACTTCTAAGTTCTTAACATCCAATCAATCGAAGTGCTCAACAACAAACTCACATTTGGTATGTTTTTGAATTCAAAATTTTCACATTTGATTTCTTTATACATGTATTTGTAGAAATTGATAATTAGGTTCACAACAACAAAAAACGTGTTTAGCTAGGGGTTAAACCCCTCACTAATGTAAAAACCCCTTCACAAAACAAAAATTGTTGAGGGGACAAGTCCCCTAGCTAAACAAGGCATCGCAAATTATTTGCTAGGGGCCAGCCACGTCGCTATTTATCTTGAGGTTAAGCTCCTCACAAAATGTTATCCCTAAATTTCTACCTACTAACACGCAAGTGTAGGAGCAGGCTAGGGGTGCAGTCGTGTCAATATTTTTCTAGGGGATAAGCTCCTGGAAAATGCATCTACATTTTGGTATTTATGAGGGGCAAAGCACCTAGCGCGGTGTGTCAGTAATTTGCATGGAGCTAATCCCCTAGCAAATGCATATACGTTTTGGTTTTTGTGTGAGGATTAGCCCATCGCAAATGGATGATTATTTGTAAGGGGATTAACCTCGGGCTAATGTTTATAATATTGTATAAAAAAATATTATAATTATATCATTATAAATATAATAATTTAATTATAAAAAATACCATCAATATAATAAATAAATATATAATTTTAAATTTTGTAAAATAGAATTTAAATAAAAATAGAAAATAAAATAATTTATGATTAAAGATGAAATAAAAATAAATTGTATTCATATCCACAAAATTAAAACTAATTCGTGATTAAAGGTGAAATAAAAATAAAATTTACAAATACATATTATAAGTTTCATTTTCCACCAAATTTGATTATCTTCTTCCTTCTCCTCCTCCTCCTCCTCCTTATCATCATTATCATCAACTCCTCCATATCCAATGACTCCTCCAGAATCTTGGTTCATATATGAGGCCATAAATTTTTCAAACTTTTGTGCGTGCTCATTGCAACCCGCATTGCTTCCTCATACTCCATTGTTTTTTTCCTCAGTTCTTCCACCATCTCTGTTTGTTTTCTCCTCATTTCTTTCATTTATGCATTTCTTATTGCTGCTTCGCGTGCTGCCTCGCAGATGCACTACTTTAATGGTGCCAATTTATCTATGTGTTTGCTGGCCCCGTGTAATGCTCAATTCAAAATTAAAACAAAAAACTCCTTCTATTTTGCGAGGGGCATCCCCACACACAATTTCATTTTTTTTTTAATTTTATTTGTTGTTCATGCGAGGGGATAAACCCCAGGCAAGATTTACAAATAGTGAGGGGATTTTTTACCAAGCAAATAACCCTAGATAAAAATGTTTTTTTTGTAGTGGTCGTGTAATATACATCAATATATAGGTAGTATAACTAAGCAATGTGTTTGACAGGTAGTTTAGATGATCAATGTGTTTTGAGCATGTTCGGTTTCCATGCATTTCTACCATTTGTGTTTTTTCTAAGTTGTAGGTTTAATAAAAAAATTCACTTTTGCATTTGTTCAAAATTTGATTTTTCCGAAATACGGAAGTACATTTCTGTATTTTGTCAGCCTGCGTTGTTTGGCTTTATTTTCAACGTATTTCATCCAGGTTTGATATTTTTCTATTTTGTAATGCTTGTGTGATTTAATTATAGACAACATGGTTGATAACCAAGATCAATTGAAACTCGGTAGAGTGTCACAACATGCACCAGTTTGCAAGAAAATATTTTAACCCTCGCAAACACCGATCGATTTCAGTTTGTTTGATACAGAGGTGTCAACTTCTAAAGTTCAAGAATCTCTGTCTTTGTCTTCTCAAAGGAGGAAGGTGTCACCTTCTGATGCCTCAAAAGCCCCACCATTTTAATTTGATGCACTTGTTGTCGATGCAACTGTCCTCGACGAGTTTGGAGGAGACCCATATGACTTATCATTGCTGCTTCTATATATGGACCATGCTTTCAGGCATGTTGTATTTATTCTTTGAAACAAATGTGTTACAATTTTTTTCACTTTCTAACGATAATTTATTTTTTGGCAATATTGTAATGCTTTAAAATGCATCAACCATGGTCAGAAGATTGCGAGGCAGTAACAACCTGAGGAGCAGTGGTTTCACAGTGTGATGTAGCTATATGGGTTGTGATATTTATGCATGACTAGTTATACTACTATTATCCATGGTTTGTTGTCAGTTTTTAATGAGATATGGCACTCTAAGACGTCATCTTTTCATCTTCCACGTGGTGAGATGTCCATCGCGTTGGATGATGTGTCATGTCTGCTACATCTCCGTTCATGGGAAGATTATTAGACCACTCCAAGATCACAAGATTTGATGCATTGAAGATGATGGTGTAGTATTTGGTAGCTAATCTAGATGATTTTGTGATGGAGATAGAAGACACTCGAGGGTGTCATGCTAGATTTGAATTCTTGGAGAGGTTATATGCACACCAATTGACTATGGCATAGCAATCCGATGGTGATGATGAATAGGTTATGCAACATAGAGCATATGCATTGAGGGCATACCTATTGTACTTGCTTTACCTATACTTCAAGTTAGCTAAAGGTTGTTTTTGGAAGACCAAAAAAATGACAACTATCTGCACACTATTTAGTGGAACATATTTTCATCCTTTAGTGTTCCCATATCATTTCATAACACTAGTACTACGTCATTACGAATAATTCTTATGTATCATTTTCAGTCATGGATCCTCCATCATTTCTGACACATCTCCGGTTGTTATATGTTGATGACTACACTGAGGATATGCCACGTGCTTGTGCATTCCTCTCACTCAAATGGAATCGGTCGATCAAGCCTTCATAGTGTATCTTGACTATACAGTGCACGATGATATATGCTTTTGGCCATACGACCTTCACCGTCAGATGTAACGCCCCGAATTTAATTAATTAGTTAATTAAATTATCGAAGGATTTTATTATTGGATTTAGACGGAGTTGAGAATTAATCAAGTAATTGGGTGTTATCGGTATTATTTTAAGAAGCTAATTGGATTGATATGTCGATCGGAATTATTAAGTTAAAGTCGGATTAATAGTCGGTTAATCGAAAAATTAATAAGTTGATTATGCTGAAGGAGTAATATTAGTAATAATATTATTATTTATTTGGGTTAGTTGTGGTGTGGTATGTAGCAATGTGGAGGTGTGGATTAGTTGGCCCATTAAATCAAATAATAGTATTATTAGTTATAATTAATATTTGGAACAAAGAGAAAATAGGAAGAAAAAAAACACAAGGGTTTGTGAAGAGAGAAAAGTTGCCGTACGTGGGAGAAAGAGGAGAAACCAAGGGTTTGTGGATTAAGCCGCCGGAAGAGGAAATTGCAGACCGGAAAGCCGAATCGGAGTTCGACCGGAAATAAGGAATTCGATCGGGAAATTCGAACTACCGTTAAATCCAGGTAAGGGTGGGGTTCAATCTCTATAATTGGGTATATGATAGACCGTATGTGGGGTTGGGTTGTATAAATTTGTGCCATGGATTAATTGTTGGTTCTTGCTGCAATATTGGTCGGATAAGTTGTTGTTGTTGCCTCTGAAAATATGCTACTTGTGAAGGTGTTAACTTTATGATGGATTGTTCTGATTTTGTGTGTTGACTGTATTGTTGAATGGTTTTGTGAAATTCGATTATGTCGTGGTATATGTTTGTGAACGACTGGGTGATTTTATGAAAGTTGCAGTGAAGTGTTGATTTTATGGAAATTTGAATGGGGACGAAATATCACTGTTCACATGAGCACGGGTGGCGCAGGCCACCCATCACTCACATAGGGGTGGCGCAGACTACCCAAACCAAAAGGGAAAAACATGTGGCGGGAGCCACAAGGTGCCTGACGCAAGCCATGGTGATTCTTGACAAAGGGTGGCGCAAGCCACCCATGTAGGAGAGGTATCACTTTAATTTTTATTCCTTTATTAAAACGTTTCCCAATTAATTCAAATTACTGATAGCCACTCTCTTTTGTTTTAATATAATGTATTATTAAACAACTACCAAGTTTCTTTATGAAATGTTGAGAGCCACCAAGTTTCACGTTGAGAGCCAGCAAATTTTCACGTTGAGAGCCACCAAGTATCATGTTGAGAGCCACCTGATGCTCGTGGGGGCCACCTGAACACTTTAAATGTTATACTTTTATATAGACATGTTCCATTAGCATAATGACATTAGATGATTTTAGTATTAAACTAATTATATGTAATTTAGTTAAGTAGTATACTAATAATAATAATTGGTATAGAATTTGGTAGTAGCATATTTGATAGCAATAGTGCCCCGGGACAATTGTTGGTTTCACAGAGTTTGTTCAAAAAAAAAAAGGGTTTAGCAGAATCATAACTTAATTAATTTAGTAGCAGAGTATATGTATATATTCAGTAGAGTTTTCCCGTAGCAGTGTTGATAAATTGGAAGTAGCAAGGGAATCAGTAATAGCAGAATGGTAATAATGACAGAGTTATTTTAGTAGCAGTTTAGTAATTTCTAACAGAAAATGAATCAATAGCAGTAAGTAGAAGATTGACAGAAAATTGGAATTGTGATAATATGTTGCAGCAGTGATTTAATAACTTAACTGAATTAATAAAAGTAATCTGTAGTACTTAGTAAATGTGAAACAGTACAGTTTTAGTCGGTTTAGCCGATTTAAGCGGAAAAACTAGTTGTTCGGAATTTAACTAAAATGGTCGAGGTAGTTAGTAATAATTAGTAGGTGATTTTAATCGGGTTGTTTTGTTGAATTCGTGTTGTATGTGTGGATTTCTTGTACAGTCGCTTATGTGGTTTTGTTCCGGTTTGTGGGCATTTTCAAGTTGTAGGTCGAAAGACCAATGTTGATGTTAAAGTTGTAGGTCATATGACCAACGTTGATGTATATAAGTTGTAGGCCTATGGCCAAAGTTGAATCGTGTTGAATTAAAGTTGTTATGTGGTTGTTGTATGTTGTTCGGAGTTGGTTGTCGTTTTATGTTGAGTCGTTGCATCATGGCATTTGCATTTTTGTCGGAGCCGTTGCTCACACCACGTTGGCCTGGATTGGCAATTTTTAAGTTGGAGCTGATGCTCACCACGTTGGCCTGGATTGGCAAAATTACTAAGTTGAAGGCTTATGCCTTGCAGATACCTCGATAACCTGGTATATTTTAAGTTGGGAGTTTTACTCCGATGGTACCACATGCATACGCATAGTCGAGTCGCATCCTGTGTCGCATTATTTCTGTTGTTTGTGTTGATTGCGGTTGTTGAAGTTAAGTAAGTTGTTTATGTTGCCCAAGTTGATAAAGTTGTCCATGTTGCTTAAGTTGATAAAGTTGTTTATGTTGCTTAAGTTGATAAAGTTGTGATTATGTCGTAAATGTTGATATGTGTAAATAGTCGATAAAGTAGGTTGATAGATTGTGGATTATTGTTAAAGTTGTGGTTGTTGCTGTTAAGTTGTGATGAATTAAAATTGTGTATTTTAAGTTGTTGTTGTTACTAATTTGTATTGATTTGAGTTGTTTGTTGGTTGTGGTATAATTGTCGTTGAAGTGGTGAAATTTGTATGATTCTAATCTAATATATTGTTTATCATATACTTGTTTATGTTGGTTGATATCTCACCCCTTCTGTAATGATGTTACCTATTATGGGTAATTGAGCAGGTACTGAAGAATAGCTGTGGAAGTGAAGTAATTTTATGAAGTCCTTTAGTTGCTGTTAGTTCGAGTTGGTCTTGCTCTGATACGTTGCACTCGGGGGGAATGTTTATGTTGTTGTTTCTAGGTTGTTGTTATTACTAATTGTTGAATAATTATAAATTGAACGTTGTTTTGGTGGAATAAAGTTGTTAGATAATTTATAAGTTGGGATTGCCGAATGCTATGTATCACTTTTAAATGAAATATAAGTTGTCTGCTGTTTTAAAGTTGAAATGTGACATTCCATGTTGTGTTGAAATTTTTTTAAATACTCTGATATTTTTATTATAATTACCGGGTAGATTTGAGGGTGTTTCATTAGTGGTATCAGAGCAGGTCGGTCTGTCCGGCCAATGTTGT
Organism: Lathyrus tuberosus; assembly: GCA_022829125.1. NCBI lineage: Eukaryota > Viridiplantae > Streptophyta > Magnoliopsida > Fabales > Fabaceae > Lathyrus > Lathyrus tuberosus. The sequence goes on from JALAZF010000093.1 coordinate 11,919,777, forward strand.
CTAATGTTGTTTCTTCCTTAGTACTCGACATGTGTGTGGAACACTGTCGGTGCTTGTTTGTTAATAGTTTCTAGTAGTTGTCTACAGGTTGGTTTGAATTAAGTGGGGGAGAAGTTTGCTCCCGTACGTGTTGTTGGTATGTAGAAGTTGTTTCAAGGTGATGTTGCTTGCAAGAGTGCATATGTTGGAGCGATGTTATTGCGGACCGGCGAGAGTTTGGACTCGCGAATCCGTATCAGTCAAGTTGGAGATGTGCGTAGAGTCTGGACGGTGAATCAAAGATTATTGAAATTAAGGAATTATTCCGAATGGAATGATAAGTTGGTGGATTAATTCGGTAAGTTGTATATCTTGAGTATAGTTGGATTAAAGTTGAGTGACTTTCGTAGTTGGACGAAAAGGAGGATGTTGGTAGATCTTGGAAGCAAGAGAGGGAAATGGAACTTATGTTCATCAACCTCAAATTCTGGTTTTTGTGATTTTGGAGCAGCAGTCAGTAAACGAGGTATAATTTATGACTCGTGATTCGGATGGAAGCGGTTATGGACTTTTTGGAAAGCTTACGAAATTCCCTACAGTTTGCATATAAGATTTGTCTTCAGGAGGTTTGTGAAGAGGGAGAAAAGTGAATTTTATTGTTTGGGTCTGATGCTGATTTTTGGAAAATTCGGCATACGGAAATTCTGAACCAGTCCCGTTGTGTGGATAATAACTTTTTACTGTAAGTCAGATTTACGCGATTCTTGAAGTTCTGAAACCTACACAAAATTCTCTTCATTTTGGAATATGATTTTGTGATTGAGAGATCTGTATTGAAGGAGATATATATGGTTGAAGTTGAGCGACATTTGCTGAAAAAATTTGGAAGGATGAAAACAAGTGTGGAATATTATTAAGAATAAAATGTTGGTATTTGTAAGATGTGACTGTATCGGAGAATGCTTGGAGATGCAATTTATGTTGAATGAGGATGATTAAGACGATGATGCTAAGTAAAGGTAATGTTGAGAGAACTGTGAATGTGGATTTGTGTTGCTAAGAATTTTCACCTTGGTTGAAAGTTGTAATTGGAGCAGACTGAATTGGATCGTTCTCAATGTTGTAGCGATTTCGATGTTGGAAAAATATTTAAAGTCGTGTTGTACTATGAACGTGCATAAGAGGATGCGTAATGGATTTTGAACGTTTTTGTATCGTTGACGAAGTTGAAACTAAAGAAACTAAGAGTGGCATTGGTAAGCCTTAGAAAGTTGGCGGAGCATTATGCTTACGGACTTTGGGCACAAGTTGAAGTACGCTATTGTGTTGGGTACTGATGATTTATTTCACCGTTATGGTTGTCAGCTGTCTATTGACAAATTGAGGAACTGATCACCCTTAATCCATTGTTGATAGTAGACGGAATCATAATTGATGGATAGATGTGTCGTGCCAACTAGTATAGTATGTACGTTGAATTGGTCGGAGTCAAGCCAAGTGCTTGAAGGTTGTTTGTTTTTGCTGATACAAGTTCATATGTTAGAATATTAGTTGAATTTAAGGATGACAGCACGAAGCTGTGTTTGATTGATGAGTAGTATGGAAAATTTCAGTTGAGACTGATAATGTGAGAGTTGAGTTACAGGTAGAAAAAGAAGTTGAATTATAAGTTGATTTGTAAAAGTGGAGTTTTGGTTAGTAAAGATGATTTATCTTGTTGAATTTAAGTGGACTCAGGTGTCAAATGTTGTTGTAATGTTGTTATGCGCCTAAGGTGATTTTGGGAACTATGTTGATAAAAGATAGTATAGTTGTAGTTTATGTGTGGTGTTAACGGGGAGATCCCGAAGAGTTAAGTCGGAAGCCTTGGTATTATGTCGATTTTGATGATTGGAAGTTGGAGGTCAACTGAGTAGAGATAGTACCTTGAAAGGATCAGAGTTGCGCAGCTGAAGCGTGATGTGCCAGAGTGTTGTGTTTTCTTGTGAATAGCGCTGATTGTAATAGGATGTTCTTGTAAGTTGTTGGTTGATGATGATGTGTGTGGCTATTAGTCAAATTATGTTATTAAATTGGCATTATAATAATTTGGTTGTTGTTGCGGTAATATTGTTGTTGGTTACCGTAGGTGATGAGTAATACTTTATAGCATGAGGAAGTTGATCAAGTTGGCTATATTAATGCTACGATAAGAGTAATACGGCGAGACGAATGGAGTTGCTGGTGCTTCGTTGATGAAGTGCACCTGAGTATGGAGATAAGAATCGTATGTGTGTTTTGGTGTTGATTATGTTGCTGCGGTAATGATGCGATGTTGTATAGTCCAGTATAGGCAAGTTAAGGTTGTTACTATGTTGTAAGGTGATCGTTTCAAGATATTGCTAGAATGGTTGGCGAATAGTAACGGTTATGTTGCAAGAGTAATTGAAGTATCGGAGTATACGTATTGGGTTTAAACCGTGATTGAGTTGTTGTTAAATCGAAAGATTAAAATACGAATGTTGTGTTAAGGATGGTTGTGTCGGATAGATTTTCAAGGACGAAAATGTCCTAAGTGGGGGAGAGTTGTAACGCCCCGAATTTAATTAATTAGTTAATTAAATTATCGAAGGATTTTATTATTGGATTTAGACGAAGTTGAGAATTAATCGAGTAATTGGGTGTTATCGGTATTATTTTAAGAGCCTAATTGGATTGATATGTCGATCGGAATTATTAAGTTAAAGTCGAATTAATAGTCGGTTAATCAAAAAATTAATAAGTTGATTATGCTGAAGGAGTAATATTAGTAATAATATTATTATTTATTTGGGTTAGTTGTGGTGTAGTATGTAGCAATATGGAGGTGTGGATTAGTTGGCCCATTAAATCAAATAATAGTATTATTAGTTATTATTAATATTTGGAACAAAGAGAAAATAAGAAAAAAAAACACAAGGGTTTGTGAAGAGAGAAAAGTTGTCGTACGTGGGAGAAAGAGGAGAAACCAAGGGTTTGTGGATTAAGCCGCCGGAAGAGGAAATTGCAGACCGGAAAGCCGAATCGGAGTTCGACCGGAAATAAGGAATTCGATCGGGAAATTCGAACTACCGTTAAACCCAGGTAAGGGTGGGGTTCAATCTCTATAATTGGGTATATGATAGACCGTATGTGGGGTTGGGTTGTATAAATTTGTGCCATGGATTAATTGTTGGTTCTTGCTGCAATATTGGTCGGATAAGCTGTTGTTGTTGCCTCTGAAAATATGCTACTTGTGAAGGTGTTAACTTTACGATGGACTATTCTGATTTTGTGTGTTGACTGTATTGTTGAATGGTTTTGTTAAATTCGATTATGTCGTGGTATATGTTTGTGAACGACTTGGTGATTTTATGAAAGTTGCAGTGAAGTGTTGATTTTATGGAAATTTGAATGGGGACGAAATATCACTGTTCACATGAGCACGGGTGCTGCAGGCCACCCATCACTCACATAGGGGTGGCGCAGGCCACCCAAACCAAAAGGGGAAAACATGTGGCGGGAGCCACAAGGTGCCTGGCGCAAGCCATGGTGATTCTTGACAAAGGGTGGCGCAAGCCACCCATGTAGGAGAGGTATCACTTTAATTTTTATTCCTTTATTAAAACGTTTCCCAATTAATTCAAATTACTGATAGCCGCTCTCTTTTGTTTTAATATAATGTATTATTAAACAACTACCAAGTTTCTTTATGAAATGTTGAGAGCCACCAAGTTTCACGTTGAGAGCCACCAAAGTTTCACGTTGAGAGCCACCAAGTTTCACGTTGAGAGCCACCAAAGTTTCACGTTGAGAGCCACCAAGTATCATGTTGAGAGCCACCTGATGCTCGTGGGGGCCACCTGAACACTTTAAATGTTATACTTTTATATAGACATGTTCCATTAGCATAATGACATTAGATGATTTTAGTATTAAACTAATTATATGTAATTTAGTTAAGTAGTATACTAATAATAATAATTGGTATAGAATTTGGTAGTAGCATATTTGATAGCAATAGTGCCCCGGGACAATTGTTGGTTTCACAGAGTTTGTTCAAAAAAAAAAAGGGGCTTAGCAGAATCATTAACTTAATTAATTTAGTAGCAGAGTATATGTATATATTCAGTAGAGTTTTCCCGTAGCAGTGTTGATAAATTGGAAGTAGCAAGGGAATCAGTAATAGCAGAATGGTAATAATGACAGAGTTATTTTAGTAGCAGTTTAGTAATTTCTAACAGAAAATGAATCAATAGCAGTAAGCAGAAGATTGACAGAAAATTGGAATTGTGATAATATGTTGCAGCAGTGATTTAATAACTTAACTGAATTAATAAAAGTAATCTGTAGTACTTAGTAAATGTGAAACAGTACAGTTTTAGTCGGTTTAGCCGATTTAAGCGGAAAAACTAGTTGTTCGGAATTTAACTAAAATGGTCGAGGTAGTTAGTAATAATTAGTAGGTGATTTTAATCGGGTTGTTTTGTTGAATTCGTGTTGTATGTGTGGATTTCTTGTACAGTCGCTTATGTGGTTTTGTTCCGGTTTGTGGGCATTTTCAAGTTGTAGGTCGAAAGACCAATGTTGATGTTAAAGTTGTAGGTCATATGACCAACGTTGATGTATATAAGTTGTAGGCCTATGGCCAAAGTTGAATCGTGTTGAATTAAAGTTGTTATGTGGTTGTTGTATGTTGTTCGGAGTTGGTTGTCGTTTTATGTTGAGTCGTTGCATCATGGCATTTGCATTTTTGTCGGAGCCGTTGCTCACACCACGTTGGCCTGGATTGGCAATTTTTAAGTTGGAGCTGATGCTCACCAAGTTGGCCTGGATTGGCAAAATTACTAAGTTGAAGGCTTATGCCTTGCAGATACCTCGATAACCTGGTATATTTTAAGTTGGGAGTTTTACTCCGATGGTACCACATGCATACGCATAGTCGAGTCGCATCCTGTGTCGCATTATTTCTGTTGTTTGTGTTGATTGCGGTTGTTGAAGTTAAGTAAGTTGTTTATGTTGCCCAAGTTGATAAAGTTGTCCATGTTGCTTAAGTTGATAAAGTTGTTTATGTTGCTTAAGTTGATAAAGTTGTGATTATGTCGTAAATGTTGATATGTGTAAATAGTCGATAAAGTAGGTTGATAGATTGTGGATTATTGTTAAAGTTGTGGTTGTTGCTGTTAAGTTGTGATGAATTGAAATTGTGTATTTTAAGTTGTTGTTGTTACTAATTTGTATTGATTTGAGTTGTTTGTTGGTTGTGGTATAATTGTCGTTGAAGTGGTGAAATTTGTATGATTCTAATCTAATATATTGTTTATCATATACTTGTTTATGTTGGTTGATATCTCACCCCTTCTGTAATGATGTTACCTATTATGGGTAATTGAGCAGGTACTGAAGAATAGCTGTGGAAGTGAAGTAATTTTATGAAGTCCTTTAGTTGCTGTTAGTTCGAGTTGGTCTTGCTCTGATACGTAGCACTCGGGGGGAATGTTTATGTTGTTGTTTCTAGGTTGTGGTTATTTCTAATTGTTGAATAATTTTAAATTGAACGTTGTTTTGGTGGAATAAAGTTGTTAGCTAATTTATAAGTTGGGATTGTCGAATGTTATGTATCACTTTTAAATGAAATATAAGTTGTCTGCTGTTTTAAAGTTTAAATGTGACATTCCATGTTGTGTTGAAAATTTTTTAAATACTCTGATATTTTTATTATAATTACCGGGTAGATTTGGGGGTGTTTCATCAGACGTGTCCCTTGGATGATATAGCCTTCTACTCTGGATGGTTGCCTTGTGGGTCATGTCTGATGTATTCACATCTGCCATAGGGATTCATGTGCTAGTTCAAGTGTATTTAGGTTGTTCCAAGAGAAACCTTCGTGTATGTTTCCCCCGCTATGTCCTGTAGAGATGTAGATGCCATGTATGATGATTTCCTTAATCACCTGGTACCACCCAAAGCACGAGGTGTCGTAGCTCATAGTGAAAGGAGTTATGCATATGACTACGTCCAGTGGTATTTCATAGTGTCACATCCTTACGTGACACCAAATGCTAAAGGGGAGCCACCTAGGTCAACTCATCAGAAAATATTAGAGGACGAGTGGACTAGGGCTGACCATGTTGCTGATTTGTTGCCTACACGTTATTGTGTTATGGATCTGGCGCGATAAGGTATAGACATAGGAGACTTTCCAAAAGGAACTTTTGGGAGGGACATTTTAGATGTCATTCTTACTAAGACAAAAACAACATTACATATCAAAGGAACATAGAGGTCTGACATACACAATAATATAGTATTTATATTATGGATTATAGGTAGTCTTATATTTTGTTACTCTGTTATTTTGACATTATTATGGATTATGTATTGATTCATTTATATATATCATTTTCTTCTTATTAGATAAATGTGTATGGTTTAATTTATAAAAAAAAAATATATTATGATAGTATAGTTGTAATACATGGTCTATTGCATCAATGTATTTCTTTAAAAATGTATAAATTTACTATTTATAAGGTGAATATAGATGTGTATATCCGTATTTTACTATAGAGATGCATCTCCGAACAAAATTATGTCAAAATAAGGGTGTTTCAGTTAGGAATAAATGGAGTGCATATAGGGTGAATACGATCTTTGGACTAATTTCTTTCAAAAAGAGAGGTGTGACTCATTTACAAATGAATTTAGTATAAATAGATACGTCTGGAAATGCATTTCTGAACTCTTATGAATATCTTAAGATTTTCATGCTTCTCCACCACTTAGATTAAAAGAAGTAATGTCATTTCTTACTAGACTTATATCGAGTTTCATCTTTATTTAATATCTGTAAATAGTAATACAATGCTCTTTGAGTCCCTTCATAGTAGGCATCAATACTCACTCATCTTCTTAAAAAATGTATTCATTGACATGTCAACATGGTACATGTAATATTTGCACTAGTCAATCGACCAATGCTTCTTTAATTTGTTGGAAAAACCTTTGTTGATCATGTTCCCATACCATTTCCTGAGAATCGTTGAACCGAAGTAGAGGCAAGAAATCTTTCATCTTACCTGTTAAAATTTACACGAGCCTTCTTAGTAAGATGATTATCCTCTAGAGACTTTGTAGTGATTTATTGTTACCAAAGACCTAACTTCCAAGATAATTATAGCCTAAGTATTTATCCATATAATAATTTAATGGCTAGTCACAACATTGACTAACATGTCAACTATTAATTAGCATTCCAACCCCATCTTTAGGAGTGAACAAATTGAGGTTTTAGTTAATATATTCATACCCTTACATGGTCATTCTTCTTGATAACAGCCATGTTTGATACCCATTAAACGTACCTAGATGTTTGGATAAAGCATGTCTTGAATAATACTTTAATTTCAACTTTTATTTGAGGCATAAACTGAGGACTGAACCTTCTTGGTATTTGTTTTTGTGAAATATATTTTTTCTTGATTGGTAGAGTGTGTTTTAGCTTGACCTTCACCGGAGAATTGGTGCTTTAAAGGTTTGAAAATTCCTTTGAATAAGTAAATGTGGTTATATGGACTCTGCTTCCTGATTAGTGAAACCCTTGGCCTAAAACATTGTATCCAACACCTTTGATTTAGCTCTCATTGTTGGTGGCCGAACTAGAAAGTACCTCAATTATTGAGGTGGACTAATAATTTAATAACCCGTCATAGGATTGTATAGGTAGGCATGAATCTTCAATTGGAATCCTTCACTTGTAAAGTTGCACACTTCAAGAGGACAATATTCATATTTGTTTGATAACATGATGGACCTTAGGTGAGATGAGTAGAACAGTGCTTCGAGCATCTTGAAATCAACTAAGAAAGGATAAATTTTAGCTTTCTTGGTTTCTACTTAGGCGCCCACAAAACCTAAGCCTTTTATGTTAGGTGTAAAAGAAACACTTGTGTGGATCAAATCACTATTATAGTAAGGCTTCCTATATATCACAAATAAAGTTGGCCTCTTACGGCTTAGCCACTTTATTGACGAATAGGAAATCTAATTCAATGGTGGTAATTTCAATGAAGCTAGTCTTGAAATTGCATGTTTTTAATATATTCAGAGAAGAATCCCAATACAGTTTTATTATTTGTCTTTTAAGCTTTCGTTTTTTTAATATTGTTTATTGAGTCTCCTTCTTCAATTGCACATCTTTGGATTAAGATTTGAATCAAATCGTTTTAGTATGCTGTTCAGACTGGACCAATGGCTAGACATGGCCTAATCCACTTCTGCTCTCAGAACAGCCCAATTGCCCAAATCCAGTCAAGAAGGGGCAAAATTTACCTTTCTGCCCTCCAACCGGGCACATATGGGCGGATGGACCCCTAGGGCCATTTGCCCCTCCCCGGTATTCTTGCCCGTCACGCGCGGCTTCATTGTCCAGAGACAGTCGTGGGCATGTGCCCGAAACTACGCCTTTTCCTGACATAACGGCTAGTTTTGGGCACCTTTTCCGACGTAACGGCTAGTTTTTGGCAGTTACCTATTCTTCGGGAAACGGTTATTTTGCCCCGAAAATAGAGACCGTTGGCCACGCGCTGGAGGCATTATATAAGCCCTCTCCTTCGAGAGGGTCGGGTATCAAACAATCATCCTAAGAACTCATACTTTGTACTTGCCCATTTTCTCTGACCTTTTCTTACTTGAGCGTCAGAGTGTCTTGCAGGTACACCCTCTCCTCTCCTACGAACATCATCATCTACCCTACGCGGAAGGCCACGAAGATCCATTCTGGTCGCTCAGATCAGTGGCGCCGTCTGTGGGAAACTAGCTTCCCCGTCTTTGTGATTCAAGATCCCCTCTTTTTCACCTAAAAGACCAAAGCCCTCCCCTATAATTTATCTGATCATCATGGCCTCTACCAAGAATGATGTTGTCCGTCAAGAATCTATTGTCGCCGTTATCCTTGATAACGCCGACCATATCCTCTCCGAAGCTGCTTTCCCGGAGACAGATCATCGAGACGGGAAAACCGCCTCTCCTACTCCCGATGACGTCAAACCTCGGGCACAGGCTGCTGACCGCATTTTTTAGCCTATTCCAGTTCCACAAAACGCTGACCCCAGCACAGCTGCTCTCATTGCCTCCCTCAACAGGTCAACCCTCTTGATCTTCCAACAAGGTGAAAAGATCAACGCTCTCGAGCACGTCCTCCAGGAGCGCTTGTCCTCGGATAAACCTCGCAGCCCTTCTCCACGTCCTCGGTCTCCCCCTCAGAAACAGAGGCGTGGCAGGTCCAGAAGCCTCTCCCCAGAGAGAAGACGGTCAAGATCAGAAGAGCCCGCGTCCGACCTTGCAAGAAGGCGATACCGCTCTCCCCAACGAAGGTTAAGACGTTCCCCCGCGTCAAACAAATCGAGGCCCTCAGGAAAGTACGAGCATCGTCATTCGCGCATGCATTCTCTACGACGAAGCAGAAGCCGTGGTCATAGCTATTATTTTTCCCGTTCTCCGAGCACAAGCAGTGACGACGATGCCCATAGCCCCTTTTCACAGGAGATCATGGACACTAGAATCCCTCGCGGGTTGGAGAAGCCCCCTGCTCTAGCAACATACGACAGGACCACCGACCTCGGCGAACACATAGAAAACATAGAGGCAATGCTCCACTACCACAATGTAAGTGGAGCCATAAAGTGCATATTATTCCCAATCACCCTCAGGAAATGGGCTATGGCTTGGTTCAATTGCCTTCCCCAGGGGTCGGTCACATCTTGGAGAGAGTTGAAGACCTTGTTTGCCCGGCATTTTACGTCCCAACGACATCCTAAGTCGGAGGCCACCTTAGAAGCCATCATACAGGGCAGGGACGAGTCCCTGCGGGCATATATTGAACGGTTTAACAAAGAGACTGTGGAGGTCCGCACGACGGACCATATGAAAAAGTATCTCCTCGAGAAAGGCTTGAGACCAAAAAGCAAGTTTCGCAAAGCCGTCAGAATCGAGACCCCTCGAACGTTGACGAAACTTCTCCGGAAAGTTGAAGCGTATATACAATACGAAGAGAAGGAAGCCGCATATCATGCCTGGGACGCAAGAGATCGAGAAAGTACCCGGGCACCCAAAAAATACAAGTTGGAGACATCCTGACAAGGAAAAGAGAGGCGACGAGACGATCACCCCGGGAAGGTAAAGGGCCTGCTGGCCGATTCACGGAATATACCATGTTCACCGCTCCTCGCGAGCGCATTCTCTCTGAATGCGTCAATACGGAATTCAAGCAGGGAGGTGTTAGGTTCCCCAAACCGACGACGTCCAAAGGCAACGTGGACAAAAGTAAATATTTATGTTTCCACCGCAGCCATGGCCACACGACCGAGGACTGCGTGCACCTTAAAGATGCTATTGAGATCCTCGTCAAGGAGGGTCACTTGAAGTAGTATATAAAGAAAGGCGAGTCTTCCCGACGAGAGGCTTCAGACTCGAAGAAGGAAGCATAATCATCTTCGTCCAGTCCTCCCCCGCAGGTCGATATGCCCATTACTCAACCAGAGGACTTCACCATCCCTGATTATCTCGAGGAACCTTCCCAGATATCCACGCACAGCACTTGGGAAGCATTCCCTGCGGCCATGGTTATCTCATGCAGGGGGTACAACGAGCTGACGGTGGGATCTGTCAAAAGAAATTTTGATCAGTTCATTGATTGCAGTCCTGACCGGCTATCCACGCTTGAGAAAATCAAGGGGCGCTCCCAACCGATCACCTTTTACCGCGAAAAGCTACCTGGGGGCTCTCCAAACTCACACATCCCCTTGTTCATCAAGGCAAGATTGGCAAGCACTGACGTCAGAAGGATCCTGGTCAACCAGGGTAATTCGGTGGACATAATGTACACTGGCCTGTTTTGTGCCCTCAAGCTAGACCAGAAGAACCTCTCACTATACGTGGGGTCTGATTTGCATGGATTCAACGGAGCCACGGCCAGACCCTAGGGGTATGTGGAGCTGCTGGTCACGTTCGGGGAAGAAGAGGCGTCTAGGTCAATCAAAACCTAGTTCCTGGTGATTCATTTCCCGTCACTATACCAATGCATCTTAGGGAGACCAGCCCTCGCGGAGCTAGTTGTCCCGTCAACTGTCCACCTTAAGTTTAAGTATTATACGGAGAAGGGTCACGTTGCGACATTGCACGGGGATATAAAGGCTGCCCGTAGGTGTTTTGAAGCAGCGACCCGAGGACAAAACCAGATCGGTGCAGCACCCAAAGCAGCTAAGCGGGCAAGGGAGGAAGATCATCCATCCGAAGACTGCCAACCGAACAAGAAACCTGCACTCCCTGTACACACTATCGACCTGGACAGCCGGATGTCAGATGAAGGTGAGAAAGATAACAGTGAAGGTGTGTCAACGGGGACGACCAGCTCCTCCGCATCGACCCTTATGCGCCCAGTTCCAGACGGGGAGTTTGAGGTCACCGCCTTCAGTAATAACCCCAACAGGGGGGTGAAGATTGGTGTTGGACTACCCGACGAGGTCAAGCAACAGCTGAAGAAATGCTTGAAAGACAACGCTTACCTGTTTGCTTGGAGTGCCGCAGACATGCCCGACCTGGACCCTTAGACCACATGCCACCATTTGACCATCGACCCAGCTGTCCGTGCCGTCGCACAGCGCAGGCAGAAATAATCTGACGAAAAGGCACATGCTGCCGAAAAACTTGTACAAGGCCTCCTAGAGGCAAAATTCATTTCGGAGGCCAGGTATACAACCTGGCTGTCCAATATTGTACTTGTCAAGAAATATAGTGGAAAATAGCGCAAGTGCATTGACTATACTGATCTTAACCGGGCTTGCCCAAAAGATGCTTATCCCTTTCCGAGCATCGATAAGCTCGTAGATAATTCCGCAGGTTTCAAACTTTTGTTCTTCATGGACGCATAGTCAGGATACAACCAAATCCCTATGGCCGAAAAGGACAAGAGGTACACCGCGTTCATGACCTCGTCGGGGAACTATTACTACAATGTAATGCCCTTCGGTCAGAAATCGGAGACATGCTCGAAGTTTACATGGACGATATGATCGTGAAATCCCAAGAGGAATCCGACCATACGACCCACTTGCAAAAAGTTTTCGACCAGGCTAGGAAAAACAAAATGCGTTTTAATCCCGAAAAATGCACCTTCGGCGTACGGGCAGGAAAGTTACTCGGGTTCTATCTCACCGAGAGGGGGATAGAAGCGAACCCTGACAAATATCGGGCGTTCGCAGAATTCCCCACGCCCAGGTCGAAGAAGTCCGTACAATCTCTCAACGGGATGCTCGCTTCACTTTCTCGTTTCGTGGCCAAGTCTGCTCAGCACGCCCTGCCCTTCTTTAAACTCCTCAGAAAGGAGACCACATTCGAATGGACAGACGAGTGCGAGTAGGCCCTAACCCATCTCAAGCAAGCCCTATCCGAGCCTCCCGTGCTATCCCAACCAGAGTGCGGGGAACCTTGTATCTATATCCCTCCTTCACCAGCAAAACTATTAGCACTGCACTCATTCGCGAGACAACAGATGGGCAAAAACCCAATTATTTCACCAGCAAGGCCCTGCAAGGGCTAGAAATCAGGTACGCGTAGATAGAGAGAGAGTCGTCATTGCCCTCGTTATCGCCGCAAGAAGACTCAGACACTACTTCATGGCCCACACCATAGTAGTGTGCACGGACCAACCCATCAGACAGTTGCTTCGCCGATCAGATATGGCCGACAGAATGGCCAAATGGTCCCTGGAGTTGTCAGAATTTAACATTCAGTGCGAGGGGAGGAATGCCCTCAAGGAACAAGTCCTGGCTGACTTCGTGACAGACATGACGCCTCCATCGTCCCCACCAAGCGGAACGCAGAGATGGACCATCTACGTAGACGGGGCATCCAGCACATCAGGTAGCGGCGCAGGAATTATCCTCGAAAACGAGGATGGAATACTAATCGAAGTATCTCTAGTCCTATCCTTCCCTACATCTAACAACCAAGCCGAATATGAGGCCTTCCCCGCAGGACTACGGTTGGCCACGGACTTGGGCGCCAAGGAGGTAAAAATTTACACTGATTCCCAGCTCGTAGCATCTCAGGTACGGGGAGAGTTTCAACCAAAGAACGACCAGTTGGTCGAATATCTGACGCTGGTTATGGAAAGAATTACCAAGTTTGACGCATGGGAAGTCCAGCACATCCCTCGCGAGCGAAACACGCGGCAGACGGCTTGTCCAAGCTGGCTAGCACCAGAAAGAAAGGCCGCAATAAATCCTTCGTACAAGAGACACTTGCCCGACCAAGTATCGAGAAACCGTCAGAGCTGCTCGACGTTAATGCCATTGGAGACAGCCACTGCTGGATGACCCCTGTATACAATTACCTCTCAAAAGGGGAACTTCCTGAGGATAGCAAGGATGCCAGCGTTACTAAACGACGAGCCTGCTCATACGTTTGATTGAGGACAAACTCTACCGACGAGGATTCTCCATCCCCCTCCTGGAATGTGTCAAGGAGGACAAGGTCCCTGAAATCCTCCAAGAGATTCACGAGGGCATCAACGCACAACATTTGGGAGGGAGATCATTGGCACAAAAAGCCCTGCGGGCAGGATACTATTGACCGACCATGCAGCACGAAGTCAAAGAGCACGTCCAAAAATGTGACCGATGCCAGCGCCACGGGGACATGCACTTGGCACCCCCCAACGAGTTGAAGACTATATCCTCGCCTTAGCCCTTCGCCTTGTGGGGGATGGACATACTCGGCCCCTTCACAATGGGGTCTTATCAAAACAAATTTCTAATCATGGCCGTCGACTACTTTATTAAGTGGATTGAAGCCGAAGCCCTCGCCAAGATCACAGCCTTCAACATACTCCGCTTCTACAAAAGGAACGTCCTCGCGCGATTCAGAGTACCTCAGACCCTCGTGACCGACAATGGAACACAATTCGGGGACAGGAAGTTCCAAGACTTCGTCGCCAGATTAGGCACGAAGCAACACTTCACTTCCGTCGAGCATCCCCAGACTAACAGGCAAGCAGAGGCTGCGAATAGGGTAATCCTTCGCGGTCTAAAACAAAGGCGAGGCGATCCCAAGAAGAGATGGGTCGAAGAGCTACATAGCGTGCTCTGGGCCTACAGAACAACACCACACTCCACCACTGGGGAAACCCTTTTCCGACTAGCTTATGGAACCGAGGCAGTGATACCGGTGGAGATCAGGGACCCTTCAAGACGAACAGAAGCTCCTCTCGACGAGGAGATGAACAACGAAGCCTTAAGAGAAGAGCTCGATCTGGTCGAAGAAATACGGTCAGGAGAAGCTCTCTGCGAAGCTTCGCTAAAACAACAAATAACCTTGCGCCACGACGCTAAGGTCATAAAGTGTGACTTACCCGTTGGCAACTTGGTCCTACGCAGAAACCAGAAGGATTTGCACGAAGGAAATCTGGCCGCAAACTGGGAAGGACCTTACAGGGTCAAGTACAAAACGGGCACTGAAGCCTACTACTTAGAAACTCTAGACGGAGAACAATTTGCTCGACCATGGAATGCTTAAAAGATCAAACAATACTACAGTTAGGGCCAACTACGAAGTCGGACTAACTGCCGACGAGATCACCCCTAACAGGGAGACGGCTTGGACACAAGACCGTGCCTCTGTGTAAGCACGATCAATTTTACAATGCCGACCAATTTCTGCTTATGGGACGAGCAGACTCTGCGCACAACGGGGATACCTTAATCGAGCTCCGCTGTCACCACACCAATTAGGCAGGACACCCAGCTCACGATGGGAACAGTCCTAGCCTGTGGGATTAGTACCTTAACCTAGATCCTAGTCCCATCATCGACGAAACCACTTCGGCCTCCTCAACAAGTTTCCTAGACTGTTGGGCACAACAAGAACGAGTCGAGAAAACATCCATTCAAAAAGCCATGCACAAACATACAAAACCGGTCACACTGACCGAATACATATAGTTAATTTAAGGTGACCACAAGGGCCACAAGTTGTGCATATTACAAAACAAGGGGGCCATGCCCCCAAACAAAATAAAAATACATCAAAACACGGAACGAATGCCGGATACATTACAACAAGATAAAAAGAAATCACTCCTCCATCCGTTTTGTCTGATCCTGATCGAACTCTGACTGATCGGGGACAGGCCGCGGTGACTGGGTTTCCTCGGGACGGGCATGCTCGGCACCAAGGGTGAGGAACTCAGGGACTACTATCTTTTCATTCTCCACATGGCCGAGAAAGTTGGTACCCTCTTTGGAAATTTGGACGTCAGGGTTCACCAACCTCAGCTGGACCACAACATTCTCGAACGATTCCTCCCCAATGGAAAACACGTCCTCTTCCGCCGGAAGCATGCGGCAACTAACTCCGCCCTGGTCTTTAGCGCCTTTACGTCCTCAGGCTCATCCTCGGCTTGAGCACCCACGGATCTCAGCTGCTCGACCAGATCCTCGGCAGCTTTCTTCTCAGCAGCCAAAGTCTCGTTCTCTCCCCTTAACCAGACAGCTTCCTCGTCTGATTTCTTCCTCGCAGCGGAAGCAGCGTTGGCCTCCTCCTTGGCCTTCTTGAACTTCTCCTCCAGGGCAGTTATCGTCGCCTAGGCCTTCTTAAGCTCAAGTTCAGAGGAGGTTTCGCCCTCCGCATACACCGCCGCCATCTCCAAAACACGGACCACCGCGGAGGCATCTTGCGTCAACAATGCCCGCTTACTCGAACGATCCATGCCTTCCAACTTGAGGGATTCTACCCGGGGAACCACCAGAGACGTCCCCTCAAAGTATGTCTTATCCTGGAGGCAGGGAGGAAGTTTGAACTTGCGTTTTTCGGCCGCCCAGCTAAGGTCCACCAGCTCGTTGGCCCTTGCCCGTTTGAACCTTGAAGCCAAAGGCACTGGAGACCCCTGTACGGAAGAAGGGATGGCCGAGGAGCTCCCCGTCTGAGGCGGAGAAGGAGGTATCCGCTGGGGAAATCGAAACTATAGAGCGACTGCACAGGCTTATTCCTCGCAACAACATTCTTCACCATTCTTTCGTGGGTGGAAGGCTTCTCACCTACGAAAACACAACAAACATATTAGACGACGAAGATAATACAATTCGGGCAAGTCAAGAGGCTAAAACTACCGAGCAAATTATAAGCATCTGCGGGAGTCTTGCACTCCAGAAGCGCCTTTGTGTTCATGTAACGGTACTCCACCCATTAGCTACCGTCTTCCTCGAAGATCAGGTCTCCTTTCTTCGTCCAACACTCAGCAAGCCTAAAAGAGTTTACATATTTCACCAACGTCTCATAGGCAACAAAGTCTTGCTCGTCCAACATGCTCGGCTGAGCCACATAACCAGCAGGCTCCCGAGCAAAATAACTCCCACTCCAACAGATGGGAAATTTGAACTCCTTATCCCCGATCACTTTCCCTTCCTCGTCACGCATGACATTGCCATTCTCGTTCATAGACACCGTCCAAACATACGCACTATATTTGGCTCGCTCTGACACGGGCTCAATAACGTAGAACCTCTCCTTGAATGTTCGGATGGACTCTGAGAAAGGCTTAAATAGCTTCTGAGGTTGCTTCAGCGACACCCAGCCATATCTTCTCCCCGTGACCTGCCTCTGAAGGTGGAAGATAGTGAAGAACATAGGCAAAGTGGCTCCTATCTTTAGGAACTCACACGTCAGCTCGAAGGCGCGGATGAACGCCAAAGTTAGAATGTAATTGTGACGAGGCCAAATCCAGGTGTACAAAGATGGATTGTTGGAAGCCTGTGAAGGGCAACCTCAACCCTAGCTCCTTAAAGGCGTACTCATACATGGAGAATCTCTCCCCGTAATCAGTGCAAATCTGGTCATCTTGAGAGGGTAAATGCACCTTCCATTCCCCCTCCAGTCCTACGTCCATGAAAATATCTCCCGTGAAAGACGCGAATGTAGATTCATGCTCGGCAGGCTCTGCCACCGACTAGTCCTCCGCGGGATCTTGCTTAAGCTCTTCCCCGACTTCGCTGGGGGAAGTTGAAAATTATGTGTCGCTACTCTCCGAGGAGCTCTCCTCGGATGAGTCTATTAAAATCTCTCTTTCGGGCCTGGTCGTCATCTCGATCACCTGAAAAGCAGAGGACAAAAGTGAATTCGACCGCAAAATCAAATCCACCCTTCCACCGCTAGTCAAGTGAAAGGGTGCGTGAAGGGCCGCCCTAAGTTAAGCAAAAATACAAGAGTCTCCAACGAGGAACCACTCGGGGAAACCCCTCATACGATGAGGAACTTCCCCGAACCAATACCTAGTCTCCGTTTGAAGATCCACCAGAAACTTCATACATCCACCAGAAACTTCATCAGAGCGCCAAAAACTAAGCAGCCACGCCGGTTACGCATGCGACATCATCGCAACAGCGCCGGTAACGGCCTCACTCTTGGCTCCCTCAAAGACTCCGGCGGCCACATCAGCAACAGAAGATGGCCTAGCCACCGTCCGCCACCAACAACCACCAGAAAAACACCACTGCCTCACCTAAAACTAACCTAACCGCATCCATTCTACACGAAGAAGAAAAATCTAGAAGAAAGCAAGGAAGTAGACGACTTACGTGGTCGAAGAGGTTGTGGAGAAGTGCTCGAAGCTTTTTGCGGTGGCTGAAACGACGGTCGACAGCAGCGATGAGCTGAGGTCTGTGAAGAAGATGAAGAAGAAGAGAGAGAAACGAAAGTGAAAATGATCAGACTCTCTCCCCTTATATACAATTGAAAACACGTGTAGGAGCACGCGCGGATAGGTCATAATGGCCCTAAACTAGCCATCATTTCCTATTTAATACAGCACAGGGCTCGAAGCACACGTGGTACCCCATCGCTTCAGTTTCTTCTACCCGTTGGTCTCCCCGAACGACGGGCAAACCAAAGAGCGTGGTAAGTCTCGCGAACAATAGAGCTCTCGGGCACCACGAGACAACTCCCCAATGTCACCAAACGACGACTCTGTCATAATTCCCCAGAGCCACGAGCTACCCTTAAGTCATCACTCCCATGCTCGAGAGCAACGACTTGGGGGGCTCCTATTCCGGACTGGACCAATGGCTAGCATGGCCCAATCCACTTCTGTTCTCAGAACGGCCCAATTGCCTAAGTCCAGTCAAGAAGGGGCAGAATTTACCTTTTTGCCCTCCAACCGGGCACATATGGACGGATGGACCCCCAGGGCCATTTGCCCCTCCCCGATATTTTTGCCCGTCACGCACGGCTTCATTGTCCAGGGACAGTCGTGGGCATGTGTCCAGAACTAAGTCTTTGCCCGACATAACGGCTAGTTTTGGGCACCCTGCCCGATGTAACAGCTAGTTTTTGGCAGTTACCTATTCTTCGGGAAAATGTTATTTTGCCCCGAAAATAGGGATCGTTGGCCGCGCGCTGGGGGTATTATATAAACCCTCTCCTTCGAGAGGGTCAGGTATCAAACAATCATCCTAAGAACTCATACTTTGTACTTGCCCCTTTTCTCTGACCTTTTCTGACTTGAGCGTCAGAGTGCATTGCAGGTACATCCCCCTCATCTCCTACGAACATCATCATCTGCCCTACGCAGAAGGCCACGAAGATCCATTCTGATCGCTCAGATCATATGCATAATTCAGTTGTTTGTGTTTAAGTATGATCATTGTATTTTAAGTCAATTGGTTGAGTTAATGGAACAAGAACCATATTTGATGTTGGTTAAAGTTATGAGGGAAGTGGAATTTCAAACCATTTTGAAAAAATTGAAAAATTAACATTTCTTATGTGTGACTCAAATCAATCACAAGTTATGATTCGAATCAAATCAAATAGAGGAGGACAGAAAAATTATGGTGTCTGTGACTCGAATCACACTTTACACTTGATTTGAATCATGCAATATTGTGACTCAAATTACAAGTTGCACCTAATTTGAATCACACAAGTAATGTTAGCCACGACCCAGTTTGATTCGAATCACGCTTTATATGTGACTCGAATCACAAAGTTTTTCACTTTTTCCTTTTTGCCTCTTCCCAAATTGACTTAAGTCAAAGTTTATAGATGACTCGATTCATTACCCTTCATGACTAAAATCACAATTATAACCTGACTCGAATCACATGAAATGAGTCGCTTTTTTTTACATGTTGATCTTGTTCCACTCTACTTTCTCATTTGACTCAAATCAAAAAATGCTCTTGACTTGAATCTAACAAACATTTTTTTTTACCTATTTTTGTGTTTAATCTCTAGCACATATAAAATATTGTGTCATCTTATTTCACAACAACCAAGAACATAAAAACAACTTCTAACTTTTGAAAACTCAAAAACTCTTGCATTCAAAATTTCTTTCATCTTCAACCTCTAGTTTGAATGCATATCTTGATTATGAATATTTGTAATTGTTGAGGGAGAGGTGTCTTGAAACTAACATTTCTTGAAGATTTCGTAAACAATTTCAGTAGATTTACAGGATTGGGATTGTTGTGACTTGTGGTGACAAATTCCACTAAAAAGAAGGAGGTGCTTCTATCCCAGTTAACCTTGGTAGAGCTGTGTGAAAGCCTACAGATAAGGTAGGAGTTCTTCTTAATCTTCGGACAACTCATTGCTCAAAAAATTGGTGGGATCAAGGTTGATTTCCACACACGAATACTTAGAGAAAATCAGTGAAGTTGTAATATTCAAGAATCGAGTAAAGATTTCGTAGAGAGTTTAGTGTAAAGATTGTGTACAAGTCAAGATCCAGATATAAGATTTATGTTATCAACATTATTGTGGATTAGCGATTGTATGAACTCGTGTAATATTTGTCAAAATATAGTGGAAGAACAATTTTCATTGGAAAATATTATACATCGCAATGTTCTCTGCCTCTCTCTCTCTCTCTCTCTCTCATATTTCAATTTTCTTAGGATATTATATGTTTAAGGTAATTGATTTTTAGCGTAGTTTATCATTAATTTCTAGTGGTAGTGATTTATTAAGTAAGTGTAAGTTTTTTTAGAATCAGAACCTTAGTGTTGATTAAATTCTGCAAACTATGGAGTTAGAATCTTATAGAGATTAAACTTTGTAAATGACACATCTCATGTAATTTACGAATTGTCATTTCAATTTAGCTTGTAACTTTTTGTGTTATTGTCTTTGAGCAATCTAAAAATACTTGTTAATTTTAGTATAAATACATTTGTGATTCCTTGCAAAATAAGCTTAAAATCTCTATTTTCGCAAATCATATTCCGCAATGCAAATTCTAATTTTTCATTTTGAAAATTCATCAAATTTTTCAAAAGGGTCTATTCACCCCTCTAGTCCGTTTCTCTAATCCATATTCCTACTCAACATATTCATTAACCACTTTACAACGTAGGTGTGAATTCTCTTATATAAACTGTGCACCCTAGAGGCAGATATAACTAACTCAAATTTTAGTTATTCATTTAACTACCTAACCTAAAAAAATTATGTACATTTCTTAAGATAATCATGCATGCTTGAACATCATACACATGCATGCACTCTTATATTAGAAGGTTCTCATGATGGTGAGTAAATTCTCCCACCGACTGAAATCCCCGCCAAATATGGTGGATTTGTTTGATGTTCCCATCGGTTGCTCCTTTTGCAGGTGTTGAGGGCATTCCTGGTTTCTTTGTGTATGATTTAGCCCATTGTGTGGTATTACTACACAACACTTCTAACTTCCTGTCTCACATGATCATTTTGTTTCAGGATAACTTTTGATTGTCTAGTCCCTGTGAGATTCCTTAGAAAACCACTGATGTTGGTTGGTGAGTAAATTTTTGGTTAGCATGTAGTCGGTGTTCATCATAAATTTGGCAATATAGTGGAAACTTTGGAGAATGTTTCCCACAAACAAAGCCAAATGATCAAGGAAAATAATTTCTTTAAGGTGTTGTTAATGTTGGTGATGATGGTGACAACTCTAATACAAGGGACTTTCGTATATATGCTCAATGGTGGGGTGTACTTATAAACACTCTAACAATTAAGTTATTGATGGTCGTAAGTTTGAGGTTTATGGTTTAGAATAATATATACTTGATTTTAGATTTACCTTTAGAATTATAGTAGGTTTTAGAGTTTATAAGCCCTAGAAACTTCTTTAGGCTCAACTATCTCAAGGGGACAAATGTGAAAAGATTCTGCAACTTCCTGTCATCTGACGGTTTTCAAGTGTCAGTTATCCTTTATTGGGTATACCTCTAGCTCATGTTTGTCTCCATCTTGTTTGCTAAGACTTAGATGATCTAGTTTTTATGCATATCAGTTCTTGGAGTATATGATGACAGAAGCAGTACTTTTCTATATATATATTGAGTTGTTCTGTACAAGATGCAAAGATACAATCTTGGCCCCTTTATATAGGCTCAAGTTTTCTACCATTCCAATAAAACAATAAATACTAATAATAGTCCACTAACTCTTGACCTTACCACTAACTCTAAATTAAAGACCCACTAAACCTTTTGGCTTTCCAACTACATCTCCACTAAACAAAACATTAAAGTTTATTCAACAAAACTCCCCTGTAAACTTAAATGTTTCTCCCATCCATCAAGCCTATCATCTTCTTGCCTCTGTCGAAAAGTTCTTTCGACAATGGTTTTGTAAGGATATCTGCTGCTTGGTATTTGCTTGCCACATGCTTCAATTCGACACTTCCTTCCTTCACATGTTCTCGAATGAAATGAAATCGAACATCAATGTGTTTGCTTCTTTCATGATTCACTGGATTTTTTGCTAGCTCAATTGCTGATTTGTTATCCACGTGTATCACGGTTGCACCTTCCTGTTTTAACTCCATTTTGCCCAACAATCTTCTCAGCCATATTGCATGACAAACGCACCAAGATGCTGCCACATATTCAGCTTCACATGTCGAAAGTGTTACTATTGGTTGCTTCTTGGAGAACCAGGTAAAAGCAGTATTTCCCATAAAGAACACATATCCTGATGTGCTTTTTCGATCGTCTACATCTCCTCACCAATCACTATCGGAGTAACCAACCAACTTATAATCTTCTCTTCTTGAATAAAACATTCCAACTGACACAGTTCCTTGGATATATCGAAGGATTCTTTTCAATTCCTTCCAATGTGAATGTACTGGCTCCTCCATGAATCGACTGACAATGCCAACACTTAACGAAATGTCTGGCCTTGTACATGTGAGATAGCGAAGACTTCCTACCAAGCTTCAAAATTTACTTGTTTCGACACGATCTCCCCCATCAAATTTCGACAGCTTGGCACCTGGTTCCATTGGCGTCGAAATTGGATTACAGTTTTCCATCTTATATTTCTTCAAGACTTCTATTGCATATTTTTCTTGTGAAATAAAAATTCCTGTTTCTTCTTGTCGAACCTCCAGACCAAGAAAAAATCTCATCAGACCTAAGTCTGTCATCTCAAATTCTCGTGTCATTGTGCCCTTGAACTCTTCTACCATCTGATCAGTACTACCCATAAAGATGAGATCATCAACATAAAGAGCAACAAGTAATATATTACCTCCATTCTTCTTTACAGAAAGGGCATGCCCATAAGGACATTGCTTGAACCCATTCTCCTTAAAATATGTGTCGATACGTGTATTCCATGCTCGTGGTGCTTGCTTTAGCCTATAAAGTGCTTTCTTCAATTTCAGCACCTTCTTCTCTTCTCCAGCTTTCATATACCCTGGTGGCTGTTCGACATAGACTTCTTCTTCGAGCACACCATTCAAAAATGTTGATTTGACATCCATTTGAAATATTGGCCATTTGAATTGAGCAGCTTGTGAAATGGGTAGTCGAATTGTCTCCATACTTGCAACGGGAGCAAAAATTTCGTCATAGTCGATTCATGCCTTCTTCCTATATCCCTTCGCTACAAGTCTCGCCTTGTATCGTTCCACCTCGCCTTCGACATTCATCTTTTTCTTGAATACCCACTTCACACCAATGGGTTGACTACCTTTTGGTAATTCGACCAGCTCCCATGTGTCGTTGTGATTAATCGGCTTAATTTCTTCATCCATGGCAGTTTTCCACTTCTTGTCTCTCAATGCTTCTTCAAAATTGATATTTTCAGCATCTGCCAAAAGACATACAAGATGTACCTCACTTGTCGAATCATACAAATCTTGTAGACTTCGCATTCTGGGTTGTCGAAGTTCATCTTCATTTTCAGAATCTTCAGGTTTTGTCGAAATGCTTGTTGGTATAGCGACTGATCCAGCTTCGATAATAACCTCTGTTGAACTGTTCCAGTCCCACTTGCTCGCTTCGTTTATTCGAACATCCCTACTCATTATCACCTTCTTGCTTATGGGATTGAATAACCTGTACCCTTTCGTCTTCACATCATAGCCAATGAATATGTACTTCTGACTTTTGTCTTCAAGCTTCATTCTTCGTTGATATGGTACGTGTGCATAAGCCACACTACCAAATACTTTGAGATGAGAAGTTGTTGGCTTCTGTCCGCTCCATACTTCTTGTGGTGTTTGATCTTCTAACTTCGAATGTGGACATCGATTCTGAACATAAATGGCACATTATACAGCTTCTGCCCAGAATTCCTTCGACATGTTCTTGCTTTTAAGCATTGATCGAACCATGTCAGGAACTGTTCGATTCTTCCTTTCAGCCATACCATTTTGTTGAGGTGAATATGGTGCAGTTAGAAATCTCCTTATGCCCTGCTCTTCACAATACTTCATAAAAGCTGTCGAAGTATACTCACTGTAGCACCCCAAAATTTGCCCTACCTTTTTCTGGCTTTTGCTTCGCGTTCGTCTGCATCATTTAGGTCATGACTCATTCATTCATTTGCATCGGGTTCTTAAGACGTGTGATCAAGGCATCTTCCTTTGGTTTGAGCTTTCCGTATTCAGAAGATTATTAGTGTGCATACCAAGGAGAATTAAGGTTCTTATCCAAAGTTGAGCTTATGGACCGTTTATCAGTGGAGGTTCATTTGGTTAAGGTTTTCATGCCGAGGCATTTTGGTATTCAAGGAAGAGTTCCAGTCGTGAACTTATATTGTGGTCAGGACGTTGTTGCTCGCTCAGTTCATTATCGCTTGTTGCTGAAGACTATCATGAATACAAGTTTGATTTGGGAAGTTTGGTTGAGTTAAGCATGTTAAGATTGGTCATGTGGGTTCCTTGTGATTCGAGATACAAACTCCATTTCGATTCATGTCAATAACCATTAACTCTTCTTTTAATATCCATATTTTACTAATCCATTTTAAATCACTTTTTGATCATAATCCATTTCTAACCAAAGTTCATAAACCATGTAAATATCCAAACTTACCCACCCATATCCATATCCCTTTTTTATGTCAATTTTGAAACCATAATCACATAGACATTCTCAAATCATCAGAATGTATCCAAATCCAAGTATAAATTTAATTCCAACTAACGATGCTTGTGTCCTCTATTGTGAGAAGTTTATGGAATTTCTTATTGACCTTGAGTCAACTGCCTACAAGGTACTTGAGGCCTATATTGGCTGATGTAGCTGTAGTGGCCAGGTGCCATCTGATGCGCTCTATAGGCATGGAAAATGGAACTTTTTGCTCAGTTGGTTGATTTATTACAACTCTAGGGAGGATTCGAGATCAATGACCATGTACTGGTGTACCGCTAACAGATTACGAGGTTCTTGAATTTACAGTCTGCAGTCATTCCAGTTACATGCAATATGATGCAGGAACTTAGACTTCATATCAGAAAAGCGGTTAATAATAGATGGAAATTACAAACAATTTCTAAGAATTCACGGAAAAAAAACTGAGTTGGAATCATAGCAGCACGGCAGAAAAATTCAGCTGCAGCAAATTCATTACATAGCAAAGTTCACAAAAATCATTTTACTACAGAAATTCACTTACAAAAAATCCACTCATAACAGAGTTTCTCATTGTATATAACAGAGTTTCTCAGATCAGAATTTAACAACTCCATTTTTCTAACAGAACTAACATCTTCTTCAACAAGCTTCTAACAGAAATCTCTAACAAACTCTAACAGAATTCTTCTGGAATCCACCATTTTCTTCTCTCGATCTCTTCATCCTTCTCCATTCTTCTTCTGCAATTTCAACTTCTTCATTCTTCATCTTCACTGATAATCATCTTTTGTAACAACACAATTCCAAACCTGCCGAAACCTCCGCTCGATCTTCAACCTTGGTTTTGTTTTCACCAAATCAGCGCCTGAATCAATACGCGTCATTCTTTACCATTGTTAATCAACTTCACTCTTCACAAACCTGCTTCAATTTCACAACAACAACAATTCAGAAGCGGCATCAGCGATTCAATATGAACTTACATATCATTTCAAGAACTTTGCAAACCGAGTTCATCATTCAACAACGTCAATACACAGCGTCAATCCACGGCTATACGCAAGTCCAACACATCAACGTCAACAGCAATAATTCAAGTTCCGCAGAAATCAGAAGTAGAAGAAGAACGCAAGCAGAAGTTCATCCTCAACAAGAGAAACAGAATCGTAACAAAATGAAGAAGCAGCAGATCGGAAGTCGTATTGAATCATACCTGATCTTATTTCTAGGTGAGTCTTCCATCGCTCTTGTACTGATTCTGATTAGTTCTTTCTTCATAGTATGAAATACATTGAGACGAACAACACGAACAACAAATCAAGGTTGAGATGAATTGATCGAGAGTGAGGCGAGTCGGACAGAATGTAGATCGTGTGGATTTAGAAGGTCGTGACGAAGAGGTGAGCGCGACGAAGCAAGACGAAGTTGATGATGATGAAGAACACTGTGGCGTCGTTGATGAGAGGACCACGACGTGTTGAAGCCTTGAAAGGGAGCAGAGGTAAGAGGACTGTAGTCGGAACGTTGAGTTGTGGCGGTGAGGTTTGGAGAAGTAGAGAGTGGACCATGGAAACAGGTTCATGGTGCGGTGGAGTTTGAGCCGTTTTCCGGCAATCATTTGGTGAGGTGTGTTATGCGAAGGCAGTGAAGCGATTTGGAAAGGATGAAGTAGAGAACGAGGAAGCAGATGATGAACGAGGCTGCGGCGTTAGGTTGGGGATGAAGAAAAGGATTAGGTTTTCTTAGGATTTTTGCTGTTATATCCTATGATGATCCGTGAACATTGATTGGGTCTCTGAGCCCATGGATTTTGTTCTACACCTCTCAATCTACTCGCTGCAGTCCACGGTTAATTGTTTATTTTATTTTTTTCTCGCTTTGCGAATTAATTATGTGTAATCAGGTTAATTAAACTCTAATGTTAGATTTAGGGTTTAACTTTGATTAGATTTTAATATTAGAATTGAATATAATTGTGCATTGCGTTTGTTTAGATTTTGTTTTATAATTAAATTCAAACTGTATTAGATAATACTCTTAGAATTAAACTTTTTAGATTTAGCTTACAAATTTTGTAATTAGTTTTAGAATTAGGTTTGCTATAACTAATTCATAACTTTAGATTTGTCTTAGAATTAACTTTAATTAGATTTCCCTTTATATTAGTTTTCAATTTAGAAGTTAATCGTGATTCTAATTGGCTTTTAGCATGATTGGGTTTTGATCAATGGTGACTAATTGGTTGTAGATTTTGATAATGGTTTTTGCTTATTTGTTTTGTTGCTTAATTGTGCATTATTGATTTTTGGTTTAGCCACTCCTTAATTGTTTTGTAGCTTAATGACTTGATAATATGTTTTTTGGCTTAGTTGGCCACTAAGTGTTCATTAATCGTTTTTAGAAGTAGAAACTTTGAACTAATTGACATTGACTTAGTTGAATTGACTTTTGTTTTAACATTGACTAAACATAGGTTTTAGTGTTAATATCTTCTTAATAGTTTCATTTGGTAACTTCGTTAATAGTCTTTAATATGTTTTGCATAGATTGTCAACTAATTGGTGTTTACATTTTAGCATTGATTTCAATTACTTCTTATTGACATGTCCTTTTGATCTTAGTTGCTCACTTTGGTTATTTCTATTTGAACTTTGACTAATCTTTGAGTTTATTTTGTAGTGTTTCACATTTAACATAAAAGTTGTTGTAGTATACACATCTGCTGTGCACAAAGGGTGCTGTAAAATGTTGATATCCTGGCTGGTTGCACACACACCCATTCTGTTCTAGAAATAGTAGCTGTTATAGACTGTTTTTACTTATTGCTATTTTTTACAGCTATGCAGGTGCTGGAGCGCTGTTGTTGCTGCTGTTTATGGCTTATGGCCTTGTTTTATTATTTTTTGAAGAGCATTTGGTTCCATGCCTTTCACGGATCCATTCCACTTTCTAACACTTTTGCTAGTTTATACTAGGTTACTAGAAGTGTGTCGGTTTGCTTACACTTTGCTTGCGTTGCTACGGATTGATATCCGTTTGGTATCACTTCTCTTCTCTTTTACTAATTCCGCATTTTTCCTTTTTATGCCATGAGAAGTAGGATTGGGAGTCCGTGCCACTTGGCCGGCAATGATGGAAGTCCTCAAAGGAGGCTCTGTTTGTGATTGTTTAATATTGTGCCTGAAGACCTCTATGAGGCATCCCATTCCCATTCCCCCTGGCAAGACCTCCAAGAAGGCAATTGACGGAAGTTAGGGTTCACAATTCACCCCCGTTATTCTAGTCGAGTTGTTCTTAGCCCTCATTACATGATTGAAGCTTTGAACATTACCCGCTTCTGTTATCGAGTCGGTCAAGTGGAAGATAGGGTTCGCAACCAACCCCCACGCTTTGTCTTTAGCTCGCATTGACCAATGCTGATGCTTATGTGATCTGATTCAATCTTCCCCTTTTTTATTCTGCTCTCCATGGTTCTCGATACCATTGGGTGAGTACCCCTACTTCCCACAGCTAGCTTGTTTGCCTCGGTTGATATGACCCCTTGGCTAAAGCTCCCTCTTTTACTTTGATTGTGTGATACTATTGCTGACTGATATTGTTTGCTCCTTCGTTGCTTTTAATTCATTTTGTGATTGATTTATCCTGCGTTTACTTGTCTGATGACATGATCCCGTAGGATTCCTCGCTCCACTTAATTTTTTATTAAGTCGGAGGTAGGAGGGACATTAGGATAGCAATCCATGCCTGACAACATTAGGTAGACTTCCCTTGATCCTGACCTTAGGACCATCATTGCATGCTGACTTGTAGGACCGAGTTTCCCCTTAGATTTTCTGTGTGTCATTCCCTTTTGTTCTCTCGCACCCATGCGATCGAGACCGTTTCCTGTCCGCCCGTAGTACCGTGAACTACGGATGCTCTGATTCCTCATTAGGGAATGAGGATACGTAGGCACGAGGATCCCTATCCTTGGCGAGCACACTAACAACTAATTTCCGTTTTCTCTTACACTTTGAGTCTCTTCTCTCTTCTTTTAGGATTAGAGTCTTTAAACCTCACAAACCATTAGGATCACTCCCCTTAACTAATCAATTAGGATTGAGTCTTAGTTCACATAGATTTTACCTTTCTCCTCTCTTGAGTCTCTTTTCTCATCTCTAAGAAAATTCAAAATATCTAATAAAGGTAGGCACTTATTGCATTTAGGCCTTTCATATAAAGAAGAGATTATAAAGGGGTCTTCTCTTATAATCTTAGAATGTGTAGCATATAGCCCATCTTGGGTCAATGTGTTAAACATTTGATCTTGTATGAGGGACTTAAATGCAATACTTGTTGAAGGTACAAATAAAAAACACTTCTTCATTTCTAAATCAACAAAAACACTTAATAAACACAAGTATGCTAGTGTGTTTGAACCTTAATAATTGGAACTAAGTGTGGGGGTCGTCTTCACACTTAGTGTACTTTCTTACTCATTCCATCTTGGAATGTGAAAATGTACACATTCCAATGGCTAAGATTTGGATACACTATCATATGCAAACAAACGAAAAAACTCTTAAAAGACATAAACAAACAATAACGTCTTTCCTTCGGGAATTCTTTTCTCATCTCATTCACTCCTTCCGTAAGGATGCGTCATTTCCGTTCTACCGCAAACAGGTAACGCCTAAGTCTCCCTACAGCGAGCTGCAACACCTAAACTGCTAGGACGCGAACGTTGACGTATTCCACTAAAAAACACAAACAACCGTCCCTAGTGAGGGGAACTACGTCGCTCTGATTCTCATGCTCCCGATGAGATACGTAGGCAGTGGGGTAGGGCCCATGCGAGCACTTCTTTTATTTTCCCTACATTTGTTTCTCTTTCTCTTTTCCATCCTTTCTCCTTTCTTTCTTCCAGTTCCTTTTCCAGTATCCTTTCCTTACACCCTTTGATTGAAGCAGCAAGCGTGGATCCCATCGGGTACGATGGACGCGAGGGGGTGCTAATACCTTCCTCTCGCGTAACCGACTCCCGAATCCAGTTCTCTTGGTCGCAAGACCATGTTTTTCCTTCCTTCAAGTTTATGCGGTGTTTCCTTTCCCACTCTTGGGATAAATACACATTGCTGGAGACTCTGTTTCGGTGCCACTTTCGCGTTTGTACTAGGATGAAAATTCCGGGAGTGACAGCTGGCGACTCTGCTGGGGACAGGTTGACCTATTGCTGGTCCATCCTAAGTGAGTCAATCCTAGCGCTTGTCTGTTTTTCTTTCATTGGGTGTTTACTATACTGTTGTGCTGTATTTACTATTTTACTGTATAGTTATTTACTGTATCACCGTACTTTACTGTATGTACGCATTTACTGCATTACATTGTTATGCTGGACTGTGCTGGTTTTTCTGTTTGGCGGGATGGGATTTCTGAGAGATAAGCCCATTACACAGGCTTGAGTATACACTTAGGATTAGAGTGGAGAGTAGTGGGACCTACGTGCCGTCTGGAGTGCGTTGGGTATTCACGAAATTCACAGCCAGACGAGGCTATCTTGGGACATGTTCTGACGTGCGTATCTTGCGCATTTTAGGATGTCGATCTAGAGAGTTGTCGACTCTGGTGACCATTCCCGAGGACTCAGTTGCGGCACTCCTCCCGATATGTGACAGTGGCAGACCACATTCTGTGGCAAACCCATTGCACATTCTCGATCCGAGGACCCAATGCTGGGAACTTGCCATAGGATTTCCTTTTTGAAAGAGAATCAGTGGAGGCACTCCTCGATTGGCGATAGTACTATACCCCGAGGGATGAATGTACTATTGCTTCTCGACCTCAGTGCCAGAAGCTGAGGACCTTTCGTTTTGGAGAATCAGTTGAGGCCTCCTCGATTGATGATGATGCCAAACCAGAAATGGTGAACGTATCATTATTTCTCGACCTGAGAGCCCAGGATACTGAACATCCTAGTACCCACATGTGAGAGGGGCAGGTTTTTTACAGGTTTGCAGGTAACCTTGACCTTCAACATACCCGGTATTTTGGATTTCCTATCAGTGTGGACTTATCAGCCTGGTATTCTGGTATTCTGATCATCCGGTATTCTGGTATTCCGGTATTCTCTTCAGAACAGACTCATGAACCTATTCAGTCATCAGCACAGCACAGTGATTATTCGGACTATGTGTAAGCTTTGATCCCATGTCTTATTGCATTCATACTATTGCATTGCATTTACATCTTGCATCATTTTGCATATCTTTCTCCAGGCCAGACCAGTGAGCTCATCCATCCTTTATCTGAACTGCAGTTTGATTTCCCGACTTTCGTATTGAACTTGAATCAGCTTCTGGAAAGATCATGAACTCAAGGGAGCAGAATCAGTTTGTGACTAGGGCCGATGTTGATTCGATGAAGAATCAATTGGACCAACTGGTAGAAGCTATGAGAGCCATGACAAGGGGAGATGCCAATGTTCAGAGGACTTCAGTTATTGGGAATGTCATTCCACCTCTGGTGAACAATGTTGCTCAAGCTCAACCTGTACGAATTCCTGTTGAGAGTCATGCTATACACGAGCGTACCATCTTCTGAGACGGACATTCTTCTTCTCTTGATGCCACAGATTATCAGAGTTTTGCCTTCTCAATGCCAGATGTCCAGGGGGTAGTTCCAAAGATGAAACCTAAGGATCCAAGGGCTGCTCAGTTCGATGAAAGATACCGCGTGTTGGACGAGAAAATTAAAGCCCTGGAAAGGCGTGATACTCTTTATTTGAATGCTTCAAGCATGTGTTTGGTGTCCGCCCTGGTAATGCCTCCAAAGTTTAAAATGCCGAAGTTTGAGCAATACAAAGGAGATAGTTGTCCGAAGCTACATTTGGTGATGTTCTGCAGAAGAATGACCTCACATGTCGACAATGACAAGCTCATGATCCATTGTTTCCAAGATAATCTGAGTGGGGCATCTTTGTATTGGTATATGCAGTTGCAGAGTGGTAGCATCCGATCATGGTCAGATCTAGCCAACGCCTTTGTGAAGCAGTACAGTTATAATCTTGACATGGCTCCCAGCCGAACGCATTTGCAAGACTTGTCTCAAGAAGATAACGAATCATTCCGAGAGTATGCTCAGAGATGGAGAGAGTTAGCCGCTCGTGTTTAACCGGCACTTTCGGATAGAGAATTGGTTGATTTGTTTGTGGACACCTTGCAAGGGCCGTACTTGGAAAAGATGATTGCCAATGGGGCAGCAAAATTTTCTGACCTGGTGATGGTGGGAGAACGTATTGAGAGATTGCTCAATTGTGGAAAGCTCCAAGGCATCTCGAACTTCCAAGCTAATGAAAATGAATAAGTTGTCAGCTCTCAGGAAGAATTCGAGGAAGAAAATAGTTCCATTCAGGAATCTTCACCACCTCGTTCTCAGTGTTCCGACATATCAACTGTTCAGAGTCAACAATCTTATGGGTCTTCATATCAGGGACAATATTCTTCTGCAAATCAGAGACCTTCTCAGAATCAACGGTCATATCGCCGCCAGCCGCGTCAGCACGCCCGACAAAGGCCAAAGAAGCCAGAGAGAAATTTCACTCAGTTGCCAATGTCGTACAGTCAAGTATTGTCGGATTTGATCAGAGGTGGACTTATAGTGCCGAAGGAATTGAAGCCAGTGCCTTTTCCGTATCCACCAGGTTTTGATGTCAACGCCCATTGTGACTATCATGCTGGGGCACAGGGGCATTCAACGGAAGACTGTAAGGTGCTCAGGAGCAAGGTTCAGACTCTTCTTGACTCCAATATGTTCTTATTCACGCCTCAGGGTATTCAGATAAACATTTCTCCTTCATCCAGTCAGGTGGGTTCATCAGTCCAGGTTATGGAAGAAGTCATTGAGAACAGTTGTGTAGATGAGTATCAGAATGACTTCGATGAGCAATTCTGAAGATGGCTAGCTCATTAACAAATCAAGCTTGGAAAGCTCAGTTCCCCGAAGCCGGAAATCATTTAGATCATGTCATTTCTTTGCATTTGTAGTTTCTTTTCTGTTAAAATGTACAAACTCATTTGTAAAACTTGTTGTTTTCGATTGATAATGATAATGAAATGAATATCCATGTTTTGGTTAAATCCAGTCGTGTTCACTCATACTTTTTCATCGATATCATACACTTGTCTAAGCAGGATCCTAGGGAGGAGGATGAAATTGAAAGGCGCAAAACTTCCGATTGTATGCTTTTGAACAAAAACCCTGTTGATGATGTACAGGCATTGTTTCGAATTTCTAAACACCGGAGATATAAGGAAGATAATCCCTTGTAAACCCCGTTGAGCCTAGTAGTAGGAGTTTCTTTCTGAAAATGAAAAACCCTCAATCTTAACCTAGGGCAGGGTAGGTGTCAGTTAATTTGACCAAGCGTTCAAATTTCAAAGGAGTGTCCCGTTCGAGGATCAATTACATCCACGGTTATCCCTCACCAACCGAAGAGTGAGACGGTCACAACCCTTTACAAGTCAAGACAAACCTGTGTCACACGATTGTTCAAAAAAAATAAGAAAATAATAAAAAAAAGGGGATCAAAAAGAAAAAAAAAAGCCCGCTAAGTCAAAACTTGAAAACAAGTGCCTTAGGCAAAAGTTAGGGCATCCCGCTGGACTTCAAAATCGAAAATTCAAAAGGAATCAGTCCAGGCAAAAATCAGGGATATCAAAAACAAAAGAACGAAAAGCGAAGAGGAATAAAAAGAAAAATCCTCGAATAAAGAACAAATCGTGTGAATACAGACACCAAGGACAAAAGGGGTAACTGTCACTCCGAAAATCGTGTGGGTTCCTTCTATCCTCATGCCATTCATTAACCTTTTTGAAAGGTGAGCGTATGTGTCGAGTTAACTGAACGTAGGAATGGAGAACATCAAGGAGAATGGGTGGGTTAAAACAAAACTTTGAGCCTTATATCCTTTCTTTCTTATACCGCGAACCAGGCCACGTTACAACCTTCGAAAGACCTAATTGAAGCAGCGTTGTTTCGAAAGCATACTTCGGTTAAGATCGTGTCAGTTCTGACTCCCAAAAGGACTTTCTTACCATTCATGTTGGTATCGATGTGACATTCTAATAAGTGTTTTGTTCACTACACGTCATAATATTTTTCCAGTGAACAGGCTTGGATTGCAAAACTGTCATATGCATTGCATCAAAATTATCTTTTCAAAACGAATTGTTTTACTTGCGAGTCAGTACTTGGCATCAGGAAAGTTTCTACAATGGAAGGATTGATTAATCTAAGGTGCAAAGTGCCCGAGTACTCCGTTGAGCTGGGGCAAGTCATACCAAACGGGCGATCCATTCCAAGATTCAGCCAATCTGGGGCAATCAAGTCGAGATTCAACAAATCTCTCAAAGGTCAGTTGAAGATACTCCTTCACAGATCAGCCAGACAGGGGCACAAATCATTTCAAGGCTGGGGCAGGTCACCCTAAGAGCGCAAGAAGTTATTCTCTCCAAAGGACAGTTAATCAAAGTCATGGGGCAAGATATGCCAGATTTTAAAGACATGTTCATTTACAGGTTATGCTGCATCAGGGCACTTTCTTAATGTCATATCACATCTGCAGGGTTTAGGTTGATAGTTAACACGAGATGACCCCAGTAGAGTCTCTCTCCCTAGCAGAGATAGCTGGAGTTTCATCACTCGTGGCAGAGCATTATGGAGATTGTGATTATTCTCCCCAGCAAGAGTTCCGGAGTTCGTTCTTCCCTATTCAGGTTGGTGAAGTTTGTGTCTCGTCAGCAAGGGTTCATATTCCCGTACAGGATAAGAATGTTGGATTGGTGCTTCCTCAATTTGCTGTAAAGTTTTTTGTCTCCCCAACAGAATAAGGGTAGAAGGTAAATTTCCAACAGAGGAGTAAGTCCAATGTTGTTCCCTAGCAGAGCTGATATCATCAACCATTGTCCCCAAGCATACTTTCGGGTGGTGGTTAGCATTCCCCAGCAAGTCAAAGGCTGATTGTCATTGGCACTTTTCTTCAGCGGATTCCTGGGATGTTTCTCCAGCAGACGTTTGTGATTCATACTTTTCCGTAGAATGGAGGTTTAGTCGGGATCTCGAGCAGGTTATAACACTGAAGGCGATTCAGTTTGTTATCCCCAGTGGAGTTAGCCTCGTCTTTTCAGCATTTATTTTGCTGGAGTGGTCCTGTTGCATATCATAAGTATCATTGCATAGTCATCATCGCATATCATTAGCATAGTGTAATACCCCAAAATTTGCCCTCTCATTTTTTCTATTTTTCTGGCTTTCGCTTTGCATTCGTTTTGCATATCCATTAGGTCATACTCATTCATTCATTCGCATTGGGCTCCTGAGGCATGGGATCACGGTTTCTTACCTTCTGTGCGACTTGGTTGATATTCATCGATTGAAGATGGTGATTAGGGTCATGATCAATTGAGAGTACTGATTGAACTTTTGAGAATTCAGTGAGGATAAGAGTTTGGTGTGGATTGGAAATTTGGTTGGAATTAAACGTGTCAAGATTAGTCATGTGGTTAATTGGAATTTAATATACAAGTCCATTCTTTCTAACCAATAACCATTTTCATGTTAATATCCATCCACTTTTGATAATCATTTCGATATCCATTTGAACCCATATTCAAAATCCACATTCATTAGCTAATATCCATTTGAAAATCCAATTAACCATTTATCCATTATTTCATTCATATCCATTAATCCAATTAACCATTTATCCATTATTTCATTCATATCCATTAATCCATTACACCATTTTTTATTCACACCCCATTTCCATAAAACCAATCATTGATGAAAGCTTCCTACATGTTTAATACAAAAGAAACACGTGCTTGGTTTCAAATGATAGAAAGTCAAGGGATGGAACTGGATGGGGTTACAATGGGGGTCGTTGTTCAGTTGTACAAGAGAGCTGGAGGGTTTCGAAAAAGCCAAAGAGTTTTTTAAGAAATGGTCCAAGAGACTGAAGAGCCACAGCTACCGATGGGGAAGATAAGTTCAGGAACTGTATATCTTGTTGAACCAATGAAATTTAAGCTGAAGTGGTTCGTGGAGGCGTAACAGTCGCAGATAGTAAATGGTGGCTGGCTGGAGTAAATGCAACATCAGGACATCCTTAAGACGTTTGGCTTTGGATCATGTCCAGTTCAAAATGTTCTGGTAGTTTCTTGTACAGTTCAAGCTATGGGAATGAGCTTTTGATGCTTTTCTAATTGAATTTTCAGAAATGAAAAAAAGACAGGTTCAAATTCAAAAATTGACATAGCACAAAATAATTCCAAATATAAGAGTTAATACAAGGGTGTATCAGAACGGGATTGGCGGCGGAAGGAAATTACACCAACGGGATATCAGTTGAGAATTAAAAAGAACCATTCACTCATAGCAAGAAGAGGGATAACAGAAAAAACCGATTACAGCCTCTAACCAAAAAATTCTCACAAACATCTCTAACACAATTTTCCTCTTTCATTTACTACCAGAGAAATTCATAACAAAAAAACTTCCATAACCATCATTAACTGATATACCAGAAAAATAGATACAACAAAAACTAAGAGAACTCCATAACCATCTTTCTAACAGAATTTCACTTCCCAATCCAATTTCCCTAACTTCTAACAATTCCTAACCATTTTTTTTCTAACCAATCATAACAGAAATCAGAACTTCCTAACCGAAATGGATTCATCACTTCTAACAGAATGATAACTTCCAGATTCTTCTTGATCTCACCTTCCAATCCTCTTCAATTCCTAACCGCTGACAGTTAGGTAGTTCTAACCAAGAAAACCTCTAACAGGTTCTAAGAGAGCTTTGAGTCCCTCTGCTTCTTGGCACTCACCATCTTCATTCACCCTTTACCTCCAACACTTCCATTTTTCAATCTCTTTCACCGTCGATTCAATCTTCAATCCTCATCTTCAATTCTCTTCTACCATCTTCAACCTCCTTCTCTCTCATTCAACTTTCAATCCATTTTCAAATCATAACCCTGTTCACACGGATACTCTATCAAATTCCAACAAGCTTTTCTTGGTATCTTCATCACCTATTCTCCATAACCTGCAAGAAACAAGAAATTCCAAATCAGAATTCAACAAGCCGTAACGACTTCGCTCGGTTCACAGTTTTGGGAATCCATACGAATCTACAACAATCCAGAACAATTGCGTACGAAGAAAGAAAAAGTAGAGGAAGCGAGAAAAGGCATTACGAAAAGAGGAAAAGCCAAAGAGATCAAATCAGAGACTTACACAAGAATCTCGCGTTTACGTTGAAACTGCTATAACCTTGGTGATTCTTAGTCGCGATTGGTAATTCAGATCGCAGCTCCTTGTTTCGATCACGATTCGTAGTTCAGATCGCAAGCTTCTTGCGGTTGCGATTCGTGGATCAGATTGCATCTTCCTGTTTCAGTTGCGATGCGTAACTTAGTTTGATACTTGGAGCGAGCTGAACGGAAAAAGTTAATGGAGTCGCCGGCGATTTGAAGTCGGAGAAAGAATGGTGCAGCGCCGTATTCATGGCCGGCGATTTGAACGGAGGAACCGAAAGGAGAATGTTGAAAGAAGCCGGCGGCGCAAAGGATGGATGATGTTGGAGGAGATTGAGGAAACGCATATACTGAAGTGTGAAGGTGTGAAGGGTTTCGTAGGTTCTTCTAGGTTAAATAGTTGAGGATTCAGATCAAGTCATAGGCCCGTTGCTCCATGGATTCTTGATCACACCGCCAGTTTCGCTGAATGCACCCCCTCTGGTAAGGTTTTTTTAATTAATTTCTTTAAGTCATTTTAGAATTTCATGTTTTTTTACTAATTAGTTGTAATTTCGACTAATTAGTTGTAGATGTTGATAATGATTTTTTCTGACTAATTGCTCGTTAGCGTAATCATTGACTAATTGATTTTTTTGGCTTAATTACTTTGTTAACAGAGTTGTAGGTTAAGTGTTTTTAACTAGATTAATTCTAGTTGACCTTAGAATTAGAATTAGAAATTTTATGGAATTAATGACTAATTTTGGTTGAGTGATTTAGGACAATTAGAAGTAGTTCATGAGGTTAGAACTAGGTTAGAATTAATTCCCCATTTAGAATTTGTCTCGAATAAGAAATTTAATCTTGACTTTCATTGACATTTTAACCGTGGTTCTAATTGACTAATTGCAAATTAATGTTGATTTTTTATAATGGTTTACACGAGTTATTTTTGCTTAATCGCACTATTTGCTTTTAGCTTAATGACACTAATAGGTTTTTTGCTTAATTACTTTAATTGATTTTTTGCTTAATTACTCAATCATTGTTTTGGATTAATTGGTCACTAATTGTCCGTTAGTTGTTCATTAGAATTAACTTTGAACCAATTGATATTGATATAGTTTGGTTTGACTTAGTTCTAACATTGACTAAACATAGGTTTTAGTGTTAATATTTTCATAATAGTTTCATTTGGTAACTTTGTTAATAGTCTTTAATATGTTTGCATAGATATTTGACTAATTGTTGGTTACATTTAGTATTGATTTCAATTACTTCTTATTGATCTTTCCATTTGAAGTTTGACTAACCTTTGAGTTTGTTTTGTAGTGTTTTACACTTGATTAGTAAAATGTAGAAGTTGTTGCCACATATACAGCTGCTGTGCACAAAGTGTGCTATAAAATGTTGCTATTCTGCCTGATTGTATACACACCTGCCCCGTTCTGGAAATAGTAGCTGTTATAGACTGCTTTTACTTGTTGCTGGTTTTTATAGCTATGCAGGTGCAGGAGCGCTGTTGTTGCTGCTGTTTATGGCTCATTGCCTTGTTTCGTCTTAAGGACTTAAACTTGTTTTACTTTAGCCAATGGTGGATGTTTATAAGAGATGTGCGCACTTCTAACATGAGTTCAATTATGATTTTGGTTTACTTTCATAATCCTTTTAGGTCTTTCACTTTGACTAGTGTGATTCAGATGTACATAGCCATTAGACTTAGGTTTCATGTTGTACATACACTCTTTTGTTATTACTAATGTCTTTGGTTCACATGTGCAAGGTACATAAAGGAGACATTCCAAAGGTGGTGTGACCATGTCATTTTGTAAATAAAATCTTGTTTCTAACTTGGTTTGCTATTTTGTTTATAGGTGCTTTCGTGACTTGCTTTCGTTGCTTTGCTACGGATTCATATCCATTTGGTAAGACCTCTTATCTCTTCACTTCTCTTTAATGCTTTCGAATGCCATGAGAAGTAGGGATAGACGATGCCATGATAAGTAGGATTGTATGGAAAGCCCTCAAGTGAGGCCATGATTGTGCTTGTTTGATGTTGTGCTGAAGACCTCTAAGGAGGCAATTGACGGAAGGCAGGGTTCGCAATCGACCCCCGTTATTCTAGTTGAGTCGTTCTTAGCTCTCATTACATGATTGAAGCTTTGAACATCACCTGCTCCTGTTATCGAGTCAGTCAAGTGGAAGATAGGGTTCACAACCGACCCCCACTCATTGTCATTAGCTCACATCGACCGATGTTGACGCTTATGTGATCTTATTCACATCTCTTTTAATGATCTACTTTGATATTTGATATCATTGTATTGTTTGTTTTAGCTTTTGTTCCCCCATTAGGATACCTATTCTAACTTGTCCAAGTTAGATAGGTTAGAAAACATGACATAGGACTGACACTGTTTACTTTTTTATTGCGTTTAGTTTATTTTGTGATTGATTTATCCTATGTTTACTTGTCTGATGACATGATCCCTTAGGATTCCTCGCTCCACTTAATTTTGGATTAAGTCGGAGGTAGGAGAGACATTAGGATAGCAATCCATGCCTGACAACATTAGGTAGACTTCCCTTGATCCTGACCTTAGGACCATCATTGCATGCTGGCTTGTACGACCGAGTTTCCCCTTAGACTTTTTGTGTGTCATTCCCTTTTGTTCTCTCGCACCCATGCGATCGAGGCCGTTTCTTGTTCGCCCGTAGTACCGTGAACTACGGATGCTCTGATTCCTCTTTCTTTTTAGATTGCGGATACGTAGGCACGAGATGCGATATCTCGGCGAGCACACTAACAACTAACTTCCGTTTTCTTACCTTGAGTCTTCTATCTTCTCATCTCAAAGAAAATTCAAAATATCTAATAAAGGTAGGCACTTATTGCATTTAGGCCTTTCATATAAAGAAAAGATTATAAGGGGTCTTCTCTTGTAATCTTAGAATGTGTAGCATATAGCCCATTTTGGGTCAATGTGTTAAACATTTGATCTTGTATGTGAGACTTAAATGCAATACTTGTTGAAGGCATAAATAATAAAACACTTCTTCATTTCTTAATCAACAAAAACACTTAATAAACACAAGTATGCTAGTGTGTTTGAACCTTGACAATTGAAACTAAGTGTGGGGGTCTTCTTCACATTTAGTGTACTTTCTTACTCATTCCATCTTGGAATGTGAGAAGGTACACATTCCAAGGACTAAGATCTGGATACACTATCATATGCAAACAAATAACAAAATCTCTTAAAAGACAAAAACAAACAATAACGTCTTTCCTTCAGGAATTCTTTTTCAACTCATTCACTCTCAGCGTACGAACGTGCTCCTTCTCGTTCTCTTGCAAGATGGTAACGCACTCGGACCAGCGAGCCTGCAACACCTGAGCTAGAACGTCAGTCGTTCCCTAAAAAACACAAACAATCCATCCCTAGTTAGGGGAACTACGTCGCTCTGATTCTCATGCTCCCGATGAGATACGTAGGCAGTGGGGTAGGGCCCATGCGAGCACTTCTTTTATTTTCCCTACATTTGTTTCTCTTTCTCTCTTATCCTGTTCCAGTTCTCCAGCTAGTAGTTTCTTTTTCAGTATCCTTTTCTTACACCCTTTGATTAAAGCAGCAAGCGTGGATCCCATCGGGTACGGTGGACGCGAGGGGTGCTAATGCCTTCCTCTCGCGTAACCGACTCCCGAATCCAGTTCTCTTGGTCGCAAGACCATGCTTTTTCCTTCCTTCAGGTTTATGCAGTGTTTCCTTTCCCTCTCTTGGGATAAATACACATTGCTGGCGACTCTGTTCGGTGCCACTTTCGCGTTTGTACTAGGATGAAAATCCCGGGAGCGACAGCTGGCGACTCTTTTGGGGACAGGTTGACGTATTGCTGGTCCATCCTAAGCGAGTCAATCCTAGCGCTTGTTTGCTTTTCTTTCATTAGGTGTTTACTGTTATTTTGTATTTGCTGGTTACTGTATTTTATTACGTGTACCATATTTACAGCATGTTAGCATTTACATTTCATATATTATACTGTGTTGTACTGTTCTGTCTGTTTGGCGGGATGGGATTTCTGAGAGATGAGCTCAGTACACAGGCTCGAGAATACACTTAGACTTAGAGTGGAGAGTAGTGGGACCTACGTGCCATCTGTGTACGTGGGTAATCACGAAATTCACAGCTAGACGAGGCTATCTTGGAACCCATCATGGTGTGCGCATCTTGCGTATTCCAGGATGTTGATCTAGAGAGCTGTCGACTCTGGTGGCCATTCCCGAGGACTCAGTTGCGACACTCCTCCCGAGATGTGATAGTGGCAGACCACATTTTGTGGCAAACCCATTGCACATTCTCGATCCGAGGACCCAATGCTGGGAACTCGCCATAGGATATCTTTTTTTGAAAGAGAATCAGTGGAGGCACTCCTCGATTGGCGATAGTACTGTACCCCGAGGGATGAATGTACTATTGTTTCTCGACCTCAGTGCCAGAAGCTGAGGACCTTTCGTATTGAAGAATCAGTTGAGGCCTCCTCGATTAATGATGATGCCAAACCAGAAATGGTGAACGTATCATCATTTCTCGACCTGAGAGCCCGGGATACTGAACATCCTAGTACCCACACGTGAGAAGGGCGGGTTATTTACAGGTTTGCAGGTAACCTTGACTTTCATCCTACCTGGTATTTTGGATTTCCTATCATTATGGACTCATCAGCCTGATATTATGGTATTCCGATTATTCCGGCACCCTGATTATGCCGATATTCTGGCATTCCCGTATTCTGATCACGTCGGTGTTTTGTTTATTCTGGTATTCTGATTATGCCGATATCCCGGCATCCTGGTATTCTGATTAGTCGGATATTCTGGTATTTCGGTGTTCTCTTCAGAGCCGACCTATGAGCTTATTCGGTCACCAGTACAGCAGTTGTCCAGAGTATATGGAAGCTTTGATCCCATGCCTGTTGCATGTGCATCATCATTTTCGCATACATGTTTGTGTATTTCTGAGGGATATTAATTTTGAGACTTGCTACTGAGCATTTCCATCCATTTCTTATGTTTTTCTAAAAAAAAAAATTTCGAATAAAAGCATAATGATCCCTTGGAAATATTCGAACATGGCATTCTGCATGGCATTCTCATACTCTTATATGCATAACAGGTGTTCCGGAGCAGATTTCTCATTTTGACTGGGTATTCTCTGTCGGACGGCCAACGTGACTTCTTCCAACTACTCAATTCACCACAGTCAAGGTTCAGATGTGGAACAACTCCGAGCGGAGGTGACTGGGATGAAGGCCCAACTGGGGCATTTTATGGTGGACATTCAGGCGTTGTCTCGAGGTCAAGAACTGCTGAGAGAAGAAGTCAACTGGATAAAGACTCAGATGAGCCGGGTATGGAAATTCTGAAGGAAGACAGTCAAGTGCCCGCTTCCGCAGCAGAGGTTCTCATTCCTCCCATCTCTTTGGGATCCCCTCTAGACCATGGGGTGCCTCATGAATCCTCTCCACCGTCAGAGCTTTTTCATCAACAATTGTTTCTTAAGGGTCTTAAGCCAAAGAAGACTGAAAGGAAGTTTGATCCGATTCCGATGCCATACGCACAGTTGCTTCAGCCCTCGCTCAAGTTTCAGCTAATTGAATTGATTGATGCGGGACCTCCATACACCAACTTTCGTATGGGTTCTAATGTCCATGATAGGTGTGAATTTCGTTCAGGTGGCCCTGGACATACTATTGAGAGGTGTCGAGCCTTTCATCATAATGTGCAAGATTTAATCGAGGCTGGGGTCATTACATTCACTGCCGATGGTTCGCACATCAACTGAAACTTCCCGAGTGAGCACTCAAATTGCGAGTATGTCTTCAAAAGCAATAAGTCCAGACGGAGTCAAGCCTCCTCAACAAGGACAATCATTTAGCTTCTTTATTGCATTCTCATGGGTAGCTTTTTATGTTTGTCAAAACATTTGTATGCATGCATGAAATCTGTTTTCTTTTTTATGTCAATCCTAATAAAATACGCATGTTTTTCCTGAAGTAATCCATTCGTATTCACTCATAAGTTTGCATATGTGCATTGCAATACCAACTGTCGTGCTTAAACTCTTGAAGGAGGATGATGATCGGAAAACGCAAAGATCTCTAATTGAGTGCTTTCGAATAAGAACCATGTTGAGGATGTACAGGCATTGTTTCAACTCCCCAAACACTGGAGATATAAGGGAGATATACCCTCGTTAACCCCTTTGAGCCTTGAAGTAGGAGTTTCTTTCATATGAAAAAACCCTCACATTTAACCCAGGGGCAGGGTAGGCATCAGTTAGTTTGACCGAGCGTTCAAATTTCATAAGGAGTGTGCATCTGGGGATCCATTACCTCCTATTCCACCGTCAAGAGGTCAAGAGATGTGAAACCACAATGGTTATCCATCAACAATCAAAGAGTGAGGCAGTCACAACCCTTTCAACAAAGTCAAGACAAGCCAGTGTCACACGACGTGTTCAAAATAAAAAGAAAGAAAAGAAAAGAAAAGCCCGCTAAGTCGAAACTTGAAGACAAGCGACTTAGGAAAAAGTTAGGGCATCCTGCTGGACTCCAAAATCTAAAGATTCAAAAGAATCAGTCCAGGCAGAAATTAGGGATCAAAAAAGCCAAAGAATGCAAAAGCGAAAAATAAAAGGATTACAAAAGAAAATCCTCAAGCAAGAACAAAGTCGTGTGACCAGGAACAAAAGATAAAAAGGGGTGACTGTTACTCCAAAGCCTCATTAGGTGTCAAACCATCAGATGCATGGATTCCCGAAAAATCACAAAATTCTTTTTGAGAGGCGAGCGCTTGTGCAAATTAGCTGAACGTAGGACTGGAGAACATCACGAAGAGTGGGTGGGCACCAATAAACTTTGAGCCTTAAATCCTTTTTTCTCAAAACCGTGAACCAGGCCACGATACAACCCTCAAAAGTCCTAATTGAAACAGGGTTATTTCGAAAGCATACTACCAAAAGATGGCGTTCCTGACTCCCATGAGTTGTGCTTAAAGATCTTTGTTGGTGTTGCATGTGCATTGCATTCTTTCATCCACAAGTTAATGTCGTATCCTAACCCGTGATTCGCTCACAAGAGGGTTTGCGACATCTTTTCAGTAAAACTTCAAGATTAACATGTGTGTTGCACTAGAATTTTCATTATCAGATTAAAGCATTTTCTGCTTGCATACATTTGTTTGACATAAAAAGAAGTTAATACATGGAAATTCAGTCCGGAAGCTTAATCTTGCCGAGTTGAGAATCCTGAAACTCCCAAAGGACAGCCACATCCAGTGTTACTTCCTCGGGAAAATTTGTTGAGCAGGAGCTTTCCCAACAAGTTGTGTTAAGACGTAGTCGATCTGAGGCAATCACGTCGAACCATCTATTTAAGGTGTAGCTCATCTGAGTCAATCACGTCGAGAAATCTCTTCAGAGTTCAGCCAAACAGGGGCAAAACCACTTCAAGGTTCATACTGGGGCAGGCCATCCCAAGAGCATGAGAAGTTAGTCCATCCAGATGACTGGTCAGCCTATCCAGGGTTCAGAATACTGAGGCAGAGTATCCCACGATGATATGAGATTGTTCATCTGTAATACCCCAAAATTTGCTCTCCTCTTTTGGCATCATAGTTTAGCATTATCATATATCATATCATATCCATCTCATTAGCATTGCATTGCATTTAACATAGAAAAATGAATCATAGCATCCTTCTTACCATCAGGGTATGTGATCAGATGAAAGGTGGTCAATCAAGCAATAATTCAAGGCACAAAAGGTCAAACAAGTTCACTCAAGGAAAGCTAAGAGGTCTCTCATGTCTTATACCATCTCAATTGATCATCCACAACCTCAAGAAAGTGAGATCCCATGGGAGATGGAAACCATACATACTTCATCATGCAAGAGGTTCAAAAATTAAAGGAAAACCCTCAAAAGAGAT
Source organism: Lathyrus tuberosus (assembly GCA_022829125.1). Lineage (NCBI taxonomy): Eukaryota > Viridiplantae > Streptophyta > Magnoliopsida > Fabales > Fabaceae > Lathyrus > Lathyrus tuberosus. The sequence continues at coordinate 11,964,439 of JALAZF010000093.1, forward strand.
AGCTCATTGATCCAAAGTTACCCTCAAATGGCATATTTCATCATCCTTTAGGAAGGTACACAACATACTCTGAGGAATTTGAAATTGAAGACTACACTTTTCCCTCCTAACCAGAGGGGGTCAAAATTAGGGTTTCTAATAAAATCAGGATATCTTTATTTTTTGGACAAAACTTGATGTCATGGTATTCTATATGTCCCTAAGTGTATGGGTGTGTAAAATTGCCTCTCAATTGATTTTAGAAGTGGTTCAATTGGAAGAAAGATAAAAAATCAGAGAAATTGGGGCCAAGTCAAATAATCAGAGGAAAAAGTCAACTCTTGACTTTTTAAGGCCAAACTCATGAAATTCATGTTATATGTATTCAATGTGCAAAATTTGATTAAGAAACTCCAAAGGAATCATGGTTAAATCAAGATGTAGAAAGTTGCCATTTTTGGAAGAAGAAGGGTTACTAAAAAGGGCGAGTTTTGGCCATTTTGCACTACACTTTGAACCAAGGCCATTCAAAATTGAGGCATCAAATGAAAATTCCACCAGGCCACAACAAAAGGTCTTGCTTTAAGCTTCAAATCCATGTGTAGAACATCTCCATTGGATAAATATTGAGGGAGATATGATGGATCAAAGTTGGACGAAAGTGGGCCAAAACCATGTCATGACCAAGGATTTTCAAGGCACGCGCGTAGTCATTTTAACAAACAGTTGGTGGGTCAGAAGTGCACTCATTTTTCTCATGGTTATAGGCTCCAAATGAGAAAATTTTCAACATAAAAGTTGTTCCTTGTAGTGTCATCTTCAATGTTCATGTTGGACAAATTTTGATTTGATCATGTTATAAGGGAGAAATATTGGTTCCAAGTGGGTGTGATCACACTGAAATTTCATAGGCCATTCTTGCCATGCGCAGTACAACCTCACATGCCCATGATGCAGTCTCACATCCTTGTGTTCTAAGTCATTTTCCATCACTTTAAAGGCATTGTTTCACTTGGATTCAAACATCAAACATGTTCTATGATGCATCCTCAATCCATTGACACCAAGATGATCCATTTTCATGCATTGGTCATAAAGAAATCCATGTTCAAACATCACCATTTGCATTGATGCATTGACTATCTTGTATAGTAATTCACACATTGTTTTTGGTTCAGTCACACAACAAACACTTCATGTACTTTATTTCCTCATTTGAACAAACATCCTTATGACCATACTTATGCACATCAGTCATCATACATTGTGGAGGAAGGTTTTCAAAGAAGAAACTTGTACCATAAGCAATGCCATGACATGCTGCATAACATAACCTCATCACCTTAGCTTCACTCTCATCCTCACCATAACTGTCATAAGGTTAACCTCACCATAACCCAACCTTGACCACTCGCCCCCTAACTAACTTGACTAAGTTAGTTAGGGTGGGCTCAGTTAACCACCTTGACTCACCCTAACTCAACTCATTAAACCGTGGTCAGCTCACACTATAAAATAAAATCACACACTCCATTTTCATTTTCAGTTTTCATTTTCACATTTCACTCCAAAACACTTCAATCTCTATATCCATTCATCTCTGTTTCTTTCTCTCCAAGGTGCACGAAGTTTCTTATCATTCTCCTCTGATTCATTCTTCAAGCTTCATCTTCAATCATCATCAAGCTTGAAGCAGCTCTAGATTGTTGAAGCAAATACACTGCAATTCCACTGAATCATCATCTATTTTTGCGTCTAAGCCTTTATTTGGTCAGGCGAAGCTTGAGGAAGAAGCAGTTTCCTCTGGTATTCTTGTGTATTCAAAGCTCCATAACTTTCAGGTTTGAACTCTTGAAATTAAATTGCACAATCTCCGGTTATTTTCACTTGTTTTTGGTGCTTTAAGCTTGCTAGAAGCTCTGCTCAAACCGGCTAGTTGATAGGCCTCCTAAAGGCTTAGTTGCAAAACCTAGGGCTTGCTTTAATCTTCTCTGTTCTCTATGTGTATGTGTGGTATGTGAAAAATAATGTTGAATTCGTGATCTCCATAACTTCCTCTTTATTTTGGTATGCGGATTGTGTGTTTTGGTGAAAGGTGAGAGTTACAGGCGGTGGCGGTGTGACCGGAGAAGGTGACCGAAGGTCATCTCCGGCCGGTGATTGTAATTGCTAGGGTTTCACTATGTTTTAATCGTGGCCTTTGATTGTTCTTAATCCTACGCTCCAAAATGTGCCAACCCATAAAAAAAAGCGTGCAAGTCACATGCCAATTTTTTGAACTCACTTAAGCTTTGTGTGGCATGGTACACGATAGGGAGTGTGGACATTCACATGTGCGCGTTGATGTTGTTTACTTTGACTTTCGTTTGACCCTGACTTAATCCAATGGCATGTAGTGTTTTGACTATTGTTGACTGAAGTGCATGCTTGTTATCATGTTCTGCGTGTAATTGGACTTAAGCTGAATTGCTATTCGCACCTTGTATTTCTAAAGCCCAAATCATCTGAACTAAACAATTGTTATGCTTGCACCCCCTTTCCTCATTTCATTTCATTTTATTTTCCATTTTTATACACGTTTACTTTTCAATTTTTGAAAATACCAAAGCCTCATTAAAAACTCCAAAAAAATTCATGAGCATTATTAAGACATTTAGAAAATTTTTCATGATTTTATTTCTTGATTTTATGACCTTTTTGCCCCTGTTCCACAATATTCTTTGAATTTCAATTTGTGTGCATTTTTAATGTGATACATAAATTTGTGCATTTTTGTTCTCGATCATTAAAAATTGTTTTGATGCTCTTCTTTTTGTATTGAGTCATTAGTCTCTTGAGGTATGTTAAGTGATTTTTATTTGATTTTTTTAGGTCAGTTTATGGCATGTTTGGTGTTCATTTTTGTGTTACTTTGTATGATGTGTATACTTGACTTAAGTGCATTGTATAAAGCCTTTTTGCCTTGGTTTCTTGCATGCTATTTTGGTATATGATTCACTTCTGATTTGTGTATCTTTAAAACATGTTTGCTTAATTTCCATGAGTCCATCTAATTTTTGTTTAATGCATTACCTTTGAAGCATAATAACATGTCATATCATCTTAACTTTTGTGCATGTTTACATGATTTCTTTTGTACATACTTGCATGATCATTTGCATATTTGGTGAACCATTCATGTGACATAATAGGCCATTGATACATATTATATGTCATCTTTGCATGTTGATTATCATTTGAACCTTGTGCACCTTTAACATGTTGTGTTTGCATTTTCCTTTTTGAACTTCCATTTCAATTCTACTTCTTCTATCACTTCTTAAATGTCTTGATGTGTCATGCATGAACACTTGTGAGATGTTTGTGAATCATTTTTCATTTCATTTCAATTCTGATCCTTAGATTACATGTTCCATTCATGCATGCTTTTTCATTTCTTTTCATCTTTCATTCTCCCTTTTCTTATGGTAGCATGTTCTAATGTCATGGATGATGTTTGTTTCCTATCCACTTGGACTTGCATGATAATGATCATTTGTTTTCCATATGATGTACATTCTGGTTGTGGTTATAGGATTTGATGTCTCATCTAATTCTTTTGAGTTTTATGGTGCATTAAATGTTCTTTTACTTCCTATATTTCTTATACACGTTTACTAACCATGTAGGGGCTTTGGTAAGTTGCAATTGAGTGTGGATAAGGAATCCACATTCAAACTTCTGTCCTTTCTCTTTTACAATTCCCTCTTGTGTTTTGTTAAGCACTTATGTGCTTTCTTTTAATAACTCATTATTTCCCCTTTTGAATTACAATTCATCTTCTAACTTAGAAGTGAATTGTTTAATTCATTCTTTCTTTAGACTTTAGGTTGAAACCTCACAAACCCTTAGGATCACTCCCTTAACTAATCAATTAGGATTGAGTCTTAGATCACATAGATTTTACCTTTTCCCTCTCTTGAGTCTCTTTTCTCATCTTAAATAAAATTCAAAATATGTAATAAAGGTAGGCATTTATTGCATTTAGGCCTTTCATATAAAGAAAAGATTATAAGGGGTCTTCTCTTATAATCTTAGAATGTGTAGCATATAGCCCATCTTGGGTCAATGTGTTATACATTTGATCATGTATGAGGGACTTAAATGCAATACTTGTTGAAGGTACAAATAATAAGACACTTCTTCATTTCATAATCAACAAAAACACTTAATAAACACAAGTATGCTAGTGTGTTTGAACCTTGACAATTGGAACTAAGTGTGGGGGTCTTCTTCACTCTTAGTGTGCTTTCTTACTCATTCCATCTTGGAATGTGAGAGTGTACACATTCCAATGACTAAGATTTAGATACACTATCATATGCAAACAAATGAGAAAACTTCTAAAAGACAAAAATAAACAATAACGTCTTTCCTTCGGGAATTCTTCTCTCATCTCACTCATTCTCAGCATACGAACGTGCTCCTCCTCGTTCTCTTGCAAGATGGTAACGCACTCGGACCAGCGATCCTGCAACACCTGAGCCAGAACGTAAGCCGTTCCCTAAAACACAAACAAACCATCCCTAGTGAGGGGAACTACGTCGCTCTGATTCTCATGCTCCCGATGAGATACATAGGCAGTGGGGTAGGGCCCATTCGAGCACTTCTTTTATTTTCCCTACATTTGTTTCTCGTTCCTTTTCCATTCTTTCTCCTTTATTTCTTTCAGGTCCTTTTCCAGTATCCTTTTCTTACACCCTTTGATTGAAGCAGCAAGCGTGGATCCCATCGGGTACGATGGACGCGTGGGGGGTGCTAATACCTTCCCTTCGCGTAACCGACTCCCGAACTCAGTTCTCTTGGACGCAAGACCATGCTCTATCCTTTCCTTCAGGTTTATGCGGTGTTTCCTTTCCCTCTCTTGGGATGAATACACATTGCTGGCGACTCTGTTCGGTGCCACTTTCGCGTTTGTACTAGGATGAAAATCCCGGGAGCGACGGCTGAATCTTCTCGAGGCGAATTCCTTGTGGACCATACAGTCTGAGGCAGCTAATTCGAGATCCGACGAATCTCTCCAAGAGTTTGAAGACACTGAAGCATTGAGCTTGCCAAGTCTTCTGTAAAATCCTCTTGAGATGACTTCTTCTAAGTAATCCATGCAGTCTGGGGCAGTTACGTCGAGATCCGACGAATCTCTCCAAGAGTTGGAAGACATTGAGGCATTTTAAATGTCAAGTCTTCTGTAAAATCCTCTTGGGACAATTTCTTCCGGTGGACCATGTCGATTTGGGGCAAGCGAAAGTGGAAAAACTGTTGTTCATGCATATGTAGTCAATCAGCCAAAAGGCTTGAAACAAAGGGGCATTCCAACCCAAGGCATTCGTGGTCCCCTGTCCTCAGTAGGCTACATTAATCATGTTCCTAGCAAGAGATTGCGTACAAACCTTTCTTCCCAACAAGTGATGGTTCAAAGTTGGACTTTCTCAGTTGCAGAAGTCATATCCAACACGGGGCATATGTGCTTATTCCCATGCAGAAGACTGGGGCAATCATGTTCAGTGAAGGGTTCACTTGTCACCCTTCTGTCACAACGTTTACTGATTGAGTCCATCATCTGGTCGACGGTCGGTCACGACATTTCGATATCGGTAAAGTGAGTTCGACCGGGTATCGTTGTATCGTATTAAGTCTACTCTCCTATTCATGACTTCCAACAGGTACGAGCTTTCCTGTGTCGATAACGGTTGTGAATTCCCCAGTAGAGTTACTTTGCAGGCCTCGCCGTTAATGTGCAAGACTCAGTGAGTATCCAGGAGTTTGAAGATGCCAAGTCTTCTGTTAAATCCTCTTGGGACGATTTTTTCAGATCCGCGTAGTCTGGAGCAAAAGCAAGTTGTTGACCTTCCCAAGCATGGGGCATATTGAATTTCCCCGGCAGAAGATGTTCCAGATCTATTATCCCCAGTAGAGTTTGAGGACACTTGGTCTTCTGTAAAATCCTCTTAAAAGGCATCCCCAGCACGAGACGCTTTGAAGCGGTTCTCCCCAGCAGAGTTTGTTATAAACTCATCATCCCCAGCAGAGTCATCAAACGGCAAGTTCGCCTAACATGGGGCATTGTGGTACTTATCCTAAGCTCAGCAGCTTTATCCCTCAGCAGACTACCGGGGTATTGCTTTGGGTTTCCCCGGCAGATCTTTAAGGACTCTTTCCCAATAAGTTGCAGTGGAATGTTCTAACCAAGATTTGCTTATTCCCGGCAGAGTAGCCCTGATTCCCAGCAGATCTCTAAGGAATATTTCCCAGCAAGTCACGACGTAATGTCTTCTAACCAGGATTTGAACATCCCCGGTGGAGTTTATTCTCAGCAGGATTTACCAGCAAGTGGTAGGGCCAACAAGGCATATTTCCCGCAGGTTTCAGCATGTGAAATTTGTCAAAGAATAATTCCCAGCTGAATTATTTTCTCCCCAGCGAAGTCCCTACAGAGTTCAACGTTTTGACAATAATTTCCCCAGCAGGATCTAAATAGATCAAGGGAACCTTTTCTTCAGCAAAGTGGCAGCATATGATATTACCCAGTCGGTGGTATAATTCTCAGCAGTGCTCATTTACAGCTCAAAGTCCAATTTATTTTTGGCATGCGTACAGTTTGTTCATATTATTCCAGCAGGTGGAGTGATCATTTGGCAAAGCTTCCCACGACAGTTTGGTAAGCACCAAAGTCCAACGACAGTTTGGTAAAGCTTCCAACGACAGTTTGGTAAGCACCGAAGTCCAACGACAGTTTGGCAAAGCTTCCCACGACAGTTTGGTAAGCACCAAAGTCCAACGACAGTTTGGCAAAGCTTCCCACGACAGTTTGGTAAGCACCAAAGTCCAACGACAGTTTGGCAAAGCTTCCCACGACAGTTTGGTAAGCACTGAAAGCCAATGACAGTTTGGCAAAGCTGTAAAAGTCCATCTGAAGATGGAAATTGTGAGATTCCAAAGCCGGTTTGGTAATCCTTGAAGTCCAATGACAGATTGGTAGAAATCCAGCATAAATTGGTGAAAGTCCAACGACAGATTGGCAGAAATCCAGCACAAATTGGTGAAAGTCCAACGACGGTTTGGCAGAAGTCCAACGACAGTTTGGCAGAAAGTCCAACGATAGATTGGCAGAGCAGCTAAAGTCCATCGACAGTATGGCAAGCCAGTAGTCATCTGGCGTCGTTCAAAAAGACATTGTTGAAAGTCCATCGACGGTATGGCAAGCCAGTAGTCATCTGGCGTCGTTCAAAAAGACATTGTTGAAAGTCCATCGACAGTATGGCAAGCCAGTAGTCGTCTGGCGTTGTTCAAAAGATAGATCTCTCCCTGACAACGTTTCATTGAAGATACAATCCAGCAGTCTTGTTGGGTTTATATACCTTTTGTTATTCATCATCCAGAGCAAATTTTTGGTTATATTTGGTATTCAATTGCTATAAACCTTGAACGTCTGAAAGCAATCGCTTTCAGGCATTCAGGTCTACAGCGTTTGAATAGGGGCAGCTGTAATACCCCAAAATTTGCCCTCTCATTTTTTCTATTTTTCTGGCTTTCGCTTTGCATTCGTTTTGCATATCCATTAGGTCATACTCATTCATTCATTCGCATTGGGCTCCTGAGGCATGGGATCACGGTTTCTTACCTTCTGTGCGACTTGGTTGATATTCATCGATTGAAGATGGTGATTAGGGTCATGATCAATTGAGAGTACTGATTGAAATTTTGAGAATTCAGTGAGGATAAGAGTTTGGTGTGGATTGGAAATTTGGTTGGAATTAAACGTGTCAAGATTAGTCATGTGGTTAATTGGAATTTAATATACAAGTCCATTCTTTCTAACCAATAACCATTTTCATGTTAATATCCATCCACTTTTGATAATCATTTCGATATCCATTTGAACCCATATTCAAAATCCACATTCATTAGCTAATATCCATTTGAAAATCTAATTAACCATTTATCCATTATTTCATTCATATCCATTAATCCAATTAACCATTTATCCATTATTTCATTCATATCCATTAATCCATTACACCACTTTTGATTCACACCCCATTTCCATAAAACCAATCATTGATGAAAGCTTCCTACATGTTTAATACAAAAGAAACAGGTGCTTGGTTTCAAATGATAGAAAGTCAAGGGATGGAACTGGATGGGGTTATAATGGGGGTCGTTGTTCAGTTGTACAAGAGAGCTGGAGGGTTTCGAAAAAGCCAAAGAGTTTTTTAAGAAATGGTCCAAGAGACTGAAGAGCCACAGCTACCGATGGGGAAGATAAGTTCAGGAACTGTATATCTTGTTGAACCAATGAAATTTAAGCTGAAGTGGTTCGTGGAGGCGTAACAGTCGCAGATAGTAAATGGTGGCTGGCTGGAGTAAATGCAACATCAGGACATCCTTAAGACGTTTGGCTTTGGATCATGTCCAGTTCAAAATGTTCTGGTAGTTTCTTGTACAGTTCAAGCTATGGGAATGAGCTTTTGATGCTTTTCTAATTGAATTTTCAGAAATGAAAAAAAGACAGGTTCAAATTCAAAAATTGACATAGCACAAAATAATTCCAAATATAAGAGTTAATACAAGGGTGTATCAGAACGGGATTGGCGGCGGAAGGAAATTACACCAACGGGATATCAGTTGAGAATTAAAAAGAACCATTCACTCATAGCAAGAAGAGGGATAACAGAAAAAACCGATTACAGCCTCTAACCAAAAAATTCTCACAAACATCTCTAACACAATTTTCCTCTTTCATTTACTACCAGAGAAATTCATAACAAAAAAACTTCCATAACCATCATTAACTGATATACCAGAAAAATAGATACAGTAAAAACTAAGAGAACTCCATAACCATCTTTCTAACAGAATTTCACTTCCCAATCCAATTTCCCTAACTTCTAACAATTCCTAACCATTTTTTTTCTAACCAATCATAACAGAAATCAGAACTTCCTAACCGAAATGGATTCATCACTTCTAACAGAATGATAACTTCCAGATTCTTCTTGATCTCACCTTCCAATCCTCTTCAATTCCTAACCGCTGACAGTTAGGTAGTTCTAACCAAGAAAACCTCTAACAGGTTCTAAGAGAGCTTTGAGTCCCTCTGCTTCTTGGCACTCACCATCTTCATTCACCCTTTACCTCCAACACTTCCATTTTTCAATCTCTTTCACCGTCGATTCAATCTTCAATCCTCATCTTCAATTCTCTTCTACCATCTTCAACCTCCTTCTCTCTCATTCAACTTTCAATCCATTTTCAAATCATAACCCTGTTCTCACGGATACTCTATCAAATTCCAACAAGCTTTTCTTGGTATCTTCATCACCAATTCTCCATAACCTGCAAGAAACAAGAAATTCCAAATCAGAATTCAACAAGCCGTAACGACTTCGCTCGGTTCACAGTTTTGGGAATCCATACGAATCTACAACAATCCAGAACAATTGCGTACGAAGAAAGAAAAAGTAGAGGAAGCGAGAAAAGGCATTACGAAAAGAGGAAAAGCCAAAGAGATCAAATCAGAGACTTACACAAGAATCTCGCGTTTACGTTGAAACTGCTATAACCTTGGTGATTCTTAGTCGCAATTGGTAATTCAGATCGCAGCTCCTTGTTTCGATCGCGATTCGTAGTTCAGATCGCAAGCTTCTTGCGGTTGCGATTCGTGGATCAGATTGCATCTTCCTGTTTCGGTTGCGATGCGTAACTTAGTTTGATACTTGGAGCGAGCTGAACGGAAAAAGTTAATGGAGTCACCGGCGATTTGAAGTCGGAGAAAGAATGGTGCAGCGCCGTATTCATGGCCGGCGATTTGAACGGAGGAACCGAAAGGAGAATGTTGAAAGAAGCCGGCGGCGCAAAGGATGGATGATGTTGGAGGAGATTGAGGAAACGCATATACTGAAGTGTGAAGGTGTGAAGGGTTTCGTAGGTTCTTCTAGGTCAAATAGTTGAGGATTCAGATCAAGTCATAGGCCCGTTGCTCCATGGATTCTTGATCACACCGCCAGTTTCGCTGAATGCACCCCCTCTGGTAAGGTTTTTTTAATTAATTTCTTTAAGTCATTTTGGAATTTCATGTTTTTTTACTAATTAGTTGTAATTTCGACTAATTAGTTGTAGATGTTGATAATGATTTTTTCTGACTAATTGCTCGTTAGCGTAATCATTGACTAATTGATTTTTTTGGCTTAATTACTTTGTTAACAGAGTTGTAGGTTAAGTGTTTTTAACTAGATTAATTCTAGTTGACCTTAGAATTAGAATTAGAAATTTTATGGAATTAATGACTAATTTTGGTTGAGTGATTTAGGACAATTAGAAGTAGTTCATAAGGTTAGAACTAGGTTAGAATTAATTCCCCATTTAGAATTTGTCTCGAATAAGAAATTTAATCTTGACTTTCATTGACATTTTAACCGTGGTTCTAATTGACTAATTGCAAATTAATGTTGATTTTTTATAATGGTTTACACGAGTTATTTTTGCTTAATCGCACTATTTGCTTTTAGCTTAATGACACTAATAGGTTTTTTGCTTAATTACTTTAATTGATTTTTTGCTTAATTACTCAATCATTGTTTTGGATTAATTGGTCACTAATTGTCCGTTAGTTGTTCATTAGAATTAACTTTGAACCAATTGATATTGATATAGTTTGGTTTGACTTAGTTCTAACATTGACTAAACATAGGTTTTAGTGTTAATATTTTCATAATAGTTTCATTTGGTAACTTTGTTAATAGTCTTTAATATGTTTGCATAGATATTTGACTAATTGTTGGTTACATTTAGTATTGATTTCAATTACTTCTTATTGATCTTTCCATTTGAAGTTTGACTAACCTTTGAGTTTGTTTTGTAGTGTTTTACACTTGATTAGTAAAATGTAGAAGTTGCTGCCACATATACAGCTGCTGTGCACAAAGTGTGCTGTAAAATGTTGCTATTCTGCCTGATTGTATACACACATGCCCCGTTCTGGAAATAGTAGCTGTTATAGACTGATTTTACTTGTTGCTGGTTTTTATAGCTATGCAGGTGCAGGAGCGCTGTTGTTGCTGCTGTTTATGGCTCATTGCCTTGTTTCGTCTTAAGGACTTAAACTTGTTTTACTTTAGCCATTGTTGGATGTTTATAAGAGATGTGCGCACTTCTAACATGAGTTCAATTATGGTTTTGGTTTACTTTCATAATCCTTTTAGGTCTTTCACTTTGACTAGTGAGATTCAGATGTACATAGCCATTAGACTTAGGTTTCATGTTGTACATACACTCTTTTGTTATTACTAATGTCTTTGGTTCACATGTGCAAGGTACATAAAGGAGACATTCCAAAGGTGGTGTGACCATGTCATTTTGTAAATAAAATCTTGTTTCTAACTTGGTTTGCTATTTTGTTTATAGGTGCTTTCGTGACTTGTTTTCGTTGCGCTTTCGTTGCTTTGCTACGGATTCATATCCATTTGGTAAGACCTCTTATCTCTTCACTTCTCTTTAATGCTTTCGAATGCCATGAGAAGTAAGGATAGACGATGCCATGATAAGTAGGATTGTATGGAAAGCCCTCAAGTGAGGCCATGATTGTGCTTGTTTGATGTTGTGCTGAAGACCTCTAAGGAGGCAATTGACGGAAGGCAGGGTTCGCAATCGACCCCCGTTATTCTAGTTGAGTCGTTATTAGCTCTCATTACATGATTGAAGCTTTGAACATCACCTGCTCCTGTTATCGAGTCAGTCTAGTGGAAGATAGGGTTCACAACCGACCCCCACTCAATGTCATTAGTTCACATCGACCGATGTTGACGCTTATGTGATCTCATTCACATCTCTTTTAATGATCTACTTTGATATTTGATATCATTGTATTGTTTGTTTTAGCTTTTGTTCCCCCATTAGGATACCTATTCTAACTTGTCCAAGTTAGATAGGTTAGAAAACATGACATAGGACTGACACTGTTTACTTTTTTATTGCGTTTAGTTCATTTTGTGATTGATTTATCCTGTGTTTACTTGTCTGATGACATGATCCCTTAGGATTCCTCGCTCCACTTAATTTTGGATTAAGTCGGAGGTAGGAGAGACATTAGGATATCAATCTATGCCTGACAACATTAGGTAGACTTCCCTTGATCCTGACCTTAGGACCATCATTGCATGCTGGCTTGTAGGACCGAGTTTCCCCTTAGACTTTTTGTGTGTCATTCCCTTTTGTTCTCTCGCACCCATGCGATCGAGGCCGTTTCCTGTTCGCCCGTAGTACCGTGAACTACGGATGCTCTGATTCCTCTTTCTTTTCAGATTGCGGATACGTAGGCACGAGATGCGATATCTCGGCGAGCACACTAACAACTAACTTCCGTTTTCTTACCTTGAGTCTTCTATCTTCTCATCTCAAAGAAAATTCAAAATATCTAATAAAGGTAGGCACTTATTGCATTTAGGCCTTTCATATAAAGAAAAGATTATAAGGGGTCTTCTCTTGTAATCTTAGAATGTGTAGCATATAGCCCATCTTGGGTCAATGTGTTAAACATTTGATCTTGTATGAGGGACTTAAATGCAATACTTGTTGAAGGCATAAATAATAAAACACTTCTTCATTTCTTAATCAACAAAAACACTTAATAAACACAAGTATGCTAGTGTGTTTGAACCTTGACAATTGAAACTAAGTGTGGGGGTCTTCTTCACATTTAGTGTACTTTCTTACTCATTCCATCTTGGAATGTGGGAAGGTACACATTCCAAGGACTAAGATTTGGATACACTATCATATGCAAACAAATAACAAAATCTCTTAAAAGACAAAAACAAACAATAACGTCTTTCCTTCGGGAATTCTTTTTTCAACTCATTCACTCTCAGCGTACGAACGTGCTCCTTCTCGTTCTCTTGCAAGATGGTAACGCACTCGGACCAGCGAGCTTGCAACACCTGAGCTAGAACGTCAGTCGTTCCCTAAAAAACACAAACAATCCATCCCTAGTTAGGGGAACTACGTCGCTCTGATTCTCATGCTCCCGATGAGATACGTAGGCAGTGGGGTAGGGCCCATGCGAGCACTTCTTTTATTTTCCCTACATTTGTTTCTCTTTCTCTCTTATCCTGTTCCAGTTCTCCAGCTAGTAGTTTCTTTTTCAGTATCCTTTTCTTACACCCTTTGATTAAAGCAGCAAGCGTGGATCCCATCGGGTACGATGGACGCGAGGGGGTGCTAATACCTTCCTCTCGCATAACCGACTCCCGAATCCAGTTCTCTTGGTCGCAAGACCATGCTTTTTCCTTCCTTCAGGTTTATGCAGTGTTTCCTTTCCCTCTCTTGGGATAAATACACATTGCTGGTGACTCTGTTCGGTGCCACTTTCGCGTTTGTACTAGGATGAAAATCACGGGAGCGACACATAGCATTGCATGAAGCCTCGTAAAACCGAACAGAAATCCATAGCCCAACCTTGCTCGGCATCATTCCACAACCCACTTTGCTGGCATCTTTCAAAAACCTGAAATCCTATCCCTTTTGGCGTTCCCTTTAAAGAAAAGTCCAATCCCTATTGGCACTTCATTCAAAATCCAATCCCTATTGGTACCCAGAAAGATTTCGCCTTTGAAAAAACAATCACCATCAGGTTTCACCTGTCCTTGCCAGCAAAGTTCAATTGTACTTGGCACATCCTTCTTCTCCCGGTAGCCCGAGCGTGCGTCAGCATTTTTGCATATAGTGATCATTGCACCCTCAAATCGCGTAGCATTTCCATTTCGTATGGAGCATTACGCCATAGAAAGAAAACTCAAACATATGCATGCGAAGCATAAGCCAGATTTGGTACCTTGCACGAAAGGCCAAATCAATGTTCAGTCAAGACGGTGACATATCCCCAGCAGACATTACAATCAACCCAGCCGATTACCTTTCTTTTGGGTTGTAGATCATACGTCGATCTTACCCTCGACCAGTCTTTGTCCATCAACCCCTTGATGACGGCACTTTGGTCAGGTTTCCTTTCCATCAAACCCCTTTGATGATGTGTTTCTGCGTATGGTTTTCTTTCTGTCATCCCCATGACAATGTGATCCCTAAGTCAGGTATTCTTTATGTCATCCCTATGACAATGTGGCTCCTTTGGTCGAGTTTCTTCCCATCAACCCTTTGACGATGTGTTCTGAGCTCAGGTTTTGTACCTTCGGATGTTTTCAGTTTATTCCCGTCAACCCTTTGACGGTGTGTTCCGAGCTCAGGTTTCGTACCTTCGGATGTTTTCGGTTTCCTTTCTGTCATCCCCATGACAATGTGTTGCTCTCGGCCAGGTCTCCTTTCTGTCATCCCTATGAAAATGTGTTATCTTTGTTCAGACTTTCTTTCCGTCATCCCCATGATGATGTGTTCCTACGGTGGAATTTTCTTTCCGTCATCCCCATGACGATGTGTTCCTACGGTGGAATTTTCTTTCTGTCATCCCTATGACAATGTGTTATCTTTGTTCAGACTTTCTTTCCGTCATCCCCATGACGATGTGTTCCTACGGTGGAATTTTCTTTTCGTCATCCCCATGACGATGTGTTCCTACGGTGGAATTTTCTTTCCGCCATCCCCATGACGATGTGTTCCTACAATGGAGTTTCCTTTTTGTCATCCCTATGACAATGTGTTTCTTCGCATAGAATTTCTTCCCGTTAACCCTTTGACGACATGCTTTCTTCTGTCATCCCCATGACAAAGTGTTCCTTCAGTTGAGTCTTTCTGTCATCCCTATGACGATGTGTCCTTTCAGTCGGGTTCCATTTTTCTTTTCGTCAAACCCCTTTGATGAAGTGGTGCTCTGGGTATGTTGTCTTTCCGCCAAATTCCTTTGACGAAGTGTGACTAGGCTCCAGTATTATTTTCTCTCCTCACAGTTAGCAAATTTTGCGGTTCTTTTTGTATTCAATAATCTTGTACCTTGAATGTCTGAAAACATTTGCTATCATCCTTTCAGGTCCAAGTCGATTGAATAGGGGCAGCTGTAGCACCCCAAAATTTGCCCTACCTTTTTCTGGCTTTTGCTTCGCGTTCGTCTGCATCATTTAGGTCATGACTCATTCATTCATTTGCATCGGGTTCTTAAGACGTGTGATCAAGGCATCTTCCTTTGGTTTGAGCTTTCCGTATTCAGAAGATTATCAGTGTGCATAGCAAGGAGAATTAAGGTTCTTATCCAAAGTTAAGGTTGTGGACCGTTTATCAGTGGAGGTTCATTTGGTTAAGGTTTTCATGCCGAGGCATTTTGGTATTCAAGGAAGAGTTCCAGTCGTGAACTTATATTGTGGTCAGGACGTTGTTGCTCGCTCAGTTCATTATCGCTTGTTGCTGAAGACTATCATGAATACAAGTTTGATTTGGGAAGTTTGGTTGAGTTAAGCATGTTAAGATTGGTCATGTGGGTTCCTTGTGATTCGAGATACAAACTCCATTTCGATTCATGTCAATAACCATTAACTCTTCTTTTAATATCCATATTTTACTAATCCATTTTAAATCACTTTTTGATCATAATCCATTTCTAACCAAAGTTCATAAACCATGTAAATATCCAAACTTACCCACCCATATCCATATCCCTTTTTTATGTCAATTTCCAAACCATAATCACATAGACATTCTCAAATCATCAGAATGTATCCAAATCCAAGTCTAAATTTAATTCCAACTAACGATGCTTGTGTCCTCTATTGTGAGAAGTTTATGGAATTTCTTATTGACCTTGAGTCAACTGCCTACAAGGTACTTGAGGCCTATATTGGCTGATGTAGCTGTAGTGGCCAGGTGCCATCTGATGCGCTCTATAGGCATGGAAAATGGAACTTTTTGCTCAGTTGGTTGATTTATTACAACTCTAGGGAGGATTCGAGATCAATGACCATGTACTGGTGTACCGCTAACAGATTACGAGGTTCTTGAATTTACAGTCTGCAGTCATTCCAGTTACATGCAATATGATGCAGGAACTTAGACTTCATATCAGAAAAGCGGTTAATAATAGATGGAAATTACAAACAATTTCTAAGAATTCACAGAAAAAAAAACTGAGTTGGAATCATAGCAGCACGGCAGAAAAATTCAGCTGCAGCAAATTCATTACATGGTAGAGTTCACAAAAATCATTTTACTACAGAAATTCACTTACAAAAAATCCACTCATAACAGAGTTTCTTATTGTATATAACAGAGTTTCTCAGATCAGAATTTAACAACTCCATTTTTCTAATAGAACTAACATCTTCTTCAACAAGCTTCTAACAGAAATCTCTAACAAACTCTAACAGAATTCTTCTGGAATCCACCATTTTCTTCTCTCGATCTCTTCATCCTTCTCCATTCTTCTTTTGCAATTTCAACTTCTTCATTCTTCATCTTCACTGATAATCATCTTTTGTAACAACACAATTCCAAACCTGCCGAAACCTTCGCTCGATCTTCAACCTTGGTTTTGTTTTCACCAAATCAGCGCCTGAATCAATACGCGTCATTCTTTACCATTGTTAATCAACATCACTCTTCACAAACCTGCTTCAATTTCACAACAACAACGATTCAGAAGTGGCATCAGCGATTCAATACGAACTCACATATCATTTCAAGAACTTTGCAAACCGAGTTCATCATTCAACAACGTCAATACACAGCGTCAATCCACGGCTATACGCAAGTCCAACACATCAACGTCAACAACAATAATTCAAGTTCCGCAGAAATCAGAAGTAGAAGAAGAACGCAAGCAGAAGTTCATCCTCAACAAGAGAAATAGAATCGTAACAAAACGAAGAAGCAGCAGATCGGAAGTCGTATTGAATCATACCTGATCTTATATCTAGGTGAGTCTTCCATCGCTCTTGTACTGATTCTGATTAGTTCTTTCTTCATAGTATGAAATACATTGAGACGAACAACACGAACGAAGAATCAAGGTTGAGATGAATTGATCGAGAGTGAGGCGAGTCGGACAGAATGTAGATCGTGTGGATTTAGAAGGTCGTGGCGAAGAGGTGAGCGCGACGAAGCAAGACGATGTTGATGATGATGAAGAACACGGTGGCGTCGTTGATGAGAGGACCACGACGTGTTGAAGCCTTGAAAGGGAGCAGAGGTAAGAAGGACTGTAGTCGGAACGTTGAGTTGTGGCGGTGAGGTTTGGAGAAGTAGAGAGTGGACCATGGAAACAGGTTCACGGCGCGGTGGAGTTTGAGCCGTTTTTCGGCAATCATTTGGTGAGGTGTGTTATGCGAAGGCAGTGAAGCGATTTGGAAAGGATGAAGTAGAGAACGAGGAAGCAGATGATGAACGAGGCTGCGGCGTTAGGTTGGGGATGAAGAAAAGGATTAGGTTTTCTTAGGATTTTTGCTGTTATATCCTATGATGATCCGTGAACATTGATTGGGTCTCTGAGCCCATGGATTTTGTTCTACACCTCCCAATCTACTCGCTGCAGTCCACGGTTAATTGTTTATTTTATTTTTTTCTCGCTTTGCGAATTAATTATGTGTAATCAGGTTAATTAAACTCTAATGTTAGATTTAGGTTTTAACTTTGATTATATTTTAATATTAGAATTGAATATAATTGTGCATTGCGTTTGTTTAGATTTTGTTTTATAATTAAATTCAAACTGTATTAGATAATACTCTTTGAATTAAACTTTTTAGATTTAGCTTAAAAATTTTGTAATTAGTTTTAGAATTAGGTTTGCTAGAACTAATTCATAACTTTAGATTTGTCTTAGAATTAACTTTAATTAGATTTCCCTTTATATTAGTTTTCAATTTAGAAGTTAATCGTGATTCTAATTGGCTTTTAGCATGATTGGGTTTTGATCAATGGTGACTAATTGGTTGTAGATTTTGATAATGGTTTTTGCTTATTTGTTTTGTTGCTTAATTGTCCATTATTGATTTTTGGTTTAGCCACTCCTTAATTGTTTTGTAGCTTAATGACTTGATAATATGTTTTTTGGCTTAGTTGGCCACTAAGTGTTCATTAATCGTTTTTAGAATTAGAAACTTTGAACTAATTGACATTGACTTAGTTGAATTGACTTTTGTTTTAACATTGACTAAACATAGGTTTTAGTGTTAATATCTTCTTAATAGTTTCATTTGGTAACTTTGTTAATAGTCTTTAATATGTTTTGCATAGATTGTCAACTAATTGGTGTTTACATTTTAGCATTGATTTCAATTACTTCTTATTGACATTTCCTTTTGATCTTAGTTGCTCACTTTGGTTATTTCTATTTGAACTTTGACTAATCTTTGAGTTTATTTTGTAGTGTTTCACATTAAACATAAAAGTTGTTGTAGTATACACAGCTGCTGTGCACAAAGGGTGCTGTAAAATGTTGATATCCTGGCTGGTTGCACACACACCCATTCTGTTCTGGAAATAGTAGCTGTTATAGACTGTTTTTACTTGTTGCTAGTTTTTACAGCTATGCCGGTGCTGGAGTGCTGTTGTTGCTGCTGTTTATGGCTTATGGCCATGTTTTATTATTTTTTGAAGAGCATTTGGTTCCATGCCTTTCACGGATCCATTCCACTTTCTAACACTTTTGCTAGTTTATACTAGGTTACTAGAAGTGTGCCGGTTTGCTTACACTTTGCTTGCGTTGCTACGGATTGATATCCGTTTGGTATCACTTCTCTTCTCTTTTACTAATTCCGCATTTTTCCTTTTTATGCCATGAGAAGTAGGATTGGGAGTCTGTGTCACTTGGCCGGCAATGATGGAAGTCCTCAAAGGAGGCTCTGTTTGTGATTGTTTAATATTGTGCCTGAAGACCTCTATGAGGCATCCCATTCCCATTCCCCCTGGCAAGATCTCCAAGAAGGCAATTGACGGAAGTTAGGGTTCGCAATCGACCCCCGTTATTCTAGTCGAGTTGTTCTTAGCTCTCATTACATGATTGAAGCTTTGAACATTACCCGCTTCTGTTATCGAGTCGGTCAAGTGGAAGATAGGGTTCGCAACCAACCCCCACGCTTTGTCTTTAGCTCGCATTGACCAATGCTGATGCTTATGTGATCTGATTCAATCTTCCCCTTTTTTATTCTGCTCTCCATGGTTCTCGATACCATTGGGTGAGTACCCCTACTTCCCACAGCTAGCTTGTTTGCCTCGGTTGATATGACCCCTTGGCTAAAGCTCCCTCTTTTACTTTGATTGTGTGATACTATTGTTGACTGATATTGTTTGCTCCTTCGTTGCTTTTAATTCATTTTGTGATTGATTTATCCTGCGTTTACTTGTCTGATGACATGATCCCGTAGGATTCCTCGCTCCACTTAATTTTTTATTAAGTCGGAGGTAGGAGAGACATTAGGATAGCAATCCATGCCTGACAACATTAGGTAGACTTCCCTTGATCCTGACCTTAGGACCATCATTGCATGCTGACTTGTAGGACCGAGTTTCCCCTTAGATTTTCTGTGTGTCATTCCCTTTTGTTCTCTCGCACCCATGCGATCGAGACCGTTTCCTGTCCGCCCGTAGTACCGTGAACTACGGATGCTCTGATTCCTCATTAGGGAATGAGGATACGTAGGCACGAGGATCCCTATCCTTGGCGAGCACACTAACAACTAATTTCCGTTTTCTCTTACACTTTGAGTCTCTTCTCTCTTCTTTTAGGATTAGAGTCTTTAAACCTCACAAACCATTAGGATCACTCCCCTTAACTAATCAATTAGGATTGAGTCTTAGTTCACATAGATTTTACCTTTCTCCTCTCTTGAGTCTCTTTTCTCATCTCTAAGAAAATTCAAAATATCTAATAAAGGTAGGCACTTATTGCATTTAGGCCTTTCATATAAAGAAGAGATTATAAAGGGGTCTTCTCTTATAATCTTAGAATGTGTAGCATATAGCCCATCTTGGGTCAATGTGTTAAACATTTGATCTTGTATGAGGGACTTAAATGCAATACTTGTTGAAGGTACAAATAAAAAACACTTCTTCATTTCTAAATCAACAAAAACACTTAATAAACACAAGTATGCTAGTGTGTTTGAACCTTAATAATTGGAACTAAGTGTGGGGGTCGTCTTCACACTTAGTGTACTTTCTTACTCATTCCATCTTGGAATGTGAGAATGTACACATTCCAATGGCTAAGATTTGGATACACTATCATATGCAAACAAACGAAAAAACTCTTAAAAGACAAAAACAAACAATAACGTCTTTCCTTCGGGAATTCTTTTCTCATCTCATTCACTCCTTCCGTAAGGATGCGTCATTTACGTTCTACCGCAAACAGGTAACGCCTAAGTCTCCCTACAGCGAGCTGCAACACCTAAACTGCTAGGACGCGAACGTTGACGTATTCCACTAAAAAACACAAACAACCCTCCCTAGTGAGGGGAACTACGTCGCTCTGATTCTCATGCTCCCGATGAGATACGTAGGCAGTGGGGTAGGGCCCATGCGAGCACTTCTTTTATTTTCCCTACATTTGTTTCTCTTTCTCTTTTCCATCCTTTCTCCTTTCTTTCTTCCAGTTCCTTTTCTAGTATCCTTTCCTTACACCCTTTGATTGAAGCAGCAAGCGTGGATCCCATCGGGTACGATGGACGCGAGGGGGTGCTAATACCTTCCTCTCGCGTAACCGACTCCCGAATCCAGTTCTCTTGGTCGCAAGACCATGTTTTTCCTTCCTCTCAGGTTTATGTGATGTTTCCTTTCCCACTCTTGGGATAAATACACATTGCTGGCGACTCTGTTTCGGTGCCACTTTCGCGTTTGTACTAGGATGAAAATCCCGGGAGCGACACTCACCACCTCTGTCAGATCGAACAGCCTTGATGTGTCTGTCAATTGCCTTCTCCACCATTACTTTGAATTTCTTGAACACCTCGAATGCTTCAGATTTTTCTCTCAAGAAATAAACCCAGGTTTTTCGTGAGAAATCGTCGATGAAGGAAATGAAGTACCTTTTACCACTAAAAGATTCTGGGGTAATTTGACCACAAATGTCAGTATGGATCAATTCGAGAATCTGTTTAGCTTGATATTCTGCCTTCTTTTGGAATGAGGTTCTTGTTTGTTTGCTAAGTACACATTCTTCACAAAACTTTTCTTCATAATCCATATCTGGTAGCCCATGCACCATGTTCTTCTTCTCTAACCTTCTCAGACCAGCATGATGTAAATAACCAAAGCGTAGATGCCACAGCGAAGCTTT
This sequence comes from Lathyrus tuberosus, assembly GCA_022829125.1. Classification (NCBI taxonomy): domain Eukaryota; kingdom Viridiplantae; phylum Streptophyta; class Magnoliopsida; order Fabales; family Fabaceae; genus Lathyrus; species Lathyrus tuberosus. The sequence continues at coordinate 11,985,668 of JALAZF010000093.1, forward strand.
GTCTTTGACATTGACTTGCAAACATTTTCCTTGAACACTCCTCAAGTTCAGCTTGTACATCCGATTTCTCCCCTTTTCGACTTGAGCAATCAAATGCCCTAACTTGTCCTTCAAGTGTAATATTCGATCTTTCATGAATATCGAATAACCTTTTTCTGTGAGTTGTCCCAGACTCAAAATATTTGTCTTGAGATCTGGTACATAATAAACATCTTGGATTGACCCAGTCAAGTCATCCTTCTGCAAATAACAAATCGTACCTTTGCCTTCGACCTTCACTTTTGATGCATCTCCGAAAGACACATGACCATCTTCAATCTTTTGCATTTCTTTAAACAGGTGTTTGTGACCACACATATGATTACTTGCTCCAGAGTCGAGATACCACATAGTGTCATTCTCCCCGTCTTCTTCCTTCTGAGTCATCAACAGAAAACCATCATTCGCTTCGACTTCCAAAGCTAGATTGGTTGTTTCTTCTACTTTCTTTTTGACTCGACAATCTTTTACAAGATGTCCCACTTTACCACAGTTATAACATTTGAAGGAGTTGCAATCATTCGCAAAATGACCAAGCTTGTTACACTTGTAACATTCGACGTTGGAGTAGTTCGCCCGTCCACCTCTTTGACCACGTCCTCTGCCACGCCAATTTTGCTGGCTCGATTGTCCTCTGTCGAAGTTGCTGCTTCGACCACTTCGACCATTGTCACGACCTCCATGACCACGTCCTCTTCCTCGAAAGTTTTGAGAATAGAGTACCTTTTCATCTTTGACTGACTCCTTCGTTTGATTTGCTTCCTCGACTGCTTCCTCCTTCTTTTTCATCTTTTGTTGTTCGTGTGCCTCGAGAGAACCAACGAGCTCTTCGACTGAGAGCGTCAAAAGTTCCTTCGACTCTTCTATTGCACATACAATATTCTCAAACTTATCTGTTAAAGATCTCAGAATCTTCTCAATAACTCGTGCATCAGTCACTGCTTCACCATTTCTAGTGAGTTGGTTCACCACCGTTTGTACACGCGTGATGTAGTCAGATACAGTTTCTGACTCCTTCATCTGCATCCTCTCCAATTCTCCACGAAGAGTTTGAAGTCGAACTTGCTTCACTCGATCTGCTCCTCTGAACACTTTTTCTAACGTGTCCCATGCTTCTTTTGACGTAGTCGAACCGGAAATTTTCTCAAAGCCTGATTCGTCAACTGCTCGGAACAGCATATACAATGCCGTCTTATCCTTCGAGTGCGTCTCTTTCAACGCCTTTTGTTGAGCTACCGTATACTCCATTGTGTCTGCTGATTCTGCAAAACCATCCCTGGTCACCTCCCACGCATCTAGAGATCCAAGAAGAGCTTTCATTTGGATACTCTAGTTCTCGTAATTTGCCTTCGTTAAACGCGGCAACGGCATTTGACTCATCGTATTCGCCATTAGCTCTGATACCAATTTAATGACAGAAGCAGTACTTATATATATATATATATATATATATATATATATATTGAGTTGTTCTGTACAAGATGCAAAGATACAATCTTGGCCCCTTTATATAGGCTCAAGTTTTCTACTATTCCAATAAAACAATAAATACTAATAATAGTCCACAAACTTTTAACCTTACCACTAACTCTAAATTAAAGACCCACTAAACCTTTTGGCTTTCCAACTACATCTCCCCTAAACAAAACATTAAAGTTTATTCAACAGTATATTGGAACATGAGCTAAAGAGGTCTGTGAACCTATTTTTGAAAATACTCCTAGTGCATGTAAGTGGGAACCAAAACATATTGTAGCTAATAGAATTTAGATATGCCGAAAGAGGATTTATGTCTTTGCGATTGACTACGCCATTTGAAAACAATGTGAAGATCACACAATGACTCGCCTATTTCATGAGATTTCACACTTCTCGATCTACCTTTGTTTGTGTACCATGTAAATCTCACAGCTTCTAGTACAACGTATTTAAAGTTTTAGTTATGTCCAGGATTCTATGTATCCAATTCTTCCTCTTCTAGATAAAGTAGCCTTTTGATTCCTTAACTACCATGTGAATTGTACAAGGGCCATTTGAGAAAAATGTAGTTCCAAATGTAACTTGGTCATTTCTTAGAAGATTATTTGGAATGGTTATAGAGGTATATCTCAAATATATGCATCATCTCTACTCCACCTATTGCATCATTGTCCCTTTCACCTAATGGTCCATCTTCTTATCACTTGGTAGGGGTGTGCATAGTTCATAAACCAATCCAAATTAGTATATATATATATATATATATGGTTTGATTTAGTTTTTAGAATTGTTTTTATAAAACTAGTTTAGTTTTTCAAAACCGGATTGTATTTGGATCGGTTCAGTTTAAAACCGATTCCTTATAAAAACTGTTTGTTCATCTGAACCATTTTTAAAACCGAATTCTCTAAAAGCAATCATACTAATTTTATTTTATTTTTGTCAATTTTTTTTAACCAATTTTTTTAATAATAAGTATAATAATTCAGTGTCTGTTAAACTGTGCATAACATTGCACTCAGCATAATTTGGAGAGAAAATCAAAACGATCTATTGTAAAATATTTTCAAATCTTAGTTATCCTTAACAAAAGGCTAAAGGATAAAAATATATAGCAGGAGGCCCAACAAGTTGGGCCGAACTAAATAACGGCTAGTAGAAGCCCAAAGAATAAAATAAAAAACTATACTATGTTTTAACACCCCTCTCCCTCAAACTGGAGTGAATGTTTTTCAATCCAAGTTTGGTGAGCATATTGTGAAACGGGCCAGCATAAAGAGATTTCGTCAAAATATCAGCAACTTGATTATGTGATGAGATTGGCATAAGGTGAAGAATGTTCTGCTTCATTTTGTCTCAAACGAGGTGGCAGTCCATCTCGATATGTTTCGTGCGCTCGTGAAAAACTGGGTTGCTGACAATATGAATTGCACTGTGGTTGTCGCAATAAATAGAGACCAGTTGTTGGTGGGGAATTCTGAAGTCTTGTAGGAGAAAGAGGGGCCATTGTGCTTCGTATGAGGCATTGGCAACTGCACGGTATTCAGCCTCGGAGGATGATCTTACCACGATTTGTTGTTTTTTGCTTTTCCAACAAATGATAGATGAACCTAAGTAAAAATAAAATCCAGCAGTTGACCGGCGGGTAGCTTTGCAGGCACCCCAAATCTGAGTCGCTAAAGCCTGTTAAAGTGAAAGTGTTGCTGCTGGGAAAGTGAAGACCAAGGGCTGGTTGAGCTTTAAGGTACTTCAGAATCCGAAAAGCCCCCTGAAGATGAATATCTGTAGGAAAAGCTAGATGCTGACTTAACCTGCAAACAGCAAAGCAAAGGTCAGGTCGAGAATGTGTTAAATAAAGAAGTTTACCTATTAAGCTTCGGAAAATAGATGGATTAGAGAGCTGCTTTGAAGTAGTGTCGTGAAGGTTGATTGTAGGATCCATAGGGGTTGTCACAGGTTTGGAACCAAGAAGGCCATAGTGCTGAAGCATGTCTAAAGTGCACTTTCATTGGCATAATGAGATTCCGTGAGTAGAACGAGCTAACTCAAAACCAAGAAAATATTTGACATGACCAAGATCTTTGATAGTAAATGTATGATCAAGATAGGACTTGATTGTGTTTATTTCATGTAAATCATCACCTGCAAGCTGCAAATCATCGACATATACTAATATGCAAGTAATAGAATGAGTGTTAGATTTAATAAATAAAGAGTAATCCGATTTGGATTGGGTGTATCCAAGAGCTGTTAGAGAGGTAGTTAATTTATCATTACATTGTGTACTGGCCTGCTTGAGGCCATAGATCGATTTATTTAATTTACAAACTAAGTGTTTGGATGAAGTTTGTAAGCCTAAGGGGCATTTCATATAAACCTCTTCATGGAGATTTCCATGAAGAAAAGCAGTGTTTATGTCCAGCTGGTGCAAGAACCAATTTTTAAAGGCAGCAATAGAAAGGAGCACACGAATAGTTGTCATTTTTATAACAGGGCTGAATATCTCATGATAGTCAAGGCCCTCTATTTGATTGTAGCCTTTGGCTACGAGACGCGCCTTATGACGTTCTATAGAACCGTCAGCAAGAAATTTTAGTTTAAAAATCCATTTACACCCTATTGCCTTTTTACCATTAGGTAGAGTGGTAAGGGTCCATGTATTATTAGAAGTAAGGGACTGAAGCTCATTGGAGATGGCTAATCTCCAGTTCGGGTAAGAAATAGCTTCAGAATAAGTTATTGGTTCAATTAGTGAGGATAGTTTAATAGTAAACAATTTATGACTAGAGGAAAGGTTATCATAGCATAAGAAATCAGAGATAGGATATAGAGCATTACCTGGGGAGAGATGAGAGTTACCTGGTAATAAAGAGCAGTGATAGTCACAAAGGTAATTGGGTTGAACAAATGGTCTGGTGGATTTCCGTGTGGCAGTAGTGTGTGGAATAGGGGTAGTTGTATTATGATGAGGGATGATAGGTGAAGCATCATTTTGTGAAGATGTGGAGAGACTGGACAGTTGAGGTGAAGGGGTGGTGATACTTTGGTGTGGTGGGGAATTTTGAATGTTGTCATTGTTATTAATATCATAGGGAAGATATTCAAAAGAAAAATCTTTAGAATTGTCATGTGTAATAGGAGCAGGAGAACTAGCTGAGGGTGTGGTAGTGTAGGGGGAAATATTTTCATAAAAAATAGTATCACGTGATATAAAAATTTGTTTGTTTTGAAGATCATATAAAAGGTGTCCTTTTGTATTTGGTTTTGTGCCTAAGAAGATACATTTATGGGATCTAGAGTCTAATTTTGTTATGTTATACTTAGAGCTAGTGGTGAACGCAAGGCAGCCAAAGACTCTAAGGGAAATGTAATCAGGGGTGTTGTTATGCAATAATTCAAAAGGAGATTTAAAGTTTAATAATTTAGAGGGCAATCGATTAATGAGAAAAACAGCATGAGCTAAAGCATATGACCAAAAAATATTAGGAAGATTAGATTGAAAAAGGAGAACCCGAGTGACCCCAAGTAAGTGTTGGTGTTTACGCTCAACAATACCGTTTTGTTGAGGAGTGTCAACACATGAGGTCTGATGATGAATCCCATGTGTAAGGAAAAAAGTTTTCATGGTGAATTCAGGACCATTATTAGACCTAATGGTTTTGACTCTCGTATTAAATTGCGTTAGAATAAGTTGAACAAAAGACTGGATAAGGGGAGAGGCTTCAGATTTCAATTTTATAAGGTAAATCCAACAAAATCTAGAGTGGTAATCAACTATAGTAAGGAAATATTTATGGCCAGACATTGAAGGGGTGGGAAAGGGACCCCAAATGTCCATATGTACGATGTTAAAACAAGCAGCAACATGATTGTTACTATTAGGAAAGGACAAACGTTTTTGTTTAGCGTAATGGCAAATATCACAAGGAGTTAAATGTTGTTGAAAATGCGGTAATGTAAATTTTTTGTGTATATGATGCATAGTGTCATTGGATGGGTGGCCCAACCGGTGCTGCCACAAATTACAAACAGATGAAGTGTTACAATTTAAATGGGAAACCGTTTGATTACAATGTGTAGTGTTGAAAGGATTCCTAAGAATGTAGAGGCCATCTTGAAGCTCAGCTGCACCAATATTCATCAGGGTAAGGTTCCCCTTTATGAAGCAAGTGGTGAAATTGAAATCAATGTGACAGTTATGGGATTTGGTGAGCTGAGGGACAGATATGAGATTGGTGTAAAAACTAGGAATATATAACACATTTAGAAGATAGAAATGCTTAGAAAAGTAAATGGTGCCAGCATATCTAGTGGTGATAAAAGCTCCATTGGGGAGCCTAAGGTTGATAGGAGGAATGGCATACATATGTGTAAAAAGGCTACTGGAATGGCACACATGGTCTGTGGCCCCATTATCTAATATCCAATCAAGGGTTTTGTTGGTGAAAATAGAATTACAGTTAGAGAGTGTACCTGTGCTGAAGTTCATAGAGCTTGTGATGTGGTGAGCATTGGCTTGAGGAGTTTGAATTAGGGAAATAAGGGCCTTCTGTTGCTCGGCTGTGAAACCAAGAGGAGATGTGGATGAATTGGAGTCATCAGTGGGAGAAGATGTGCCTTCAGGATTATCTTCAGAAGTGCAGACTTGAGCTACATTTGGCTTGCGAAGATAGGGCGGCAAACCGTGTCTTTTGAAACAAACTTCAATTGTGTGTCCCGTTTTGTGACAATAGGTGCATGTTTTGGTGCCACGACCTCGACCGATATTTTGGGATTTAGAAGCAGGATCATAAGGGCGAGGTTTATTGCCAGATTTGTTGAATGAAGCTAGGATTTTATCTTCTGCGGTGGGAATAAGATGTTGGTGTTCTTGTTGGATTAAAAGAGAGAAGACTTTGTTGATTGGGGTAGAGGTTGCATTAGCATAATCTGAGATCAAACCGTTGCGTAACTTTCGTTGAGCCCTTTGAGGAAGCGAATCACGTAATCACTATCTCTGTATTATTTGAATGTAGGAAAAAGAGAACAAGAGCACTTGGGGATGCAAGAGAAATTGGGGATGGGTCTGAAATTTTCAAGTTCTTGCCATAATTTCTTGAGGGAAGTGAAGTATTGTGTGAGATTGTTGTCGCCTTGACGAAGAGAGTAAATTTCTTCCTGAAGGTCAGATATTCGAAACAAGTCACCTTGATGATAACGATCCTTTAATTCATCCCAGATTTCTTTCGCAATGTTCATCCATAATATACTCTCGGAAATTTCTTTGTCAATTGAATTTGTAATCCATGCCATAACCATGGTATTGCAGTGTTTCCATGGTAAAGATTTGGAATCGGAATCATCAGGCTGAGCTAGGGTTCCATCAATGAATCCAATCTTGTTCTTGGATTGAAGGGCGACCTGAATCGAGCGAGACCATGTGTGGTAATTGGTATTATTCAACGCATGTGTGACAATGGCGTGGCGGGGGTTATCACTAGGATGCATGAAAAAAAGGGTCCAACATATCAGTTTGATAGCTGCGAAGGGTGTTGGAGACGGTGGTGTCGTCTTTCTTTGGTGGAGGCGTTTTTGATGGTGATTCCATTGGAAGAAAAACGAACAAGAAATGGAGAAGAAAAGAAATTGGGAATGGCGCAAGAAATTAGGGTTTGCCGAGAAAGTTTTGGGGAAGGACGAAAGTGAAAGTGGGGAAGAAGAAAGAGAAAAAAAGATTATGGGAAACGAGAGAGGATAAGGAAACGGAAATACCCACGAATAACAAGGAAACACGTTGCAAAAGAAAATCACTTGTGTATACGGGTGTGAGCATCCAAGGAGATAGGGCCCATGAAAATAAACGTGGGGATCTACAGGCGTGGTGATACCATGTTAAACTGTGCATAACATTGCACTCAGCATAATATGGAGAGAAAATCAAAACGATCTATTGTAAAATATTTTCAAATCTTAGTTATCCTTAACAGAAGGCTAAAGGATAAAAATATATAGCAGAAGGCCCAACAAGTTGGGCCGAACTAAATAACGGCTAGTAGAAGCCCAAAGAATAAAATAAAAAAACTATGCTATGTTTTAACAGTGTCCATGGTTGCACAAATCTTATTAACCAAACTATATTATAGTTCTAATTTGATAAATTAAATTTTTTGTCACAAAAACATATTTACAAAATTAAATGATTTCAAAACAATTCAAATTATTATAATTAAATAAAATTACTGTTTTTTTTATTTTTCATTATCATATATAAACTTACTAAATCTAATAAATATTACGAGAAGAAAGATAATTTATATTAACTGAATACCTAATCAAAAATTAAAAATGTCATAAGTAACAACATAGAGATATGTTTTTTGGAAAAGAATATAATACACATGTGATTTTATTGAGAGCGAAGAGTCACACGTTTTTTCCAATGTTCTTATTGCTTCAATTAAAGTGGTATACTGAGTTACATTGGACTCAAAACTAAAGTAAGAGAAACACAAAAGTAAGAACCACTCTATAACCGGTTTTAGTAAGTGGTTAATTAGTTTATTTTTAATTTAAAAATATAAATTGGATCAATTTAACTACTACAAAACGCGTAAACAACGACGACATGCTCACAACGCTTCATCCCTACACCGTTGTGACATATCTAAACTAAGGCGCGGTTGTATTTTATTTGTTTATTGAATAAAACTTATCTGTATATAACAACGGTTGATAAACCAACCGTGGTGATTATCTGTATATAACAACGGTTGATAAATCAACCGTGGTGATACCTTCAAGCTTTCATGTGTTCGAACCTCAGCGCATTCATATATATTATTCCTTTTATGTTAATGCGCGCCTTTACTTTTTTATTTACTTTTAATTAAAAAAAATTAAAAGTTATGACTACGGTTGTTTATATACACCGTTGTGATATATTTTGTATGTTTTTTTAATTTTTAATTCTAAAAATAACTCTGGCGCTTTAAAATGAAATTTCATTATGTAAATAATATATCATAACGGTGTAAATTCTTGACCGTCGCAGTAGTGTTTCAATAGTCTCCAAACTAGCTAGTCTCATTGTCTCTTCAGTATCCTTTTTTCCATTGAAAATAGAAACCAGACGAAACATTACACGATTTCAACCCTAAACCCTAACCTTCAATACTGTGAAACAATACACGATTCCACCAAAGCTTGCATCATCAGTATCCATTTGTTGTGATTTTCGTCATCATCGTCACGATAGTGAAGAAAATAGAAGATTACGCACATACCAACACCGTCGTCATCATCGTCACCGTCGAGAAAAAAGATAACAACAACACAGTCGTTGTCGTAAGGAAGGAAGACAACAACAACACCAACACCAACATCGTTTACTTTGTCGTCACGTTTAGGGTACATAAAATATTTTCCCCATGCATCTACAGTAAACTCTTTTGCCATTGTCGTTCATGTTGTTGTTGTTGTTTTTGAACTTAGATGTCGACCTTGTCGAGTTCTTCATCAGAAACCAGCGAAGAAACTCAAACAAATGAAAGGTTAGCCAATGAAACTCAAACAACTGAAAGTCAAACAAAAAGATCACAATGATGCCCCAATTCACATCAGTCCGCAACTCATCTGGTGCAAAAATTCTGATCGAGTTTGATTCGCACTACAGATTAGTGGATTGTCCACATTACGCTACTTTTAGGAGTTATGTTGTGTTCCTTGCACGTAGCAAAGTCAGTATACTGATTGATGATTGGAGAGAAGTGGATGGTAATGTCAAAGACAGCATATGGACAGACGTTAAGGTATTTCATACTATAATTTTCATATATTTGATATCACTACCTATAGTTTCTAATTCATACTTATATATTGATTTAATGTAGCTGAATTTTGAGTTTACTGATGACTCAAAATTGAAAAGAAAGTGGATAACTTATGCCGGTGTTCGTTGGAGGGGATTTAAGTCACAGCTCACGGCTGACTACATTACAAAGCCTAAGAGCGGTCTTCAACCTCCATGGATTCGGTATAATTTTTTATCGAAGAAGGTGTGGCACAAGTTTGCCAAGAAACGCCGTTCTGAGGAATTCAAGGTTAGTACTAGTCTTATGTAACCTATAATGTTATGCTAATGAGTTATAGATACTAATCATACACATTTTTCACTATGTTAATAACGGGCTAAAAGCGAAGTAGGAATTCAGAACAAGGCGAAAAACATGTACCCCTATAGATTGTCTCGTGGGGGTTACAGGAAACTTGAGAAGAGGATCCTGCAGGAAAAACTACAAGAAGGAGGAGATGGTGACATTCCATCTCCACCTTCAAGACATGAGAAATGGAAGAGGGCTCGATTAAGACCTAATGGAGAGTACACCTCTGAGGCTTCAAGAGTAGTTGCTGAGAAAATTGTAAGTATATGTTTTGTTTAAATGCGTTTGCTTATGTAAATTGCTCATGAGTTGTTATTTAAATGCGTTTGCTTATGTAAGTTGCTCATGTTGTGTAGGATAACTTGGTTGTGGCGGCCCGTGAAGGCACATTTATTCCAGAAGCACGACATGACATATTAGTCGAAGCTATCGGAACAGCTGAGCATGGAGGCCGTGTCCGTGGTGTTGGAGATGGTGTCGGCTTGAGGTCATACTTTGGATCTCAAAGAAGAAGCACCGAAACCACTGAATTTCTTGCTCAACGACAAAAGATTGATAATGTTGAGAAGCAATTGGCGGAGCAAAAGAGGCTGTTTGAGGAGGAGAGGGGAAAAAGGGAGAAAGAAGTGGAAAGGTTACAAGAGATGTATTCGGTATGTGTCGTAAATCGCGCTTATTTTTGTATGATATATATTATATGTTCTAATTGAATATATTGTGCTTATTTTTGTTTTATGTTCTAATTGAATGTTATGATGTAGAGATTAAGTGAAAGCCTCGAACAACAAACTAATGAAGATCGTCGTTGCGTTGGTGATGATCAAACTCCAAGTAGAAGTGTCGTAAATCATGCTTCTACAAAAGGGAGTAATTGTACAGCCCCTCCCCCACCTGTAGATAACCGTAATGGGATATTGGACCCTAGTCCAAATGAAATAACAAGTTTATACTACTACATTTCAACAACAGACCTTGCGCAAGCTCTCCCGCTAGAACATTGCCCAAAATTGGATTTAGTGTATTACACTCCTGAAGATGTGAGAGATTTTCTCGCATGATATAAGTGGCTTGACATATCTATTTTTCAAGTTTGGTGCACGTAAGTATATAGTCGAATATACATGTCATTATAGAACATTATAATTTTTTGTATTTTCTCCCTTAATTTATTCATTTTCTTTGACCATTTAGGTACATTCACCGTGTTTGTATAGAATTGAATAAATCAAGTACCTATGGAATCTTGGACCCAAGTTTTATTGCTTGGGCGTATAATGAAAAAAATATCAGAGAAAACTACTTGAAAAGCCGGCTAAATGAAGGAGGAAAAGAATGTTACCTTGCACCATTCCTATGTAGGTTAGTATTGTTGTAATTTATTTCTATATTCTATATTTAGTTTTGTTTTAGTAACAACTAATAATAATATATATATATATTCTCGTGTTCATTCAGTGGTCATTGGCAATTGATCGTAATATCGTTTAGGACAAATACGGTGACATTACTGTGTTCCTTGCACGATCCACTCCACAAACCAATTAAAGATCTTGTATTAACGTAAGTGTCGTTGTTTAATATCATTTTCTTTGGCATTAATTGTAATTAGTTTATCATGTAATATGTTTAATTCAATTTTCAATGTGCAGTATTGTGGAGCAAGTTAATATATTGAGGAATGTTAGAAAAAAGCCCACATACCTTGCTCCTAAAGTAAGTGGTTCGATTACCTGTTTATTTCATTTACATTCATGCATGTGTGGTTGTACTCATGTTTTTATATTCATGTAATTTGTAGACGAGGAAACAACGCGGGAGTTACGAGTGTGGGTATTTTATCATGAAACACATGTTAAACATCGTCCTTGCCGGCACTGTTGATTCATGGGATACGGTAATATATGCCATAAAATGTTTACATATATTAATATATAAGTTGACTATTGAATTATTATCATGCATGATATATCTTCAATTTTTTTCTCTTATGTAGATGTTTAACGACGAAACCCCATTCCCCCTTAAGGACTTTGTGGATCTTCGTAAACGTTGGGCGTATATCCACAATGAGCTTAAGGGTTCTACTCCTGCTGTATGATATATCAACAATATTTTTTGATGCACATATTTTTTTCTTTTGATGCACATAATGTGAACAATAGTTTTGGCTTTTGATGCACATAATGAAATCAATAATATTGGCTTTTGATTTAAACAATGTTAGCAGTTTAATTCTCTGATTCATTTAGCTTTTGATGTAAATTTCTTTTAATGTAAATTCTCTGATTCATTTATAAGGATAAAATATAGGAAGAATTGTGTTTGATGCACATATTGTGTTTGCATGTAAACAGAAGTTGTTTTAACAGGAGAAATTATGGGAATAATTTGATACGCAGATAAATTTTATATTTAAAACAATCTGTTTTTGGCAGCGGTTATAAACCTATCCGTAGTTGTATGTCAAACGCTAATATAAATAAAAACTGTTGTTGCTGAGAATCGAACCAGATCACAGTTTAGTATATCACAACGGTTGACTAAACTAACCGTCGTGAAATGGTGCGCGCATACTGGAATACAACAATGTTTCCAGGACCGTCATTGTACGTACCTCATATACAACAACACTCTACATAACAACGCCTTCGCCCCCGTCATTATATGTCATTTCCAACCGTTGTTAAATGGGTTTTTCGTAGTAGTGTTTGTAATACAAATGATTTAGATATTTTAAATTAGTGCACCGAAATATATGGACTGATGTTGATAAATCAGTTTAAATGCACACCCCTTATCACTTGGTCCATATGACGATTTGAGGTGAATATAAGAGAGAAACTAATATTGGAGTGCCTTAATCAAGTAAATTCATATGGCAAACATCATGCTATATTGGTTCGTATGGCAAGATTATTCACCCTAACCTAATAGTTCCTTATTGCGTAAAAACCAAAATTCCCCGTTAACCTTTAATTATGTCTCCAATACATTTGTGAATAAATTTAGAAAACCGTTTTAAATGTGTATTTTGCACATCCCTGAGATGAACTTTTTGCATATTTATGAAATGGTTTATTTTCAAATACTTAAGATGGTTGACTTGCGTTTTATTAAGAAGTATCAACACTATTAAAATGAAAAATCATAAGGTACATCATACCATTACGACTTTTTACTCTTCTACTCTCATTTGATTTTGAATTTATTTAGGTGGTGGACATATTATGGTTGTATAAGGAATACAAGTTCACGGTTCAACACCCTTTGGTAACCCATATCTAATGAGTTAAATATTTTCATGTATGCCTCTCACTCTTCTTACAATGTTCATGCTCCTCCACCATTAATTTCCTTCAAAAATTTGAATGATATCCCTTGGAATGAGAGTATTTCATTTTTGAAGGTATGTCAACTTGCAAGCACAAAACATTAAGGAGTTAGGGATTTCGGGAGACGATAGCGACAAAGCCTATGTGGAAACCATAAAAAGATTGGAAAAAAGGGATAAAAGAACCAAGAAGGTTTGGGAGGCGAAAATCATAAAGAGTCAATGAATATAATGTCATTCAATATTAGAGGGGGCAGGAGTCTTTTGAAAATAAAAAGACTCAATTGTATTATCCAGAAAGGGAAAGCAAATATAGTGTTCATACAGGAAACAAATATGCAGAATATGAACGAGGACATTGCGGCTAGTCTTTGGGAAGCATGGATATGGAATGGACTGCTAAAAATTTTGAAGGTTCCTTATGTGGGATCATCACAATGTGGAAAAAGGGAGCGTTAAAACCATTTTATAGCTTCAAAAGAGAAGAGTGTTTGGGACTATGTGTGGAGTTTAGAGGTCAGGTATATGCTTTCATTAATATACATTCCTCTTGTCTATTAGAAGAAAAAAAAGATTGTTGTGGGTTGAAGTAGAAAATCTCAAAAATTTCGGGGGGATGGAGTGTTGGTGTTAAGGCGGGGACTTTAACTCCATTAGAGAAAAAAAGGAAAGAAATGGTAGGTCTAGTGGGTCGTTTGAGGGTGAGATCAGATAGTTCAATGATTTTATTGATAAAATTGAGCTAGTAGATGTCCCAACAATAGGAAGCAAATTCACATGGGCCAAAAGTTTGATAATGCCAGAAGCACAATAGATAGATTCCTTTTATCTGAAAATAAGGAGAATAGCTGGAAGATCATTGGACAGGTTGTAGGAAACAGAGACATTTCAGATCATGAACCTTTATGGGTGAAGTCAAATGATGTAGATTGGGGGCCAAAGTCCTTTAGAGTTAATAATGGTTGGTATCAACATAAGGAGTTCCGGAAGTTTGTGGAAGAAGTGTAGAAGGGGTTCAAAGTTGATGGAAGACAAGCCTATGTTGTGAAGGAAATATTTAAGATGTTGAGAGTTTGCTTGAGGAAGTTGTAACACCTCGATTTTAGTAATTATTTATTTATATTAATTAATTGAGTGATTTTATGAATTAATTGATTTATGTGATTTATTTGATTTAAATAAATTATTTGAATTATTTGGTTTAAATAAATTAATTGATTTATTGACTTTATATGAATTATTGGAATTATAAAAATTAATTGGTTTATTTAATTTATTCGAATTAATTGATTTAATTGAAATATGTGATTTATTGAATTATTCGAAATAATGAATTTGTTTGAATTTATTTGAAATAATTAATTTATTTAGTTACTTGATTTATTTAGATTATTTAAATTAAGTAATTTATTTAATTTATTCTATTTGGTAGAATAATATAGTTGCTAGACTTTAGTTGGGTTAGTGTGAGGTGTGAATAGTAAGTGGTTGGGTTAGACTCATTTTGTGTAAGACAATTTAGGGTTTTAGAGAAACAAAAGATAGTAAGGATATTGGGAACAAGAGAAGAAATAGAAGAGAAGAGTAGAAGAGAATGAGAGTGGAGAAGAAGAGAAAATCAAACTCAACTCAAGAAATCAGCCAAAAATAAGGTAAGGGTGAGTTTTCACTCAATTATTGAGACTATTGATAATAATTAGTGGGTAGAAATAGGGCTAGAGTAAAATCCCAAAAATTTTATTTGAGATTGAAATTATTAGATTAATATGAAATTCTGAAAATTATAAATTTTTGGTGTGTTTTGAAATTGATTATTATTATATTATTGAGACCTATTAATATTAGAGTGTAGAAATGGAAGTAATGGTTTGTGATCTTCCCTTTTTCTCTTGAACAGTAGCGCAGCGAAAAAATTATATATACATTAAGTGGCTATTTTGTGCTAGGGAAATGGTGGTCATTGTTTATTCATTAAATGGCAATGCTAAACAAGTAATTAAGACAACCAAGGAAATGATAGTATATATTTTCTCCTTAAAATGCTGCGCAATAGCTTCTTAAGAATAGTAGGATGTTAAATTCATTGGCACTTACTATATGCTTATTTTATTTGGCAATGTGATATTGCGAGATGACCACCCTCCTATTTACCTAGGCTGCAGCGCCTTTCCAAGTAGGGAATTGATTTTCCCTTCTCTTCATTTTTGTAACATATATATTTATATATATATAAAGATAGGTGGCTTAATTATAAAAATGAAACTAATCCTTTTTACTGCGCCATTTATGTTGCAATAGAAACATATCTATCTATTTGGTAGTATATGTAATATATATAATTTAAGTGGCCCCATCCTTCCCATAGATATAGGATACAGCGCATGGCATTTAAAAGTAGTGGAAAGTGAAATTGCCAACGAAATTTGTGTGTTCCCTGAAGTATTAAATGCTGCGCAGTCTATGTAGTTGGTATGGCAAAGCAATGCTAACTGACCACTATATATATATATATATATAATCCATGCGCATAACCATGTTGAACCACTCCCTTCATTAAATCCAATTGGCATGGAAAAATAGTAATGAATTTACGTGGCCTTCATCATTATTAGCAGTGCTATAATACAACAGCACAAGCAGTGCTATAATACAACAGATTCACCATACCACAGTACAAAGTGTAAATAAAGAAATTGGCCAGTTACCACTACAGCTACTGCATAATAAAATCTAAACTGAACCAATTTAAGGTGATACAGCAGCCACCACTACCCTGCAAGTCTCCTACTGCCCACACTCCAAACATTCCTATGCCCATACTAGCATTACTACATTCACCACCTAAAAGACGACATATAAAGTTCTACGACCACGCCAAACCCCAAATTCTCTGCCCACCACTTGTATAGCAACGCCTACAGGTAATGGACCCCCGATCCAATGAAAACGTCCTTCGGCGACTGCCTCCATAATGCGAACCAAGATCTTGTCACTTGCACCAAGCAAACATTCCAGCACCAACACTAATTCCACCTCACCGTCAATTGCAACCCAACTCAGTAAGAATGAATGCTCAATGTCCTTGATGCCAGGGTGACCAAAGTGCTTGCCAACACAATTGGAAGGAGTGTACATCGTTACCGCGACCAATTATCAAGAAACCAACGAGCAGCTGATGCGATTAAGCAACTTCCCCGGAGGTATCTAGCCCAAACACCCTGCAGCACCCATAGACCGATCCACCTCATTTTTTTAGAACTTCTAACACCAGAATTGCTGCGACATTGGCAGGGAATTCGTGCTTCCACCTAAAACCAACAATCAGGATCATCAGTTCATCGACAACGCCTAGAATAAATGGCCTTAGCTTACGAATTAAATCCAAAAATCCAGTTTAATGTTTATAGACTGAGCCAATGATCTCCAAAACCAGGCCCCAGAGCAGCTCTAATATCGTGTGCCGATGTATTAAAGACACCAACTACGAGCATTGTCGCCTCGGTGCAGAACTTGCTGCAGTCAAATTAGCAACCAGTTCTGATATAACAGACCAAAAAGAAAATTAGTACTGGATGACTTTTGTCTATTAGCACCTCATCTTCTACATTACTGAAACGCTCCTGCCAACACTAAGCCTGATCATACCTATCCACCCCCTGCCAGCAACGCAAACAAAGATCCTGCCTCCTACTAACGAAAATGCCGAACGAGACAATCGCGGCGGGGCACCCGCTACAGGCCTTCAGAAGAAAAAGAACACCCAACACCCATGACAGTTGCAATACGGCCGCTGCGAATCAATGTATACTTGAGAACTTGCCTTGGCCAAGAATGACCACTGGATTTACATACCATTGCATTAGATTACAATCTATATTCTTGCCCTTTACTTTTAACCAGTTCCAAACCTCCCTTTGTACAGACTCAAGCATCTGATCGACTGAAATATTTTTGTTGTTGAAAATGCAATTGTTCCTAGCTTTCCAAATGCTCCATATGCCCGCGATCCAAACCACTCTAACTCTGTTGACGATCTTTCTGTCGAAACCAATGATACCTTCAAACTGTTTGATATGCTCCCAGCTGTCTCTTGGGAAAACAAAGGCCACGCCCAACCAATTGCAAATTTTCTGCCAGATACCTGCAAACATATGACACCCAAAGAAAAGGTGAGATACCGTCTCCTCCTCTCCGCACCCGCTCGCACACTGGTTATTTGACTGGCTTATAATTCCTCTTTTAGCCAAGTTATTTTTAGTAGGCAGTATATCGTGCAGAAGCCTCCAAATTGTGCAAGAGACTTTTGTCGGCACCGACTTATTCCAAACTAATGACCACTCCATATTTGTCTCAGTCCTATCGAAATCCCTCAAGACCTTATACCTCTCCTTTACTGAGTAATATTCCAAGTTTTCTATTCCGCCTATATCAATTCGACATATATCTCTCCACCAATGTGAATTAGTGTTGTCGTACTTTCTTGGCAGGCCCTCGCCGATACCATACCTATCCGCTAAGGCCTTAAGCCATAGTCCATCTTTCTCCTTACTAATTTTCCACACCCATTTGCCTAAGAGGGAATAATTGAAAACACTTAGATCCTTAATGCCTACCCCCCTTCTTCTACTGATCTGCATAGCAGATCCCATTTGATCCAACATATTTTCCTCTCATTCCCACACCCCCCCCCCCCAGAAAAACTGTTTGAAAATAGATTTAATTTTAGCGATGATACTTGAGGGAGCTTTGAAGAAGGAGAAGAAGTATACCAGGATCGCCGATAAGACAGATTTTAATACCACCACTCTACCGCCGATAGATAGATTTCTGCTCTTCCACTTTGACAATCTAGCTTTAATTGTATCCACCACAGTGTTCCATGTCTTCTCACGTCTATGATCAGCCCCAATCGGGATTCCGAGGTAAATGAATGGTAACGATCCCACCTTACACCTCAGGGCCTTGGCTGCCTCCGAGAGCCAGCAATGACAAATATTCACTCCAACAAGGCAACTTTTTTGGTAGTTAACTTTCAGACCCGATATCATTTCAAACAATAGCAGATTCGCTTTCATACTCCTGATGTTCTCCCATCTCTTTTCACCAATAATTAAAGTATCATCCGCGTACTGCAGATGAGTGTACCTATCCTTTCCTTTTTCGAATTTATACCCTCTAAATCTGCCCGCCTCTATTGCTCTGCTCATGAGAATATTAAATCCTTCAGCCACAATCAAGAATAAAAAAGGCGATAACGGATCTCCTTGCTTTAGACCTCTCCCCACACTAAACTCCTTCGTTGGGCTTCCGTTCACCAATACCGACACCATTGATGATTTTAAGCACTCGGCTATCCACCTTCTCCATTTATCGTGAAATCCCATACTACACATTACCGTATCAAGAAAGTTCCAGTCAACCGAGTCGTACGCCTTCTCAAAATCGTCCTTGAACAAGAACACTTCCTTTTTCTTTCGTTTAGCTTCATCAACAATTTCGTTGGCAATTAAGATACCATCTAAAATCTGTCTTCCAGCTATAAACGCTGATTGAGTTTCAGCAATAATTGCCTTCATCACTTTTTTGAGCCTGTTTGCAAGCACCTTAGCCAACACTTTGTATATGCAACCGACGAGGGATATTGGTCGAAAATCCTCCAATTTTGATGCGTTTTTCTTCTTCGGGATTAACACTATGAAAGATGAGTTCGCCCCTCTGACCATCTTTCCGTGCTCGTGGAATTCAGAGAAAACTCTCATGAAGTCGCCTTTGACTTCCGACCAAAACTCTTTGATAAACCCCATATTCACGCCGTCCGGTCCAGGACTTTTTGAACTGTCACACTCCCACACGGCACTTCGTACTTCCTCCTCCGAAAAGTCTTTGATCATCTCTGTCATGTCCACCTCAGAAAGACGCCTGAAATCCAGATTTACTTCAATGTTGCTTGGCCTTCTTGCCTCAAAGTGCTGTTGATAGTAATTGAAGATAGTCTTCTTCGTTTCCTCCGCTTCATACACCTTTTTACCGTTTGTCTCAATGAATAATATCTCATTTTCCCTCCTTCTCTTGTTGATACAGTCGGGAAATAATTTTGTGTTCGCGTCTCCTTCCTTTAACCACTTGGTTCTTGCTTTTTGCCAATTTATACTGCAATTCAGATTTGACAACTTGAACAGCTCCGCCGTTTTCTCTCTTTTTTCAATTAATTCTGCCTCTAACAATCCCCCATTCTCTTCTTTACTGTCAAGCTTATTAATATCCTCTTTGATACGCTTTATTTTCCCCCCTAGGTTTTGAGTATGATTCATATGCCATTCCTTTAAATCTCCTTTAATTTTCTTAAACTTCTCGCGAAGGACATACATGCCCCATCCTTCTATTCGCATTTTCCCCCAATGCTCCTTAACAAATGAATGAAAGCCTTCCATGTCATTCCAACACGAAAGCATCCGGAAAGGTTTAGGACCCCAGTTCTGGTTCCAACTTTTCCAAATGATTGGGTAGTGATCCGAGAGGCCTCTTTCGACGCAGCTTAGTTTGTGATCAGGCCATAATCCAGCCCAAGACTCTGACACCAGCATCCTGTCTAATCTACTCATAGCGGAATCTCCAGTTCTAAACCATGTAAACCTTCTTCCATGCATAGGAAGGTCAACAAGTTCAGACTCAGTGATGAAACCATCGAAGTCTCTCATCTCACTTCCTCTAAAACTCGCACTCCTGCCCTTTCTTTCCGACGGATCTCTAACCGCGTTGAAGTCACCCACCACGCACCAATTCTCGTCAACCCTCCCCCCAATTTCATCTTTCAGTTCAATCCACAGAAGCTTCTTCAATTTCGTATCACACGGCGCGTAGACGTTCATAATATTTATCAGAATTTTTAAATCCCCACATTCACCTTTTATCCATATGTAGTTACCCCTAATGATTCTCTCAATCACATTGAAGCAACTGCGATCCCATATCGAGAGAATACCACCGGAATTTCCCACCGACGGCTTAAATACGAAATCGAATTCATCAGAGCCCCAAATTCCAGCGCAGGTGTTTCTATCTATGATTTCCGCCTTCATTTCCTGAATACACAGCAGCTTTGGATTATATTTTTGAACCATGTTCTGAATCTCCTTTCTCTTTGCAAGGCCACCCAAACCTCTCACATTGTAACTGATAATAATCATTTAAGCAAATATAAACCGCCCACACAAAGACACCCCTTACGAATTGGATGTCGCCCCCTTCAGCCTAACTTCCAACTCTTGAAGAATTTCCCCTTCTTCACCTTTATGCATTAATCCAACCTCCTTCCCTAAATCCCATGTATCTCTAGCAACTTCTTTCGCCTCCCCATGTAAGATGATCCAATTCTTCCTATCGTTATCTACATCAGCTAGCATAAGTTCTGGGTTGATACTGAACTTTTTTTTCTGATGCTGTCTGCTGTTGCAATTACAATTTGACTTTTCCTTCTTTCCTTTTCGCCACGCATTCTTTTTCTCTTTCAGGATTGACCATCTTCGCCTTCTTCTTTCCTTTGTTGACGCGAACGTGATGCTTCGTTCTCCCTGATTATCTCTGCTATCAAGTATTGAATTAGGATCATGATTTCTTGACTGATTTACTTTGTTCGGTTCCCTGTAGCAAAGGTTATAATCTCCTTCATTTTTCTGTTGCTCCTGAGTGACCACGTGGACTTGTGCTGGGCCATCACGTGCCTCCATATTTTTGTTATTATCCACCTTTATTTCTGAATTTAAAATCATTGATCCTCTTTCCTTATTTTCCGCCTCTCTTATCTTTTGGGCCAGATTTTCTTCCTCTAAATCTGGCTGATCCGCAGGCCCGACTTCCTTTACTTTTTCCTCGTCAACAACTATAGCATTTAATGACTCTCTATTATCTCTTCTCACGCCGCTACTTTCAAGTCTTGCCTCACTATTATTGTGCTGCTGCCCACCTCCTTCATCAAAATGCTTTTCGGCTACTGTAAGTTGGATCGGCGCCGATTGCTTGTCTCCATGCTTGTCATGATGTTTCTCCCTCATGGCTGCTTTTCCAACTTCCAAGGCTTCCTCTCCTATTTTCTCTCTCTGCATTAACTTTTCTAAATTTTTTTCGATTCTATCCAAAACCGTTTCATCTTCCGACCCCTCCAGCGACTCTGGAATGAAGCTGTCGTCGGATTCTATTGATTCTTCATCGTCATCCTCGCATGGCTCTTTGTCGTATTCGATTCCAACTGTCTGTGGATAACACTCACAAACTTCCTCTGATATTCTCACTTGATAGGATACGTTGTTGATTTGGATTTTTGTCACCTTGTTGATGGCCTCCAACAATGGCGTTCTTATGTAGATCCTGGCCACATCAAATCTCTCCATTTCTTCTGTTGCTCGGTCCATTTTTATTAACCTGCCAAAGGAGAATGACAATAGTTCAAATGTGTTCTTTCTCCATGCGTGAATTGGAATGCCATATATCTTGATCCAAGTGTATCTCGCGCCCCCGACATCTCTTGGTTCCCACTCTCTAACTACACTGAACAGCTCTTGGAATAGGCTTTCTGACTCCTTTTGAATACGCTTGAAGTCCACGTTCTCATCCACTTTTATGAACACTTTCTCTCCTCCTATTGGAATGATCTTCAATGTAGTTATTCCTTCTTCATTCAGCCGCCTCTGCACGAAGTGTAGTTCCTCAGCCCTTCTGACTACCGCAATGTATCCCGATTTTGCCCATGCCATCTCCCTATCATCTACTGTTATAGAGATTTCTATGTTTTCTTTACTGGTTCTATCCTTGTCGTTCACTGTGTTCGCCCACGACTTTTGTTGATGATTCTGACTAATACACATAAACATGTGCTGATACATGTAACTCTTATTTCTTGTAGCATTTTATTCATGCTGTACCGCGCCTAATTGGCTAGGTAGTAGAAAAAATCTTCAATTACATTTTACTGTAGCATGCGACATATATATATATATATATATATATATATATATATATATATATATATATATATATATATATATATATAAACATTAGTATAAATTGAAATTTCAACTGAAATATATGTTGTCTTATAAAATATTAATTATTTAATTAAAATATTAATTACTTATTTAATTATTAATTATTAATTTAAATATTGGTTATTTATTAAATATGGATTAAATATTTGATTGTTTATTTAAATATTGCTTATTTATTGAATAGTGAAATTTTATTGAATATTAGATTCAATTATTGGCGATCGATTAATTATTTCATATTTAATTGGTAATTTGTGTTTTATGAGTTGTGATTGGATCGAGTCGATCCTTGTGTATTAATTGTTGATTGTGGTGACGATGTTTAAAGTATGAATACCTTGATTATGAAAATGTGTTTGTGTATGCAATTGTGTGGTAATTCAAATGTGGTGAATTATTGGAGATATGCATGATTAAGATTAGAGAACGGTCTTAATTGCATATGATTGTTGATTGCATACGCATCATTTATGTCAAGAGGCAATGCTTGCTAGTTCCGTGGAAGCTAGTGACTTGTCCCAAACCTAGAGCGGGGTTTGAAAGCTTAGAGAACAGACTTTGTATGTAATTGGCATGAGTTGCATTGAGTCTTGCATCGAGTCAAATTGCGTATATGTTTGTTTTATAGGAGTATGTGTATGTATGTGACTTGCTGAATTGATGAAATGGTGAATTGTATGGTTACTTGAGTAATACCTTGTTGATGGAACTCTTAAGTGTGAGGATGATTATAATTGTGTTGTATGCCTTTTAAGTTAATTATTATCTTATGATTTCAATATTGATGTGAATTCTCACCCTTCTGTTGGAATGATGTTTTGTACGACATCGCTCAGGTACCGAGGAGTAGAGTTGCTCGTAGCGCGAGGTAGCGCGTTGGAGTAGCTGTTTTAGTTTCTTTATTTATGTTGGGTCGAGTCATGCTCTGGTCATGTAACACTGGGATCATTTGATTTATGTTTTTAGAGATATATTATGTACTCACTTCATGTTGTCATACTTATTTTGAATCATGTGAATCATTGGCTTTTATGCCTAAGTATTGATTATGAATGTGACGAGCATGAAACTTTCTTTATGTCAATTATGATTAACTTGAATCCGCTGCTACATGTTAATGTGATAGTTTTTTTTGAAAAGCATGAAATTATTCAAGTGTTAATCAGCATGACAGGTGTTGTATGGTGTTTTATAGATATGTGGATCATTTACTCTGATTTATTATATGTTTTCCGCGGGGTTTAGAAGGGTGTTACAGAAGTGGAATAGAGAAATTTTTTGATGTTTGGACCTAAAGATTAAAGAGGCATCAAAAGAGTACAACAAGATAAATGATTCAATTAGTAACTCTGAAGTAAGGATTAATGAAATAGCTGCTGAAAACAGGTCTGAGGCCTTAGAGGAATTTCGGAGAGAGTTACACCTTAAGGAAAGGTTATTAAGGCAGAAATCAAGGCAAAAATGGTTGAGGGAATGTGATTAGAATTCTAGGTACTTTCACAATGCTATCAAAGATATAAGGAAAATTAATAACTTAAATACAATCATAAATAAGGAGGCAATTTTGTGTAAGGATGCTAAAACAATCAAGGATGAGGTGGCTAGAGTGTTTAACGAAGGGTTCAAGGAACAACAAAAAAGCATACCTCAAATAAGGAGGTTGGAGTTTAAGAAAATTTCAGAGGATGTAAGGTCTAGGGTGGAAGTGGAATTTACAAGAGAAGAGGTCGGGAAGGTTGTATGGGAATCTGATGGTGAGAAGTGCCTAGGACCAGATGGATTGAATTTCAAATTTATTCATGAATGATGGGATTTTTTGGAAGAGCATTCGATGAAGTTTGCACTACGCCAAAAATGATTTTAGGCAGCGGACCTTAGACAGCGCTTTTTTCCAAAAGTGCTGCTATAAGTTAAATAAAAAATAAAACACGGAAAGTATGTACGAAATTGTGTAAAAGCGCTGCTAAAAGGCCCACCTTAGACAACGCTATTCAAAAGCGCTGCTAAAAGGCCTACATTAGACCACTACGCCAAACAAGACCTTAGACAGCGCTTTTAAGCGTTGTCTAAACCTGCGCTGCTAAAGGTTTAGACAGCGCTTTGGGTAATACCAAAAGCGCTGTCTAAAGGGGGGTATATTTTCACAAAAAGCGCTGTCTAAGACCCACCTTTTTGAACTTTTTAAGTATACCTTAGACAGCGCTTTTGGTGAAAGCGCTTTCTAAGCCCCACCTTTTTGAACTTTTTTAGGCATACCTTAGACAGCGCTTTTGGTGAAAGCGCTTTCTAAGCCCCACCTTAGACAACACTTTTAGTGTAAAGCGCTGTCTAAGGTATACGAAAATTTTTATATAAATTTTTTTAAACCACAATTTTTACCAGGTTTTTCAACCAGAATTTAACCTGTTTTTCAACCATTTTTTTTCCAGAAAAATACCACAATTTGGAGATTCAAATCAATCCAATTTGGCCTATTTAAATGTACCAATTTACACCAAAATTATATATCCAAAACAATTGGCAATTCAAACCAATATATATATATATAGACAAATGTACATATTACTTATACTAGTACTTTTGCATCCAACCAAAGCATTGCTTCAAATCTACATAGGTCCTGAAAGAACACAAAGATTGTAATTCAATTAAAAGAATACATCAACAATGTCTATAGTTAAAAAGTTACACATATTTAAATTCTCATCAATTAAAGTAAGAGTACAATATTATACCTGATAAAACTCCGAGCTCAATAATGTATTGACACCAATCCTCTTTAATTTCATCCAATTGAGAAATTGAGTAATGAGCACACTTGCATTCTTCAAAGTACTACATAATAATATAACATAGTTTGATTTAGTTTTAACTATTTCATTATATGAGAGATATGTGTTAAATATTAAAATAAATCATAAGTTAGAAATACATACATCGGATGGAATCTCTATTCGATCCAAAATAAGAGTGTCTCTCATAAACCTCAACATGAAATATCCGCAATCTATTTCATTACGTTGCCGAGGACACTACAAATGAAAAGAAAATATGGATAAATACTAAGTTTTATCAAGTAGCATCACTAATATATAATAAAACATGTGATAATTAATAAACCTTCACTTTATTCCATGTAATGGGGTTGACTCTCCTCTTTGGTACTTGGCCATCTCGTAGTGCTCGGAAAGCTTGTATAACGCTAATAAAATATAAATGAATATTTAGAACAATTCACATAAATAAATAAACAAACAAATAAATATACACATTCATATTTAGAACAATCTCACTTACATGTCAATACATTTCTTCATATCCGGGTATGTTGTCCAATCATTTCCTAACGAATCCAGATAATACACCACTTCTCTGCTAGGATTAATTGTGACCAACAACCAATGTCCACTGTAAGATTAAGCAAGTGTTAGATGGAAACTTTCTACACGACGTCAAAATACAAAAAAACTATAATAGATGAATTTAGAATGAAAATCTAACCCGGTATTAAACGGTAAAAGGAACAACTTTTCCGTTTCTTGGTTGTCCATAAAGACGTCGCGTACATACGCCAGGACCTCATCTGGTTTATTTATTATTAAGGATAAGTTGACAGACGCGGGGCATAAGAATGCAAATCTTTGCTGCAATCCACGTGGGCGCATAACTTTGTCATACAGAAACCTTAAATAAAAACATCATTAACATTAGACTATTCATTTGAAACATAAAGTAAATAAGTTGTTCAATTAATATACCAAAGTAGATCGGATATATACCTCACGTATGTATTGACAACACTAACGCCCAATTCTTCATGATTGAAAACTTGCTCGAACTCTTCATTACCAATAGTTTGTTCATGTTCAAAGCCATATATACCTTTCTCCATATGTATAAGACGAACACCTCCGGTCGGAATATCTGTCAATTGTAGAAACGTCTGAAGGCACGACCTAAACTTGGAGATAGGTTGTTTTCTAGCCCTGTTCTTCTTAGCACCAACATTTTTCTGTGTTGAAACGTTACTAATCTCTTTACCAGGCAGCTATATATCATATAATTTGTTAAATGAAGTATAAGATATCCAATTTAACATTTTCCATGCATAAATATCATATAATTGTGATGTACCTCTTTTTTTGAGACAACGGACTTGGTATGCTCCGGAATCCCCTTATCCTTTGTTTTGGATCTTGTTGGAGTCTAAATAACATTACCATGTAAAAAATGAAAATAAAATGCTCGTAAAATCTTTGAATCTACACATTAAGGTTAACAAAGGTTCATAACGGTTTTAAGCATACCTCATATCCTACGAGTATGAGGTTTGACGACCATGCAACATACGACCCTATAGCATCTCCCACCAATGTTGCATCCGAAACATCGTCAGGATAGGGTAATAATGCACCCGCCTCTGTAGCAATATCAACCGATACTTTCATGCATCCAGTAGGGAGTGGGTTATTATGAAGTAATTCTACCGAAGTGTTATACACTTTTCCCTTGCCAACCTTCCGATAAGTTGGTGAAGATAAGAAGAGCTGACAATGGGAAACGCCCTAAAACCAAAAATAAATATGACATTGTTAATGTGTATATATGTAATTTAAATAATTTAAGCTACTAATTTAATTTCATAAAAATATATATAATTACCTCTGGAATATTCGGTCGAAAGCTGTAGTTGATACTATCTTTCTCCGATCCATCTCTAAAACTTGAAGCGTTATCCCTTTCTTTCTCCTTTCTTAATTCCCGAACTTCAGCTTCCAGTGCTTCCAATTTAGCTTGAAGTTCTGTATTACTAGGAGCCTTTCCTTTTTTAATATTCAAGGAGGTCGGAGTGATCATCGTTAGTAGCCATCTAACCTGTAATAAAGAAATCAAGGATATCAAATATATTATATAACAAATATAGTATGACATAATATATAACAAATATAATAAAGAAATCAAGGATAAAGAAATCAAGGAAATCAAGGATATCAAATATAATATGACATAATATATAACATTGAATGAGCAATATTAACACTAACACTAACACTAACCTAAACTAACCTAAACTAAACTAACACATTAGATAGCAATAACAATTATTAATTTCCATTAGTAATTAATAGAAATCAAAACCAAAAGGAGGAAAGTTATGACTTAAGGATTTACAATATATTTCTTTAGAACAACAACCTCAAGGATTTACAATATTAAAATAATGAGCAATATTAACACTAACACTAACACTAACCTAAACTAACCTAAACTAAACTAACACATTATATAGCAATAACAATGTAGAGCAACATTAACACTAACCTAAACTACAATAACACTAATCTAAACTACTCATATTCTATCAAAAGAACATCATTCTATCAAAAGAACTCCAAAACCTAACAAAGCAAAACCTAACAGAACATCATTATATCTAAAGAACTCCAAAAATATGGTAACAATAACAAAACCTAACAGAAAAATATAAAACTCACTTCTAACATAAAAATAAAAACTCTTATCGGAACAGTGGAGCACGGTGGAGTACGGTGGAGGATGGTGGAGGACAATGTAGGAAGGACGACGGCCGGACGGACGACGGCGAGAAAGGACAGACGACGGCGGTGAAAGGACGGACGACGACGGTGGTGGTTTCAGCTGGTTCGTTCTTGTTCGCAGAAAGAGAGGGAAAGAGGGAAAGAATGAAATGAAAATTGAAACGGTATCAGTATTAATACTGATACCGTTTCAATTTTTATTTTAATTAAAAAGACCTTAGACAACGCTTTGAATGAAAGCGCTGTCTAAGGTGGGCCTTAGACAACGCTTTTGATTTTATTTTTTTTAATTTATAAGACCTTAGACAGCGCTTTTGAGTAAAGCGCTGTCTAATATTTTACTTTAATTTTTTTTTTAATTTATAAGACCTTAGAAAGCGCTTTCCTTAAAAGCGCTGTCTCAGGTCTTATATTTTTTTTTAATTTATAAGACCTTAGACAGCACTTTTAAGGAAAGCGCTGTCTAATATTTTCCTTTAATTTTTTTTTTAATTTATAAGACCTTAGAAAGCGCTTTCCTCAAAAGCGCTGTCTAAGGTCTTATATTTAGACGCGATTTTATTTTTCTAAGTGAACAGTTTCCGTGTTTTCTAAATTTTTAACTTAGAACAGCGCTTTTGTAATAAAGCGCTGCCTATGTAGTGCTGCCAAAGAGTAATTTTGGCGTAGTGGACAGCGCTTTAAAAAAGCGCTGCTAAAAGTCCCACCTTAGACAGCGCTTCTTAAAAGCGCTGCTAAAGGCCCATATTAGAAAGCGCTTTACTCAAAGCGCAGCTAAAGGGCCAACTACAAAGCGAAAGCGCTGCTAAAAGCACTCATTAGACAGCGCTTCACAAAAGCGCTAGCTAAAGTCATTTAAAATTAAAATTAAAAAACAGATTCTATTCATTCTTTCTATTCTCAGAACTGTTTCTCTTCTCTCGCGAAAAACCCTAAACCCAGAAAAAATCTTCTCTTCTTCTCTCACGCACCTCCGTCCTCTCACGCACCTCCGTCCTCTCCGGCGAGGCTCCTGGGTTCCACAATCAGAGGAAGCTTTTTCACGGTATACTTTTTCTTTGATTGCTTCGGTTCTTAATTTCTATGCTTAGTTTAGTGTTCATCAATTTAGGAATGATTCTGTGTATCAATTTAGGAACTCACTCTGTGTATGATTCTGTGTATCAAATTTCTCAACTATGTCTAATCCTATGCTTTGAATATTGGCATGGGGTATGTTGCACTCAATAGTTCCCAAATTTTTAGTGTAAATTTGTTCAAATTATGTGAACAAGCTTTTACTAACTTTACATTTTCATGCAATTGTTTAGTGTAAGAGTTTAATATCTTCTTATTAACAGAAGCTCAAGAACATGATGATATAAAACAGTAGCAAACATGTACATTTGAATACCATTTAATATTTTAACTACATTCTGAAAAATATTACAAGAACTGTAACAAATCCTCTCAGTAAATATAGGAAATTCAAACAAACTCGTCTTGTAATTCATTACATTTCTTGAGTCTTCCTTACACAGCGAATTACTTTCTTTTTTAATTCATTTCTCTTATCTCTCCATTCTATCTGCAGCATGATCAACAACATAACAACATCACAACATATCTATATTAATTAACATATTTAATACTAATTAACAACGAACTGCCAATAGATAATAGAATTGTGAGAATATTGTGATATTGCATTATTTTGTAAATGAAATGTAACAAGTATATTTATACACTAAATATTACAATCTCTGTTCTGTTCTGTTGATTATGGAAAGAAAACAAAATGAAATAGTAGAACTCAATAAGAGTGTCGGCTAATTCAGTGTTTCAGTAAAAATGTTTATGAGTTTTCGTTGGAATTGTAACTATTACAATCTCTTATTACAGGTTAGATGACTAGTAACGAGGATCACCCACATGATGATTCTATTCATGATGGAGACGAGACCGGTAATGCAGTGGAAAGGGAAATTAGACGAGGAATTACAATTATGAAGCGACTCATTCGTGATAGAGATCGAGGCATAAAACATGATGTGCATTGGAGTCAAGATAACCAATTAATTAAGCCTAACGGTTCAACGTTGACAAGTTATCTTGGTTCAGTTGCAAGGAGAGAAGTTCCAATTACTTGTGATGATTGGAGAAACAAAGCGTTGAAAGACGCTAAAGACAAAATATGGATTGAGATACAGGTGCCATATGTGATGTTATTTGTTTTTAATGACGATTATGTATTTAAATTACTTATACTAACGCACTCTGTGTATGATTTTCGTAGAGGTCTTTCAACATTGATGATACCAGAAAAGATTATATACTCGGATTGGCCGGAAAAATACATAGAGGGTTTAGATCTTTTTTATCAAACAAGTTTCTTAAGGATGCGGATAAAAAATTTATTGATGCAGAGCTTCCACAGAAATATGCAGATTTGATTACACCTCATGAATGGGAAACTTTTATATCCAAACGAAAAACCCCAGAATTTGAGAGTGTAAGTGACATAAATCGGCAACGAGCATCAAGTCCCGCGTATCCATACAAAAAAGGGCGTATGGGATATGCACGCTTACAACAATCTATAGTAAGTATCTATAAATTGCAATGATATACTTGTTCATCATGAGTTATTTTTGATCATGTTATTTGGATTAATGTGTAGTTAACAAAGGAGAAAAGTTCTGAAACATATCTTCCAGACCATGTTTTGTGGAAGGAAGCCCGTGTGGGTAAGGATGGAGTCGTTAAAGAAGATGTTCAACAAATTTTTGAGAAATATGTAAGTATAACATTATTGCTTGAATTAAATCAAAAGTTTATTAACATATAATTAAGTCAAATTTTCGATATTTATATGAATTTCAGGAGACTCTATCTTAGTTTATATCTCCAGATGACGACAATGATTGCAGGAGGCTACTTAGTCGAGCATTAGAAGTTCGTGATTATTCTGGTCGTGTGAGGGGTAGGGGATATGGGATCACTCCAACATCCTTGAAAGAACCAAAGAAAAAAACGGCTAGCAATAAAGAACTGCAGGCAAAGTTGGAAGCATTAGAATCTGAAGTTCGTGAATTGAAAAAGGAAAAAGAAAGAGATCAAAAAGAAAGAGATCAAGCTTCAGCTTTTAAAGATACTAGTGAGAAAGATAGTATCAATTGTAATTTTCAACCGAATATTCCCGAGGTAATTATATATATTATTATGAAATTAAATTAGCTTAATTTATTTAATTGACATATATACACATTAACAATGTCATATTTATTATTGGTTTTAGGGCATTTCCCGTTGTCAACTCTATTTATCGTCACCGACTTATCGGATGGTTGGCAAGGGAAAAGTGCATAACACTTTGGGAGAAATGCTTCACCATAAACCGCTCCCCACTGGATTTTTAAAAGTATCGATTGATATTATTTTAGAGGGGGATGCCTTATTACCACTACCTGACGATGTTTCTGATGCAACATTGTTGGGAGATGCAATAGGATCGTTTGTTGCATGGTCGTCAAGCCTCATTTGCCTAGATGATAAGGTAAGCTTAAAACCATTATGAACCTTTAGGTATTCAAATTTTTTACGGGCATTTTACGTACATTTTTTTTACATGGTAATGTTAGACTCCAACAAAATCCAAATCAAATGATAAGGGGATTATGCGGGAAACCGAGTCAGTTGCGTCGAGAAAAGAGGTACAACACAATTATATGATATTTATGCATGGAAAATTTTAATTCGTGATCTTATACTTCACCTAACTTATTATATGATATTTAGATTCAGGCTAAAGAGATTGAACAAGTCAGTAGGGGTAAGATGCCTGAAATTAGCAACATTCCCACACAAACAAAGGGTGTTGCTAAGAAGACCGCGGCTAGAAAAAAACCTACTTCTCAGTATAGGTCGTGCCTTCAGACATGTTTACTTATAACAGATATTCCGGATGGTGGTACTCGACTTATACCTATGGAGGAAGGTATTTTTGGTTTTGAATATTCGGAAACAATTGGTATAGAGGATATGGAGCAAGTTTTTAAACATTTGGAAATAGGCATCGGTGTTGTCGATACATACATTAGGTATACTCCAATCAACTTTGTTTAATTAATTGAACAATTTTTTTACTCATTTCAAATGAATAGTCTAATATGTTAATGATGTTTTTATTTAAGGTTTCTGTATGACAAATTGATGCGTCTGCATGGATTGGAACAAAGATTTGCTTTCTTATCTCCCATGACTATCAACTCATGGTTAATCGTACAGAAACCAGATGAAGTCATACAGTATGTACTCAGTTTATTTATGGCCAGCAAAGATACATAAAAGTTGTTCTTTTTACCATATAATACTGGCAACGGGTTAGATTTTCATTCTAACTTCATCTATTATAATTTTTTGTGTTTTGAAGTTGTGTAGAAAGTTTCCATCTATCCTTTGTTTAATCTTACAGTGGACATTGGTTGTTGGTGGAAATTAATCCGATAAGAGAAATTGTATATTATCTGGATTCTTTACACAATGATCAAGCAACATACCCAGATATGAAGAAGTTGATTGATACGTAAGCGAGATTGTTTTAAATATTCGTGTGTATATTTATTTATTTATGTGACATGTTCTAAATATTCGTTTATATTTTATCAGCGTTATACAAGTTTTTCGATCACAAAGAGATATTAAAGTTCCAAAGAGCAAAGCCAACAATATTACATGGATTAGAGTGGAGGTATATTTTCACAATTTTGATTATATTAGTGATGATACTTGATAAAACTAGTTAAGGGGTATATCCTGATATATATCCGTATTTTCTTTCCATGTGTAGTGTCCTCGTCAGCGTAATGGAATAGATTGCGGATATTTCATGTTGAGGTTTATGAAAGAAACTCTTCTTTTGGATCGAATAGATATTCCATCCAAGGTATGGATTTCTAACTTAGGAATTATTTTAATATTTACCACATATCTCTCATATAATTAAATAGTTTTAGCTAAATGATACTATGTTATATTATTATGTAGTACTTTGATGAATTCAAATGTGCTCATTACTCAAAAGATTAATTGGATGAACTTAAGGAGGAATGGTGTCAATTCATTATTAAGCTGAGAGTTTTATAAGGTATATTGTCTTTCTTTCATTGATGAGAATTTTGAGTATATATAAGTTTGAGTTTTGATGAGATAATATGTTGTCATTAGTATATTAAATTGTGTTGCAATGTTGTTGTTGTTTGTTATAGAAGGTTGGAATCATAAATTGTGTTGGTGCTGCCAAATATTGATTGATATCTTGGCCATAGAAGGTTGGAATCATATACTGATTTTCATAGGCACTTGGCAATATTCAATAACTCATGATCATTTGTTGACATTTGTGGCAATGCTTGCAGCTTGAATATCAGATTTGGCAATGCTTGCAGCTTGAATATCAGATAAAAATAATGCCTTCTTTGTTTTCTTCTATATTTTGTCTAATGTTGTTGTTGTTTTGTTTCAGGTTATATGTGCAGATGTAGAAGATAGAGCTAACAAGTTCATTGTTGTTATTTTTTAGCTTGAATATCAGATTTTTTGTAGCTAACAAGATATATGAATTGTTGTTGTTTTTTAGCTTGAATATCATCAATTTTTTGTATATATAAATTATTGGATTAAAGATGTATATATAAATAGACAAATTTGGTGCATATTTATTGGATTGACTGTCTAATTTATGAAAATTTGGTGCAAATTCTAAATGCATATTCTGGTGCAAAATGTGGTGAAAACCTGGTGCAAAATATGGTGATAATCTGGTAAATATTTATTGTATATATCAGACAGCGCTTTTTTTAAGTTTTATATATAAAAAATTTTGTGGACATTAGACAGCGCTTCAAAGAAAAAAGCGCTGCCTGAAGTGGGGATTAGACAACGCTTTAAATAAAAAGAGCTTCTTAAAGTAGAGAATAGACAGCGCTTTTAAAGAAAAGCGCCGTCTAAAGCAATGCCTAAAGATAACCAAAAGCGCTGTCTAAAGTCAACGCGCTGCCTAAAGGGGTTCTTTAGACAGCACTTTTAAAGACAAAGCACTGGCTAAAGTGACAAACAGAAAGCGCTTTCAAAGTAAAAGCGCTGGCTAAATCAGACATTTAGCAGCGCTTTCTCATTAACTAAAGCGCTGTCTTTACTTATAGCAACGGTCGAATAGGCAGCGCTTTTAAGCGCTGTCTAAGCCCAAAAAATGCGTTGTCTAAGCCCTTCTTTGGCATAGTGTTGTGAGAGAATTCTATGAATACTCAACAATACCTAAAGCCATTAATGCCTTATTTCTATCTTGTTGCATATATGAACTTCCATTTAAGTTCCTAGGGATATTAGTGGGAGCCAACCTTAGGAGATGTTGCACTTGGAAGTTGGTGGTCGAGGTAATGAGGAAAAAATTATCAAGTTGAAAGGCTAGGAATCTATCTATTGGTGGGAGAGTAACCTTATTGAATGATGTGTTGACTAATGTTCCAATCCATGCCATGTCCTTATTCAAAGCACCTAAGAAGACCATCTAAAAAATTATACAAATTCAAAGTAGATTTTTATGGAATGGAAAAGAAGAGAAAAGAGGTATAAATGTTCCAATCCATGCCATGTCCTTATTCAAAGCACCTAAGAAGGACATCTAAAAAATTATACAAATTCAAAGTAGATTTTTATGGAATAGAAAAGAAGAGAAAAGAGGTATAAGTTGGGTCAATTGGGAAAATGTATGTAAACCAAAAGAAGTGCTAGGTTTAAGAGTAAGACACATTGGTGCTTTCAACATAAATAGCACTACTATGCAAGTGTAGATGTAGGTTGATGAATAAAGTTAAAGCAATTCGGAAGGATATTATCCAAGAAAGATACGGGGACTCAATATTACAAAATCACAAGGGATTAGAGGCAAGTACAAACAAGAAGGCTTATGTTTGGTGGAGAGATGTTATGTCAGCAGGCAGGTTCACATTGGAAGACAAGTCCACCATGGATACATTCATAGACAAAGTGATATTAGAGGTGGGGTTGGGAAATACCCCACCATTCTAGATAAGGAGATGGATTGGGGATAAAACTTTAAAATAGGAATTTTATTTTATTTTTCTACTATCAGAACTTCGGGGTGACAAGGTGGTTGAGATGAGAGTTTGTGAGCAAGGTGAGTGGTATTATAACCTAGGGATCAATAGTAACATTATGAACAGTCTGATTGATGTTGATGCAGGGCAAGTGAATAAGATAGAAGACATTTTGATAGAGTTTGAGTTTTCTTAGCAGCACGATGATAGAGTAAACTAGTGGCCAAAACAAGATGGTATTTTCACAGTAAAATCATGTTATAATATGCTGAGAGAAAAGGTTGTTGCAACTGATCCATTGCAGATTGAATAGGTTCAATCCTTGTGCATTTTATGGAAAACAAGCACACCTTCGAAGATCAAAGTTTTTGGATGGAGATTATTGATTGATAGTGCTCTTGATAAAAACACTAAAATGGTTGACTTCCTTATTATGAGTCAAGGAGAGTCAAAAATGTATGGTTGGAGTGTATGTTCTGTATATTTTTTTGTTAGTTGGCTTCTTTCTCTCCAAATCTCTCCTATTTATAGCTTCTCGCCTTTCTTCCCTTTCGTCTTCCTTCATCAATCCTCATACATTAACGTCCACCGTCACAAATAATGGCAATGTAACGCTTGTCCCTTCAGTAATTTTAACTCTAGTCATAATATTTTGTCTCATAACTGTTTATTGTGACTCTTTGTGTGGTATCCTAGCACTGTCATCGGACCCAGTTTAGTGTGGGTCAAACGGATCTCGGTTTACATGAATTCACCTCTACCTTATTCCTATGGATGCCCTAATCGGAATCCGACTTACACAGTCTTTCGACCTGGTACTCTCTCCTTGCTCGGCTGTCCATCCAACTCAGTCCGAGTTTTTTAAGACATACAGTTGGCTATTCTGGACTTATACATCGGCTAGTCAACTAAATTTCTGGGCAAATACACAAGCCCCCAGAGCATGAGGTCTGGAGGACTGTATTGTTCGGACAAAGCAATGCCCGAAAATTCTTGTCGTATTAGCCACAGAACCGGAAATATCTTTCAGACCCTTCATTTAATGACGTGTCATGGAATATTTTTTGCCAAATTTCCTTTAATTTTGGCAATGATGGCTTTTTATGAGAACTTGTTATATATTATATATATATATATATATATATATATATATATATATATATATATATATATATATATATATATATATATATATATATAATTCTTAATATTCACGCTTTACTCAATATCTAGAATTAAAAATATTATTCTACATTTTAGATTATTTATAAAATGTGGTAGTCTATACATTATAGACATTTTAAGGGTCAGCTTGTAATAATTTAAAAAAAAATGATTTTTTTATTTTTATAAATAATTTTTATAATAACATCTTTTTAAATATTAAAAAAAATTAAATTATTTTTTTTATATATAAACTGAAAGACTAATTTTAACATTCTATAATATAACTATACATTATTAAATTTTAAAACATAGTCAAAATTATAATTTTTTTTTCAAAAAATATACATTTTAAAAATGATTTTTATGAAAAAAAATATTTAAAATAACTTCAAATTTAAGTGATTTTTTTAAATGTTAATATTCAAAAAAATCTATAATAAAACGATGAAATACTTAAAATGACACTTTAAAAATAATTATGTGAAACAATTTTTTGTGTAAATTTTTAAAAAAAATATTTATAAAATTTTTTCAACAAAAAATTATTACATTATAAAAATTATTTCAAAAAAAAAAAACTGAAATAATATGGTCATACATTTAAAAAATGTCTGATGTTGAAACCTCTACCGTTTAAAATCTTTAGAATGCACTTTTTATTCTGAATTGTATACTTACTATTTTGATTACTCCCATTGAGAATTGGGAAAATTTTTAAAAAAAATTATTTCATCATTATAAAGTATAATAAAATTATTTAGGTTTAATTATAATTTTGGTGCTCCATTTTACCTAATTCATAAAACGGGTCCCCCTATTTTTAATTTTAATATTTTTGCCTCCCTCTCCTGTTTTTTCACTTAAAACTTATCAATGTTTCTATCTTTTAATTGACAATATTCTTTTGAAATGACAAATCATCGTATATAAATCTATTACAGAACTTTATAAATTAAATATAAGTTAAAAAATGAATATTTCATCGATTTTTTATATAATAAAAAATCGTGAGATGAAGTCCAATACTTTTAGAATTTAAAATAGAAGACTAATTTCGTGAATCTGATAAATAGGGAGTTCAAAAGTGTAATTTAGCCAATTATTTGAAAGTGTAAAATAGAATTAAGTGGACTTTGAGGGAGCAGAAGGTCGAATTAGTACAAGGAATTTCTTTTCCCACCCTTATGGTGTGGCTCACACCATTGAAAACTCAAAATTTCCCTCACTTGTTTCGGAGATGTATCTCCGGACGCACCTTTAATCACCTTACCTTTAGTAAATCAAGCAGTCACCCCAGTTTTACCAAAAAAATTGGTTCGCAGATGCATCTGCGAGACTTTCTACTGTGTATTCGGTGACGCATCTTCAAAAACACCACTGAGTTCATTTTAAGCTATTCAAACAACATTATTTTAGATATGCATCTCCGAAATCTTACCTACCTGTATCTTAGGCAGATATATTGTCCTAAGTTTGTATTTTTTTTAAAATAAAAAATCATTTCAATCTGACTAACAATGTCATAATTTTATTCAAACATTAATAAACATGAACATCATAGAACAAGGTATTAATTAAAAAAACATCCCATAATATTACAAACATTGTTCTCAAATAGCCCATGGATCCTTCTCGATCGCTAGTAACCCAAGGCATTTTGTGACTCAATAAGAATGGCACGTGCGAGGGAAACCACATCATCGTCACCTCTCTCAAACAGCCCAGACTCTATGCCCTCATACATAATCCGCATAATATTCTAACAGATCGGAAACACATCAATGGCATGTTCATCCATGACCTTCTCATTCTCCAGGATCTCTTCATGAGTAGGCTTAGGTGGACGTCCATAACGTCTCATGTCATAATAGGGTGTGACATAGTAAAACCAAGTCATGTAACCTTCCATATAAAACCACTGAATTTTGGATAGCATACTCTGATACTCCTCTAGTACCAGATGAATCTCGTAATCCTCCAGTAAGTCATCAAGATGTCTGCGGACAATGTTGTTAGGAGCATACTCAAAGGGGTGTCTCAGAATGGCCTGCACATATCCAAACTGACGCTTGCATCACTCTGGATGCCAGCCATCCAGAGTAAAGAAAAATGGGGTCGTAGGCAACAATGTCTCGGTGAGTGGTGTATGGTGTCTAGTCGATGTCATTATGTTGAGTCCGGTCAATATACACATGGAATGGCCGCACAACATCATTTCCTCTATACGAGCAATACTTGCAAGCATATGGCCAATCCTCAGTATACTCTACCACACTATCAAACTCGTGTATGCGGTGAAAGTGGCATAGGATCCATCCCAGAAAATGAATAAGAAAAAAAATTAGTAACAAGTGTAAAAAAAGTGATTTTCAAATTAATAGTGGCTATGGAAATTGCCATAAGCATGGTGTAGAAGCATGTAATTTTCCTTTTCGTCCAAAGAGAATCTCCACTCAGCTTGGAGTACAGGTATACCAAATATGCGGCCTCCCCAGTTCCACTTGTGAATAACCGATAAGTTGATGAAGTAGTTAAGGTATGCCACATCGATGTAGGTTGTAATTTTGCCTAAAAACATGGGCGTGCCAAGCAAGAATAAGAGGAAACACCTCAAAGCACACTCTTGGTGGTAGGTAACCTGTAGATCATTAATGTCTACATCATTGGGCAACTTCAAGGTTTCTTCATAAAGCTTATTCATAAATGAAAATTTGGCATGAGTACCTCTGATGCTCTCACACTGTATCAGGGAGCCCATTGGGTCAGCTCCCAAATAAATGATCATCATCTCCTGGGCTTCATCATGTTTGATCCTGGAATGATTAAGTAACTTCCCCATGATGAGAAAGTGTAAAAGGAAAGCGACGTCATCTAGTGTAATCGTCATCTCGCCAATGGGGGAGTGGAAAGATGACATTTCATTTATGCCATCTCTAAGCAAAAGCCCCATACATTCCATGGCTAATAGTCTTGTACCCGAACCAACACTGGTCGGCAAGACCAGAGTATCGAATGACACTTTAGAACCAATCATCTGTAAGATGATAAAGCTGCAAAAATTTACTTCTGTGGTTAACAGACTTCAAACATTCGCGCCCATGTTAAAAAATATAACAATATCAGTCGCAAGGATTTGTTTATAACATATAAATAAAAATTGTCAACAAATATACCTCTCCGGCCCAAACATGCTTAGAAACATGATCTATATAGTATATCAGTAAGGAGGTGTTAGAGGGCCCTCCTAGATACGGGTTTGCATGTGCAGTGAAACCACCATGTGTAGCAGGAGCTTCCTCCTGGTCTTCGTGATCAGGGGAGAGTACCATTGGGATGAGGATCCATGTGACAGGCGGCTCCTAGAAATCTATGCTTCCCTGTCAAGAGGAATAAGGACGGTTTTCCCCTAGCCCTGGCCTACTCATTTTGAAGTCTAACTGTCTCACTTTGAACGGATGAGTGTTGGACTTCACGATCGAGTCTTAATCTGTCAGTGGTGCTTGCAACCATTTTTCCTGGAAAAAAAATGAGAACATGACATATTAGAACATTTTCAGATATGCAACTCCGGAAACCAGTAAGGACAGAATTCAGAGATTCATCTCCGAATAAGCTTGCGTTTTTCAACAACGACAGAAACACATATCATTCTTTCCCTAACAACCCAAAATGCAACCAACTGAAAGTGCATGTCTCTAACAACTACCTATTTCGAATGTGACTACTACCTAATACATTTAAACAAACTATTTTACCTAATACATTAATCAAAACTAAAAAAAAAGTTAAAGGAGAAACTTACACAAAAAAGTGTTAATGAGGATGAGAAATGTTGAATGTAGTAAGTGGAGTGAGTTGGGATTGGAAAGCTTTAAGCAGAGATAGGGTTGATCCTTGGAAAATGGACTGCAAAAGTGTTGCTCACGAGCTTCAATGGGGGTATCTCAAAAGTTTCAAAAAATGAAGAGGGAGAAGAGGGAGTGTCTGACACACGTTATATACATTAAATAAACGTGTTCGGAGATGCATCTCCGAAGAACCCCCATAATTTG
Source organism: Lathyrus tuberosus (assembly GCA_022829125.1). Taxonomy (NCBI): domain Eukaryota; kingdom Viridiplantae; phylum Streptophyta; class Magnoliopsida; order Fabales; family Fabaceae; genus Lathyrus; species Lathyrus tuberosus. Next base: position 12,025,570 of record JALAZF010000093.1, read on the forward strand.
AAAATAAGGGTTAATACGAAGATGCATTTGTGGACAAATCCTAAAACACATACGGAGATGCATCTTTGAATTTAATTTTGGCAAAGTGATAGGCGCTCACCTATTTGAGTTTAGTTTGTGGAAAAACGGTGTGTCGAGAAATGTATCTCTAAAAAGATTAGACATTTTTTACTTTTTACCAAAAATTTATGAAAATCATTAGAGGTGGGAAATGAAATTCCTTTAAAATAACTAATATATTTCTCTAAAATTGGAGGCCCATTTATCCCTCCAAAACCCAAACAATGAATTGGCCCATTTAGAGGCAACAATTTCAGGCTTAACATTGTCTTTTACAAAAATTAACTAATCACAATTAGTGTTGTTATTATATTATTTTGATATATTGTATTACTATTTTATTTTCTTAGAACATGGTGGCATGCCCCCTCTATATTTTAAACCATTGTAAATACTACCTGCTACTTATTATAATCACACTTTCCACTTTCGTTATCATGATTAGACAAAATGTGTTTATTATATACTAATTTTCTTACGGAAATATGCCCGTTTCTTATTCCAATATTTTTTTTAAAAACAATATTTAAAATGTGTTAGACATTAAATATTCAATCAGAATATTATAAATTTATGTGCTTATTACTTAAATATTCGATCATCATTGTATCATATTTTAAACCCCTAGAAGAAAATTACAACTTTTTTCTTTTGTAATGTACTTTGTTTTTCATTTTTACATTGAGATAAGTTCACGTATTAAATGTAATTTAGAAATTTTATATTTAATAAAAAAAATTGGATATCATATTATTGGAAATCTAATGATATCTCCTATATACAAAACTAATATCTTTAAAATCCCAAGCAAATCTCCATTTAAAATCGGTCATAACCGCCTAAGTCATTACGCAACCATTAACTACAGATTTTACTTTCCAATATACTCATCACATCTATCTATTTTTATAAATAAGTGTTGAGATCTAAAGCTACATTAACACATATTCCTTTGAGATCTAAAGCTACATTAGCACATATTCCCTTTTAATTGTATTTCTCCATACATTATGTTTATCACATTTTCGTCATACCTCATTCATTTCTTAACACATGGACGATACAAGAGTTGTCATCTTGAGTTTAAGACGTAAGTTGGTATACTTTTGAAAAATGATATAAGGAAATTGTTCTATTCTAAAACTAGAAATGAAGTGTGTTGGAATTAAAGCAATAACAATTAATCACATATACATGTTTTATCTATTATGTCATATATTTTAGTATGGAATAGAATAGATAATACGAACATGTATATAATAACATGATATATGACATGTTAGTATATGACAGAAGAGATTGTATGAATACATGGATCTATTGAGAAAATTTTGTTGTCGGTAATCCTGAAAGGTAAAAGACGAACAACGAACATTTAATGGCTTGTATGGTTCTTCCTCAATTGGTACTCATAATGCCTTGAATACTTTTCAGATGGTGAGAAGAGATAAATTGCATGTGTACGGTATATTGGGACCATAGCCTATATATAGTGTGATGACCAATTAGGGTTCCCATTATTCGCAAATGGGACATCCTGACATCCAATCATATTTGAGCTCATATCTAATTAATTAATTAATTACTAAATAGATATCTAATTAGCCTTTTAAATTTATTTGACCACTTAATCAATTAAGGCTCTTAATTTTGATAAATAGCTAATATAATTATAATATATATGCCTAAATAATAATTATTGGAATATAATAATTAAATAATATTAATATTATAAAATATTTCAACAATCTCCCACTTGAGAAATATACTTTTAATAATTATATCACAATTCTTTAGGTGCGCATCCGAATGCTATTTATCTTTATTTTTCAACTTTACAATCTGGTCCACCTCATACATCAATAATGAGACCACCGCGGCTATTGTCACTAACGTATAACGTGACAGAACCCCGACGACCACCACATCAATGTATTTGTTGACATAGATCGATATGGATGAGTGGCATGGAAATTTCATGTAATGTGATCGCTGAATCATGCCTATTTCCAACTGGTCCATGTGAATTCTTTATTGAGATCAAACTGAAGTTTGCAAATTCAATATTTGCACAAAAATACAGAAATGGTTATAACAATAATAACCTCATAAGCTTTATTTCTGCAAATAATCTTAACATAAAGTCTATATCGATATCAAAACAATATTATAAAACATAAATAATGAGTGACTCCCACTAATCTTGGACATCCTTAGTGACAACAATGGTATGAAATACCTTATGTGCCAAGTCTTTGATTAGTAAGTCAACTAGCATAAAATTTCTATCTATATGTTCTATCATTCAACAACAATAACTTATAAGTTAATGAACTTTATAAAACAGTTGTTGAAATATTATCTGACTGACCTATGTCACAATATACCTCAAGTTGTCTTTTAAAACCTTTTACTATATGCAACCAAGTAAAATAAATACTTATAGTCATTTCTTGAGTTATAATGCCCATTATATATAGTCATCAAAAGGATCAGAGTCGAACATCCTGATGATTTCCAAATCATTTGATCTCTAATATGTGAGCACAAGTCCTTTTGTTCTCTATGACAATCCTTATGATTGTCTCATTTCAACCATTCAAATTTTGAATTTTCGTATCTACCAAATGATCTCATTATATATACGCTTATTCCTGATGCATATACATAAGATTCCCAAAAACCGAAAAAGTATAAAAAAACTTAATTTTCTAAATTTTCCAAATTCTTTTATTTTGGACAATGATTGAGACTTAATAGTCTCCCTTGATAATTGAGACATACCCTAATTTATTGTTTTTCATGTCAATTTTATTTTCAACTTTATTGATATATACATAAATCTTTTGTGCTAACTGATGATACCTTGAGAATAATCTCTAAGTATCTAAATACCTAATACAAAAGAGATGTGTCCAAGATCTTTCATCGCTAAACTTTTGCTAGAGATTTCTTGGTTTCACCCAATAATCATATATCATTTCTGACTAAATAAAATAAAATCGACACATTAAATTAGGAACATAAACTTACTCACACTGAACTTGTAAAACCCAATAATTTTTCATAATAGACATCTCAAAACCAAACGAGACAATTACCTTATGAAATATTGTGGTGTCACTAATGAGACAATTTCATTAACTCATAAATGGATTTTATCTGTTCGCAAACCATAAACTTTGTATCCATTGACACAAAATTTTCTCTCGTTGCACCATATTGTATTTCTTAATGTCGCCATTAAGAAACACTAACTTGATATCCATCTTATGAAGCTCCAAAATTATAACAAGTAACAAGTGTCACTACTATCATAATAGAGTATTTCAATCATACCGAATAGAATTTCTCTTTTTATTCAATTCTTTATGACACTTCATGCTCTAGTTCTTGAGGATATTGAGTTTGATCTTCAAGAATTAATTTCTTAATTTAATTGAGAGAAAGAACAATAAAATTCGTATGAGGGTCCAAATTTGCTATATAAATAACAACTGTATAAATTGAGTCAGAACCAATTCTTTCCCACTCAATTTAGTTTTTTGACCATATCTCTCCCCCCAAACTCAATATTCTCAAGACACATTACAAATTTTGTCTCAAAATATTCTTTAACTTGGGACTAAAATTTATATTTCTCAATTTTTTCAACAATTCTAGATTGTCACAAGTCATGACTGAATTAACTAGAATAATATTTGAATTTAAAACACAAATTGAATTCATCATAAAAAAAAGAAGTTATCATATTAAAACAAAACTTTATTCATTCACCAAATTATCTTTTAAATGTAAATTTAAGCTTATAATGACAATCTAAAATAAATTAAAATAAATATCAATCTTTACCAGATTTGTGCCCTTTAAATTGATATATATTTCAACACCATTGAACATTTGTCAGTTCAAATCATATTTTCTTATTATTCTTTATTTGCCCTTATCCTTTGAGGTATTTACCAAATGAGCACTATTTTATATTCTCTTGCTTCAATCTTTTCTTTATTGGACACTTTATGAAATTATTCTATTAAAGAATCATTTTGTATCGGACTGGGCCGAGGACCTGCTCCACATCCGAACAGGCCCAGCCCACACGCTCTGGGGCGCCCCATACGAAGGACTTAGTCAAGCCAATGTCGGGCAAGCGTCGCGTCACAGTGTCGGGCACGAGTGGCGTAGAACTTCGGGCAGAAGCATTGAGACTTCCCCCGGGGTTCTCCCCTCCTCGACACGAGGACGTTGCTCCCCGCGAGGAGTCATCTCCGTCCCCGCAGCAAGTCCTCCCCGCGAGGACGCGTCTCTCCCCGACATGCAAGAGTCCTCCCCGCGAGGACACGTTCTCACGTAACCGCTCCACTCCCGATGGAATCGGTCTGCCCTAATTCCAGAGATCTAGGAACGGTTACCCCAGGGCGAAGATCACGTGCTGGTCTTCACTACGCCACGTAAGCCCTGACAGTTACTTGGATTGGGCCTGGCAATCCAGCCCAATGCAAGTAACCGTTGGCCCCGCGCTGGGGGCTCTATAAATACCCTCTCACTTGAGAGGGTCAGGTTACACACATTTTCTTACTCTCACTTTTGTACTTTCCTTTTCTCTGACAACCACCTTACTTGAGCGTCGGAGTGCCTTGCAGGTACACCCCCCCCCCCCCCCCCCGCGGCGACAGTCAACCAGGCTCTGGACACCGTGCTCGCAAAACTTGAGAACGGGAACCACCGTGAGGATGCCGACATCCTCAACGGCGGCGAAGGCGACATAAGAGACGGGCAGACCGCCTCCCCGGACTCCCAGGAAGTGGCCTACGACGCCGCCCGCCAGAACGAACAGCAAGCCATTCTCCAACCAGTTGCTCTGTCGCCCAATGCGGACCCGAGCACCGTGGCCCTATTTGTATTGATCAACCAGACCAATCAGCTGATCACACAGCAGAACACCAGAATTGAAGCCTTGGAGCAAGGACGGGCACAACGATCTTCCCCACGAAGACATCGTCGTCCCCCGTCACCTCGCCGTTCTCCTTCCCCGCGAAGGACCCCTTTCGAAGATTCTAGGACCCCGTCGCCAGTACGCCAGGGTCGCCGACCGCGTCTTGAGTGCCCCCAGTCGACGATCTCCCAGAAACGCCCTCGTTCCCCGCCTCGGAAGGAACCCAGGGCCTCCACCACCTCCAAGAAGTCCAAGCAGACCAAAGAAAGACCAAAGAACCGTTCGAGGAACTCCCCTCCACGGCACCATTGATCACCTTCGAGATCCCCCGCTGGTAGCAACGACGAGGACCAGAGGACCTCTTTGTCATGGGAAATCATGAATGCCCCGATCCCTGCGAGCATGGAGAAACCTCCACCATTGGGGACCTATGACGGGCTGACCGACCTTGACGATCACGTGGAGAGTTTCGAAGCAATGCTCGACTTCCAAAATGTCAGGGGAGCCATCAGGTGCAGGTTGTTCCCCACCACCTTGCGGAAGGGAGCCATGACTTGGTATAAAGGTCTGGAACATGGGTACATCACGTCATGGAAGCAACTGAAGCAACGCTTCACTAAATACTTCACCGCGTCTCGTCGACACCCGAAGACGGAGGCTGCCCTAGAAAGCATCTTCCAAGGGAGGAACGAATCTCTCCGAAACTACATCGAGAGGTTCAACAAAGAGGCCGTCGAGGTCCATTCGACCGAAGACATGAAGAAATACTTAATTATCCATGGACTGCGTGCCGGGTCTGACTTTGCCAAATCTATAGGCCTCCGAAGACCCAGGCGCCTCGAGGACCTTCTCGCTCGAGCCCAGAAGTACATCGAACTCGAGGAGACTGAAGCAACTCAGATCGCTCTTGAGACGAGACGTAGAGAAGGCCCCCGCGGCCACAAAGATGAAGACTCTTCTCCCTGACGAGGAGGAGAAAAGAAGAAAGAGAACTGCAACCGTGATCCTCGGGAACCGCGCGGACCAGCTGGCAGATTGACAGAGTACACCCCGCTTAACACTCCCCGATCTCGAATCCTCTTCGAATGCCAGAATTCTGAGTTTGTAAAAGGAGGAGTTCGCTTCCCGAAGCCCACTGCTCCCAAATCAAACGTTGACAAATCAAAGTAATGCAGGTTTCACCGGAGCCACGGGCATGTGACCGAAGACTGCATCCATCTCAAGGATGTAATTGAGATTCTCATCAAAGAGGGGCACTTGAAGAAATATGCCCAAAAGAACGACCCTCCTCGTCCGAGTTCACGGAAAGCGCAGAACGTCGAGGAGACGACACCTCCTCCTGCCGACAACCAGCTTCAGGTCGCCCTCAGCGTCACTCGGCCCGAGGACTTCTTCGTTCCCCTGATCATTGAGGGCGAATAAGCAATCCGCAACATGTGGGCGACCTTCCCTGACGAGGACCCCGTCACGGCCCGTAGTACCTAGGAAGGCTTCCCCAAAGCAATGGTCATCTCCGGAGGCGGTCCCGAGAAATTGTCGGTCGGATCGATCAAGCGAAAGTTTGATGAACTACAATCCGCGACATATGCGAAGGCGACCACCCTTGAGAAAGTGCGGGGAAACTCCAATCCCATCACCTTCTACCTCGAGGAACTCCTCGGGGGAGCACCAAACGCCACTATTCCCCTCCTGATCAGGGCGCAGATGGCGAACTTTGACGTCCGAAGGATCCTAGTCGACCAGGGGAGCTCGGTCGACATCATGTATTCTCATTTGTTCGGGACCCTTCAGCTTGACGAGAGGCATCTGACCCCGTACGTCGGTTCAGATCTACAGGGGTTCAATGGGACCACCATTAGACCATGGGGTTACGTGGAGCTGATGGTTACGTTCGGTGCCGATGACACGGCCCGACAGGTGAAGATCCGTTTCCTGGTGGTCGAATGCCCATCACTTTACAACTACATCCTCGGAAGGACCACCCTGGCTGAACTTACGGCGGTGCCATCGACGGTCCACCTCAAAATGAAGTACTACACGACCAGGGGACGAGTGGTGACGATGCATGGAGACATCGACGCAGCCAGAAGATGCTTCGACACCGCTATCAAAGGCCTAAGTTCCATCGGCCCCAAACCCAAGACCGTGGCCAAGCCACCCCAGGATGCCGAACAGGTACCTCTCCCGCGCGTCAACGCGGTCGACCTCGACAGCAGGTTCTCCGGCGAGCCCAACGAAGACAGGGTCGAAGATCTCAACCACTAGGCGGAGAACAACGGGCAGCCTCTCCACCCAGCGCGCCCCATCCTAGATGGAGATTTCGAGCTCGTGGCCCTCGGGGACGATCCGGACCGCAACGTGAAGATTGGCGCCGGGATCCCCGACCTGGCAAAGGAGCAGCTGAAAGCATGTCTGAGAGAGAATGCTGACCTCTTCGCGTGGAGCGCATCCGAGATGCCTGGCCTCGACCCCGAGGTGGCTTGCCATCAGCTCGCAGTAGATCCGGCCACTAGGGCCATAGCACAACGTAGGCGTAAGCAGTCTCCCGAGAAAGCAGAGGCTGTTGAAAAAGCTGTAAAAGACCTCCTAGAGGCAAATTTTATTTCGGAAGCCAAATACACGACATGGCTGTCCAACGTTGTACTTGTTAAAAAGAATAATGGAAAATGGAGGATGTGCGTTGATTACACTGATCTTAACCGGGCTTGCCCGAAAGACTGTTACCCCTTGCCTAACATCGACCAACTGGTCGACAACTCTGCAGGTTACAAACTACTATCTTTCATGGACGCTTACTCGGGATACAACCAAATTCCCATGGACAAGGTTGACAAACAACACACGGCCTTCATGACCGCGTCGGGCAACTACTATTACAACGTAATGCCCTTCGGTCTGAAGAATACCGGTGCGACCTACCAACGGATGATGAATAAGGTTTTCCGGGCTGAAATCGGCGACATGCTCGAAGTCTACATGGATAACATGATCGTCAAGTCTGCAGAAGAAGTCGACCACGCCGCGCATCTCAAGAAGGTGTTCTACACGGCGAGGATGTGCCGCATGAGGTTCAACCCCGACAAGTGCACCTTCGGCATCCGGGCAGGAAAGTTCCTCGGATTCTACCTCACGCAACGAGGAATCGAGGCAAACCCCGACAAGTGTAGGGCTTTCTCCGAGCTTCCAACCCCGGACTCAAAGAAGTCGATTCAATCATTGAACGGGATGCTCACCGCCCTTTCCCGTTTCGTCGCCAAATCCGTGCAGTACGCACTCCCATTTTTTAAACTTCTTCGACAAATGAGGAGTTTGATTGGAGCGAGGAATGCGAGCAAGCACTCGCGCACTTGAAACAAGTCCTGTCGTAACCCCCGGTCCTCTCACGACCTGAGAACGGGGAAACACTCTTCTTGTATCTTGCGATCACGAGTGAAGCAGTCAGCGCCGTCCTCATTCGGGAAACCTCGGACGCGCAGAAGCCAGTCTACTTCACGAGCAAAGCCCTCCAAGGCCCCGAGCTCAGATATCAGCAGATCGAGAAAGTCGCACTAGGCCTCGTCACCGCGGCCAGGAGGCTACGCCACTACTTCCTCGCCCACACCATTGTCGTAAGGACCGAACAGCCTATTAGGCAGCTCCTCGGACGACCGGACATGGCGGGGAGGATGCTCAGGTGGTCGCTCGTGCTCGCCGAGTATGACATCCGATATGAAGGGAGGAAAGCCCTGAAGGCACAGGTACTGGCCGACTTTGTAGCAGAGATGACCGTCCCGAAACCCTCGACCGACTGGTCACGGAAATGGACAATCTATGTCGACGGAGCGTCCAGCCTGAAGGGAAGCGGGGCGGGCATCATTCTCGAAAATGAGGAAGGCATCCTGATCGAGGTATCCCTCGAACTATCCTTCCCGACATCGAAAAACCAAGTCGAATACGAGGCCTTCCTCGCAGGACTCCGGCTGGCCGAGGACCTCGGCGCCAAGGAGGTCAAACTTTTCACCGATTCTCAGCTCGTAGCCTCGCAAGTCCGAGGAGAGTACCAAGCCAAGAACGACAACCTCATAGAATACTTGGCCTTAGTAAAAGAAAAAATGAAAAAGTTCACCTCCGCGGAAGTAACTCACATCCCCCGCGAGCACAATGCCCGAGCAGATGTCCAGTCGAAATTGGCGAGCACAAAGAAGAAAGGCGGGAACAAGTCCGTCATATAAGAAGTGCTCTCCCGCCCAAGCATCGACAAACCGGCCATGGTTTCGGACATCAACGCCATAGGGGATAGCAACTGCTGGATGACCCCGGTATACGAATACCTTACGACAGGCAAACTGCCCGAAGATCCCAAAGAAGCAGGAACAGTCAAAAGGCGGGCGTGCTCCTACACGATAGTAGAGGATAAGCTATACCGGCGAGGGTTCTCTATCCCCCTCCTCAGGTGTGTCTAGGAGACCAAGGTCCCCGACATACTCTAGGAAATACACGAAGGAATCAACGCCCAGCACCTCGACGGACGATCGTTAGCCCGTAAGGCGCCTCGCGCAGGGTACTACTGGCCCACCATGCAACAAGACGCCAAGGAACACATCAAGAAGTGCAAGAGGTGCCAACGTCACGGGGACATGCACCTCGCTCCTCCCAGCGAGGTCAAAATGTTATTATCCCCGTGGCCGTTCGCTTGGTGGGGAATGGACATCCTTGGTCCCTTCGTCGTAGGATCATATCAAAACAAATACCTCATCGTCGGGGTGGATTACTTCACGAAGTGGATCGAGGCGGAAGCATTGGCCAAAATCACGGCCTTTAACATACTGCGTTTTTACAAAAGAAACATCCTCGCCCGATTCGGCGTACCTCAAGCCATTGTCACTGACAACGGGACACAGTTCACCGACAAGAACTTCCAAGACTTCGTCACCAAACTGGGCACGAAGCAGCACTTCACGTCCGTCGAGCACCCCCAAACAAACGGGCAGGCTGAGGTGGCAAACAGGGTAATTCTCCGAGGATTGAGACGCCGATTAGGCGACGCTAAACAAAGGTGGGTCGAGGAGCTACACAGCGTCCTATGGGCCTACCGAACGACCCCACACTCCACGACCGGGGAGACCCCTTTCCGTTTGACCTATGGAACGGAAGCAGTGATCCCCGTGGAGATCAGGGAACCCTCGAGGAGGAGAGAGGCCCCCCTCGACGGGGACGCGAACGATGAAGCCTTGAGGGAAGAACTCGACTTCGTCGAGGAAACACGCTCGGGCGCTTCTCTCCGAGAAGCGTCACTTAAACAAAAAATAACACTACGTTATAACGACAAAGTTATCAAACGGGATTTTCAGGTAGGCACCCTCGTCCTACGCAGGAACCAGAAGGACTCGCGAGAAGGCAAACTCGCCACGAACTGGGAGGGCCCGTACCGCGTCCGCGGGAAAACGGGGACGGGAGCCTACTTCCTCGAAAACCTGCATGGGGAAGAACTTGCTCGACCATGGAATGCTGAGAAGCTCAAGCAGTACTACAGTTAAGCACTGCCCGCGGCTCACTAGCACCGCGATTACGGGGCCGCACTAGGGTATAAGCGCGACACCCCTATACAGAACACGACGATCAGAGACCGCGTTGTGTGTGCGCGAGGACCTTTGATCCGGCGGGGATACCTCGATCGAGGCCCACCGTCGTCGTACCAACCAGGCATAACACCCAGCTCGCGATGGGAAGTTCATGCCACGAAGCTAAGACCTCGATCGAACTCTTAGCCTCGTTGAAGGTTGGAATACACCTCCGGCCGCCCGACCAGCTCTCCACGCGGTCAGGGACCATCAAGGTCGAGCAAATCCCAAAGCCTTATTACTTAGGCAAAAATAAAGTATAACAAATAACACATCACACACAAATCAAAACATGCAAACAATACTGGCAAGTAAACAAGAGTACATTAAAACGGGCAGAAGCCCAGTGTACAAATATTACAAAAACGTCAAAAAGCCCCTGGCACATAGGCCGGGCACAAATCATTACAAAGAAAACGGTGCGCAGGCCAAATAACCGAAAGAACTACACAGCTATATTATCTTCGACCCGCCGTCCATCTTCCTCCTGCCCCTCCTCCGGAAGATTGAGCTTTTCGTCGACCACACGAAGGAACGGGTCGATTCTGTTGAGCACCAGCGGAACCCATGGATTCTCAGCGGCGATCTGTTCCACGGCATTCTTGAAACCTATCTCCAGAGTTTCCAGGCTATCCGTCTGAAGCTCCCGGATCTTGCCAATCAGAGCGGCGCAGTCAACAAGGTTTTTCTCCACGGGGGACTCATTTTCCGCAGGACGGACAGCAGCCTCCAACTCCTCGACCTTTTCCCGAGAGCGATCAAGCTCGTCTTGGGTCGCCTTCAGGGCAGATTTGACCTCGTTCAGCTCGCGGAGGACATTGGCGAGACCCTCGCACTCAACCTGGGCCTTCAGTAGATCAGCCGCGACCTTATTCTTCTCCTTCTCGAGGGCTGTATAGTCGTCTTTCAGCTTCTGCAGCTCAGATGAAGTGGGGGCCCCGTCATTCAATATCAAGGCAGTTTCAAAGACCCGCATCATGGCCGTAAGGTCCTCGACAAACGCCTCTCTCCTGGCCGTCCCGTCCATGCCCAGAATCGCCTTCGCCTCGGCATCGGCAATGACAGGGGGGCTTCCCCCGAAGAAATTCCGCTGGAGATGGCAAGTGGGCATCTGAAACTTCTCCGGCGAGACAGGGTCCACGAGATCCACGAGGGGAGGAGACTGGCTGCATTGTGGCGAGGAGGAGCCACTCGTTGTTCCGACCGGCGCTGCAGTCTCGATAATGTCTCGAACACGGCTCTTGGGGCGCTTGGGTGCCCGCTCGGCGGCCAACTTCATGATACGCTCGGTGGCATTAGACATTTGAGCTGCAAGAGAAAACAGAAAAAGTTAGCACATAGACAAAGCAAAATAAAGGCCCGAACATGGCGAGGAAATCCCACCTAAGAACCTCTTGGCCTCGTCGGGAGACTTGCATTCGAGGAGCCCCCGGGTATTTATATAGCGAGCCTCTCGCAAAACCCCCCCTTGGGAGTCGCAGAGGAGGTTTCCATCCCTCCCGACACATTCTGCCCGGTTGAAACCATTGACAAAGGCGACCAACGTGGCATACGCCCCCTGTCATCCTCCGACAGCGCGCTATGATTCAAGACATAATCCTCGGTGCCAAGCGCGAAGTGGGCGTCCTCCCACTCCATGGGACACTTGGACACGAACCTCTCTCCGCCGGATCCGTCGGGCACTATGTCATAAAGTGTACCCACGGCCGAGTGCGTCGCGGGCATGACATAGTAGAACCTTTTCTTGAAACCCCTTATGGAATCCGTTATGCCTTGAACAACTTCTTGGGTTGTTTGAGAGAAACCTAACTATGTCGCCCATTGTCCATCAAGCGTTGCAAAAGAAAGACGCGGAAGAAGAGCTCGAGGGTGATCCCAATCTAAAGATAGTCACAGACGATTTCAAATGCCCGCATAAAAGCAAGCGCGTTGGGGTGGAGCTACGACGGCGCCAAGTGCAGACGGTTGAAAACCCCTAGTTGAAAGTTATTGAAGGGGAGGCGGATACCGGCCTCTTTAAAGGCGAACTCGTACATGGGAAACCGCAGCCCACGATAGTTCGAGCAGATGCGATGGTGCACCCGGGGATGGTAAACTGTCCATGTGGCCTCCTCTCTGTCAGGGACGTTCTCGACAAACGCGAACGCATCTGTGTCGTCGACCGAGAAACATGACCCGAGACGCAGAGGTTCTTCCCCGACCCATTCGGCTGCCACACGCACGGGCGCCTCCCCGGGGATCTGAGCGGGTCCATCCACGTCGGGCTCAGTGTCTACGTAGAGAATCCCCGGAATCCTCGCAGCCATTTTTACCTGAAAAGTAGAGAAGTAAAAGGGCAGCGAGCAAGAAACATTCAGGGATACGGCGAACTGCCCGAGGCCGTCACACCGTCTTTTCTCTCTTCGCTCCCCGATCTCCCCGTCTCATTTCCCCGTGATATTCATCCCGCGTCCTCGGCGCATTCATAAGAGTCCCCGGGACTTTTATTTTGCACTCGGTATATTCATCCCAAACCACCGTCAAAACCTACCGGAACCCTAGGAATTTCCCGCCGTTCCCGGCGGAACCCTAACGGAGTGCCGGGAATACCCTCTACTCTCCGGAAAACTACTAAAATATGAACCCTACATCTACTCGCCGAAAAACTACTAAAAGATAAAACAAAATAAACCACAAAGGACGAAGAACTTACTTGAGCAGTGGAGAGCGGAGCAGAACAGCAGAAACGGCAGTAGACGGCGGCGTACGGCGGCGGAGCAGTAACGGCGACTAGGTGAGATGCAGAGCGAAAAAGGTGGGACCATGCAAATGGCACGAACTCTCCCCTTTTATAAGCCCCTCACAAGCTTCGAGGAGTCCCTAGGCAATCGAGTACGCTACCCTAGGGTAGCCGCCCTATGCAATAATGAGGTGTGACACGTGGCGCACGCTTCCCCAGGCACGTCTGTTCATTCCCTCACACGCATCTCTTCATTCACCTCGGCCGTAACCCCTCGTATCCCTGCGACTTTTCCCCTCTACGGCCAGTCTCGCTCGAGCATGCCTGTTTACTTCTGCCCGGTTCACCAACTGCTCCCCTCTCGAAGCCTTTTCCCGAACAGGCACGCCCTCGACATAACCTGGGCCCTTAAGTCATCACTCCGACGTCTCAGAGCAACAACTTGGGGGGCTCCTGTTCTGGACTGGGCCGAGGACCTGCTCCACATCCGAACAGGCCCAGCCCACACGCTCTGGGGCGGCCCATACGAAGGACTTAGTCAAGCCAATGTCGGGCAAGCGCCGCGTCACAGTGTCGGGCACGAGTGGTGTAGAACTTCGGGCAGAAGCATTGAGCCTTCCCCTGAGGTTCTCCCCTCCTCGACACGAGGACGTTGCTCCCCGCGAGGAGTCATCTCCGTCCCCGCAGCAAGTCCTCCCCGCAAGGATGCGTCTCTCCCCGACATGCAAGAGTCCTCCCCGCGAGGACACGTTCTCACGTAACCGCTCCACTCCCGATGGAATCGGTCTGCCCTAATTCTGGAGATCTAGGAACGGTTACCCCAGGGCGAAGACCACGTGCTGGTCTTCACTACACCACATAAGCCCTGGCAGTTACTTGGATTGGGCCTGGCAATCCAGCCCAATGCAAGTAACCGTTGGCCCCGCGCTGGGGGCTCTATAAATACCCTCTCACTTGAGAGGGTCAGGTTACACACACTTTCTTACTCTCACTTCTGTACTTGCCTTTTCTCTGACAACCACCTTACTTGAGCGTCAGAGTGCCTTGCAGGTACACCCCCCCGCCGTCTTTCAACCTCACCGGAGCCAAAGTTTAACAGACGTCGTTGGCCACCAGAAACTGTCTGATCCAGGTACGATCACATTTCTAACTTTAATAATTATAAACTTAATTGGACAAAGAGAATACCATATGCTAAATTTTTGACAAAATCACATAATTGACGAAACTATAGTTCTTTAGCAAGATCAAATAATTTCATAATGTACTTCAAATATTTTCTTTGCTTAATAATCTTAATGACAAGTGATCACTCCAATGAGAGTTTGACTTTCGCTTTATTGCTTTAGAAGCACTAGAATTTAAGCAAAGATAATATGGAAAAATTTATGTCATCTTAAGCAACACCTCTAATGTCTCTGGATTGCAATGCTTTAAGATCATAGACCTGTGTAATTTGGAGTGTACTCACTTTTTAAACTTAAGCCTCACTTTAAATATATTAAGTTGTGAGAGAATTTAAGTTTCTCCATCCTTATGTAAGGTCTAGATCCAAGAACATAATATTCATATTTTATTCCTAAAAGTTAAAACTTTTGAGAATCAAAATCTAACTTATTTTGCAGATAAATAAACTATATTACTTTATAGATAACAAAAAAAAAGTACTCACCAAAATATCAAGTGCATCATTCATGTCAAGTCTTTAGACAACAACATCAATTGCTAGTGGTATTTTGTTACAATGATCAAACATTGACAATTAATATTGACAAATAATAAATCTTTATAATCGTCACATGTTTACCATCATAGGTGTGAATGTATGTAATCCACTGAATACTTTCATGAGTTTACGTTCACACGACTTTATTAGGCACATCAATAAATTATTATAGAGACATGCATATATTTAATTATAAATTATAAGACAAGAACAAGATATTAAACACACCATTAATCCACAATCTTTGATTGCCAAGAATTAACTGCAAGCGGTGCCCTCAACGTAATGATCAAACATTGGTAATAAGTCCTGTCAGATAATGTGCGTCTTTGACACCAACCATTACCCACATGGAAAAAACTTAATAATTACGACATATTCACCATCATAGGTATGTAATTATCCGGCCAAACTGTGTCTTCCTTTTGGCCGACTATAACAGCTCGCATGAATAATTTCATACTAAATTTTTTGTAATTTCAAATGAATCAAATATACGCAATAGAGGTTACTTTTGCAACTTGTTTCAACCAACTCAATCAAAATTACTATACAATTTAATAAATCAAATGGAAAAAGATCTTAAATTTACAAGGCACTACCCATAAAATGTAGGCTGGATCCGTAAGCTTTGTCACATTTCTCACAATCATAATATTACTTAGCGACCCTTAATGTGAGAACACTCTCACAAGAAAACAAGAAATGTCATGAAATAAAAAAAAAATATTGTTGAAACTTAATAACTATAAAATTCAAACATCATAATCATGCTATAAACCAAATATTCAATTTCAATTCAAATAAAAATTCAATCTTTATATATAGAAAACAAATTATTTCATACTAAAATTGATTCACAGACATATTTAATGACTCTTTAAATAATGAACAATTATTCTAGAATCAAAGTTTCCAATAAAAAATAATAAATAATAAATGAAACGAATCTTCACATGCTTATAAATAAACCATAAATCTAGAATTCAAATTTCCTAAAATTTAAAGAGTGAAAACCTTAATTTAGTACTTACCAAAATTGGATCACAATTAGAGTTGTCAAGTGGGGTGGCCCGGCCCGACCCGCATTGGCCCGGTGGGCTAACACTTATAAATGGGCTGGAGTGGGCCGACCCAATTACTTGATGGGCTATCAAAATTGAGCCCGACCCAATTCCTTATGGGCCATGCAGCCCGATGGGGCAGGTCCGCCTATATATTCTGGGTAAGATGATCCAAAAATTAAGTTAGTAATATTATAAAATAGAGCCAAGGAATTACAAATGTTCTCTGCTCTATCCCACTCTTCAATGCTTGGACAAATATTGTACTTTTTATTATTATAACTCAAGGTAATGAATGCACGTCAATACCTAATAGCACTTTCAAGCATCATATATGTGACATTCCATCTAGTACACACGTCCAACCCTAAAATTAACAAAACCATATTTTAGCCCAATTTCCCCTCAAAATTAACAAAAACACTTTTCTAATTTTATTATCAAAACAAAATATTATTTTTTTAATATTGTTAACGGGTCAGCCCGAAGCCCGCTTGACCGGCTCGACCCGACCCATAAAAAACATCGGTCCAATGGGCTGGCCCAAAAAGATAGGATTGTATTTTTTTAATACTTTTTTATGGTCTGGCCCGTGCTAAAATTTAGGGCTTATGGGCTGGCCCAATGGGCCTGACCCATTTTGACAGCTCTAATAACAATATTTTGAGATTCACTTAAGTGTTATATAAAGGTAATTGATCTTCCAATAAATTATATAATAATCAAATTAAATATATATAACAAATTTTCATATCCACCAATAATTCTTTAAATAAATTATTTTTTAATCAATAAAATAAATTCTAAAATCCAAAGTATCTAGAATTTAAAGAATCGAATCTTTAGATTTACCTTATAATTTTGAGAGACATTCAAAACATTCAAAAAATTTCCACAAACAATATATACAAAATTTCCTGAAAGGTAAAAGACGAACAACGAA
Organism: Lathyrus tuberosus; assembly: GCA_022829125.1. Classification (NCBI taxonomy): domain Eukaryota; kingdom Viridiplantae; phylum Streptophyta; class Magnoliopsida; order Fabales; family Fabaceae; genus Lathyrus; species Lathyrus tuberosus. The sequence goes on from JALAZF010000093.1 coordinate 12,042,618, forward strand.
CACCTAGTGGCTTGTATGGTTCTTCCTCAACCGGTACTCCTAATGCCTTGAATATTCTCCAGATGGAGAGAAGAGATAGATTGCTTGTGTACAGTATATTGGGGACCATAGCCTATATATAGTGTGATGGCTAATTCGGGTTCTCATAATTCGCAAATGGGCTATCCTGACATCCACTCATATTTGAGCCGATATCTAATTAATTAATTAATTAATTACTAAATAGAAATCTAATTAGCCTTTAAACTTTATTTGACCACTTAATCAATTAAGGCTCTTAATTTTAATAAATAGCTAGTATAATCAAAATATATATGCCCATGTAATAATTATTGGAACATAATAATTAGATAATATTAATATTATAAAATATTCCAACAAAGTGATGATCGGAAGCGATGGTGGATCTGAGCTTCCGATGCAGTGGAGAGGGGAAACCTGCATCGTTGAATGTGCATATTTTATGTGAATCAAATTGAAAGATAAAACAATAATTAAAAAATCAAATAAAAAGATTTGATGATAACAGTTTTTTTTAATTCAAAACCAAGAATCAAATCACCAAAATAAGATTTAAATTTATATTTATCTTTCCTAAATAATTCACATGAATATATAGATTTCTAAATATATTATCTATAGCCTTAAATAAACTATTGAGAATCAATTTTTTATTTATAAAGAAAATAGATTTTAGGATTCTCAATCATCAATCATAATCATACATGTGATTTCAAATATATTTAGCATAATATATATTAAATAACATATCTCTCAAAGAAAACCAAAATTTTCACAATAATTTTTCTTCCAAAAAATATTCAAATTTTAATTTTCAAACAAATCTTTATCATATAGTTTCTATGTCAAATTCAAAACTTTCCATTAATTTCAAGTAAATGTAACAAAAAAAATACTAAAAAATTATCATTAAAACTTCATGTCCCTTAAAACATATATATCGATATTGAAAAAAACCATGAATTTCAAATATATGTTTCATGATCCAAAATAAAAAAAATTGATGTTTAGAGGACAAATCTCAATAAACTAAACATGAAGACCTGCTCTGATACCACTTGTTGGAATTAAATAAATAATAATTAACCACATATACATGTTGTACCTATCATGTCATATACTTTAGTGCAGAATAGAATAGATAATACGAACATGTATATAATTACAGGATCTATGACATGTTAGTATATGAGAGAAGAGATTGCAGGAATACCTAGATCTAATGAGAAAGTTTTGTTGGCGGTAATCCTGAAAGATAAAAGACGAATAACGAACACCTAGTGGCTTGTATGGTTCTTTCTCAACCGGTACTCCTAATGCCTTGAATACTCTCCAGATGAAGAGAAGAGATAGATTGCTTGTGTACGGTATATTGGGGACCATAGCCTATATATAGTGTGATGGCTAATTCGGGTTCTCATTATTCGCAAATGGGCTATCCTGACATCCACTCATATTTGAGCCGATATCTAATTAATTAATTAATTACTAAATAGAAATCTAATTAGCCTTTAAACTTTATTTGACCACTTAATCAATTAAGGCTCTTAATTTTAATAAATAGCTAATATAATTAAAATATATATGCCCATGTAATAATTATTGGAACATAATAATTAGATAATATTAATATTATAAAATATTCCAACAAAGTGATGATCGGAAGCGATGGTGGATCTGAGCTTCCGATGCAGTGGAGAGGGGAAACCTGTAAGGTTAACACTTCAACGCTCAAGTCAGTATGTTAGGAAGAATAATGAATTGTATATGAAACTTGTTACCTAAATTTGGTGCATTCTCTCTCTCTCTCTCTCTCTCTCTATATATATATATATATATATATATCCCTGTGTGTGTGTGTTTGTGTTTATGTGTGTGTGACCGTATGCGCGCGTGTCTATATATATTGATGAGTCCAAGCCCTTGAGGTTGCCATCAATTTTGGTAAAACTAACTTAGCAGAAAGATGTTGGACAAGATGTCCTGACATGGTGAACTAACTGTAGGTTAAGATGTTAGACAAGATGTCCTATCAGGTGGATTCGACATCTTTGTCTGTTACAATTTTGGAATAATTGTATTTATGTTCCAGGTGTGATTGAAATATGATTTGATCCTAGGTGGCATCTGAAATTGAGGAATCATAGATTCTGATTCTAAAAGGAATATGCGGTTTCCAGGTAAGGAGACATTTTTGGAAACTTGGGATTGAAGAAAAGAATAGGTAACATATTCTGTGGAGCAGAATTGCTGCGTTTTTGAAGCCCAAATTAAGTTCTGTTATGCTATATAAATAGGATGGATTTGACCTAGAATGTGTGGAATTTTTACAGCTGTTATTGAGTACTAGGGTTTGTACTTTTGTGAGCCTCTCTTGTATTATGTGAATACTTGAGTAGGACAGTTAATTGAGTTGTAATTTTCATTCACTGCTGTGATTGAAAGGGAATTGAGAAGGGTCTCATACCTAGGAGTGTCTTAGGTAGAAATCTAGGAAGGGTAGTTTCTAGGTGTTAAGTTGTAAACGTTGGAGTTTAGCTTAGAACCAATTCTACTTAGTTGATTTCATTCCTGGCTTGGTAGCCCCCAGACGTAGGTGTTGTTGATCACCGAACTGGGTTAACAATTTTTGTGTGTTATTTTCTTTCTGTTGTTTATTTCTATTCTTCCTTAATCCTAGTGAGAAGCAGAGATCAAGTGTCACGACATTCTGTCCGACATCATAGTGATTTGCTTAACCAGAATTTCAATTGGTATCAGAGCAGGCATCCTGCTCTGTATCTGGGTGAGATTCAGGGACGATACTTTCTGGTTTGATGGATAAAGAAGGAGGAGTTCTAAATAGACCACCCATACTTGATGGTTCCAATTATAAATATTGGAAAGTGCGCATGGTGGCGTTTATCAATTCCATGGATGGTAAAGCTTAGAAGCCTGTGGTTAAAGGATGGGATCCACCAAAGATCAAAGACAAAGATGGGAAGCTCACTGATGAGCTGAAACCTGAGGAAGACTGGGATGATGAAGATGATAAGCTTGCTCAAGGAAATTCCAAAGCCTTGAATGCCTTGTTCAATGGTGTGGACAAGAACATCTTCAGACTCATCAAGAACTGCACTGTTGCAAAAGATGCTTGGGAAATCCTGAATACTGCTCATGGAGGTACCTCTCGAGTTAAATCTTCAAGACTTCAGCTTCTCACCACTAAGTTTGAGAATTTGAGGATGAGAGAAGATGAAAGTATACATGACTTTCACATGAACATCGTTGATATTGCCAACACATCTAGTGACCTTGGGGAGAAAATTCCTGAAGCCATGTTGGTTCAGAAGATTCTGAGGTCTCTTCCCAAGAGGTTTGATATGAAAGTGACAGCTATTAAAGAAGCTCAGGACATAAATTTTCAAATTCTGGCCTATGCAGACAGCAGATGTCCTAACACATGTCAAGACATTATGCTACATAATTATTTAAACTTGGAGGCGCAACAGCAGACTGATACCTTGAATATCAGACCTGCATCCTCACAGATGTCACGACATCTGATCCAACATGTTCATCATGAACCCTAACAGAAACGTAAATCTGTAGAATGATAAAGAACACAGTAATTATTAACCCAGTTCGGTGCAACTCACCTACATCTGGGGGATACTAATCTAGGAAGAAGACTTCACTATTGTGTAGACTGTTATAAAGTTAAACTCCCACGTTTACAACTTTATTCCAACATCTACCCCATGAACATCTTTACCAAGGTTAAACTCAAACGTTTAGAACCCTGATACGAGATACCCCCACTCACTTCCCTTACTCACCAACTGTGATTTCTACATCATCCCTATCAATACAGAAATCTGTCAAGCATACTTGACAAACAAGCTAACTCGGATTTCCTTAAAATCTTCATCCAAGAACAATACACAATCCAATACCTCAAGGCTTATAGATCTGTGTGACACCTATATCTACCACAATGTATCAACTGATACAAAGGGAGACTTCCAACCTAGAAAGCCAACGACTCTCAAAACCCTAGACCCTTGTTTCTTACGCAAGAAAACAAGGTTACAATAGGCGTACTACGGCATACAGAACCCTAGGTCTAAGTCTTCTATTTATAGTGTATTCTGCTTCCTTGGGCTTCGATCTTCAGTCCTTGATCTATGCGCTGATTGTTTCCGTAAATCTTGCCACTGGTTTAGAAACATCCTGTCATATCAGATACAGGTGTCGAGACATCTGTTAAGACATCTTTTCTGGCCAGTCTTCTTTCATCAAACTTCTTCATGTTCAAACATCTCTTTTGACATTCTGTTTTCCCAAAAATTTGCTCAAATAAGTAGAGCTTTCAATCTCCCCCTTTTGACAAATTTTTGGTTAAAACTTCTTAGAGCTGGCGAAGATCTTAAGACATTCCTTCAAACATTTCCCAATTAGCATCCGAAGATTTCTGTATTGATCAAAATCTTCACAGTTTTTTGTGACTACAATCTACAGAGAAAAATAAATTCTCCCAGAATCATCAATGATTCTTAAGCATCCAATAAGAACCATTCAAGTATGCATTGCCAAGTTTCCCACAACTTGTAACAATACTCTAATGTCAAGACATCCTCCTTGACATCTCAGTTTTCTTGACGCACAAATGCAAACTGGAATTTTCAACAATAATGCCAAGCCATCCTCCTTGACATCTCAGTTTGCTTGACGCACAAATGCAAACTGGAACTTCAACAATAATGTCAAGCCATCCTCTTTGACATCTCAGTTTGCTTGATGCACAAATACAAACTGGAACTTCATCAATAATGTCAAGCCATCTTGACATCTCAGTTTGCTTGATGCACAAATGCAAACTGGAACTTCATCTCAGATCAAGAGGCCTCTCCCCCTGACTAAGGTAACTGGTGCTCCTCCACTGAACACCCAAGCTAATAACTAGAAAACATAAGGCGCATCTTCATGTCTTCAAGAGCGCACCCTCTATTCAACACACCTGTTGAACGCAACCATTAACTCTCTTATTGTTCCCTCTGACAAGAAACAATAATCACTCACACATGATCACCATCATGCTACCCGTGAGGACGTGTATACCAACCATAACAAACTCTTGGCTTAAGATCAAAGTCCCATTGATCCCCCTCATCCTGCAACCATCTACACACCACACGAACTCCTTTTGAATTCTCATGTATAGACCTCCAGCTGCTTGAGGCACAAACTAATTGAATCAGAATGCTTCACATTCCTCAAAGAGATGCACAAGGCCCTTTAGTTTGTTATAACGATGTCAGCTATCGTATGCATGCTCCAGAACTTCACAGCTGCTAAACTGATCCACTACTAGCATAACTTGCTCCAAGGGCTCCAATGTCGTATGCAAGATTTTCCACTGACCTCACCCAGCCATCATTAGAGACAAACACCCTACAATCCAAGACAGTCATTCCTATCATTCTCCCGTATGATAACCTGGAATACTTCTGATTTATGGTGAATCTCTACTTCTGAACGCATTCAGGAAACAGACTTCCAAGCAATCAACACATGATCTACTTCAGTCTTCACAAACACTTAAATCCTCCTTCCAAGGAACCATTCTACTCCATCATTCTCCCGGATGATCATGTAGATACTTCTTGGACACGATACAAGTAACCAGTTCATCACAGAACCTGAAATCCTTCACCAAGGATAACTAACCCAAGGATGTTCTAACATCTGTTAGGACATCTTCAGCACATCACAGACACCACACACCATGGTTCTTGATATGCTCCACCACTGGACTTACTATCAGCATAGTAATCCACACTGAAGATCTTCAAACAACACTGCGCCACCAGCTTGAACAAAGAAAACTTCAGAAACCCAGAGAGAAATAAACTCTCAACTACCAAAGAAGGTATAATTTCATTCTCAACCCCAAACTTCTGCCACAAGCTCCCAGAGAATCAGAACCTTCAAACAAATTCAACTAACTACTCTTCTACAAAAGAGCAATCAGTTTCAAGCATTCTGCTTGAACGCACATTGTGAAACCAATCAAATGCCACCTTTTGATTGACCTCACTCATCTTCAGAATTCCCACAAGATACCTTGATCTACTAATGAAATCAGATCTTTAAGTCACATGAACTACTTGCCCTATAGCAAGAAATCTTAGATCCACCAAGCCTCTTAGTCATGTAACATCTTCTCATCCACAGCTCCCGCAAACTGCATGAGATAGGCCTTTTTGAAGAATCTATCACTCCCATTCTCCTGTAGATCACCTTATCTTAAGCTGATGTGCCACATCACCAGCTGAGACTTCTGATGTTAAGCTAGATGTCAAAACATTATGACATCCAACTGTTGAATTCAGCTCTTCCTTCTGCCACTTAGAAGAACCTCCTCCCTTTGCAGAAACAAATTTCCATGCTCTCACTGACTTGATTCAACAACCAAGTTTTGAGTAGATAACCTCCATTCTGCTTTGAAACTCCAAAGACTTCAAACCTGCCACATCTGAATCTTTAGAAAATAAGTAGTCCAAGACTACCCCATAGCAATACCAAATAATGCCACTTCCCTTAGTAGAGTCGTCAGTAGAAAGTCAGAGATAACTGCCACTTATCCTCGACCTTCATAACCAGAGAAAACACTATGCTCCAAAGCACCTGGATCAGAAATAAACTGACCCAAGCTGTAACCATCAAGATTATGATGTCTTCATAGTCTTCCATATCCATCTTCAACAGCATCACCATCTAGACAAGTCATTCACAATACTTTCCAGGAACAGATACTAAGCCAATAATCCCAGGTCAACACCTAGGAGACTCGTGAGCGAATGTAGAACCCCTCCCATGATTCTCCAAGCCTCTGATGAAAAGATGTCAGAACATCTGACAGAACATCCTCGATCTTGACTTTCAAGGATAATCAATTAAATACTTGTGGATTCCACAAATAGCAATTGATCTTAAATCCTTGTACACTAACCTTTTTCACTGCTGTAGCTGAGCTCCACCAGATCATGTCATGAATACCTATAAAGCATTCAATCCTTTTGCAAGCATCTTCTTCAATGACAATGTTGAGATACCAAGGCTGCCACCCTTGACTCAAGTAACTAAGACTTTCTCTGAACAAGTCTTATTTACCTCAACAGTTCTTCAATCAGATTGGATTCACTCTTAGGGTCAAGAGAGATGAATCCTTCCTTGTTGTTTTTTTGGATGGTGAAAATAAATCACCTCCACTTTCTTCAGACCGTGTTTCAAAGAAACACCTTCTAGTCAGAAGAGTAACTAGAAGACCCCAGATACACGACATAGATGCCTTTATGAGTGGACTTGAGAGAATTCTCAAGTATCTTTGACAACCTAGCCGACCAAACATTTATCAAACTCCTAGAGCAAGAACCTGATAAACTTTAACTCAACTTCTCTCCTCTTCAACTGACTCTAAACTGCACTAAGAAACCAAGCTTCCAAGTACCAAGTCATCATACCAGATATCTGACCACAACTTTGTTCACTCCATCGCTCCTGACTTTGGAATAAAGAATGCATATATCTTCAAATATAGAGGCCGACGATTGAGACCTTCCACCAACTGTCTTCAGTAACAACTCCAGAATCCCATAATTCTAGAGCTCTTCCATCAGAAACTTATGCAGCGGAACCACCAAGGAACAAATCCTTCTTGCCCTAATAAGATGTCACAACATCTTATAAGACACACCAACAAAAGAACTAGCCACTTCTCCTGTAGTTGTTGTAGAATCTCCTCAGCAACATGAACAACCTCCGGGTTGCTCCCTTCGATCTAGAACATCCATCTCATCCATTAATACCCTTGGGTATGTCCGAGTTGATTGATCTGATATTCAAACTCCTCCTTGTTTAAACGTCAGAAAGTATCTCCCAAATATCTCTTCCAGAACTAGACAGGATGCCTGCTCTGATACCAATTGAAATTCTGGCCTATGCAGACAGCAGATGTCCTAACATATGTCAAGACATTGTGCTACATAATCATTTAAACTTGGAGGCGCAACAGCAGACTGATACCTTGAATATCAGACCTGCATCCTCACAGATGTCACGACATCTTATCCAACATGTTCATCATGAACCCTAACAGAAACGTAAATCTGCAGAATGATAAAGAACACTGTAATTATTATCCCAGTTCGGTGCAACTCACCTACATCTGGGGGATACCAATCCAGGAAGAAGACTTCACTATTGTGTGACTGTTACAAAGTTAAACTCCCACGTTTACAACTTTATTCCTAACATCTACCCCATGAACATCTTTACCAAGGTTAAACTCAAACGTTTAGAACCCTGATACGAGATACCCCACTCACTTCCCTTACTCACCAACTGTGATTTCTACATCATCCCTATCAATACAGAAATCTGTCGAGCATACTTGACAAACAAGCTAACTCGGATTTGCTTAAAAGCTTCATCCAAGAACAATACACAATCCAATACCTCAAGGCTTATGGATCTGTGTGACACCTATATCTACCATAGTGTATCAACTAATACAAAGGGAGACTTTCAACCTAGAAAGCCAACGACTCTCAAAACCCTAAACCCTTGTTTCTTACGCAAGAAAACAAGGTTACAATAGGCGTACTAAGGCATACATAACCCTAGGTCTAAGTCTTCTATTTATAGTGTCTTCTGCTTCCTAGGGCTTCAATCTTCAGTCCTTGATCCATGCGCTGATTATTTATGTAAATCTTGCCACAGGTTTAGAAACATCCTATCATATCAGATACAGATATCGAGACATCTGTTAGGACATCTTTTTTGGCCAGTCTTCTTTCATCAAACTTCTTCATGTTTAAACATCTCTTTTGACATTCTGTTTTTCCCAAAAATTTGCTCAAATCAGCAGAGCTTTCAAATACTATGAAAGTAGATGAGCTTATGGGATCACTCCAAACTTTTGAGATGGCTATCAGAGAAAAGGACGAAAAAAAGAAAATTCTTGCCTTGGTAACCAACCAAGAAGAGGGTGACACCAATGAGGATCTGTCCAAAGCTGTAGGGTTTCTTGAAAAACAGTTTCATCAACTGGCTAAAAAACTGGATGAGAAGTCTAAGACCAATGTCAAGGCTCATACTTCTGACATCTATAGATCAAGAAACTTTGGAAGAAGACCTAGCTATGATAAGAAATCCAACTGAGGAAAGGTAATTCAATGTTTTGAGTGTGGGGGTTTTGGACACACACGAGGTGAATGTCCCACTTACCACAAGAAGGAGAAAAAAGGTATATCCACCTCGTGGTCTGAGGATGACTCCTCGAGCAATGGAGAAACTGTAAAAAAGGTGTCTGCAATGACTGGAGTTTATGATTCTGACAAGGAGTCAGATGATGGATATCTCAACCTTGGTGATCTTGCTGAGCTGTGTCAATTGGGACATGATCAACAGAATTTTATTTCCCAATTCTGTGATGAAAGATTACATCACTTGGAGACGATCTCTGATTTGGAGGATGAAGCAGTGTTGTTAAACTCCAAACTCAACAACATGACCAAGTACATAAGGATGATGAACAATAGCTCAGATATGCTGGATGAAATCCTTATGTCAGGAAGAAATACTGGAAGCAGAAGAGGTCTCGGCTACAATGATCAAGTTAAAGGACAGAGGACTGGAGGGAAATCAACCCATGTGATGTCAAGAAAAATGTCTCAACATCATCAAAGGCCTCATAACATCTCTCCAAGAAAACAAAAAAAGGATAAACAGTGTTATTACTGTGGAAAGTTCGGTCACATAAAAGCTCACTGCTATAAGCTAAATGGTTATCCTAAATCATCAACACGATCTAGAAGAAGAAAGAAGGTTCCTAAAGGGAAGAAGAAGTGGATCCCTAAGGATCAAACAGTAGCCTTCATAGCCCACACCTCCTTGAGAGCCTCTGCCAAAGAAAACTGGTATTTTGACAGTGGCTGCTCCAGACACATGACAGGTGTCAAGAAGTTCATGGCTGACATTAAACCTCATTCCACTGGTCATGTCACCTTTGGAGATGGTTTCAAAGGAGAGATAAAAGGTGTTGGTAAGTTAAAGTATGAGGGACAGCCCAACCTTGATAGGGTCTTGTATGTCAAAGGTCTGACTGCAAACCTAATAAGCATTAGCCAATTGTGTGACCAAGGCCTTAAGGTTAACCTCTGAATCTGAGTGCCCGGTGACAAACGACAAAGACGAACTTATCATGAAAGGTACCAGATCTAAGGATAACTGTTACTTATGGGCTCCTCATGAAAGTAAGTGTCCTCCCACCTGCCTGGTGTCAAGGGAAGATGAAGTAAAGGTATGGCATCAAAAACTTGGTCATTTGCACTTGAAAGGAATGAAGGAAGTCATATCCAAGGAGGCAGTCAGAGGGATTCCTAATTTGAAGATAGATGAAGGTAAGATATGTGGAGAATGCCAAATTGGCAAATAAACCAGAATGTCACATAAAAGGCTTCAACATCAGACCACCTCAAAAAACTTAGAGCTCCTCCATATGGACTTAATGGGACCTATGTAGGTTGAAATCCTGGGTGGAAAAAGGTATGCATATGTTGTTGTAGATGATTTCTCCAGGTATACTTGGGTGCATTTTATTAAAGAGAAGTCATAAGTATTTGAAGTTTTCAAAGGATTATGTCAAATACTTCAAAGAGAAAAGGATTGTGGGATTGTGAGAATTAGAAGCGACCACAGGAAGGAGTTTGAGAACAGTAAGTTTAATGAGTTATACTCCTCAGAAGGAATTAGCCATGAGTTCTCTTCACCCATCACTCCTTAACAGAATGGTGTGGTTGAGAGAAAGAATATAACGATTCAAGAATGTGCAAGGGTCATGCTTCATGCAAAGAAACTTCCTTATCACTTTTAGGCTGAAACAATGAACACAGCTTGCTACATTTTAAACAGGGTAACTATCAGGTCTGGAACATCTGCCACACTGTATGAATTATGGAAAGGTAGAAAACTAGCTGTGAAATACTTTCATGTTTTCGGAAGCAAATGCTACATCCTTGTAGACCGTGAGTAGAGAAGAAAGATGGATCCCAAGAGTGAAGAAGGAATCTTTCTAGGATATTCTACTAATAGCATAGCATACCGAGTCTATAATTCTCGAACTCAAGTGGTACTGGAGTCTATAAATGTCGTAGTTGATGACTCTCCTATGGAAGTCGAAGCTACAAATGATGTTGGAGCATTCTTTCCCATGGAGGAGGAAGATGTCATAGAGGATGTTGAAACACCTCAAGATAACTCTGAAGGTGCTGCAGTATCAAACAAAGACAATCATGAACCTACTGTTACTGAGCGGGTTGACAAGGGACCCTCCATCAGAATTCAGAAAGATCACCCCAAGGAACTCATAATAAGGGATCCAAATGGAGGAAGGATGACCAGATCTCGAGATGTTGTTGCAAGTGTCTGTTTTGTGTCAAAAATGGAACCCAAGAATGTCAAGGAGGCCTTGACAGATGAATTCTGGATTAATTCGATGTAAGAAGAGCTGTGGTAGTTTAAGAGACATGATGTCAGGGATCTTGTACCCAGACCAGAAGGATCAAATGTGGTAGTTACAAGAAACAAGGCCATACTTGTTGTGCAAGGGTACACTCAGATAGAGGGAGTGGACTTTGATGAAACTTTTTCTCCTGTAGCTAGACTGGAGTCTGTAAGACTGCTACTTGGGATAGCCTGTCTGCTGAAATTCAAGCTTTTTCAAATGGATGTCAAGAGTGCATTTCTGAATGGATATCTCAATAAAGAAGTTTATGTGGAACAACCCAAAGGCTTTGTTGATCCGACATTTCCAGATCATGTATACATGCTGATGAAAGCCTTATATGGGTTGAAACAAGCTCCAATGGCCTGGTATGAAAGGCTAACTGGCTTTCTTGTTACAAATGGCTACAGAAAGAGAGGAATTGATAAAACCCTTTTTGTCAGAGAAAGAGAAGACAATCTCATGATAGCACAAATTTATGTCGATGATATCGTTTTTGGAGGAATGTCAGAAGAGATGGTTCAACATTTTGTTAAGCAAATGCAATCTGAGTTTGAAATGAGTCTAGTTGGAGAATTAACTTACTTCCTTAGTCTCCAAGTCAAACAAATGGATGATTCTATATTTCTCTGTCAAGGGAAATATGCCAAGAATATTGTTAAAAAGTTTGGCTTGGAAAATGCAAAACACAAGAGGACTCCGGCTCCTACTCATATGAAATTATCTAGAGACGAGAAAGCAGTAAGTGTTGATCAGAGTCTCTATGGAAGCAAGATTGGAAGTCTTTTATACCTAACGGCTAGCAGACCTGATATAACATTTGCAGTAGGAGACTGTGCGAGGTATCAGGCTGAACCCAAAGTTAGCCATATTAATTGGGTCAAGAGAATTCTAAAGTATATAAATGGCACATGTGACTATGGACTACTCTATACACACAGCTCTGACTCTGTACTAATAGGATATTGTAATGCTGACTGGACTGGCAATGCAGATGATAGAAAGAGCACCTCTGGTGGATTTTTTTTCTAGGGAATAATTTAATCTCCTGGTTCTGTAAAAAGAAAAATTGTGTCTCCTTGTCTACTGCTGAAGCTGAATATATTGCAGCAGGGAGCAACTGTTCTCAAATGATGTGAATAAAGCAAATGCTGACTGAATATAATGTCACGCAAAATGTCATGACACTTTTCTGTGATAACTTGAGTGCAATCAATATTTCAAAGAATCCAATTCAGCACAGCCGAACCAAACACAATGACATCAGACACCACTTCATTCGAGACCTTGTGGAGGACAAAATCATAACTCTGGAGCATGTTGCCACAGAAAATCAACTAGCTGACATTTTTACTAAAGCTTTGGATGCAAGTCAATTTGAAGTGTTAAGAGGCAAGCTTGGAGTTTGCCTATCTGAAGGAGCATAATAGTTCACTGGTTATTGGAATGCTCTTCAATTATCTGAATATGTATTCCCATCTGGCTTGAGAGGATTATCTTAAATTCTCTCAAGTTCTCGCCTTTATTTTTATGTTTTTGGTTGTGTAAGGGCTGAATGCCCAGGATAATTTTTACTTTTGTTGGGTGTGTAATTTAATTACTATGAACTGTTTATTGGTTTTTGAGTTAGTCCTTCTGCCTTTGTCATAGTGTGGCTAAAAATGGGGAGAAATACTAACATCACTAACCACTGCTGTTATACTACTAACCACGTGAGGGGGAGTAGTTTTGTGCTGCTTGCAGAAGGTACTGGTTGAGGGGGCGACAAATTTGTGTTTCCGCTGCTGTTCTGATGAAGGTCTCCCTACTCTGATATTTTTGAAGGTTAATTATAGTTAGTTTTAGCCAAAATCTGCCAAAAGGGGAGATTGATGAGTCAAAGCCCTTGAGGTTAGCGTCAATTTTGGTAAAACTAACTTAGCATAAAGATGTTGGACAAGATGTCCTGACATGGCGAACTAACTGCAGGTTAAGATGTTAGACAAGATGTCCTATCAGGTGGATTCGACATTTTTGTCTGTTACAGTTTTGGGATAACTGTATTTATGTTCCAGGTGTGATTGGAATATGATTTGATCCTAGGTGGCATCTGAGATTGAGGAATCAGAGATTCTGATTCTAAAAGGAATATGCGGTTTCCATGTAAGGAGACATTTTTGGAAACTTGGATTGAAGAAAAGAATAGGTCGCAGATTCTGTGGAGTAAAATTGTTGCGTTTTTGAAGCCCAAATCCAGTTATGTTTTGCTATATAAATAGGATGGATTTGACCTAGAATGTGTGGAAGTTTTACAGTTGTTATTGAGTACTAGGGTTTGTACTTTTGTGGGCATCTCTTATATTACGTGAATACCTGAGTAGGACAGTTAATTGAGTTGAAATTTTCAGTAACTGCTGTAATTGAAAGGGAATTGAGAAGGGTCTCATACATAGGAGTGTCTTAGGTACAAATCTAGGAAGGGTAGTTTCTAGGTTCTAAGTTGTAAACGTTGGAGTTTAGTTTAGAACCAATTCTACTTAGTTGATTTCATTCCTGGCTTGGTAGCCCCCAGACGTAGGTGTTGTTGATCACCGAACTGGATTAACAATTTCTGTGTTTTGTTTTCTTTCTGCTATTTGTTTCTGTTCTTCCTTAATCCTAGTGAGAAGCAGAGATCAAGTGTCACAAAATTCTGTCCGACATCTTAGTGATCTACTTAACCAGAATTTCATATATATATATATATATATATATATATATATATATATATATATATATAGAGAGAGAGAGAGAGAGAGAGAGAGAGAGAGAGAGAGAAAGAAAGAAAATAACAAACTTTTTATTTGTTTGGAGTAAATTGCGCAGAGTCGTTGAATGTGAATGGAGATGTTATTATTTGTTATCATCAGGATGAGAGTCCTTGTGTAAAAAAACTTTAATGAATTGAGTCTCTCAAACTAAAGACCTTTTTCCCAAGACAATCTGCCCATGTACGGATTATAAAAGATTCTTATCTTCCCAATGTTGACCATAAAATTTTCAACTTTCATATCATTGGGAAAAAATTCCAATGACCTAGGGTCTCCTAACACTAAAGATCCTCCCAAGATAAAATATTTCCAAATCCAATGTTCTAATGCTTCCCTTAACATTTCTCTTACACGTAAAATACTTTAATACCTCAAACTCAATATGTTTAATTTTCCCACCTCAACTATTTGTCTGCTGCTGGGAGAAGATGGAGTGGAGGTCCATGGAAGTGATAGAGGCAGTGACATGGCCGCGAAAGGCTATGCACCACCCAAGACTACAAAACATGACTGAAACAGAGATGAAAGTAACAACTTGAGATACATGATTGACATCATGGAAGTGATGAATCCAAGATGATGGTTAAATTTCAAAATTCGACAAGTAGAAGCATGAGCTCTTTTCTTTTCCATTCCTCTTTTATTGTTTTCAATTTTTTAATATTTTCTTAATGTTTCCTATTCCTCTTCTTTTGTCAATCTTGACAAATTAAATTTCTCTAGTTTTTTTATTTTGTTGATGCAATTTTCTTAGTTTATTTATTGTTTCTCATTACCCATTATCCACCTCTGAAATTATGTTATATGCAGGGTCATATGTTGGACCAGATGTCTAAGCCAATGTGTTCAATATCTTATACCAAGTTTGACAGAGAATATAAAACAAGAAGATAAATCATAAATAAAATAAATAATACAAGAGCATTTTTTACCTAGTTTGGTGCAACATCACCTACGTTTGTGGTGTTCCAATCTAAGAAAGGAAATCCAATCTCACTAGAATTAGTACAAATTCTCCTAGATGAACAACCCTTGTCCAATGTCTCTCTTCTTAATTTTAAAAGTGTATTTCTATTTAGGACACCCCCTAAATATGAGACCCCTCTCACTTTCTCTCAATGACTAACCCTAGTGATCAATACAATAATCATAATATTGATGTTTGAATTACAACTCAACTATCAAATCAATCTTTATGCGTTTAGATATGAATGCAAGCCCTAGAGTGGTGCACAAATAATAACACAAACAAATGATTCTAAATAGAAACCCTAACATAAAGATCTTGAACTCTTGCATGCACACCTCAAACGCCAGGTTTAAGTCTCCTTAAATAGCAATGCAACTTCTTAGCTTTTATCCAATGGGCATGATATTTGATCACGTCCATATATGTAAAGGATTCTGTTTTGATTTTATTTTAAAAATAAAAACTCAAACAAAAAGATTTGATTTGTTTTGATTTAAATTTAAACCTCTAAATAATTAGATTTGATCTTATTCATTCCGCCTAAAAAATATAATTAACACGTCGCTAAAATATAGGAACAAATAGGATTGGAACACAATAAAAAAATTTTCTCAGAACAACAACAACCATGACCTACTGACAAAGGCTAGATGTTGCACACATGATGAACATTGTGTCATACATGTGTCTTTTTCTTCAGCAAATGTACACTCCATGTTGTTTTGCAAAACGCAACCAATGAAAAGGAACAACAACCTCCATTGAAAAATATACTACAATTATACATCCTTGTATGTGCATATCCTTTCTTCAAAACTGCATTTTCATTTTAAATTTTAAATTTCTTAATTTTTGAAACTTTTATTTGCAATGGCTGGAAAATATGATTGTGTGGCTCTAGTTACTCTAACATAGGAGTCATGAGATATAGTTTTTTGTTCGTGATTCTTGAATTGAATGCAAAGAAGAAGTTTTTTTTTCCATGGAAACACTTCTTTTAGTTAGTCGTTAATTTCTATTTTTGTGTGTTACATACACCGGATTACTAGAATATCGAACTTTAGTTAAATAATAGCAGTATAATAGTATAATGTAATTTTCATGAAGGTTTTAATTAAATGTGTGTCTATGAGGGTTTTCATTGAATGCTTTTGTTTCGTTCAGGAACCAGAAATGGAGGCTCTACCTTCATGAAGGAACCATAAATAAGGATAGTTGAATAACTAGTGATCTTGAATGGTGACTCTGATCTCTTTTACGGTGGCTTGGAGTGGACCTGCATGATTAGAACTCCAACACCCAAGTCATTTCAAGATTCAATATGTGTATAATGAAAGTGAATATCAGAGATTCTACATTGCTTTTAGCATGTGAATTATTTTTATTTTTTGGGTCGAGTGAATTGGATTAGCCTTTGGTCCATTAGGCCTTTCTCCGATCCAAAAGAGTTTCATCCAAGGATTTCTCGGGCACTGAAAGAGCCAATCAAAGATGGGGTATGGTGTGATGTGGAACTGAAATGCTTATAAATCTATTCAAAAGTAGTAGGGGACATGAGCATTAAATGATTTTCTTGTCCTAAGAACGCTTTGATACTTGCTCCTATCACGTCAGCCTAATGATGTGGGTTTGGGAATGATTTCTCTATCTAGAACACTTAAGTACTTGTGTCAAATCCATTTTTACGTAGAATAGTGGTGTATTGATTTCCCTTGGATTGATATTTTATCCTTAATCTAGATTGTTAATCTTTGATGTTTTTTCTATAAAAATTGGGTTTTGCCGCCTAGTCTCTATTTTGCTCTTCTTTCTACTCCCTGGTGGTTTCCTCTCAGCATCATTGTACGTCGTCTTCTTAGTATCAGCTTACTGTTTCCATCATGATTCATTTTTCCTCATCAACTAGGTATGTTACGGTGACTTCTTTAAGTGGGTGAAGCTTTCTTTTTCTTTTTATCATTTAGAGGGTCAACCCCTTATTGTCGGACTATTGCCACTAACTCACAAAATCTTACTTTCTGGAACATCTGGTTCTACATGTCGCCTAAAATACAGCTTGTACATATGTTATTTTGCCTAATGCAACCAATCCAAAAAGAACAACAACCCTACTTTAAAAGGAACCTCTCTCCCCTCTTCCTTTAGGATATGCTTTGAAGAAATCCCCAAATATTTTGGGTCTACCTATGAGTCACCTTCAGCATTGGTCGCTGCCATATCGATGGTATTTCACCCCTGCATATGTGTGGTTCAGCATCTAAGTGTGTTGCCAAGAAGAATTGTTGGCTAAAGAGTCTAACAGAAATGCTAAAGTGTTTTACATAACTAGTTAAGCAAAAGTTGTTTGGCTAAAGTGCATGACAGAACTAGTTAAGCAATAGGCTTAAGGATTGGGTTCTGATTGACTTCTGATGTCCTTCAAAAGTTTTGAGGTGTTGACTTCTTTAGATGATCCAGAGTTTTACTTTTAGGAAGAAGGTTGTGTTGATAATCCAAAATCAATTGTAAAATATTTGGAATTATTTCAGTCAAAAAAGATTTGATTCAATGTACCTTCAAGGGGGGTTTGGTTTAAGAACTACTCTACAAAAAAAATACTTGTATGAAGAGAATAAGTTTTGTATGCTCTACTTTAACATGTGGAATACGATGTTCTAACATGTTTGGTACGACATCTGGTCTCCATCAACAAGACAGATGTTATTTTTAGCTGCAACATCCGGTCTCTTGCAAGAGACAGAGAATATTGTAGTTTGTTCTCTATCCAAGACTCTCTCTATCTCAGAAGATCTAAAAGTTATGGAGAGAAGTATTTTTGGTTGTATTGTTGCAACATGTGGAACAAAATGCTTCAACACGTGGGTATGTCATATAGGCCTTACTCAACATGCTAGATTTGAGAAGAATTTTTTGTTGAAAAATCAGTTATATTTTATTGCTTTTATGTATCAATATGATTATATGATTTGTTGGACAACTGTGAAGATCAAATTAAATTTAATTGTGAATTTGAAACAAACCAAATCATATCTTTATGATGGAGATATTTATGGAACAAATCTTACCCAACAGATTGTGCAAAGATTCAGGACAAAATTAAATGCATATCCACAAGAAGAAAAGCCTAGAATTGCGTTGCTATTTAAGGAAACTCAAACCTCGCATTTTAGGTATGCATGGCGTGAATATTTTGAAGATGCCTAGTGTTAGGGTTTTCCTTTTGAGTCATTGTCTGTGCACCACTCTAGTGCCTCATTTCATATCATAAGGCATAGAGTTTGGTTTTATTGAGTTGTAAACCTTGTACCAAGATGTTAAGTCTATAAGCTTGTAAACATTGTGTTTCTTACATTCTACGTTATTTCCATAACTGGATTAGTGTAGAAGTTTTATGTACACCTCTATGTTTCAGTAATTTGGAAGATTTGTCTTAATTGAGTTGCGTAATTCAACATTATTATTGAGTTGTAAACACTAATTACGGGTTGTGTGATTGAGAGAAAGTAAGAGAGGTTATCATATTTAGGGGGAGTACTAAATATAAAATCGTTGGGTAGTGTTAGGAAGAGGCTTTAAACAACAAAGGGTTTGTTGTTACTTGTAAGACTAAATGTACTAAAGTACTAATAGTGAATTTCCTTTCTTGGATAGAGTGCCCTTCAAACATAGGTGTTGTTTTCACCAAACTGGGTTATCAATTATCGTGTTCTTTAGTGTTTTTCTGCTCCATCATCTTGTAAAAGCTAAGACATTATTCATTGTGGTCATACTAGTTTAACTTGTCGAACCAATTGTCCAGGACATCACGTTCGATGTTTTTCCTCTGAGAAACAGAATTCCAGGGGGTTTCTTCGAATTGGAAAATTTTATTGTTCCCTCCTAATAAGAGGGTCTGCCAAACATTCAAAGGGTACTATATCCCTTTTTACTCTTGCATCTTTGAGAAATTAGAAGTATGACTCCCCCTTACTTATTTTGAAAAGGAGGTGTTAGATCATCTTCATGTTCCTTCATCGTAAATTCATTCTTGTGATTGGGCCTTTGTGAGGGTCTTTCAATACTGGTATGAATATTAGGGGAATATTGATTCATCTTCCCTAAATCTCTTCTTACATATCTTTGAAGTTAATCCTATTTCCAAGAGTCGAGGTTGTAGGCTCATTTAACTTTACCAATTGAAAAATGAGGTTTTTCGTGTTTACATTGACAATTGGAAGAATTTTAAAGAATATTATTTCCTGGTTTCCCCTCTTTCTCCTCTTGCTCATAGTGAGTTATGCACCATTTCTTTTATTTCTTCGGCCCCGACAGCCTATTATGAGCGTATGAGACAATTTTGATCCTCGAATCACTTTTATCAAAAAGCTTAAGATTATTACATTTTGTATAAATCTCTTACCAATGAAAAAAAGGTTATGAAGGAAATGTTGCTTTCATTTTTTGACATGGAAATACCTTGTCATGATATTGCTGAGGTAAATGAGAGGAGAAAACGTTTTGGTATAACTCCATCCTTTATCTACTTGAGATATACACCTTCAAGTATTATCTTACTGGCTAGTTACCTTATTTTTGTAGATGATCTCAAAAAGAAAGACACATTTTATGAGTGTATAGCTCTTATGCTAAATTTTAGGGCTCTCTTAGTTGCGTCTACATCTTCGGAGGGACAGAGTCAAGAGAGTCAAAATCGTCCTACTAATAATGATCAGGGTAAATTAGTTGTTCGGGGAAGTCCTGCAAAGAAGAAAAAGTTGAAATAGTTTTTTCCTGATCTGAGTATCCATTTAGGGGATACTCGAATTCATTTTCCCTTTGTGATGGTTGGTCACTTGCCTCGAACTGCAGAGGAGATGAAAAGGCGAGTGTCGTTCAATGACTATGAGCAGATTCGTCAGCTCTCCACTATTGGAAAATCCAATTTCTTCGCATAATCAACTTATCAAGTCCTTAATATTTCTCCCCTTATGACTCATCTCGCGTTTGGTCATATAAATCTTATGTTTTAATGTTCCTCTTCTTGAGAGGCCTAGGATCCGAAGGCTCGTTATAACCTGGTCAAGGCTAAAGTGTTTACCTTTGAGAGAGAATGTTTCGCGTTATGTACTTGTTTGAATAGAGTTTCCTCTCTTTTGGAAGAAGTGAAGTAATCTAGATCTCTTGTTACCTTGGGTGGTCGCATAACAGAACTTGAGAATTTACTTGAAGAAAAGGATCAGGGTACTTTGTAGAATGAACTTGAATAAGAAGTTTTGTCTCCCATGATTCATAGCCTCATATTAAAACTTGAGGAGAAGAAAACCGGTCAAGATAAGGACCTAAGGGCTCTCCAAGAAGAACGAGACTCCCTGAGTATCTAGTTGTAGAATGTGTTTGGCGATATCCTAAAAGAGGTTGTCTTCTATAATGTTTTAGGCCGGCTGAAGTCCCTAGTGTCGGGACTCCAAGCTTTTCACAATTCCTTTTCTTTAATATAATCTTTGTGCAACTTGTAATATTGATATATCAAGTGAATTTTGTTTCTTTGTTCACATTGTTGTAATCCGGTTTGTTGTACTTAGCATTTTTAGATGCCACTTCACCCAATAGTGAGGCTCAGATCCATCAAGAAGTGGTAATATCTTTGAACTGTGCTCTTATCACAGAGGACTGTACCCCTTCCAAGAGTATGATTCTCAATCTTCCCCTCAAGGTATGACTCGAATCGAGGTGGACGCCTCTGGGCTCCATCAAGTAACGCCCTTTGGATTGGCTACATCCGATGGAGATGTGTTAGCTACACATCGATGCGTATAATTCATTTTAAGTCATATAAGGTACACAATATTATATTTAGTGTATCAAATACACAGAAATGTATGGAATTTCCATTTTCTATTGTCCTGCGATATGAGAAATAGAAAAGATTGCAATAAGAGGACAATAATAGGAAAATATTTGTATTCATACTGGATTCACTTAGTTACATTGAAATGGAATTAAAAGTAATCATTAACTATAATACCTCTTCAACTTAGCGATTTTCCATGTCCTTGGTACCTGTTCTCCTTTGATGGATTATAGAATATATGCCCATCTCCCGATGCCAGCTTACACTTAGTATGGGCCTTCCTAATTAGTAGCTAATTTTCCATCTCGTGCATTTTTCTTTTTGATGTCCTCCCTCTGAAGTACTTAATGCCCGGGGTGGAATTCTCGGGACAAGACGCGACAGTTGTACCCTAAAGTCGTGATTTGTTTAACAATGATGCTGGTGAAGGCAGCTACCATTCTCTTTTCTTCGAAAAGTCTATTTTCCTCTATGATAGCTTTTTCGTTACCTTTTAATGGTAATGAATGGTCAATCCTCCAGCTCATATCTACGTTCTCAACCGAGATATTGACATATATCCCATATGTTAAATAAAAAGGAGTTTCTCCTATGGTAGAATATGGTTTAGTACGATAAGCCCACTAGACATGTGGTATTCGTTATCCCAATTACCTTTGGCTTTTTCCAATATCTGCTTCTAGCCTCTTACTATTACTCGATTGGCAGCCTTGGCTTGGACGTTTGTTTGTGAATTCTCTACTGATGGAAATTGTTATTTTATTCTCAATTCTTCCAAGAGGCTTTTTATCTTTTGTCTATGAATTATGTTCCATTATCTATGACAATGGCTTTGGGCACTTCGAACCTAGCCAATATGTTTTTCTTAAAGAATTTTATGAAGTTCGTTATGGTGATATTAGCTAATGCCTCGGTTTCGATCCATTTAGTGAAATAGTTAACAACAACAATAAGATATTTGAGTTGCCCCAGTGCCAGAGCAAAAGGTTCCTGGATATCCATTCCCATTGTATTCACATTGCATATCCCCAAAGGCATTCACCGGTAGGAAAATGTACCATAAGGGCAAGTTAATGTCGTTTTCTCTTGATCACTAGGGTGAATGGGGATCTGGAAGAACCCTGAGTAACCATCAAAATAGTAAAAATGGGAGTGCTTGTCCAGGCGCACAAGCATTTTACAAGCACTACCTGAACAGGACTAACCCACTTACTATCAGAGATGGGATCGATTATCCCGACCTCCAAGAGCTTAGGCACCTCATTTTTAACCATTTCTTTCATTTTAGGATTTAGCCTCCTCTGGTATTCTCTAGAGGGCGTATAATCATCCTCTAATATAATCTTATGCATACAAATAGAGGGGCTAATTCCTTTCATGTCATATATGGTTATTCCATGGATTTTGGGTACTTCTTAAAGACCATAAAGAGTCTTTTCAATTTTGGCCTCTCCTAAACTAGCATTCACTATCACGGACCGGTTTTTCTCCTGATATAAGAATTCATAACTGAGGGTCTGGGGGAGTTATTTCAACTTTAATTTTAGTGCTATCAAGCAAACATACCTCCAACTCATCAGTCAGAGGAGGTTCTGATGCACTCTCTAAAAGTGATAAAAATACACAAGAAGGGGGGTTGAATTGTGTATTACAAAACCGTTTCGCTTCTGAAAAGATACTTTAGAATCTAAACAAGGTTCAGAGTATGATATCATAAATAAAATGGTAGCGGAAAGAATATTAATCTTAATCAATAAGCAGGCAACACACAAGTTTATCTTGGTTCCTCTCCTCAACTAAGAGTAGTCCAGTCCCTTTGCCTCAACAAGAGCTTTTCATTATAATCAAACTGATTAGACTTTGCTCAAGCAAACTAGTAAGAGACTTCATTACTCAATCAATCCAGAAAGAGACTTTTACTTAAGCAACCTAGAATGAGACTTCTACTCAATAAACCTAGAAAGATACTTCACTAGTCCATCACAAATGCAAGAGACTTCACTACTCAAACACGCAGGCAAGAGACTTCATTTCTCAAGCACGCAAGCAAGAGACTTCTTCTACTTTAAACAAACAGTTTAGTAGAAAAGATAACAACTATACTTTGATACACAATCAGAAGTATAGCAGTTGTGCAACAACCATAAAGGTTCTCAACCTCTTAAGATTTCTAAGATAAACAAAGATAAGTAATCTTAAGATCTTATGCAATAATAGCTATAAATAAAAGCTCAGAGTTATCCCGAAGATATTGTATTATGTTTTTGTTTTTGTTTTTGTAACCTTCCTTCAAATCTTCAATTTCCTTTTATAGAGGCAGAGAAAGGTTCGTTGGAGGGTTGAGCATAATAGCTAACTTCATGAAAAAAGCATGCCAAGAGAAAAGTTGGAGGATGTATCTAGTTAGAAACATTGTCCACTGAATAAAGGCATTTTTTGTAGCATCTTTCGAAGTACTAGGTATCTACCAAGAGGTAGAACGGACTAAAGAGGTTATATCATCATTCCTTGAGCCTTGCAAAATGAAACCCTAGTTAACTCTCTCTAGAAATCAGGTGCTTTGACAAGACACGTCTTCTTTTGGTACAAGGTATGAATCAGAGGCACATATAGCCTTCAGAGTTTGAGTTATCACCAGAGGCTGGAACACATGACCAAAGTCTGATCCTTCGGAGGCTGATGAACATTTTCAGAGTTATTAGATTCTTATCATTCAGAATCTGACTTACATTACTTCTCCACATATGCATATATTAGGACCAATATAGAGTTGATTTCTAAGCTTGTGATCCTGCACACTTGAGCATATGTTAGTATACCCATTTTTTCTTTAAATACTTTGTTATCATCAAAACCCGAGGGATATGAAGACTTTTTTTCCAACAATCTCCCTCTTTTTAATGATGACAAACAAATGTATTTAAGAACAATCATTGGTCAGTTTAACTAACTTGACAACGTCAGAGTCTGAGCTTTGTAAGCTCCCCATGAGTCTAATAGTCTGAAGGTTGAGTTTTGTAAGCTCCCCCTAAGTCATATCCAAGTTAATTTAAACTTATTTTGATTAAATAATGATAAGATGAAAGCAAAATCAAAATAATTAAAGTTCAGGTAAATTAAAAGCATTCAATAATTATTTTTAATCCTCTTAAATACTCTCATGAATTTCTCCCTCTTTTTCATCAACAATAAGCGAGTTCGGGCATGTCAGCATAGAAGGAGAAAAAATATTTAAGAAAGAAATATGTGGGAAAGAATTAAAATATGATAAACAGAGCAAAAAAACTTTTGCACATCCCAAGATTGGTTGAAAGGTTTTTGCACTTCTCAAGACAACCACACGTCAATCAGGAATTTCAACCATCAGAGGTAATTATTGCAATAAGGAGCTAAAGCATTAAACCACGAGATGTTTCATCTTCCAAATGTAACGTACAAGTCACTCAATATCTTATATAAAAGCATAACTTTATAGACAGACTTCTCATATCTTCAACTAGTTCTTCTTTTATTCCAACACCATGAGTTCTCCTTCAGATAAATCTAAGAGCATTGTCTCAAAAGAGACCATCGTTGAAACCACAACCATAACCTTGGTGCAGCACCAACAATAATTGACTGAAGAGGCCCAGTCATATGAGTCGACCACTGTCCAAGATGCACTAACAAAAAGAAGAAGAAGACGCTGAAGAAGAAGAAGAGAAGGGTGTCGAGGAAGATGGTATACATTGACTCAAATGAGGGTAGTGAGGAGCGAGTCGTATATTGGGAAGATTCCTGTAGTGCTAGGGGTTATTGTTCTTATTTGGATAAAATAACATAATCCAATAATCTTGTATTCATTCCATTTTTAATCATTGAAACATGAATTTCTTCCATCCTTGTTGCAATAATATTTTCTGAATAGTATCTAATTTGCAATTGAGTGAACCAATATATCCAAGAATATTGTAGAAATAATCTATTCAAAACATCTCAAAGAAAGAGAAAATGGTTTTTAACATTATCAGATAAAATAATGATTCCCAAAAATATAGCTTAGAGTAAAAACACATAAGCATGCAAATACTTAAAAACAAGAAGTAATACCAAGCATAACAGATGAATTAAGAAAAATAATGGCATATATCAAACATCAGTTAACAAAGCATAAATAAATCAAACATAAAATGGGTTCTAGAGCCTAAGCCTAAGGTTTCTTCAGAAGAATCAACACAACTCTAAGATCTGCACCCATAATGTATTGTTCCTGAATCCTTTGACTTCATCCTTTCATCCATTTCATTTTGCTTAACATCCATGACTTGTTGAGTAGCAGCAACAAAAGTTGGGTTCTTCTCCAAAAGATCTTCTCTCGAGAAAGAAGATGCAATAGATTCTGAAGTGACAACCTTCAGATTCTGAATAGAGATGCAACAGAGGTATGGAAAGAATCCAACTTATCAGAATATGCTATTGGGTTAGGTGTAAATGGTCTCTCATTGACCAGAATTTGTACTTTATTTAAAAAGATAGTTTTGATTACATCCATGTTGGTTTGGATAATATGTGAGAGGGGTGAAGTGATTGTATGAGAAGGGCCAGAGGATTGGTTTTTATGGACATAAAGGTTTAGGGAGATTTCAAAGTGAAGGAGGTCAAAAAGGATATGTTCAGACACAACTCTAGGTTCAGAAGTAAATTGAACTAGAGATAGATCTTGAACAATTTGTTTAGTTTCACTCTAAAGTTCAGATATAACTTGACCTTAAGGTTGATTCTAAAGAGGGTTAGGTTATTTATGAGGTGATGTTTGGGGTGAAGGTTGAGGTGGATGTTGAGTTTCTGGTGGGGAAATAAATTTATGCTTGGATAATGGTTACATGGCCGGCTTCAAAAACAAAACATGTTTGGTTAAAAGGTTGGTCTTGAGGATAAACTTCTTGAATAAGAATAGATTGAATAGGTTTAATGGAGACATGTTTGGGAGTAAAAGATTAGAGGCCAAGGTAAGCTTCAAATCCAGCTTCACCATATTTTGATTTAGAAGAAGAAACTTTATCACTAGAGATTTCAATGGGAGGTTCAAACATGGTGTTCAAGGGTAAGGTTTGTTCATAAACAATACAAAGAGTTAACTGATCCTAAACAATGGTAGGTTCAATAATAGGTGATGAAAAGTGTTTAGATGAATGATTGGGTAAAAGATTTGGAGATGGAGTTGATGATTTGTGGTTTAGGGTGGAGTAATCAAAGCCATCTTCAGAGACAAAGTTCGAATTAATACATGTCATATAGTAATCAAGCTTCTGAAGTAGGCAGAGTCCCTTTAGAAAAAACTTCTGAATAAACCTCTTCAAGAATACCAGAGGCTTTGGCCTTAACAGATTTCAACCATGCCATCACTTCATCAGCTTGAACCTCACCAGACTCTAGATCACCAACAACAACAACCTCTTCTACCAAAGCATTAGAATTTTTTGGATGCTTCTCTGAATGATCTAGTATAACAGATGTTAATAATTGATCACTTTTGAAGACAGACTCAACCACACTTTTATGAGAAGTGTCATCTACAACTTTCTTTTTCCTGACCAAGGACACACCAACATCCTCTTCCTCTTCTTCTTCTTCTTCTTCTTCAATCTCAGACAAATCTCTTAATCTCTTTTTCCTCAAAGGTTCTGTTGATGAGACAGATGCATAAACAACTTTATTGGGAGATCTTCCACTTCTTATTTCGGAGAGCATCAACTCTGTAGATGCAAATAATTTTACAATCTCCTTATGATGTACAACTCTCTTCTTAGAAGGTTTTTGAACATCTTTCTGAACAACTAAAGCCACCTGCTTCCTCTTTTTAAAAGGATTAAACACATCAACAGGAGTATCGGGTAAGTTTTTGAGTCTGATAATCACTCCCTCTTTGAAAGCTTATTCTATGTATAATCTGATTACTTCAGGATTATCCATCTTGTTGATAACATGATAATCGTTAAGTTACAAAAGATTATTACATCTAACAGAGAGAGGCACCTTTGAAATAACCACATCACCTTTCTTTATAAGCTTCATGTTTGTAAGAATAGAAGCAAACATGATGTTTCCATGAATTTCCTTCAGATCCCCATTGTCAAACAATGTTTTAAAGGCATCGATTTGACGACCCTGATAAAAGTGTTCAGACAATAATCTTGCATAGGGCACATTTGTAACACCCCAAAATTTGCCCTCTGATTTTCTAACCTTATCTGGCTTTCGCTCCGCATTCATATGCATCTCCATTAGGTCATGCATTTAGCATACCATTCATCGCATTTTGCATAGCACAATCATTAGGTCACGGTTCGGTAATAATGGATGTAATCGGTTTAAGCGGATTTTCAAGGTGGATTTTATTTAGTAATTATTCGGGTTTATTTCCCATATTGGTGCGGATCATCTCTTTATTTGAGATTCATGGCTAGTTGGGAGATTTGAAGGATTGTCACTTGATCGGTCACCATTTCTACTATGTTTCCGTCACTTATTCGGCATCAATCCATAAAATCGGTAGCACTTTGTTTGCCTTTTCATTGTTTTTCAATTCAATTTTACTTGTCGTATTTTATTCTCGCATTTTATGATTTGTTGTTTTATTTCAATTATGTTGCATTTTATGCTTTGGTTTGGTAGTTTTCAATGGTTTCAGGTCTGAGTGGAAAAGCCCAAAGGACTTGTGCGAAGAAAATGGAAGTTCCGGGGATTTAGAAGAGTTTTTGGAATGAAACAGAGGATGCCTGGACCTAAAATTCAACAAACATGGAAAAATATTGGGCAACCAAGTTCCTTGTCTGTACTATGTTGTAGTTATCTTCATTAGCTTTCCGACGCTTCGAACGAGGACCAAAACAGACTTACGGATCAAAAGTTATGATCGAAACAATTTCGATTATAAAATCCAGCAAGCTGACACGGCCGACAGTGTTGGCTGACACGGCCCGTGTCAACTTTGATGCTGATTTTCTAAATTTTCCCATATTTTCTCCCTATATTAAGTTGTGGGGGCACTTTGGGTATTTCCAATCGATCTGGATGAATTGAGGCTATTTAGACTTGTTTTTGAAAAGCTAGAAAGAACTTTGTACATTACGAAATATTTTACGCTAAAGTTTGATGCTATCAAGGGTTTTGGAGAACGAGGATTGTTCATGAGCGGAAGCAATTGAAGATCGTAGGCATCCAATTAACTTGTAATGTCTTACTTTTATTTTGTTATTTCTTTTAGAACTATGAGAGGCTAAACCCCCCAATGCTAGGGGGTGTCCCTGAATTGCTCTGTAATGACTCTGATTTCCTTTGTTCTATGAAATATTTTTTTTTCCTTAAATCTTTTATTATGCAATGATCTTAATGCTTTTTCGATCGGACAAATTGAAATTGATCTACGGTTAGGTTTTAGGTCGGACCAACCAACCTAACGCTTTTGCATAATAATATTACAGTAGATATTGCCTAGAAATGGGGATACCCCGTAATAACCGTTATATTCTTGTTAAGACAAATGCTTGATATTCTTCCAAGGCAGCTAAGGAATTAGTGTCTAGGGAGAATATCAAAGGTTTTTCTGCTTAGGAATTAGGGAAAGATAATCTTGAGAATCGGTAAGGTTTGTTTAGAGTAATGCTTCATCGAATAAGGATTTAGAGTTTTTGCAGTGCAATTCATACACTTCCTCTAGCATGCTTCTCATATCTGTTTTTAAGTCAAGTTTATAATTTTGTTCATTTTACTATTCTTAGTTATAATTTCAAAACAATTTTCAAAACCCATATGACCTTTTGTTCAATTGAATTACTATAAGAACTTATATTTCCTACGCAGTCCTCGAGATCGATACTGGGGATAACCCCTATTATTACTACATCGTTAAAATAGTACACTTGCAATTTTTCCGATCATCACTTAATTGAGAAGTGCTTATATCCAACATAAAATCACTTCCCGAATGCACCTAAAGTCATGGGTTAAATCGCAAAAATTCAAGGAAAATGTGATATAAAAATCAAGGCAAAAGCATTTAAATTCAAGTTATTTCAAGTGATATTTCAAGTGACCATTAGTCTTACATTGAGACTTGGTACTTATGCTAAACTCCAACATGTCTTGTCTCTAACTTCCCTTAACTACCTATTTATCCCTCAAACCCATGCATTTACCCATTTGCCCTTAAACTAATTAACTAACTCTAACTTCCTTAAATCTCACAAACTAACACAAAATCAAACTAATTTTTACCAAACTTCAACCATTGATAATAATCGAACTAATGGTTAAGATTGGTGATATGCAACTAACATTTAAATTAGTTTTTTATCGTTGATAAAGTGGTGACTTGGATCACGATCTAACGAATCTTAATTAACCAAAAAATCTATAAAAACCTTCTTTTTTCCAATTTTTGGGGTTAGCCACTATGAACAATTTTTAATCATTTTTTTTCTCCTATTTTGCTTCTAACCAATTTCAACACTTTGCCACCATTTTTCATCACCTTCACAAAAAGTTCATCTACATCACCATTTAGGATCATTGAAATCCTAAACTTGGTGGAACTTAGCCACAATCAATTTATATAATCATCATTCAAGTGGATTCAAGGATATTCAACACTCAATTTCCATCATATTCAAGATTCAAGGATTCATCAAGTTTCTATTATTTTCCAATTCTCTACTTTTGTCATCTATTTTCATCTTATCATCAAGCAAAAGATTAATCGGAAGCATAATAAAGGATTATCTCTTGAAGTTTTCCGTGTTTCGCTTCTTTTCGATTAAATTTCAATACGTACCGGAGCAAATCTCGGTTCCGTCGGTAAGCCTTGAACTTTCACCACTTCCATGTCATGGCCACGAATCTTCTTGTGTGTTTGATCTTGTTAATTGCATGTGGTAGAGCTATTAAATTATGCTACTGTTTTGAAATTGATTATTGAAATAATCATTTATTTTAACATAAACTTAAAAAATAGTGATTTCTAACTTTTAACGGATAACTACATGTGAATATGTCATCCGAACCGGTTTTTCGTGCCGGTCGTGAAAATATATTTAGTTTTTCATTCCGGTGCATAGTTTAGACGAACCGACGCGTTCTTTAATCGAATTTTCGTCCACTTTTGTTACTTTTTCTGTGTAATTCGCAATTTGTTTCGCAATTTACAGTATGCATTTAATTCATTTGTAAAATTCTGATTCCAATGATATATTAACTCGTAAAATTAAATCCCTTTGACCGTTACCGGAAGTTTGTTCGAACCCGATATTTATTCCAAATTACTGCTATTACTTTTCTTTTTCCTAATTCCTATTACACTATCACGTTACTGTTTTGTATATAATAATAACAATGTAACTGTTACCACGCCACTTGAGTTTCTTTCTTGGTTTCTATGCATTGTCCATGCTAACTGTTATTATTATTTTTTTCTTATTTTTTTGGCATAATTATTGAGTTATATGCTTAAACCATTCCAAAGGCATTAGTACCTAATTATCTAGACATATTCTTCAATATCTTCTTAAAATTTAAAATTTGCTCACATTAATACTAGATGCAAATCTAAATGTATGTTCTTACGGTAACAGTGATCTCATGAATATATGATGCTACGTGTGTACGATCCGGAAACATCAGCGGTACTTCAATATTTCAAACAAGGATAATTTAGAAACAGCATGTAGTGTTTAGTAGCTAATACTGTAAATGATAATGAAGATAATAAACAATGTAACAATAACAATGTCATGTAATCTCTGCTTTCTCTTTGTGCTAACTAACTTTAGAAGTTAGTTAGAGGTAGTTGAGAAGAGTTAGTTAGGCTTTAACCAACTTGTCTTAGCTATATATAGTGGTACTTTCCATTGTAATAATTGAGATTGAGAATTACATTTCATTTTGATCACATACAACTATTCTTCATTCAAGCTTTTCAATTCTTTTGTCATGGAGATTCAGCTTGTTGTTGTATGTTCACATGGTATCATAGGCCTGTGATTTTGCTTTCCGCTCCATTCTTTCTCAATCTTCTTCTTCTTTTTTCGATCCATTTTTTCTTCTTTCTCTTCTTTTCTGCATCCTCTGCAACATTGTTGTTTCTCACCATGTCATCTTCAAGCTCTAATAGCAACGATCATGGTGAATCTTCTTCAAGAAACAACAATAAAGGTTATCAAACTGATATCCTAAACCCTTATTTCATGCATCCAAATGAAAACCTTGCTTTAATTCTGGTTACACCTTTACTTTCCAATAACAATTATCACTCTTGGTCGCGCTCCATGACCATGGCTCTACGTTCTAAGAACAAGTTGCATTTCACTAATGGTGTTTTACCACGACCCTCTGATCTTGATCCAAATTCCATAGCTTGGGATAGATGTAACACCATGATCATTTCTTGGATCAAGAATGCTGTAGAAGTTGAAATTGCTCAAAGCATTCTTTGGATGGATAATGCTGCTGATATGTGGAATGAGCTCAAGGAGCGATTTCATCAAGGCGATGTCTTTCGATTTTCAGATATCCAAGAAGAAATTTGCACATTGAAACAAGGTGATGCTTCTGTTTCTTCTTATTACACAAAACTGAAGATCTTATGGTAAGAACTAGATAATTTTAGACCAATTCCTGAATGTGAGTGTGATACTACTTGCCTTGCCATTACCAAGATTCGTGCTTACAAAACTAGTGATCAAGTAATTCGTTTCTTGAAAGAGTTGAATGATCAATACTCTACCATTAGGTCACAAATAATGCTTATGGATCCTCTCCCTAGCATTTGCAAAGTATATTCCTTGCTTGTTCAACAAGAAAGACAAGCTAATCTTCCCATTGATGAGTCCAAGATTTTGGTCACCCCATCTTCTAATCAGCACCAGACCAATCGTGATACTCAGTCTAAATCATATTCCAATATGTGTGGTAGAGGCAGCATTAGAGGAGGCAGATCTTCTGGGGGTAGAGGCAGAAACAATCGTGTTTGCACACATTGTGGTATGACTAATCACACCATTGACACTTGTTTCAAAAAGCATGGTTATCCTCCTCATTGGAAGCACGAAGGTGCAATCAATCAATGCAATACTGCATTTGATATACCTGAAAACACATAAGGGGACGATACTGAAGCAAGTGCACCAGCATCTCATGGTTTGGCTTTTACACCAGAGCAGCATCAAGCATTGCTAGCCTTACTTCAAGGATCATCACGGTTGCAATCTCATAGCATTAACCAGTTAACTTCTCAAACTGATCTTGGATCAGGTATTATCTGCACTATCCCAAATTCTTTTCATCCTGCATCATTCATATTAGATACAGGAGCCACTGATCATGTTTGTTTTACTCGTGAGTATTTTCAGTGTCTTAAGCAAATTAAGCCCATCACCCTCAAACTACCAAATGGCAGTCTTGTCACCACTAATCTTTCAGGCACTATTCAGTTTAACAGCAATTTTTACATCACTGATGTTCTTTATTTGCCTCATTTTGCTTTTAATCTCATTTCTATCCCAAAATTAACCAAATTACTTAATTGCCAACTTGTTTTTAATGATAATTCATGTACTGTACAGGACAAGTCTTCTCTGAAGATGATTGGCACAGCTGAGTTACATGGTGGATTATATCTCTTGACCTATCCTTCAGTTACATTGCCTAAGACTCCTCCCATACATTGTATCAATTCTTCTGTTAATCATTCAAATAGTCATTATCCTGAATGTAGCCTATGGCATATTAGATTGGGACATGCTTCTAATACAAAATTGATTGAACTCAATAAAGATTTTCCTTTCATTAAACCTGTCAATATCAAATTGCCTTGTGATGTATGTTTTTATACAAAACAGAAAAGATTGCCTTTCTCTCCTAGTTCTCATGTTTCCCAATCCACATTTGACATATTACATATGGATATTTGGGGTCCATTGGCCATACCATCCATGATGGGCTATAGGTATTTTTTAACCATAGTTGATGATAAGAGTAGATTTACATGGTTATACCTTATGAGACTAAAATCTGAAACCACTTCTCATGTCAAGTCCTTTGTAGCATTGGTCAAAACTCAATTCAAATGCCATATAAAGTGCATTAGATCAGATAATGGCAATGAATTTTTGATGCCTGATTTTTACAATTAATTAGGTATCATCCACCAAACATCTTGTATGGCCACACCTCAACAAAATGGTATTGTTGAAAGAAAACATCAACATATCTTAGGCATCACTAGAGCTCTTTTATTTCAAGCTCATTTGCCTCCATTATTTTGGGCTCATGCAGTGAGTTATGCTGTTCATATCATAAATAGACTTCCCACACTTTTCTTAAAACACAAGTCACCTTACCAAGTTCTTTACAACATTTTACCTGATATGACCAACCTGAAAGTTTTTGGCTCTTTGTGCTATGCAGCCACTCTAAAATCCAATAGAAAGAAATTAGATTCAAGATCTAGAAAGTGCATTAACCTAGGTCATAATCCTGGTGTCAAAACACACATTTTGTTTGATCTGCATAATAAGGAAATTTTTATTTCTAGAGATGTTGTTTTCTTTGAATCTCATTTTCCATATCAACATAATCTTCCTCTGTCTTCATCCACTTCACACACTACTACACACCTGGATGATTTGTTTGATTATATGTTTCTGCCTAATTCAGTTCCCTATCCTACATCTAGTCATTCAGTTGACAATGGTCATACTGAGAACAATTCTCATTCTATAGATCCAAATCCCAATCAACCTATGACTACTACACATTCTCCTACCAATGAAACCAATCATCTTCCTTCTATTAATTGTGAGCCCATACCTGTAAGAAGATCCAATAGACAGGTACATCCTCCTAATTATCTAAGAGATTATCATTGTAATCTGATTCACCATCCTGACTCAGCTGTGGCCTCATCTTTATCCACCTGTAAGTATCCTATTTCATCTTCTATATCCTATGATTCCTTTTCATCTTCTCATAAACATTACATGTTAAA
Organism: Lathyrus tuberosus; assembly: GCA_022829125.1. Taxonomy (NCBI): domain Eukaryota; kingdom Viridiplantae; phylum Streptophyta; class Magnoliopsida; order Fabales; family Fabaceae; genus Lathyrus; species Lathyrus tuberosus. Next base: position 12,076,797 of record JALAZF010000093.1, read on the forward strand.
TTTGTATGCTAACCCTAAACCTACATCATATGAGCATGCTATTTGTGATGAGAATTGGAGAACTGCTATCAATGCTGAACTGCAGGCTCTGGTTAAAACTAAAACATGGGATCTTGTGCCCTTACCTTCAAACAAGAAAGCCATTGGCTGCAGGTGGGTTTTTAAAGTAAAAATGCATGCTAATGGTACTATTGAGAGGTACAAGGCACGACTTGTTGTAAAGGGGTTCACTCAAACTAAAGAACTAGATTACACTGACACTTTCAGTCCAGTTGTTAAAATGACTACTGTTAGAGTTTGCTTAGCTATTGCTGCTGTTCACAATTGGCCTTTGTTCCAACTTGATGTTAACACATCTTTCCTCCATGGTGATCTTAATGAGGAAGTCTACATGAAGCCTCCACCTGGTCTCATTTTGCCTACTCCAAATCTTGTCTGCAAATTACAAAGATGTCTTTATGGTCTGAAGCAGGCAAGCAGACAATGGAACACAAAACTCACTGACACTCTTATTGCATCAGGTTATCTTCAATCCAAAGCAGATTACTCACTTTTCACTAAGACTTCTTCTCAAGGTTTCACTATGATTCTGGTCTATGTTGATGATTTAGTAGTTGGAGGCACTGATTCTCATGAAATTTTACAAATCAAATCTTTTTTGGATGATAAATTCAGCATCAAAGACTTGGGAGTTCTCAAATACTTCCTAGGCTTTGAAGTGGCTCGCAGTACTCATGGCATTTTTTTATGTCAAAGAAAATACACTCTTGATTTGATTTCTGATGCTGGTCTTCTTGGTGCCAAACCATGTTCCACCCCTATGCAACCTCATCTTCAACTCCACAAAACCTATGGCACACCTATATCTGATCCTACTCCCTACAGAAGGCTTATTGGTCGTTTATTATATCTCACACATACCAGACCTGAAATTGCTTATGCTGTCAGCAAATTAAGTCGATTTCTTGCTGCTCCAACAAATAAACATATGTTAGCTGGTCTACATGTTCTGAAGTATCTCAAAAATAATCCAGGCCAAGGACTCATATTTCAATCTAATTCCTCTTTATGTCTCAAAGTTTTTTCAGATTCAGACTAGGGGGCTTTCCCGGATACACGAAGATCCACTTCTGGCATTTGTTATTTCATTGGCACTTCACTCATTAGTTGGAAAAGCAAGAAGCAGCCTGTCATTTCCAGATCTTCATCTGAAGCTGAGTATCGTGCTCTTGCTCAAGCTACTTGTGAAGGGGTTTGGCTTCTCAATATTCTTCATGATTTTCACATCAATTATCCAATGCCCATCATCATCTACTGTGATAACAAATCTGCCATGCATATAGCTGCCAATCCTGTGTTTCATGAGCGCACAAAACACATAGAGATTGATTGTCACGTTGTACGTGAGAAAGTTCTAGCTGGAGTTATTCATCTCATGCCTGTCACTTCTAAGGAGCAAGTTGCGGACATCTTTACCAAGTCTCTTTAACCTGGTCCTTTCAATACCTTACAAGCCAAGCTTGGAATGATTGATATTCATTCCAGCTTGAGGGGGGCTGTAAATGATAATGAAGATAATAAACAATGTAACAATAACAATGCCATGTAATCTCTGTTTTCTCTTTGTGCTAACTAACTTTAGAAGTTAGTTAGAGGTAGTTGAGAACAATTAGTTAGGCTTTAACCAACTTGTCTTAGCTATATATAGTAGTACTTTCCATTGTAATAATTGAGATTGAGAATTACATTTCATTTTGATCACATACAACTATTCTTCATTCAAGCTTTTCAATTCTTTTGTCATGGAGATTCAGCTTGTTGTTGTATGTTCACAAATACAGCATATGGTTTATGTACTAGCGCAGCATTTCATGGTGACAAGTGGATGGGATTTAGTCCCATGTGACACGCAGGCCAAGGTCCACCGTGGACCTTCGCCAACCCAGCCATGTGATATGCATGCTTTTCAGGTCCAATGATCATGTGGCTCTAGTAGGAGCATGCCGAGGACCATTGATCTGATATAATGGATCTAATCAAAACTTGTGTTTCTTTACTTTTTGTTTATTTCTTTTTTTTTTATTTCGTTTGCTTTTTAGTTTTTAAAAATAATTTGGATTATTAAAAAATTCCCAAAAAATTCAGAAACGTATTTTAATGCTTCATTTAATTTTCTATTATTTTTAATTCTATTTTTGGTTAAATTTGGCAATTATTATGGATTTTATGATCAAAAGTGTACAAATCGACCTAGTCTTCACATAATGACTTGAAATCATTTTTTCTCCAACTAGTGTGGACCTAAACTTTTGTGTGCCATTAATCACATGATTTTATGACATATTGACATTCACTTTGGATTTTTTCCATGATTTTTAGTTCACCTTTGAAAGCATTTTTTATGCTTGTTTTGAATGGTGGTCGTTGAATAATATGCCTAATGTTTGCAATTTTTTTAACACCCTCAGTGCATTCTTTTGATCCAATTATTTGAAAATGATCACTCACTGACCTTAATATGACATGGTTAATTCCTCATAATTTTCTAAAGACTCTAACTATTTTTCATGGACTATTCCATTACATGACCAATGCTAGAACTAGGTCAAATTTAATGCCAATGTGTGAGTTCCTTAAAACCAATTTTGAGGGCATGTTTGAGCCTATATACAATGAAATTTTAGGTGTATTTTTTATCCTTAAATGTTGCTTTTTGGTCATGACTTACATGATTCTTTTTTAACCCTAAGTTGTTTATTCGATTATGCTTGATGTTTGCTTAGGTGTTTTAGTTTGATGATGTATTTGTGCTATCCTCTTTGGGATATTTTTGTACATCATTTCCCATATGGATTGGCATGAATCATAGCCTGCCCTCGTGAATTTATATGTCACTTCATATGCTCCTAATTGGTATTATGCTTCCATAAGTTTGAACATGAATGAAAGGTTAACTTTGTTGTTTTCATTTGAACTTTGGATGTGCCATGTTTGTACAAAGCTTTTGACACTTACCTTTTTTACAAGACTTTTTGACATAGTTTGCAAGTAACAAATGTGTGTGTTGTCGTAAGACATAACTTGTAACCTTTGACTTTGTTTAGGACATTAACATAGATAGGATAGAATAAGTTTAGCTACTTCCCCTTGTATGGTATGTACCTCTAGGGTTTCCTCTTCATTGCTTATGGTTTAACTTTGCTCCTAGGATAGAACTAGAACACTTCCTTGTGCATTAGGACATAGTTTTGTACTTTGCTTTTGACTACTTGATAGTTGAGCTTGGCTTGAAGATGGTAAGTTACTTGTGATACTTTGCATGCTTGTTTACACTTACATGATTCCTTTTCATCTCACTTCTTATTCATTTCTCTCTTTTGTGATTGTTTAGAATAATGTTTACTTGTGTTGATTCACATGACCCCTTAGGATTCCTAGCGCCACTTAATTTACGATTAAGTTGGAGGTAAGAGAGACATTAGGCTAGCAATCCATGCAAGATAACAAGTAGGATAGTCCCCTCATAACCTCAACCATAGGGCCATCATTGCATGATAATATTAGGATCTAGTTTCCCTTAGTTATTTCCTTTTCAACTTTGAGTCTTTCTCTTTTCACCTCAAAACAAGTTCAAAATACATAATAAATACAACGAGTATTGTATGCCATGAGCCTTAAGTACATGGGAAATGGAGGGTGGAGGGCTTCCTTTCACTTTCCTAGAGTGTTTAGCATGCGTCCCGTCTTGGGTCGATTTGCGACGCATTCGATCCTATGTCATAGACTTTAATGCAATGCGAGTTTCAAACACAATTAATCAAAACACTTTCTTCTAAAAAACAAAAAAAACATTCGTCTCCCTTCGGGATTCTCTTCTCTTCTCCCTCACTCCATTCGTAAAGGATGCGTCATTTCCGTTCTACCACAAACAGGTAAATGCATATGACTCCTCGCAATGAGCGGCAACACCTAAACTGCTGGAACGCGAACGTTGGCGTCTTCCACTTAAAAAATACAAAACAACAAGACCCTGTAGGTTGAACTACGACTGCTCTGACTTCCTCTCTCTCGTCCAATTGAGGATATGTAGGCACAAGACGACGATGTCTTGGCGAGCAAACTTCCCCCACAATCCCGTAGTCCTCTGAACTACATTGACTCAGATTTTCCCGTTTCGGAGGGAATACGTAGGCCTAGGACGGAGATTCCCGAGGGAATACGTAGGCCTAGGATGGCGATGTCATATCAAGTCACTTTTTCTTTTCCCCCTGTTTCTCCATTTCCCGTTCTTTTTTCGGTTTCCAGTTAGCAGTTGAGCTTTAGATAACCTACACCCATTGATCGATAACAACAAGCGTGGTTCCCATCGAGTACAATGGACGTGAGGGGGTGCTAATACCTTCCTCTCGTGTAACCGACTCCCGAACCCAGGCTATGGTTGCAATGGCCATTCCTTTCCCTTTGTTGAGGTTTTCTTCAATTGTTTCCTTTCCCTGCGTCGGGATAAATAACGTTCGGTGGCGACTCTTCTGTTCTTTTCCGCCGGTTGATTTTCATAGATGCGACAACATTCTTCTAGCGAAGCTTTGTATTGTCCTTAATTTCTTCACACAGATGATTGAAGATGTAAGATGAAAGATTGATCTTATCTTTATTCTTCAGATAGAAGATGAAGTGCTTGTGATCCCATGAAATTTGTTCAGTACGTCCTTCTCTAGGGATCAGACAACCAATAAGAATCTTAGACAAAAGCCTAAAATCTTTCTTCATGTTCTTGACCTTTCCATAGTCAGAAGAACACATATTTTAAACATTAACAAACAAATCTCTTTTGATAGAATCTGCTTCCGGACTGTTGTATTTAGTGTTCTCAACAAACTTTCCAGAATTTGGTGCTCTCAAAATTTTAACAATCGTCTTCTGAGTGATGACCACATTAACACTCACCACAGCAGATCTAATCACAATTTCTTCAAACTTCTTCAAACTAACTTCTTCTATACTCTCCCCCTTCAAAGAACTGTCATTTTCTATCAAGAGTCTGAGTTCCTCAGAAGCAGGAAATTCATCAAAAACTTCTGCCCTAACCCATAAATCTTTCACAAGATAAGGATAAGTAGTTCCATTCAGCATTTCAAATAATGAAGACCACTCTTGTATTCTGAAGTAGCTCCAAAGAACATACCTGTTCTGATTGAATGAATCAAAATAAACAATTTGTTCCGTCAAAAGCTTTAGATCATCCTGATTTAAATCCATGTGTGCATGTTGAGCAGTTGAAGAGGACGCCATTGTAGAGATGAGCTTGTAGGGTTTATTGGGTTTTTTAAAAAAGGTTTTTTAGAGGAAGTTATAGAAAGCAAAATTGTAGGTAGTGAGATAGTGAAACATGTGCTTATGATATAAATAGAGTGTTTTTTTAAGTGAAAAAGGAATTTTAAACAAAACACAACATAAATGCAAAAAGAAACCAAAAACAATGTAATAAAGGAAAATAACCAACAACAAAGGAGTTTTTACTCAATAGTTACAATCCATGTGTCAGAAGACGTTTCAGATATATGACACATAAGAAAACAGATCCCAAAGGCAGTTACCATGAAGTATCTATTTGTATGCATATCAGAGGCGGTTAATCTTATTCATAGTATTAGAGGCTAAGATGCTTCAAAGGATATTTATTCATCAAAAGCTGATTCAGAGCTTTTGATTAAGGTTGACATCATCAGACATCTGATACAAAGTAAGATTCCTTGCACAACTGATAGAAGTAAAATTATCGCAATGAAATGTAATTCTTCTTTCATAAACATGAAGTTCTTCTGACAAACATTTAAAATGTTAGGATTAAAAATTGTTGCATAAAACATAAATACTCATACATTTCTTTACAACTTTTGAGATTGTTCAAGAGGAACAATATTGTTTCAACAATGCTCTTTTAAACACCACCAGAAGTCTTCTCAAACTTCCCAAAATAATTGGATAAACTTCAGAGATATAGCCAAGAGTCTGAAGCACCAGTTCAAAAAGAAAAAGGTTAACAAGTCTTCCCACAACTAGTAATCTTGTTTTACTGGTTTCTTCCATACTCCATATTTCCTTCCTCCTTCAAACTTAGGATTTGGAATTTAGCCTTCTTCTTATTGAAGATTGTAAGCAACCACTGTCTTGGAGAAGTTGTTACTTTGCTCTTTCCCTTTAGCATATCTGCAGGAAAAACAGAAACATTCTTTAGTACCCATACTCTTATGGGTCCTCTGAGGTTAATTTTACAACGCTTTTTATTTCTTTGTTCCTTAGCCTTATAGTAAGGTCTAGAATCATTCCAGACTTTTTCTCTATAAATATTTTGTCTTGGATAAGTCTTGGCCTTGACTTCCGAACCTCTTGGAACCTTTGATACAATCACCTTAAGTTCTGAATTCTTCAGAACCTCTAACATGCGAGTCTTAGGTTCTGATTTACTTATAAATTTTGACCATTGAGTTTGAGATTTTGATTCCTTTAGAATTTGAGAATCATTCATCACAGGTTCTGATTGGTTCAGAACATTACCATTTTTAGCAGCACACATAAAGTAAGCATTCAACCCCTTTTGAACAATGCTTGAAGAAGAAAGGTCTAATGGTTTTATCAAGACATCGGTCCTTGGATTATAAGGTTTTTGTTGATAACCAAAACCTTCTCCTTTTCTCTTACTTACTTCATAGATCATGGAAGGAAGTTGGTTCTTTCCACCCCATATATGACAAACTCTTGAACTGCTAATTCAATTTTATCTAGAGGTTTGTTAGAAATATCTTGTATGAAAGAAATTTGATCTCTCTCAAGTTTTTCAGTTTTGTCTTTAGAGAAATTTAGCTCATCTTTTAAAAGATCATATTACTTCTTTAACATTTTCATATATCTGGCTTTCAAATGGCATCTTTCCATAAGATCATGACAAAGAGCAATTAAATCATATTTAGAGAGTTTAGAAAGTACCTCTTTTATATCCTCTGATTCTAAGTCAGAACCAGCTTCTGATTCTTAGTCTGGTAGTGTTAAGGCCATCAAAGCAAGATTGGCTTCTTCATCTCCTGCTTCATTGTCAAGTTCTTCCCAGGTTGCCAAAAGACTTTTCTTGAACTTACTTTTGAAGTTGTTACTATGAAAGTTTTCTGTTATGTTTTTGTCCTTTTGAAGATCAGGACATTCAGTAATGAAATGATCAGGCTTCTTGCAGTTGTAATAGCCATTCTGATCCTCTTTATCATTTCTAGAACTTGACCCTTTGAAGCCATCTCTTCTACCATATAATATGTTCTTCTTCTTATCCAAGTGTTGAAATCTTTTGATGATGAAATACGTTTCATCATTATTAGATTATTCATCAGAAGTTTTATCATGAGTGGCTTCTTTGTGTTTTCCTAGTATGAGAAGATTTCTCAGGCCTCCCATCAGATTTTAAAGCCAGTGTTATAAATTTCTTTACAAACTTATCATCATTTATCTCCATCTCATGAATTTGGAGATTTCTAACAAGACTTTTAAGACTTAATATGTTCAAGTCTTTAGCCTATTGAATAGTTGTTACTTTGGGTATGTATTTGGCAGGAAGACTCCTAAGAATCTTCTTGACATGATCCGAAGTAGTGTAGCTTTTGTTCAAGGTCTGAAGACCGGACACAAGAACTTGGAATCCTGAAAACATAGTTTCAATGTTCTCACCATCTTTTATTTTGAACATCTCATCTTGCTTAACCAGAAGATATAAAGATAGTTTTGGCACTTGACTTATCAATAATCTTTATGTACTCAGAATAATGCAAGGCGTTAACAAGAATGCCTATCACTATATGATTTTTTCTATATGTCTTTTTCTGAGCAGGAGTAAGAGACTTCTTGTCAAAAACCATTCCAACACCATTGACTTAAAAGTCAATACCATCTTCTAAGATATCCCATAAATCATCATCCAAACCAATGATGTGAGTGTACTTCTTGCTCTTCCACCATTCAAATTCAGTAGAGTCGCCACTGAATGTTGGTGGTTTAGCAATATAGTTGTTTTGACCATATGTACTTTGATCATGGTTGTTATTACCACGAGGATAACCTCCAACGAGACTATTTACTTCAGAACTATTAGCCATGATGGAAGTTGTATTTATCTCAAGATCTTTTTCGTGCCACTATTAAGTGTTATAGTATATATCGTACTCTAATTTCCACTGAAGGTGAGAAAACTACACAAGAAGGGGGTTGAATTATGTATTACAAAACAGTTTCGCTTCTAATAAGATACTTCAGAATCTGAACAAGGTTCAGAGTCTGATAACAGAAATAACAATGGCAATAGAAAGAATATAAATCAAAAGCAATAAGTAGGCAACACACAAAGTTTATCCTGGTTCCTCTCCTCAACTGAGAGTAGTCTGGTCCCCTTGCCTCAAGAAGAGCTTTTCACTATAATCAAACTTATTATGCTTTGCTCAAGAAAACTAGCAAGAGACTTCACGGCTCAATCAATCCATAAAGAGGCTTCTTCTCAAGCAACCTAGAAAGATACTTCTGCTCAATAAACCTAGAAAAAGACTTCACTACTCCAGTACACAGGAAAGAGACTTCACTTCTCAAGCATGCTGGCAAGAGACTTCCTTTACTTTAAATAAACAGTTTAGTAGATAAGATAACAACTATAATTTGATACACAATCAGAAGTATAGCAGTTGTGTAACAACCATAAAGGTTCTTGTAGCGAGCGATTTTGGACGCGGTTCTTAAGCGCTGGTCGCTCTCTGCGGTTTGAGCTTTGACTACAGGTCGATTCATTTTTTATCCTATTGTGAGCTGAATAAGGAAGGGAAATAGATGTCTCCAATTAACCCTACTTTGCATACTGAGTTTAAACAGCGGTCTGTTAGGTTACGAATGCTATCAATGTGGGGGGGCCTTTGTACTGGTTATTTGTATTTTCGCCAATACAATTTCTTTCTTTTTATCTGGGCAGAAGGTTTCTGGCGGGGAACAAGGATTAGGATGTTAGGACTGATGCTTTTGAATTACTGCTTTTGATTGATGGAGATATGGGATTTGGGTTTTTTGTTGATTGTGCTCGCTAAGATCTTTTCTTTCGATCTTATGCCTACGTATTCCCGTTTACCGAAACAGGGAAATCAGAGCGTTCGTAGTTCCTCCTAGTCTATGGGAGGAAATGGGTGTTTTGGTGTCTTGTTCAAAGCCCAAGACGTGAAGCGAAAGGTGGTTTGTATCTTGTTCAAAGCCCAAGATGTGAAGCTGAAAAGTCTATTTGTGTCTTGTTCAAAGCCCAAGACGTGAAGCTGAAAAGTCTATTTGTGTCTTGTTCAAAGCCCAAGACGTGAAGCTGAAGGACCTCGACTTTAGAGAGAATTTGTCATCTCTAAAGAAGGGTTTGTCTGTCACAACTGTTGGGTGACTAGTTATAAAGGAGAATTACTTTAACCGGGATACGCGGATCCTAGCAATGCCATAATTTCCTTTAAAGGGGATTTTAACCTGAAGGAGAAGACTTTAACTCAGTGTAGAGCAATGCTATCTTTCCTTAGGAATTTATCATGCTAAAAGAGGGACAGTGGCATGGATGTAGATGATCCAGAGGCTTGCCGCTTACAGCGATTAGATGAAGGGAAATGAGTTGTTGATGTTTGTGTACTGTGAACGAGGCACAGCTTTGATGCTAAAAGGTTGATTGGATCAACCAGTGGTTTTCTTATACAAAGCCTAAGAGGAGGCTATTGGCCCAACAAGAAGGAGTTTTTATGTACGAAGCCCGAGAGAGAGGCAAAAAGGGTTGACTCAACAGGAGAATCTTTTATACTCAACAAGAGAGTGATTTTGTATCTCGTATGAAGCCCGAGATGGAGGCTAAAAGGTATGACTCAACAAGAGAGTCTTTGAATCTCGTACGAAGCCCGAGATGGAGGCTATTGTTTATTCGGGTCAATAAGAACCTTTTTATATCTCGTATAAAGCCCGAGATGGAGGCGAAAGGGGTAATTGACTCAACGAGGGAGCCTTTTATATGCCTCGTACAAAGCCCGAGAGAGAGGCTAAACATTGTTTGACTCCGCTGGGGAGAATTTTGGTATCTCGTACGAAGCCCGAGATGGAGGCTATGGTGACTGTTTCAGTTAAGTGACAGGTCCAGTATACTGATTTTAAAGAGAAAATCAGTTCTTATATGAGCAACACTGTACTCAGGGATTTGATTTGAGGATTAGGGATATTTCCCTCTCTTTGAGGAAACGGGAAATCCAAAGGGTATTGAGACTGTCCGAGTCTACGGGTTTCCTTCCTATTTAACGAAGGGGTCACTTGAGAATGTCTTTGAGACTCAAGGAGATTAAACTGTCCAAGTCTAGAGTTTTTATCTTTGGTACTATGCTTTGAGAAACAGTAGTAGACTCTATGAAAGGACTGTTCTATGAGGATGACTAGGTTCTGTTCCTATACCTCTAGGAGGTCGTAGGGACAATTTGTACGAAGCCCAAGAGGAGGCTGGAAACTTTTAAGAAGCCGACGGGTCCTTGTACTAAGCCCAAGAGGAGACTATCATTCCCGGAGGAAGAGATCATTATACGAAGCCTAAGAGGAGGCTGTGAATACTTCTAAGAAGCCGTAGGGTTCTTGTACGAAGCCCAAGAGGAGGCGTGGTTGCTTTTAAGAAGCCCGTGGGTCCTTGTACGATGCCCAAGAGGAGGCCGATGCTTTTAGAAAGCCCGTGGGTCCCCAAACCCCGAGAAATTCAAGGCAAGCTATTCACAAGGAATAGATCAAGTCAGGAAAGTCCGAGAATTTGGAAGAAACTCAAAGATGCCATTCACGGAGAAGACATTCATCTTGGGGAGTAGAGTTTCTTGACAATTCCTAATGAGGACAGCCGAAGAGAAGACTGTATCTGGTGATCCTATTGGGGGTCTAGCTGTCTATTTCTACGAATAAATGAAACGGCGTCACCTAGTTCTAGACGTAGTTGCCGGGGAAACTCTAAATATCTATACTATTATTACACAGTTGATATGAGTTTATGAAAGAAGACTTACAGCGAAACAGCCCCACAATACAGTTATATGTATATGAGTTTGTGAAAGGAGACTTACAGTGAAACAACCCCACAATACAGTTATATACATATGAAAGCAGTAAATGAAAGCGGGTAAACACTTACTCGGTTGTAGAGCTTCCATGCTGTTTGGTTAGTTGTTCAACAAAGAAAGATTGAAAACAACAGTATAATTCAAAATCAAAGGAGAAAGTGCTTTGAAAAAGAAAGATTTGGGGCTTACAGCTCAAGGAGAGACCCAGGGTTTTATCAGTGAGCGCACTGTTGAATTTGTACAGAGGGACTTATACAAGTGACTGAGGCCCAAGAAAGGTTTTCTGTACAAAGGGATGGGTCTTACACTCTATTAGACGTCTAAGTGAGTTTTAAGAAAAGAAATGGGTCTTACTACTCGAGGGTAGGCCCAATGGTTAATTTTGAAAAGGGCGACGGTCGCGTCGAGGTTTTGGAAACACCGTGGGACTTATACAAGTGATTGAGGCCCAAAATTTTGGTATTTACAAAGGGATTGGGTCTTACACTCTATTAGAGGCCCAAAGAGTTTAAAGAAAAGAAATGGGGCTTACAACACGAGGGGAGGCCCATAGTCTTTATTTTCAAGATGAATATTCACTTTTAAAATGCTTAAAAATAATTAAAAATGAATTTATTCACAAAAATACCAACTATATTAAATAAATAATATAAATTTGATTTTTTTTGTAGAATAAAATATTTTACTATTTTTGTGATTTTTCAGAAAAACAACCAATAAAAAATAATCAAAATTGAAGGAGTTATTAATTTTCCAAATTATTAAAAAATAATAAGAAAATATAAAAAAGAGGGGTTGGGTCTTACACTCTATTAGAGACCCAAAGTGTATTTTTGTACAAAAGATGGGGCTTACAACTCAGGGAGAGACCCAAAATATTTTCAGTTTAAAAATGACGATCGCGCCGAGATTTTTAACGTATCGGGACTTATACAATAGCTGAGGCCCAAAAATTGTTTCGTTAAAAAAGGGTTGGGTCTTACACTCTAATAGAGGCCCAAGTGTTTAAAAATGAAAAGAAATGGGACTTACAGCTCAAAGAGAAACCCAATTGATTTTCGTTTAAAAATGGCGATCGCGCCGATGTTTTCTTTTAACGCAGAGGGACTTATACAATAAGTGAGGCCCAAAATTGTTTGGGTTAAAAGGGGATTGGGTCTTACACTCTAATAGAGGCCCAAAAGTTTTGAATGGGTCTTATAGCTCGAGGAGAGGCCCAAGGTTAATACTTAAAAAGGCGACGATCGCGCCGTTTGTTTTTTGACGGTATCGGGGCTTATACAATGAATGAGGCCCAAAAATGATTTGGTCAAAAAAGGATTGGGTCTTACACTCTATTAGAGCCCCAATAATTTTAAAAAAATATTTGTTAGGGTGAAAATCAAAGAAAACCCCAATTTCATTTTTTAGGCATTTTTTCAAGAAAAATTAAGTAAAAAATGATAAAAATATCAAATAAAATCATTAAATAATGATTAAAGTTTATGAAAAAAAATATTTTATCAACATAAATATTTAAAATCATTTTGGTTTTAAAAATTAAGAAAAAAAGAAAAGAAATCATTTTAAAAGCATTTAAAACAATTTAAAACACTATTTTTAAATATATTAAAAATAATACTTTTTTTGTGATTTTTTTGGATTAAAATATTATGGGGTACGAATTGGAAAACGATGATTTTTTGCTATGTGAAAAAGAGGAAAGATATCAAAATATCATCTCCGACATTTTTTGGGGTAAAAACGAGTACCGAAACTTTAATTTTCAACACGTTTTTTATCAAATTTCAAACACTCATAACTCTCTCAATTTTTATCGGAATCAAAATCCGGAAGTACCTACCTGACCGATTTTTTGCAAGGAATCCGATGGTATTACTCACGCGCACGGAAAATCGACGCACAAAATGCAAAAAAAACTGCTATCGTTTTGAAAATATCGTTCCGCGCCGAATTTCCAACACGCGTAACTCTCTCGATTTTTATCGGAATCAAAATCCGGAAGTACCTACCTGACCGATTTTTTGCAAGGAATCCGATGGTATTACTCACACACGCGGAAAATCGACGTATAAAATGCAGAAATTAAAAAACAAAAACTGTTATCGATTAAAAACATCGTTCCGCGTTGAATTTCAAACACGCGTAACTCTCTCGATTTTTAACCGAATCAAGATCCGCAAAAGCCTATCCTGACCGATTTTTCGCAAGGAATCCAATGGTATCGCACACGCACACCGTAACTCAACGTACAAAACGCAGCGATAAAAAAACCAGAGCTGCTGTCGTTTAAAACATCGTTCCGCGTAAGATTTCTAACGCGCGTAACTCTCTCGATTTTTAACCGAATCAAGATCCGCAAGAGCCTATCTTGACCAATTTTTTGCAAGGAATCCAATGGTATTACTCACGCACACGGAAAATTGACGCACAAAACACAGAAATTAAAAAACAAAAACTGCTATCGTTGTTTTCGACGCCGTTTCGCGTAAAATTTCCAACGCGCGTAACTCTCTCAATTTTCATCGGAATTGAAATCCGTAAAACCTATCTTGACCGATTTTTTGCAAGGAATCCAATGGTGTTATTCACGCACTCTGAAACTCACTGTACAAAGCGAAAAAAATAGAACCGCTATCGTTAATTCGACGTCGTTTCGCATAAAATTTCCAACGCGCGTAACTCTCTCAATTTTCATCGGAATTGAAATCCGTAAAAACCTATCTTGACCGATTTTTCGCAAGGAATCCAATGGCATTATTCACGCACTCGGAAACTCACTGTACAAAGCGAAAAAACAGAACCGCTATCGTTAATTCGACGCCGTTTCGAGTAAAATTTCCAACGCGCGTAACTCTCTCAATTTTCATCGGAATTGAAATCCGTAAAAACCTATCTTGACCGATTTTCCGCAAGGAATCCAATGGTGTTACTCATGCAAACAAAAACTTAATGTATAGAACACACCAATGAAGAAAAGACAGAACTGAACATGGTTTCAAAACAACCAAAATTCCACATAAAAACATATCAAAATGCAAACAGTGGGAGGATCACAACATACACATTAAGGACTACATTTTTACCTCAAGAATTGTTCAATATGATGCATGTATGTAGACAACCAAGGAAAGCATGATTCAAAGAATTCAAGTTGTGAATTTTACCTCTTTTTTTGGAGATTTTGGGCAACCTTCCAAGTGCTTTGTTCCAGAAATGATTTGATGCTTTGGACAACCTCAAATGACCTCTTAGAAGCTTTTAGGATGATTGGAATTGGCTGGAAACCTCTGGAGCAAGTTTGTGCACTTTCTCGCGAAATGGTCAAAAACGGCCAAAATGCCAACTCTCTCAAATGGTGTTCCAGATGTGTGGCACCATTTGGAATAGTTCAAGGATGGTATTTAGAGTGTGTTTGAGGTTTTATCTGGCTTGGAAAGTGACTGAATCAAGACATGGCTTGAAAAATGCAAAAAAGTGTCATTTTGAGGTTTTGAGAGGTGATGTTGTGATTACAGGTCACTTTTGATGGTTTGCACAACTTACATATGATATATATGAGGTGTGTGTGTGATTAGTTTGAGTGGAATTGCTCTCTAGCTCAAAAACTCAGAATTTCCTTACTAATGAAGGCATTTTGGAGTGAAAGAGAGAATTTGAGGAAAGCATCTGTTTGATGGCTTTGGTGTACTCAAAATGAGCACAAATAAGCTCTATTTATAGTGGAGCAAGTTTGTTTTGGGATCCACAGTGAATGGTGGCTGCAGCAGGTGTTTGTTCCATGTTGGCCAATGGAAATCCAAGTCTCCTCTAGCCATTGACTAGAGGTTAGGGCACAGGCTGCTGGTTCCCTTGGTCTTGGATAAGTCTTGACTAATTTCAGATGAGAATGGCTCAGTACATGCCACCTCTAAGCATCCATTAAATGCTCCAAACCAAAATTGGAGTTTTGTCCCTCTTTTAGGGATTTCTAGGCTTTGGCATGCTTTTCTTTGTTCCTTGGACTTGGGAGGTTCATGGATCAGATCATCCCACTTGGATTTGATCCTTAGATGTGTCCAAACTGATGACAAGGCTTGAAAATTCGTGTGGCAAAAAAAATGTGCAAATCTGCCTTGAAAAATTCAGCTTCAGCAAGCCATTTTGTAAGATCTATAACTCCCTGCTCGAGTATGCTATATGGACGTTCTAGGACTTTTCGGAAAGCTTAGATGACGTACTTCAACTTTGATGTTTAACATTAGACCTGGTTCAACTTGAATCATGGAGAAAAATAGCCTTGAATTTGGGACATTGTGCTGAAAAATGTCAATTTTAACTTTTTAGCCATTTTGATCCAAGCATAACTCAAAATCCTTAATGAATTGGACTTAGGTCTAGTTGAAGTTTTTGTAGAGGGTAATGAGGGCTACAAATCAAGCTTTGGATGGGGAAAAATGGCTTTGTGGTTTAGGAGTTATGATCCTCCAAAGTTGGTACCCTTGCCACTTTTTTTCTAAGTTTTTATAGTTACCCCTTTTACAAGTTATCCCACTTTCTTTGATTTTTCTTGATGAATGATGATTATAATCACACATTGTCATCATTTTAGGTTTAAAAAACCATTTTTATGAAAAATCTCAAAAAGTCAAAGTTTGACTTTTGTACACAGTTGACTTTTTATCAGATGAATTCCAAACCGTGCGATTCTTCAGGAAATCATGTCCTTGACCTAAATCAAAATTGATGGACATGTTCCATGGGTGTTATATGGTGTATTTAATCGTGTCCCGCGGCTTGGGAGCATGTCCTGGTCAAAAGTCAAAGCTACAGTTGACTTTTCCCGCGAAACTCCAACTGTGGTTCAGATGAAATTGAAACTTGTTGCTCAAGCTTCTTGGGTCAATCCATTATTGTAAATGGATCAACGTGGTATGTTGGAGACCCTCAAATCATGTCTTGAGGTCTTGGCTCATGATTTGTCCCAAAAGTCAACTTAGGGGTGAATTAGGTCAAGAAACCCTAATTCCTGATTTTTGATGTATGCATCCCCTGAGGCTAAATTGACTTGATGATGGGGTTTATGATGTTTCATGGAGCATTTTAGGTTATGCTTTGAAGCATTGGCTCATGCCCAGAGGAAAATTTCCATCTGGAGGCCCTAGTCGACCAAACCCTAATTTGGTGACACTGGCGATCCTGAGGCTTGATCCACCTAGAAGGGAGCAAACTTGTGCTTAATCCTTGAAGTGGGAGTCCTCCTGATCCATTGTGGATATTTGAGAGGCTAGACAAGTTGAAGATCATGTCATTCCTTGATTGATCCTTTGTCTAAGAGCTCTGCGAGGGCTTGAAACCCTAAATCCTGTTTGTAGTGAATGCTTACCCACCTTTGGGGAGACTAATGAGGTACAAAGGTACATCCATATTGTGCTGATGATTTGCACAATGATGGGAAATCTTAGTGGTCAAAATTTGGGGTATGACAGATGCCCCTATTTAATCTTCTTGGACCCGAAGGTGTGAATGGCGAAGGTATTCGGGCATCCGGGGTGCAAGAGGATTAAATATCGGAATACCCGAAATTTTGATGGTGGTTATGAATGGTAGCTTACGCATTCATCTTCTTTAGCTAAGCGATGATGCTTAGAAAAGGTAAACTTCCCCTCGATCCTGGTCTTCAGCCAAGGAGCTGGTCTCAGTTTTATTTTGAAATAAACTTCCCCTCGATCCTGGTTTCCTACCAAGGAACTGGTCTTAGTTTCTTTTGTAAACTTCCCCTCGATCCTGGTTTCCTACCAAGGAACTGGTCTTAGTTTCTAATGTAAACTTCCCCTCGATCCTGGTTTCCTACCAAGGATCTGGTCTCGGTTTCTGATATAAACTTCCCCTCGATCCTGGTTTCCTACCAAGGAACTGGTCTAAGTTTCGGAAAAACTTCCCCTCGATCCTGGTTTTCTACCAAGGAACTGGTCTTAGTTTCTTTTGTCAATAAACTTTATTGACAAGGGACGCTATGTGTAGCGGTTTTCCCTCAAACTTCTAGCCGAATTTTCCTGGGGAGATGCCATTTGAGTGGAAAAAGTTTTGATGTCAGACTTGCTGGGGAACCCATTCGTCTGAATTGTAGAGGTACACAAACTTCTCTGTTTTGGAGAAACGCCATACATCATACTTTTCTCGGGATCTTTCCGGAGAAACGCCATATGATGGGATCCAATTTTGAGGTGCCGGTGACCTTTTCATCAGTGTTTTTTTTTGGAGAAAAACTGCCGTACCGCCGAATCTCTGATTAAGAGGCTTTCTCTAGGGATTTTCCTTAATCCGGGAAAGCAAGGATATCGTCTTCGATGGTGAAGAGCGATATTTGTTGAAAGTTTTCTTGTTTCTCAGAGGTTCAAGTTATCAAAGTGGTCAAGGATCGTCTCTAATCCAGAGATAAACGGGAGAGAGATTGCTTAGATGATTCACTTCCTAACGAGGAAAGGTCTGACAACTCGATTGAGGGTACTTATCACTAGGGGATAAGAACGACTAGAGTGATAGTGATGCAATATGATTGTGAATGCAAATCAATAATGCATGATGTATGTATGTATATGCTGACAAAACAGACGCGATATACAGACTAAAGGATGAACACGACTGGATACTCGGCCACAGTGGGGCATGTAGAAATATCGCTGGTTCAAGATAGCAATTCTGCCTTGCTTAGGAGAAACGGTCCCTGTTGGGGGTGACGCTGATCGGGCTTAGGAGATGAGAACTCGGCCGAAGATGTCAGATGGAACATGGTCTCTGACATTATTGATCCTTCATTCAGGCGTACTGGTCTAGAAGGAGTACTTTGATTCTGCACTTTGAGGTTCGAACACCTTTGGAGACGCGATTGATGTTCTTTTGATGTTTAACAGTCAAAAGAAATTGCCATCTCTATTTTAAAAAAGCAGAAAAAGTTTTAACAAGTAAATTCATTTTTGTTTTATTTCAAGAATCGTTAATCATGTTAACAACGTCGTTCTGTAAAGCTAAAACAAATAAGAATTACAAACAAAAGCACAAGGGCCCAAATTTTATTGATAAGATGGAGATCAGCCAAACGCGTGATTCCAAAGAGTATATACAAAGTTTGAAAATGGTAATTTACAGGGAAAAGGGCTACGTTGAAACATAACGACCACTATCCTTCTACCAACTTTGAATTCGGGACATCCTGAGCTTCTGTCGAAGATGACCTTGACTGGAGTTTTCCTCCGATGGATGCTGTAACTGCTGCTGAGGGACTTGCCTCTGTTGAACATAGTTACTTGCCATTATCCCTAATTTTTGCCTGGATTGTACTATGATGTTTCCAATCCATCGGGATGATTTTTTTTCATGTCTCTAACTTTTGCCTGGACCGCCCTTTCGGGTTTTCAATCCACCGAGACGTTTTTTTTTTTTTTTTAGTTTAGGCGAAGTATTTCTTGACTACATCAACATTCGTGGGGTAGGCAAATTCCTCTCCGTCCATGGTTGTAAGTCTCAAGGCGCCGCCTGAGAAAGCTTTCGTGACCACATAGGGGCCATCATAATTTGGGGTCCATTTGCCCCGAGAGTCAGTGAGAAATGATTGTATCTTCTTGAGCACAAGGTCTCCTTTTCTGAAAACACGAGGTCGGACCTTTTTGTCGAACGCCTTCTTCATTCTCTGTTGATACAACTAACCATGGCATAGTGTCGTGATTCGCTTCTCTTCGATCAGGTTCAGTTCGTCGTGTCGACTTTGACACCATTCAGCTTCGGTGAGCTTCGCTTCCATCAATACCCGGATTGATGGGGTCTCTACTTCTATGGGGAGCACTACTTCCATGCCATACACTAGAGAGAAAGGGGTAGCCCAAGTTCCGTTTTCGTAATGATTGACAGCTCCGTCAAAGATAAGTCCCCACTGGGAACCTGGTTCTGGCCCTTCATTGGGTAGCGGTTCATCGCAATCTTTCATCTTTAGATACATGACATCTTCGTTTGGGAAGTCAAACCCGATTGATTCTTGATTGTCAATCGGTTGATGAGCCAAATGATCGGCTAAAATACTTCCTTTAACGGCTTTCTGAGCGTGGTACTCTATGTCATATTCTGATAACAGCATCTGCCAACGGGCAATTCTTCCCGTGAGAGCAGGTTTTTCGAAAACGTACTTGATTGGATCCATTTTGGAGACCAACCAAGTAGTATGACGAATCATGTACTGGCGAGGACGTTTGGCTGCCCAAGCCAAAACGCAACAAGTTTTCTCAAGCATTGTGTACCGAGTCTCGCAGTCGGTGAATTTCTTGCTTAGATAGTAGATGGCAGACTCTTTCCTTTTAGTTTCGTCTTGTTGGCCAAGTACACATCCCATTGAGTCCTCTAGGACTGTGAGGTAAATGATCAGTGGTCTTCCTTCCACTGGAGGTGATAGAATCGGAGGATTCAACAGATATTCCTTGATACTATTGAAGGCGGTTTGGCAATCTTCTGACCAAACGCAATCCTGGTTCTTTTTGAGTAACTTGAAGATCGGCGCGCATGTCGCGGTCATGAGGAATATGAATCTGGAGATGTAGTTCAAATGTCCCAGGAATCCTCTGACTTGTTTTTCAGTTTTCGGAGAAGGCATTTCTTGAATGGCCTTGACCTTGTCAGGATCAACCTCAATTCCTTTCTGGCTGACGATGAACCCTAAGAGTTTCCCTGAACGGACACCGAAGGTGCACTTGTTAGGATTCAAGCGGAGCTTGAATTTTCTTAGACGTTCAAACAATTTTGACAGATGTTCAACGTGCTCACTCTCTGTTTTTGATTTTGCAATCATATCATCGACATACACTTCGATTTCCTTGTGTATCATGTCATGAAACAGAATAGTCATGGCCCTTTGATAGGTTGCCCCGACATTCTTCAAACCGAACGGTATTACCTTGTAACAAAAGGTGCCCCATGGGGTAATGAATGAAGTTTTCTCCATGTCTTTCGGCGCCATTTTGATTTGATTATAGCCCGAGAATCCATCCATGAAGGAGAATACTTTGAACTTTGATGTGCTGTTAACCAGCATGTCAATGTGTGGTAAAGGAAAGTCGTCCTTTGGACTTGCCTTGTTTAGATCTCTGTAATCAACACACATTCTGACCTTTCCATCCTTTTTGGGAACGGGTACGATGTTGGCTAACCATTGAGGATATTCAGATGTAGCAAGGAAATCCGCGTCAATCTGTTTCTGTACCTCCTCTTTGATTTTGATAGCCATGTCCGGGTGAGTCCGTCTCAACCTTTGCTTTACTGGCGGACATTCTGATCTCAACGGTAAGTGATGTTCCACGATGCTGGTATCCAACCCTGGCATATCCTGATAAGACCAAGCGAATACATCGGGGAATTCTTTGAGAAGCTTTATCAAACCCTCTCTGGTAGTTGGACTGAGCAGTGCCCCAATCCTGATTTCTTTTCTCTCTTGCTCTGAACCCAAGTTTACCGTTTCCAACGGTTCTTTATGAGGTTCAATGGACCTTTCCTCTTGTCTGAGTAGTCGGGAGATCTCTTCTGGAATTTCGTTGTCATTTTCTTCTTTAGCCTCGAATACCGAGAATTCAAAGTTAGGAGAAGGCATCGGATCGTATGTTTCAACTGGGTTTAAAACAAGCAATCTGCATGACGTGATGATTCGTGTTTAGAAGAGATAGAGAAAATGCAAGTGTGTGCAGTGTATTTATTTTACTGCTTGTTTTTATTTTTGAATTGTTTTTTAGGATTACCATTTTCTGAAAAAGCAAAAAGAAAAAACAGCAATTAATGCGGAAATTACATAACGACGTTATTTTATTAATGAACAAGTCGAATCTTGAAACTACAGCCCTATAAAACAAAACTCTGTCGCTTCGGGCGAAGCGAAGAGGGAAATTTACAGAAAGCGAGCCCTATCAAAACATCTGTTTCACCTGGGCAGGGTGAAAGGTTAAAGATGACAATTACTTTGACTGGTGAACGGCCATCGGGACATCGACAGCAACCCATTGGCGACGAACTCCTCGGTGAATCACAAAGTCTGGCACCTTCCTTGATTTGCCTTCAGAAATGACGCTGATTTCTGGTGGAGCAGGATCATTGGAATCTGTCTCCCAAGCAGAGTTGTCGTAGGAGGATTCCTCTGTTGCATTTTGCAGAGCATTTGTGCTCTCAGCTGTATCTCCCTATCCAGTTGGCTGGATATCTTCGAGCCTGATACGAGAGCTTTCGGGAGCGGTGTACTTGACCATATAGTCGTATTTTCCACTTGGTTCTCCAACGGTGTCCCACACTTCTTTGGAACTGGAGGAGTCATCTCTCTCGATGACGTTGACCTCAAGGAAAGCATAGTTGATGAATTCAAGTCCTGCAAACGTTGCGAATTCATCCTCATGTTGAGTAGTTTCCGAATGACCTGAGTGTTGATCCCATGACATGGTGGGGATACAGGTATTCAGTTCAATGACGCTCGGCTGAGTTTCATTGTTCGGCTGACTTTCTTGCCCCAAGTCTCCTGGGTAAGGCTGCCACATTGGCAGGCCATCCATCGGGCCATAGTAATTGGGGTCAAAGTTGTCTTTCATCAGAGTGTCCTCCTCTAATGAATTTGGCAGAGCACGGCATCCTTCCGGATCACAATCTCCGTAGATCATTTCGACATCTGATCTTGGTATAAATCTCAGACTTTCTGTAGGAAAGCAAAAAGGCATAGGCACCTCTTCCTGAGACATATAACCGTCCTTGTTAAGGTAGGACTTCCATTCTTCATCTGTGTCAGAGGGATCTTCCTCATTAATAGCATGTACTGCTTGAGACACTGGGTGAAGAAAACCTCCACTGTGGAAGAAGTTTTGAAGGGGATGAAGACTTTCATCGTTGACAGCTGTCTGGGTACATGTTGCAAAAAAACCAAGACCCTTCTTTATTTTATTGTCAGTGGGAATGACAAGCTGTCCCCATCCGGTTGTATCGGTACTCTCGACCGCTTTGATAGCATCGTTGTATGAGGAAATCGAGGTTCCTTCTTCAGATTGATCGTTCTTGCTCATCGATAGTGCTTGGAACTGAGTTCCAATAACCTCCTCGGGTTCCACACAAGTAGATGATGATAGGTTACTCACAAGCAAGGCTTGTTCCCCACAAACCGTGACAAGTTGGCCGTTCTTGACGAACTTTAGCTTTTGGTGGAGGGTTGAAGTAACCGCTCCAGCCTGATGTATCCAAGGTCTTCCTAATAAACAACTGTATGTTGCCCGGATGTCCATGACCTGGAAAGTGACTTGGAAAGTGTGAGGACCAATAGTTATGGGAAGATCAACTTCGCCGATAACCGCTTTTTTGGATCCGTCGAATGCTTTGACGACGACCTCGCTGACTCTCATCGGAGGGCCCTTGAATGATAATTGCATCAAGGTGGACTTTGGCATAACATTCAGGGCTGACCCTGTGTCTACCAGTACGCTGGCTAAAGCATCGTCCTGGCAGTTAACTGTAATATTGAGCGCCCTGTTATGACGGGGACCTTCTTCAGGTAATTCCTCATCACTAAATCCCAAATTGTTGCAGGAAGTGATGTTAGAGACAATGCTATCGAACTGTCTGATTGTTACATCCTATTCCACAAAGGCTTGTTCCAAGACTTTCTGTAGAGCCTCCCTGTGGGCTTCTGAATTGAGTAACAGTGATAATACCGAGATCTTTGAAGGAGTTTATAACAGTTTATCAACAATGTCGTATTCACTCCTTTGGATGAGCTTCAGCATCTCATCATTTTTCAAAATGTCGGGATTACTAGATTGACCGACTGGTGGATCGGGAGCTTCAGTCTGAAGTTCCTTCTCCTTGTTAACTTCCCCAACCCCTCGGTTGAAGATTCTACCACTCCGTGTTACTCGACTGATGTCTGCAATGTTTACAACGGTGGGTAATGGAATTTCCTTTCCATTCTCAATTGTCGTTGCACCGTATTTGTAAGGGATAGCCTTAGTTGATTCATACGGTAGTGGTCCCGGTAGATAGATGACTATGGGGACTTTTTGATTTTTCTGACCATCATAAGTAATCTCGATCCGTTCCTGGTTGGGAACTTTAGATTCGTCAAGTAGAGGGATGATGGCAAAAACATCCCTGGTCTGGTGACGACCAGAGATGGTGACAACATCCTCAACTTGATCGGCAAGGTAATTCGGCATCCAGTTGATGGGTCCAGAACCCGGATATGGACGAATTTCTCCACGGTCCACCTGACCCTGAAGAGCTGCTCTCACCAGGTAACACCCTTGGTTACTTTCCGAACAGACGCTACAACGGTCATAATTGTGTGGTGGCACCTGGCCACGCCCACTTTGAATACAATGTAACCTCACTAGGTTAGCTTCCACTGATCGGACATCCTGACTTTGACGACGAGTAGGATTCCTGTTATTGATACTAATTTGCTGAGTATCTTTGTCCATGTAGATTGGCATCCACCAATGATTTAACAAGTGCTGAAGTGCCTCCTGAACAAGGGTACAACCTCGATCGTTTTCGCAACCTGCTTTATAGTTTTGATAGTCATGTGATATTAAGAATCTGAGTCGGACCTGCTCAGCATGTAACTCTACCAGGTTGGTATTCATCATGCGAATATCGAAGATCTGAACCATATTGATCTGATAAGGGTTCCTATCATGGTAGTCTTGGATCCATCCAAGATCCATCTGACGTTGGAGGGCCTCTTGTATGAAAGAGCATCCCTGTTTATTTACCGAGCAAATCAGACAGGAACTGTAATCGTGCCGTGGCAGATTATAATACTGGCTTTGCCTTGAGTGCATCGCCACCAAGTTGACATTCATTGCACGGATGTCGTGGTTCTGAATGACGTTAGAATTCGTGTAAACCATCTTAACTCCACGAACTCGGTGCTCTTGGATCCATCTGAGATCCATCTGTTCCTGTAGAGCTGATTGCACTACCGAACATCCTTGGTTGTCTTTAGAGAAGATATCACACTGGTGATAATTATGAGGTGGCACATGGCCATATCCACTCTGTCTACAATGCATCTTGCCCAGATTGGTCTTTAACAAGAGTACATCATGAATTTGATAGACATTGTTAGTCTCTTTCTCAATCAGATTGACTGCAGCTTTCTCATGTTGAGGCAGCTGGTTCGTGAGAACATTAGGATTTGTATCCTTGAAGGATAAGACCCCACTCCTAACAAGTTTTTGCACGTCGGACTTGAAATTGAGGCAAGTCTCTATGTTATGCCCTGAACCTCCTTGATGATAAGGGCAAGTTTGATCCACCTTAAACCAAAAAGGCGGATTTTCCGGTACTGTAAGAGGAGACTTAGTCTGAATGTGCCCCTTAGCCAGAGGTAACGGAAATAATTCTGCATACAATATGGGTATAGGATCAAACCCTGATGGTCGTGTTGTACGGTTGTTATTGTATGGAGGACGAGCCTGCTGAAGAGGCTGTTGTGTCCTTTGCTGATCAGGTTGGCTCTGCGCAACCTGAGGTTGATACGTAGGAATAGGCGCAAGGTTGACAGCAGGAGTCACAGCCGCTACTGGTTGATATCGACGCCTTTGCTTTCCGAGAGAGATATTCCCAATATCTTGCTCTTTTTTCTTAGGGAGAGCACTACCATATTTTTTAGTACCGCTCGTCGATCCAGTGTCTTTTACCAAACATCCTTCTCGGACGGCTTCCTCAAGACGTACGCCCATGCCGACCATTTAGGTGAAATCACTGGGCGCACTGGCAACCATTCGGTCATAGTAAAATGAGCTTAAGGTCTTTAAGAAGATCTTTGTCATCTCTTTTTCCTCAAGAGGTGGACAAATTTGAGCGGCAATTTCACGCCACCTTTGAGCATACTCCTTAAAGGTTTCCTTATCCTTTTACGACATCGATCTGAGTTGATCTCTGTCGGGTGCCATGTCCAAATTGTATGTGTATTGTTGGACGAAGGCAGTACCAAGATCTCTAAAAGTGCTAATTGTAGCACGGTTTAAACCCATGTACCATTTGAGTGCGGCACCGGTTAAACTATCCTGAAAGTAGTGAATCAGTAGGTCCTGATTCTCCTTCTGAGCTGACATCCGCCGAGCATACATCACCAGATGGCTTTGAGGGCAAGAGTTACCCTTGTATTTTTCAAAGTCGGGCACTTGGAATTTGTGCGAGACTTTCACATTAGGACCAAGCAGAGGTCTGCGGCGTCCTTTCTAAATAGATCCTGGCCACGAATGGCTTGCAGTTCCTTCTGCATTTCCAAGAACTGTTCCTGGAATTCATCCATTCGGTCAAACATAGTTTCCTTTTTACCAGAAGGTGTCTGTGGGATCTGTCCTTCCAAGACAGTGTGCACCACGGGGGGTGGTACCGTGACTACGGCAGCGAACCTTGGCGTTTCCCGAAGTTTGTAACCTTCAGGAGTCTTCAGTATGCCCCTGGCATCTTCGCTTTCCCGAAGTTTGTAACCTTCAGGCCCAGCGGCTTCTGTTGTGATTCCCTGATCCTCAGTGATTGGCGGAACATATCCTTCCGGGATATAGTTAACAGGCATGCCCCAAGGACGATCTTTCGGTATCTGATACCTAGGATCATACTTCTCCACTATGGGCATTGAGGTGATCTCTGAGATCACAGTTCGTTGTAGCTGAGCTTCTGCCATGGCTTGCATGTCGTTACGAAGCTTTCTCATATCCTCTCTTAGAGTGTCGATCTCTTCTTTCAACTCTCTATTTTCTTCCTCAAGATCATCCATCTTTTTCTGACGATTAGCCCGAGTATTGTATGAATGAGACAGTTTGACTCTAGAACCGAGACACAAACGTGAGATTCGTAGGTAAGAAGAATACGCGATGTGAGAATGATGAATGCAATGATTATGTTAATTGTTTTTCTTGGTTTAATCAAAATAAACTTCGACAATTAGATTGCAAATATCAAACAGTGTGGAAACCCCTTTTTATTGAAATTCAAAGGATTGCGGAAATGGAAATACAGTAGATTACAAGGTGCGGAAACAGAAACCTAAGCTAAAGGGTCCCGAGTCCTCTCCGAAGAGAAATCGAGTGCTGATTCTGGTATCTTCCTTTTCTTTGACCGGGGCTCTTGGGCCGTTGTCGGGTTGTCATTCCTTTGCCAAGTGAAAGGAGTGAGCAAATTCCTTTGGTCGTCTTGATTCTCTACAGCATGTTGCTCCAAAATTTCAATCAGAGCGTCCTTCTCTTTCAGTACTTGCTGTATTTTGATGCACTCGACGTCGAGGGTGCGGTACTTGTTCTTCCAAGACCTTCTCTCCCGTTGATCTTTGTTGAGAGTAACCTGAAGCTTTTCAGTTTCCGTCATGAAGTACATGACAGATTCCCTTGGCGGAAGAATTCCGTAACGAGGATAAGGCATCTTTAGCTTGAGAGCTCTAGTTTGTACCCAATGGAGATAAGGCTCCACCGAGACACAGTCCGGTTTTCCCAGAGACTCTCGTCCTTTCTTATGAATGTGTTTCCAAGCATGCACTATTTCCGTCTTTAGTGCTCTGTCACTTTCTCCTTCCTTGAAGAAAAGACCTTCCAGATGAACACCCAGTGGGATGTGTCTCATCGGGTATCCAAATTGACGGCGAACCAATATCGGATGGTAGTTGATTCCTCCTTTAGTTCCTATGAGGGGTACATTGGGGAAGTTTCCACAACAGTCAATGATTCTGATTCCCTCATAAATCCTATTACACCAATCTATATCAGAGTTGGTAAGAGACATGATCTTCTGCGACCAACGTAAGACACTCTTGCAATCCCAAAAAGCAGCAGACTTGGGCAAGTGGGAGATAAACCATTTATAAAGCAGAGGTACACAGCATGTGATCTCCCCTCCACTGTACAAATTTCCTAAGTGTACAGAATGATACGCATCTGTGAGCAAAGTCGGCATAGGGTTTCCAATGAGAAAAACCTTAATGGCGTTGATATCGACGAAGTTATTGATGTTAGGAAACAAAAATAACCCGTAGGTGAGCAAGACAAAGACGCTTTCAAAAGCAGTCTTGTTCCCTATACTAGCAAAGTACAGAGCTTTCTTTGTTAAGAACTGGGCTGGCAAACCTTGGATGCCACCCTTAGCGATCATGTGAGTCTTGACCTCAGACTCGTCCAAATGAATTGCTCTTGCAATTGTCTAATTCTTTGGAATTTCTTCCAGTCCAGAAAATGGAGCTCGATCAATGATATGTAGATTAATCAGATGAGAATACTCCTCCACCGTTGGTGCTAGCTGGTAATCCGGGAATGTGAAACAATGATAAACCGGATCGTAAAACTGAATGAGCGCATCCATGATTCCCTCAATCACATGGACTCTTAACAGCGGTAGTAGATCTCCGTGTTTGGCTCTGAAAGCCTCAGGGCTAGTGATCATCCTTGCTAACCTTCTCAAATCCCCTAGTTTTGGAACCTTGAAGGTGTACGTATGAGTTCTCCTTCTACCGAAATCCATTAGCGTAATCCTTTTCTCTAATATTTGCAATCACAGTCTTAGTTTAATTTGAAAAACAGAGAGACTAGAAGAGAAGTTTTTTGAATGTTTTAATGTTTTATTAAATGAATGCATGAATGCAGCACACAAAAACATAGAAAAAACATGGGGTCAAAGGGTCGTTGTCATGTAGTCAAGGCTCTACCCATCCCCAAAGGTTTATACTAGGGTGATTTTTGTACCTGTACTCATTATCATCAGCTCCTCCTAGGAAAGCAAAACAATAAGCGGATCGCCAGCGAGTTGTAGAGCAATCTTAGAGTAAGTGCCATTCACCGAGAATAGATCACCAGCCTCAAATGAGGGTAGTATCGCGTAACAACTATTTCCGATAGTTTCCGCACTACGAAAGGATTTGGCTCCTCAGCTTCTCAGACTTAACAACCGGCCCATTGGCTAGAAGAGTGAATGGGTTGCGTTGGTCAGCCTCCACTGAGGTTGATGGTCGACCCCGTCGCCATCACTTATCTTAAGTGTATACTCATTCTCACCACATGCGGCATCACACGCATTCCCATTAGCAGAAGAATAAACATGTATTCAATTAGGAAAAGCAGTATATATATTTGTCCTAAACATCCTAGACCTTTAAAGCTAAGAATCCTAAGTTCCTGACAGAAAATGGGTTCCCCGGCGGAAGCCCCAATCTGTGGTATCACCAAAGAGGTGAAAAGGAGGAAAAAGGAAAGAAGCTGAAGAGATAGGCCCCACGGTGGGCGCCATTTTTCTGTAGCGAGCGATTTTGGACGCGGTTCTTAAGCGCTGGTCGCTCTCTGTGGTTTGAGCTTTGACTACAGGTCGATTCATTTTTTATCCTATTGTGAGCTGAATAAGGAAGGGAAATAGATGTCTCCAATTAACCCTGCTATGCATACTGAGTTTAAACAGCGGTCTGTTAAGTTACGAATGCTATCAATGTGGGGGGGCCTTTGTACTGGTTATTTGTATTTTCGCCAATACAGTTTCTTTCTTTTTATCTGGGCAAAAGTTTTCTGGCGGGGAACAAGGATTAGGATGTTAGGACTGATGCTTTTGAATTACTGCTTTTGATTGATGGAGATATGGGATTTGGGTTTTTTGTTGATTGTGCTCGCTAAGATCTTTTCTTTCGATCTTATGCCTACGTATTCCCGTTTACCGAAACAGGGAAATCAGAGCGTTCGTAGTTCCTCCTAGTCTATGGGAGGAAATGGGTGTTTTGGTGTCTTGTTCAAAGCCCAAGACGTGAAGCGAAAGGTGGTTTGTATCTTGTTCAAAGCCCAAGATGTGAAGCTGAAAAGTCTATTTGTGTCTTGTTCAAAGCCCAAGACGTGAAGCTGAAAAGTCTATTTGTGTCTTGTTCAAAGCCCAAGACGTGAAGCTGAAGGACCTCGACTTTAGAGAGAATTTGTCATCTCTAAAGAAGGGTTTGTCTGTCACAACTGTTGGGTGACTGGTTATAAAGGAGAATTACTTTAACCGGGATACGCGGATCCTAGCAATGCCATAATTTCCTTTAAAGGGGATTTTAACCTAGAGGAGAAGACTTTAACTCAGTGTAGAGCAATGCTATCTTTCCTTAGGAATTTATCATGCTAAAAGAGGGACAGTGGCATGGATGTAGATGATCCAGAGGCTTGCCGCTTACAGCGATTAGATGAAGGGAAAGGAGTTGTTGATGTTTGTGTACTGTGAACGAGGCACAACTTTGATGCTAAAAGGTTGATTGGATCAACCAGTGGTTTTCTAATACAAAGCCTAAGAGGAGGCTATTGGCCCAACAAGAAGGAGTTTTTATGTACGAAGCCCGAGAGAGAGGCAAAAAGGGTTGGCTCAACAGGAGAATCTTTTATACTCAACAAGAGAGTGATTTTGTATCTCGTATGAAGCCCGAGATGGAGGCTAAAAGGTTTGACTCAACAAGAGAGTCTTTGTATCTCGTACGAAGCCCGAGATGGAGGCTATTGTTTATTCGGGTCAATAAGAACCTTTTTGTATCTCGTATAAAGCCCGAGATGGAGGCGAAATGGGTAATTGACTCAACGAGAGAGCCTTTTATATGCCTCGTACAAAGCCCGAGAGAGAGGCTAAACATTGTTTGACTCCGCTGGGGAGAATTTTGGTATCTCGTACGAAGCCCGAGATGGAGGCTATGGTGACTGTTTCAGTTAAGTGACAGGTCCAGTATACTGATTTTAAAGAGAAAATCAGTTCTTATATGAGCAACACTGTACTCAGGGATTTGATTTGAGGATTAGGGATATTTCCCTCTCTTTGAGGAAATGGGAAATCCAAAGGGCATTGAGACTGTCCAAGTCTACGGGTTTCCTTCCTATTTAACAAAGGGGTCACTTGAGAATGTCTTTGAGACTCAAGGAGATTAGACTGTCCAAGTCTAGAGTTTTTATCTTTGGTACTATGCTTTGAGAAACAGTAGTAGACTCTATAAAAGGAATGTTCTATGAGGATGACTAGGTTTTGTTCCTATACCTCTAGGAGGTCGTCGGGACAATTTGTACGAAGCCCAAGAGGAGGCTGGAAACTTTTAAGAAGCCGACGGGTCCTTGTACTAAGCCCAAGTGGAGGTTATCATTCCCGGAGGAAGAGATCATTATACGAAGCCTAAGAGGAGGCTGTGAATACTTCTAAGAAGCCGTAGGGTTCTTGTACGAAGCCCAAGAGGAGGCGTGGTTGCTTTTAAGAAGCCCGTGGGTCTTTGTACGATGCCCAAGAGGAGGCCGATGCTTTTAGGAAGCCCGTGGGTCCCCAAACCCCGAGAAATTCAAGGCAAGCTATTCACAAGGAATAGATCAAGTCAGGAAAGTCCGAGAATTTGGAAGAAACTCAAAGATGCCATTCACGGAGAAGACATTCATCTTGGGGAGTAGAGTTTCTTGACAATTCCTAATGAGGACAGCCGAAGAGAAGACTGTATCTGGTGATCCTATTGGGGGTCTAGCTGTCTATTTCTACGAATAAACGAAACGGTGTCACCTAGTTCTAGACGTAGTTGCCGGGGAAACTCTAAATATCTATACTATTATTACACAGTTGATATGAGTTTATGAAAGAAGACTTACAGCGAAACAGCCCCACAATACAGTTATATGTATATGAGTTTGTGAAAGGAGACTTACAGTGAAACAGCCCCACAATACAGTTATATACATATGAAAGCAGTAAATGAAAGCGGGTAAACACTTACTCGGTTGTAGAGCTTCCATGTTGTTTGGTTAGTTGTTCAACAAAGAAAGATTGAAAACAACAGTATAATTCAAAATCAAAGGAGAAAGTGCTTTGAAAAAGAAAGATTTGGGGCTTACAGCTCGAGGAGAGGCCCAGGGTTTTATCAGTGAGCGCACTATTGAATTTATACAGAGGGACTTATACAAGTGACTGAGGCCCAAGAAAGGTTTTCTGTACAAAGGGATGGGTCTTACACTCTATTAGACGTCCAAGTGAGTTTTAAGAAAAGAAATGGGTCTTACTACTCGAGGGTAGGGCCAATGGTTAATTTTGAAAAAGGCGACGGTTGCGCCGAGGTTTTGGAAACACCGTGGGACTTATACAAGTGATTGAGGCCCAAAATTTTGGTATTTACAAAGGGATTGGGTGTTACACTCTATTAGAGGCCCAAAGAGTTTAAAGAAAAGAAATGGGGCTTACAACACGAGGGGAGGCCCATAGTCTTTATTTTCAAGATGAATATTCACTTTTAAAATGCTTAAAAACAATTAAAAATGAATTTATTCACAAAAATACCGACTATATTAAATAAATAATATAAATTTGATTTTTTTTTTGTAGAATAAAATATTTTACTATTTTTGTGATTTTTCAGAAAAACAACCAATAAAAAATAATCAAAATTGAAGGAGTTATTAATTTTCCAAATTATTAAAAAATAATAAGAAAATATAAAAAAGAGGGGTACGAATTGGATTAAAATATAAAATATTATGGGGTACGAATTGGAAAACGATGATTTTTTGCTATGTGAAAAAAATTGGTTGAGTTTTGAAAATAAAAAGTAAGAAAAAGAGTAAAGATATCAAAATATCATCTCCAACATTTTTTGGGGTAAAAACGAGTACCGAAACTTTAATTTTCAACACGTTTTTTATCAATTTTCAAACACTCATAACTCTCTCAATTTTTATCGGAATCAAAATCCGGAAGTACCTACCTGACCGATTTTTCGCAAGGAATCCGATGGTATTACTCACGCACACGGAAAATCGACGCACAAAATGCAGAAAAAACTGCTATCGTTTTGAAAATATCGTTCCGCGCCGAATTTCCAACACGCGTAACTCTCTCGATTTTTATCGGAATCAAATTCCGGAAGTACCTACCTGACCGATTTTTCGCAAGGAATCCGATGGTATTACTCACGCATGTGGAAAATCGACGTATAAAACGCAGAAATTATAAAACAAAAACTGTTATCGATTAAAAACATCGTTCCGCGTTGAATTTCAAACACGCGTAACTCTCTCGATTTTTAACCGAATCAAGATCCGCAAAAGCCTATCCTGACCAATTTTTCGCAAGGAATCCAATGGTATCGCACACGCACGCCGAAACTCAATGTACAAAACGCAGCGATAAAAAAACCAGAGCTGCTGTCGTTTAAAACATCGTTCCGCGTAAAATTTCCAACGTGCGTAACTCTCTCGATTTTTAACCGAATCAAGATCCGCAAGAGCCTATCTTGACCGATTTTTCGCAAGGAATCCAATGGTATTACTCACGCATACGGAAAATCGACACACAAAACGCAGAAATTAAAAAACAAAAACTGCTATCGTTGTTTTCGACGCCGTTTCGCGTAAAATTTCCAACGCGCGTAACTCTCTCAATTTTCATCGGAATTGAAATCCGTAAAAACCTATCTTGACCGATTTTTCGCAAGAAATCCAATGGTGTTACTCATGCAAACTAAAACTTAATGTATAGAACACACCAATGAAGAAAAGACAGAACTGAACATGGTTTCAAAACAAAGAAAATTCCACATAAAAACATGTCAAAATGCAAACAGTGGAAGGATCACAACATACACATTAAGGACTACATTTTTACCTCAAGAATTGTTCAATATGATACATGTATGTGGGCAACCAAGGAAAGCATGATTCAAAGAATTCAAGTTGTGAATTTTACCTCTTTTTTTGGAGATTTTGGGCAACCTTCCAAGTGCTTTGTTCCAGAAATGATTTGATGCTTTGGACAACCTCAAATGACATCTTAGAAGCTTTTAGGATGGTTGGAATTGGCTGGAAACCTCTGGAGCAAGTTTGTGCACTTTGTCGCGAAATGGTCAAAAACGGCCAAAATGCCAACTCTCTCAAATGGTGTTCCAGATGTGTGGCACCATTTGGGATAGTTCAAGGATGATATTTAGAGTGTGTTTGAGGTTTTATCTGGCTTGGAAAGTGACTGAATCAAGACATGGCTTGAAAAATACAAAAAAGTGTCATTTTGAGGTTTTGAGAGGTGACTTTGTGATGTTGTGATTACAAGTCACTTTTGATGGTTTGCACAGCTTACATATGATATATATGAGGTGTGTGTGTGATTAGTTTGAGTGGAATTGCTCTCTAGCTCAAAAACTCAGAATTTCCTTACTAATGAAGGCATTTTGGAGTGAAAGAGAGAATTTGAGGAAAGCATCTGTTTGATGGCTTTGGTGTACTCAAACTGAGCACAAATGAGCTCTATTTATAGTGGAGCAAGTTTGTTTTGGGATCCACAGTGAATGGTGGCTGCA
The DNA here is from genome assembly GCA_022829125.1 of Lathyrus tuberosus. NCBI lineage: Eukaryota > Viridiplantae > Streptophyta > Magnoliopsida > Fabales > Fabaceae > Lathyrus > Lathyrus tuberosus. The sequence continues at coordinate 12,110,211 of JALAZF010000093.1, forward strand.
GCAGGTGTTTGTTCCATGTTGGCCAATGGAAATCCAAGTCTCCTCTAGCCATTGACTAGAGGTTAGGGCACAGGCTGCTGGTTCCCTTGGTCTTGGATAAGTCTTGACTAATTTCAGATGAGAATGGCTCAGTACATGCCACCTCTAAGCATCCATTAAATGCTCCAAACCAAAATTGGAGTTTTGTCCCTCTTTTAGGGATTTCTAGGCTTTGGCATGCTTTTCTTTGTTCCTTGGACTTGGGAGGTTCATGGATCAGATCATCCCACTTGGATTTGATCCTTAGATGTGTCCAAACTGATGACAAGGCTTGAAAATTCGTGTGGCACAAAAAATGTGCAAATCTGCCTTGAAAAATTCAGCTTCAGCAAGCCATTTTGTAAGATTCATAACTCCCTGCTCGAGTATGCTATATGGACGTTCTAGGACTTTTCGGAAAGCTTAGATGACGTACTTCAACTTTGATGTTTAACATTAGACCTGGTTCAACTTGGATCATGGAGAAAAACAGCCTTGAAGTTGGGACATTGTGCTGAAAAATGTCAATTTTAACTTTTTAGCCATTTTGATCCAAGCATAACTCAAAATCCTTAATGAATTGGACTTAGGTCTAGTTGAAGTTTTTGTAGAGGGTAATGAGGGCTACAAATCAAGCTTCGGATGGGGAAAAATGGATTTGTGGTTTAGGAGTTATGATCCTCCAAAGTTGGTACCCTTGCCACTTTTTTTCATAACTTAGAAAAATTTCTAAGTTTTTATGGTTACCCCTTTTACAAGTTATCCCACTTTCTTTGATTTTTCTTGATGAATGATGATTCCAATCACACATTAACATCATTTTAGGTTTAAAAAACCATTTTTATGAAAAATCTCAAAAAGTCAAAGTTTGACTTTTGTACACAGTTGACTTTTTATCAGATGAATTCCAAACCGTGCGATTCTTCAGGAAATCATGTCCTTGACCTAAATCAAAATTGATGGACATGTTCCATGGGTGTTATAGGGTGTATTTAATCGTGTCCCACGGCTTGGGAGCATGTCCTGGTCAAAAGTCAAAGCTACAGTTGACTTTTCCCGCGAAACTCCAACTGTGGTTCAGATGAAATTGAAACTTGTTGCTCAAGCTTCTTGGGTCAATCCATTATTGCAAATGGATCAACGTGGTATGTTGGAGACCCTCAAATCATGTCTTGAGGTCTTGGCTCATGATTTGTCCCAAAAGTCAACTTAGGGGTGAATTAGGTCAAGAAACCCTAATTCCTGATTTTTGATGTATGCATCCCCTGAGGCTAAATTGACTTGATGACGGGGTTTATGATGTTTCATGGAGCATTTTAGGTTATGCTTTAAAGCATTGGCTCATGCCCAGAGGAAAATTTCCATCTAGAGGCCCTAGTCGACCAAACCCTAATTTGGTGACACTGGCGATCCTGAGGCTTGATCCACCTAGAAGGGAGCAAACTTGTGCTTAATCCTTGAAGTGGGAGTCCTCCTGATCCATTGTGGATATTTGAGAGGCTATACAAGTTGAAGATCATGTCATTCCTTGATTGATCCTTTGTCTAAGAGCTCTGCGAGGGCTTGAAACCCTAAATCCTGTTTGTAGTGAATGCTTACCCACCTTTGGGGAGACTAATGAGGTACAAAGGTACATCCATATTGTGCTGATGATTTGCACAATGATGGGAAATCTTAGTGGTCAAAATTTGGGGTATGACAGTTCTCAACCTCTTAAGATTTCTAAGAAAAACAAAGATAAGAAATCTTAAGATCATATGCAATCACAATTACAAATAAAAGTTCAGAGTTATGCTCAAGATATTGTATTGTGTTGTTGTTGTAGTAATCGTCCTTCGAATCTCCAGCTTCCTTTTATAGAGGCGGAGAAAGAGTCGTTGGAGGGTTGAGTAAAAAAGCTAACTTTATGAAGAAGCATGCCAAGAGAGACGTTAGAGGATGTATCTGGTGAGAAACATTTTCCACTAAATAAAGGCATTTTTAACAGCATCTTTCGAAGTACTAGGTATCTACCAAGATGTAAAACATACTAAAGAGGTCATATCACCATTCCTTAAGCCTTGCAAAATGAAACCCTAGTTGACTCTCTCCAGTAATCTGGCACTTTGACAAAATTGGTATGCTTTTGGTACATGGTACGGACTAGAGGCACCTTTAGCCTTTAGATTCTGGGTTGTCACCAGAGGCTGGAACACATGACCATAGTTTGATTTTTAAAGGATGATGAATGCATTCAAAGTTATCAGATTCTAATTATTCCAAATCTGAGTTACATTTCTTCTCCACATATGCGTATATTAGGATTAATGTATAGTTGAATTCTAAGCTTGTAATCCTGCACACTTGAACATATGTTAGTATAAACTTGAACACTCAAGGGATATGAACACTCTTGTTCCAACGCTCTCTTAAACACAAGCATCAATTACATCGACTAAGCAACAAGAATCCCTCATTGAATGTTTTTTCTTGAGTTTTGCCAATATAAACTTGATTCTCTCTTCTCCTACCTCAAAAGTCAACTTTCCTCTCTTAACATCAATGATGGCCTCCGCCATAGCTAGGAATGGTGTACCTAGGAGTATCTAGATTTGGGAATCCTCTTCAAACTCCATTATGACAAAGTCTACAAGCACATAGTCTAACACCCTAGAACCCCACGACTCTTATTTAATTAAAATCATGAAAATAAAATATTTTTAAGCATTAAGATTATCACACATCTCTTTAACACAAACATGCTTCTCAAAACATTTTCAAAAATATGCAGCGGATAATCTCAAACACGTTCAACATGAATAACTCCAAACAGGTAGTTCAATACTCATGCATGAGGAAAACAGTCCCATAAGTCTCAGAAAAACAAAATACAAATCAAAACAAATCACGTCCCAATGTTACATATCAAAGTAACACTGCGGAATGAAATGAAACTCGAAAATGTAAATAGATAAGAAGGCAGTATGTGCCATTCTCCAACTCACAGCTATTGTCTGGTACCTGTATATGCAAAATAGGCATAACGAGTCACACACCAACAGAAAAGGCGTGAGAATAACTTTACAGAAGTTATTGGTGTATTAATCAGCAATGATAACATTCACCGACATAACACAAATCATACACATTAATTCTCATCCACAAATAATTACAGTGCAAATGTGAGATGTTATGCAATCCTCCTCCAATATTCATGTGGTACAAAAAGTTTGCATGTCTGAGTTATTTTAGGAAATTATCCACGTCTCCAATTCCTCTCTAGAAAATGTTCTCTCCAAACAATGAGACTGTCATTGGCTCTCTATGAACACTTGACCTCGTTAGACCGAAGTCCTACCTATCTCCGATATACATAAATGCATTAACATATAATTCCAATCACAGCTGATAATCAATCAACAAATGACATATCGTATCTCATATCAACAATGTCCTCTCTGGACCCACAATTTGCCAATATAATGCTAACACTATAATTCTCTCTGAATTACAGAACTCAGCAATATGATTAAATCTCAATAATTATATTAAAAATAACAAAGTAAAATTATATTATTACCCAGCAACTCAAAACACTAAACAACTCAATCTTCCTCATTAGCTCATATAATTGCTTAAAAACATATCGACATAGTAATAGTTATTATTTTATACTCGCAACTCATCAAAAGGGTAACAATTCTTATCTTTTACTCAACAGAGTTCTCAAAAGAACTCTAAACATCTCTACAACAATCTCTACAACTCCAAAACAACTCTAAAGTACTCAAATAACAACTCTTGCATATAAAGATAACTCTTATGAATTCTATTGGATGGCAGTCTGACTCAAGTAATAATAAAACAACCCTAAAGTCACAAATTGACTCTCAAACTTATCAAAAGGGTAGCGAAAGGTCACTAAAATCAAAATTGCTCAAAAACTTGCCGACTGGACAGTGAACCTGAACACCAACCCTATTTTTTCGGCTTTTTTGATTTTTTTTATGATTTTTTAGAATAAGGTGATATTTGGGATTTTTCATGAAAAATGGGCCATTTGGGATCGATCTCTCATAAAAATTATCAATTACACAGCGCAGAAAGATCATAATCGGATTATCAACAATAATCCCCAAATGGGCACAGCCACAGACTGATAACAACAATATTAGTAATAAAAACAATAATGCCATGAATTTAAAACAATTAAATTCAATGTAATATAATCAAATTGTTAATTAAAAAGGGTTTGGTACAAACCCTTTTGACCACAAACAAACAATCACACAAAACACTGAGTAAAATGGGAAGAAGAAGACATGAGGGATAAGACCCTTCACCATCCAACTGCCTAAACACCCAACTGTAGCATGCGATTTTTGTCGGTGGCGCGACCACCTTACCGCAATGTTGGATTTAGGTGCTACTTTCTGATTTCTTATTTATCCTATGAAGCTGGAAAGGAAAGGGAAGATATCTAAAACTAACCTTGCACACAAATGTTTTCTTTAACAAATGCTAAGAGATCGGGGATCGGGGTCTGGTTATATAAAGGGAAGCTATTAACACCCAGTGTATCTATGGTAATCCATATGAACTCTTTATTGCATGTTTCTCTGTTAACTTAAAAGGCTTTCTTGTGTTTATCTACTATGGCTTGGGAAAGTTTCTCCTTTGGGAGTGTTGAGAGATTTTTTTTGTGGTTTTTGGGTTTTCCGTTGTTTTTGGGAAGGTACTGGACCTAAAGTATTTTATTTGTGTGCTCGCTAAGATTTCACAATTTTATGCCTACGTATTCCCGTAAAGAGATCTGGGAAATCAGAGCAATCGTAGTTTCTCCTATTTCTATGGGAGGAAAATGTTTGGTGTCTTGTTTAAAGCCCAAGATTGAAGCTAACTGAGTATTTGTGTCTTATTCAAAGACCAAGATTGAAGCTAAAAGGGTGACTGAGAGAGAATTTGTCATCTCTAAAGAGAGATATCTCATCTATTCATCACAGATTGAGAAATTGATTATAAGGGAAATTACTTTAACTGGGATATGTGAAATCCAGCAATGTCATAATTTCCTTTTATAAGAGGGATGTCATGAAGGAAGAAAGCTTTAACTCAGTGTAGAGCAATGCCACTTTTTCCTATAAGAATCTTTCATGCTAAGAGAAGGACATTGGCTTGGATGTTAGGAATCCAAAGGCTTGCCACTTACAACTGTTAGTTGAAGGATGGTTTTAGCCGGGATAAAGGAAGGACTCCAGCTTGGATTTTGAATCAACAAGTGTGCCACTTGCATCAATTATCTGGAAAAAAAGGTTTTGATTGTTTGTTTTAATATATGATGTATAGAGGAGGTATCCTCCTACATAGTGGAATCATGGTATCGTCTGAGGGGATGTTGATTTTTGTGTGCCTTGATCAAAGCCCAAGGTTGAAGCTAACAGAAATTGACTCTACTGGAGAGGGTTTTATCTGTCTTGTACAAAGCCCAAGATTGAGGCTGACTGACTCCACTGAGGGAAATTCTTTATATGAAGCCTAAGAGGAGGCTAACTCTTGCTGGGGATTTATTGAAATCCAGGAGCAAGTCCAAATTATATTGGGGAATCCAAAAGTTTTACTCTTGCTGGGAATCAGGGAAGAGTTGAGATATCAGATTCCATGAGGTTCTGATTCTATTGGGGATTTGTTGATGGTAAATTGACCCTAGTTGGGGATTTTTAAGGCAAAAGTTTACACCTTGTTGGGGGTTAGAGGAGTTTACAAGTTGAGTTTGAAAAACATATGGAGGTTTTAACTCTGCTAGAGACTTAGTGTATTGGTATAATGATCAGGTTTTTTCCCGTACTTTTTAGGAAACTTGAGGGTTTCTATGTGAGATCCAAGAGGAGATGAGACTTTCCAAGTCTTCTTGTATGAAGCCCAAGTGGAGGCTGAGACTGTCCAAGTTTCTCAAGGAGTGGTAGGCTCTGGTGTAGAGAAGGGCCTTTGTATGATGCCCAAGAGGAGGCTGAGGGTTTAAGGGATGAAGATCAACCCTAGAATGGTCTGATATTCTGGAATTCTTGACTCTCCTGAGGATTGAACTAGTAGAGATGACTAATATATATCCTATGCCTTTAGGAGGCCTTTGGGTCCTTGTACTAAGCCCAAGAGGAGGCTGGGGAACTTCTAAGAAGCCTGTTGGTCCTTGTACTAAGCCCAAGAGGAGGCTGGGGATGCTTTTAGGAAGCCTGTGGGTCCAAGCCTAAGAAAAGTTAGAGAAAAAGTTTCACCGAGAATTAATCCTTTCTTTGTTGAACAGTTTTGAGGTTTGAAGAAATTCACGAGAGATTTCACCGGGAATTAACCCTCTCTGGGGAAATGAATTTCTTGTACAAATATATTTCTAAGTTTTGACAGTCTTGAGAAAAGTTTCACCGGGAATAATGCCTTTCTCTGTTCCATATTGTATAAGCCCAAGAGGAGGTAAACTGTATAGGGAATTTCCTATGAGGGAACTAGTTTTGACTAAGTTGAAAGTAACCTCTGGTTTGACCTAAACATAGACCTAACTGTTGGGGAAAACTCTAAGCAAGATATGCACAAATATATACAGACAATTATATTGACATATATATATATATAGGCACTGAAAAAGATGTGGGGACTTACCTTCTGAGAAGAAGCCTAAGTGTATTGTGATCTGTTGTATTAACTACAATTGTATTGCCTCTTTTAGGGTTTCAAGAAATTGAAGAAAGTTTTGAGGAAACTTTGAATTTGAATTTGAATTAAAAAAATAAGTGGTTTTTAAAAGGAAAATAGTGTTTGGGGTTTATACAATGACTGGTGCCCAGATTACTTATTTGAAAACATTGATCGCACTGTGATACCGACAGACGTTATGGGACTTATACTATAGCAGAGGCCCAAAATTGTTTTTGTACAAAGGGGTTTGGGTCTTACACTCTATTAAAGGCCCAAAAGTGTTTATGAAAAAAGAAAAATGGGGCTTATACTCAAGGAGAGGCCCAGATGATTTATTTTAAAAGGCGACGATCGCGCCGTGATTTTGAAAACCACTGAGGGACTTATACAATTACTGAGGCCCACAATTATTTATGTACAAGAAGGAATGGGTCTTACACTCTATTAGAGGCCCAAAAGTACATTTTTATACAAGAGATGGGGCTTACAACTCAAAGAGATGCCCAGATGAAAAACAGTGATCGCACCGCTATTTTGAAAATCGGATCGGGACTTATACAATGACTGAGGCCCAAAAAAATTTGTATTTACAAAGGAGATGGGTCTTACACTTTATTAGAGGCCCAAGAGTGTTTCAAATGAAGTTTGAAAAAATCAAAATTAAGAAAAAACCCTAATTTAAATTTAAAAAATATAATTTTCAAAGGAAATTAAATAATAAATGATATAAAATATCAAATATATTCAAAAACAAGTTGTCAACTTTGAAAAATGTTTTGAAAAATCATGTTTAATCACATGAAAACTTGGACTCCAATTGAATTTGAAAAATCAAGGTGGAAATTTTATTTAAAAATGTTTAAAAAAATAAAAATGAAATTATTTACAAAAAATCAAGCTATATTAAATAACTAATATAAATTTGATTTTTTTTGTAGAATAAAATATTTTAATATTTTGGTGACTTTTTAAAAAAAGAACCAATAAAAAATTATTAAAAATGAAAGAGAAATTAATTTTTGTAATCAATTAATAAAAATATCAAATATTCAAAAATTCAAATATTTGAATTATGGCGCGAAGAACTTCATCTTTTTCCTCGCGCGTGCCCTAACTCTCAAATTTGCAAAACCTCATCTATCTCACTGAATACGTAATGAAATTGACTTTTGTAAACATGAAAGTTGTTCATTTTTGAACAAGGATTTCAGTGATATAAATTAAGGGTTAAATAGTGTTTACCCCCTGCCATATAGGCGTGTTTTGGTTTACCCCCTCCCCTTAAGAAAAAAAATTTTTATTCCCCCCTCAACTTTCCCAGATTCCATTTACAAAGACCCTGATTCACCCATGGGTTCAAGATTCTGTGACGTGGCATGTTGACCTCGCTGACTGGGTATGAGTTGAATGCCACATGGATTTTTATATTTATTTTTTAAATTTTTTAATCTTTATTTGTTACTTTTTAAATTTTTTTTCGTATTATTTTTTTTCCAAGTCACCCTTTATTTATTAATTTTTTTATATTTTATATTTTTGTATTAATTTTTTTACGTTTTTTAAAATTATTTTTATTAAATATTTTTTTCTGAATTGGATTTGGAGACTGTGTTATTTCCTCCTAGACTGAGGGTACCAAAACTAGGGTTTGCTATAAAGTCAGTTTATTTCTGATTTTTTGGGCAAGACTTGATTACATGGTATTCCTTGGGTCCCTAATTATCTAGGAGTGGGAGATTGTCCATCAGTTTGATTCAGGAGAGATTCAATTGGTCAATGGATTGGAAATTAGGTGAATTGGGTAAAAGTCAACAGTGAGAGGGGAAGTCAACTGTGGAATTTTGAGGTTCTCTCCAAGGTTTTCAAGGTCTCACATCCTCATATGGTCATCAAGAGTCAAGTTTCATGCCATTTATCAAGAATCAGGAGTTGGTGCAAAAGTTACTAAATATGGAAATGGCCTATAATTTGAAAGTTTCCTTTTTGGGCAAGTTCCTGCACTGCATTCAACTTGACTTTTCATCATCAAGAAAGCTTCAAATGAATTTTTGTCCAACATGAAAGTTGAAGATCTTTTTCTCCTCTTTCCAACAAGTACTAGTGGGTCTCCATATCATTTGTGAAACTCAACTTATCATCAAAAGAAGGCAAAGTGGTTTTTAGGGTTTCTCATGATTCCATTTTCACAAACTTTGGCATAGTGACCTATAATTAATTCCATTGTTTCATGTCACATGCTAACATCAAAGGGCACTCCTTAAGGGTCATTATAGGCTTTCGAATCAAGTGAATCCATGGTATATTTATCACTTATTCTCCATTATTCAAAATTGCCAAATTATTTAAAAATCATGAATCAAATTGTTTCAAGGCCCAAATCAAATTCAGGTGTGGTTAGCAATTTAAACATAAGTGATCCATCATGAAATATTTGGATATCCATGCATGGAAGGAGGTGTATCTCACATTATGTGATTTTCTAAAATCATCCAAAACTCTTTAGCAAAGGAATTTCCAAGGCCCAAATCATTATCAGTGGAAAAACCCTAGTCTATTTAAACTCATTCATGCACTGGTTAGGGTTTCATTCACGTGCCTTTGTGGAGAATTCAAGTGTGAGCCCTAAAAGATCATTCCTTCATATCTCTCAAGCAAGAAGAGTTTTTCAAGAACTTCTTCCACAAACTTCTTCCTTGTGATCAATAGAGTGCAAACCATCCCCCATTCGCAGCCAACAGCAAGGATTCAGGTTGCACCATCTCAGGTTTGTGATGTTTTGCATGATCATAGAACTCTGTTTTTAAGTGTGCATAATGTTGTGTGACATCCATGGACCATGCTGATATAATTTGTTTTGTGTTTGGACGTGTGTATTGGTTGTATGTTGAGTTTAAAGTTTTAAGCCCTAACCTTTTCTTGTTCGAATCTCTTTGTGTGTTGACCGTTTGTAAATTTGGATAGGATATTCGTAATCCTCATGAAATTCTGGACAAAATGGTGTATGCACTTGCGTTTTCTGGGTGCTTTTTGAATTGCAGGTACTGTAGGTGGCGGCCGGAGCTAAGGCTCTGGCGACTGGGTGGTGCTCCGGCCGGCCAAGGGTTTTTATGAAGAAGACATAATCCCAACCGTTCATGCTTTTGATCCAACAGTTCCTTCGTGTGCCACGCGTTTTTCCTTTTTTTTCTGATTTTTTATTTAGTGATTGTGTGTTTATCACCCCACCATTCTTACCGTGTGCAACCAATTATGTTTTTTTTTATTTTGTTTACTTTTATTTATGTTGACTAACTGTGGATCGTGTGATGAATCATGTGCCCACAAACGTGCCAGCAAATAAAAAAGGCCATGTGCTAGGCACATGGGGATGTAGGGTATGCTGTGTAATCACGTGGGTGCGTGTGTTCCATTATTGTGGTGTGCTTTTCATCAGGACCATTAATCATAAATACATGTTAATTTGGTTGACTTAACAGGGCGCGTCAGATGCATCTAAAGGTGAGGATGAGTCAACATGGTTGACTGAGGTTCACACGTGGACCCATTTTTCCCTTTTTTTATTTTTTATTTTTTTTTCCTGATGGATTTGTGTTTGGGCCTCGCTAATGGCACCCCTCCCTCTCAGCCCATGTCTTCTTTCAACGTGTTTGGATCACTATTTACACCCCCCCCTCGCATTTTTCATTTATTTATTTTATCTAATTATATTGTTTTCATTTTTAATTATTAAAAATAGTTTCTTGCATTAAAAATTCTAATAAAATTCATGCATCATATTTATCATTTTATAAAATTTTCACAAATTTTATTTTTTATTTTTATTTTATTTTTTATCATCTAAATTAAATATTTGTTTATTTTCTTTTGAATTACTCATATCATGCATACTTAAAATTGTTTATTTTATTTCTCTGCATCCATAAAACATTTTCAATCCATTCTTTTTGCATTTGTTAGATAATATTCTGAAGTGCATTAAAATATTTTTCCCTCATTTTTAAAATCATTTCATATTGCATTTTAATCTTCCTTTTTGGCATATTGAACCACACTGCTCATCTGACTTTGGCATGATTGTTTGAGTGACTAACATCTTGAATTTTTGCAGGAGTTTTTGATATGTTGTTTGTTTCTGGTTGAGAAGTATTGGAATTTAATTTGGGGATTTTAGGAGATGTTTCTCTAATTATTTGATTGCTTTTATTTGAGATCTTCTTTCATGCATATCCTTGACCATGCCTGAGTATCTGTTTGAGAAGGCACTTGTGCCATTATTTTGGGATTGTGTTTTTGATTTCAGCAACCATGTCTGGTTGTTATTGGTCACTTAATTTCCATTATATGTCATTGCTTGGATTTCATTTGTCTCATTTCCTTTGCTTATGTCTGTTTCTTACTAACCTTTTATGCAGGAACTGAGGTAAGTTCTTTAAGGGTGTGGATAGTATCCATGACCGCTCTCCCTCTTTCTTTCTCTCCTCTTTTCTTTTCTTTATGATTAAGTTGTCGTCAAACCTCACTAACCGTAGGTCACCCATGCATGATAACATTAAGACTCTTAATTTCCCTTTTGAGTTTCCTCCGTGTCTTCTCTTCTCATCTCAAAACTTCTTGAAAATACTTAATAAGGATAAATTGTATTGCGCACGAGCCTTAAGTGTGGGGAATGAGAAATGAGGGGCTTCCTCTCATCTTTCTAGAGTGCTTAGCGAGCGTCCTGTCTTGGGACGATGCGTTAAGTATTCGCCCCTGTGCCCTAGACTTTGGTGCAATGCAACTTATGAACTAACTTAAGCCACTTCTGTCCTAAAAAAATACAAACAAACGTCAAACCTTTTTGTCCTTCGGGATTGTCAAACTAAAGGCTATTTTCAAAAAGGGCACGTTACCTTCCGTCTGAGTCGCAAACAGGCATCGACCCTAACTGCCGGGTGCGGACTTAATGTCGCTCATAAAAAACACAAAAAGAACTTGGTCCGAACTACGTTGACTCTGAATTCCCCATTGCACAAAGGGGGTACGTAGGCCTAGGACGTCGACGTCCTACCGAGTCTGTCTTTGTCTCCCCCGTCTTAGTGCAGCCATAGATGATAGGATAACTCACCCTTAGAATAGACAACAAGCGTGGATCCCATCGAGTACGATGGACGCGTGGGGTGCTAGCACCCTCCCCTCACGTAACCGACTCCCGAACCCAGGTTATGATTGCGATGACCATTCCTTTCCCTCTTCCTCAAGTTTATGCGGTGTTCCCTTTCCCCCTTTTGGGATAAATTTACACGGCTGGCGATTCTGTTTTTCCGCGCCACTCTCGCGTTTGTACCTGGATGAAAATTCTGGGAGCGACACCATGGAACTGGTCTTAGTTTCTTCTTGTCGAGTTCTTCCCTCACCAAGGAACGCTATTTCTAGCGGTCTTCATCAAACTTCTCGCCGAGTTTTAATGGGGAGATGCCATTTGATGGAAAAAGATTTGATGTCAGACTTGCTGGGGAAACCCATTTGTCTGAACTGCAGAGGTGTACAAACTTCTCTTGTGGGAGATGCCATTTGTTGACCTTACTGGGGAAAGCAAGTCTCTTGAGAGATTTTTTTTTGCTTGGTGGTGTTACATCATACTTCTCTTCGAGACTTTTTTCAGAGAAATGCCATGTGATGTAATCCAATTTTGAGGTGCTGATGACTTTATTGAAAGCAAACTTTTCGGGGAGAAATCGTCGTATTGCCGAGAGTCTTTTGTTGAGAGGCTTTCTCTGCGGATTTTCTTTAATCCGGGAAAGCAAAATATCATCTTCAATGGTGAAGAGTGATGTTCTAAAGGTGTCTATCTGAATGATTTCTTTCCTTCCAGAGGTTCAAGTTATCAAAGAGGTTGAGGACCGATTTCAATCCAAGAATACACTAGAGAGAGATTGTTTAGACGATACATTTTCCTGGCGAGGAAAGAACTTAGACCGGGATTTTGTCCTATCTGACGTAAAAAGGAAGACTGACAACTCTATCGGAGAGAAGACGTTTATCACTTGGGGATAAAAATGACCAGAGTGATATTGATGCAACATGTGTATGAATATGAATCAATTATGCATGATGTATGTATGTTTATGATGACAAAACAGACACGACATACAAACTAGTGAGGAATACAACTGGATACTCGGCCACTCCAGGAGATGAGGGTATCACTGGAGATTCTGAAAGTTGTACTTTTGCTTGGGAATAGGGATTATTGCATTCGTTCCGGTTTTCGGAGGTACAAACCTGCTAAGAATAGAAATTCGTTCTTGTTTTTTTAGGGGTAAACCCTATCATTGGTTCTTAGAGGTAAAAACTCTACCGGGGACGACAAATGTGATCTTCCATCTAAAGCAAATGATCCTTCATTCAGGGTGTACTAATCATAAGGAGTACTTTGATTCTGCATTTTGAAGTTTGACCACTACCAGAGAAGCCATCGATGTTCCTTTTTGTGCTCATTAATCAATAGGAAATTACCATCTTTGTTTCAATCTATCAGGATGATCTTTGGTTATGTCTCTAATTTTTGCCTGGATCGTCCTTTGGGATTTTCAATCCACCGAGACGTTTTTTTTTTCTATTTTTTTTACTTTGGTGAAGTATTTCTTGACTACATCAACATTTGTGGGGTAGGTAACTTCTCTCCATCCATGGTTGCGAGTCTCAAGGCACCGCCTGAGAAGGCTTTCTTAACAACATAGGGGCCATCGTAATTCGGGGTCCATTTTCCTCGGGAATCAGTGAGAAATGATTGTATCTTCTTTAGCACGAGGTCTCCTTCTCTGAAGACACGAGGTCGGACCTTTTTGTCAAAAGCTTTCTTCATTATTTGTTGATATAACTAACCATGGCATAAAGTTATAAGACTATTAAGTAGATGATCAATGGTCTTCCTTCCACTAGAGGAGACATAATAGGTTCTTTCTGAGTAGTTTGAAGATCGGCGCGCATGTCGCGGTCATGAGAGATATGAATCTTGAGATGTAATTCAAACGTCCCAAAAATCCTCTAACTTGTTTTTCAGTCTTTGGAGAAGGCATTTATTGAATGGCCTTGACTTTGTCGAGATCGACCTTAATTCCTTTCTGGCTGACGATGTATCCTAAGAGTTTTCCTGAGCGAACAGCAAATGTGCAATTATTAGGATTCAAGCAGAGTTTGTATTTCCTGAGACACTCGAATAACTTTGATAGGTGTTCCACATGCTCTTCTTCTATTTTAGATTTGGCAATCATGTCATCGACGTACACTTTAATCTCTTTGTGCATCATGTCGTGAAACAGAGTTGTTATGGCCCTTTGATAGGTTGCCCCCGCGTTCTTCAGACCGAACGGCATTACCTTGTAACAAAAGGTGTCCCATGGGGTGATGAAGGAAGTTTTCTCCAAATCTTCTGGCGCCATTCTAATTTGATTATAGCCCGAGAATCCATCCATGAAGGAGAAGTCTTTGAATTTTGTTGTGTTGTCTACCAGCATGTCAATGTGTGGTAGGGGGAAGTTATCCTTTGGACTTGCTTTGTTTAAATCCCTGTAGTCTACACACATTCTGACTTTTCCGTCCTTTTTTGGAACTGACACTATGTTGGCTAACCATTGAGGATATTCTGAGGTGGCGAGGAAACCTACATCGATCTGCTTCTGCACTTCCTCCTTAATTTTGATGGTCATATCTGGATGAGTCCTTAGTCTTTGTTTTACCGGAGGACATTCTGTTTTTCAGTGGTAAGTAATGTTCCACGATGCTGGTATCCAACCCTGGCATATCATGATATGACCAAGCAAATACATCTGGAAACTCTTTGAGAAGTTTTATCAAGCCTTCTCTGACAGTTGGACTGAGTAGTGCCCCAATCTTAACTTCTTTCTTTTCTTCTTCTGAACCCAAATTTACTGTTTCCAACGGCTCTTTATGAGGCTCAATAGACCTTTCCTCTTGCCTAAGTAGTCAGGAGATCTCTTTTGGAATTTCTTCGTCATTTTCTTCTTCGGCTTCAAATATCGGGAATTCAAAGTTGGGCGAAGGCATTGGATCCTATGTTAGAAAAGACAGAGAGAATGCAAGAGTGTATGCAGTGTATTTTCTGAAAACGCTTGTTTTTATTTTGGGTTGTTTTTTAGGATTACCATTTTCTGAAAAACGAAAAGTGAAAACAGTAATAAATGCGGGAATTCATAATGACATTATTTATTCATGATTTTTCGATTCTTGAAACATAACCCTATAAAACAAAACTCTGTCGCTTTGGGCGAAGCGAAGAGGGACATTTACAGAAAAGTAAGCCCTATAAAACATCCATTTCACCCGGGCAAAGTGAAAGGTTAAAACAAAGACGGTAATTACTTCAACTTGTGGACGAGTTTCGGGACATCGACTGCAACCCAATGGCGATGAACTCCTCTGTGAATCACAAAGTGTGGTACCTTCCTTCTTGGTTTGTCTTCAGAAATGACACTGATTTTGGGTGGAGTAGGATCATTGGAGTCATCTTCCCATGCAGAGTTATCATAAGAGGACTCTTCTGTCGCATCTTCCATAGTGTTTTACCTCTCAAGAGGATCTCCCCATCAAGTTGCTTGGATGTCCTCATATCAGACGTGAAAGCTTTCGGGAGCAGTGTATTTGGCTAGAAAGTCATACTTGCCGCTTGGCTGCCCCAAGGTATCCCAAGTTTCTGTGGGCATAAATGTGTCATCTTCCTCAATGACATTGACCTCAGGAAATGCATAGTTAATAAATTCTTGTTTTGCAATCTTTTCAAGTTCATCACCATGGTGTCAGACATTTTTGAAATGTCCTGAGTAAGGATTCCATGACTCTGTGGGAACATGGGTATTCTTTTCAAGATTACTCAGTCGATAGGCATAGTCCAACTGACTCTTTTGCCCCAAGTCCTCCGTGTATGGCTTCCAGATAGGCAAATCATCCAGGGGATCATAATAATCATAGTCAAAGTTATATTTCATCAGATTGTCTCCTCTAATGAGTTGGGTAGAGCACGGCATCCTTCGGGATCACAATCTCCATAGATCATTCGGACGTCTGATCTTGGTATATATCTTGGGCTCTGCTTTGGAAAACAGAATGACATGTTTCTCCTTGAGATATATAACCTTCATCATTGAGATAAGACTTCCACTCCTCATTCATATCGGAGGAGTCATTCCCATTGATGGTGTGGACTTCTTGAGATACTGGGTGGTGGAAGCCTTCGCTGTGGAAGAAATCCTGAATGGGACGAAAACTTTCGTCCTTCTTTGTAGTCTGGGTACAAGTTTGAGAGAAACCAATACCTTTCCTTGCCTTGTTATCAGTAGGAATTACTATCTGTCCCTATTCTTTTATGTCGTCACTCCCTGGTACTTTCAGAGCATCCTTGTATGAGGAAATCGACGTTCCTCTTTCTTGTTGATTCTCATTGCTCACCGAGAGTGCTTGGAACTGAGTTCCAACAACCTCCTCTGGTTCTACACAAGAGAATAATGATAAGTTGCTCACGATTAAGGCTTGCTCTACGCACACTGTGACTAATTTGTCATTCTTGAAGAACTTCAGCTTCTGGTGAAGTGTCGAAGTGACTGCCCCAGCTTCGTGTATCCAAGGTTTTCCGATTAAACCGTTATACACTACTCAGATGTCCATGACCTGGAAAGTGACTTGGAAAGTGACTTGGAAAGTGTGAGGACCAATGGTTATGGGAAGGTCGACTTTGCCGATAACCATTTTTCTGGATCCGTCAAAGGCTTTGACGATGATCTCACTGCCTCTCATCGGAGTACCTTGAAAAGAAAGTCGAACCAAAGTTGACCTTGGCATGATATTTAAAGATGAACTTGTGTATACCAGTATGCTGGCTAGAGCATCGTCTTGGCAATTGATTGTGATATTGAGTGCCATATTATGGTTTTTTCCTTTTTCTGGCAGTTCTTCATCACTGAACCCCAAGTTGTTACAGGAAGTGATGTTGGAGATGATCCTGTCAAATTGTCATACCTTCACATCTTGTTCTATAAAGGCCTGTTCCAAGACTCTCTGTAGAGCTTCCCTGTGAGCTTTTGAATTAAGCAGGAGAGATAGCATAGAAAATTGAGATGGAGTTTGCAACAATTGATCCACAATGTTGTACTCGCTCTTCTGGATGAGCTCCAGCATCTCATCGTTGTTGTTTGCAGGTCCTGGATTACTGGATTGACTGACTTGTTGGTTAGGAACTTCCGTTTGAGGTTCCTTTTCTTTGGTAGGTTCTCCAACTCCTCTGTTGAAGATCCGACCACTCCGGGTAACTCGACTGATGTCGGCAATGTTCACAATAGAGGGTAATAGAGTTTCTTTTCCATTTTCTATGGTCATTGCACCTTACTTGTATGGGATAGACTTTTCTGAATTGTACGGTATTGGACCTGGAAAGTAGATTACCACAGGGGCTTTTTGGGCCTTTTGACTGTCGTAGGCCACCTCAATTAGCTCTAAGTTTGGAATCTTTCTATTGCCGAGAGAGACTTTTGACTCATTGAGCAGAGGAATTACAGCACAAACATCCTTGGTTATTCCATGATTGGAGATTATGCTAGTGTTTTTGCTTTGACCAGGGAGGTACTCTTGTATCATGTTGATTGATTTAGAATTCGAACACGGTCGAATCTCCTTGATCCGCTGTCACGCACAGATAAAAAACGAGTGATTTTAAAAACTGTAGTAAAGCGACAATGACTCGAGTCGTATCGCAAGGATTCTTGATTTATTAACCAACAGTAGTAACGAATATGGGGGGGTTGTGATCGATTCAAGAGAACAAAGCAGAAAAAAATGATTATTAAAATAAGTGATTAAAATAAGTGATTATAAAACAAACGGATTCACTGTGTCGGGTTCTACTTATCATCGGCTGCCAATATTACAATTCCCTAAGCGGATTTTCTATCCTATTTGATAACAATATCAGTCAACAAGCGTGATTGATATTATGAGAAATATGTTCCTGTTGCCGGATTAAGCATACGGTTATAAATAACGCAATTTAAGGATTAAGCAAGGTTAGTTGCGATTAAAATTGGGAACACAAATCAATCAAACTAAATCAATAATGTTGTATGATAATCGAATTAAGCAAACAACGATCACAAAACATTATTGAAAGGAATCGAAATTAAATTATAAATATCATAGCAATCTCAAAGTTTGGAACCTGAGTACAGTGAATCCATCCAGAAAGTGTTAGTTCTCCATGAGTTCTTACAAAGCGTATAATTTTCTCTTTGAAATTCTGTAACCAAAAACTCTAGCGGCTGCCTAGGTATAAGTGAAAGACAATCCATTTGGTTTACAATCCAACTGGGTCAAATACAAAACCCAGGCCCATTACAATTGACCCAAAACAAAAAAAATATTTCTAATGCTGCAGCTTCAACTGATTTTCTGGAACTGTTGCACTCGGAATCAGCTCTCGGCCTCTTCAAGAAAATCGTAGCTCTTTCTCTTAGCTTTCCAACGACTGGTAGAACACCTTATTCCGACATTCGAAGCTCCAATTATGAGTTTATTCGTAAAAGCTGCAATTGCTGAAAAATAAAGTGCGAAAATTAAATAAAGGAAAAAATCAACTAAATTAGAAAAATATTATAAAACATGAAAATAAGCAAAACAAACCAAGGAAATGCTTAAGTACAAACATGGAAGAATGTGCATCGAAATGCACTGATCAAATTCCCCCACACTTGAACTTTTGCACTCCGAGCAAAATAAAATAAAAACTCAAGAACCACAAAAACATCATCAGTTACTCATTCCAGGCTAAAAACTCTTCTTCAGTTAAGGTTACGTCGATAGGTACTAATCTTGCACACTAAGGATATCGTAAGAACACTAATCCGCAATTATGCAGTCATAAGCCTCCTTCCTATACAAACCATTCCGAATCATGTTATTATGCCAAAGCCTAACTTACTCATCCTTTTGCTCTTTTTCATTCTGGCGCAATCACATTAAGCCCGTTATCTCCACACACTCATAGCAAGGCGACTGGTTAGTGACTCTGATCCAACTAACAACGAGTTTTTTTTTTAATCAAACTTTTTTTTTTGTGAAGGTTCCACAACCATTGGGTTAAGTGACTGGGTGAGGGTCACCAAACTTAGAAGGTGCATTCCCTTTTCTTTTTTTTTTTTTTTGTAAAACTTGGATCACTCACTTATTTTCATCGGCTTCCCTGCGTAGATTGCGTGTGAGATGGTGCTGACTGCTGAAATAAACTACTCAAGAGTTGTTCCAAAAAAATTGAGAATTCAAGGCTATGTCATAACAAGTATTCAAAATGATTTCCAGACGCATGAGACTTACGGTGTTAAGACGATACCGATCTTGCGAACTTTTCCCAAATTTCCACAACCAACCTCAGATTAATCTATAGCCTAAAACTTTCAAAAAGATGCATTTTTTATTTTATAAAGAACAAAGCAAAACAAAGAAATGGTTCCCTCCCCCACACTTAAAACACATATTGTCCTCAATTAAAGAACATAAATATAGCATAAGAGTGAGAGAAAGGAAAGAACACACCCGAGGGATTAAGGTGGAATGTAGCTTTCATGTCTGGTGGTTTTGGTGGAGGCCTTTCTGCACTACGAACATATGAAATAGAAAAAGTGAATAGCAAGTGAACTTGGATATTAGTAAAAAATATGGTGGCTTAGGAGGAATAGCCTGCACATATGGTAAACCTGCAATAACAAAAGTATGAAAAATAGAAAATCTATATTTAGCTTGTGAGTCAGATAAAATAGGTGGAAGAGATGCACAAATGGTGAAAGATAACTCCATGTTGTTTGGCTTAATTAGAGTTTCCACCAAAAAATATTTTGCTATGGACAATGGTTGCTTATGACAAAAATCCATATTTTTGGTGTCAAATTCAAGAGTTGTTGAATTTTCTAGAATTTCTGCACAAGTGGTTGTCGGCATCAAACTATCTTCACCTAAAATGGTTGCACTGATCTCATGACAAACATTACAAACACCTCATTCACAAACAAAAATTTCAAGAGAGTGATCTACTTCAAGAGAAGTATATAATACATCCAGATCAGATTTCAAGAAATTTTGCGGCATAATCTCTTTCACGCATTCACCTGAATTTTTGTTTCTTACTATGTGTTCATCAGATGAAACAAGCATTGTTTTAATGGGCTCACCTGGAAATTCATCAAAACTGGTATCACATTGTGTTACCTCTAATAATGCAATAGGTTGTACATTATCATGAAACATCTTGTCCTCTTGAATTTGATGGACGCTTGAGATTATTTGTTCAACTTGGACTTTTATAACTGGAAGCGTAGATTGCATATGTTGTTGAAATTGTAAATTATTTTCAGTCATCCGCTTATTATTTTCAGCCATTTGCTTGATAATTTCTTCCAAATATAATTGTGTGTCAGCTTCTAATGATGCACTTTGTTGAAATTATTGATATGACCAAATAGGCTGCTCTTCAAGATATGAGTATTGTCCTTGAAGACCACCTACCATTTGGGTCTCACCACAAAAATTAGTATCTAACAACATAGGACATGCATCATTACCATGAAACTTTGAAGAACAAATATTGCAAATCACAAGTGGAATACGATTTTGATAGCACGATTGTTGTTCTCTTGCTTCCATCAAATTAATAAGATAAGTCAACTGATCCAATGAATCTCCCATTTTTTTTTTTAGATTTTATTTGACACGAAAGAAGAAATATGATTAAAATAAATCCATAAAAATACAAAAACACGAAATTTCACCTAATTAAGACAAATAAGAATTTTGAGATTTTTTTTGGATTTTTTCGAAACTGTGAAAACAGTAAAAAAATTAATTAAAAATAGAAAAAAGAGGAATTTGGCGATTTGAGACCGAAACCCGTACTCTTTCAGAGTAGGGGACAATTGATCGCACCATTTTTTTGCTCCCAGTAGGCAAAAAAGTTTTACAATTGGACACAATTTTCTCAAAACCGATTTTTTTTACTAGGCAGGACGCGAGACGGGACGTCCGGACGCGAAAACGTGCGAAACCGCAGAAAAATTCAGAAAATTGCAAAATATCAAAACACACAATACC
Organism: Lathyrus tuberosus; assembly: GCA_022829125.1. NCBI lineage: Eukaryota > Viridiplantae > Streptophyta > Magnoliopsida > Fabales > Fabaceae > Lathyrus > Lathyrus tuberosus. The sequence goes on from JALAZF010000093.1 coordinate 12,131,016, forward strand.
TAAAACTAAACAATTGGCTAATTCGACAAGAATCCCTGGCAACGGCGCCAATTTGATCCGCTGTCGCGCACGGATCAAAAACGAGTGATTTTCAAAACTGTAGTAAAGCGACAATGACTCGAGTCGTATCGCAAGGATTCTTGATTTATTAACCAACAGTAGTAACGAATATGGGGGGGGGGGGTTTGTGATCGATTCAAGAGAACAAAGCAGAAAAAAATGATTATTAAAATAAGTGATTATAAAACAAACGGATTCACTGTGTCGGGTTCTACTTATCATCGACTGCCAATATTACAATTCCCTAAGCGGATTTTCTATCCTATTTGATAACAATATCAGTCAACAAGCGTGATTGATATTATGAGAAATATGTTCCTGTTGCCGGATTAAGCATACGGTTATAAATAACGCAATTTAACGATTAAGCAAGGTTAGTTGCGATTAAAATTGGGAACACAAATCAATCAAACTAAATCAATAATGTTGTATGATAATCGAATTAAGCAAACAACGATCACAAAACAATATTGAAAGGAATCGAAATCAAATTATAAATATCATAGCAATCTCAAAGTTTGGAACCTGAGTACAGTGAATCCATCCAGAAAGTGTTAGTTCTCCATGAGTTCTTACAAAGCGTATAATTTTCTCTTTGAAATTCTGTAACCAAAAACTCTAGCGGCTGCCTAGGTATAAGTGAAAGACAATCCATTTGGTTTACAACCCAACTGGGTCAAATACAAAACCCAGGCCCATTACAATTGACCCAAAACAAAAAAAATATTTCTAATGTTGCAGCTTCAACTGATTTTCTGGAACTGTTGCACTCGGAATCAGCTCTCGGCCTCTTCAAGAAAATCGTAGCTCTTTCTCTTAGCTTTCCAACGACTGGTAGAACACCTCATTCCGACATTCGAAGCTCCAATTATGAGTTTATTCGTAAAAGCTGCAATTGCTGAAAAATAAAGTGCGAAAATTAAATAAAGGAAAAAATCAACTAAATTAGAAAAATATTATAAAACATGAAAATAAGCAAAATAAACCAAGGAAATGCTTAAGTACAAACATGGAAGAATGTGCATCGAAATGCACTGATCAAATTCCCCCACACTTGAACTTTTGCACTCTGAGCAAAATAAAATAAAAACTCAAGAACCACAAAAACATCATCAGTTACTCATTCCAGGCTAAAAACTCTTCTTCAGTTAAGGTTGCGTCGATAGGTACTAATCTTGCACACTAAGGATATCGTAAGAACACTAATCCGCAATTATGCAGTCATAAGCCTCCTTCCTATACAAACCATTCTGAATCATGTTATTATGCCAAAACCTAACTTACTCATCCTTTTGCTCTTTTTCATTCTGGCGCAATCACATTAAGCCCGTTATCTCCACACACTCATAGCAAGGCGACTGGTTAGTGACTCTGATCCAACTAGCAACGAGTTTTTTTTTTAATCAAACTTTTTTTTTAAGGTTCCACAACCATTGGGTTAAGTGACTGGGTGAGGGTCACCAAACTTAGAAGGTGCATTCCCTTTTTTTTTTTTTTTTGTAAAACTTGGATCACTCACTTATTTTCATCGGCTTCCCTGTGTAGAGTGCGTGTGAGATGGTACTGACTGCTGAAATAAACTACTCAAGAGTTGTTCCAAAAAAATTGAGAATTCAAGGCTATGTCATAACAAGTATTCAAAATGATTTCCAGACACAGGAGACTTACGGTGTTAAGACGATACCGATCTTGCGAACTTTTCCCAAATTTCCACAACCAACCTCAGATTAATCTATAGCCTAAAACTTTCAAAAAGATGCATTTTTTATTTTATAAAGAACAAAGCAAAACAAAGAAATGGTTCCCTCCCCCACACTTAAAACACATATTGTCCTCAATTAAAGAACATAAATATAGCATAAGAGTGAGAGAAAGGAAAGAACACACCCGAGGGATTAAGGTGGAATGTAGCTTTCATGTCTGGTGGTTTTGGTGGAGGCCTTTCTGCACTACGAACAATGAAATAGAAAAAGTGAATAGCAAGTGAACTTGGATATTAGTAAAAAATATGGTGGCTTAGGAGGAATAGCCTGCACATATGGTAAACCTGCAATAACAAAAGTATGAAAAATAGAAAATCTATATTTAGCTTGTGAGTCAGATAAAATAGGTGGAAGAGATGCACAAATGGTGAAAGATAACTCCATGTTGTTTGGCTTAATTAGAGTTTCCACCAAAAAATATTTTTCTATGGACAATGGTTGCTTATGACTAAAATCCATATTTTTGGCGTCAAATTCAAGAGTTGTTGAATTTTCTAGAATTTCTGCACAAGTGGTTGTCGGCATCAAACTATCTTCACCTAAAATGGCTGCACTGATCTCATGACAAACATTACAAACACCACATTCACAAACAAAAATTTCAAGAGAGTGATCTACTTCAAGAGAAGTATATAATTCATCCAGATCAGATTTCAAGAAATTTTGCGGCATAATCTCTTTTACGCATTCACCTGAATTTTTGTTTCTTACTATGTGTTCATCAGATGAAACAAGCATTGTTTTAATGGGCTCACCTGGAAATTCATCAAGACTGGTATCACATTGTGTTACCTCTAATAATGCAATAGGTTGTACATTATCATGAAACATCTTGTCCTCTTGAGTTTGATGGACGCTTGAGATTATTTGTTCAACTTGGACTTTTATAACTGGAAGTGTAGATTGCATATGTTGTTGAAATTGCAAATTATTTTCAGTCATCCGCTTATTATTTTCAGTCATTTGCTTGATAATTTCTTCCAAATATAATTGTGTGTCAGCTTCTAATGATGCACTTTGTTGAAATTGTTGATATGACCAAATAGGCTGCTCTTCAAGATATGAGTATTGTCCTTAAAGACCACCTACCATTTGGGTCTCACCACAAAAATTAGTATCTAACAACATAGGACATGCATCATTACCATGAAAATTTGAAGAACAAATATTGCAAATCACAAGTGGAATATGATTTTGATAGCACGATTGTTGTTCTCTTGCTTTCATCAAATTAATAAGATAAGCCAACTGATTCAATGAGTCTCACTTTTTTTTTTTTAGATTTTATTTGACAAGAAAGAAGAAATATGATTAAAATAAATCCATAAAAATACAAAAACACGAAATTTCACCTAATTAAGACAAATAAGAATTTTGAGATTTTTTTTGGATTTTTTCGAAACTGTGAAAACAGTAAAAAATTAATTAAAAATAGAAAAAAGAGGAATTTGGCGATTTGAGACCGAAACCCGTACTCTTTTATAGTAGGAGACAATTGATCGCACCATTTTTCTGCTCCCAGTAGGCAAAAAAGTTTTACAATCGGACACAATTTTCTTAAAACCGATTTTTTTGACTAGGCGGGACGCGAGACGGGACGTCCGGACGCGAAAACGTGCGAAACCGCAGAAAAATTCAGAAAAATAACATAAAATTGCAAAATATCAAAACACACAATACCTAAAACTAAACAATTGGCTAATTCGACAAGAATCCCCAGCAACGGCGCCAATTTAATCCGCTGTCGCGCACGGATAAAAAACGAGTGATTTTAAAAACTGTAGTAAAGCGACAATGACTCGAGTCGTATCGCAAGGATTCTTGATTTATTAACCAACAGTAGTAACGAATATGGGGGGGTTGTGATCAATTCAAGAGAACAAAGCAGGAAAAAAATGATTATTAAAATAAGTGATTATAAAACAAACGGATTCACTGTGTCGGGTTCTACTTATCATCGACTGCCAATATTACAATTCCCTAAGCGTATTTTCTATCCTATTTGATAACAATATCAGTCAACAAGCGTGATTGATATTATGAGAAATATGTTCCTGTTGCCGGATTAAGCATACGGTTATAAATAACGCAATTTAATGATTAAGCAAGATTAGTTGCGATTAAAATTGGGAACACAAATCAATCAAACTAAATCAATAATGTTGTATGGTAATCGAATTAAGCAAACAACGATCATAAAACAATATTGAAAGGAATCGAAATCAAATTATAAATATCATAGCAATCTCAAAGTTTGGAACCTGAGTACAGTGAATCCGTCCAGAAAGTGTTAGTACTCCATGAGTTCTTACAAAGCGTATAATTTTCTCTTCGAAATTTTGTAACCAAAAACTCTAGCGGCTGCCTAGGTATAAGTGAAAGACAATCCATTTGGTTTACAACCCAACTTGGTCAAATACAAAACCCAGGCCCATTACAATTGACCCAAAACAAAAAAAATATTTCTAATGCTGCAGCTTCAACTGATTTTCTGGAACTGTTGCACTCTGAATCAGCTCTCAGTCTCTTCAAGAAAATCGTAGCTCTTTCTCTTAGCTTTCCAACGACTGGTAGAATGTCTCATTCCGACATTCGAAGCTCCAATTATGAGTTTATACGTAAAAGCTGCAATTGCTGAAAAATAAAGTGCGAAAATTAAATAAAGGAAAAAATCAACTAAATTAGAAAAACATTATAAAACATGAAAATAAGAAAAACAAACCAAGGAAATGCTTAAGTACAAACATGGAAGAATGTGCATCGAAATGCACTGATCACTCATTTTGGTCTAACTGATGCTGGAGGGCTGCTCGCACTAGATAGCATCCTTGATTATTTTTCAAGCATACTCTACAACGTTCATAATTATGAGGTGGTATCCGACCATATCCGCTTTGTATGCAGTGCATTCTCACTAGATTCGTTTCTATTGAGCGGACATCACGACTTTGATGTCTACCAGGATTCCCATCAGTCATGCTAATTTGTTGGGTGTCTTCATCCAGGTAAATTGGAAGCCACCAGTGGTCCAACAGATGTTGAAGAGTCTTTTACACAAGAGCACAACCTTGGTCGTTTCACAATATTCTTTATTGTCTTGATAATCATGTGAAGCCAGAAAACCAAGTCTGGCCTGCTTAGCATGTAATTCCACTAGACTGGTATTCATCAAGCGGATGTCAAATATTTGAACCATATTAACTTGATGATTACTTCTTTCATGATAGTCTTGGATCCATCCGAGATCCATTTGACGTTGAAGGGCCTCTTGTACAAAAGAGCATTCTTGATTGTTTTTCGAGTAGATTGGGCAAGCCTTGTAACCGTGTCGCGGTAAGTTGTAATACTGACTTTGTCTTGAATGCATTTCCAATAGATTGACGTTCATTGCACGGATGTCGTGGTTCTGAACAATGTTAGGATGTGCATGGGCCATGCTTACTTCACGAATCCTGTGATCCTGAATCCAGCCCAGATCCATTTGTTCTTGTAGAGCTGCTTGTACTATTGCACACCCTTGATTGTCCTTGGAGCAGATATCACACTGATGATAGTTGTGAGATGGCACATAGTCGTACCCGCTCTGTTTGCAATGCATATTTACCAGGTTTGTTCCCAATAGGCGTACATTGTGAATTTGATAATTGTTGACAAGTTCTTCTTCTATCAAATTCATTATAGTCTTCTCATGTTACGGTAATGGGTTCGTCTAAACATTTGGATTAGTATCCTTGAAAGATAAAACCACGTTCCTGATGAGCTTGTGTACATCGGACTTGAAGCTGAGACAATTCTCAATGTTATGTCCCGATCCTCCTTGATGGTAAGGGCAAGTTTGATCTGCTTTGAACCAAAAAGGTGGATTTTCTCGTACTGCGAGAGGTGTCCTGGTTTGAACGTGCCCCTTGGCCAGTAGAAGTGGAAATAACTCTGCATACAACATCGGTATAGGGTCGAACCCTGACGGTCGTGTAGTACGATTGTTGTTATTGTACTGAGGGCGAGCCTGCTGAAGAGGTTGTTGCAGCCTTTGCTGATACTGTTGTTAATTTGGTTGACTCTGAGCAACCTGAGGTTGATAAGTCGGAGATGGCGTTGGGTTGATAGCGGGAGTTATCGCTGCTACCGGTTGATACCTTCGCCTTTGCTTTCCCAAAGAGATATTACTGATATCTTTCTATTTCTTCTTTTGGAAAGCATTACCGTATCTTTTAGTACTGCTAGATGGCTCTGCATCTTTGACCAACCGTCCTTCTCTGACTGCTTCTTCAAGGCGTACTCCTATGTTCACCATTTCGGTGGAGTCACTGGGCGCACTAGCAACCATTGTGTCGTAATAAAACGAGCTCAATGTTTTCAGGGAAATCTTTTTCATTTCTTTTTCTTCGAGAGGGGGACAGATCTGGGCGGCAATTTCACGCCATCTCTGAGCATATTCTTTGAAGGTTTCTTTTTAATTTTGTGACATTGCTCTATGTTGGTCCCTATCTGGTGTCATATCCAAGTTGTATTTATACTGCTGAACGAAGGCTGCCATGAGATCTCTGAAAGTACTGATCTTGGTACGGTTTAAACCCATGTACCATTTGAGTGCGACACCGGTTAAACTGTCTTAGAAGTAATGGATTAGTAGCTGTTGATTTTCTGTTTGAGTAGACATTTTTCGAGCGTACATCACCAAATGAATTTGAGGGAAAGAGTTGCCTTTGTATTTTTCAAAGTCGGGCACCTTGAATTTGTGTGGTATCTTTACATTAGGGACCAAACAGAGGTCAACGACGTCTTTTCCAAATAAGTCTTGACTGCGAATTGCATGCAGTTCCTTCTGCATTTCCAAGAATTGTTCTTGGAATTTATTCATCCTTTCGTATACGTCTTTATTTCCGCCAAAAGTTACTTGCGGAATCTGTCCTTCTGGGACAGTATGTACCGCTGGCTGTGGTATAGTCATTATTGCGGTAACTTTTTCCGCTTCAGTGACCTAAAGTTTGTAACCTTTAGAAGCTTCTATTGTAATCCTTGCATCTCCATTTACCTGAAGTTTGTAACCTTCAGGTCTGGAGGTTTCTGCTACGGCTTCCGGGTCTTCAGCAACCGGTGGGATGTATCCTTCAGGCATAAAGTTGAGAGTCATGCCCTAGGGAAATCCTTTAGGCATGTTGTACTGAGGATGACTTCCAGGTGTCTCAAATGCTGGTGTAGACGTAACCTTCGAGATTACAGTCCTTTGGTGTTGTTGTTCCTGGGCTGCTGCCAGGGATTGCATGTTGTGGTCGAGTTTCTCCAAACTCTCCTTCAGAGCATTGATTTCTTCTCTCAGTTTTCTGTTCTCTTCCGAGAGATTTTCCATTTTCTTTTGTCGATTGGCCCGAGTATTGTACGAATGAGACAGTTTGACTCTAGAGTGCGACACATATGTGAGACTCAAAGACAAAGATGTGATATGTGAGAATGATGAATGATATGCAAATAACGTTATATTTTTAGCTTTTTTCAAAATAAATATTAATAATTATATTGCAAATATCATACAGCGGGGGAAGACCCTTTTATTGAACTTGAAAGATTGCAGTATTTTTACAAGGAAAAGTACAGTATTTTACAAAGTGCGAATAAGGAAAATTAGGCCTATGGATCATGAGTTCTCTCTGAAGAGAGCTCAAATGTTGGTTCCTGAACTTTTCTTTTCTTTGATTAGGCTCCTTTAGCCGTTGTCGGGTCGACGATTCTTTGCCAAGTGAAAGGAGTGAGTAAATTTCTCCGTTCTTCCTGACTTTCCATAGCATGTTGCTCTAATATCTCAATCAAAGCATCCTTTTCCTTTAGCAGTTCCTGAATCTTGGTACATTCCAAATTAAGGATCTGGTATTTGTTCTTCCAAGAGTTTCTCTCACGTTGAACTTTGTTAAGAGCGACCTAGAGTTTTTCAGCGCCAGACATGAAATAAAGGACAGATTCCATTAAGGGAAAAACTTCTTGACGAGGGTAAGGCGTCCTTAGTTTGATGGCTCTAATTTGTACCCAATGGAGGTAAGGTTCTGCAGAGGAACAATTTGGTCTTCCCAGGGATTCTCTCCTTTTCCTGTGAATATGTTGCTAGGCATGCACTATTTCTTTCTTTAGTGCCCTGTCATTTTCTCCTTCCTTGAAGAAAAGACCTTCCAGATGAGCATTATGTGGGAAATTCTTCATCGGGTATCCAAGTTGATGGAGAGTTAGAATTGGATGATAGCTGATCCCTCCTTTAGTACCAATGAGGGGTACATTTGGGAAATTTCTACATCTGTCGATGATCTTTATCCCTTCGTAAATTCGATTGTACCAATCTATGTCTGAATTGGTAAGAGACATAATCTTCTGCGACCATCGCAGATTACTCTTATGATCCCAAAAAGCAGCAGACTTGGGCAAGTGGGAAATAAACCATTTGTTGAGTAATGGTACACAGCATGTGATCATCCCTCCACTGTACAAATTCCTTAAGTGTACAGAATGATAAGCATCCGCGAGCAAGGTTGGTACCGGGTTTCCAATTAGGAATATCTTAACAGCATTGGTGTCGACGAAGTTGTCAATGTTGGGAAAGAGGAATAACCCATATGTGAGCAGAACAAAGACATCCTCGAAAGTAGTTACATTTCCTATTTCTCCATCAGGAATTTAGCTGGTAAACCCTGGATTCCTCCTTTGGTGGTCATATGAGTCCTGACTTCTGACTCATCCAAAGAGATTGCTCTTGCAATGGCTTGATCCTTTGGAATTTCTTCCAGTCCAGAAAATGGATCTTGATCAGTGATAGGTAAATCAACCAGGTGGCAGTATTCTTCCAGTGTTGGTGTAAGTTGATAATCTAGGAATGTGAAGCAGTGGTAAACCGGATCGTAGAAATGAACCAGCGTAGACAGGATCCCTTCAACCATGTTGACCTTCAGAAGAGATAACAGTCCTCCGTGTTTAGCTCTGAAAGCCTCGGGATTAGTAATCATCCTTCCTAATTTCCTTAGGTCACTACTACGAAAAACCCATTTAACAAAGGTTGGGAATGACATATAATGACGAGGGCGAGGGCGTTGTTATGTAGATTGTTGTTGTATATATGATACTTACAACGACAACCTTGTATGCGTTGTAATAAACAAGAAAGCGCGCTAATTATCAAAACGGTTTTACATTACACCGTTGTAATAAATATAATTGTCCTCGGTTCGATTCCCAGCAGCACAGTTTTGATATTTATTTTTTGCTGGACAACGCGCCAGATATTATAACGGTTAAGAAATATAACCGTCGTTAAATTTTCGGCAAAATTAACAAATATCATCCTGCTTTTATAATTAATCCCATTTTTTTACCTGTATTATTGTTTTCCATATCTCAGCACAGCAGAAAAATGCAATTCACATTTTGTAATACAGTTTTCAAAATAATATTAATCGTATCATATTCATAATATCACATATACCAGATTACAATTTATCAGAACAAATAACCTACATAAATAAAATATCACATATACCATATTACAGTTTACACACATTACATAACTTCACATAATTGTAACTTGGTGTATTGGTATCTTGTCTCTTGGTGTCTTGTCTCCTGGCCTGGTGTCTGGACTCAAAATACTTATGATTTCAAATAATAATACTTGTTAGTAAAAAATACTTCTAAACTATAACATACAATTAATATATTATGAATAAATAATAAATTACGTACTTGTTAATTTTCCCATAGGCCTTCTTCATGATCGAGTCGTATAGCATGCACGACATCTCCATCAACTTCATCATATGAGGTAGGAACTTGTGTTGTGTAAGAAGGTGTGGACGGAATATCAAGACTTTCATCACTAAGAAGAATGTATTTTCCTTGGAGAACGATTGACCATTTCCCCGATTTGTCCGATGGATCGGAAACATACAAAACTTGTTTTGCTTGAGAAGCCATGATGAATGGTTCTGTATTAAAAGATGCCTTGCCAAGGTCGACCTGGGTGAATCCTAAGTCATCAATGTCTACACCATTACTATTATTGGGAACCCACTTGCATTTAAATAAAGCCACTTTGAAAATAACGTAATCAATCTCCCAAATCTCATCAATGACACCATAAAACGCGGTAGTTGCCAATACCGGATTCTTATCTTTCGAATTAGAGAAATACATCGATTTGGCTTCAACCATAACCCCAATATTTTGCATTGTACTACGATCGTCTTTTGATTTTGTATAAAAGGTATAATGACCAATGTCGTATGAAGTCCAAGTAATGACACAAAATTTTGGCTCGTACGACAACCATTTAAGTATCTCAGATGCACTACGATCATTAGATACACTTTTATTAAACCAATCCATGAATCTATTGTTATGCTCTATCAACAACAACTTGTCATTCATTTGGGGATATTTTTTCTTCATAAGTCTTTTGTGAGTATCTATGAAAGGTTGAACCTCATCTATATTATTCAATATATAGAAATGTGATTGAATAACTACATCCCGAGCCATTGACCTAACATTTAGACCTTGAATGCCTCTTCCGTCTATGTCAGCATGACGAGACTTTGGAATTCCTATAGAATCTGCATCCAATAAAAAGTTTGTACAAAACTCAACAGCTTCTTCTGTGATGTACCTTTCAACAATCGAAGCTTCTGGTCGGTGATGATTCTTCGTATATCCTTTAAAGATCTTCATATATTGCTCTATTGGATACATCCACCTTAAATAAACTGGACCACAAATTCTGATTTCTCTTACGAGATGAACAAGTAAGTGAACCATAATGTCAAAAAATGATGGCGGAAAATACATCTCCAATTGACACAAGATTATGGAAGCCTCGTCTTCTAATTCATCCAATTTTTTGAAATCAAGAACTTTATTACATATGGAATTGAAGAATAAACACAGTCTCGTTATAGTTACTCTCACATTTTTTGGAAGGATCCCACGGATAGCCACTGGTAGAAGTTGTTGTATCAATACATGACAATCATGAGATTTTAAACCAATTAACTTGAGATCTTTCATTGATACAAGTTTCTTGATGTTTGATGAGTAACCTTGCGGAACTTTAATACCTTGCAAACACTCGCAGAACATCTTCTTTTCCTTTTTAGATAGAGTATGACATGCTGGAGGCAGATAAGTTCTTTTTCCTTTCTCTATTGGAGCCAACTGTTTTTGTATACCCATCTTCTCCATATTAAGACGGGAAGTCTTACTATCTTTAGTCTTGCCCGGAATGTTTAGAAGTGTGCCAATCAAACTATCACACACATTTTTCTCCACGTACATCACATCAAGACAATGTCTAACATCAAGACTTGACCAATATGGAAGATCAAAGAAGATGGACCTCTTTTTCCATATATTTTTTTCAACTGCCCTTTTTTCTTTTCCTCACTTCCCACCTTTTTCTTTTTCTCTCTTCCCACCTTTTTCTTTTTCTCTATTCCCAAGGACAACATTAATGTATTCCTGCCGTTGATAAACTTCATCCCCGGTTAAAGGTTTAGGAGCCTCACCAAACTCTTGCTCTCTATTAAAAGCCTTTCACAATCTACGATAAGGATGACCCGGTTTTAGAAATTTTCGATGCCCAAGGTAAACGGTCTTTTTTCCAAACTCAAGTTGGTGATAACAAGTATCATCTTCACATATAGGACACGCTTTATGTCCTTTGACACTGTATCCCGCCAAGTTACCGTAAGCCGGAAAGTCGTTAATTGTGCAAAATAACATTGCACGCATATTAAACTTTTCCCCAGAATATGCATCATCAACTTCAACGCCTTCATCCCACAAGAGTCGTAAATCATCAATTAATGGACTAAGATAAACATCTATGTCGTTACCAGGTTTTCGTGGTCCAAAAATCATCATACTTAACAGTATATACTCGCGCTTCATGCACAACCAAGGAGATAGGTTGTAAATAGTGACAAGAACAGGCCATGAAGTATGATTAGTGCTCATATTACCAAAGGAGTTCATTCCATTGGTGGCAAGCCTAAGCCTAAGATTTCTTGGCTCGACTCCAAAATCCGGAAACAACGAATCAATTTTCTTCCATTGCAAAGAATCAGCTACATGGCGAATGTTTCCATCACGAATCCTTTCATCTGCATGCCATCTAAGATTCTTTGCGTCATTCGAATTAGCAAAAAGTCTCATTAATTGTGAAAGTATTGGCAAGTACCATAACACTTTAGCAGGAGGATGCTTCCTACTAACATTGTCATAGTGATCATTGTCATCACCATTGCTAGCCTTCAGCTTGTAACGTGACACACCATATTTCGGACATTGAAACAAGTCTTCATACTCTTTCTGGTATAATATGCAATCATTAGGGCAAGCATTTTTCTTGATATACTCTAGACCCAGTGGACACAGTATCTTCTTGGCCTCATAGGAACGATCCGGCAATTTGTTATCTTCTGGTAACATTTGCTGTAGCAATTCAAGTAATTTCGTGAAACTTTTATCCGACCATCCATTTTTTGCCTTCAGATTAAACAACTTTAACACCACCGACAATCGTGTGAACTCTGTGCATCCCTTATATAAAGGGGTGTCTTTATCACGACATAAATTATCATAAATATGAGCATTCATAAAAGAAGATTCCCCAATATCATGGAACATATCCTCTAGGTGATCTTCCATATATTCATCTTCCTCCACTCTTTGACTTTGTGACGCCCGACTTTCCTTATTATCCACCTCACCATGCCACGTCCATATTATAGAATTTTGACATATACCATCACAACAAAGGTGATTGTGTATTTCTTTCTTTGTACCCTTTTTGATATTAGCGCAAACAACACAAGGACAATAAAAGATACCATCATTGTCAGGAAGATGTTTATCAGCGTATTCAAGGAATTCACAAACTCTGTTCTCATAAACCGGATCTAATCTATTGGCTTTCATCCAACTACGATCCATTACAACTTCTGAAATTTATACATGTATAATAATGTGAATGACACACCAAAATCTAATCCAAAAACTCAAGCATATGCATATACAATATGAACAAAGAAAAAATCAATGAAGATGTACTCTCATATTAAATGTAAAGCATATGAAACATCTCATTCTGACTTGAGCATATACAATATGAACAAAGAAAAAAGGAATGAAGATGTTGAAGAGAACCTTACTTCGAAGCTGAAGAAGCAAATGAATGATGAAGACGGTCAATATTTGAGCATAAACCAAGAAAAAAGGAATGAAGATGTTGAAGAGAATCTTACTTCAAAGCTGAAGAAGCAAATGAATGATGAAGACGGTCAATATTTGAGCATAAACTAAGAAAAAAGGAATGAAGATGTTGAAGAGTACCTTATTTGAGCAATATTTGAGCTCCAAATGAATGAATATGAAGAGGGTAAAGGTTAGGGCGTCTCTGGCTCACTTGTTCGATTAGGGCGTCTTATGAAAGAAATACATAATAAGTTTTGTTTTAATTTATCAGTAAACCTTTTAATCCCGGTTGGAAAAACAAACCGTCGTGGAATCTTAAGTGACACACGCTAAATGTAACCTAAAAAAAGGAAAAAATGTGTTGCAGGGAATCGAAGCTTGTTACATTTCATTTATTACTACGGTTATTTATCTTAACCGTTGTAAAATAATTTACAATTTATTTTTAAAATAATGGACTTAATTGTCACACGCTAAATGTACTCTAAAAAATGGAAAAAATGTAGTTGCAGGGAATTGAAGCTAGATACATTTTATTTATTACTACGGTGGTTTCACTCAACCGTCATTAAATGACTCAGCTTTTACATGGGCGATAAATTTTTAACCTATTACAACGGCATAAAAGGATGTGTTGTAAGCCTGGCGTTGTTGTTTTAGCGTTTTGTAGTAGCGGGTCTTCCAGTTTTGGAACCTTGAAGGTGTACTTGTGCGTTTTTCTTCTACTGAAATCCATAACCCAACCTCTCTGATATTTGCAATTATTGTTTTAGTTCTTTTAGAAAAAAAAAATTGTTTAAAAAAGGTTTTTTAATGAATGCATGAATGCAGCAAACAAAAACACTTGAAAACATGGGTTTAGGGGTTCATCGTCACGAGCATGGAGCCATGGATCTACCCATCCTCAAAGGTGTGTATTAATTGGTTAATCTTTGTACCTGTAGAACGGGTTCTAACAAAGGTTCCCAAAATCATTGACCCCTCTTAGGGATATTAACAGCAAACCGATTGACTCAATAGAGCTATAATATCCTAAGATGAATCTCCTTTGAGTGTAGTATCGCATATCAACTATTCCCGATAGTCACTGCACTACCTAATGGTTTAATGGTTAAATGTCTACTAAATCCTCAGTGTCATGGGTACCGCACTGGGAAAACTATGCTTTCACGACGTGGGCGTTCAACATTAGCAAGTCCACATGGGTACCTCGACTGATTCGGTGGACTTCCAGTTTAAATTGGTCGGGATTCACACCCTATAAACCTTCCTGGAGACGCCACCACTTATCTTAATGTTCTTTCAAACTTTCCACATGCGTAATAATCGCATTCCCAGATAACGTTAATTTAAACACGGGTATCAAGTAAGGTGACAAAATATATATAGCAGAAAACTGAGAAAGCAAGTTAATAAACAGAGAAATAAATGCAAAGGAAAGCCTAGACTTCTTAAAAACTCTAATCCTAAACTGTCCCCAGCAGAGTCTCCATTTCTTTGTAGCGAGCGATTTTTGTCGGTGACGCGACCACCTTACCACAATGTTGGATTTGGGTGCTGCTTTCTGATTTCTTATTTATCCTATGAAGCTGGAAAAGAAAGGGAAGATATCTAAAACTAACCTTGCACGCAAATGTTTTCTTTAACAAATGCAAAGAGATCGGGGATCGAGGTCTGGTTATATAAAGGGAAGCTATTAACACCCAGTGTATCTATGGTAATCCATAGGAACTCTTTATTGCATGTTTCTCTGTTAACTTAAAATGCTTTCTTGTGTTTATCTGCAGTGGCTTGGGAAAGTTTCTCCTTTGGGAGTGTTGAGAGAATGTTTTTGTGGTTTTCGGGTTTTCCGTTGTTTTTGGGAAGGTACTGGACCTAAATTTTTTTATTTGTGTGCTCGCTTAGATTTCGTAATCTTATGCCTACGTATTCCTGTAAAAGGATCTGGGAAATCAGAGCAATCGTAGTTCCTCCTATTTCTATGGGGGGGGGAAATGTTTGGTGTCTTGTTTAAAGCCCAAGATTGAAGCTAACTGAGTATTTGTGTCTTGTTTAAAGCCCAAGATTGAAGCTAAAAGGATGACTGAGAGAGAATTTGTCATCTCTAAAGAGAGATATCTCATCTATTCATCACAAATTGAGAAATTGATTATAAGGGAAATTACTTTAACTGGGATATATGAAATCCAGCAATGCCATAATTTCCTTTTATAAGGGGGATGTCATGAAGGAAGAAAGCTTTAACTCAGTGTAGAGTAATGCCACTTTTTCCTTTATGAATCTTTCATGCTAAGAGAAGGACATTCGCTTGGATGTTAGGAATCCAGAGGCTTGCCACTTACAACTGTTAGATGAATGATGATTTTAGCCAGGATAAAGGAAGGACTCCAGCTTGGATTTTGAATCAACAAGTGTGCCACTTACAACAATTATCTGGAAAAAAAGGTCTTGATTGTTTGTTTTAATAAGTGATGTATAGAGGAGGTATCCTCCTACAGAGTAGACTCATGGTATCATCTGAGGGGATGTTGATTTTTGTGTGCCTTGATCAAAGCCCAAGGTTGAAGCTAAAAGAAATTAACTCTACTGGAGAGGGTTTTATCTATCTTGTACAAAGCCCAAGATTGAGGCTGATTGACTCCACTGGGGGAAATTCTTTATATGAAGCCTAAGAGAAGGATAAATCTTACTGGGGATTTATTGAAATCTAGGAGCAAGTCCAAATTGTATTGGGGAATCCAAAGGTTTTACTCTTGCTGGGAATCAGGGAAGAGTTGAGATATCAGATGCCACGAGGTTCTGATTCTATTGGGGATTTGATTATGGTAAATTGACCCTGGTTGGGGATTTTTAAGGCAAAAGTTTACACCTTGTTGGGGGTCAGAGGAGTTTACAAGTTGAGTTTGAAAAACCTATGGAGGTTTTAACTCTGCTGGAGACTTAGTGTATATGTATAATAATCAGGGTTTTTCATGTACTTTTTAGGAAACTTGAGGGTTTCTGCGTGAGATCCAAGAGGAGATGAGACTTCCTAAGTCTGCTTGTATGAAACCCAAGAGGAGGTTGAGACTGTCTAAATCTCTCAAGGAGTGGTAGGCTCTGGTGTAGAGAAGGATTTTTGTATGATGCCCAAGAGGAGGCTAAGGGTTTAAGGGATGAAGATCAACCCTAGAATGGTCTGATGTTCTGGAACTCTTGACTCTCCTGAGGATTGAACTAGTAGAGATAACTAAATTCTATCCTATGCCTTTATGAGGCCTTTGGGTCCTTGTACTAAGCCCAAGAGGAGGCTGGGGAACTTCTTTGAAGCCTAATCGTCCTTGTACTAAGCCCAAGAGGAGGCTGGGGATGCTTTTAGGAATCCTGTGGGTCTAAGCCTAAGAAAAGTTTAAGAAAAGGTTTCACCGGGAATTAATCCTTTCTTTGTTGAACAGTTCTGAGGTTTGAAGAAATTCACGAGAGATTTCACCGGGAATTAACCCTCTCTGGGGAAATGAATTTCTTGTACAAATATATTTCTAAGTTTTGACAGTCTTGAGAAAAGTTTCAACGGGAATAATGTTTTTCTCTGTTCCATATTGTATAAGCCCAAAAGTTCATTTTCAAACAAGAGATGGGGCTTACAGCTTAAAGAGATGCCCAGATGAAAAACAGCGATCGCACTGTTATTTTAAAAATCGGATCGGGACTTATACAATAACTGAGGCCCAAAAAAATTTGTATTTCCAAAGGGGATGGGTCTTACACTTTATTAGAGGCCCAAAAGTGTTTCAAATGAAGTTTGAAAAAAATCAAAATTAAGAAAAAAAACCCTAATTTAAATTTAAAAAGTATATTTTTCAAAGGAAATTAAATTAAAAAATGATATAAAGTATCAAATATATTAAAAAACAAGTTGTCAACTTTGAAAAATGATTTGAAAAATCATGTTTAATCACATGAAAACTTGGACTCCAATTGAATTTGAAAAATCAAGGTGGGAATTTCATTTAAAAATGTTAAAATAAAATAAAAATGAAATTATTTACAAAAATTCAAGCTATATTAAATAAATAATATAAATTTAATTTTTTTTGTAGAATAAAATATTTTAACATTTTTGTGACTTTTTAAAAAAGAACCAATAAAAAATGATTAAAAATGAAAGAGAAATAGATTTTTGAAATCAATTAATAAAAATATCAAATATTTGAATTATGGCGTGAAGAACTTCATCTTCTTCCTTGCGCGTGCCCTAACTCTCATATTTACAAAACCTCATCTATCTCACTAAATACGTAATGAAATTGACTTTTGTAAACATGAAAGTTGTTCGTTTTTGAACAAGGATTTCAGTGATATAAATTAATTGCATTTATATTAAGTGTGGAGTGAGAAATCAAAAGATAAGTGCAATTTCTGCAAGAACACTATGAAATCCTATACACGATAGCTACAAATCAATTGATTGAGGGGAAACACTCTACATAAGTGCATAAACATGTTTGTAACTTGAAAACACATTTATGATGCATGAATTATAGAGTTTGAGAGTTTCAGGCTTACCTCTGCAAGAGGAAATCGAATCCTCAGTTGTAGGTGTTACAGATGTTGTGTGATGATCTGGACAGCTTCCTTGGACCTCAATTAGTGTGTTTGCAAGCTTGGAATGGATTGAAACATCTTGGAACTTGTTGTGGTACCCCAACTGCAAGTAGGCCAAAAAGCTTGAGCAAATGGGTGGTGACTTTGTGATTCTGGTGTTCCAAATGTGTTTTGAGGTTATGGATCACTTATATATGACATATGTGAGATGTTAGGATGGTTGGTTTGTGTGGAATTGCTCTCTATTTGAAAATTCGAATGTGACTTGTAAGAGAAGCAAATTCTGGGTTTTTAGAATGATTGGAAGGAAAGCATGAGTTGTTATGCTTTGGTGTACTTGAATTTATCAGAAATAACCTCTATTTATAATGGAGCAACTTTGTTTTGGGAGCAATAGTGATTGGAGGCTGGATCACTCCAATATCCATTGAACTTTGTCATGTAGCCAAAGTCTCCTCTAGCCATTGACTTGAGTCAATCTTGCAGGCTATGAGTCTTCTGTTGCAGGGATAAGGCTTGACTCCTTTAGTGATCAATGATTCAGTCCATGCCACCTAAATGTATCTCTTGAATGCCTTGAAACAAAATTGAAGTTTTTGGATTTGTAACATTGAATTTCACATGCATAGGAATAAGATTTTTGACTTGGTGGCTTTGTGATCAGATCCTTTATCATTCAAGCTAATTTTGGACAGAAATGAAATGATGAAAGTGTCCAAAATTTTCTCAAGAAATCGTGGGAACCAAGTTATGTTTTCATGCCTTTGTGTGGGCAGAGTGAAAAATCCCATTTTGGAGGCTTATAACTCCTTGCTCAAGTTGAACCATGAAAGGCTCTTGTACTTTTTGGAAAGCCCCAATATCATACTTCAACTTTGATGTCCAACTTTGGTCTTGAATCATCTTGGATAATAATGAAAAATGGCCTCAAAGTTGGTGAAAATGCAAAACAGATTCTGTCCAAAATTTCACTAAGTGTTGGAAAAATGTCCATTTTCATATTTTTGTGATTTTGATCAATCCATAACTCAAAATCCATGAGGATTTGGAATCTGTTGTAGTTGACAATCTTGAAGTATGTAATGATAGCTTTCATTTGAGATTTGGATGGAAGAAAAAGGTTGCTTGGATCACAAGTTATGGTCTTGCAAAGTTGGATATAAATCACTTTATTTCATGACTTAGTGAAATTTCAAGTTTCTTATGGTTGCCACTTTTGCAAGTAACCCCACTTTTCTTGATTTTTCTTGATGAATGATGATCCAAACCATAAGTTAACATTTTTTTTGACTTAGGAAGCCTTGTTTGTCAAGAAATTCAAAAAGTCAAACTTGGGTTTTTGGCACAGTTGACTTTTTATCAGATGAATTTCAAACTTTGTGATCCTCTATGAAATCAAGTCCTTGACCTAATTCAAACCTAATGGATGGATTCCATAGGTGCTGTAGAGTGTCTTGATCCATGTCCCAAGGTTTGAGATCATGTCTTGGTCAAAAGTCAAAGGTACAGTTGACTTTTCATCAGAAAACCCTAATTGGTTCAGAGTAATTTGAATCCTTGTGTTTGCTTATGAACCAAGTTCTTTGAATAAATCCAATCTTGTAAATAGATCAATATGATGCATTGGAGGTCTTCAAAACACTTCTTGAGGTCTTGGCTCATGCCTTGCTTCAAAAGTTAAATTAGGGGTGAATTAGGTCAAGAAACCCTAATTCTTGATTTTTGATGAATGCATCCCCTGAGCCTACTTTGAACTTGTGATTGGGGTCCATGAGGTCCCTTTGAGATTCTTGGATCATTTTTTGAAGTATTGGCTCATGCCCAGATGACAATTTCTCTCTGGAGGCCTTGGTCGACCAAAACCCTAATTTGGTGACATTGATGATCTTGAGGCTTGATCCACTTGAAATACTGCACTTTTGTGCTTGATTCTTGATGTGGGAGATCTCTTGATCCATTATAGATGTTTGAGAGGTTTGACAAGTTGAGGATAATGTCCATTCTTGATTGATCCTTTGTCTAAGTACTCTGAGATGGCTCAAAACCCTAATTCTTAGTTGTAGTGAATGCTCAACAATCTTTGAGAGGATTGATGGGGCATGAAGGTACATCCATATTGTGGTGATGATTTTCACAATGATGGGAAATCTTGTGGTCAAAATTTGGGGTATGACACCAACATGTAAAGAATCTTCCCCTACCTCAAAAGTGATGACCGTTAAGTTTTCCTACCAATGGAATTCTACCTCACTCTCCTTCCTACAATCACTCTCCTTAGGTGTTTATGTTGTTGTCCTATTTTCCACAGTTTCACGTTCTAATAGAAGTCTCATCTAACTTATCTATTTATATACCCTAATTCACATATTTTATTTATAAAAAAAATCTAATATTTTATTATTTTAATCAAATAATAATTCTATCACCAATAATAATGCTTATTTCATTATAATTCTATAATTTCTAATTTTAAATAAAAAAAATATCACTAATATTTTATTATTGTAATAAATTTAATTATTTACCTCAATTCTAATATTACTCTAAATTCTATCATTAATTAAAATTTCAAAATACCTTTAATTCCTACTAAGCACATGAATCACTCAATAAAATAGAATAAATTAAATAATTTAAATGAAAATAATAATTAATTAAAGTAAGGGTGTTACACATAGTACTCTCGTATTCTCATCGAAACGTCCTCCAACACACCTATTGGGTATTTGACCGATCTATCCGCCAGTTGTAGAGAGACATTTGTCTGTTTCATCACACCCATCTTTATCCTTTTGCACACTGAAAAGGGCATCAGGATAACGTTGGCCCCTAAGTCATAAAGTATGATCGGAAAAATAGCAAGTGTACTATTTTAACGATGTAGTAATAAGTGGGGTTATCCTTAGAATCGATCTCTCGAGGACTGCTCAGAATATGTAGTGCATATGTTATTTCAATTAGACAAAATTTCCTTTTGCGGGTTTTGATTTTCAAGCTAATTCTAACGACAGCAAGAAATAAACAGAATAATAAAATGACTTTAACAATTATGAGAAGTTATGCTAGGAAAGGTGTATGAATTGCTCGACAAGAACCCTAAATTATCCTCAAAGATATATTCCTTCAAAGCTTAATTTTACTGACCCTCAAATATTTTTATTAAATTCCTTAACCGAAAAACCTTTGATATTTCTCCCTGACCCTAATTCCTTAGCAGTCAAGAGAAAACATCAAGCAATAGTTCTGACAAGGTCTTTTAGTCACTACGGGGTATCCCCATTCCTAGGCAATATCTACTGTAATGTATTATGCAAAAACAATAGATTGGTTTTTCAGGCCAAATCCCTAACAGTAAATCGTTCCCAATTTGTACGATCGAAAAAAGTATTAATTTATTTGAATAACAAAAGATTAAGGTAAGAAAGCATAAACTCATCAAATAATTCAAAACAGTTCCTTACATCACAATTCAGGGACACCCCCTAGCATTGGGGGTTTAGCTACTCATAATATTCAAAGAAAACAAAATACAAAATAAAGACATTACAAGAATTGGTGATAAAAGTTGATCTTCAATTTCTTCCGATCATGAAAACCTCCTCTTTTGCCAATTCTCCAGAGCTCTATCCTTTCTTCTGTAATTCTTTCGTCCGATCCAAAGTGTCTATTTTTCTCTCTCCACACAGCCTAAGTAGTTCCAAAACACTAAAACAGTACGAAATTCCCAGAATACCCCTCGGAGCACTACACATAGAAAGTATAGAAAATCACAAAATTTTCTCTCCCAGGCTTGCTGACACGGGTCGTGTCAGGCGACACGGGCACCCGTGTCAGCTCTCTGACTCTCTGCGCAAACTTTCTCCACTCCAGGTGCTCTGACACGGGCCGTGTCAGGCAACACGGACACCCGTGTCAGCTCTCTGACTTCCTCCGAAATCTTCAATTTTAAATGTGTGTTGCTCTAGGCCTTCTGACACGGGCCGTGTCAGGCGGCACGGGCACCCGTGTCAGGCGGCACGGGCACCCGTGTCAGCCCACTGTCTTGAATCAAATTTCATTCCGCATTTTCCAATTTTTCTCGATTTTCCGCTCTGATTCTTCCTGACTGCTTATGTAAACCTGAAAACACTAAAGGACGCAACCAAGGCATAAAATGTGGTAAAAAAGATGTAAAACAAATAAACAATAACAAAAGATAAACTAAAACCAATAGTAAAATAACGTATGGAAACCACCAATCAAACTCCCCCAAACTTAAACCGTTGCTTGACCTCAAGCAACAAGCTTGCATAAAAATTTCAGATCAGACGGTACAAATCCAATGGAAGACCTGTGAAGGTAAGGTGTGTCGATACTCATACGTGAGCCTTTGTTCCAATCGGTTAAAACTAGTTCTCTTGGTAATCCTCCAATAAGGAAGGTATTCCACAAACACAAACTGCGATAAAACCACGGACCTACATCCCCCTTTTCGGTTACCTCTCCAACTGTGCTTTGGGCTTAAGTCTTTTCTTCGATTCTCTACCCTTTTCATTCGGATAATCAGATTAAGGCATTTTTTTTCTCGTTTTCCCTCACATGTACAAAATCGATCGAAAGTTTTTCTAGGCACCATTATCTTTTTTTCTCGCTCATAGGCGTTTATTAGTCCTCTTTGGGACGACAATTGAGACTCAACCGTCGTTAGGCTAAGTAACCGGGTAAGGGTTACCCAACTTAGAAGGACAAGTTGTCTTTACCGCCATTATTCTTTTTTTTTCGGTGCCTTAGTTCATTCTCTTAATCAACCCTATACATGCAATTCTTTTTAGTCATGTCGGACTATCACAATGAACTAATCGGGGAATACTTCTCAAATCCGAGTACTATGGCACAAATCTACACGTTGGACTCGTTTCCTTACTCCAGGGAATCTAGGGTGTTCGAGTCATTCCTAAGTTTTCAAACTTTCCCAATGTCCCTAATTCTAACTCCTCTTCCCTCAAACTTTATATACTTTCTTGACCACCTCAAAATCACAGTATTCATAAGAAAAATTTTAACGGTTCAAATTCGGGGAGAATTCAGAATGGTTTTCAACACACAAAACAGACATGACCCGTACAAAAAGGAATAACTAAAAGCAGTAAATCCTCCCCCAAACTTGAACTACACATTGGCCCCTAAGGTGTTAGAACAAAAGCGAGAGAGGTCACTCACAGAGATCCTTCTCAGGATGCTGACGGTAATGCAACACCATTGCTACATCATCGTTTGCACATGTAGGATCCAGATTATTTCCTGCAACCAAAACAAAACAAACAACAAAAAGAAAGAAATTAATCAGAAAAGCGTGGGTTGCCTCCCACGTAGCGCTTCGTTTAACGTCGTATGGCTCGACGGTCCACTCCCCATAGTTATGGGGGATACTTCAGCTTCCCCATCTTGTTGCGTGACCTTTCCGCTACCAAGAACTGACCTGATGGAGAGATACGAGCTACTTGTTGCCTCAAGTCAACACCCACTTCCATATCCTTCCTTCGAAGTTTCTTTTTCTTTCTTTTCTTGATTTCATGAGTGGACCTTGGCGTATTGTTGCCATGTGCAATAGATGACCGAGACTCTGCATTTTTTGAGATTATGCCCGAGACTTTTTCAGGAGGTGGTCTTGCACTTCTGCTTTTTTCCACCATTCTGATCATTCCAATTGAAGCTTGCTTACCCTTACCTTCATTTTGCTTATTGATATCCAAAACATTCAAAGTGATTTCCTCATCAAAAGATTTAAAAGTCACAGTGCCTTTGTCAATATCGAGGTTGCACCGACTAGTGAGCAGGAAAGGTCTACCGAGGATGACAGGGGTGTCTTCATCTTCTGGAATATCCATGATTTCAAAGTCAACTGGAAAAACCAATTCACCGATCTTCACTAACACATCCTCAGCTACCCCATAAGATTTCTCAGTTGTGTGGTTTGCAAATTTTAAATTTGTTCCCGTATCGCTCACCCTTCCAATTCCCAACTTTTTATAAATGGACAATGGCATGAAACTAACACTAGCACCTAAATCAATCAGAACTTTTTTGAAATTTCTGTCTTTTATAGTGCACGGTATTGCCACAGATCCGGGATCCTTCTGCTTGGCAGGGATTTTCCTATTTTGGAGTACCTCACTACACTTCTCATTTACATTTTTCAGCTCTTCCTCCATAGGTTTCTTTTTAGTGATCATCTCTTTCATGAATTTATGATACACCGGCATTTGCTCTAGTGCCTCAAAGAATGGCATATGAACCTCCAACTTTTTGAACAATGCAACAAATTTCTCAAAGTCCTTCTCCTGTATCTCCTTCTTTGTCGCTCTTGAGGGGTATGGTAACTTGATCTTAGGCTTGACCGCTTCTTTTCTTTTCTCTCCGTAATTCTCACTTGGCTCACCACTTCCAGCCATGATGGCATTCACATTCTGGTTATCTCTTGGGTTTGTCACTGTTGCACTCGGTAAGGCACCTGGTGTTTGGGAATGTGCTAGTTGTTGAGCTATCTGGCTCATCTGAACTTCAAGATTTTTTAGGGAGGTTGTGGTATTCCTATAGCTATTCCGGGTCTCTTCCTGAAATTGCAGGTTATGAGCTGCCATCTGAACTTCAAGATTTTTTATGGAGGCTGTGGTATTCCTATAGCTATTCTGGGTCTCTTCCTGAAAGTGTAGGTTATGAGCTGCCATCTTCTCAATGGCAATCTCCCATTGTGCTTTTTGGGAAGCTTGCTGCTGCTGTGGATATTGTTGCTGATTCTGATCTTTCCAGGAGAAGTTAGGATGATTCTTCCACCCTGGATTATAAGTTTGAGTATAGGGATTATTCTGCTTCAAGAATTTTATCTCTTTAATTTGTTGTGGAGTTGCAACACAATGTTCAGTAGAATGAGGTCCACTACAAATCTCACACTTTACCGCTTGAACCGGTTGAACCTGTGCTACGGTTTGTGTTTCAAGACTCATTTTCTTTAACCTTCTCTCAACCTCAGCTGCAATTTGATCCTCCATTTTTACAACCTGTTATGTTAGCTTCAAGTCAATTATCTTCTCAGGTTCGCTAACACTGCGATCATACAGCTCCAGGTGCTCATTTGCTGCAATCGCTTCAATTATCTTTTTAATGCCAGTGGCTGTTGAAAAATTTGTAGAACCACCGGCAGTTGTATCGATAAGCTGCTTTGTCTTCATCCTTAACCCATTCACAAAATTCTGCATTTGTTCGGTTGCGTCCATATTATGAGTGGGACATGCAACCAAACACCTCTTAAATCTTTTGTAAGCATCTCCAAGTGATTCTCCTTCTTTCTGCTTGAAATTAACAATGTCATATCTTTTCCGAATGTATACAGATGCAGGAAAATACTCGTTCAGAAATGTAGTCTCCATCTCTTGCCAATTAGTAATACTCCCAGCGGGTAGTGAATAAAACCACTCTTCGGCGTCCTCGGATAAAGTAAACGGGAACATCACCAACTTCTTTGCCTCTTCAGAGTGTCCCTCAATTTTCAAGGACGTGCTCATGGTAAGGAACCTTTGCAAGTGCTTGTTGGCATCTTCATTGATTCTTCCTGAAAACGGCCTACTCTAAAGCTGTCGGATGGTAGATGGGTGCAGCTGGAACTGTGCAATAGTAACTGGTTAATTAACGATTGTCAACCGTACTGCTGGAGCGTTTGCTCGGCCATAATCACCAAGAAGTCTTTCGGCAGGTGGATCTGCCGCCATGATACTAAGTTCCGACTCGGAGTCTGTACCGAAATCTGTGTGCTGAGAGTGGCCTGAAACTGACTCTTCTTTCTCGAGCTCATGGATAATTGGTTCTGAACTCGATGCTGCCAGCCTTTCTAGCTTAGCTTGCCGACGTCTAGCGTGCAATGATCTTTCGGGTTCTGCGTCAAGAGAAAATTTTGATGAGGGATTGCCTCACATATATAAGTTAGACAGATAATAGTAATAATAAAAATAACCAAAAAATAAAATTAAAAATGTTAGTCACAGAGTGACAAAATTCCAATTGAACTAACAAACACTTAAAATTTGGAAGTCCCCGGCAACGGCGCCAAAAACTTGATCGGAAAAATAGCAAGTGTAATATTTTAACAATGTAGTAATAAGTGGGGATATCCCCAGAATCGATCTCTCGAGGACTGCTCAAAATATGTAGTGCAGATGTTATTTCAATTAGACAAAAGTTCCTTTTGGGGGTTTTGATTTTCAAACTAATTCTAACGACAGCAAGAAATAAGCAGAATAATAAAATGACTTTAACAATTATGAGAAGTTATGCTAGGAAAGGTGTATGAATTGCTCAGCAAGAACCCTAAATTATCCTCAAAGATATATTCCTCCAAACCTTAATTTTATTGACCCTCAAATATTTTTCTTAAATTCCTTAACCGAAAAACTTTAGATATTTCCCGCTGGCCCTAATTCCTTAGCAGTCAAGAGAAAACATCAAGCAATAGTTCTGACAAGGTCTTTTAGTCACTATGGGGTATCCCCATTCCTAGGAAATATCTACCGTAATGTATTATGCAAAAACAATAGATTGGTTTTTCAGGCCAAATCCCTAACCGTAAATCGTTCCCAATTTGTACGATCGAAAAAAGTATTAATTTATTTGCATAACAAAAGATTAAGGTAAGAAAGCATAAACTCATCAAATAATTCAAAACGGTTCCTTACATCACAATTCAGGGACACCCCCTAGCATTGGGGGGTTTAGCTACTCATAATATTCAAAGAAAACAAAATACAAAATAAAGACATTACAAGAATTGGTGATAAAAGTTGATCTTCAATTTCTTCTGATCATGAAAATCTCCTCTTTTCCCAATTCTCCAGAGCTCTATCCTTTCTTCTGTAATTCTTTCGTCCGATCCAAAGTGTCTATTTTTCTCTCTCCACACAGCCTAAGTAGTTCCAAATCAATAAAACAGTACGAAATTCTCAGAATACCCCTCGGAGCACTATACTTAGAAAGTATAGAAAATCACAAAATTTTCTCTCCCATGCTTGCTGACACGGGCCGTGTCAGGTGACACGGGCACCCGTGTAAGCTCTCTGACTCTCTACGCAAACTTTCTCCACTCCAGGTGCTCTAACACGGGCCGTGTCAAGCGACACGGGCACCCGTGTCAGCTCTCTGACTTCCTCCCAAATCTTCAATTTTAAATGTGTGTTGCTCCAGGCCTTCTGGCACGGGCCGTGTCAGGCGACACGGG
The DNA here is from genome assembly GCA_022829125.1 of Lathyrus tuberosus. Lineage (NCBI taxonomy): Eukaryota > Viridiplantae > Streptophyta > Magnoliopsida > Fabales > Fabaceae > Lathyrus > Lathyrus tuberosus. Next base: position 12,157,893 of record JALAZF010000093.1, read on the forward strand.
CACCCATGTCAGCCCACTATCTTGAATCAAATTTCATTCCGCATTTTCCAATTTTTCTCGATTTTTCGCTCCGATTCTTCCTGACTGCTTATGTAAACCTGAAAACACTAAAGGACACAACCAAGGCATAAAATGTGGTAAAAGAGATGTAAAACAAATAAATAATAACAAAAGATAAACTAAAACCAATAGTAAAATAACGTATGGAAACCACCGATCAAAGTACTCTCTCAAAATTCACGGTGCCGATCTGACTAGGAATAGAAAAACTCATTGGATCTTTACACTTAGGAATCACTATATTTTGAATCACCGTACTACTATCAACAGTCATAACCATTGTCTCATGATCCTCTAATTTCCTTTTGTTAGAAAGCATTTCTTTTAGGAATTTGGCATAAGATGGTATTTGAGTTAATGCCTCGGTGAAGGCACATTGATGTGGATCTTTTTAAGCCCATGAAATGGGCACAATCTCAATAAGTCCTTATAACACTCTCATGCGTCAAACAAAGTTTCCCCTTCTCCCTGTCTAAATTTTGTTATCTCATTTCTTACTAGGGCCATTTTGTTTGACTCAAAATACCACGCAAGGAAGGCACCTTTTAATTGAGCCCAAGAGGTTATTGAATTGGCAGGCAAGGATTGAAGCAAAGCCCTCACACGATCTCTTAACGAGAAAGGGAATAACCTGAGATGGATGGCTTTTTTGTTAATGCCATTAGCCTTTACAGTACCACAATTATCAACAAAGATAGAAAGATGTAAGTTCGGGTTTTCTGAAGGCAACCTAAAAATTGATCTTGTTGAACCATACCTATCAAAGACGGTTTGAGTTCAAAATTATTTGTCGTTATCAGAGGGTGCACAATACTACATTGTGGTTCCACTTCAGTAAGAATTACATAATCCTTAAGAGGCTTAGTGTTAACTACTGGTTCAACCATCTCTTGTTATCTTAGGTTTCGACGTTTATCACGTAAGAAACACTCAATTCCATTCACAGACGCAACTAAATTCTCAGTAGAGCGATTTCTTCGCATACAAGGGTAGCGAGAGAACTACAACTGAGAAAAAATAAAACTCTAGTATATACTGTGACTAAACAGAAATTCAATATCAAGCACAGTTGATCCCCCGACAACGGGGCCAAAAACTTGACACGCCGCAAGTGTATGGTTGTGAGAAGTAGTAAAATGAGTTATCAAACCAAAGAGATCAAAGGTTTAATTACCAAATTACGTTCTACTAATGTATATCTAGAGTGACTAAAAAATTGTGTTTTGTGAAACAGCTTAAATAAAAAGCACTTTTGGAAAAAATAACTTAAATAAAAATCACTTAAAATATTATGATACAAACATGACTTAGGGTTCATGATACCTACTCTGACACATTCATATGATTCTTTCACTTCTATTATGAGAATTTTGACACGGTTATAGAAAATAGATAAATGCGGACAACACATACTTTCGTCAGTGTGTTGTCCTATCTATGGCGAATCATTTGTCTGTTTTCCCACAACCAAATTATTCGTCAAAGATTATTTTCTTTGTATATGAGCACTTTCGTTGTATCAGACTTAATTATTTAAAAACCTGCTTTCGGGTACCGATGCATGTCTTTTCAGACTACGATCGGTACCAGAAAACTCTTTACTTTCGTACAAGGGTTGGAATGAAAAACTCAGGTTTTAAAATAACTCGTAAATAAAATTCTCATAATTGATTAGTGATGGATAATACTAGTAGTCATGATGTAAGTCTCATGACCTTTAGTCCTTAGTGGACCACTCGCTCATGGTGAGAAACATCACAATCAGAGCAATATTTATAATCGAAAAATGATTGATCGTAAAAACATAAATTGATAATGATAAATAAAGATAAATGTAACCTGAGTGACAAGAAAATAACTTGAATAGATAAATATTCAGATGCTCCAACGGAGACTTCAGTATAATGATACAAAAGAGCTTAGAATAAAATACATGATAGTAAAACAGAAGAAAAGTTGGATAAAAACTGGATACCTTAAACTCAAGACTACCTATGAGTTTTATAAAAAAAATATAATTGTGGGAGAAAATATATCTCTGATCAATGCCCATCAAAATAAAATATTATGAACCAGGAAGTGCACAAATCCCAAAAAAAGCAATAGAAAATGATAGAAAAGGAAAGAAAATATGGGGAAAACACGCTTGCCTACTACGGCCCATAGCAACTGCTACGGCCACCCATAGTAAGACATTTGAAAACATATGGGCAATGGCGCTTTCCTAGAGAGTGGGCATTGGCTTGTACAACTTGTAGCAGCTGCTATGGGTGGCCGTAGCAACTTTCTAGAAAATGTATGGGAAAAATCTGACTTTTCACGCTTTGCTCATTTTGGTCCCTCTTTTGTCTCGGATACTTTCTTAAGCCAGAAAAACATCAAAAACACACTACCAAGCATAATAAAAAAAGTAAATTGAACGAAAACAGGAAAATAAAGAAGTAAACAACTAATAAAAGTGATGTGAAAACCACTTATCATTTCCTTGTGAGAATTCAAACTCTAGATTCATAAGATTTCAAGGAATACGAATTATTTTAAACGTTTGAAGAACTTAACCTGTCCACCTTCCTTTTTGTCCCCTAAAAAGGGTATATCCATCGTTAGTCATGATGTTCTTCTCAAATCTTCACCTCACATATGGAATACTTCAAACTGGAGTAAAAAGACACATCATAACTCTATCAGTAGAAGATTTCGGAGAGATTCTAAATTTCCCTCATGAAGACACTATTGTCGAACCCGGAGATAAAGTATAGACAAATAAAATCACAAGCTTGTTGCATCCTCTATTATGAAGGTGTCGTCACACTTCATACCAAATCCCTTCGCTCTTGGATATATTTACCCTGAAAGTTGTATGACTCATTATGTGATCAATCACACATTTTTTCCTAGAAAAAGCAACTTCAGCCTCATGACCCAAGTTGATGTAGAAACAATATGACTAAAAGAAAACAAAATCAAGGTGAACTAGGAAAATTAAGTAATCGAGTACATGATGGAAAACAAGAGAGAAGGAGTGTGACTTTCATATGGAAATGTAACGCCCTATATAATATATATTTAGAATAATACCATACAAGTGTTTTATTTGGTACTGACACCATCATAAGTGCCTAATGGCGTAATTCACATACTTGACCATTCTAAAACATAAATACAACTATGGTACAAGCTATGGAAATTACCCAAAAATATAAAATCTAAGATCAATATACAATATCCTCAATTGTATACAACAAAATACACAGCGGAAAATAAGCTCAACTAAGCTTCTCTTGAAACATCCAAGCATAGCTCCACTTGTAAATCGAACCTGCAAATGCTTCCAAAAAATAATCAACAATAGTGGGGTGAGATACATCAAATCTCAGTGAGTTCCCTATCTTATGGATTCTCTCGGCTTTACAAGGTTCTATCAAATCCTAACTCAAGTCAAGGGGAAGGGAAATGACTTTGAGTTCACAATCTCACACTATATGGAAACATGTTCATGAGTTCATCAACTCAGAATATCACTAACAGATAACCTCACCAAGGCATCCCCTATTCCCGTCCGCTTCTACATCTAGAAGTCGACCCGAGTCATGGATCCTGGTAACCTACTTGACATACGAATGGATTCGGGTTCTGCGGGCCATTCACCGTTATGAACTGTCACTTCACACGGGCCATTAACCGTCACAAGCATACGCTCCTTGAGCGCCATTCGTACTGCACGCGGGAATCAAATCTGCCAAGTAGTCATGCATATGTTTCAGAGGAGCTCGAGACTCATGAAATGCAACTCAAAGGAAATGGTTACGATTACGTGATCACGCGCACAAACGGGATTGTATTCGACAATCACAAGGCCACAATGCCTTAAGGCCACATTCGCCTTTTCTCAAAGAACACAAGGGTTCACACACATGTTCCATACTAGTGTCTCACTTTCCTCTAGACCAATCTCATCACGGATGTACCTTCCTACATTAGGTGCCCGAGCCTTGCCATCGAGGTTATCTACTCCAGGCCAGAACTCGCCAATAAATGCACGAGCGTCGCCATCCAGAGTTTCTATCACAATTCTATTCACAACCTAGAATTATAACAATCTTAACTATGCCATTTGTTTTGGGGTAAAGTTTCCTCACTCTTCCTAATTCATTTTAACATTCATATTTCTTTCATCCATAATTCACAATTAGATAGACATGGCATAACACAAATATTACAAGTAAACACATATAATCACACATCACATAAAACATCACTTTTCACGTAGTAGTTCACACATATTTCAAGGCATACAAGCCACTAATATCCTCTACCAAGCATCCTTGGTTAAATCATGGTCTCACATACCATTTAATAGCACATTGGATTCTCTTTCCATGGCTTCAAGTCCCATAACAATCGGCTTCCCAATTCATGAATTTTGGTGGAAACATAAACCACACTTTTCACACATACATTACTTTTGCACATTTTTCTTATCAATCCATGGCATAAATAGATGTTTCTATTCCACTATCATATAGAGCATTGAAATAGCTTTCCAACGCATCCGACCGTGCCTCAATCCGAGTTACGGATCAAAAGTTATGAAGGAAACAAAAATGGAAAATCTGTCACATTCGCTTTCCTATTCGCAATGCGAACCCCCAGCGAACCATGGCAGAAGAAAAAAGGCATAAAGTTTGCAATGCGAACTTATGGGCGAACCTTCACTTTCCCCTTCGCTTTGGTTCGCAAAGCGAACCTGCGAACCCAGAAATTCTCAACAGCGTCAATATAGGTCATTTGGGGCCAAAACCCCTCATTTCTTCCACCCAAACACTTCCAAATCATACTATATCAATCAAAACATGTTCCAAACATAACAACAAGTATTCTACGCAGTTTATATCGTATTTCATCCGTTAGATTTTATTTTCTCTCCAATCTAACCTAAGTTCTAAACTTATTTTCTAGAACTTAGAGTGTCTAACTAGAACCCACCTGATAATCAAAGAGGAGTTTGAAGAAGATGATGATGAATCCAAGCTTCCCTTCTTCATCTTCCTCCACTTTCTCTCTTCTTCTCTTCCTTTCTCTTCTTCTTCTTCTTCTTCTTCTTTCTGTTTTTCTTTTCTTTCCTTTTTCTCAATATATATATATATATATATATATATATATAATCCAATATTATATAATATAATCCAACAGGGTAAAATATCTCCAATTGATATTTTGTCATCTCAACCCAAATGATCAATTATTAGAGTTACCCTAAAATACTTTCTTGAACTAATAAATATTAATCTGTCCCATTTTTTTAAATAATTGATCTCTTCAGAGCTCATTAGTTGCTCTATTGATCCCAATCAATAATACTTAAAGTACTTAGAGGATTCCATTAATCCAATTATCAAAAGATAGAGTACACAAAAGCCCATCTGATATCCAATTGAGCACTTACATAATATGGGGTATTACAATCTCCCCCCTTAAATTGAAATTGACCCCCGAATTTCCTCTACTCAACAACAACCACAACTTTTATCAATGTCTTAGATTCACACTTACCTTTGCATCCGTTAACAACTCTGACGTATCCCAATTCCAACTTGTCTTTATAGACCAAAATCATTATGTTCACAAATTAACAAACTTCACGTCCTTAGTCATAGTCTCGTTCCAATATCGAGTTAAATTCTAACGTTGCTTTTTCCATAACTCATCTGTTGTTCCTTAAAAAATACTTGGTCGTATCTTACTTCAGAAAGAATGTACCATTCCATATTCCTCTACTGAGTCACAAACAAAACCATAACATCTTATCTCGATTCAGGAAAACAAGCACTCATTAAATCTTTGCGATGTAATTCAGTGATTCCTTAACTTCATAGATTGTCAAACTTCTTACCAGTTTCATCTGGTATGACGTTGTAAACCGTACCCATCACATCCGATATTTCATCTCTTTCATATCACACCAAAAGGTAACACACTTAGAACAAAATCTTCTTATTTCCAATCTTACAATCAATTTCTCCTCCGATTCTTATAAATCCGACTGAGCCCTTTCATTTGTCGCCTTCCACTGCGCAAATCCAATTCTAACAATGGGATGCCACCAATTCTTAAGCATTACCAAGTAGCTAACAGTCCAACACTCTCCAGACGATAAAGATGCAGGAGTCACACTGTTACAACCATAACACTCACAACTCCAAATCCATTTAAATTTGAACCAATATATCCAAAATAGCTTAACAATCTCCGGCTCTGGTTACTACATTCAAATCGATTCTTCTTACGGTTTCCAACTTACTCAAGGTTCCTTGTTGACACGAGATCTCAACCAATGACAATGTAACACCAACACAGAACTTCAATCATATGCGAGTCACCACTTATTAAAACTTAACCTATCCAAAGCGAAATTGTGAGTTTTCATACTACTCACCAAGTCACATACAACACTCCACACATACACATACCCTCAAAAGGACATGCCACGCCTCTCTATAGAATCAACTTCTCTTAATCGTTCTATTCCATAAACGATCCAAGTTATATGCTTAACTTCGGAACGTCCCATTCTTACTCGTACTTGGAAAGATAACTTTCAAATTCCTTCTCTGGGTAAAACTCAACTGCACACAACTGGTACCACTCTCACGGTCTAAGTCAGATACCATGAACCCACGGAAGTTAACGATTACTAAACTCTGACCTACTCCTAGAACCTTACTAATACCATAATTACACACCGAGATATATATTCCTTGCAAGATCAATACTTCGTGAGTATTTTCCAACTTCGTCGTTAAGACTCTCAGCGGTAATACACATAAGACCTTCTCATACTCAACATAGTTAACAAGATTATTTCCCCAAATCAACTCTCTTGTTGTCTGAACAAATGGTTAACTATGTAACACCTTTCCACAAGTTCCGATTTCAAAACACAAATCTGTCTTTCATTTAGTTACTATCCAGTTTTCATTCATACAATACTCTCCAATCGGAGCAACATACAATAACAAAACGCAGATGATGGTTCTTAAGAGATTCCGTAATTTACCCACACGTTAATCGATTAACCGTCTGAGCTAATCGGTTAACTCCTCAAAATTCAGTGCAAAGCACCAACCCTGCACGTGTTAACCGGCTAACCCCATTGCGTTAGTCGGTTAACACTGCTGCAGAATCTAAAAACCAGTTTCTTCTTAATTCAAAGCCATCCCTACTCATACCATCAATCCGATTTGTTCTAACTTGAAATATCATCCTCAACTCATGGCTTCTTAACTTATATTACATTCACTAACCATAATCCACTCAAGGTAAAACCGACAAAGTCGACGACACACTCCAACCAAGTGACAAAGCAAAATTCCAAATTCTGACGCGGTCACACAACAAAACTTCAACGGAATAGTTCAATTCTGCTCAAACAACTACGCCAGCGGGAAGCCAATAATGATGACATTCTAAGGTTTTAGCCACAACTCATACTTGATTCGTCCATAAGCAAAACCCAACACACAACCATTACACGATACCACAAAATTGATGGACATCTCATATCAAGCATACCACCTTATTCCCTCACTTGAACTCCTTGGTGAGAAATAAAACAACAAGTTCTTAGTCCAACAAAAGGTAGATTCCAAATATTCCGATTATTCACAAATACAGAAGTTTCTCTATACTTGCAACTAAATCGGGGCAATGCATCCTCTTGAAGAACTTTTCCATCACTTCGTACACATTAACCAGGATTTCTTACCCTTCACTATCCATTACACATCCCACTTACACCAATTACTTAATGGAAGATTCGCAACGACAATTCTCATCAACTATTTACAAAACCCCTTCTGTATAACTCGTTCCATGATTTACACTTAGTCTGTAGTAAGTCTCGAATTGCTTTTCGTTGTTTTACCACAATCTTACTTCCTAAAATACAATATTCACCGTTCCACAAAGTACATCCTTTCACACTTGTCTCAAGAATAAGAATCCATCACGTACACTTGTGACTACGGTGCTACTACTACGCTTGTCCTTAATACCAAGGTGTAACTTTCTCATTTCACATCATACTACCAGGGTTCTCATGGATGACCCATCTTTGATTACACTTCCTTAATTTTTAGCTTCGATAACATCATAAAAATTCTATCGCACACTCATCCTAAAATACATTTCGTTGTCACTTTCTCATAATATACCGTTAATACCGTTTTCCACACTACGTTAACTTCCCTCTCCTTGTAATCCTCTTAGGTATAATTTATAAAACCATCATACTAAAATTTCCTTAAATCCAAGATACTTACTCTATTCCTTAACACAATTTCTTCCGGTCCGTATCACTACGCTTTTCCGTTACTAAATGAAGTTCAATCTTTCTACAACACCATACCTTATATTATTCGTTGGGTAAGTTAACAAATTCCAATTTCCAAATTGCTCTCTTACTGAATACCAAAAATCCCGAGGTAACATCTCGAACTTAATCTCTCTACATAACTGAATATACGCAATTCATCACTCATTCTTCGTCCGGCACATACTTATTCCACTTGAAGCATGTAAACACATCTTTGTGTTCCCTCTCACACTTCACCACCACTTAGGTTTCCACCAAACCGAACTTCCTTAACTCTCAACTTTTAACCAGTTGGAAGACATTGCTCTGAACACATTCTTTAAGGTACTCTCGTCCATTCAAGATACCATAGCGACCTTAGAAACTGAAATACCAATACTTATCTCACTTCTGGACCTTACGTCAAACATTCCACAAAACAACTTTTCTTTCCCACTGAATGAGATTACTTGAAATTCTTATCCATACTAGTGGTTAATCCAGCTCCACTAGCAACTTTACATATTCCTCAATATCTCAACCAATCGTCCGATAGAGATCCTTAACTTTCAGACCCCATCTTTTCCAAAAGGATTGCTTGAACAACACACCAATCTTCAATTCCATGCTACCCAAAGCACAACTTCTACTAAAACTTCAACTGAGCGGACCAAACTTCACCCTACTAACTCTTGGCTTGAGCCTTCCCTCACAGCACAAGTTCCGACAACACTTCGGGAACCTCGTGGTCGCTCAACCATGATTCTACCTATCACATACACAACATTAGGTTGATCAGGCCCAACACTACATAGTATGATATTAAGTTTCACGCTGGCAAGACACACTTAAGAGGCAGGAATAGATTTACTTATGATGTTTCAAGGCTAGGTCGAGGACACGACCTGGTCTGATACCAACTGTAACGCCCTGTATAATATATATCGAGAATAATACCATACAAGTGTTTTATTTGGTACTGACACCATCATAAGTGCCTAATGGCGTAATTCACATACTTGACCATTCTAAAACATAAATACAACTATGGTACAAGCTATGGAAATTAGCCAAAAATATAAAATCTAAGATCAATATACAATATCCTCAATTGTATACAACAAAATACACAGCGGAAAATAAGCTCAACTAAGCTTCTCTTGAAACATCCAAGCATAGCTCCACTTGTAAATCGAACCTGCAAATGCTTCCTGAAAATAATCAACAATAGTGGGGTGAGATACATCAAATCTCAATGAGTTCCCTATCTTATAGATTCTCTCGGCTTTACAAGGTTCTATCAAATCCTAACTCAAGTCAAGGGGAAGGGAAATGACTTTGAGTTCACAATCTCACACTATATGGAAACATGTTCATGAGTTCATCAACTAAGAATATCACTAATCGATAACCTCACCAAGGCATCCCCTTTTCCCGTCCGCTTCTACGTCTAGAAGTCGACCCGAGTCATGGATCCTGGTAACCTACTTGACATACGAATGGATTCGGGTTCTGCGGGCCATTCACCGTTATGAACTGTCACTTCACACGGGCCATTAACCGTCACAAGCATACGCTCCTTGAGCGCCATTCGTACTGCACGCGGGAATCAAATCTGCCAAGTAGTCATGCATATGTTTCAGAGGAGCTCGAGACTCATGAAACGCAACTCAAAGGAAATGGTTACGATTACGTGATCACACGCACAAACGGGATTGTATTCGACAATCACAAGGCCACAATGCCTTAAGGCCACATTCGCCTTTTCTCAAAGAACACAAGGGTTCACACACATGTTCCATACTAGTGTCTCACTTTCCTCTAGACCAATCTCATCACGGATGTACCTTCCTACATCAAGTGCCCGAGCCTTGCCATCGAGGTTATCTACTCCAGGCCAGAACTCGCCAATAAATGCACGAGCGTCGCCATCCAGAGTTTCTATCACAATTCTATTCACAACCTAGAATTATAACAATCTTAACTATGCCATTTGTTTTGGGGTAAAGTTTCCTCACTCTTCCTAACTCATTTTAACATGCATACAGTAGAAACTCTTTAAATTAATACTCGGTAAATTAATAAACTATCTAAAATAATAAATTTGTCTGATCCCGACTTGGGCCAATGTAAAAAATTGAAAAACTCGATAAAATAATAAGATAATAATTTTTCGTGAGATCCCTCTATAATTTTCGGTCCTAAGAAAATCATAAATTAATAATTCATAGAAACTGGAAAAAATATATTACACTCTATTGAAATTTGATTCAATAGTTGTCTGTTTTCCTTTAAAGTTCAAGTCTATTTGGAGCTCATCTCTAACTTTTCTTATTGCATCCAATAGCTCAAGTGTTGTATTTTTGTATTGTATCATCAAGTTGTGAAGAGTGTTCGACGCCATCTAAGAGGCATAGACTAATTTGCCTTTTTGTTTGGTATGTACAGTATAATTACTTAAAAACTCTTTAAATTAATAATTATTAATTTATCGATAAATTAATAACTCTCTAAATTAATAAATTTCTCCGGTCTTGACATTATTAATTTATAGAGTTTTAACTGTATTTCTTTCATCCACAATTCACAATTAGATAGACATGGCCTAACACAAATATTACAAGTAAACACATATAATCACATCACATAAAACATCACTTTTCACGTAGTAGTTCACACATATTTCAAGGCATACAATCCACTACTATCCTCTACCAAGCATCCTTGGTTAAATCATGGTCTTACATACCATTTAGTAGCACATTGGATTCTCTTTCCAAGGCTTCAAGTCCCATAACAATCGGCTTCCCGATTCATGAATTTTGGTGGAAACATAAACCACACTTTTCACACATACATTACTTTTCCACATTTTTCTTATCAATCCATGGCATAAACAGGTGTTTCTATTCCACTATCATAGAGAGCATTGAAATAGCTTTCCAACGCATCCGACCGTGCCTCAATCCGAGTTACGGATCAAAAGTTATGAAGGAAACAAAAATGGAAAATCTGTCACGTTCGCTTTCCTATTCGCAATGCGAACCCCTGGCGAACCATGTCAGAAGAAAAAAGGCATAAAGTTCGCAACCTTCGCTTTGGTTCGCAAAGCGAACCTGCGAACCCAGAAATTCTCAACAGCGTCAATATAGGTCATTTGGGGCCAAAACCCCTCATTTCTTCCACCCAAACACTTCCAAATCATACTATATCAACCAAAACATGTTCCAAACATAACAACAAGTATTCTACGCAGTTTATATCGTATTTCATCAGTTATATTTCATTTTCTCTCCAATCTAACCTAAGTTCTAAACTTATTTTCTAGAACTTAGAGTGTCTAACTAGAACCCACCTGATAATCGAAGAGGAGTTTAAAGAAGATGATGATGAATCCAAGCTTCCCTTCTTCATCTTCCTCCACTTTCTCTCTTCTTCTCTTCCTTTCTCTTCTTCTTCTTCTTTCTGTTTTTCTTTTCTTTCCTTTTTCTCAATATATATATATATATATATATATATATATATATATAATCTAATATTATATAATACAACCCAATAGGGTAAAATATCTCCAATTGATATTTTGTCATCTCAACCCAATTGATCAATTATGAGAGCTATCCTAAAATACTCTCTTGAACTAATAAATATCAATCTGTCCCATTTTATTAAATAATTGATCTCTTCAGAGCTAATTAGTTGCTCTATTGATCCCAATCAATAATACTTAAAGTACTTAGAGGATTCCATTAATCCAATTACCCAAAGATAAAGTACACAAAAGCCCATCTGATATCCAATTAAGCACTTACATAATATGGGGTATTACAGTAAACCTAGTTACAAAAATTCTGGAAGATACTGGATACAGCTCCGGAGATGAAGAGTTCAAGGAAGAAACGACTAAAATAGGAAAATCAGTCTTATATTCAATTAAATTTGAGATAGTCTATAGAAAAATAAAGGCTTAAATAATGATTTAGTCCTTGTAAGTCGGCGAGATTTTGGTTTTAGTCCCTGAATCTTTTTTTTTCGGTCCAAGTCCCTATATGTTCTATTCCTTTTGGCGTTAGTCCCTGCTGTTACTCTTCCGTTTAAAAAAAGGTGACTTGGCAGACGGTGTTGATGTGCAATATTTTTTTTCATTTCTTTTATATATTTGTTTAACACACGTGGCTATTAAACTTTCCCCCCATAACATGTCATCTAATTCTCATTTCCATATTTTGTTTTAAATCCCTGTAAATTAGGGCTTGACTTTTCCATTTCCAAGTTTGTCTCTTCCATTCATTGATAGTTCAGGTAAGCTCAACGGTGGTTGTACGTATGCGTTTAAACTTCCAAGAAAGAATCTTCCAGGTATGTCGTTTACTGTGAACTTATATTATGGGGGAAAGTTTGTTAGGGATGGTGTCGTGTACTACCTAGGTGGGGATAAAGTTGAAGTAGACATTGACCCTGATAAGTGGAGCTTCTTTGAAGCAACCGGTATTGTTAATGATGTTTGCAAACTTGAAATCAATGATTTTTTGCTATGGTGGTATAACATTGTATCGGGTAAGCATGCAAGGGTAGTTAGTGATGTTGATGCTGGTAAGATTTATGAACACTAGGTTGAAACTGGCGTTAGTGTAGACCTTTTTGTTGAGCACAGAATTACGGAAGATGCTGTTAATGATGTGGAAACTAACAATGTTATTGAGGATGATGCTGATAATGTTGAAGCTGGCACAGTTGGTGAGGCAAATGTAAGTAATGTTGAAGGTGATGCAGTTGGTGAGGAAAATATAACTAATGCTGAAGCTGAGACTGGTATGGATCATGGCGTTTCTGATAATGTAGATGCTGACACAGTTCGTGAGGGAAATGTAACTAATGTTCAAGCTGAGACAGGTATTGATGATGGTCATGAAAGTGATAGTTCTGATAGTTTTGATAGTGATGATAGTGATTACACTGGTTTATCATTTGAGGATAGTGAGGATGAAAGGGCCCTTGGTTTGGATGATGGGTTTGATGTGGCAGAAAAAACTCCTGCAAGGGTTAAGCAGATAGTAAGGAAACATAGGAAAACTCCAACAAAGATAAGAATTCTTGATGCAGCTCGGGGTTCATCTAGTGGAAATAGAGTTGGTAATGAAGGGATTGAAACTAATTACTTAAGTGATGATCTTGGGAGTAGTGATCCAGATGCATCAGATGAAGAGAAAGGACCATCATATCCAAGGTTCAAGGTGGAGGAATTAGACAACGACTACAAGTTCAAAGTTGGGTTGGAGTTTGTTTCTTTGCATGAATTCAAGGAAGCAATAACTAAATGGCCAGTCTTAAATGGTAGAGAGATAAAGTATGTGAAAAATGACAAGGTTAGAGTGAGAGTGGTGTGCAAGGGAAAATGTGGTTTTTTTTCTCTGGTTAGTAAAGTGGGGAATAAACACACGTATAGAATGAAAAAATGATTGGTACTCACACGTGTGGAAGGGTTTTGAATAATACAACTGCTAACTCAAAGTGGATTGCTAAAACTGTGGCAGCTAGGATGGCTTCTTCTGATGGTCCCAAGCTTCGTGATATTGTGTCTAAGATTAGGACAACATATTTTGTAGGTATTAGTATGAACAGGGCATGGAAGGCTAAACAAATAGCAAAGGCTTTGGTTGAAGGTGATGCCACAAAGCAGTATACACTTTTATGGAGGTATTCAGCTGAATTGAGGAGGGTTAATGCAGGTAATACTTACAAAATTAATGTCACCAGAATTGCACCCACTATTCAACCAAGATTTGGTTGTTTTTACTTCTGCTTTGATGGAATCAAGAAGGGATTCACCACTGCTTGTAGACCATTCATTGGTGTTGATGGCTGTCATCTAAAGACAAAATATGGAGGAACTTTGCTTGTTGCTGTTGGAAGGGATCCTAATGACCAATACTATCCATTGGCATTTGGTGTATGTGAGACTGAGACTAAGGAGTCATGGAGGTGGTTCTTGACCTTGCTTTTGGAGGACATTGGGCAAGATAAAAGATGGGTATTCATTTCAGACCAACAAAAGGTACTTGTCACATCTATGTTTTTTTGCTTTACATCCTTATGCAATGTTTGACTTTTTAAATTCATCCCTGTATTATTAGATTCATTTTTTATTTGGTCCCTGATTTTATTGTTTATTTTGTTTTCAAGGGGTTGATACCAGTATTTGAGGAGATGTTTGAGAGGGTAGAGCATAGGTTATGTCTTAGCCATTTATATGCCAATTTCAAAAAGAAGTTTGGTGGTGGGACCAAAATCAGAGACTTGATGATGTCTGCAGCAAAGTCAACATATATACAAGCATGGGAGGCAAAGATGAAAGAGCTGAAGGCATTTAATCCTAAGGCTTGGGAATGGTTGGCCAAGATCCCAACAAAGTCATGGTGTAAGCATGCTTTTTCATTCTATCCCAAATGTGATGTGTTAATGAATAATGTGTCTGAGGCTTTCAATAGCACAATACTTGTGGCTATGGATAAACCAATATTGACAATGTGTGAATGGATAAGTAACTATCTGAAGAATAGAAATTCTACATTAAGAGAGAAAGTTGATAGGTGGGAACATAGGATTATGCCAAGACATAGAATTAGGCTAGATAACGAAGTTCAGCATGCTGGCAACTGGATACCTAATTGGTCTGGTGATAGTATTTGGCAGGTTGAACATATTCGTAGCAAACATATGTTCATTGTTGACACATCTAAGAAAACTTGCACTTGTAACTTTTGGGAGTTGGTAGGCATACCATGTAGACATGCAGTTGCTGCCCTAGGATATAGGAATCTTAAACCAGAAGACTATGTAGATGATTACTATTCTAAGGAGACCTGTGTGGCATGTTATGACTACAACATTAGCCCAATTAATGGCCGAGACATGTGGCATGAAGTTGAAACTAAGGAAATGTTGCCTCCATCTTACAAGAGATGGCCTGGTAGGCCAAAGAAGTTAAGGAGAAGAGAACCTGATGAGGATCCCAACAAAGTGAGGACACAAACTACTTATTGTTGTACCAAATATGGAGTGCATGGACATAATTCCAGGAGTTGTTTGGTTCAGGTGCCATGCCCTGAAGCTCAGAAAAGAAAGGTGTCATTTAAAATCAGTTATGTTTACAAATTTTGTTATTTTGTCATTGATATTGATTGAGACTTTGTTTCTGCAGAAAAAACCTAAGAAAACTGCTACACAAGCATCACAGCCTGGGAATGAGCAATCAACTGAACAACAACAGCAACCAAGTAATACTGAGAATGAGCAACCAACTGAACAACAACAGAATCCAAGTAATGCTGAGAATGAGGCTCCAACTGAACAACGGCATGGAACACAATGTGATGTGGATCCAGAATTTGAGATGCTTGCAGTTGATCTATGTGCAGCTTTTGAATTAACACAAACCCAACCCAACATCAATGACATCACAACATAAATTCCAGATATTCCCCACGTTCCTATTAGTATACAACCAACTGTTGAGGTTTCTAATGAACAATCTGCACAGGCTTCACAAGGACTTGGTGGCTCTCGGCCAAATTACATTTTGTCTGCACCTGTCAAAGAAGGTGGTGGCTCACAGTCAAGTGTTGAAGTTGGTATGGTTCCACCTCTGTCATCAGCTCCACCAAAACAACCTGTTGCTAAGCATCCTAAACCAGTTAAGTGTAAAACTTAGTTGTTGTCTATGTTGTTTGGTCTACTGATATTTCTCTGATTGTGTACATTTTTTAATGTGACTTTGTAGGCCAAACAACCCAGACAGAAGGTGGCAACGAAGTTGGAACTGAGGAGAAGTGACAGAACAATGGTATTACAATGCAAAAAGCTTAAGGGAGATGGAAGTAGCAAAGACCAACCATGGAAGTATTAGACAAGAACCTGTTTTGAATTATATTGTACTGCTTTGGCTTACAACTTGTTGTTAAAGCCTTTATGTATTATGACTTAAGAATGTATTTTATTATGACTTTAAGTATGTATGGGCTTAAGATGGTATTTTGTTAAGACTTTAAGTATTTTGTAATGACTTAATATGTATTTTGTTATGCCTTTAAATATAAAGCTATGGTTTAAGTAATACTGAAAAATCACTTATCAACTTAATTAAATACTTATACTGAACAATACAATTGCATAAAGTTTTATGAACAAAACAAAAACATGTTTTTCATTCAAAATATGGTACAGGGACCAATTCCAAAATACATTAATGTTACAAGGACTTAAAAGCAAAATAACATCAACAGCAGATACAACTGCATTCACCATTTCAGATAACCACAATAAATCCCCCATGAAACAACCAAAACAATCTTCAACAGAGTCACTTTTCTCTTCTCCTTCTCCAGCTTGATCTTCGTCTTCATTTTTTTACCAGCTTCAATCGACTTGACCATGACCCCAATATCCTTCAATGCTTCAGAGAAGTTGCAACCACCAAAACATCTAACATCACTAGCTGGATTTCTTTCAAGCTCATCGTCCCAAATAAACAACTTGCAACTGGACAATAATCCTGAATTTTGACACTTGCAAAATCGTCTTTTAGGGTTTTCCATTGAATTTGACATAAACATTTTCATGCTTCTATTGCAACCACACACCGATGTTTGGCCATGATGAGAATTCGCAGAAGAAAAGGACGACATGGATGTTGAAGGAAGTGGGTAGAAGAAGAACAGAACTGATACAAGTGTAGAAGAAAGAAGAAGACAACTTCTAGAGTTTTTGGTTTTGGTCCCTCTTTATTTAAAGCTGAATTACCATTTCCACGTGTGTTACACAATTAAATAAAGAAATCATTAAACAATATTCCAACTCAGCACTGTTTGTCAACTAGGCATTTTTTTAACGTTCCATTGACGTGAGGGACTATTACCAAAAGGAATAGAACATATAGGGACTTGGACCCAAAAAAAAAGATTTAGGGACTAAAACCAAAATCTCGCCAACTTACAGGGACTAAATCACTATTTAAACCAAAAATAAATTGAAAAGCCCTCATCAAATGAGAAGAAAAGAAAAGCAAACAGTTATGAAGCACAAATAGAGTTAGACGACTTCGATTATTCCATTCCTCGACCTCCTCAACTACCCACAATGCTTTTCCCTTCCTGAATGTTTATTTGCTTATGTTTGCATATTTAAATTTATCGCTATGCGTCTTTACTTCCTTTTTGATTTCGAATAAGGGGGGAAATATACTCTCAGAGGGAGTAAATTATATTATCTACTTAATTAAGGGTGAGTTTTTTACGCTAAATACTTTTTATTTTATTTTACCACATCCCTGAGAGATGCGTTATCATCGTCAAAAAGGGGGAGAATGCGAAAACTTGTTTTGCAGGTTACTTCTAGGTGACATACCTTTAATAATGATAACAACTTTTTATGATTACAACTAATGTCTAATGATGACAAATAGTCCTTAATGACAAGTAAAACATAAGCGGTTAAGCGGTTAAAGATGCAACCCATGATATTAGTGTTTGATGGACTTGACTATCTAATGATGGCAAGCAAATGGAATATAACTCAAGGCTCATCTCAAGTGAACTCAAGAAAGTGTCTACAAGAAAGAAAGCATCTGACAAAGTCTTGAAGTATAAAAAATCCCTACCTCGATTAGTCTAAGTGAAAATATTGTAAAGCATAAGGGCATTCTCGTAAAAATGCATAACTAAATCACACACGCGAAAATAAGTTTTAAACTTATTTTTCTCAAGAAAAAAATTTTAAAAATACCTTGAAGTCGTGTCACACAAGTTAGAAATTGTAAGAAAAGACATGGGAAAGTTTGTGCTCTTGCCAATTGATTGGCACCTTATGGCAATCAATTGGAGAAGTTAAAAATTGTGCCCTAATTGATTAGAAAAATGCCTTAATGACTGGAAATGACTAGATATCTTTCCTTTCCTTTTTGAGTTAACTAACCAATGAATTTAAGTCTACCAATCGATTAGGACATGATGTTAATTGATTGGAAAGTCTTAAAAATCCATAAATATTTTTCCTTTTTGTGTCAACTTCTGGCCTATAAATAAAGGTCTCTTCTCACTCTCAAAATCATCTAGAAACGTGATTTCATTTATCACTTCTCACACTCTCTATAAAATTTATTTTGTTTACTTTCTCTTACTAAATTTTTAGCCTGCATGTTTTTTTCGAAAGTCATTTTGCGGGCGTGGAAGCTGTAATTCTAGAAGGGTAGTTTTGTAAGTTCACCAAGGAAGTTTTGTTTATACCTTGGTTGAATTTTTATCCACTTAGAGATTGTTTGTTTGGGTTAGAATATAAACCTGTAAAAAGCTTAGTTTTGGGATATGTGTTATCAAGTCTCTTGTTTAGGTTCGAGATTTTCCTGTGGTAAAATCTCATAGGTTTTTGGTTAGCTCGCGATAAAATCAAGTTTAGGTTAAAGCTTAGCCCGGTGTTAAAAGCTTATTTCACTTCGAGATTAGCGTAATGGTAAATCTCACAAGTTATTAGTTAACCCGATATATAACCTAGCTTTAGGTTCGAGAGCTCATCCCGGTGTTAAAAGCTCGCAAGGTTTGTTGGAAGCTTGAATAGTAACCGATCCAAGATTCTTGTGGAAAAGATACTAACCGCTTTGATCCTTTGTTTGGAAGGAAAACTCACCGCTTCTCTCCCGTGTTTGCTATTTGGTTAGAAGTTAGCCACACAATTCATTTTTCTTTGTCTAAGGGGGTTCAATAGTTTAACCTACTAAAAGATATTAAGTTTATTGGATACTCTCAAGATCGATTCTTGGGGACATGACTAAATAATTTTTACTGAACTTGGACAATTCTTGGTATTCCTATCTTCACTTAACTCTTTACATTTTCGCATGTTATCTTCTGCAATTTATTTTCCACTGCATAAATCTAGAGCTTTTCTAAAAATATTTTTAAACTCTAATTTTAATCCTAAAAATTTATCAAATCCAAGTTTTTTCTGAAATACACAATTCACCTCCTCTTGTGTGGGAAGTCACATGTCCAACATATAGGCCTCTTACTCCTGTCAATTTTAAATTCAAAATCATCACTAAAGCGCTTGCTGAGAGATTAGCTATAATTATGCCCAATATCATTTTTTCACATCAAAACTGGTTTCATTAAATGGGGGTATATTGGTGACTGCATTTGCCTTGCTTCTAAAGCAATCATTCTTTTACATCTCTGAACTTTTTATGGTAAATTGGTTATCAAAATTAATGTAAGGAAAGCTTTTGACATGCTTAATCGGTATTTTCTTCATAGGGTTCTTAAAGGTTTTGATTTTAATTCTCAATTTTAAATTGAATTCAAACTATTTTGCACTCAACTAAGCTGTATATATTTGTTAATGGTAAGGATGTTGGTTTCTGTAAGTGTCGAAGATGTGTGACGTGGGATGACCCATTTCACTTTTGTTGTTTTGTATAGTTAAAGAAACTCTTAGTAAAGTAATCACTCATTTCGTTAATACCGGTAAGTTGTTCCTAATAAAGGTTGCTACAAATATGTTGGTTCCCTCTCATGTTTTGTATGCATATGACCTTATCATATTTTGCAAATGAACTGTGTCCAATGTTAAAAACCTCAAGGATCATTTTGATAGGTATGGTTTACCATCTGGCCAAATCATCAATCCTTCCAAATCTAGTATATATTTTGGTGTCATTTCTAATAGAAGACAAAATATTATTGTTGATTTTCTTGGTTTTCGCATTGGTAATCCACCCTTCTTGTATCTAGGCATTCCTATTTTTAGAGATAAACTTAAAATCTCTTATCTTCAGGGAATTAGAGATAAGATTAAGTATAAGCCCTCTGCTTGAAATGCTTCTTTACTTTCTATAGCAGGTAGAGTGAAGCTTGTTAAAAGTACATCATATATAATATTATTGTATAGTTTTCACATATACCATTGGCCTACTAGTTTATTATCTAATGCGGGAAAATGGATGAGAAGTTTTATCTGGTCAGGAGATATGAAGAAGATAAAGTTGATTACTCTAGCTTGGTATAAAGTTTGTAAACCTAGAGACACACTACCACAAAAAAGACCTTAGACAGCGCTTTTAAGCGCTGTATAAACCTGCGCTGCTATAGGTTTAGACAGCGCTTTGGGTAATACCAAAAGCACTGTCTAAAGGGGGGTATATTTAATGAAAAGCGCTGTCTATGGTACCTTTAGACAGCGCTTTTTGACATTATAAGGTACACCTTAGACAGCGCTTTTGGAAAAAGCGCTTTCTAAACCTCACCTTTTTTGACATTTTTTTGGTATACCTTAGACAGCGGTTTTGGTGAAAGCGCTGTCTAAGGTCAACCTTTTTGAATTTTTCTAGGTATACCTTAGACAGCGCTTTTGTCAAAAGCGCTTTCTAAGCCCTACCTTAGACAGCGATGTCTAAGGTATACGAAAAATTTTATATAAATTTTTTTAAACCACAATTTTTACCAGGTTTTTTCAACCAGAATTTTACCTGTTTTTCAACCAGCAATTTTTTTCAGAAATTGGCAATTCAAACCATTGGCAATTTACACCAAAATTATATATGCAAAAAAATTGGCAATTCAAACCAATATATATATTTAAAATTACAAACCAAAATTATATATACACCTATTTAAAATTACAAATCATTACATTTTTTTCTACAAATGCACATATTACTTATACTAATACTTTTGCATTCAACCAAAGCATTGCTTCAAATCTACATTATAGGTCCTGAAAACACAAAGATTGTAATTCAATTAAAAGAAAATATGGATAAATCCTAAGTTTTATCAAGTAGCGTCACTAATATAATAAAACATGTGATAATTAATATACCTTCACATAATTCCATGTAATAATGGGGTTGACTCTCCGCTGTGGTTAATTGCGACCAACAACCAATGTCCACTGTAAGATTAAACAAGTGTAAGATTAACAGCTATATATCATATAATTTGTTAGATGAAGTATAAGATATCCAATTTAACATTTTCTATGCATAAATATCATATAATTGTGATGTACCTGTTTTTTTGAAACAACGGACTCGGTATGCTCCGGAATCCGCTTATCCTTTGTTTTGGATCTTGTTGGAGTCTAAATAACATTACCATGTAAAAAATGAAAATAAAATGCTCTTTCACTAATATATAACAAATATGACATAATATATAACAAATATAATAAAGAAATCAAGTATATAACAAATTTTACCTCTTTCACTAACATCTCTTTCTTTTCTTGGTTGGAATATGAATTACTTGTGTCTTAGCAATGCGGACGGATGAATGGATCCAAATTCCCTCGTTATGGTCATTTCTGATGTATCCAACACTTATAACTTGTGTCTCGTTAATTTTCTCCCCATGATGTATCCAACACTTATAACTTCGATCAATTCCATTCATCAGTAAATGCGATTTCAATCCATCTGCGTCAACCCTACCCACATAACAACAACCCAAGCAAGGACATTTTATTCGATTGAGCTCTTCAGCGTCAGCGTGTTGAACAGCAAACTTAACGAAATCTAATACCCCATTCTCGTACTCTTTGGACAATCGATCGGCATCCATCCATTTTTTATCCATGGTTTTCCTACTTATTAAGGTCAACAAAATAACATTAATTCAACCATATTAATCAAGAAATGAACAAGTTTGATAGTGTTTGATATGTAACTGGTTGAATTTCTTATGTTTTAGTGAAATGTTTATGTTCATTATATTTGTTTATTAACTCAACCATCTCAAATTCTAGAATTTTGAGGCTTCAAAAACAAGCTTTGAATTCTAAAATTCAGAGGACATTTCCATCAATTTTAAGAGTTTTTTAGAAGATTTAAGAGGTGGAAAAAATAAAACTAAACTAAACTATTTCCATCAATTTTAACAAAACTCCATCAATTTTAAGAGTTTTTTAGAGTTTTTTAGAAGATTTCATCAAACATACTCATTCACTACAAAACTTCATTAACAAAACTTCAAACATACTCATTCACTACAAAACTTCATTAATAAAACAGTCCAACATAACTTCATTAACAAAACTCACCAAACATAATCATTCACTACAACATTGTAAAGCAACAAAACCCTACAACAACAATGTAAAGCAACAAAACCCTATTCTTCACAACAACGACGTACCTTTAACGACGGTAACAACGGCAATGCAAGAACGAAATGTATCAAAGAGCAGAAAGAGAAACGAACGACGACGGCAATGAGCAGAAACGAAAACGACGGCAGTGAGCAGAAACGGACGGACGGCAATGCAACGACGGCAACAACGAACGACGGCACGGTAGAGGACGGTTGACGGTGAAGGTTTTTCGTTCGCAAGGGTTTTGAGCTCTGTTCGCATGCAGGGAAGAAGAAAGAGCGGAAATATGAAAATGAATACTGACTATTCATATATTTTAATTTTATTAGACCTTAGACAGCGCTTGTCATAAAAGCGCTTTCTAAGGTGGATCTTAGACAGCGCTTTCAAAGCGCTTTCTAAGGTTGGCCTTAGACAGCGCTTTTGATTTTTTTTTTTTTTTTAAGACCTTAGACAGCGCTTTTAAGGTAAGCACTGTCTAATATTTTCCTTTAATTTTTTTTTTAAAATTAATAAGACCTTATAAAGCGCTTTTGACCAAAGCGCTGTCTAAGGTCTTATATTTTTTTGCGCTTTTACTTTTTTAAATGGCTAGTTTCCTTGTTTTTAACTTATAGCAGCGCTTTTGTATTAAAGCGTTGTCTAAGGTGCGATGTTATAACTTACTTTTGTTGTAGTGACACGAGAGGGCTAAGATCCATTAAAAATATCAACAAAGTTGTCAACCTTTGTTTGACTTGGAACTACCTGACTTCTAATCAATAGTGGGTGATTCTGATGAGAACTCGTACAAAAAGAGCAAATGGTAAAATTAATTATTACACTGACTCCTATATTTGGTCTTCTATTAAATCCGATTTACATATTATTTAGGATAACTATCAATGGAAAATTGGTAATCGTGACAAAATTAATTCTGGACTGACAGCTCTCTTAATGAACCTCGGGTGCATATTCTCCAGAGTGATCATCATATTGATCTAGAAACCAAGGTTAGGAATTTCATTCATGACAAGCATTGGTGTACCTCTCCTAATATGAATCAAGCTTTCTCTAATTTGAATAACTTGTTGCACAAGGTTCATACCCCTAAGTATGACAATAATGATTATTTGCTATGGACTACTTCTAAATTTGGTACTCTTATCTTCAAGGATGCTTATATGAAATTTTATCCTCTTGGACGACAAATTTCATGAGCTAAACATATATGATATCAACACATTTATCCTTCAAAATCTCTTGTGATTTGGAAGCTTTTTTGGAATGTTTTGCATACTGATGAAAATCTTATGGCAATAGGCTACAAATTTCTCTCAAAATGTGACTTATGTGGTACTAACTATGATGTTAGTCATCATATTTTTCTTGATTGTAAGTTTGTTAGACAGTTATGGCATTTGTTTGGTTCTATTTTTCAAATTCAAGTCACCTATGATCTTGATAGCATTCTAATTATATGTAATTGTGCCTAGTTTCAACAATGTAAAAAGTTTGTGCTTGCAAACATCATTAATATTATTGATATAATTTGGTATTATAAGAATCAAGCTCAGTTTGATGATAAGTGGATCAAGTTCCAAGCACCTGTTAATCGTATTTTGATAGAGTTGTTAAGCCATTTTCTTTAAGTTCTATATAGAAATTTATGATCCTTAGAATCTTTTCTGCCATGGTTCACCCTTTGAAAGCTGATCAAAGAAGTGTATTTGCACCCTTATAAGGTCTATTGAATTAAGTGAAATACTGATGGTGATGCTCTTGGTATCTCATGGGTGGCTACACGTGATGATATATTTTGTGATAGCTCTGCAACTACTCTTGGTTGTTTTGCTAAGTATTTAGGTCTTACTTATATTTTTCATGTAGAGATTTTTGGTATGATGATGGCTATTGAAATTGCTTATTCTAGAGATTGGCATTTATTTTGGTTAAAAACCGACTCTCTAATAGTTATCCTTAAATTCAAAAATTCTTTTATGGTTGTGACACATATGAATTAGATGGCTAAATTGAATTGAACTTATTGAGAAGATGACTTACATTATCTGTCACAGTTATCCTGAAGAGAATTAATGTGCTAATGGGATAACTAATATTGGTTTACACATTCATTGACACTATAGTAAGGCAGGGTTTGGGTGACTTTGGAAAATTGGTAACTTTGTGACTTTCCCTCTATCTCTCTAAACCAATTTTTCTCTCTCAATGATATAATCTATTTTAATCATTCATTTCTCTTCCATTTTGTCTAAAGTCACAAAGCTACCCACACAGTAAAGCCATTGAATCCAATCTCTACTATCCCTACTAGCATTTGTCATATTTTTCTAAAAATAGAAACGGTTTCCATGATTATAGATTTTGTTATGTTTTAGGAATACTTCATTATTTTTAGGAATACATTTTTTTTTTCCTTCACCTTACTTTTTTAATGGTTTACAAGTAAAGATATTTGATGAGCTAATTAATTTATTTTGTATCGGTTTTTACATGAGTTTGACCTAGTTCCCCAAAAAAATTTGTATTTTTATTTTTAATGATATTAAATAATAACCTGTTTTTTAAGTTAAGTTAAAAGGGTGCCATAATTAGAATGTCTTTGATTCTCATAATTTATCATCTACTTTTAATTTAACATACCAAATTTAAGTTTGGCAAAATCTATCCGGATCCAACTTATTTTTACTCCTAATTCAAAATGATCTATTTCGACTTCAGTTTTTTTCAAAGTTAACAAAAGTTAACAATTTGGTTAGTAAGTAAAAATGGAAAACTACTGACTAATCACAAATCCTTATATTCAGGGCAATTAACATATAATTTGATAAGACTAGATCTCATCATCATCATGAGTGGTGTATTTTCAAAGAAACTTCTTGTTTAAGTTTAGTGGACCTAATTGGACTCGCTCTCCTAAAAAATCCTAATCAGGACCCATAGCGTTCTACGGTATACAATTTATCATGCTCTCTATGAATTGCTATCTGACCATACATGTTATATAGTACTTAGCTAATAACACTATAATGTAGTACTAATTTATATAAGTCATGATAATTAAAAATCAAAGTTGTTATTATTATATAATTTTATATTTTTTAATTTTGAAACTACTGTTTTAAGCTCCCACACTCATTCCAAAGGAAAATAGAAAAAATATTATAATAATAATTTTGGAGCATCTCATCTCGTCTCATCTTATATCTCAGTAGTGACAGTAGAAATAACAATAATAATACAGTAGAAAAGTCTCTCCCCAACATTCTCAAGGGTCCCATAGCACAGGATTTTGAATATACTTGAAACTTCCATAAACTACAGTCCAAAGCCATTTAAGTGGTAGATTCTGTTGTTAAAAGATCGTGTATGACCACTTTCCTCCCTGGAATTTTCCTTGCTTCTTATAGCCTTATTCTAAGGTACCATTCATTACTAAATTGCCATTGTACAAAATATCTACCGTGATTGTATCTCTGGGTATCAGATGGCTCAGTTCAAGTATCAACTGAGTTGATTTAACGGAGCAATTTAAATTCAAATTTTATTATAACAAATTAAGAAAGGACAGAAAAGTCATTTAAAGAATAGACATGAAAAATCCCAAGAAACAAAGTGGGTGTGGAATAATGAAATAAAAATGGAGAGTGAGATCTATGTCTGGAGATTGTTTAGGGTGTTTTGGTCCCCCAGCGTAGTCTGTTTTTATTTTTATTTTTTTCTCTCTCTTTGTATTATGTTTAGTGACACTTTACAGAGTTCTCTTTAACGTGCGCGTTGGGTTTCTTTCATGGTTGCCAAATTGGAATCTCTTTGTCCTGTGGTGATGGGTCCACAATGACTCAGTGTGGTAGATAGGACCCACTTCCATGACCAATGTCACTCCCTATGTAGTTTCGCGTGCATGTTTGTTCTTACTTCAATTTCTAATAAAATCCATACTCACTTTCTATATTGATTGATCCCACTCATACTTTCTTATTTACTCATTCTCGTTTGCTAGTAATTTATTTTTTTTAACTATCATGAGTCTTAAATAGCACATATACATAGAACAATTCTCATTTTACAAACCAATTGAACAATTCCTTATCAGAGTTTTATTTAAAATATATTGGATCCTCTCCTATCAAGTTTTAGATATCATATCAGATATGGTTTATGTCCTAGAAAGGTAGCTCAGTTGACGAGCTAAAAAATATGAAAGAATTGCAAGTAGGAGGTCCAGAGTTCAACGTATTAAACTTAACATTTAGAAATATTTGTCTTGGTTAACTTATAATTGAATAAAGTCTTAAAAAATATTTGTTATATTAAATTGTGATTAAATAGAAATTCTATTTATCTACATAGAACCGCCAAAAACCTGTAATAGGCTGATACTATAAAAACATAACTCTATGTTCAAATTTTGTATACTTTTTTATGTGATGTTTTTGTATTCTTATTGTAATTTTAAGAGAAAAATTTAAAACCTAAATTTAAGCAACTAGTCAAAAGTCTTACAACGACATGTCTCTCATATAGTACTGTAACCATTGATTACGCGAGTAAAATCAATTTTAACTCACATGAAAATAGTACAATTCAAATCATGACCCACACGGTGACTGATCTCAACTAGTAAAGCTATATTAAACCATTACCAGTGAATATTACAAAATCCACTACAATAAGTGTTTTAATTTTTTATTTTGCTGAGTAATATTCTTAATTTTAGTATTTTAAGATTCACGTTTTATAATGAATTATGTACAACCTTACCTGATATATTAACTGATTAAAATACCAAAGTTTATATGACAGAATTTTTGTGATGGAGAATAATGATGGGAAGTAGGGATGAAAAGAAAATCCCTTGGAGGACTACAAAATCTGTTTGTTAACACATATCTTCTGTGTTTTGCTTGCTTTATCTTTTTTTATTACTACTATTATTTTGCTTTAAAGCTTAGTTGCTTACCACATGGTTATGTACACAAGGTTCCATTTCATGCCATTGTTTGAGGGATGATCT
Source organism: Lathyrus tuberosus (assembly GCA_022829125.1). NCBI lineage: Eukaryota > Viridiplantae > Streptophyta > Magnoliopsida > Fabales > Fabaceae > Lathyrus > Lathyrus tuberosus. The sequence continues at coordinate 12,185,459 of JALAZF010000093.1, forward strand.
CTCTCCTTCATCACTCTCTGACACACTCACACTCCATTAACGGATTATTGTCTTGGATTAAAAAAAACAAGAGGAAAGGTTATCTCTTTGGTCAACATGGAAGAGAGAACAAAGGCTTTTAATTACAAAAAGAAATTATGCAAAGTGTGGTCTACTTGTGTAATTCGGTTGAGGTTTGAGATCCACATGGTGGTTTTTTGTCCCTTTCATTTGGAGCTTTTAGTCCATAATACCAACATATATGTTCTTGTTTTTTTTTTCCTATTTTATACTGTTAAATTGTCTATCCTTTTATAAATAAATACACCATTTTAATTCTTAAAAGAAAACCATCTTTATTACATATTTGAATTGTTTTGGGTCACAAATTCACCCAATCAATATAACATTGATGGATGGTTTTTTAGTACGAGTGGAAAAAAGAAAAAAAAATTGTGTTCCACTAGCTTCGGCTAATAAAAGAGTGGTGATTTTTATCGGAGGCTCCGCAAAAGACCGAAACGCCACATCATTATCGGCTTTATATTTTGCTAGATAGTTACCACAAGTATTTTTCGCTTTAAGAGTATGAAATATTTGAACTCGTCATTCTATAGTGAGAAACTCTTTAATGTTGTGGAAAATCGCGGCATAATGATGTCAAACATTAACCGACTATAAGATAAGTTTGATAGCAAAGTTGGAGTCAGAATAACACATCAAGTCTTTGATGCTAAGTTCTCAAGCCATACACGAACCATGAGACAGAATAAACATCAAGTCTTTAATGCCAAGTTCTCAAACCATACATAAACCATGAGACAGATTGTGCTTGAGAAAACATTTAGCTAACAGGTTGACATAATTTACTGTACATGAGTTTCAAAGTATAGGAAGATATCAATTCATTAGTAAGACACAATTTTTCCTAGCATGCCACAACCACCAGTAAGCAGCCAAAAAGATAGAGCCACCATCGATGTCATGTCTAATTCAATCATATAAACTATCCCCTTAAAAGAATAGTGGGTCCAAGAAGTCAATAGATTTCCAAAAGCGGGTAGTAAATTCATAGTCTCTCAGATAGTATAAAGTCGTCTCATTGTCCTGATTGCATATCTAGGACAGAGATCCTTCTAGAACATACTACGATGACACAACATCAATCAACATTGATTGATGTTTGATAAAGACTAAATAGTATATAAATAATTAAATATATATAAAAAAAAATTTGAAAAAAGTTCATATAAAAAAATACATATTTTTTCTATAATATGAAAGATTTTTTTTTGTTTTAGGGATATAAAAAAGTGGTAATAACCTTATTGATCTCTAATTCACGGACACGATTTTAGGGATATTATTAGTTGTTAGACAAAGACGACTTATCTAGAGGGGGTGAATAGATTCCATGTTTTAAAAAAATTACAAAAACTGTTTTGAAAAATTTAATGGCTAGCGGAAGTGATCCAGATCAAATCGTCTAAATCGAACCGCTATCGAAAAGCGCAGATATGTGTATATAGAATCAAGTTATGATCATGAGAACAAATTAATTAATATACTTTTAACTACAATCACTTGAATGCTATAATACAAGTGAAGTATATTTCCAATGACAAAATACACAAAAACATAATTGAGACAAATCATCGAACACCTTGTATACAATCAATTTTGTTTAGAATTTTCTATAGTTTTGTTGATTTGAAAAACAACTACAATCTAATGGATTGTAATCAACATAACAAAATATTATCAAGAAAAGTTTAACCAAATGTATTGATCGCATAATTTACAAATTCAACGATTTGCAAATGAAAAGTAAAAGAGAGAGATAGATAGATAGATAGATAGATAGATAGATAGATAGATAGATAGAGAGAGAGAGAGAGAGAGAGAGAGAGAGAGAAAGAGAGAGAAAGTACAAGGATTTGTTTAGGCAGTTCATCAATCGGCCTCGCTTGGCTACGTCTGCCCCTAATTCTAAATGGAATTGAGATAATCAATCTTACTTTGCAAAAATTTGTTTACAAGAGAAATATAGCAATGCAACCCCACAAACCCTAAGTTTGATGTTGATTCTAACACTTTCTTTTCCCTTGATATCAAGTCACCCAACAATACCAATTTGATCCATTGTCTCACGCTACTCCTTTGCAAGAAACCCTATTCTTCATAGCTTTCACTTGTTCAAGTACAAATAGCGAATTATTGACACCCAAGATTTACTAAGATGATCCTCCGGTTATCGTTACTCTTTCGATCGAACCCACTGTTCTTCGAAGCTTTCACTCGGCTGAATCCAACTTGCATAATCTTGCCCAAAACCTCCAAATTACCAATTGATCTTGAAGCAAAACCTCAGCTTAGTTTTCTTATTTGAGTCCCAGCTTGGTTTTCTTATTTAAATTGGACGTTATCAACTCTGATTCTAGATGGCACCCAAAGAAAAAATGATTATGTGTAATTTGTTTGTGTGTATGCATGGGACATGGGTTGAAGATGAAGAGAACTTTTTGTATATTTCTAGTATCGTTTATTTCAAATGATGTGTATGTGTGCGCGTGTGTGTGTATGTGTGTGTGTGTATGTGTATGTGTGTGTGTGTGTGTGAAAGTTAGAGGCAAAAGGAATGCAAAAGATTTAAAAAAATCATGAATTTTTGGAAAAATATATAGTATTTGTAGACCTATGTAAATCATGTGTCGAAACTTTCGAAGCATGTGTCGACCTGTATAGGTCATATGTCGACTCATAGAAGAAAATTTCCTTTTATTTGTCGACCTGAAACCCCTCTACAGTCGGCACATTAAACAGACGCTACAGGCTTTAAAACTCATCAACATGTGTCGACACATAACTCATATGTGTGGGCTCATAGAAGAATTTTTCTTCTGTGTTGACCTAAAATGCTTTATGTGTCTACACATACATTACAGAAGCTACAACCTTTAAAAATGATTCACATGTGCTGACTCATAGCATGTATGTGTCGACACATAGACCTGTTTTTTGCATAAAAACCTGTTTTTAATGCATGAAACCTTTTCTAAAGCATTCCTAAGTTTTCTAACACTAAGATGCACATTTAGACTCAGAGAATACCGTCTAATATACATAAATGTTAAAATGTCATAGTTTTGACATCATACAAAATATTTCTAATAGGAAGGTGCACTCACATTAGTACTGCTTGTAACTTGGATGATATTGGCTATAAAGATTATAAATCTACATGGGCTAAAAATAAACTATACAACCACTTCATATCCTCCATATTATACAAGTTTATGGCCAGAGTTGGGCGGATTGTTTTTCTAGCCATGTTTACAACCATTTACTGAGAGACGGGTTTGATCATTGTCCTGTATTGCTCGATTCCCATAATAATTTTTTTCTACTAGAATCACAGGTTTAGAAACTTTAAAATCAAGATATATGAACAAATTTGATTCAAAATGATAATGTTAATAAGGTGGTGTAAGATGTTTCTTCAAAGAATTCAGAGGATAACAATTATAGATTGGAAGGAGTCCTCAACAAAATTCACACCTGGGGAGCCCATAATTTTGGAAGTATATTTATAAGAAGGGATTGGATTAAGGAGATATTGTTGACTCTTCGTGACATTATCCCTAACGATTCTATTGGATATTAGACTAAAGACTTACAATAGAAGTTATGCAATGTTTTTCAATGGAAAAAGCTTTCGTGGAGCCAAAGGGCTAATGTTACATGGCTCGAGGTGAGAGACAAGAATACTAAGTATTTTCATCAAAAATATACTAATATGAAAATACACGCAACTGGATTACAACTATTACTAATCAATAAGGGATTCTCATCAATTATGAGGATGATATCCACCTAGTGTTCATCTGATTATTCAAATATATGTTCATATTTTCTACCTCTATTATCGTCAGAGACATTACTTTTGGAGTTTACAATAGTCAATCCTGAAATAAAATAAAATCTTAAGCAACTTTTTACTACATATGAAGTCTTTTCAACTTGATAAGTCTAAGCCCTTGAGGTTGGCATCAATTTTGGTAAAACTAACTTAGCAGAAAGATGTTGGACAAGATGTCCTGACATGATAAACTAACTGCAGGTTAAGATGTTAAACAAGATGTCCTATCAGGTGAATTCGACATCTTTGTCTGTTACAGTTTTGGAATAACTGTATTTATGTTCCAGGTGTGATTGGAATATGATTTGATCTCAGGTGCCATCTGAGATTGAGGAATCAGAGATTCTAATTCTAAAAGGAATATGCGGTTTCCTAGTAAGGAGACATTTTTGGAAACTTGGGATTGAAGAAAAGAATAGGTCGCAGATTCTGTGGAGCAGAATTGATGCGTTTCTGAAGCCCAAATCCAGTTCTATTTTGCTATATAAATAGGATGGATTTGACCTAGAAGGATTGATTAGTGCATCTGTTATAGAGTACTAGGGTTTGTACTTTTGTGAGCCTTTCTTGTATTGCGTGAATACTAGAGAAGGTCAGTTTATTGAGTTGTAATATTTTCAGTCACTGTTGTGATTGGAAGGGAATTGAGAAGGGTCTCATACCTAGGAGTGTCTTAGGTAGAAATCTAGGAAGGGTAGTTTCTAGGTGCTAAGTTGTAAACGTTGGAGTTTAGCTTAGAACCAACTCTACTTAGTTGATTTCATTCCTGGCTTGGTAGCCCCCAGACGTAGGTGTTGTTGATCACCGAACTAGGTTAACAATTTATGTGTGTTATTTTCTTTCTACTGTTTGTTTCTGTTCTTCCTTAATCCTTGTGAGAAGCAGAGATCAAGTGTCACGACTGAAGGTGCGAGAAAGACACAAGAAATGGGGGTTTGAATTGTGTATTTAATCTTTTGTAACTTTTCCCATCTTGTTAAATAGACGCTCAAGAACCTTCAATGTTCGTTGAGAGATTCTGATCTCTTAACTATGGAGCATGAGAACCGGATAGGTTCTGATCATAAGATACGATACTCAAAACTTGCAGTACGGAAGCTTATCAGAGATAGACTGCAAGGTTTTGAATTTGCATAACACGAGGTTCTGATATTCAATGCAGAAACATAAATAGAGATACTAAGCAAGAGAGTAAAGGACACACGATATATCCTGGTTCACCACGCGGGCTAATCCAGTCCACCCTCCTCAGGTGATTTCGCCTTGAACACAAGGACTTAATCCACTATAACCAAATCATGATTACACTTGCACGGGCCACGCCGGTGACTAACAACTTACACAGCCGCACTGTGACTAACAACCCAATGAATTGTTCAGGGATCCAACAGGATATAACGTTCATTGACCGAGCAGACCCACTGCTGGGATTTCACAGCTAGACGTTCAGGGATTCATCACAATGAATATAACGCTACTGACCATATTTTAGGATTTTCCACAATGACCCTCAGCCATTGTCATCTCAAGTATCTGATCACCTCGTGATCTACTCAAGGACCTCAACTCACAGCTGAACCGTTCAGGGATCCATTCAGGATATAACGTTCACTGGAGGAGTCTCAATTCCTTTAGTTGAATTGGAAAACTTGAGATTACAGATTGTGCTTCTTAATAAGCAAGTTTCTCCTAAGTTTAAGTACAAAGAACACACACATATGTTCAAGCAAGATTTGAGCAATCAGCTCCTTGCTTTCTTAAGAAACTATAAAGATGTATTTAGATATTACAATTGTTGGCATCTTGTAGATCTTCTTCTTCTTCGTCTTCGTTGTTGAGCAAGCTTTGAGCAGCAACTCCTTGCTTCAGATCTTCAATGTAGTCTAGACGAGAAGGTAGGTTGATGACTTGACAGATCTTCAATGTTGTCTTCTTCATCAACAGCTTTTGTTCTTGATTGTTGTTGTGTTGATTTGTCTTCTTGAGTTTCAACAACAATTGCCATTAGTGAAGTATTGATAGCTTTGAATATGTTAAGTGTTACAACGAGAACTCATCGTTGTTGTTATCTTCACAATGACTTGGTCAATTTTGTAGATGAACATTCAGTTCATGATTCTACAGGTGATCGACACCTCAGAAGCAAAAACTTTTTCCATTAAATAGCCAGTGGAAATATAGCCGTTTGAGAATACTGTTGGTTGTTTGGAAAAGAGACGTTGTGATATAATGAGTTGTACTGACACATCTCCTTTTTGCAGAGGGAGAAGTGACCGGACATCTTTTCTTGGGCAATGTGTACATTTAACTCACAACGGTAATATTTAGACTTCAAAACGTCAGTGGCTTCTGATGTTAATTTGATGAAGCATGAGTAGAGTCTTCATAGCAGAATGTCTGATGCTTCAAGTCTTCAGTCGATTGAAGAAGTCCATTAGGAATCAGTCTTTAGAACTTCAGCACTTGGTCTTTAAGAACGTAATTCTTTTCTGCTTCAAGTCTTCCGAATCTTCAGAACTTGTCTTCAGAGTTTTCAGAACTTGATATTTGAAACCATGATCTTCAGAACCCATAAGTCTTCAGATTTTTTCTGCACTTGGTCTTCAGCGCCTTCAGCCATCAGAACTTCAAGTCATAGGAGTCTTCCGCACTTTGGTTATTTCAAAGTGTACTTCTTCAGAAGCTTCGCTTTCTTCATAATCTCAATCACTTTCAGAGAGCATCCACAAGTGCATTGCAACAGCAATCTTGGCATCCTTGGATCTGGTTGATCATGACTAGATAAAGAAGCGTTCTTGCTTCTCGCGACTTTATTTACACATAGTAACTTTGCATATATATATATATATATATTCAATCATAGTACATCTAGCTGGTGCATGTTGATTATGATGTCTTTAGTTATTATGATCTGCACACAACACACGTTAGACCATAAAATGGTTCTTTCATAAATACTTATTGTTATCATCAAAACATAGATTGACCTGTAGAGACAATTCTTGCTCTCACAATCTCCCCCTTTTTGATGATGACAAAACCAAGTAGTTCATCCGAACTTCCATCTTCAGATCTTTAGAACTCAGTTTTCTTTGTTGTCGTATCAGAGCATATTATCTTCAGAGACATCTGAAGCATTTCTACTTTTCAGCAGATTCCATTAAGCATAGGATCAGAACAGTTCTTGACTGATAGTCATAGCCTTGCTATCTATCAGAGACAAACACTGTCTTTAAGGGAAACTCCCCCTGAGTTTCAGACTATATGAAAATTTTTTGACTTTGTATTTTCATCTTCTGGGTAGTCACCCCCTAATTACCATAAGTCATATATTGGGATCTTCAGAATCGAGATTCAGAGTTGTAAGATTTTAATCACCAATGTGGAACATAACTTTTCAGAGTTTGAATTTTGAACACAGGTCTTCATCTCAGAACCTTGTTATTGTCACACTCAGTGGTTTATCAAAGCTTAATTTCTGATCAGATACCAATTGAAGGTTTAATTAAAGTGATCAATCAATGCTTGATTCTGAATCTGGTACTCATGATTTAATTTGGTCTGATATCACGTGATGTGCTGAGTCTTATTCCAGAGTATGTTGAGTTTGATACCAAGTGAAGAATTTCTTCTCATACCACTTGAGAGGTATTTCATTAGTGTGCTGATATTGATACCAATGAAGGTATTTTGACAGTAATCCACAACTTTACTCTGATTGATGAGTCTGATACTAATCTTTGTGTACTGAGTCTGATACCAATTGTTGATTTAGTCTAATACCAAATCGTTTTCATTTAAATTTGTTTCTGGTAAACATCAAAACGGTGGTAACCATCAGAACGGCTTCTTCTTGGATCTTCAATCCGGATCTTCAGACAGTTCTTGACTTTTGATTTGCATAGATCCTCTGAGTAAGCATCTTGAGAGTGTGTACTGCTTTCAGAGTTTTCTTACTGCTTTTGATCTTGTCATTCTGAATCTCATACTTCATAGACAGCTTACAGCTTAACCTGTTCTTAAAATTCCTAGTGAACTTGTTTAGAGTTCCTCGGATAAACATCAAACAACAAAAGTTAGTAGCAACACATTTTATATGAGTACGTATTTTGTTTGAGTTCTGAATTCTTTCAGATTTCCCTCTCTCAATCAAAATCATTATATTTCTCCCCCTTTTTGACATCATCAAAAAGTGCAAGATCATAAGGGCATTTAAGCATATAATTCCTTTTTCTAATGAACATCATATATTTCTACCTCATTTGAGCATTTAAGCATTTAAGCATATATTTCTTATATTCAATTGCCTACATATTAAAGCTTTATTTCTCCTAGTTGAGTATATTGAATATTTGATATGATAAGAAGCATATTAATATCATCATGTATATACTGGATATGTTAAACAACTTAGAACCATAGAGCCAGCATTTGAGCAGTTAAGAGCAATCCAAGTCTTTTAGTGATAACCATCTTTAACCATAATAAATTCATTTGAAGGACTATTAGACGGAATCAACTAATTACTAATTGAAGATTTAAAGCATCTGGAACTGTTGGTTATAGCATTCTTGAACAAACTTGGCAGAGCTCTTGACACATAGTCACTTAATCATTTCAGCAATTAAAAATTAGTTTTAGCATTGAGCAGAGTATTGGCTAGATTTTAGTCAAAACATAGATATAGTAATATTAACTTGAAGTAGCAACACAAAGTAGTTTAAATCATAAATTGAACTTGATTCTAAATCAAAACATAGATATAACTTAATTCAAAATAAAAGGTACTATCGACTAGCTTTAACTGTTTAGTCATCAAAGTCTTCAACTTCATCGACCCTGTCACATCTGATTTTAGTGAGTGATGGTCCAGATCCAAGTCTGCTTATTATTCCTCAGGCCCTTTCCTTAAGAATAATTTCAGATATTATTCTTCCATACGGAATGTAAGCATGTAAGTGATTCCTTGAGGTTTTAATGGAGTGTTTCATGTGATTGAAAATAGTTTTGGGAAGATCTATTCTGACATGATGATTTAGAAGAAAGATGAAGATCCTGTCATCATGAGTTAGAGTATGTCTTGCAGTTGCGCGAGGAAGGAGATTGGTCATTGAGAATTTGAACCAGATTTTTGGAGAGGGAAGGAGTTTTTCAGGTTTGTTTGGTTCATAAGGGACTGTATCTTCAAATAGGATTCTGCATCTTTCCACCATGCTTAAGTCTGATTGAAAATCATCAATCGTGACTCCATCAGAGACACATCCAGTGATGTTTTCCAACGAGGCAACAGAGATGACAATGGGGTGATGATGAACTTCAAACCATATGGAGTTTCCATCATTGCTTACTCTTGCAAATCTCCATAATTCTTAAACCAGTTCAGGAAAGATGAGACCATTTAGTAGAGCGTAATAGCATTGCTAGGATTGAACTTGCATGCTCCTAATGATATCCAAGCCATCATCTTTAAGACGAGAAAGGTTAGGCCTTTTCTCTGGGATAACATGTAGGTTATCTTTGCTTCCACGAAAGGTTGGACCGTTTAGAGAGTTCATTGTTTTTAGTGAGTTTAGAAATTTGTAATTGAGAGTGAATTGAGAGAGAGAGGAATCCTACTATTTATGGGTGAGTTAGGATGAAGTGTGATGATCGCTTTTGGGCATAGGATTTAATTTGTTATTTCCTAGATATTGTTTTAAATCTTGGGTATATGGAGAGATGTAACTGCGTGTGGCTAAAGAGACGGGTTAGTTACCTATTTATTGGAAAAGATACTGGAGTTAATGATAGCTTTTCGGTGAGTGGTCAATGAGCCGGGCACATTAATGATGGTAATAAGTTTGAGTCGCAGAAAATTCTTTTAGTGGATTAATATTTTTAGGCTTATTATCTATGTAAAGTTTTATTGTTCAAAGAGAGACTTTAATTAATGATTATAGATTTGACAATACGTTTTTTTTTTAAATAGTCTAAGGACAATTTAGCACAAGTAAAAAAGAACGATTAAAGTATAATTAGCATAGTTTCTCTAGTCACTAAAGACTTCACATTTTGTCTTCAACAAGCAGTTTTCTGGAAACTCATCAGGACCATCTTCTTCAATTCTTTCCTTGATCATGTCCACAATTCCATCTCTGAAGAAAATCTCAGACAAAACTCTTCCATAAGGAATGTAGGATTTTGTGAGATTTCGAGACTCAAGGATGGTTTTCCATAGACAGTTGAAGATTGAGTATGGTAAATTTATCAGAAATTCATTCATTAGTAAATAAATGAACTTATGGTCGTGAAATCGAATTAGATTATTGCTATCTATTCTGGGAAGAAAATTTGACAACATAAGTTTGTACCAGGCTTTGGGAGTAGGTAGAAGATTCTCAGGATTGTAGGGTATGTATCTGGAGGTTAAGTCATGAAGGGATGCAAAATTTCTCGTAGGAAAGAAATTGTGTTTGTCAAAACCAATGTGAATTCCAACATCCTCACATCCTGTTGCAAGAGTGATTGAGAATTGATTGATGACAATAGGGATCTCAAAGATGTAGGAGGTGATGCAATTTTCTTCAATATTAAGATTGGCATACTTCCATAACTCCTTGACCGGGTTTACATAAATAGGTTTTTCTAGCATCATGGAGTACCTAGTCTATTGTTGAGTATGGATAACATTTGCGATACTGCGAGCATTGCAGCTTGAGAGTGGAGGGGTATTGATCACAAATTGTTTCTCGGAAATGATTTCAAGCAGGTCTGGGTTACCAAGAAAAGTGAGAGGAGGCATAGTGAAAGGTTGTTTGATAAGTTATTTTATTTCCTAGTGTTTTAGGATAGATAACTTGAGTATGGATTACTTGATAGATGGACATGTTTATATAGAGGTGGCGTATGATAAATTGTGTCTAGTCTAGGAATGTCAGGGATCAGGTTAAAAGTTTTTCGATAAGATTTGATTCCGTTGTCAGAGATATGTTATGGTTCCAAGAAGATTTGCATTTATTATGATGTTACTTGGATGTAGATATTGTTAAAGGATTTTTCTTTTCTCTAGCTAAATTTTAACAGATAATTTTTGAGCAAAATTTTCTTAGAGAGGTATGTAATGAGTCCTAAACATTTAACTAGTCATGACAATTTATAAAAGTATTTTACGGGTTTTCAAATTATAATAGATAGAGAAAGTGTACCTTAGGGATACTTAACTTTTGAAGAGAATCTTTTAGCTAAGCCTTTTCGTGAAGGTATTCCTTTCTGACTTCTGGATCTTTGAGTATCTTTCTGATTCTGCCTATTTCCGAGTAAGCTGCAGATGTTTCTTGGGTTCTTCAAGATAAGCTTGTGTTCTGACTTCTTAGGGATGCTTAACTTTTGAAGAAAAACTTTTAGCTAAACCTTTTTGTGAGAGCATTCCTTTCTGATTCTGCCGATTTCTGCTGCAGATGTTTCTTGGGTTCTTCAAGATACGCTTGTGTTTTGACTTCTGAGAAAAATGAATATTTTCTTGGAATGTGATCCTGGTTGAATTACAGCTTTCTCTCTTTTCATGTTCAACCTTGTCCATCAACTCTCTAGGTTATAATAACCGAGATTAAGACTGATCAGAGTGACCACTTCATCAGAACTTAGCCAATTACATGCAATCCTTTCGGTAAGGCGTTGTAATGAATATTCTGAAAGAAATTTGACACTCATATGCTTGGGAGCAGTACTTTGGTGACCAATAAATTCTATTTGATGACCCCATTCCAACGCATCAGATTGCATCTGTTTTTGATTGCTTCTCACTTCTCACTTCCTTGATCCATAGAACCTGTTTAGTTCCGGTACAGTTCTTAAGTTATGGATCTGAATCTTTAAACGACAACCTTTGAGAATTGGTTAAGTTCTCCTTTCATAGCCTAAATTTAGTTTGTGTTTGTGAGAATTTCTTTTCTTTGAAAGATGGATGATTTCACAAGATAAGTGAGAAATTTTGAGAGGTTATACAACGGAGAGTTAACATATCAGCTTCTGACTTTGTTCCTCAAGGTTGTTTCAGAACTTGTTCAGAACCAAAACATCATCAGGCACCACATGTGTACATCACTAGACATGGTTTGCATGAAACTTCTTATTCTCATAATGCTGATCAACTTATTTGGGGTTGGTCACACATATCTATGAGTTAACTGATTTCTTCAAAAGAACATCATTAACGTCATCTTTTTAAGACATCAGTTATGTCTGGAATGATAGCTTCTAATTTCATGGCTCAAGTGGTTCTGAGGACACTTGATCTGACGAAAATTAGATTATCAACATTTGATTCCATTAGGATAATCTCAAGTTGTTAGAGATTGATTTCTGAATCAATTAAGGCTTAAGAGTTCGATCAGAATCTTTTCTAATAATTTGAATTTTCAGATTCTGGCTTTAACAGATTTCGTTCTGAAATTCAAAGTCTTAGAGCAGCAATCTTTCTTCTTTACATGAAGAGATTCAGAATGAGTTTTAAACGAGAAAGTCAAGGGTGGACCTAATCCGTTTCTTGAAAACATCTCAAAAACTCATAAAGAATTAATCTTCAGCAAACAAGATTTCTTGCTTTCTGATGATTCATCTTTTAAGCATATACGTGATTTTATCCACACGTATTTTCCAGAATGAGCATTCAACAGATACAGTTTCTTGTCTGATGAATTTATCTTATTAGCTGATTCTACGCTTTTAATGAGACTTCATCTAGAATCAGTGAATTGCTAATGAAGTAATCAGATTGATTACAATTTTGTACACAGTCAACTGCTGAACTGTTACTGAAATTGTAAGTGGATTTCAATCTCACCCAGAGTACTTCTACGCACCACATATGGATCTTTTTCTGACACTGTTAAGTGTTTGATTTAAATCAATAACAGAACCGGAGCTCTGATACCAATTGAAGGTGCGAGAAAGACACAAGAAAGGGGGGTTTGAATTGTGTATTTGCTATTTTGTAACTTTTCGCATCTTGTTAAAGAGACGCTCAAGAACCTTCAATGTTCGTTGAGATTCTGATCTCTTAACTATGGAGCATGAGAACCGGATAGGTTCTGATCATAATATACGATACTCATAACTTGCAGTGCGGAAGCTTATCAGAGATAGACTGCAAGGGTCTGACTTTGCTTAACATGAGGTTCTGATATTCAATGCAGAAACATAAATAGAGATACTAAGCAAGAGAGTAAAGGACACACGATATATCCTGGTTCACCACGCGGGCTAATCCAGTCCACCCTCCTCAGGTGATTTTGCCTTGAACACGAGGACTTAATCCACTATAACCAAATCATGATTACACTTGCACGGGCCACGCCGGTGACTAACAACTTGTACAGCCGCACTGTGACTAACAGCCCAATGAACCGTTCAGGGATCCAACAGGATATAACGTTCATTGACCGAGCAGACCCACTGCTGGGATTTCATAGCTAGACGTTCAGAGATTCATCACAATGAATATAACGCTACTGACCATATTTCAGGATTTTCCACAATGACCCTCAGCCATTGTCATCTCAAGTATCTGATCACCTCGTGATCTACTCAAGGGCCTCAACTCACAGCTGAACTGTTCAGGGATCCATTCAGGATATAACGTTCACTGGAGGAGTCTCAATTCCTTTAGTTGAATTGGAAAACTGGAGATTACAGATTGTGCTTCTTAATAAGCAAGTTTCTCCTAAGTTTAAGTACAAAGAACACACACATGTGTTCAAGCAAGATTTGAGAAATTAGCTCCTTGCTTTCTTAAGAAACTACAAAGATGTATTTAGATATTACAATTGTTGACAACTTGTAGATCTTCTTCTTCTTCGTCTTCGTTGTACAGCAAGCTTTGAGCAGTAACTCCTTGCTTCAGATCTTCAATGTAGTCCAGACGAGAAGGTAGGTTGATGACTTGACAGATCTTCAATGTTGTCTTCTTCATCAACAACTTCTGTTCTTGATTGTTGTTGTTGTGTTGATTTGTCTTCTTGAGTTTCAACAATAATTGCCATTAGTGAAGTATTGATAGCTCTGAATATGTTAAGTGTTACAACGAGAACTCATCGTTGTTGTTATCTTCACAATGACTTGGTCAATTTTGTAGATAAACATTCAGTTCGTGATTCTACAAGTGATCGACACCTCAGAAGCAAAAACTTTTTCCATTAAATAGCCAGTGGAAATATAGCTGTTTGAGAATATTGTTGGCTGTTTGGAAAAGAGACGTTGTGATATAATGAGTTGTACTGACACATCTCCTTTTTGCAGAGGGAGAAGTGACCGAACATCTTTTCTTGGGTAGTGTGTACATTTAACTCACAACGGTAATATTTAGACTTTAAAACGTCAGTGGCTTCTGATGTTAATTTCATGAAGCATGAGTAGAGTCTTCATAGCAGAATGTCTGATGCTTCAAGTCTTCAATCGATTGAAGAAGTCCATTAGGAATCAGTCTTCAGAACTTCAGCACTTGGTCTTTAAGAACGTTATTCTTTTCTGCTTCAAGTCTTCCGAATCTTCAGAACCTGTCTTCAGAGTCTTCAGAACTTGATATTTGAAACCTTGATCTTCAGAACCCATAAGTCTTCAGATTCTTTCTGCATTTGGTCTTCAGCGCCTTCAGCCATCAGAACTTCAAGTCATAGGAGTCTTCCGCACTTTGGTTCTTTTAGAGTGTACTTCTTCCGAAGCTTCGTTGTCTTCAGGATCTCAATCACTTTGAGAGAGCATCCACAAGAGCATTGCAACAGCAATCTTGGCATCCTTGGATCTGGCTAATCATGACTGGATAAAGAAGCGTTCATGCTTCTCGCGACTTTAGTTACACATAGTAACTTTGATATATATATATACATATATATATATATATATACATATATATATATATATATATACATATATATATATATACATATATATATATATATATATACATATATATATATATATATATATATATATATATATATATTCAATCATCGTACATCTAGCTGGTGCATGTTGATTCTGATGTCTTTAGGTATTATGATCTGCACACAACACACATTAGACCATAAAATGGTTCTTTCACAAATACTTATTGTTATCATCAAAACATAGATTGACTTGTAGAGACAATTCTTGCTCTCACAACGACATCCTGTGAGAAGCATATGTTGTTGTAGATGATTTCTCTAGGTACACTTGGGTACTTTTTATTAAAGAGAAGTCAGAAGTTTTCAAAGGACTGTGTCAGAAAATTCAAAGAGAAAAGGATAGTGGGATTGTTAGAATCAGAAGCGGTCATGGGAAGGAGTTTGAGAACGGTAAGTTTAATGAGTTTTTCTCCTCAGAAGGAATCAGCCATGAATTCTCTTCACCCATCACTCCTCAACAGAATGGTGTGGTCGAGAGAAAGAATATAACAATTCAAGAATGTGCAAGGGTCATGCTTCATGCAAAGAAACTTCCTTATCACTTTTGGGCTGAATGAACACAGCTTGCTACATCTTAAACAGGGTAACTATCAGGTCTGGAACATCTATCACACGGTATGAATTATGGAAAGGCAGAAAACCAACTGTGAAATACTTCCATGTCTTCAGAAGCAAATGCTACATCCTTGCAGAACGTGAGCAAAGAAGAAAGATGGATCCCAAGAGTGAAGAAGGAATCTTTCTAGGATATTCTACTAATAACAGAGCATACCGAGTATATAATTTAAGAACTCAAGTGGTACTGGAGTCCATAAATGTTGTAGTTGATGACTCTCCTATGGAAGTTGAAGCTACAAATGATGTTGGAGCATTCTTTCCTATGGAGGAGGAAGATGTCACATAGGATGTTGAAATACCCCCAGATAATTTTGAAGGTGCTGCAATATCAAATAATGACAATCCTGAACCTACTATGACTGAGCGGGTTGACAAGGGACCCTCCATCTGAATTCAGAAAGATCACCCCAAGAAACTCATAATAGGGGACCCAATGGAGGAAGGATGACCAGATCTCAAGATGTTGTTGCAAGTGCTTGTTTTGTGTCAAAAATGGAACCCGAGAATGTCAAGGAGGCCTTGACAGATGAATTCTAGATTAATGCGATGCAAGAAGAGTTGTGGCAGTTCAAGAGACATGATGTCAGGGATCTTGTACCCAGGCTAGAAGGATCAAATGTGATTGTAACAAAATGGGTGTTTAAGAACAAGTCTGATGAACATGAAGTAGTCACAAGAAACAAGGCCAGACTTGTTGCGCAATGGTACACTCAGATAGAGGGAGTGGACTTTGATGAAACTTTTGCTCCTGTAGCTAGACTAGAGTCTGTAAGATTGTTACATAGGATAACTTGTCTGCTGAAATTCAAGCTTTTTCAAATGGATGTCAAGAGTGTTTTTCTGAACAGATATCTCAATGAAGAAATTTATGTGGAACAACCCAAAGGCTTTGTTGATCCGACATTTCTAGATCATGTATACAAGCTAAAGAAAGCCTTATATTGGTTGAAACAAGCTCCAAGGGCCAAGTATGAAAGGCTATCTGACTTTCTTGTTACAAATGGCTATAGAAAAGGAGGAATTGATAAAACCCTCTTTGTTAGAGAAAGAGAAGGCAATCTCATGATAGCACAAATTTATATTGATGATATCATTTTTGGAGGAATGTCAGAAGAGATGGTTCAACATTTTGTTAAGCAAATACAATCTGAGTTTGAAATGAGTCTAGTTGGAGAATTAACTTACTTCCTTGGTCTCCAAGTCAAACAAATGGATGATTCTATATTTCTCTGTCAAGGGAAATATGCCAAGAATATTGTTAAAAAGTTTGGCTTGGAAAATGCAAAACACAAGAGGACTCCGGCCCCTACTCATCTGAAATTACCTAGATATGAGAAAGGAGTAAGTGTTGATCAGAGTCTCTATAGAAGCATGATTAGAAGCCTTTTATACCTAACAGCTAACAGACCTGATATAACATTTGCAGTAGGAGTCTGTGCGAGGTATCAGGTTGAACCCAAAGCTAGCCATATTAATCAGGTCAAGAAAATTATGAAGTATGTAAATGACACATGTGACTATGGACTACTCTACACACATAGCTCTGACTCTGTACTAATAGGATACTGTAATGTTGACTGGGCTGGGAATGCAGACGATAGAAAGAGCACCTTTGGTGAATGTTTTTTTTTAGGGAATAATTTAATCTCCTGGTTCAGTAAAAAGCAAAATCGTGTCTCCTTTTCTAGTGCTGAAGCTGAATATATTGCAGCAGGGAGCAGTTGTTCTCAAATGATATGGATGAAGCAAATGCTAACTGAATATAATGTCACTCAAAATGTCATGACCCTTTTCTGTGACAACTTGAGTGCAATCAATATTTCAAAGAATCCAATTCAGCACAGTCGAACCAAACACATTGACATCAGACATCACTTCATTCGAGACCTTGTGGAGGACAAAATCATAACTCTGGAGCATGTTGCCACAGAAAATCAACTCGTTGACATTTTTACTAAAGCTTTGGATACAAGTCAATTTGAAGTGTTAAGAGGCAAGCTTGGAGTTTGCCTATCTGAAGGAGCATAACCGTTCACTGGTTATAGGAATGTTATTCATTTTTCTGAATAAGTATTCCCATCTGGCTTGAGAGGATTGTCTTCAAATTCTCTCAAAGATCTCGCCTTTATTTTTATGCTTTTACTTTGTTTTTGGTTGTGTAAGGGTTGAATGCCCAGAATAATTTTTTTTACTTTTGTTGGGTGTGTAATTTAATTACTATAAACTGATTAATTGGTTTTTGAGTTAGTTCTTCTGCCTTTGTCATATTCTGGCTAAAAAGGGGGAGAAATACTAACATAACTAACCACTGCTGGTATACTACTAACCACTGAGGGGGAGTAATTTTGTGCTGCTTGCAGGAGGTACTAGTTAAGGGGGAGACAAAGATGTGTTTTCGCTGTTATTCTGATGATGGTCTCCCTGATATGCTTCTGCAGGTCAATTGAAGTTAGTTTTAGCCAAAATCTGCCAAAGGGGGAGAATGATGGGTCCAAGCCCTTGAGGTTGACATCAATTTTGGTAAAACTAACTTAGGAGAAAGATGTTGGACAAGATGTCCTGACATGATAAACTAACTGCAGGTTAAGATGTTAGACAAGATGTCATATCAGGTGGATTCGACATCTTTGTCTGTTACAGTTTTGGAATAACTGTATTTATGTTCCAGGTGTGATTGGAATATGATTTGATCTCAGGTGGAATCTGAGATTGAGGAATCAGAGATTCTGATTCTAAAAGGAATACGCGGTTTCCTAGTAAGGAGACATTTTTGGAAACTTGGGATTGAAGAAAAGAATAGGTCGCAGATTCTGTGGAGCATAATTGCTGCGTTTTTGAAGCGCAAATCCAGTTCTGTTTTGCTATATAAATAGGATGGCTTTGACCTAGAAGGATTGATTATTGCAGCTGTTATAGAGTACTAGGGTTTGTACTTTTGTGAGCATCTCTTGTATTGCGTGAATACCAGAGAATGACAGCTTATTGAGTTGTAATATTTTCAGTCACTGCTGTGGTTGAAAGGGAATTGGGAAGGGTCTCATACCTAGAAGTGTCTTAGGTAGAAATCTAGGAAGGGTAGTTTCTAGGTGCTAAGTTGTAAACGTTGGAGTTTAGCTTAGAACCAATTCTACTTAGTTGATTTCATTCCTGGCTTGGTAGCCCCAAAACGTAGGTGTTGTTGATCACCGAACTGGGTTAACAATTTTTGTGTGTTGTTTTCTTTCTACTGTTTGTTTCTGTTCTTCCTTAGTCCTTATGAGAAGCAGAGATCAAGTGTCACGACATCCTGTCTGACATCTTAGTGATCTGCTTAACCAGAATTTCACAACTATTAATCATATGAATAATCTTGTGTCCCCTAGTCCTCGTGGCCTACCTTTCATGTTTTAACCAACTAAGAAACCAAGATTTTATAATTATACACCCGCATTTTTATTATATCTAGAATCAAGAACATTATCTCCCTTAGTTCCTTCAAATCCATATCATTTTGTAATGTGATGATTAAAATCAAGTTAATTCTCCACTCTATTATTATCTTTGAATCTTTCAATGTTATTAACATGCCCAACAAAAAAAAAAGAAATTGTATGTTAGTATTAAGTTAGATTTATAAAAAAGCTAGTGATAGCTTTAAATAGGGGTTTATTATAAAAACTCTTTGTTCTGGACCGGGCAGGGCTTCCTACCCTTAAGGACCAGGCCCAATCCATCATAATTGGCGAACAGGCCCAACAGGCACAATATAGCCGTTGGGCACAATATAGACGTTGGGTGTGTCCCCTTCACGCGCAGAGTAGTTCACGCGACCAACTGCCTCCCCGAACATCACGGAAACAGTTGGAAAGACCACGCGCCTTGCCCTCCATCTGGCAATCCCTCATTGGACGATCAGACGCTTTATTCGCTAGAAATCCCTCTATAAAAACCCCCTCGCTTGAGAGGGGCAGGTATCACAAATCATATACTTGACTTCTCTTACTTGTTTTTCCCCTTTTTGACCAAATACTTACTTTGGCATCGGAGTACCTTGCAGGTACCTCCACCCCTTTTTCCTCTCTTACGAGCATCAACTTTTGCCCTACACGAAGGCCACGACGATCTCCTTCTGGTCCTCTCCGATCAGTGGCGCCATCTGTGGGAAACCAGCTTCCCCGTCTTTCACCAAGATTCTCCCTTGTTCAACAAAGACCAAAGCTTCACCCTTCCAAATCTCAGATCGACATGGCCTTCATCAAGAGCGATGTTCACCAAGACTCTGTGGCCCCTGAGGCCAACAACAGCAACGACCACGCTTTCGTCGGGCATATCCCGCAGGAAAGTGACCAACGAGATGGAAGACCTGCTTCCCCGAGACCCGACGAACCAAAGCCACGAACATCTGTCGTGGAGCTCACCTTCGAGCCCGTACCGGTCCCCCAGGATGCTGATCCGACCACCGCGGTGCTCATCGCTTCTCTCAACAATTCAAACCTCCTGATTCTCCAGTAGGGGGAGAAACTCAATGCTCTCGAGCATATCCTTCAGGAATGCCTGGCATCAGAAAAACTGACGAGTCTTTCCCCGCGTCCTCGGACTCCCTCGAAGCGAAGACGCGACACCCTCTCCCCAGAGAGGAAACGTTCGAAATCGAGGGATCCTACACCCGACCTAGCCCGACGATGCCATCAGTCTCCCCTGCGAAGATCCAGGCACTCCCCGGTTTCCAAGAGGCCTCGACACGGGGATAAGTATGATCACCGTCGCACCCGCGGGCGTTCTCCTTGCCGGAGTCGAAGCCGCGAGCACAGCCGTTCCCTTTCGTACTTTCCTAGTTCCAGCAGTGACGATGACGTCCACGGTCCATTCACAAGGGACATCCTCGACACTCGAATTCCCCACGGATTGGAGAAACCACCCACGTTGACAACCTACGACGGGACAACTGACCCCCGCGAGAATATCGAAAACATAGAGGCTATGCTCCAATATCACGGTGTCTCCGGGGCTATCAGATGCAAAATGTTCCCCATCACCTTGAGAAAGGGAGCGATGACATGGTTTAAACGACTTCCTCGCGGATCCATCTCTTCGTGGAGGGAGTTAAAGAGCCAGTTTTCCTGACATTTCACAGCTTCCCAACGACACCCTAAGTCTGAAGCTACCTTGGAGGCCATTATACAGGGCAGGGATGAATCCCTGCGGGCATACATTGAAAGATTCAACAAAGAAGCGGTTGAAGTCCGAACAACGGATCACATGAAGAAATACCTCCTCGAAAAGGGACTCCGGCCCAAAAGCGACTTCCGCAAGGCCGTAGGGATCGAAGCTCCCCGCACACTGACAGAGCTTCTTCGGAAAGCGAAAGACTACATCCGTTACGAGGAAAAAGAAGCCGCATTCCATGCCCGGGACTTGAGAGATCGCGAAGCACCCCGGGCATCAAAAAAAGATGAGGCAGAATCATCCAGGCAAGGGAAAGAGAGAAGACGCGATGAA
This sequence comes from Lathyrus tuberosus, assembly GCA_022829125.1. Taxonomy (NCBI): domain Eukaryota; kingdom Viridiplantae; phylum Streptophyta; class Magnoliopsida; order Fabales; family Fabaceae; genus Lathyrus; species Lathyrus tuberosus. Next base: position 12,206,375 of record JALAZF010000093.1, read on the forward strand.
CGTCCTCGCGAAAGCAAAGGGCCAGCTGGCCGGTTTACGGAGTACACCGTACTCACAACCTTGCGAGAACGCATACTCTCCGACTGCATCAACACCGAATTCAAACAAGGAGGTGTCAGGTTCCCTAAACCGACCACGTCCAAGGGAAACGTCGACAAAAGCAAATACTGTTGTTTCCATCGTAGTCACGGCCACGTGACAGAAGACTGTGTGCACCTTAAGGACGCTATAGAGATCCTTATCAAAGAGGGTCACTTGAAGCAATACGTAAAGAAGGGAGAGTCCTCCCGATGAGACACATCTGATCTGAAGAAAGAAGCAGAATCAGCCCCCTCCAGTCCTCCCCCACAGGTCGCAATGGCCATCAGCCGACCAGAGGACTTCTTCATTCCTGACCACCTCGACCCGACTTCCCAGGCATTCGTACACATCACCTGGGAAGCCTTTCCTACGACCATGGTTATCTCATGTGGGGGTACCATGAGCTCACAATAGGATCCATCAAACGAAAGTTCGAACAGCTGATAGACAGCAGCCCCGAGCAGTTGTGCACGATCGGCAAAGGTAAAGGGCGCTCGCAGCCGATCACGTTCTACAGAGAAGAACTCCCCAGAGGATCACCGAATTCCCATATTCCTCTGCTGATCAGGGCCAAATTATCATCTACCGATGTGCGGAGAATCCTGGTCGACCAGGGCAGTTCCGTGGACATCATGTATTCCAGCCTGTTCCACGCACTGAAACTGAATAAGTCCAACCTCTCACCATATGTGGGATCGGATCTCCAAGGATTCAACGGGGCAACAACCCGACCTTGGGGCTACGTGGAGATACCAGTCACGTTTGGCAAGGAAGAGGCATCTCGGACAATCAAAACGCAGTTCTTAGTCATTGATTGCCCGTCGCTCTATCAATGCATCCTTGGCAGACCAGCTCTTGCCGAACTCGTTGTTGTCCCCTCTACGGTCCACCTCAAGCTCAAGTACTACACCGAGAAAGGACACGTCGCAACTCTTCATGGTGACATCGAGGCTGCTCGCCGATGCTTTGAGGCCGCAACAAAATGACATAATCAGATCGCGACGGCGGCAAAGTCGGCAAAGCGCACTAGAGAGGACGAGGTTCCAGCTGAAGATGGCCAGCCAGAGAAAAAGCCCACGCTTTCCGTGCATACCATCGACCTCAATAGCAGACTTCCTAAAGACGGAGATGAAGACCATGGCAAAGATAAAAAGCCAGGAGTGACAAGTTCCCCGTCCCCAGCGCTCCTGCGACCAGTTCCAGATGGGGAATTCGAGATCATCACCTTCAGCAACAACCCCAACAGGGGAGTAAAGATAGGCGCTGGTATCCCCGAAGAGGTAAAGGAAGAATTAAAGAAATGCCTTGACGACAACGCCGACCTGTTCGCCTGGAGCGCAGCGGATATGCCCGGCCTTGATCCAGAAACTGCATGTCACACTTGACGATCAATCCAGCTGCCCGCGTCATTGCCCAACGAAGAAGGAAACAATCCGAGGAAAAGGCACAGGCTGCCGAAAAACTTGTACAAGACCTCTTAGAGGCAAAATTTATTTCCGAGGCCAGGTATACGACCTGGCTCTCAAATATTGTACTTGTAAAGAAAAGTAATGGAAAGTGGCGCATGTGCATTGACTACACTGATCTAAATCGAGCTTGCCCGAAAGACGCTTATCCACTGCCGAGCATAGATAAACTCGTAGATAATTCCGCAGGTTTCAAGCTCTTATCCTTCATGGACGCTTATTCGGGATACAACTAAATCCCAATGGCAGACGAGGACAAGAGGTACACGGCATTCATGACCTCCTCAGGGAATTATTACTATAACGTAATGCCCTTTGGACTAAAGAATGTCGGGGCCACATACCAACGCATGATGAACAAAGTATTCCTATCAGAAATCGGTGACATGCTCGAAGTATATATGGATGATATGATCGTGAAATCCCAAGAGGAATCCGACCATACCACCCACTTACGCAAGATGTTCGACCAAGCTCGAAAATGTAAAATGCGTTTTAATCCAGAAAAATGCAACTTCGGCGTGCGAGCAGGAAAATTCCTCAGATTTTACCTCACCAAAAGAGGAATAGAAGCGAACCCAGACAAATGCCGAGCACTCGTAGAATTCCCCACGCCGCGATCGAAGAAGGCGATACAATCCCTCAACGGGATGCTCGCGTCCCTTGCTCGCTTCGTAAGCAAGTCCGCCCAGCACGCCCTGCCCTTCTTCAAATTACTCAGGAAGGAGACAAATTTCGAGTGGACGGACGAATGCGAGCAGGCCCTTGCCCATTTCAAACAAGCTCTGTCCGAGCCACCAGTACTATCCCGACCAGACCGCGGGGAAACCATATACCTGTATCTCTCCGTGGCCAACGAAGCAGTAAGTGCAGCACTTATTCGCGAGACTACTGACGGACAGAAGCCCATCTATTTCACCAGTAAAACCCTACAAGGACCTGAAGTCAGGTACACGCAAATAGAACGGGTGGCCCTTGCTCTCATAGTCGCCGCGAGGAGACTCAGATATTACTTCCTGGCGCACACTGTCGTCGTCAGAATCGACCAACTTATTAGGCAACTGTTAAGCCGACCAGATATGGCGGGCAGGATGTTAAAATGGTCCCTTGAACTGGCCGAGTTTGACATTCACTACGAGGGGAGGAAAGCCCTCAAGCCACAGGTCCTGGCCGACTTCGTGGCAGAGATGACTCCGGAACCATCCCTTCCGGGAGGGACACAGGAGTGGATCATTTACGTGGATGGCGCATTAAGCTCCTCGGGCAGCGGAGCAAGAATTATCCTCGAAAACGAGGAAGGGACCCTGATCGAAGTGTCCCTGGTCCTCTCCTTCAAAACATCCAACAATCAAGCCGAGTATGAAGCCTTCCTCGCAGGGTTACGACTGGCCAAAGACGTCGGCGCGAGAAAAATAAAAATCTGCACTGACTCCTAGCTCGTGGCGTCCCAAGTACGAGGAGAGTTCCAAGCAAAGAACGAACAACTAGCCAAATACTTGGCCATGGTGAAAGAAAAAATGGCGGAGTTTGAAGCATGGGAAGTGCAGCACGTCCCGCACAAACAAAATACCCGAGCAGACATCCTCTCTGAATTAGCCAGCATCAGGAAAAAAGGTGGAAACAAGTCCATCATACAAGAAATACTGGCTAGCCCGAGCATTTTAAAACCCGACCTGCTAGATGTTAACGTCATCGGAGATCCCCGTTGTTGGATGACCCCGGTATACAATTATCTCACCAAAGGGGAACTCCCCGAAGACAGTAAGGAGGCCAGTGTAACTAAGCGACGAGCCTGCTCGTACGTACTGGTCGAGGACAAATTATATCGACGAGGGTTTTCAATCCCCCTATTGAAGTGTGTCGACAATGCCCAGGTCCCTGAAATCTTACAAGAAATCCACGAGGGCATCAACGCACAACACCTAGGAGGAAAATCCTTGGCGCGAAAAGTCCTGCGCGCAGGTTATTACAGGCCGACCATGCAACACGACGCCAAAGAACATGTACAAAAATGTGACAGCTGTCAACGTCACGGGGACATGCATTTGGCGCCACCCAATGAGTTGAAGACCCTCTCCTCGCCATGGCCCTTCGCCTGGTGGGGGATGGACATCCTAGGCCCCTTTACAATGGGATCTTATCAAAATAAATTCCTAATCATGGTCGTCGACTATTTCACAAAGTGGATTGAAGTCGAAGCGCTCGCCAAGATCACAACCTTCAACATATTGCATTTCTACAAAAGAAACGTCCTCGCCAGATTCGGGGTACCCCAGGCCCTCGTAACCGACAACGGAACCCAATTCACAGATAGAAAATTCCAAGACTTCGTCGCCAAATTGGGGACGAAACAACACTTTACTTCGGTCGAGCATCCCCAGACCAACGGGCAAGCGGAGGCCGCGAACAGAGTAATCCTATGCGGATTGAAGCGAAGGCTAGGCGAGGCCAAGAAAAGGTGGGTCGAGGAGTTCCACAGCGTCCTCTGGGCGTACAGGACAACACCTCACTCCACCACCGGGGAAACCCCTTTCCGACTAGCATATGGAACAGAGGCGATAATACCGGTGGAGATAAGGGAACCCTCCAGAAGGACAGAAGCTCCCCTCGACGAGGAAATAAACGATGAGGCTCTACGCGAGGAGCTCGATCTGGTCAAAGAAATAAGATCAGGGGCTGCCCTCCGCGAGGCCGCGTTAAAGCAACAAATAACGTTGCAACATGACGCCGGAGTCGTAAAGCACGACTTCTCCATAGGCAGTCTGGTCTTGCGCAGAAACCAGAAGGATTCTCGCGAAGGGAAACTGGCAGCGAACTGGGAAGGACCTTATAAGGTCAAGTCCAAAACGGGCACGGGAGCATATTACTTGGAAAAACTGGACGAAAAACAACTTGCTCGACCATGGAATGCTGAAAAACTCAAGCAGTACTACAGCTAAGTCTTTAACCACGAGGATAGACAAATTGCCGACATAACCACCCCAAAACAAGGAGAGCTGCGCGGCCATCGTATCATGCCCTGGTGAAGCATGACACGCATTACAACACCGGCCAGCTTCTGCTTGTTGTACGAGCAGATCCTGCGCACAACGGGGATACCTCAACCAAGCTCTGTCGTTGCCGCACCATTCAGGCAGGACACCCAGCTCACGATGGGAACAGTCCAAGCCTATGAGATTAGTACCTCAGACGAAGTCCTAGCCTCATCATGGGCAAAACCACTTCGCCCTCCTCGGTAGGTTTCACGCCTCGCCGAGCACACACACATACATTTAAACAAAAAGAGCAAAAGTCCATGATAAAACATTTACAAAATCCAAGTATATTAAAATACCGGGCATGACCGGGTAATGTTATAAATACAAAAAAGGGGCAGCGCCCATACAAATTGATAAGGGCACGCAGGCCGACAAAAACATGCTAAAAACAACAAAGTCCTATTCAGCGACCTCACTCTCCTCTTCGGCAGGAATGACCTGACCGTCAACCACCTTGCTGAACAAACCCATCACATCCGTCATGAGCTGCACGTCAGAGTTGAGGACCATCATCTGCTCTTTCGCCGCACTGAAGCCGAACTCAGCTGCTTTCAGGTTGTCCTCGCCAAGGATCCTAATCCTCCCGATCAAGTCAGCCCGCGACTTCAGGGACTTCTCGTCGTCATTTTCATCCTGCACAGCTGTAGTCAAGCCTTCCAATTCAGCGATCCTCGCCTGCAGACGGGGCTTCTCCTCGTCAGCCTTAAGCGCAGCTAACTTCAGCTGGGTCACCTCTGTCTGGAGCAGCACCTTAGCCTCCTCGTGACCTTCAAACTGTTTTAAATCATTGAATAACTTGTTATTTTCCGTTTCCAGCTCGGCAATTCTATTCTTGGACGTCACGAGGCTCGCCCGAGTATCAGCTTCATCGTCGGCGAGGACGAGGGCAGCTTCAAGGACCCTAAACATGCCCGCCGCATCCTGGCACAGCTGTTTTCTCCTCACTTTAGAGTTGGCATTCAGAATAGCCACGGCTTCAGAATCATGAACATCTATTGAATCCCCTTCCGCAAACAAATCTCGGCGCGTGTAGCAGGCGGGCAGGACAAGATGACCGGCACCGGACCCCCCGGACCAGCGGCCACAGAAGTCCCCGCGGCATCTCTCTTCCTTTTATGGGAGGCCTCCGGGGTCAGCGGCGTTGAGGCTCTCTCCGGGACGGGGGTAGGTCCGGAAGCAAAACTCTCCACCACTGTCTTCTTAGGCACCCCGGCCTTGGCACCTGTGGTCGTTTTCTTGTGAACCTTCGCCGCCTGGGACCTCATCAGACGCTCCCGCATGTCAGCCATCATACCTGCGAACACACATAACAAGTCAGGACCAAGAATTCAAAGAAATAAAACTAAACAGTGGAGCATACCAAGCAAGGTCATCGCATCATCGTCGTTATCACACTCGAGGAGAGCTTTAACATTAATATATCTAGCTGCTCGGACGGGCCCATCATCCCCAACCAGCTCTTTCCCATCCCGATCAACGACAAAGGTCGGGGAAAAGCTCTCCACGTAAGCATGGAGGATCCTGTACGATTCCTTGTCCGCCGGGCAAAGCTGCTCGTGCTTTACCAGGAACTGATCTGTTCTGCGATTAAAGTGGGTGTAGACCCACTCCAAAGGAAATACAGAGACAACACCATCCCTCTCCCAGCCATTCACCACCACCTTCTCAATGGTCGAAATGGTCCTCTTTGCCTCCTCGGTAATAGGCTTCACGATCAGAAACCTATCCTTGAAATTGCGTATTGAATCAGAATACGGCCAGAACAGCCTACTCTGTTGTTTAAACGAAACCCAACTCTGTTTCATCCCCGCTGTGCTCCTTTGGATTTGGAAAAGGAAGAAGAAAAGATCCGTGGTCGCGCCGATATTAAGGTAACGACGCACTAACTCAAAAGCCCGGATAAAAGCCAAGGCATTGGGGTGAAGCTGAGACGGGCACAAGGCCAGATGGGTGAACAGGGAGGCTTGAAAGTCGGTGAAGGGGAGACGCATCTTAGCCTCCGTAAAAGCGAACTCGTACATAGGAAAGCGCAATCTTGGGTACGAGGAACAAATTCTATCATACTCCCCGGGGCGAAATGCTTTCCATGCCCGTGGAGCGTCTTCGTCACGCCTCTTCAACAAGTCGAAGTCTCGTATCTCCTCGGCGGAGAAAGTTGATCGAAACGACAAAGGCTCATGTGCAAGCCAGTCAAGGTCCCTTCCTGCGACCTTGATATTTGAATAATCGGCGGGCATACTGGGCCCCTCTTGTGTTTCCTGTGTGTCGGGCACAACTTCATCCTGGGGTTCAGCCATTTTTCACCTGAAAAGCAGAGGAAGAGAAGTGAATTCGACATCCGAGATCAAATCCACCCTTCCACCACTAATCAAGTGAAAGGGCGTTGACGAATCCGAGGACAACCGCGTGCCCGTATAAACTACCTACCAATCGCTAGGAGAGGTCTCCGCGACCAGAGCTCGCAGATATCCATACGAGAACGCATACACGTCTCAAAATCACGTTAAAGTTCCGAACAGGCCTAGTGCCCGACTACAAACGAAATTCTACACCTAACCAGATTCTACAAGGATCTACGCTAACAATTTCTACAAAAATCCTAGAAAATCCTGAAATTCATCATGTTCTTCATAAATTTTCCAGAAATTCATGTGTTCATCGAAGAACACATGAAGTTCAACCGGAAAATATGAAGTTCAACCGGAAAATCCATAGAAATAGACAGAAAGGGAAGAACGAACTTACAAGAAAAAGAAGAGGTTGACGGTGGCGAAGAGAAGCTCCGACGAAGAGACTAGTTGCAGAGCAAATAAGAGCAAGGAGTAAAAACTTGTGAAAATTATGAAAGTGAAACCTTCCTCCACCCTTTTATAACCATTTGATCGTGGGGAATCGTGAAGGTCATCATAGCCTATGCGGCCCTAGGACTGACAAAAGCCATAAATGCTCACCACGTGTCACAAAAACTCTTCGCTGGCCTAATGCAGAAAATTCACTAGCCCTTGGCTCCCACGAGCAAGTCTCCTCGTCAAAATGAACACGTCCGTGCAGGGCTGCTCGCCGAAAACTCCCATTTCCCCGAGAACGCTGCAAACCCTGATCGACATTGCGCGCTGTTATCTAACGACCACACCTGGTCGGGCACGAATGGTACACTCCACGCGAGCAGCTACTTCCCTAACGGTACGGTCGAAGTCATAGCTGTCTAAAGTCATTACTTTCTAATAGAGCAACGACTTGGGGGGCTCCTGTTCTGGACCGGGCAGGGCTTCCTACCCTTAAGGACCAGGTCCAATCCATCATAATTGGCGAACAGGCCTAACAGGCACAATATAGTCGTTGGGCACAATATAGCCGTTGGGCACAATATAGTCGTTGGGCGTGTCCCCTTCACGCGCAGAGTAGTTCACGCGACCAACTGTCTCCCCGAACATCACGGAAACAGTTGGAAAGACCACGCGCCTTGCCCTCCATCTGGAAATCCCTCATTGGACGATCAGACGCTTTGTTCGCCAGAAATCCCTCTATAAAAATCCTCTCGCTTGAGAGGGGCAGGTATAACAAATCATATACTTGACTTCTCTTACTTGTTTTGGACCACCAACCGTGATGGAATCCTTCTTCCAACCGTGGTAATAAATACTTTTTTGTAGTAATGAATGTTCCCCATATTTACAATCTTTTCTTTGTTAATAATAACTTAATCTTTTGTAAGGATGAAGAAAGTGAAGCCAAAGAGTTGCTAGATATTCTTAATATCTATCAAGAGACTTCATGATAAAACAAATTAACTTAAGCAAGTTTTCTATGATGTTTAGTAGGAATGTTATTGTAAATAAGATAGGAACATTCACTAATTAGATTAACATACACACTACTAACATAACTAAGAAGTACTCAGGCCTCTATATCTATGTGGATAGTTTTTGAATCCAAACTTTTAACTTCCTAGTTTTGATAGAATTTTGAACAAGTTGAAAGGTTGGAAAGAAAGAAGACTATTCTTTTCAAGAAGGAGTACTCTCGTTAAAGAAATAGATTTGTCTATGCCTACCTACATCATAAATACATTTCTTCTTCCTGTGGAAATTTGCAATCAAATGGAAAAAAAAAATATTGGTAACTTTAAGTTAAGGGGAAAATAGTTTCACTTGGAAACTTCACTAGATCAAATGAGATGTTGTGTGTAACTCTAAAAGACAGGTGGGTAAATTTTAGACTTTTAGATAATTTAAAGAGGTTATGCTAACAAAGTACAAATAAATCATTCTTACCAATCATGATCACATAATTACCAAATGTTTAAAGGCTAAGTATTTCCATTAAGTGAGCTTTATTTAGGCAGAGTTAGGAAAAACCTAGCTATATTTGTAAAATTATCCATCATCCATGTTGGGTCCTTAAGAAGGAAATTATTGGTGTGTTGATTATGAAATACGTCAATATTAGAGAAGATAATTGAATTTCCTGTCAATATGAGTTTAAAATCATAATACATAAACACTTGGTAACAAGTGTTTTGTAGTAAAGGACTTAGTTGAAAGAAACATCAATTGTTAGAACAAATACATTATTGATATAAATTGTATTACCATTGACAAGATTTCTATGAGATCATCATTATTAACATGCATGAGAAGGACCACATAAGGAGGTAAACGCTCGAACCTCATAATTGATACCATAAGCACTAGATTCTCAATAAAACTTCTACTAAAAACAACACGAACATCACCTCATGCCTTATAATGAAATCCAAAATTCATGTGATTCCATACTAACATTCGATGGATTCTCAGAAATTTCATATATGAATATAAGAGAACACATAAGTAAGATTCTATGATCCACCCATTGAAATTGAAATAACCCTTCATCCACACAAAACCGAAACAACCATCCTAACCTCAAAATACTAAAACCAACATTGGAGCAAAATCTAATTACGATTTAGACAGAGTTATTTTCCCCTTTCACCTTCCTAAATTCCCTCTGGGTTCATCTAGACAATGCCCTCCCGAAACCCTAATTCTACGTGTAGTGTAGACACGAGGAATTTTTGAACCTATCTAAAAACCACTCCCATGACAGTACCTTAATGTTATCAATAATTTTCTCTACTCGTGTTGTTAGGTTATTAAACAAGTGATTATTTTTAGCACACCAAATTCACCACATTAAAAATTTCCAAATAAGATTTAGCCTGCTCTCGAATTTCTCGTTCCTACTGAAACCTATCCACTTCAGAAAAGAAACGAAAGAAACTCATTTGAGGATAGAATTGATACTTAACCAATGGTAACACCTTAGTGCACATTGATATTACGAAGTCATAATTTAGGAAGAGGTGAATCGATGATTCATGTATCCTTCCACGCATCAAACAAACTAGAGTCTCAACTTGGTTCCAAACTTTTCTTTGACTAGATTATTTCTTGAAGGGTGCAACTATACTTTTCCAAAAGTGAGTAGACGCAAAAAACTTCAGTTGTGACTGGATGAATTGCATTTGCAACTATGAACGAGCCTCCAACAAACAATGGGGTGATTTGACTAAGGAAAACGTTGTCACCTTCTAAGATTCAAATCATGTGTCTAGCTTGATAGACAAAGTGATTTTTTGTAACAACATTGATAACTCTTGAGATATATGTTATTCCCATGTAAAGAACTCTCTACGCCAATGAAGATCACAACTCCAAACTCTTCATTCCCATTTTCCAGCATGACTCACCAAACATTTCTTTTGAATTAAATCTCATACAGGCTAGAAAATTGGATACTTATTAGGAGACTCTGACCTAGTCAATGATCAATCCAAAAAAAATTACCCTAGCCAATTTCCCTAAATTTTGAAACCGTGTTTGAAAATCAACTACCTTTAGCCTATAAGCATGTATTTTGATATCATAAAAAGAACGAAACAAAGTGAAATGAAGCATAATGGAAATTTCATTCCATCGTGTGAATTTTTTACGACGAAACAAGGCAAAATCTTCATTTTGTACAAGTCGAAGAAGAAATATGATGGTAAATAATGAAATGTAGAATGAAATGGATATCAGTCTATTTCACTCCGCTTCATCCGATTTTAACTAATTCAAACAATAAAATATCACTATATTACATCTTATACTAACAAAACCTAAACTACTAAGATCTTTCCACCGAATTGAAGCATCTCTCCATCCCTTCCATGAGGAACTACTTTAACATAAAATATATATATATATATATATATATATATATATATATATATATATATATATATCATTCATATTTTCTCACCAAAACTAACTTTCACATATTAGCCCAATCTTATTTAGAGATGGTTCTATGTTAATTCAATTTCAAATTTTCTTTTTAAAATGGTAAACAATTAGAACAAATTTAAGTGGGATTTTGCCTTGAATGTTGAGCATATCTTAGGGATTCCCCCCTCTATGTATTCTATCTCTCTGCACAAAAGAATGTTACTACGTTGGAGAGTATATATGTGAGTGTGTGTTGTTTCTTTTCTTTTTCCTTTCTTGAACCACTAAAGATTCATCCTAATCCCACGTTACCTCTATGTCCCTTTCTTGGATTTCGAATGTTCTTTTATAATATTCCACTGCACAATTCTATTATATATTTAATTACACAAATTCCATCTTAAACCAAACTCGTCACGTGAACCTAGCTACACAATTCAATTTAATTATATTTTTCTTAGTCATATATGATTTAACTAAATAATGTTCGCTTTATCATGCCACCTTCACTCCATTTCTAAGACCATCAAACAAGACTCAAGGCACCAACTACAGTCATAGAAACCAAAATGTTTGGTAATGGTAACTGTGATGTTGATAATGAGAAAACCATAGTCACTTCTAGCAAATGGACACAGGTTTTCATCTCTTTCTATCTCTATCTCTATCTCTATCTGTTTCTCTTTCTCAATTATTATACAAAAATACATGACCACCCAAATTTTGTTGTTTTCCTCTTGGAACAGAATAAAACCACTGTGTAAAACATGCACCACCTTAAAACACTTTTTCTCTCTCATGTTTTTTCATTAGTTTATTCATTTTTATTTCTTATCCTTTTGATTGTAGAGTGAGATAGATGATCATATGGTTTCAATGGCTTCTTCAACTGGCAATAGGGTTATGGAAAAACCAGGTCAGGAGCTTCTTCAACAACAGCAACAAGCTTTAAGATGTCCACGTTGTGATTCATCCAACACGAAATTCTGTTACTACAATAACTACAGTTTAACACAGCCGAGACACTTCTGCAAAGCCTGTAAAAGATACTGGACAAGAGGTGGAACACTCAGAAATGTTCCTGTTGGTGGAGGTTGCAGAAAAAACAAACGTCTTAAACGACCAACATACTCTTGTTCCAACAACAACAACATTGATTCTTCTGCTTCTCCTTCTTCTTCAACTCCTTCTAGTGTTGTCGCTAATCCAAACCCTCCTTCTCAATCTCAACAACAACAACAACAGCAGCAGCAGCACCATAGTTTTGATATTGCTGCTACCTCAAACCATATCAATACTATGCTTTATGGTGGTAACAACTCTTGTCATGATGTTATGAATTTTCCTTTTTCAACAAGGTTTAATTCTACTACTAGAGTTTCAAATCCGGCTTCTGGTTATGATAATCTTCACCAGAATGGCCTTGGATTAGGTTTTTCATCTGGGATATTAATGTCTGCTGCTGGAGGAGAAGTTAATCTTAATCACCATCATCATCATGATGAAGGTAGTTACAGAAATGGGTTTAGTACTTCAAATAATAACAATTACAGTTCCATCTTTGGTTCTTCTTCTACTTCAACTACTCCTGTTATGGCTTCTCTACTTAACTCTACACTACTGCAACAGAAGTTCATGAGTACTGGTGGTGGAATAAAAGGTGGTGGTGGTGGTGGTGGTGGTGGTGGTGGTGATGATCCATTTCATCATCATCATGAGATGGATTCAAAAGAAGTGAAATTAGGAGAAGGGCTAGAAAATAGGTTGGATCAGTGGAATATTCATAATCTGAATGGTAATGGTGGTGCTGCTTTTCAAAACCAGATGGAGAATATGGGTTTGTCCGATAATAATGCTTCTCTTTATTGGAATAATAATCACAGCAACAGCAACAACAACACAGCAGCAACAGCAGCAACAGGTTTGGGTAGTGTTTGGAGTACTGATCAACCTGGTTCTAATTCAGTTTCTTCTCTGATCTAGAAAGATCAAAACTATCTTATTCTTATCTCTTTTAGGCTTCTGTTTATTGCTGAAAAAATGCTGTTTTTTTCTTCTTTTGGGGTCAATTGGGTTTGGTTTACTTACAAAAAAATAGAGAAAAGGTGAGAGAGTTTAGGATCAGAGAGATCATGTCAGCTGCAAATATATTACTATACTAGTCTTCAACCTTGTTAGTTTTATGTCTCAAGGTTAAGAAATTTGTGCTGAGAGGAACCTCGGATCCTCTTCTCTCATCATGTGTGTAACAACTCCATGGATGAAGATCAAGAGATGAAGGTTCTTCATTTGGTGAGTACTACTACTACTGAGTTCTGAGTAAGTTGAAGTTGGTCATTTTCATTAGTTTTGTAATGTGTAATGTGTATATGCAATGACATATGAATATCCTTTATTTTCGTTACTTTACTTTTTTCTAATGTATTGTCATTGGTTTCTTCATTGATGAAAGAAACTAATGTTTGTTAACTTTCTTAACATTTGGGAGAGGTTAGGTTATGGAGATTATTGGGGTTGGGGGTATAATGAATGGTATAGAAGAGGGGGTGATTAATTAATATTCAATGTATGGGGATTGATTTGGTGTACTTTGGTGTGTGGTTTTATGTTCATGCAAAGTGTAATGTTGTGGTTGTTTTATTATTATCTACTTTAGACAATTGATGATGAGAGTAGTACTATCAAGCACATAGATCCTGAAATGGTGTGGAACTGTATGTGGGCTATGGTAGTCTGGCTCAAAACTGTTGCACACAATAGGAATTTATGCTGCAAAATTTAAATTTATGTCTTGTCTTTTAGTGTCAGGGAACAATTCTTCTATATTCAATTCAGGTGCCTAGAACTAGGTTCACAGTGATAGGTGAATAGGTGATAGGTTTCATCAACACTCATGCATTTTTTTTTGGTTCCAATATTCATACTCCTCTTAGATCTAATTTTTCATTAGGCCTATCTTTTTTCCAAGGTAATGTATGTTCTTAAGAGGTGTGGAATCCATCTTTTTGAAGCTTCCAAACTAGGCACTACATGCATATTTTACAAAGGAAATTAATTCTACACTTCATTATATTTAGAAGAAAGAAAAAATAATTGACATGTTAGTTCACTCTACACGTTGCATCTAAGGTTTACTGTTTATAGTTCTTGTCACATCCTATAAATGTGAGTTGCTTAATGCTAAAATGATCCAAGTATTCTTATTAATTTTTAAGCTCCAAAGAGTAGCTTAAAAATCTATTATGGATGTAAAATTATTATGTATAATAACAACCAAACATATCAAATAATGGTTAAACTTGATTTTATGTTTATAAAATCATATTTGCCTCACAAAACTAGTTAATCAAAAGTTGCATAATGTAAAATAGAATATCTAGTGGGTATGTGTTGGTGTGAACCTTAACTTATTGCTTCTGCTCCTTCGGACGCAACCGATTTTGGCCATCTCTTCTACGGGTGGTTTTTAGAGGGTAAGTTCTTTGGTGGAGGCAGCTTCATGGCAATGGTGTTTTCTTCTTTTTCTTTTCGATTGGTATTGTTTCTCTCTTGTTAGAGCTGCTACCCAACCCCCAAGGGTTGGCCTAGTGGTGGAGACTTGGGTCTTGAGAATGTGCTCCTCTCAAGGTCTCAGGTTCGAATCCTACTAGGTGCAATCAACTTTTGTGAGGGTCAGTCCATACGGAGCTTTGCTCTGGCTTGAAACGGGACCCCCGCTAGTGGACGGTGGGTATTGGTCCTTCTTGGATTAGTCGGTCGCAAGGCCGGATACCAAAATTTCCAAAAAAAAAAAAATGCTTGGAGCATTCTTTAAGGGTCTGTTTGGTTTAAATATGGAGGGAGGTGATTAATTTTAATGGAGGGAAGAGAAAGGGATGTGAGATGAGAGAATTTTTTTTTTAAATTAATTAAATATATGTTTGGTTAAAAAAGTGGAAGAGAAAGATTTTAATTAAAAATATATTTTTTTCTAAAATGGAGGAAAGAAATTTTATTAATAATTTATATTTTTATTCTTATTATCTTATATAAGTGATATGCTATTTAAATGTGAAAAATTTATAAATATTTTTTGATAATAAAATTTGTAATATTGAGTGATTAAAATTTTTTTTACTTATCACATAACATTAAAAAAAATTGAGTTTATTGGATTCGTATTATAACTCTCTGACACAAATTAAACAATATATTAATAACAACTTTTGAATACAGTGTAATAAATAAAAAAATGAATAGTTTCAAATTTTATATAAAAGAAAATATAGAAAAAAAACTAGCATAAATAAACATAAAAAAAAAATTATAAATAAAAAAAATTATAGTAATTATAACTTATATTAAAAGCCAACCCACATCATTCAAAGCATCACTACTAATTTTCTATTTAACTTGGGATATGAAAGTGGAGTAATTATAGAAATTATTTAATCGTAAATGAGTGCTAACTCCCTTTTTGATATCTCTTAAGATCTTATCCAACAGATGGTCCTTTGTGGTGATCCAATCTCAAGGAAGTTTGTTTGAGTCTCTTGTTTATATTCCTCTTGTTCACTTTCCTCTTCGTCATCTTTAATGTCCTCATCTTTTGGAGGATATACTTTTGGAATGTCATCGTCGACTTTATTTTCCGTATTAGCATCTGAAATATCAATAACAAAGAAATACATTTCTCCGTCTCTTGGGGTTTGGTTTCATCAAAAGTAACATGAACAAATTTTTTAACTACTAAGTTTTATTATTGAATACCCTATGTCTTACTAGATAATGAGTATCCAAGAAATATTGCTTTTGCATCAAATTCATCGAGCATATCTTTGCCATTATTTAGAATGAAGCATTTGCAACCTAAGACGCGAAAGCAAGAAATATTAGGCTTTCTACCTTTAAGTCGCTCATAGGGTGTCTTCTCTAAGATAGGTCAAATGACTATCCTGTTTAAGACATGGCAAGCAGTGTTAATCGCATATGTCCAAAAATACTTAGGTAGAGTCTTCTCACTGATTATTGTTCGTGTTACTTCTTCTAAAACATGATTTTTATGCTCCACGACACTATTTTATTATGGAATGTACGAACATGAAAATTTATGGGTTATTTCATTTTTGTTGCAAATGCTTTCAAACTAGTGGTTAACAAATTCACCATCATGATCACTTTTTAGGGTGATTTTTTTCAAATTAAGTTGGTTTTGGATGAGATTAGCAAATTTCATATAGACTTTAAAGGTTTCTTCCTTTGGACTTAAAACCAGAGTCCAAGTAAATCTAGTAAAAGCATCTACTATTATAAAGCCATAGTAATTGCCTCCTAGGCTCCTAGTCCTTGAGGGACCAAAAAGATCTAGATAGAGAAACTCAAGAGATTTTGAAGTGGTAAAACAATTTTTTGGTTTAAAAGTTGTTATTGTTTGATTTCTCATTTGGCATGCATCACAAAGATTTTCTTTAAAAAAACTCAGTGTTTGGTAGATCAATTACTAGATTTTTTGAATTTATTTTGGTGAATAAGTCAAAATGCACGACTTAAGCGTCTATACCACAACCTGGAGTCCTCACTCTGGGTGACTTAACACTTGGTACCAATATTTGACACGTCATCTAGATTTAGCATATAAATATTATGCAATTAAGGGTGTCAAATATCATAGAATAACCCTTATAACACAATTGACATATGCTAAGGAGATTATATCTAAGACATTTCACCAACAAAACACCATTTGTGGTTATTAGGGAGAGATTTCCCAAAACGCGTTCTCCTAATATTTTACCTGTGTTGTTGTCTCCATACTTAACAAAGTCGTACTCTTTCTTGACAAAGTCAATGAATAATGACGGGTCTCCTATCATATGTCTTGAGCAACCACTATCTAGGAACCACATCCTATTTTCATATGTAATATGTTGTGAAAAATGATGCCTTAAAATAAAGTATAATCGGTTTCTTTATGATCAAGAAACACACAAGAGTTAGGGTTAATGGAAAAATCAAGAAGAACAATAAGGATTAGTTATAACTGATCATCTTTACATTCTTTTTAAATCAGATTACAAGTACTCAAGAATAACAAATAACCCTCTCACCCTAATTAGGATTTGCCACACTTATGACGAGAGACTAGTATGATATTTATAATAAAACCTAACATACTAAACTAATGGGCTTTTTAACAATTACCCATTACAAGCTAACTTAGGGTACAAGCTAACTTAAACAACTGGACATAACAAACAAGCGCAATTTTGACAACTACATACTAGAACACATTTTGACTACATCATGTAGGTCTTCGACAACAGCATGTGAGCAGACTTCGACGGCATGCTAAACCTCTGTCAACAATACTAGAGTTTAATCTGATATCACAAATCTCCACCTTGGAACAAACTCTATAACATCAAGAAACAAACTAGCTTTCTTCATGCAGCTTTATCAACTGCATATAGTGGAAAAACTTGCAACTGGGCAACGTCTTGGTGATCATATCAGCAGCATTATGATCTGTCGAAACCTTCAGCACTTGGACTTCTTCACGCTCGATTATCCCTCTGACAAAATGCAACCTTACATCGATGTGCTTGGTTTGCTTATGATGGGCTGAATTATTTGACAAGTGTATTGCACTTTGACTATCACATTTAACAGTGATAACTCGGCCTTGAAGTTTCAGCTCCTTTGCAAAACCTTCAAGCCACAATGCTTCCTTCACAGCTTCAGTTAGGGCGATATATTCCGCTTCAGTGGTTAATAAGGCAACAACCTTCTAAAGTGTTGCTTTCCAACTGATTGTTGTGCCAAACATAGTGAACACATATCCAAACATAGATTTTCTGTAATCCATACAACCTGCATAATCAAAGTCGTCATATCCTACAATTTCTGCTTTACTATCTTCAGCCCAAGGTTCCACCATAAAGTAGAACTCCGTTCATAGACCTATTTATGTACCTTAGAATCCACTACAATGCTTGTCAGTGAGCCTTTCCAGGATTCGCCATGTACCTGCTTACAAGACTTACTGCATATGTTATGTCAGGTCTAGTATAGACCATAGCATACATCAAAGAACCCACTATATTAGCATATGGAATGCTATTCATATAAGCTCTTTCGACATCAGTATTGGGACACTGATTTTTACTCAGCTTGAATTGAAGGTTTGTCGGAGTCACAACAGGCTTTGAATTCGACATACCAAACTTTTCGAGAAACTTTCGTAGGTATGCCTCTTGAGATAAGCATAATTTTAACTGGTTTCTATCTCTTCGGATGTCAATCCCAAGATTCCTGGACGCGGCTCCCATATCCTTCATGTCAAACTCCTTATTGAGTTCAGCCTCCACCCTCATTACATCTTCGACATTGTTGCTTTCTATTAGAATATCATCCACATAAAGCAACAAAATAACAAATGAATTACCAGGTCGAAATCTGAAGTAAACACAGTGGTAGAACTGACTTCTAATGAAACTTATATGTGCCATGAACTTGTCGAATCTCCTATTCCACTTTCGAGGAAATTGTTTCAGTCCATATAAAGATCTCTTCAGGTTGCACACATAATCTTCCTTCCTCTTTTTGACATACCCTTCAGGTTGCCTCATCTGAATTGTTTCATCCAGATCACCATACAAGAATGCAGTATTCACATCCATCTGTTCTAGTTCAAGGTCGAATTGTGCCACTGTGGCAAGCAACATTCGATTGGACATGTGCTTCATAACAGGAGAGAACATATCATTGAAGTCGACACCTTCTTTCTGAGTGAAACCCCTAGCGATCAGTCTTTCCATGTATCTCTTTGACGCCACTCCTTCGATTCCTTCCTTAACTTTGAAAATCCACTTACAACTGACTAACCTGGCTCCAGTAGGTTTCTTGATCAGTTCCCATGTGTTGTTATCATGAAGAGATTTCATCTCATCATCCATGGCCTTCAGATAACTTCCTTATAGTCTCTAGGTTCTTCGTCTAGAACCTCACTTGCAGAGATTAAGGCATAAGCTATAAGATCTGCACACCCAAGTCTCTGAGGTGGCTTGATGAATCTCCTCTACCTATCTCTTGACAACAGGTAGTCATCGACAGTTTCCTCAACTTCCTCAGTATCTTCTGCTTCTTCTTCGACTTCATCTGGGATACGCAATTCAGCATCAACATGCTCCACCTCAACAGGAACCTCTCCCTGTTCCAGCTCTTCGTCAGTATCATCAGTTTTCTTAAAGGCCATCTCAGCTTCATTGAAAACTACATCTCGACTGGTGATACATCTCCTGTGACCTAGCTTTAGGCACCATAGCCTATAAGCTTTGACTCCTTCAGGGTATCCCATGAACATGCATTTCAGAGCTTTATGTTCGACCTTGTCTTGCCTAATGTGAGCATAGGCCACGCAGCCAAATACTCTCAACTTGTCGAGATCTGGTGGATGTCCCGACCAAACTTCTTCAGGTTTCTTCATATCTAACACAGTCGAAGGACATCTGTTTATTATATATGTTGCTGTCGAAACAACCTTAGCCCAAAACACCTTCTTTAACCCAGCACTAGTCAACATGCATCTAAATCTTTCCAAAATAGTTCGATTAAACCTTTCCACCAAACCATTTTGTTATGGAGTACCTGTAGTAGTTTTGTGCCTTGCAATACCTAAGGCAACACAAAAGTTGTCGAACGCCTCATTGCAAAATTCAAGGTCATTGTCGGTTCTCAACCTCTTGACCTTTCTGCCAGTCTAATTTTCGACCAGAGTCTTCCAACTTTTGAAATTCTCAAAAGTTCCATCCTTAGTCTTCTGGATGAATACCCACAACTTTCTGGAGTAATCATCAACTATGGATAGAAAATACCTTGCTCCTAAATGTGATGGACACCTTGCAGGCCCCCAAAGATCAGCATGGATGTAATCAAGGGATCCATGTGTTCTTTGTTTGCCTTTGTTGAACTTTACTCTGCAAGATTTTCCAAGTACACAGGGTTCATAAAACTTCAGCTTGTCGAATTTGTCTCCACCAAGCAGATTTTGTTTCTCCAGTTCGACCAGACCCCTTTCACTGACATGGCCCAATATCATGTGCCAAATTTTTGTCTTCGACAAAGGTTTCATGGATACAACATTTGTCGAACCACATATAAGTTCATCCTCAAGGGTATACAAGCCTTGTTTCTTCACGCCTCTCAAGACTTCCTTCGACCCCTTCATGACTCTTAGGATACTTTTCTCTCCTTGAAAAACATATCCTTTCTTGTCGAATTCACCAAGAGAAATCAAATTTCTCTTCAAATCAGGTACATACCTGACTTCAGTCAATAACCTTATTAACTCATCATGGAGCTTGAATCTCACAGATCTAATACCTGTAATTTTGCAAGCTTTGTTGTTTCCCAGTAGCACTGATCCACCATCTTAATCACATAGCTCCTCGAACAAGTCTTTGTTTGGAGTCATGTGCCAAGTGCAACCTGAATCCATAACCCACTCTTTTGTTGAGTCGCCGCTTGAAACCACAAAAAATTCAGATGAGTCGAAATCATCTTGAACAATGGTTGCGTTGCCATTATCCTTACCTCCATAATCTATCAGGCATTCAGGGCACACTTTTCTTATGTGACCCTCCTTCTTACAATGATAGCATCGAATACCAGATGCTTCGCCACTATAAGACTTCTGTTGACTTTTACCTTTCTTCTTGTCGAACTTACCATCCTTTCGCAAGAATTTTCCCTTAACGGTCAAACCATCACCAACCGTCGAAGGTTTATGCTCCTTTCGTTCGTTCAAGTCCTTAGAATACAAGGCTGATTGAACTTCTTCAAAACTCAGGGACTCCCTTCCATATATGAGAGTTTCTTTGAAGTGAGCATGTGTTTTAGGCAAAACACACAACAGCAACAACGCTTGATCTTCATCATCGATCTTCACATCAATATTTTCAAGATCAAGAATCAGCTTGTTGAACATATTTAACTACTCAACCAACACTTTGTCTTCACTCATCTTGAATGAATACAAAGCTTGCTTCAGGTAGAGTCGATTCACCAACGATTCGATCATGTACAAACTTTCAAGTTTCAACCATAACCCTGATGTCGTTGTCTCCTTTGATACCTATCGAAGATCCTTATCACCAAGGCTCAATAATATTGGACTGTGGGCTTTCTCTATCATGGCCATCTTTTCAGTTTCCGTTAACGCATCGTTCATAGCTTCATCCCCCTTCAACGCTTCCAAACAACCCTGCTGAATCAGTAGGGCTTTCATCTTCAAGCGCCACAGATTGAAATCGTTCACTCCGGTGAACTTTTCAATCTCATACTTTGTGGACGACATCTTCTCCATGCTCACCGCACCAATTTGTTATGAAAAATGATGCCTTAAAACAAATTATAATCGACTTCTTTATGATCAAGAAACACACAAGGGTTACGGTTAACAGGAAAAATCAAGAAGAACAACAAGGATTGGTTATAACTATTATTCTTTACTTTCTCTTTAAATCAGATTACACATACTCAAGAATAACAAATAACCCTCTCACCCTAATTAGGATTTGCCACACTTATGATGAGAGACTAGTATGTTATTTATAATAAAATATAACATACTAAACTAATGGGCTTTTTAACAATTATCCATTACAAGCTAACTTAGGGTACAAGCTAACTTAAACAATTGGGCATAACAAACAAGCCAAATTCGACAACTACATACTAAAACACATTTCGATACAGCATGTAGGTCTTCAACAACAACATGTGAACAGACTTCGATGGCATGTTAAACCTCTGTCGACAATACTAGAGTTCGATCCAATATCTCACACAATACATTCCTACTAGACAATCAACATTGAAATTTAGGTCTCTAACTAATGTTGGGTCCTTAGGGCTTAGTGTTATGACTCTTTAGTTTCCATGCCATGAGACCATTCGGAATTTTTACATTTCGAATGGACCATTTAGGCCTAATGTGCCCTTTTTCACCATAATAATGACACACAACTCTAGGAGAAACTCTATTTTTCCTATTAACATGAACAAATTTCTTATTTCACTTTTTCAAAACCTTTTTCATCGTCACTTGAACTAAGAGAGGTGACAATAGATGTTCTAGTGAATTGTGTTATTTGACTCTTTATATTTTCTACTTCAATTTTTAAACTAGGGAAAGTAATATAATCAACTAAATTTTCCTTTTCAATTACAGTAAAAAGAATGCACAATTGGCCATTTACTAAAGAAGCATGGTCCTTCTTCAAGGACTCAAAAGCATTTTAAAGTTTTAAGATTTATGCCTTAAGTTTCAAAATCTTGTTCTTTAGAGAAGAGATTTTCTTAAAATATTTTAATGCATTGGCATGCCTCAGATAATTTATTATAATAAGGTAAAGAGTAAGAATCAAAGTCAATTACATTCGGGAATTTTTTCTTGTGTCGCACCATCAAACAAAGATTAGCTACTTCTTCATATAAACTTGAACAGAATGATGATGAGTTATCATCTTCTTCCCAAGCAATGTACTCCCTTTGTCAATTGCAAAAATTTTCAAACTAGTGGTTAACAAATTTACCACCATGATCACTTCTTAGGCTTATTGTTTTCAAATAAGTTGGTTTTGGATGACCAATCTAGGAACCACTTCCTAAATTCATATGTAATACATTCCTAACAGACAATTTACATTGAAATTTAGGTCCCCAACAAATGTTGGGTCCTTGGGGTTAGTGTTAGAACTCATTGGTTTCCATGCCATGAGGCCATGTGGAATTTCTACATTCTAAATGTGCCATTTAGGCCTAATGTGTCCTTTTTCACCACAATAATGACACACAACTCTAGGAGAAATGTTCTTTCTAATTTTTCTAGTAACATGAGCATATTTATTATTTCGTTTTTCAAAACCTTAATCATCTTCACTTGAACTAAAGAGGTGACAATAGGTACTCTAGTGAATTGTGTTATTTGTCTCTTTAGATTTTCTATTTCTATTTTTAGAGAGGGATCACGTAGTCGTCAAAAGAATTTCATATCCTCTTTTTTCGTCTCACTAGAAGAACCGACCATTCTAAAGGATCACCGACCATAAATCCATCAGCAGCTACAGTAGATTTAGTGCTCAAAACATAGGGAGTTACCGGTCAAGCTTATCTATGTCTGGCCAGCTTTAAAGTTCCATGTGGGCCTTCAACTCAGTGACATTGGGTTCGCAGTTACTGGTCCTCATACGAAGTTGAATATAATCCTTAGTGCATTATCTCCTCTAATAATTGGCTTGTATATCCTCATCGGTTAAGATGTAAGAGGACATAGGGATTATTCTTGCTAAAAAAACACTAAAAGGTTGACTTCCTTGTTATCAACCAAGGAGAGCCTAAAATGATTGGTTGGAGTGTATGTTAGGAGTTTCTTTGTTGATTTTTTGTCTGTCTTTCACCCTCCAATCAATCTCCCATATATATGGCTCAACCTTCTCCTCCTTCTTCCCCGTTTACCCTTTCATATCCCTCATAAATACATCCTTAGGTAACGTTTGTCGCCCCTATAATTTCCATATAATGTCTCTCACATCACTAATTATAACTCTCATGTCTTTATGCAACGTTATGTAATTGTCTCTTGTGGCTCTTCATATGGTGCCTCCAGTATTGACATCGGACCCGACTTGTACGCATGAGGTCAACTCTGGCTGATATGAGGTCGGCCCCGATTCGTTTATTTTAGTACTTCTAACCAGACTTCAACTTGCACATATGCCCATGATCATTCGACCTACTTGCTTCGTTGTGCTTGGCTTTCCTACTAACTTGGCCTCAAGGAATTCTGGGATGTACCATAAACTTCTTCCGATCTTATACATCGACTGGCCAAACTAATTTTTGGGATGTACATAAGCCCCCCAAGCAAAAGACATAATAGATTGAAATGTTCGGAAAAAAAAAAGCCCAAAAATTTCATTTTTATCCAGACTTAGGGTCGAGGTATTCTTGCCTTCTTATGTTATGGTACTCGTTTTTAGTGACGTGGTTTAATTATGATAGAAGTGAGATCATATCTTTATCAGATTCTCTTTCTCTTAAGTAATGATGACTTCTATGGGAAATTGATCTCCCAAAATGATATGAAACGCTTTATATTTTAAAGTCATTAAAAGGATTTCTTCCCTAATTAAAGTCATCTCTTCACCTTCTGGCTAATAATCCACTGGAGTAACTTATTCCCTTTTCAAGGCAATCTCTAGAGTTTCCATTCGTTCTTCAAGACCATGTATATTTACTTTTTATTTCTCTGTTATGCATTCCTTTCTTTTACTCAATGACTATTGTTCATGCTTGTGATGATAACGCCAATATATTAAGAACTTTAAGTATTCGAGAAAGGAAAAATCTTTGAGACTTTTATGTGAGAGGGCATAGGGATATTCTGAACCAAATTGACTTTGATCGTATTGTAAATTAGGTTTGCGGTAATATTTTTGCCTCTTTTACCGATTCTGATTTTGATTCTTCCTCATCAGGTTCATCAGTGGAGGTACTGATGGAGATTGTAGACTCGTTTGATCAAGAGGTGATGAATTATGATCACAACTCCATTGATGAGGTAGAGATTGCTAAACTTAAATCATTGAAGAATATCACCTCTGCTGGAAATGAATATGATGTTATTTTGTAGTCATGTATCCCTGGGGAACGCATTTGTATAGTTCGTCCTAGAGGAGTCAAAAATGAGTATTTCCATTTCTACGTCGGGGTATTAGAGGATTTTAAAATCCATATTCCCTTTACTAATTTCAAATCCGATTTGTTACGAACCTTGAATATTTCCCCTTCCCAACTTCGTACCAATAGTTAGAGTTTATCAGGGCTTTCAAAATAGTTTGTGAGGCCGTAAATATAGAGCCCACCATAGGCTTGTTTTTCTCCTTTTTGAAATCAAGGGTGTTGAGAAAGGTGGCTGGGTGACAATTAGTGGCCTTCCCAGTGAGATTTTTCTCCTTGAAACCAAATACAAAGGTTTTAAGGACCGGTTTCTTCAAGTAAGGTGTGGACCGAGATGCCCTCAGGTAATGTATATGCTAGACAGATCTCACTATTTTACCTATTGGACTGGAAATCCACTTTTGGTATCTGGGTTTGATTTTGACAAACTAACCCCCTTTTTCCCATCTTTTTTGTAGGAAAAATGACCAACTTGTCCGTGAAGAAACAAAAAAACTGATGTTGGAAGCCTGGGTGGCGAGAAAAGTAGCAGGTCAATCTGCTGCTAAGTCGGATATATCCGATTTAGAAACTCAGATACTGAAGAAAAGGAAAACATACTCGATTAAAACAACTCCAAGCGTTTCTGAACCTCAGTCTTCGTCTATCTCGCCATCAAAGGACTCTCATCCGAACTCCCCAAAGAATATGAAAGCCTTAATGAGTGATGAGGTTTGCATAGCCTATTGGGAAATTTCCTCTTTGATGCGTGAGGTTGGTGGAAGTGAACAAACCAGACCATCCAATGAATTTAAGTTCTAGATTAATAGTTTTGATGGATTGAAGTTCCTTTACGATCATCTAAATGCTACGGAATATGTGAACAAGGTGAAGACCATAGGGCGGCAGAAATTGACCCAAAATGTTAGTTCTTATATGATTAGATGTGTTTTCCTGGCCCAAGGTTTGTTTGAGTCTTGGGACGAGTATAAGCAGAACGAGATCAAGCTTAATCAAGAGATCAATCAGCTCAAGGAACAATAGAAGATGCAGGCGGATAAAATATCTGACCTGGAGAAACAATTATTAGAGGAGAAGACAAAGAGAGAGAAGTCAGAGACTAAGAGTCAAGAGTTGCAGTCAACTGTCGACAAGCAATCTAAGGAGATGAAATCAACTCGAAACTCAAAATACCAATTGCATATATCTTTGCAGAAAGCCCAAATCGACGTCCTTGATGCAGGCGATGATGCTTTTGAAAGGCCAAAAGCTCAAGTTTTATGCCTTTACCCCGACCTCATTTTATTCGAGATGGATTTTTTCAAAGTTGTGGTGGACGGCTGCCTCGTGGATATGGAAGAAAATAAGTCTTCTCCCGCTGATGATCGGACCAAGGAATATTGTGCTGATGACGCCAATCTTGTAGCTGTTGATGAGGATAAGCATGAAGAATAATCTTGCTTTTATTCCTTTTTTGTTAGTCAACCATTAAGATACTTTTTGTAACGTTTTTAAGAATTTTGTCCATTTTCCTATCCTGTTTTATATTTGGATCGCGTTGTGATCCATAATACTATGACAATCTTATTTCTTTGTTTTGCTTTATTGATTGTTTCTTTTTAACAATTATCTTATTCTTATAACTGAATTTCCGAGGCTATCCCCCCTGTAAACCCCAGGCGTAAAAATAAGGTTTGATTATGATCGGCTTGTTCAAAGCAATTCTCCAACTGATGGCAAGGCTAGGGAATTTTGATATAGGTGTTTATTCTTATTATATCATTAATAGATTATTGGGGTACTTCAATAAGACATGAGCTCGAGCCATCAAAACTCGGGTCTTACTTGATATAACTCGACCAAATCCAATTTCTCTAAAGGTATATTAATTTGGACTTTAGTTAGACCAGAGGTATATTAACTTAACCCGGCTGATAAGTGCAAATTGTAGCTATTTTTTTATATAAGTTTTGTTGCACTTATCGATACTTTTTGCTACAAACATTCGAATAAACCCCGCTTCATTTGTAAATACGTTTACTTTACGTTATAGTGTATATATTGCGTTATCGTGTAAATATCATTGAGTTTAATTGTTTTGCAATTATTTTTGCAGGTATTCAATTAAGTATATCTTTCCATTGTTGTATAGAGCATTGAATAAGCTTTCCGGTGCTTCAAACCGGGCAAAAAACGGAGGTACGGTTCAAAAGTTATGGCCAAAACAGTGTTGTTTTGTTGCTGTCTACTGTCAGCTGCTCCTTAGCAGCGTCAGGCGGTAAAAGCAGCGTCGGACGCTCCAGAACACTGCTGGAACTTACAAAATAAGCCGCCTTTTGCCACCAGGCGAAACTGGACGGGCAGAAACACCATTAAAGGGTCAAAAACACAATTTTTAGAGCATGGTTTTGGGGTTTTGTGATCCCAACTCCATCAAAATTCATTTTTCAGTAGATTAGCTTAGAAAACATCATGGAAGCTTGTATGGGGATGATCCGAGGTGGATTTCTCATCGATCGGCTCTGACAATCCGTGAAGTGTTTGGTTCATTTTCTGATTTTCTTCATGTCTTTCTTCTTTGTTGGGTTTGTATATGTTTGTACTTTGATCTTATGTACATTTGTCGCCCATGGTATTATATTTAATTTGCTTTACAAATCTCTATTGGTGATTGTTCTTGATTTTTGCTTAAATGCACGGGGTTTGGATCGTGTTAGAGATAAACTTCACAAACTTTGATTAAGGATAATTATCTGTTAGTTTCTGAACTCTAGAGATAGATTTAGGGCTAACAATCCGTATGGGTGTCGAAACTTAATGCCTCTGTGTCTTGAGTCGGGTGCGAGAGTGCCTATGAGGGTAGCATAGTTGAGTGTGCCAGAGATGGACATGTGCTGTGAACGATACTGAGTGATATAGAGGAGTATTGTAAGTTGAGTGTAACTGGTCGATAGGTTTAAGTTTGTGATGAGTGGAGTATATGCATGCTTGATAAGTCTTTTCTCTCTGATGAATGAATTTTCTTGTGTTAATATTTACTTTTATGTTTGTATACTTTAAAACCATTTAAATTCAAACTCATTAACGCGAGAGATTGTCGAACGGCATTCTTTCCCTCGAACCGATCTCTGTGGACACGACATAAATCCCGGAGGGAATTTTTCCGAAAATAAATATTTTTGTTGCTTGCCGCTATTCCGCATCCAACAAAATGGCGCCGTTGTCGGGGATTGGTCTTGATATTGAGTCGCATTGCGATAATTTCTTTGTTTTTGAGTTTTGTAGATATCGTACATATTGTATATTTTCACTTGTTTATATTGATACTTGTACATTTTGACGTTTGTTCAAGTGTTTGGTTAGAACACTTGCTTTTCGTTTGCGCGGTGAGGCATCACCATGGCATGAAGGAAGGAAGTTACTAGCTAAGCACTGTAAAGGCGTCGAGCTTACGACGTAAAACAAGCATGTTTTATCGTTTTTGTTTTGTTATTACTTTTTCATTTTAGCTTAGGTAGTGTGGTGAACATTCATTAAACAAGTTGTACTCGAATTTTTCGTAAATTCTCAAATCTTCACTTTACAACTTGTTTAATGAATTTTCTACCGATTTTTCAGTTTGTTAATATTAATAGTTTTCGTGTTTGTCATTGAACTTGATTTGAATAGCTTGAGGAACTTTTGGTGATGTTCCAAGTTTGATCGTTTCAACTTGCGGATGTATGGTAATGATCTTGTTAAGTTTTGTACACGTCCGAGGTATGTATTTATCGCTTTCTAGACTTTAGCATATTCATGATACTTAGGATTTTTACAACTTCTATGTCATTCATTCTTTTGTATACTTGTTCATATGTGAATCACTTTAGTTCCCACCCTTTTTGTGAGGCAGCTTTCCATTGTTCATATATGCGGAGTACCAACATTCTTGTTCTAACTGAATTTTATTATGCTTAATCTTTTGTTTGTGTTGATTATATGAAAGCATGAAAAGGATCAAGGCATTTTGTTTCATTTTGAGCACAACTACCTATCCAAATAGTCATTCACCTTGTGAGCGTGTGATAATTTGTAACCCCTTTGAGCTTTTTGATCCATGTTTTATTTGAACTTAATGCTTGTCTATGAGTATTTAGTTCACTAATTTTTGAATGGATTTTGTTTTTACTTGAACCCTCAACTTTTTGTGTTGTTGTATGAATTTTTTCCTTGCCTTAGAAAGTAGGGAGTATTCACATGATGATGTGGTTGAATTCAAGTTGGGGAGAGAATGATTGTTTACTCATTGGTTGTTTTCTATGAGGATGAAAAAGAAAAGAAAAAAGAGAAAAATATGAAAAAGAAAAGAAAAAAGAGAAAAAGAAAGAAACAGAAAATCCTTGAAAAACGAAACAAAAAGAGTTCAAATAATTGTGCTAAATAAGTATTGTGTTTTGTGTAACACTTGGAATGAAAGAAGAAGTTGATTGGAATTTGGTGTTTAAACTTTTGTGAGTTGATCACTCCCTTAGGTTTAGGCAAGTTTTTGTTTCAATTACCTTTAGAAATTGTCTCTTGTTTGTTTACCCGACCACGCTACAACCTTGAAAAGTCCTTGTGATTCTTGTCTTTGTATGTTCAATATGATTTTTGGATGGTTGCATAATTTAGTCTATTGTTTGCATGATTGTTGTGTGAGTGAAAAGTACCTCATTTTGTGTTTTTCATCTACCGATGATTGTTTTTGCTAGGTGTGATTCACGTTTGAACTTGTGTTGTTTTAGGATGTTTGGCATGATTTTTGTATTTTGCATTTGTTTCGTGACTATGTTGTCGTCGTAGTTTAGTGGTAAGTATTTACTTTGTGTGTACCGGTTTTCATTTGAACCATTCATTTATCCGATTTTCAAAACATGTTGATTCGTGATTCTTTGGTTTTCACTCTGTTTCTTTGAGTTGTTTGATTTTTGTTTGAGGACAAACAATTACGTAAGTTGGGGAGAGTTTGATAAGTACAAATTGTAGCTATTTTTGTATATTAGTTTTGTTGCACTTATCGATACTTTTTGTTACAAACATTCGAATAAACCTCGCTTCATTTTTAAATACGTTTACTTTACGTTATAGTGTATATATTACGTTATCGTGTAAATATCATTGAGTTTAATTGTTTTGCATTTATTTTTGCAGGTATTTAATCAATGATATCTTGCCATTATTGTATAGAGCATTGAATAAGCTTTCCGGCGCTTCAAACCGGGCGAAAAACGGAGTTACGGTTCAAAAGTTATGGCCAAAACAGTGTTGTTTTGTTGCTGTCTACTGTCAGTTACGCCTTAGCAGCGTCGGGCGAAGTAGCGCCGGGCGGTAAAAGCAGCGTCGGGCACTCCAGGACAATACTGGAACTTACAAAATAAGCCGCTTTCGCCGCCGGACGAAACTGGACGGGCAGAAACACCATTAAAGGGTCAAAAACACAATTTTTAGAGCATGGTTTTGGGGTTTTGTGATCCCAACTCCATCAAACTTCATTTTTTAGTAGATTAACTTAGAAAACATCATGGAAGCTTGCATGTGGATGATCCGAGGTGGATTTCTCATCGATCGACTTTAACAATCCGTGAAGTGTTTGGTTCATTTTCTGATTTTCTTCATGTCTTTCTTCTTTGTTGGGTTTGTATATGTTTGTACTTTGATCTTATGTACATTTGTCGCCCATGGCGTTATATTTAATTTGCTTTACAAATCTCTATTGGTGATTGTTCTTGATTTTTGCTTAAATGCGCGGGGTTTGGGTTGTGTTAGAGATAAACTTCACAAACTTTGATTAAGGATAATTATCTGTTAGTTTCTGAACTCTAGAGATAGATTTAGGGCTAACAATCCGTATGGGTGTCGAAACTTAATGCCTCTGTGTCTTGAGTCGGTGCGAGATTGCCGATGAGGGTAGCATGGTTGAGTGCGCCAGAGATGGACATGTGATGTGAACGATACCGGGTGATATTGAGGAGTATTGTAAGTTGAGTGTAACTGGTCGATAGGTTTAAGTTTTTGAAGAGTGGAGTATATACATGCTTGATAAGTCTTTTCTCTCTGATGAATGAATTTTCTTGTGTTAATATTTACTTTTCTGTTTGTATACTTTAAAACCATTTAAATCTAAACTCATTAACGCGAGAGATTGTCGAACGACATTCTTTCCCTCGAACCTATCTCTGTGGACACGACATAAATCCCGGAGGGAATTCTTCCAAAAATAAATATTTTTGCTGCTTGTCGTTATTCCGCATCCAACATCGGCCATAGCCGATTATGCTAGAGGCTTCAAGTTGCTTGGAATTCAGTTAGGCCAGAGGTATATTAACTTAGCCCGACTGCAGCCGATTATGCTAGAGGCTTCAAGTTACTTGGACAATAGTTATGCCAGAGGTATATTAACTTAGCCCCGTCGTAGCTGATTATGCTAGAGGCTTCAAGTTGCTTGAACTTCAGTTAGGCCAAAGGTATATTAACTTAACCTGGCTGCAACCGATTATGCCAAAAGCTTCAAGTTGCTTGGACTTCAGTTAGGCCAGAGGTATGTTAACTTAGTCTGGCCGCAACCGTTTATGCCAGAGGCTTCAAGTTGCTTGGACTTCAGTTAGTGGTCACGCCCTAGGACCATTTCATCTGCTTTACATGATATATTTATTTTAACTATGGGTGCCTCATTAAAAACCCTTTCCCTTGTAAGGGAAAATAGTGCATTCCCATAATTTTATTTATGATGTTTATTACATGGCTTAATTAAGATAAAACCTTAGACTAGTTACATTCCAAGTCCTAGAAATTTCAATATCCTCTGAACTTTAGAACTTATGAGCCCTGTTATTCATCCTCTGAGTGATACGGAAGGATCCTTCCCAGTTAGGAGTTATTTTTCCTTTCTTCCCAAGATCAATCATCTTTTTTGTCATCAGACCCCTTTTGTAAAATCCTTTTTGCTTTATTTCGATATCAAGCCCTCTAGTAATCCACTATTTGGCTGGGAATCCCCTGACTTCATCCCACAAATCTATCGCGTTCTCCGCACCTTCCGAGTTGAGGTTTTCATCAAAAAATTATATTCCTCTAAGTCGGAGTATTAATTTTAATTGATATCATTACATCGGTTCCATAAATCACTCTAAAAGGAATTTCTTGAATATTTGAATGGGGTGTATCATGATAAGACCACAAATTTTCCTGTAGGTACTTGGCTCATAACCCTTTGACCTTCTCTAACCCATGCCTTATCCCAGATAAAATGATCTTGTTTGCTGCCTCTAAAGACCGATTAAAGCTAACTTCTATTGTCTGGGGTGATTGGATGCCAATCGGTACCTTCTTTACATTTCCAATCGTCATTAGCCCATTTTCTGGTAGATCCTCTCTTGGATCAATATCAATTAGGTTGACTTTTAAATGACCATCTTTTATGTGTTCATCGGTGTGAGCTTTCCATTTATTTTTCATACTGTCTTTATAACATTTCCTTGTTATCCCTTGATCACCCTTTACCACTCCTACTCAGCCATCTTCGAGAGGATACTTCAATGTGAGGTATGAAGTGGATAACGTTGCCTCCAAAGCATTGAACGAGGGTCTGCCAATAATAATGTTGTATGGAGATGCAAAATTAATAATTAAATACCTCATCTTGATACTTTTCGCGTAATCTCCATTGCCAAAAGCTGTCATTATGGGTAAGTTCCCTAGCACTTGTACATGCTCTCTAGAGAATCCGAACAAAGTACCTTTAAAAGGTAACATCTTGGCAGTATCGAAATTAATTCCCTTGAATGCATCCCAATACAAAACATTTATTGAACTTCCCATATCTACTAAGACTTGCTTCACACTTCAATCTCAGATCTGCACTTTGATTACCATTGGACGTTTTCATGGGCCATCACTCCTTCTGACTCTCTTCTGGAGAAATTGATCATGATCGGGTTTTCCTCCCTCTCTGGAGGTGGCTTATATCTGATATGCATCATGGACCGAGCATATCTTTTTCTACCTGAATTGGTTTCTCGTCCTCCTACGAATTCCCAACAATAGTATTTAACATATGATAAGTCACTCGGGCTTCGTGGACTTCTTCTGTACTCTTCCCCTTCTTCTGCGTAGGGTTTTCCAAGCTGGGGTCTTCCTGGAGAGAACTTCTCTTTCCTAGATGTCCTCCGACGCCTTTAACATATGACAATAACCGACCTCTGAATTAAGGTCTCAACTTCTTTTTTTAGCTGATGGCAGTTATCTGTGTGGTGTCCGCAGAGTTTGTGGTATGCACATCATGCATTCTCATCCTTTCCCATCACAGCATAGACCTTTTTTGGGCGCCACACTATGGAAAATAACTTGAGTTGATAAAATTCTCTTAAGATATCTTCTCGTCTGGCATTTAGGGGCGTATACTTAGGCTCTTTTTCAAACGGACATCAGGATGGGCTTATCATTGCCTAATCCCTAGGTTTCGGGCCGAGAATACTTCTTCTTGTGCCCAGATCCTTCTTCCTTAGCACGCGCTTTTTCTTTGGCATCTCGAGACCTTTTTTCCATGTTATTATCTTATCATTTGATGTAGCATTCTGCTCTAGTAATGACCTCATCCATGTTGGATGTCGGCTTTTACGCTAAGGATTCATTGAACTTCCCGGCTTTGAGCCCATACTAAAATGCTTCTACGAATATTTCTTGATTCGGATGAGATACTTTAATTGTTTCTTCATTGAACCTTACCAGATACTCTCTGAGGGATTCCGAGTATCCTTGTTGGACATTAAACAGACTGGTAGTCGACATTTTTCTATGTTTACTTACTGAAAAGTGTTGTACCATCTTTTTAGTTAAGTCAGGGTAGCTAATGACTGAGAATCTAGGTAAACCCATATATCATTGTAGAGCTCCTTCTTTTAAGGTCTCTGCCATGAGTTTACATTTAAGGGAGTTAAAAGCCCCTACAATTGCCATGTGATTATTGATTGTAATGATGTGCTCCTGAGGGTCGATTTTTCTGTCAAAAGCAGCCTGCGGCGGTGGTTTAATGTTCTTTGGAACTTGATCTTACCATATTGCCTTGGACAAGGGTTAGTAATCTAAAGGCTCTTCCTTTGTGTCGTCATCCTGTTGACTTTGTGTTTGCAAAACCTGAACATTATCTTGCAAGGTTTCATTCTGTTGACGGAGAGCCTCCACCACTGCAAGCAATTGGGTTATATCTGGTGGCAGGGGTGGATCACTTCGGCTGGGAGATGATCGGGACATCACACAGCTGGGCTATTAGCGGTTTTGATGATGGCCTTTGTGTGGCCTGGGCAATTTTTACCGAAGCCCCGTGGTGGGCGCCTAATGTTCTTGCTAATAAAAAACTAAAAGGTTGACTTCTTTTTTATCAACCAAGGAGAGTCTAAACTAATTGGTTAGAGTGTCTATTAGGGGTTTCTTTGTTGATTTTTTGTCTGTCTTTCACCCTCCAAGCAATCTCTTATTTATATGGCTCGACCTTTTCATCCTTCTTCCTTGTTTACCCTTTCATATCCCTCACAAATACATCCTTAGGTAACATCCTCCACCCCTATAATTTCCATGTAGCATCTCTCCCATCACTAATTATAACTCTCATGTCTTTATGCAACGTTATGTAATTGTCTCCTGTGGCTCTTCATATGGTACCTTCAGTATTGACATCGGACCCGACTTGTATGCATGAGGCCCAAATGACCCGACTTGGGGAAAATGTTCTAGGTCGGCCAGAGGCCCAAATGACCAAGGCCTAATTCATCTCAAATCCACTCCACTTAACCCAAAGTATAAAAATCAGTTCACACGCTAAAGGAAAGGTACATTCTCTGATCTTCACTTTTTAATGCACTTGTCTTGAATCTTGAGCTGACTTGGATGTTGAAGTGATAACCATACAGGCATACACGTGTCGCCATAAAGAAGATAAGCACCATCGTTTAAGATCATCATTTCTCCGACTGCATCCATTTATGGTTCTTGAGCGGTACATATTTCAATTGGCTGATAGTTAAAATTAGATCATGTATTACTTTGAATAGATTCATTTAAGGTTTACTTTATTCAAGTTTTCATCATATGTATGGAAAGCCTATTATTTGTGTGTGTGGTGAGAGATTCGATGAGGAATCAAAAAATACGATAAAATATAATACACAAATCATCACAACAACGACATAATCTATAATGCACTTGATCACAATTTCACAAGTGACTATAGAAGGGTTCCTAGTAAGGTCATCCGACTTTATAGTTTTGAAGTGCTATATTGATCATGTTCCTTTGTGTTCATGGTAAGGAAATGTATCATTTTTTTTAATTTGATTTAATTTAATGTATTATCTATTAATTAAAATAATATATATTTTTTTATTTAACTATTCCATAACTACCCCATATTGAAGGCTACTACCCATGAGATGAAGGTTAATAAATTATGAACAGTGGAGATGCTTAATAAGGTAGGAGATTTACGAATGATATTAATATGTTGTCGCTGGTTTGTTGTTCACTCACCATACTAGATACTCTGTTGATGCCTGCTTTTATGAAGTGATGGCATATGGAGACTTATTCATTCCATCTTTTATTGTGGGAGGGGACGATCACATTGGATGATGTGTCTAGCCTCTTCCATATCCCTATCGCTGATAAAAATTTTAGTCCTTCATAGTTCAATATTGGCCTAGCTGCCATGAATGCAGAGATATATATGGGGGTTTCACATGGGGGATACTTTAGAGGAGATTAGGGATCAAATGGGTGGTCAATTCCACATGTCTTGTATTTAGAAGAGATATATGATGTTGGTAGAGTATACCACATATGAAGAGGTTGTCTAAGTATACATTTTGTATCTAGTTGAATGTACATTTTTACAGATAAGTTGCATGTGTACATTAATGCGAGATATATCTCTTTGTTCGTCGACCTTAGATTCCATAAATGGGCATGACGATGTATTGCACTATCGTTTTAGTGACTGAAAGTAATGGTCAATTAGCTCTTAACTTCAACTGAACCTAATGATGGTTATTTACTAATCCAACTACAATAAGCTTAAGTATGCATGCATTCGTATATGGTGACATAATAAGTGGGAAAAATGTGATGTTCATATTCTTGGACAATCTCTCCAATATAACATTATACCTAGTTGTAATTAGACAACTCATATTTAGAATGGTATCCACTTCACCATCTCCTGAACACCCAAACCATAAATCTTTATTGAGCTCCTAACCTCTAAAATGATCCTTTGATTAAACCAAGTTGCAACTTTAATGTGGTGTTGATCACATCTCAACTTCTACATAGATCTCATATACTATTGGGTAAAATGTTTTTAAGTCTCCAATGAGCAGACTCATCCCTAGAAAATATAAGTATAAAGTATATAAAAACAATAACTTAAACTTACATCGTAAATGCAAAAGTTAATCATAGGTACCTCTTTGTTATGGTTTTTCCTAAGTGCATGTCATGGTTCCTTCATACAACAAAATATCTTTCCTTGAAGGAAGGAAATCGTGTTTCATTATGATAATCAACAAAATCTGGGATATTAGTACATGGTTGTTCAAAATGTTACGATTGTCGTTCATTTTCAACAACACAATTCGAATAAATGATCTTACTCCATAAATCCATTATTGATTATCGTCTCTTATGATCAACAATCAACATGCATTGAGCTCCAACATTTTTACCAATATGAAAAGTACATAACACATTCAGAAGCTTCATTGAATTCGTATGTGTTAAAAATATATCACCTGCAACATTTAAGTCATCTATGTTTCTTGTCCAATACACATAATTCTTGTTCTGGACTGGACCAATGGCTAGAATTGGCTCAATCCGCCTCTGCTCCGTAGCGGCCCAAATTGCCTAAGCCCAATCCACAGAGGGGCAAAAATGACATTTCTGCCCCTCCAACCGGGCAAGGAACGCAACGTCCTCCCCGACTTTCATGCCCGTTATGCACGGCTTCCTCGCTACCCGAACAGCAAGGGACAGGTGCCCGGAAATGCGTTATGCCCGACATAACAGCTAGTTTCTGGCACCCTGCCCGACATAACGGCTAGTTTGGGCAGTTACCTATTCTTTGGGGAAAATGGTTATTTTGCCCCAAAAATAGGACCGTTGGCCACGCGCTGGGGGCTCTATATAAACCCTCTCGCTTGAGAGGGTCAAGTATCATATTTTTCACCCTAAGAATACACTTTGTACTTGCTCCTTTTCTCTGACCCTTTATAACTTGAGCGCCGGAGTGCCTTGCAGGTACACCCCATTTTCTCCTCATCAACATTCCGAACACCTCGCCCGTCTGACGACCAGCATCCGTCCGAGCACCTTGCCATCTGACGACCAGCTTACGTGGACCTGTTCGAATACTCCGGATCAGTGGCGCCGTCTGTGGGAACTCCTTGTTCTCCCCTTCTTTCTTTCCTCCTCGGAAACTAAAAGATCAAAACATTCTCTCTTTGATCCGCCCACATATGGCCGCTCAGAACTCCGTAAAAGGTGTTGATGACATAGTTCTCGTTCCCGTCAACAAGATGGACGTTGACGACAGTTCTTTGTTACTTTCTGATCCCCGTTTCCTTCGAGACGGGGCTACTGCGTCTCCAACTCCTTCTCCCACCGAGCAAGGAGGCAAACAACTACCGTCGGGTGAACGACCAGTTCCTGGCCCCCCCAGCGCCGACCTGGCCGTTGCAGCGCTTCTGGAGGCTGTCAACCGCACAAACCTCCTTATCTTACAGCAAGGAGAGAGAATAGGAACTCTCGAGGAAGCATCTCTTCCGAGATCCTCTCCTCCGAAGAGTAAACACCGGAAATCAAGAAGCCCGCCCCCTAGGCGCGGGGAAGATCGTATGACGAAGCATAAGCCTGAGTCACAACACATTCGCAAGCGCGACCAGATCTCCCCGCGAGATCGATCACCAAGACACAAGAGAACGAGGCGGGATAGGCATTCTCCACCAGTCAGACCTCGTGACCGTCTACGTTCCCCGTCACCTCGTCGAGACCGCCGCCGCGAACGCAGACAACGGTCACCATCAACTCCAAGTTCAGACAGTGACGACGAGCCTCGCGGCCCGTTGTCCCGCAGGATCCTGGCCACCCGTCTTCCTAAAGGACTAGAGAAGCCTTCGTCTCTAGGGACTTACGATGGAACCACTGACCCAGACGAGCACATAGAAAACATAGAGGCTCTCTTGGACTACAGAGGGGTACGAGGAGCCATCAAATGCCGCTTGTTCCCGACCACGCTCCGGAAGGGAGCAATGACATGGTACAAGCAGCTGCCAGAAGAATCCATTACATCCTGGAGGCAGCTGGGGAGGATTTTCTCCCGTCACTTTACTGCATCGCGACGCCATCCAAAGACCGAGACGTCCCTCGGAGCTGTCGTACAGGGAAGAGATGAGCCTCTTCGGGCCTACATTGAGCGGTTCAATAAGGAGGCCATCCAAGTGCCAACGACCGACGAGATGAAGAAATTCCTGCTCGAGCAGGGATTACGTCCTGGCTCGGACTTCGCGAAAGCCATCGTCCTCGATCCACCAAGGAACCTTAACACCCTTCTCCTCCAAGCCCAGTCGCATATACAGTACGAGGAGAAGGTTGATGCCCACTCTGTCCGGGCCTCTCGAAACCAAGAAGGTGCCCGGTCGTCCAGAGCTGAAGAACCCTCGACATCCCGTTGAGGAGATAAAAGACGCGACGATCGGCCTCGCGATGCACGTTAATAAAAGGGACCTTCTGGGCGGTTCCATGACTATACCCCCCTCACTACCTCGAGGGAGAAAATCTTGTCCGAGTGTGCCAACTCAGAATTCAAGCAGGCGGGATTCCGTTTCCCCAAACAGCTGCCGGTCAGGCCGGGTGTAGATAAATCCAAGTATTGCCGCTTCCACAAGAGTCACGGTCATACGACGGAAGAATGCATCCACCTCAAATATGCCATAGAGATCCTTATCCGCGACGACCACCTGAAGCAGTTCGCGAAAAAGAAAGATGCTCCCCGGCAAGAAACCCAGGAGAGCAAAAAGGTTGCAGAAGAGACTCCACCCTCCGATGACACCAACGTACAAGTCGCTATATCCATAACTCGGCCAGAGGACTTCCGCATCCTTGAGGGTCTGCCTGTCTCCACGTACCTCGATGCTCGAAGCCCATGGGAGGCCTTCCCGTCGGCCATGGTCATTTCTGGTGGTGGATTCAACAAAATCACGGTCGGTTCAGTCAAGAGGAGATTCGATTAACTGATCCGCAAAAGCTCCAATGAAGTCACCACGCCGGGTACCGCTCACAAAGGATCCGCTCTTATTTCCTTCTACAAGGAGGAGCTCCTCGGCAGGGCACCGAACTCAAGCATCCCGCTACTTATCCGGGCAAGGATGGCGAACTTCGACGTTCGCAGAATACTCGTGGACCAGGGCAGTTCAGTTGATATAATGTACAACCACCTGTTCAAAACGCTGCAGCTGGACGACTCTCACCTTACTCCATACGTTGGATCCGACCTGCAGGGATTCAACGGAGCAGTGACAAGGCCCCGAGGTTACGTAGAGCTCATCGTAACCTTCGATTCAGGAAAGACAACCCGAGCAATTAAAGCACAGTTTCTGGTAATTGAATGCCCGTCACTATACCAGTGCATTTTTGGAAGGCCAACCCTGGCAGAGTTGATTGCAGTACCTTCCACCGTACATCTCAAGATGAAGTACTACACTTCTGAAGGGATGGTCGCCACCCTCCATGGCGATATCGAAGCTGCCCGTCGATGCTTTAAAGCAGCATCAAAAGGACTAAGCACCATCTCAGCGAGACCGGGGACTTCTGGTCGCCCCCCTCTGCCCAGCAGCTCCGAGAAGCCAAAACCGCTCCCCCAGGTCGAATCTATCGACTTGGACAGCCGTTTCAGCGAGGAAGATCACGCCAAGGACCCAACGACTTCGGGCAGCCAGTCCGACAACGACGGCCATCTCCTACGCCCTGTCCCAGATGGCAACTTCGAGATCGTTCCGTTCAGAGAAGACCCCTAACGGGGAGTAAAGATCGGAGCAGACCTCCCCGACCTGGCCAGGAGACAACTAAAAGCGTGCCTCCAGGAGAACGTAGACTTGTTCGCATGGAGCGCTGCTGAAATGCCAGGATTGGACCCATCCGTCGCTTGCTGCCAGCTTACAATTGATCCGACCGTCAAAGCCGTTGCCCAGCGCAGAAGGAAACAGTCCCCGAAGAAGATGGAAGCCGCGGAGAAAGCTGTCAAAGACCTTCTAGAAGCTAGGTTTATTTCTGAGGCCAAATACACTACATGGCTCTCAAATGTTGTACTTGTAAGAAAAAATAATGGCAAATGGATGATGTGTGTTGATTATACCGATGTTAATAAGGCCTGTCCGAAGGACGTCTACCCCCTCCCCAACATAGATAAGCTCGTAGATAACTCAGCAGGTTTTAAGCTTTTATCGTTCCTCGACGCCTACTCGGGCTACAACCAAATCCCAATGGCCGCGAGCGATAAAACTTACACGGCCTTCATGACCGAATCGGGCAACTATTACTACAACGTAATGCCCTTCGGGCTGAAGAACGCCAGCGCCACATACCAACGAATGATGAACAAAGTCTTCCAAGGACAAATAGGGGACATGCTCGAAGTATACATGGACGATATAATCGTCAAATCCCACGAGGAACTAGATGATGTCGCCCATCTTCGCAAAATTTTCGAGCAAGCAAGGAAGTATCAAATGCGTTTTAACCCAGAGAAGTGCACATTCGGTGTACGAGCAGGTAAATTCCTTGGCTTCTACCTAACGGAGCGAGGAATAGAAGCTAACCCCGACAAATGTCGGGCATTCTCTGAGTTCCCAACGCCCACGTCTAAGAAGAACATCTAGTCCCTCAACGGGGTACTTACTTTGTTGTCCTGCTTTGTGTCAAAGTCCGCCCAACACACCCTTCCTTTCTTCAAGCTCTTGTAAAAAGAAGCAGCGTTTGAATGGACCGAGGAATGCGAAGCATCCCTCCTTCACTTGAAGCAAGCTCTGTCGAAACCGCCCGTATTATCACGGCCAGACACCGGGGAAGTCTTGTTCCTATACCTCGCCGTCACTGCCGAGGCCATTAGCGCCGTTCACATTTGCGAGAATCCTGGCGGGCAAAAGCCAATATACTTCACGAGCAAAGTGTTGCAGGACGCGGAGTTGCGATATCAGCAAATAGAGAAGGTAGCATTGGCCCTCATCAACGCTGCCAGACGACTGAGACACTATTTCTTGGCCCACACGACCGTGGTAAGGACGGACCAGCCCATCAAGCAATTACTAGGACGACCAGACATGGTCGGGCGAATGCTCAAATGGTCACTGGAATTGTCCGAATTCGACGTCCAGTATGAAAGCAGAAAAGCTCTTAAAGCTCAAGCCTTGGCCGATTTCGTAGCGGAAGTAACCTTCTCAGACTCCTCGTCCAACATAGCGAACAGATGGACCATCTATGTGGACGGAGCATCCAGCTCGACCGGCAGCGGGGCAGGAGTAATTCTGGAGAACGACGAAGGAACCATAGTCGAGGCTTCTCTCACGTTGTCCTTTCCCACGTCGAACAACCAGGCCGAGTATGAAGCCTTCCTCGCCAGTTTGCGCCTAGCCGAAGACCTAGGGGCTGAAGAAATCATCATCTGCATGAACTCTCAGCTCGTAGCCCACCAGGTATCAGGAGAATATCAGACCAAAAATGGCAGTCTCTTCGAATACCTAACCCTAGTCAAGGGAAAAATGTCGAAGTTCAGAGCAGTGGAAGTAAGACATGTTCCACACGAACATAATGTGCGAGTAGACGTCCTGTCCAAACTAGCAAGCACTAAGAGGAAAGGCGGAAACAGGTCAGTCATCCAAGAAATACTTCCCCGGTCCAGCATCGATAAGGGATCCTCGACCCTACACGTGCACGCGATTGGAGACAGCGACTGCTGGATGACGCCCGTGTACAACTACCTCACCAGGGACGAACTTCCGGATGACCCCAAGGAAGCCAGCACCATCAGACGAAGAGCTTGCTCGTACGTCATCCTCGAAAACAAACTCTATCGACGAGGCTTCTCCATCCCACTACTCAAGTGCATAGAGGAGGAATTTGTCCCCCACGTATTACGAGAAATCCACGAAGGCATTAACGCCCAACACCTAGGAGGAAGGTCCCTTGCCCGCAAGGCCCTCCGGGCAGGGTATTATTGGCCAACCATGCAGCACGATGCCAAGGAGCATGTGAAGAAATGCGACAAATGCCAACGGCACGGGGATATGCACCTAGCTCTACCTAATGAACTGAAGAGCATGACCTCCCCGTGACCATTCGCCTGGTGGGGCCTAGACATCCTAGGACCCTTCGTGACGGGGTCCAGCCAAAACAAATACCTGATAGTGGGTGTGGACTATTTCACAAAATGGATAGAAGTAGAAGCCTTAGCAAAGATAACAGCACTTAACATTCTGCGCTTTTACAAGCGGAATATCCTTGCCCGTTTTGGGATTCCCCAAGCAATTGTCACGGACAATGGAACGCAATTCACGGACAAGAAGTTCCAAGACTTTGTTGCCCATCTCAGAACAAAGCAACATTTCGCGTCTGTAGAACATCCCCAGACCAACGGGCAGGCAGAAGCGGCCAATCGTGTCATTTTGCGTGGCCTCAAGTGAAGACTGGATGAAACAAAGAAAGCCTGGGTCGAGGAGCTCCACAACGTCTTATGGGCGTACCGCACCACTCCTCAGTCCACCACCGGGGAAACACCTTTCTGCTTAGCATATGGCACGGAGGCTGTTTTACCCATCGAAATTCACGTACCGTCCAGGAGGACCGAATCACCTCTGGACGAAGAAATGAATGACGAAGCAATAAGAGAGGAGCTCGACCTTGTCGAGGAAATCCGAACAGGAGCAGCCCTCCGCGAAGCATCTCTTAAGCAAAAAATAGCAATCAGGCACAACGCTAAAGTCTTACGACGAGAGTTCGATGTG
The DNA here is from genome assembly GCA_022829125.1 of Lathyrus tuberosus. NCBI lineage: Eukaryota > Viridiplantae > Streptophyta > Magnoliopsida > Fabales > Fabaceae > Lathyrus > Lathyrus tuberosus. The sequence goes on from JALAZF010000093.1 coordinate 12,248,974, forward strand.
GGCAGCCTTGTCCTGCGAAGAAACCACAAGGACTCTCGCGAAGGCAAACTAGCAGCCAACTGGGAAGGGCCATACCGAGTCCGTGCCAGAATAGGGAATGGTGCATACTTCCTCGAAAACCTCAACGGGGATGCAATCCCCCGACCGTAGAACGCTGAAAAACTTAAGCAATACTACAGCTAAAGTAACTATAGGCTTCCTCGCATCAAAGGACCACCTAACGGTCTCCATGCTCGTCCAGGTACTAACGACGCATGCACACAAAGTAGAATCCCGTTCAAGTAAATGAGTCGGAACTCTGCTCGTCGGCGGTCCTCAACCGGGCACCGCCTTCGCCCAAGTACCATGATTGGCAGAACCCCAGCTCGCGATGGGACGTTCACGCCGCGACCTCAGGCCTCGATCGCGACCTGAGGTCCACAACCTCGCCAGGACCTTCCCAGGCTATTCGACCAGTTCCCCACACTGACGAATTCACACACAACAAGCTGTCTTTTAAAAAGAAAATTCCGTTAACAGACACACCCTCCGACGGGTAGTCATACATGCACAACTAATGTAAAGTACAGCAATATGGACAAAAATTGTATAAATAGAAAAACCGGCAACATAAACCGGGCATGAAGTAAAAAAGGCCACAAGAGCCAAAGATTGTGCAAATTACATAAAAAATGGGGCCACGCCCCCCCCCCCCCCAAAATCAAATAAGATTACAAATAAATCAACGGCACGCAGGCCGGACAAGATACAACAACATCAAAATAGCAAACTCTTCATTCGTCCGCTTGCTCGGTTGACGCCGACTCAAGTCCCTGCTCTTCCTCGGGCTGGTCCTCGAGCTGAACCTCAGGGGTATCTAGAACAAGGCCTGCGGGCAAGACGATGCGATCATCCTCCACATGCGCAAGATAGTGGATACCCTCGGTCGAAATCTCAAGCCCAGGGTTCACCACCCGCAACTGGGCCACGGCACTTTCAAAGGACTCCACTGCCACGACGATACCGTCATCCTCGGCCTGCACAATGCTGGCAACCAGCTCAGCCCTAGTCTTCAACACTCTTATCTCATCCGGTTCGTCGGCACCCGGGGCACTGGCCGCCAGCAACTCTTTGTTCAACTCCTCGACAGCCTTTTTCTCCACCGTCAGCTTGGTGACATCCTCTTTCAGCTTAGCCGTCTCCTCTTCGGCCTGCTTCCGAGCCTCGCGAGCACTCTTAACTTCCTCCTTCAGGGCCGCCTCAGAAGCTCGGGCAGCAGTAAGTTCGGCCTCACGTGCAGAGTCCCCTTCCGCGTAAACGGCCGCCATCTCCAACATCCTCACAAGGGCAGAAGCGTCCTGGGCTACCAGCGCCCTCTTGCTCGATCGGTCCATGCTCTCCAAGGTAAGAGATTCTGCCCGAGGAACGATCAGGGTGTTGCTCTCAAAAAATCTCCTGTCGAGGATGCACGGGGGGAGCTCAAACTTCCCCTTCTCAGGCGCCCGGGTCAGGTCCACAACATCTGACGTCCGTGGCCGCTTCGCCCGCCCGGCCAAATGCAGTGGAGATCCCCGTGGAACAGGAGAGGGAGAAGAAGAGATCCCCACGGAAGCTTTGACAAGAGGAGGAGCACGGGCACCAACAGGACGAGTCTTAGGGGGAGTCGCTCCAACTTTGTTCCTCGCCATGGCATTCCTCACCACGCGATCGCGAGCTTGAGGCATCTCACCTGCACAAATGAAACGAACACGTTAGCGACGTGAAAAAAAGGTAACACAAACAAAATCTAAGTAACTAGGACTACCGAGCAGCTTCTCGGCATTCGCGGGAGTCTTGCACTCCAGCAGTGCCTTCACATTGATGAACCTGCGCTCAACCCTCTGGCTCCCATCCTCCTCGAAGATAGGGTTACCCTTGCTCGTCCAGCAGCTCGCAAGACTGAAGGAGTTGACCCACTTCACCAACGTCTCGTAAGACACGGCATCCTGCCCGCGTAGCACGCTCGGCTCGAAGACGTAAGCACTGGACTTCTTGGAGAAATGGTCATGTGCCCAGCGGATCGGGAACTTATACATTCTCTCCCCGATATACTTCCCCTCCTCGTTGAGTATCTTCTCTCCGTCCTCATCAACCTCTATCTCCCAGACATACGTGTTGTCCTGGGCTGCCTCAGACACTGGCTCTACGATGAAATACCGCCCCTTGAACGTTCGGATTGACTCCGAGAACGGCTTGAATAACTTTTTGGGCTGCTTCAAGGAAACCCATCCGTACTTTTTCCCCGCCAGCTGCCGTTGAAGATGGAAAACTGCAAAAAAACAGAGGGAGAGTAGTTCCCAGATTGAGATGCTCGCACACTAACTCAAAAGCCCGGATAAAGGCCAGTGAATTGGGGTGGAGTTGAGAGAGCGCCAGCTTCAGATGCTTGAATATCGACCGCTGAAAGTCAGTGAAAGGTAACCTCAGCCCCAACTCTTTGAAAGCGTACTCGTACATAGTAAAGCGGTCCCCGAAATCCGAACAGACCCGCTCGTCCAAGGTGGGAAAATGCACTTTCCAATTCCCCTCTGGGCCCACCTCTGTAAAGGCGTCCGCCACAGACCTTGCGAACGTGGAAATATGTTCGGAAGGCTCGACCACCTCCCATTCCTCCGGACAGAACCCTTCAACATCTTCCTCCATGACATCCAAATCCTCTTCCTCCTCAACTTTTCTCGAGGAGCTCGATGCCTCCGAGCTCGAAGACGCAGAACTCGAAGTCGTCGCGCTGCTACTCTCCTCGGAGCCAGTTTCCTCCTCGGACGTGACTGGGATAACTTCTCTCTCTGGCTCCGTCGCCATTACGATCACCTGAAAAAGCAGAGAAAGACAGTGAATTCGACAGGAAATCAAATCCACCCTTCCACTGCCAAGTTAAGTGAAAGGGCGCGCAAAAGGCTAAGGATGACGTCCCCGGCCTAAGCCCTAACATCAAACGTAAAACCTCCCCGCGAGGAGATGCCCGAGATATACCATCTTCCTACAAAGAACCTCCCCGCACTCGTGCCCAGATTCCGTTTGAATCTCCACCGGAAACCACAAGGCTCCACCGGAATCTGGAAACGTTCTACCGGAAAATCCACCGTTCCATCAGAAGATAATCAGACACGGTGGTCACGACTCACAACCACGACGTGGACCACCACGCTCACCGAACGCACTACCTACTCCGGCGAGATGCTAGAAGCATCAAAAGGGCAGAACCACCGTCCACCACCAACACTCGCCAGAAATCTACCTATTTTATCGCCTAAAAGCTAACCCTAGTTGCATGCAATCTACCACTAACAGCAAGAGAAAGTAAAACAAGCTGGAAATCAGAAAACTTACTTGATTTGAGTAGAAGAGAGAGACTGCTCGAAACTTGGCACGGTGGTCGGTTGCTCTGGAGACAGCGACGGGCAAGAACGCAGAAGACGGCGAAGAGAAATCAGAAGGGAAAAAGTGCAAAATGGGACAACCTTCCCTCTTTTATACTGAGGGGCACGTGCACCCACGCGCCCGTACGCAATAATGACTGCCCACTAGCCATAATTACCTATTAACTGCTACACAGGGCTCGATGCACACGTGGCAACCCAACGTTTCCCATTCTGTCTGACGCTTTATCTCCCCGAATACCGGGCAATGTAGTCTCGACCACGGATATCACGGACACAGAGGGCCACGAGCACCTCGAGACAATCATCCTCGTCTCCAAACGACGACTCCACGCTAGCTCCCCTGAGCGACGAGCAATCCTTAAGTCATCACTCTCATGCTCGGGAGCAACGACTTGGGGGGCTCCTGTTCTGGACTGGACCAATGGCTAGAATTGGCCCAATCCGCCTCTGCTCCGTAGCGGCCCAAATTGCCTAAGCCCAATCCACAGAAGGGCAAAAACGACATTTCTGCCCCTCCAACCGGGCAAGGAACGCAGTGTCCTCCTCGGTTTTCATGCCCGTTACGCACGGCTTCCTCGCTGCCCGAACAGCAAGGGACAGGTGCCCGGAAATGCGTTTATGCCCGACATAACGGCTAGTTTCTGGCACCCTGCCCGACATAACGGCTAGTTTGGGCAGTTACCTATTCTTTGGGGAAAACGGTTATTTCGCCCCAAAAATAGGACCGTTGGCCACGCGCTGGGGGCTCTATATAAACCCTCTCACTTGAGAGGGTCAGGTATCATATTTTTCACCCTAAGAATACATTTTGTACTTGCCCCTTTTCTCTGACCCTTTCTAACTTGAGCGTCGGAGTGCCTTGCAGGTACACCCCATTTTCTCCTCATCAACATTCCGAACACCTCGCCCGTCTGACGACCAGCATCCGTCCGAGCACTTTGCCATCTGACGACCAGCTTACGTGGACCTGTTCGAATACTCCGGATCAATTCTCATTATAAATTAAAGTCAACATGTGTTTAGTACAATATGTATCTCGAGCTTTGTATACTTGTGTGCCACTTATCAAGTTATTTAGATTTCGATCTTTCAATGTGTCCAAGGATATCATGACCGTCTAATGTTGTTGTTTAATCATAGTTATGAATATCATATTAAACCTTAACACACCAACCACCATCATTGGACATAAATCTCAACTCAAATGGCTATTTTTCCTTTTACTACATGTGATACTGGAATTTTCGTTGTTCTTATAATTCCTGCCTCTCTTATAACCTGACATTAACTTGTCACTCCAGCCTCTTCTCCAATTGGTTGTGTCTGAACAAAGAGTAACAACAATACTATTGTGTTGTCATCAAATAACTATAAAACTTTAAAAAGATAAATTATAAGAACTTTTGATAAAATTTTAGGGTGTATTGTTCAAGTGCTAGGGTGCCAAGTAAAACCTCTGAGATATCTAATTACAAGCCCAATCCACCACATCTTTAAAAGTGGCCCATATCCCTCCCATGATAACAAAACAGCCGCTCCATTATAGAAAAATATAGCCGCCGCCGATTTGCCAGTATTTATCAGAAAACACGATCACGTTGGAGTCGCAACCCTGAACTGAATTCAAACCGCCGGAAAACGCAAACGTAGTTGGCCGTCTTCCTCCAGAAACAGTGAGAAAACCGTTCACAGTTTCCTCTTTTTTATTATTCTATGTCTCGGATATTCCTTCCGCTCTTCTGGTCCGCCGCGAGATGCAATGCAATTTGCGGCTGCGACAGCCGCCCCTGCATAAGGGAATTGCATCACATCACCGCTTCGGTCCGATTGGCAAATCAGCTCTTTAGTATCACATTATAAGCATGAGCTTTATTTTTCTTCACTTTGTGGTTATTCACATGATAAACCCTAAAAATATAATCGAGTGATTGATGCAAGGTTTGGGAGAACTTTGTTATTAAATCCTATTCTGACTTCTTTGTGGGATGATGTTAGTGTTAATTTGTTTGTTTAGGGTTTAGTGATGAATTTTCTGAATCATTCTTTTCAATTACCATGTTTTATATTCTGAATTAATGTTACGCTTTAAAATTAGATATATTGTAGCATATATTTAAGTATATTACTTGTCTTGTATGTGATTAATTTCTAGATTAATTCTCAAAATTATGTAACATGAAATGCAGCTTTCTTTTAACACCATGACGAAGACGAAGAAGAGTTCTACAATGACTTCAAATAAGTTGCAAGAGAATAATAACATTGAGGAGGAGCAAAAGCCTTCTTCTCTTCCCAAAAAAGCAGCTAGTGAAATTGACGAAATATTTGCTGGTAAAAAGAGAAAGAAATCTGATGTAAAGAAGGGTGAAAAAGCCGATGAAGCAACTAAAAGTAGTGATAAGACTAAGAAAAGGACGAATGAGAAGAAAAAACCCAAACGGACAGATGAGGGTGAGTTTATTGAACGACCATCTCGATCGAGAAGGAAAACGGAGGATGGGCTTACCATCTATACTGAAGAGGAATTGGGTCTTAGTAAAGGGGATGCTGGTAATACTCCACTCTGTCCATTTGATTGCTCTTGTTGCTTTTGATGGATGCTGTGTGTACACTTGTTTCCTTACTACAATGAACAAAGGTGTTGTGATTGTATTACAAGTTTTGTCATATTTATAGCTGGGATGATTAATTATGCCCTGAGTTATCTTGTAGTGACGTTGAATTCTTTAGATCTAGATATGATTCATAGAAGCAATTTAAATTTTGCAACCATTATAGTTCTGCACTTCTAAGCTTCATCCCCTGGAAACATGATTGTTCATGTATTATGTCTCTGCTAGATGGTTTAAGTAATTTATTAGAAAATGAAGGAAATGTTGTAGAAGTGCTTGACTCAAGTTAGTTTATCTTTCTTCTATTGCATTTATATATGTTTTCATGTTCAATCAAACCATGTATGTACAAGTTCTTCTGTTTTTATAATCCCTTTTTTTAACATGCATAGTGATTTGTTCCTTTGAAACCTTGATAGCAGATTTTGGTGTTTGTATTGTAACCGCTTTAGTTATGTGGCAATGAATTCCATTTATGAACTTTGATTAGCTTTATTGGAACTATGCAGATGAGTTGTTTGATTTTATCATTTCTTACCCGGTTATTTCTAGAAGGAAGGGCATCTTCCCCTTATCATCTTACTCCCTCCATTCTCTTTTATAAACAAATTTTGACTTTTAGATTCATTCAATAAATGATGTATTTAGACTATATATAACGAGATGCATCAATTATTCAACGAACCTAAAAGTCAAAAGTTGCTTATTAAAGAGAATGGAGGGTGTAGTAGTTAGTACACTAGCTTTAGAATTCTTGTGATCCAAGCCTTTTGCCACATTCTGGTCTATAGTTTAGATAAAACCTTTAATATAGATCTCATAGAAGAGCAATGAATTAGTGCTGGTTGAAGCAAAGACAATGCAACCAAAGCATAACATCGATTTTATCACGCACCAACTGGTATTGGCTTCTCAGCTTTTACTAGTCCATCTGAATCTAGGATCAAAGAATTAATAGAGAAGCTAGAATTTCTTGCAATGCTAAACATTATGTTGGGTTGAAAGAAGGTAGTGAGGAAAGCGGAGCCAGTTGGAAATCCTAAAAAAGACCGGCAACACTCTTTCCTAAAAATTGCTTAGATGAGTCAAACAACATCAAAAGATTCTGAAACTTGAACCTATATTTTTAAGCTCAAACTGCTGGATCTTATTATCATTGTACTCAAGTTGGGCATGGATGGGTTTTCACACTGCACTTCCATTCTTTGATGATGAAACTTTGATTGTTTACTCCTTATTGTTCTCTCTTCCACATTAAGATAGTTATCAATCTCTTTAAGGGTCTAGCTTACGCAACCTTCATTTCTAACACATTTGCCTTCATTTACCAACATATCCTTTTGCTTTGCAAGAAATGGTGTCTCTAGCAATCATTTGTTCCTAGCAATCAACTTCTTAGGCTGTGCAATCAATATTAATCTCGTTTAACCTTTGGTCTACCAAATTCACTTTTGTGCTTGGGTGTCTCTAATTCACCTTGGACCTCGTGGAGAGACAAATTGGCTGCAGCGAACCTGTGTTACTGTTTCGCACCATCTATCCAATATTTCACTTATTTGTAGTAGAGTTCTAGTTTGGAATTCAATCAACAGTTGATGTGGGTACTCCAGTAGATTTTGAACCAATTTCTTTGAGTTGCTGTTGGTTGCGATCTTCTTTGTCTACACTCTTAACTGCATTCCTGCAGCATCCTTGGGTTGATGTGGAAAAAATTGTCAATATAATGTTGGTTAAGGAAACATACATTGGTTATTGGTTAAGCGACCTGCTTGAATTTGATTGAAAAACACAAGATATTTAAGTCCTGTTTGGATGATTAAAAATGTCACCGATTTGATTGGAAATATCCTACCACTCATTTACTGAATTGGTTGAATCATACATGTACTCAAATATTTTTTCCGTTTTAAAATAACTGTCATTTGGGATTTTTGCAAGGAATGCGATAATATGACATTGTCTAATTAGAAAATCTAATTAGAAAAAGGTCTAATCATTTTTACATTGAAAAATAAGACTGACGTTCATTTTGAATTTTTTTTATCCTAATTCTAATACGATAGTCATTTTGAATTTCAAAATGGATGGAATATGTAATATCATTAATACCAATATATAGTAGTCTTAGTGGGTTATATAACACTCTTTAGTTTGATTTTTATTATTCTTTCTGTATCATAAAAAATTTTCTATTTGAGCAACGGATTCTTACCAAAATAATTAGATATATTGGTTTTAGTAAAAAAGTTAATATCATTTACCAGAATATTTCTATAAAATATAGTTAATAAAATAGTTGAATAAAGTAAAAGCTAATGAATAGGGATATATTAGTGGGAAAATAATACTAATAAATTAGCGGGATACCCGTGCGAATGCACGGGTACCCGTCGGTGACGCGCATTTGTTTTTATTTAAAATTTGAAAAAATAATAGAATTAATAAAAATAAATAAATAGAAAAAATATAATTTATATTTTTAAAAAAATAGAATCAATATCCGTGGGTATCGGTTGGTATTTTTTATAAAAATATTTATGCAATAATTAGTTTTATAAATATCAAATAATATCATAGTATTTGTAAATATTATTTTAACTGTATAAATAAACATTATTAACATAAATAAATATATTTTATTTAGGTATTATTACAAATATCATAGAAAGATGAAGAAAAAGAATAGAAAGAAAATAGATGTAGAGTCTGTTTGGTAACACCAAAAAAAGAGCTTTTAGCTTGTAGCTTTTAGTTTTTCAGCTCAGTTTTATTAAAAAGCTCTGTTTGGTAACTGCATTTAGCTTTTTAACTAGCTTTTAGCTTTTTTTTCAAAAGCTATTTAAAGTAGCTTTTGAGCTTGTAGCTTTTAGCTTATGACTTTTTATTCCAATTATACCCTTATTATTTTATATATATATATATATATATATATATATATATATATATATATATATATATATATATACTCTATTAAAAAATTAATTTTAAAAGATTGAATTTAGAGAGATTTTGAAAAATGTTATAGAAATTTTTTACTAATTTTTTTATTTTATTAAACATTATTTTTATTTAATAAATATAAATTATATAATTAATTTAGAAATACTGTTGATAATTCTCAAGTTAGTGAAACATTGGAGAAAAATCAATGAAATTTAAAATATTAGACAATAAACTTGTTTTTGTTATTATTTTAGATTAATATAAATAAATGCAAAATTACAATGTTATTATTTCACATATTTTATTAAATTTCATTATAAAATTAGAAAGAAAAAAAAACTATATTTTACGAAAGAATGAGTTAACCAGATTGAGAATCGTAGTTATTAGGATTAATTTTACTTTTATGTCTTCATAAATGACTTTATAAAATACCTGTACTTCATGTATGATTTGCTGGTTCTTTTATTCATTGAATTTCGTTGTCAATATATTCATACAAAATAGCAAAGCTCATAAAATTTATATAAAAATTTATATATTTTGATGATATATTCAATTTTTCATATATATTAACATTGTTTTGTATTTTGTTATTAATACATTTATTTTTATAATAAAAAATAATTTAATAATATGATATAACAAGATAATAAAATCACTAATTTCTTAATTAAAATGTCCTTTTATGTCATTTTGTAATTATCAGCTAGTGTAACAGCTAATTTACCAAACACTCAAATTAACTTATCAGCTACTAGCCATCAGCTATAAGCTATCAGCTATCAGCTACCAGCTACCAGCTATCAGCTAACAGCTACCAGCTAGTTTTACCAAACAGAACCGTAGTGTATTTTTGTGTGGAGCCCATCAATTTTGGGTATATGTTAGCATTTCTCATAATTATAATATGTTGTAAAATAAAAACAATAGTAAAGAATGAAAATAAACATATATTTTTGTGTGGTTTATTTATTATTTATTATTTGTTTTAAATTTTTATAAAACAAATATTTCATTTTGATCCGGATAAAAAATTAAATGAACAACATTTTTCTACTACATACCTTATAGTATTGATAAATTCCAATGAAATTTTTTTTATCAATTCCAATGTAATTATTTTGGAAGCGTAATTATTTTTTATCAATTCCAATGTGTTACAGTTGTCTTGAATCAAATCATACAATAAATAAATAAAAAGAAATAAATTAGTTAGAAAGTAGAGGTAAAAAACAATAATGAAGAAATTGTGGCGATTTGAATATTTGTTTTTCCTTGCTGATTTTATCCTCCAGTTTGTTGTTTTGCGAGTTGAAATTATCTCCTGGGAAAGCTTCAATTACTTGAGTTGGTTCATTATTATCTTCCGCTCTCTTTGATTTATTCTTTTCTTTGATGAGTGTGTTCATGTTTCCTCTATTTGAATTTTGGGTCAACTCACAATTATTGACCCCATGCCTTATTGGGCTTGAACCGTATCCCTTCTGCCGCATCTCGTTCTAAGTATATATTTTTGTTGGGCCCACCAAAGCTATTATGTTAATTGTCTTTGCTACTTTCATTCAGCCGTGCATGTACTGGTGTATTCTTCTTACCTTCTTCTTCAATTATGTCTTGCATTAAATGCAAGTTATCTCCTACGTCTCTGCTGCTGCCTACTCCTGTTTTTTCCTTGCTTTTTATTGAACCTAACCTATCTTCTGCTCCCGACTCTCCTTCATTATTGGTCTGACTTTTTACTTTTTTTCTACTTTTGTTTTTTGCACTGCCCTCGAACTTCTGGTCTTCATTATTACCTACCACATCAACAGTCTCTTTCCTTATCTGATCATCTGCCCTCGAGCTCCACAATTTCTTCATTATTGCTTTTTTTCTCTTCTCGTAATAAATCATACAATGAAAGAACAAAAAAAATTTTACACAACATACTATTTTTTTTTATATTATAGATTATGTTCTGGACTGGGCCAACGGCCATGCGCGACCCAATCCATGATTGCTACAGTAACGACCCAAACGCTTGGATCCAGTCCATTAAGGGGACAAAAGTACCCTTTTGCCCCTACAACCGGTCACGGACTGCCCAGTCCTGCCCGGAATTATTGCCCGTCACACACGGACTACAACTCCCCGACAGCTGACGAACAGACGCCCGCAACTACCTTCCTGCCCGGTATAACGGCTAGTTTGGGCATCCTGCACGTCATAACGGCTAGTTTGGGCAGTTACCTATTCTTCAGGAAAACGGTTATTTCGCCCTAAAAATAGGACCGTTGGCCACGCGCTGGGGAACATTATATAAACCCTCTCATATGAGAGGGTCAGGTATCAAATATTCATCCTAAGAATACACTTTGTACTTGTCCCTTTTCTCTGACCCTTTCTTAATTGAGCGTCGGAATGCCTTGCAGGTACACCCCCTCATCTCCTCATCAACATTCCGAGCACCTTGTCCATCTGACGACCAGCATACGTGGACCTGTTCGAATACTCCGGATCAGATTATATTATAGATTAAGTTAGTAATAGTTCAATATTTATCAATAAAATTATATAAATAATCATTTAAAACATGCAACAACTTAAAATTTTGTACAAAAATAAATACTAAAATTAGTGATAAAATATTTAGAATATTGATATTATTTTAAAAAATCAAGAACGAAATTTGTTATATATAGAAGATTTAAAAATATATTTAATTCTACCATTTAATGTTATTAAATCATAAAATTAAACTTAAATAAAAAACAATTATTTAATATAATTGATTAAAATATTTTAGTATTTTAATGTTTTAATTTTTATTAAATTATTAAATTAAATTAAATTAAAGACAACTTCTATTTCAATTTCTCTATCCTTCAATTATTTAGAGTTAATTCGTGATATTTGTTCTAACTCTCTAAGTATGGTATCTTATTCATCAATCATCAAATCAAAATGTTTGATTAACTCTAATCCTGTAAAAGCACAATGTTTTTTATTCGAATTTTATAATATGATCAAATCATTAATTTTATTTTTTATTTTTTAATAATAAATTTAAGTTAAATAGATTTTTTAAAAGTAGAGGAAAAAATTGTTACTTTCTTTGAATAACTTATAACAATGAAAATACAAGAAGTGACATTTAAGAAAATAATTTGTGTTGAATTTAAAAAATATTTACAAAAATAATATGGCTTATGGCAACTTTTAGAAATTTCATTTTTCAAATTTTCCTTATAAGTAATTTTACAAAATAAGTTACCACTCATTTTTCAACTAATTCATATGAGTAATTTTATAACTCAAATGTTAAAATAAACTACCAGTGAATTAAATCTCTTGGTGTTAGTTGAAATGATAAAAATCAACTAAAGGTTCTAAGAAAGAGAAAACATATTATTTTGTATTAAAAATTAAAAAAAAAAAAAAAAAAGCTTAGCTTTAATATTAAAATCAAATATCAGGATTCGGAGTAACTCTTTACATTTACTCTTGGAATAAATATATTCATCCTATAAAATATATATTATTAGTGAAAATTTACAAAATTTAAACACAATTTTAATGACTATTATTATAAATATTTGCATACGGTTAATCCAAATCAAAATTAATATTTTTAACCTTTAAGAGATTCAGGCACACAAAGATATTCCAACAATCTTTAGTGCATCATCTATTACATTGAAGTAATACTATTTTGAGAACGTAAACAATTAACATATTTTATTATTTCAATGATATTTAATTTGTTATTATACTATATTTAATCTATCATAAGGAAAATAATTAACTAATATGAATTATAAAATAAAATATAATTAGAATGAACCGCATATTATTTCCCGTATATAAAAATAAAATTAAAAATAAATTAAAATCTAATTAAAAAATAAGAAAGAGAAATTAAATTATTAATATTAATAATTAAATAAAAAGCTAAATCAAAATTAAAGCTCATATGGTCTTAAGGCTATGTTTAAAAAGTCATGCTACTATATTTCAACTTTTCAAAAGGCATTATTACTGCTATGTTGCTATTTTTTAGAAAACATGATTACATACCTATAGGCAACTAATACCTATACCTATGTTTAAAAATTTTGTTTTAATCAAGTAAATGGTTCTCATTCTCTCTCTTTTTTATACAATAATAATATAATTGTTAGTATCGAATATTTTTCAGATAATTATATAATTATATTGATGTTTTTAATTAATGTATTAATTGTTTTTTATATAATAACAATAAATATTTGTATATTAATTAGAATGGTGGTTTATTGATATTTTTTTGGTCTAACAACAGTAAATCATTAAGCTATTTTTTTTTAAGTTAATGTAATGATGTCTTATGACATAGTACAAGATAACAGTTGATTGGTTAGACAATACAATTAAATAGAAATTGACAAAATATTACTCCCTCTGTCTCATAAAAAGTGTTATATTTGAGCAATGCATGATTCTTAAGAAAATAATTAGATGTATTAGTTTTAATGAAAAAACAAATGTCATTTACTAGAATACCCTTATTAAATGTAGTTAATAGAGTTGTTGGATAAAGTGAAAGCTAGTCAATAGGTGTATAGTAGTGGAAAAATTATAATAAATGGTGTATTGGTAATATAAATGGACAATTATTTTGAGACAAAAAAAAAGTGCAAATGAGACACTTTTTATGAGACGAAGGGAGTATACTTTTAGACAATATCCCCTAAAATCTAACTTTTTGAAAGAGAAGTCTTTTCCATGTGAGTGTATTGTACATCAACTTGTTGTATATATTATTTTAAATTTGTTTTGAGCTTTATGTGATTGAGTTAAAAAAAGGTGTATCAAATCTTTAATAATAAAGATATATGACTAACATTAATTTTATACTAATTTAAATATAAAGTAATAATCATTTAAAATGATTATAATAAAGTTTCTTCTTTTATAAAAAATAAATTGTAATAATGATCATAAGTGAATGAAGTAATATATTTAAAAACTTATAAATGAAATGATAGATTAATTGAAACTGCTATGAATAAAAATGGTACAATGTAATTTTTTTAATTTATCATAAATTTAAATGTTAATATTATTAATTATGTTTTTATATGTTATAATATTTTTAAATATAATTAATATATTATAATTTTAAAATAGAAAAGCATATTTTTAATTATATTTAAATCAAAAAATTCTTTTTCATATTTGAATTATTAATATATATTTTTTCGTATTTATATCAATAACACATAATCTATTTTTCTCGAATTTATATCAATTTCTATTATTTTATTCTATGTTTTACTATATTTATTGAACATTGAAGCTATGACAATTCCACATACTGCTACTATTCATAAAATATATAGATTGACTATTATTTAACATTGAACCTATAACAATTCCATTATACTGCTACTCTACAACACACTATATTTATGTGCTATATCAGCTATAAAAAAACATAAATATACCAGTTACTATACAGAAGAAAATTAATACTCACTGCAGTACCAAAAAATACCCAAAATAATCTCTGGGACTTTCTCTTCAACCTCCCCATGTGCTTCTTCTTCCACCGAAACATAAAAACAGAGTTAGACTAACCATGAGAAAAAAATAAATGATACTTAATTATTTTTTAGAATTTATTAATTTTGAAAATTGCATCACTTACAACTACTATATACAGTAGAAACTTTTTAAATTAATACTCGGTAAATTAATAAATTCTCTAAAATAATAAATTTGTCCGGTCCCGACTTGAGCCAATGTAAAAAATTGAAAAACTCGATAAAATAATAAGATAATAATTTTTCGGGAGATCCCTTTATAATTTTCGGTCCCAAGAAAATCATAAATTAATAATTCATAGAAACTGAAAAAAATATATTACACTCTATTGAAATATGATTCAATAGTTGTCTGTTTTCCTTTAAAGTTCAAGTCTATTTGGAGTTCATCTCTAACTTTTCTTATTGCATCCAATAGCTCAGGTGTTGTATTTTTGTATTGTATCATAAAGTTGTGAAAAGTGTTTGACGCCATAAGTGCTTCCTTTCGCGTAACAGGCTCCAAAGACACTGTATCATCTTCGCCGTCATCCTCTGCATTGTTCTCAATGATAGTACCCACAATATCTTCTAAACTCTGAACCTCCCAACATGCTTCATTTTCAGCTGGGTAGTTCATTAGATTGTCGATATCCATCTTATTACGATAGCCACATTGATTGATCATAGTCTCGAGGTCTTGAGTTTCTTCATCAAAAGTGGATTCATCCAAATTTCTTGCAACGTCACTAGCTAAAGAATTTTACAGTGTCGGAAGCAATTCGTTATTGTTTCTTTTCGAACATCTATCGTCTAAGCTGGGATTGCAAAATTGATAGCATCAAGGACATTTATCTTCCCTGGATCAGATTGTCCCACCTCATAAACTTCCAATATTTTGCGGTAAAACCTTCTACTGTAATGCATCTTGAAAGCTCTTATTATCCCAGCATCGCAAGGTTGAATCTTTGATGTTATGTTGGGTGGCAAGAAGAACAACTCAACGTTTCTTAGCCCTTCAATATTTCTTGGATGTGCTGGACAATTATCCACCACAAGTAGAACTCTTCTACCATGCATCATTTGGTCAAATGAACGAACATATTCATCAAAAAGCACACTAGTCATCCATGCTTTTTTGTTAGGTCGACACTGACAATCAAAGTTATTCATGTTGACATTCTTGAAGCAACGAGGCTTTGCATATTTCCCAATAATCCATAGAGGGATTTTTTCAGAGTCATCTTCATTGCAACAAATAACTATCGTCAGCCTTTCTTTATCTTGTTTTCTTCCTTCAAGTTATTTTGTTGCCAGTGAATGATCAGCTTTTAGCCTATAAAAACAACCCAATTTCATCCATATTAAAAACATCTTTCATAGGGAACTGATCAATTTTCTCCCGAATCGATACCAATTTCTGCTCCATGTCTTGTACATCAACAAACCCACTCTCGCCAAAACGACGAAATGACTTTATGCCATGTCGGTGCTTGAATTTCCCAAGCCATCCTATAGAGAAGTTAAAATCTGAATCATCATGAGGGTACACGAGTTTCATTGTATCTCTTGCCTTCTGCAAAATTATTTCTCCTGTGATATTCACACGTTCTTGATGCTGGAGAAACCACTCATAAACAACCTTCTCCATGTCAGGATATTTTGCTGGTGTGTGTCTTTTGATCTCTGCTCTTCCCTTTTCTATTTCAGCAGAGAGATAGTCATCTGACCGCTTAAGTGTGTTTGATATTGTTCCTTGACTAACTTTCAACTGAAATTTTCCCTCAAGCCATCTCTGCAAGTCTTTTTGTGTGCTTGCGGGATTATCTCTCTTGTACTCACACAACTCCTTACGTATTTGATCTGACATAGTTGATTTTGCAACACCTTTTAGATGAGAAGCCATCTTGTGAGATATGGTTTGAATACTCTAACACAATCATGTAATTTATATACAGTATGCCAAACTTGCTTAAGAATACATTGAACACATTTGTTCCTCTTGTTTACATTTACTGTACTTCAAAAGTCATTATTGATTTCCAATGCATATGAACACAGTAGTTACTAATTTACGTTGAGTCTCAAGGTTCGCTGCAACGTAATTCTAAGAGACATAGACTAATTTACCTTTTTGTTTGGTATGTACAGTATAATTACTTAAAAACTCTTTAAATTAATAATTATTAATTTATCGATAAATTAATAACTCTCTAAATTAATAAATTTCTCTGGTCCTGACATTATTAATTTATAGAGTTTTAACTGTAGTTGTCTAATAAACTTTTCAATCTTAACTAATTAGTCAACAAAGGACTATCTTTTTTAATAGTTGACCAAAAAAACAAATTGTTCTATATATAATAAAAAAATTGAGAAATATTATTTCTAACATGCTAAAAATTATATAACAATTGATATTATATTTTCCTATAAAAATAGATGTATTAGTGGGAAAATTAAAATTCAATATTATTTGTTGTTGTTTTACATAGTAGATGTAATTTTAAAATAGAATATGTATGGTATGATAATGTACATGCATTTGCAGCCTGCTATGGTCATAGAGTGGGTGATTGATTAGTGTGAAAATGTTTAGAAAATCCAAAATAATAATAATAAGATATTGTATTGAGTTGATATAAATATCTTGTCATGTCACATCAAAGAAAAAGAGTGTGTCAATATCTACCATCATACATGAATAGTAATTTACATTGGAAATATCATAAAGGATGATATAATAATATTGAATTTGGCATATTAGAATATTATTGAAAAAAGTGAGTTGCTCTATGTCTCATCATTGCTGCAGACGCTTGTAACATTGCTGCTGAATTGCTTTATGTCCCATCAATTAAAATAAAATGGTGACTTGTATCTACTTTTACCTGCTCATCATTGCTGCAGACGCTTGTAACATTACCTACTTTTAATTGCTCTATATGGCTGAAAATGAGAAGATAAAAAAACATTTATGATACCTCTTCATCTCCTACAAAATTGTAGTCATTAGCCATCAGTTCGCGCGAGAACAATGAAGGATCCACATCCTCTTCCGCCCAACTGCAAAGCATAACACAAAAAACATCTTGAGACAAATTATTTCAAAACAATATCTCAATATGATGCATAACATAACATCAAAGTTTAAATTAATGATTAAGTTGCAAAAATTGAAGTTAGTGAGAAAGTAAGTTACCCAGAGACACAATCGACAACATCAATAACTCCTCCATTATAGTTGCTCATAAAGAAAGCATCTTCTCCACCTTTATCAACCTTACAAAAACACAAAAAATTATTTTTTACTCTTCATACAAAATATCAAATTGATTTTGACCAATTAGTGATGTGAATGGTTACTAATAAACGGATTCAAATCATATGAAATGAAAACATAATACAAACACTACACATCATCATCGACATCGTCTTCTCTCCAAAGTCTCCAATGTACGTTTTCTTTAATCATCATCCATTAATACTTACCTTCATACCACAAATAAATAAACAGTGAATAATTAATCTCAAGACCAAAATTATAATAACTCATAAAAAAAATTGACAGGTCGATAGTTTTGTAAAAGAATGATGAAACATCTTCATCGGTAACAGCAGCAAGTAAAAAAAATAATGTTGAGAAAAACACTTACCATGTGAACACCATATCCATCTACATAATAACAATCAAACTAAAATCTGCTCAGAACTTGCTCAAGAGTGTCTTCCCATAAATCAAAAACCTAAACAAACAAACACAAGTTATACTCATTCCTACATAATAACAATCCATAATCTACAAATTTAGAAATCTAAAAATCTAAACCTGTTTTGATAGTTTTGTAAAAGAATGATGAAACACCTTCACCGGTAACAGCAGCAAGTAAAAAAAAATGTTGAGAAAGACACTTACCATGTGAACCATATCCATCTACATAATAACAAATTCAACTAAAATCTGCTCAGAACCTACTCAAGAGTGTCTTCCCCCAAATAAAAAACCTAAACAAATAAACACAACTTATACTCATTCTTACATAATAACACTTCATACTCTAAAAATCTAGAAATCTAAAAATCTACACTTATTTCAATAGTTTTGTTCTGGACTGGGCCAACGGCCATGCGCGACCCAATCCATGATTTCTACAGTAACAGCCCAAACGCTTGGATCCAGTCCATTAAGGGGACAAAAGTACCATTTTGCCCCTACAACCGGTCACGGACTGCCCAGTCCTGCCCGGAATTATTGCCCGTCACACACGGACTACAACTCCCCGACAGCTGACGAACAGACGCCCGCAACTACCTTCCTGCCCGGTATAACGGCTAGTTTGGGCATCCTGCACGTCATAACGGCTAGTTTGGGCAGTTACCTATTCTTCAGGAAAACGGTTATTTCGCCCTGAAAATAGGACCGTTGGCCACGCGCTGGGGAACATTATATAAACCCTCTCATATGAGAGGGTCAGGTATCAAATATTCATCCTAAGAATACACTTTGTACTTGCCCCTTTTCTCTGACCCTTTCTTACTTGAGCGTCGGAGTGCCTTGCAGATACACACCCCTCCTCTCCTCATCAACATTCCGAGCACCTTGTCCATCTGACGACCAGCATACGTGGACCTGTTCGAATACTCCGGATCAGTGGCGCCGTCTGTGGGAACTCCTTGTTCTCCCCTTCTTTCTTTCCTCCTCGGAAACTAAAAGATCAAAACATACTTTCTTTGATCCGCCCACATATGGCCGCTCAGAACTCCGCAAAAGGTGCTGACGTTACGGTTCTCGTTCCCGTCAACAAGACGGACGCTGACGGCAGATCTTTGTTACTTTCGGATCCCCGTTTCCTTCGAGACGGGGTTACTACGTCTCCAACTCCTCCTCCCACCGAGCAAGGAGGCAAACAGCTACCGTCGGGTGAACGACCAATTCCTGGCCCTCCCAGCGCCGACCTGGCCGTTGCAGCTCTTTTGGAAGCTGTCAACCGCACAAACCTCCTTATCTTGCAGCAAGGAGAGAGAATAGGAGCTCTCGAGGAAGCATCTCTTCCAAGATCCTCTCCTCCAAAGAGTAAGCACCGAAAATCAAGAAGCCTGCCACCTAGGCGTGGGGAAGACCATAGATCGAGGCATGAGCCTGAATCACAATACATTCGCAAGCGCGACCAGATCTCCCCGCGAGATCGATCATCACCAAGACACAAGAGAACGAGGCAGGATAGGCATTCTCCATCGGTCAGACCTCGTGACCGGCTACGTTCACCATCGCCTCGCAGAGACCGCCGTCGCGAGCGCAGACAACGGTCACCATCAACTCCAAGTTCAGAGAGCGACGACGAGCCTCGCGGCCCGTTGTCCCGCAGGATCTTGGTCACCCGTCTCCCTAAAGGACTAAAGAAGCTTTCGTCTCTAGGGACTTACGATGGAACCATTGACCCGGACGAGCACATAGAAAACATAGATGCTCTTTTGGACTACAGAGGGGTACGAGGAGACATCAAATGCCGCCTGTTCCCGACCACGCTCCGGAAGGGAGCAATGACATGGTACAAGCAACTTCCAGAAGAATCCATTACATCCTGGAGGCAGCTGGGGAGGATTTTCTCCCGTCACTTTACTGCATCGCGACGCCATCCAAAGACCGAGGCGTCCCTCGAAGCTGTCGTACAGGGAAGAGATGAGCCTCTTCGGGCTTACATTGAACGGTTCAACAAGGAGGCCGTCCAAGTGCCAACTGTCGCTCCCAGGATTTTCATCCAGGTACAAACGCGAGAGTGGCGCGGAAAAACAGAGTCGCCAGCCGTGTAAATTTATCCCAAGAGAGGGAAAGGGAACACCGCATAAACCTTAGGAAGGGGGAAAGGAATGGTCATCGCAACCATAACCTGGGTTCGGGAGTCGGTTACGCGAGGGGAAGGTGCTAGCACCCCACGCGTCCATCGTACTCGATGGGATCCACGCTTGCACCAGAGTCTAAGGCACAGGGGCGAATACTTAACGCATCGTCCCAAGACAGGACGCTCGCTAAGCACTCTAGAAAGATGAGAGGAAGCCCCTCATTTCTCATTCCCCATACTTAAGGCTCGTGCGCAATACACCTTATTCTTATTAAGTGTTTTAAAGAAATTTTAGATGAGAAGAGAGAAGACACAAGGGTAACTCTAAGGGAGACTATGAATCCTAAAGTGGTCATGCATGGGTGACCTACGGTTAGTGAGGTTTGACGACAACCTAAATCCTAACGGAAAGAGATGAGAGAAGGAGAGAATAGTAAAGGTGAATATGGATGCTTATCCACACCCTTAAAGAACTTACCTTAGCCTCTGCATAAAAGGTCAGTACAAAACAGTCATAAGTAAAAGAAATGAGACAAATGGAACCCAAACAATGACATATAATGATAACCAAGTGAGCTATAACAATCCAAGCATGGTTCATGAATTCAAGGAAACACCCCAAAGCAAATGGCACAAGTGCCTTTCAAACAAATAATCAGATGTAGTCAGAAGTAGGCATACAAGAAGATCTCAAGTGACAGCCAATCAAATAATTAGAAAAATAACTCTTAAAATTCCCAAATTAAACATCAATATTATTCAACCAGAGATAAACCAAATATCAAAAATCCCTGCAAAAAATCAAGATATTAGTCATCTAAACAATTAAGCAAAGTCCAGGTGAGAAGTAGGGTTCAATATGCAAAAAGGAGGACCAAAATGCAATGTGCAATAATCTTAAAAATGAAAGAAAAAATATTTTAATGCACTCAAGAATGTTGGTGAATGAATGCAAAAGGAATGGATTGGAAATATTTTATGGATGCAGAGAAATAAAATGAACAAATTAGGTATGCATGTATGAAATAAATTCAAAAGGAAATTATTCAAATAATATTACAAAAAGAAAAAAAAAAAAAAAAACTCAACAACTTTGCTATTGCGAAAACGCGGTCATCGCAACCGGATCCGAATTGTACGGATCTAAATATAACGAAAAAGAGGCGACTCAAAAAAAGAGAAATTTAACTTTGAGAAAAAAACCTCAACAATATTGCTATCGCGAAAACGCGGTCATCGCAACCGAATCAAAATAAAAAAAAAATGTCACGCATTATACATGTCTATATGTAAACAGCGTATCGACACGATTTGATCCGAATAATTTTAATTAAAAAACAAATAATAAAAAAAACAACACTAATAAGAAGATTATATAACAAAATTATGCATCGTCACCGAATCGAAGTCGAACTATAAAATAAAAAGATATATGAAATAAAAAAAAATTAACACTAAATATATATATATAATCCAAAAAGCATGTATAGATTATTTTGAAAAAAAGAAAAGAAAAAAAAATGGTTTGATATATGTTAAAACCAAACGTATATATATAAAATATAATAAGGAAACTGTATATATAATATATATTAGTATATTGCAATAAGATGATAACTAAACGAAAGCCATGCGGTGGAAAACGGTGAACAAGAACATTACCTGCGGTACCGCTACAGCTATTGTTATGAAGGTTTCTTCTTTCTATATTATTGTTTTTTTATTTCTCCAAATCGAAACTCGGAAGAAGAAACCCCGTAATTTGGTTTTTCTTTTTTCGGTCCCCCCTCTCCGTCTCCCTCAGTTTCTCTTCCAACAAAGTGTAACTTTGGCATATATATAGGGACTAAAATTAGGGTTAACTTTTAGTTGCCAATAATGTCCCTAATACCCAATTTGAGGCTCAAGTTTAATAATATTAAAAATTAAATAAAATTTAAATAATTTAATAAATCTGAAATAAAAACTAAACTTACTTATTTATAAAAATAAAAATTTAAGATAAAATTAAAATAAAATGCTAATCACTACTTATTTATTCTTAAAATTAGTTAAAAAAAAATAATATAAACGGACCCCAAATAAATAAAAATCGGACGCCTAAGTGATCGAAAAAACAAACCGAGTATACTAAAATGATTAGTACGAAATATATGACTCGAAAAAATACAACATTTGGTCAGATTTTAAAATAAATTTTAATCCGTAAGAATGCTCAAATTGATCAAAATATGACGAAAAATTAAAACGAACACGCCGAGTTAAACTACGCGAACCGTAGAATAATATAATTGACGTCTGCAAGTTCGATTTTAAAATTTTCCGTCCCCTGATTTTAAGCACCGCTGAAATTCAATTTGACCACTCTGTTTGTAAATTTCTGAGAAATTATTCCGACCAATATTTTAGGCAGTATGCGAGATGAAAAGCATTATTTTATGCTATTTAGATTATGCAGAGTGGAAATACAGTCAGATGAATGAAAATACGAAAATATTAAAAATGCCTGGAATAAGCTGTGAACTCTCAAAATACCCTGTTGGAAAAAGAATGATCTGGTACCAAATTACCAAGCAAAATAACTGCTGGGGCACTCTAATGCTTGCTGCTTAGAATAAGAGAAGTCCTTAGCCACAAGGATACCGTGATCCGATGTCTCGAGAGCTCAATGCAATGCATGATTATGAGTTAAGACCTAAATGAGATGCAAATGAAAAAAGAAACATAAGCCAGAAAAAGTTAGAAAAAGGTAGGGCAAATTTTGGGGTGCTACAGCTGCCCCTATTCAATCAACTTGGTCCTGAGGGTATGATAGCAACGGCTTTCAGACAATCAGGATGCATGGAGATTGAATACCAAAGAGCCCAGAAATTTGCCATCCTCCACTGAAGAATTAGTCATAAATGCTGCTACGCTGGGTATAAAAAGGTAGACCATCAACTCTGAGGTTGAGGAAAAATGGCATTCGCACCGAGATTGAGAAGATTTGAAGTAAACAATAACACTGAGGTTGAGGACAAGGTAGACATCAACTCTGAGGTTGGTCAGAAGAAGGATACACGTCAACTCTGAGGTTGGAGACATGCCACAATATACGACGACTCTGAGGTTGGTAAAGAAAGGCTTCAACTCTGAGGTTGGAGTGAAGATATACGACAACTTTGAAGTTGGAGAAGAAAAGATATTTCATCAACTCGGAGGTCGAGAAAAGGTATATAACAACTTTGAAGTTGGGGAAGAAAAGATATTTCATCAACTCTGAGGTCGAGAAAAGGTGTACAACAACTTTGAAGTTGGGGAAGAAAAGATATTTCATCAACTCGGAGGTCGAGAAAATGTATACGACAATTTTGAAGTTGGGGAAGAAAGGATATTTCATCAACTCTGAGGTCGAGAAAATGTATACGACAACTTTGAAGTTGGGGAAGAAAGGATATTTCATCAACTCTGAGGTCGAGAAAAGGTATACGACAACTTTGAAGTTGGGGAAGAAAGGGTATTTCATCAACTCTGAGGTCGAGAAAAGGTATACGACAACTTTGAAGTTGGGGAAGAAAGGATATTTCATCAACTCTGAGGTCGAGAAAAGGTATACGACAACTTTGAAGTTGGGAAAGATAAGCGTCAGCTCTAAGGTTGGGATCACTGTATTGAGGGTTGATTTGGGCTTTCGCACAAGGTACCAAATCTGGCTTATGCTCCGATGCATGTTTGAATTTTTTCTATGGCGTAATGCTCCATATGAAATGGAAATGCTACTCATTTTGAGGATGCAATGCAATGATGATGATATGCAAAAAGGCCCCTCCCGCAAAATAAATGCTGGAGAGAAGAGACCAATTTAGCTGGGATGACAAAAATAAATTGTCCTCTGAGTCCAGGAACTCTGCTGAGAAGGGTCATACTAATCGACTCTTCGGATCAACAACTTCTGCTGGGGATGTAGTCCCGTAAGAGCTACCGGGGGCCACACCTGTCTTTCACCGAAGGTAACATCCAAAACCTGAGATTTCTCCTCTGCTGGGGGAGTTGAGAATGAACGCCAATAATGGAACCGGAAGTTCGTTGCTGAGGATTGCTAATATCCAATTGGGTTCAGAACCTGCTGGGGGATACCAGCCCATGATACCATCCTGCTTGGGGAAAACAATCCATAATACCATCCTGCTTGGGGATACTGCTGAATTTAGCCTGATGATGGGGAGAACGACTTTACTCCCTTCTTGCTGGGGATTAGAATATGACATCGTTGGTGAAAGCGCGCTTCCTGTCTGGATGGGGGAAGTGAAAACCCTGATTCTGTGGGGAGATAACGTCTTGATTCAGAAAAAATACTTTCCAGGTCTCCTGCTGGGGGAAGTCTGCTCTACTGAGGAAAGCTTGTCCAGCTGGGGGAGGAGCAATCTCAATGCTAGGGAGAGCCAACTGCTGGGGATGTACAATCCTGTTGCCCTGAAACCTGACTTGTCTTTGTGGTCGTAAGCGGCTCTTTGAACTTTTCATCTCAAGAGGATTTTATAGAAGATCGGGCGTTTGCATTGCCCCAGGGTCTTCAAACTCTTGGAGAGATTTATCATATCTCGACATAACTGCCCCAGTCTTCATAATCCATGACGTACATTACCTCGAAGGGGATCGCAATGACTTGACAATACTTTGCTTTAGCATCTTGAACCTTGAGGAGGTGTTTTCAATTAATCATTTTCAGGAGTGGACGATCTCCCATGCTCTAGAAGTGGCCTGCCCCACTATGGGCTTTGAAGTGACTTTGCCCCTGATCCTAGAATGAATGCCCCAGAATAACTGAATTTCGGAGAGATTTCTCGACGTGACTGCCCTAGATTGGCTACATCTTAACACGACTTACTGGGGAGAGCCCACTCTACACTGAGTCTCTTAGCAGAACGCCATTTGATATGATTGTCCTTCAGAATTTTCAAACAACCCAACTTGGCAGGATCAAGCTTCTTGACTGACTTTCACTGTGTAAGTTGCATTGATGCCTAGGCACATATATGCAAACAGAAAATGCTTATTATGAGAATGACAATTCTAATGCAACACTCATGTTAACCTTGAAGTTTTTATTGAAAATGCGTCGCCAAGCCTTGTGAACGAATCACTTGCTGGGATGCGACCTTGATTTTTGAATGGCAAAACAATGCGCACATGCAATACCAACGAACCTTATTAGCACAACTCGTAGGAGTCAGGAACGCTATCCTGTTGAAGTACGCCTTTAGGATAAACCCTGTTTCAATTAGGACTTTTAAGGGTTATAACGTGGCCTGGTTCACGGTTTCAGAAAAAAGGATTTATGGCTCAAAATTTTATCGGTGCCCACCCACTCTTCGTAATGTTCTCCAGTCCTATGTTCAGTTAGTCTGACACAAACGCTCACCTCTCAAAAGGTTTACGATCTTTTAAGGGGCCCACGCTACTAATGGTTTGGCACCTAAGGGGGTTTCGGAATAATAGTCACCCCTTTTTATCTTTTGTGTCTGTAATCACACGAATTTGTTCTTATCGGGGATTTTCTTTTGTAACGCCTTTCGCTTTTTCTTTCTTTTGCTTTTTTGATCCCTAATTCTTGCCTGGACTGACTCTTTTGAGTTTTTTCGATTTTGAAGTCCAGCGGGATACCCTAACTTTTGCCTAAGTCGCTTGTTTTCAAGTTTCGACTTAGCGGGCTTTTCTTTTTTTATTCCCTTTTTTGAACAAATCGTGTGACACTGGTTATCTTACTTGCTTGAAAGGGTTGTGACTGCCTCACCCCTTGATTGTTGATGGATAACCATTGTGGTTTCACATCTCTTGACCTCTTGACGGCGGGATAGAGGGTAATGGATCCTCAGATGCACACTCTCCTTGAAATTTGAACGCTCGGTCAAACTAACTGACGCCTACCCTGCCCCTGGGTTAAGTATGAGGACTTTTTCGTACGAAGGAAACTCCTACTTCAAGGCTCAAAGGGGTTAACGAGGGTCTACCTCCCTTATATCTCCAGTGTTTAGGGGTTTGAAACATTGCCTGTATATCCTCAACAGGGTTCTATCCAAGAGCGTACCATTAGAAATCTGTGTTCTTATTTCGTCATCCTCCCTCAAGAGTTCTAAACAAGGAAAATTGGTATTGCAGTGCATATAAACATTTAAGAGTGAAAACGAATGGATTACTTCAAGAAAAACATACTCATCGCATTAATATCGTCATTAAGAACAAGCAAGTCTTATATGCATACAATTCTTTAACAAGAAATGAAAAACTACAAATGAAAATGCAGTAAAGAGGCTGAAGATTGCCATTGCTGAGGAAGCTTAATTCTGCCTGGACGTACTTGCAGACTGAGTGCTCACTTGAGAAGGGAGGCTTCAATTAATGTACATATCATCTTCAGTGAATGCAATGATCTTTGAGTCTACCAGGTCTTGCACCTTGTGCTTGAACACGTTGCAGTTTTCAATTGAATGACCCAGTGTGTCTGAGTGATATTCACATCTGGCACCTAGATCATAATCAGGAGGAATAGGGTCAGGAACAGGCTTGGCATCCCTTAGTTCAACCAGAGAACTCTCGAGTAGACGGGCAAGAACATCACTGTGAGGAATAGGGAGTGGATCGAAACTTCTCGCAGGCCTTCGTGATCTTTGTTGTCTCTGTTGCTGAGGAGCATAAGGTCGCTGACTTTGAACAGACCGTTGAACAACAGGGGGGACATACACAGCACTAGTTTCTCCTTCCTTTCCCTTGGAGGACCCAGCATAAGGTTTCTTACTTCCTCCAGATGAGGACCCATCACCGCCCGATATTTTCCCTGCCTTAATTCTGCTTTCTACCATCTCTCCTACCAAGATCAAATCAGCAAACTTTCCAGTCATACACGGTACCAGCTTTTCATAGTAATGACCCTGCAAGGTGGCCATAAACATAGTTATCATTTCACGTTCCAACATGGGAGGCTGAACCCTAGCTGCCAGTTCTCACCACCTCTGGGCATACTCTTTGAAACTTTCATTGTTCTTCTGTGATAAGTTCTGTAGCTGTGTTCGGTTAGGAGCCATATCAGTGTTATATTGGTAGTGTCTAATAAATGCCCCTGCCAGATCTCTCCAACTGCGCACATCCTTCCTTTCTAGTTGTATGTACCACTCCAGGGATGCCCCAGATAGGCTATCCTGGAAGCAATGCATCATCAGCTTTTCATTCTTCGCATGCGCAGCCATTTTGCTTGCGTATGCCCTCACGTGGGTCCTCGGGCAAGTCATACCATTTTACTTCTCAAAAGTAGGGATCTGGAACTTGTGCGGGATAACAACGTCTGGAACCAGCCCCAAATCCTCTAGATCCATACCTAAAGCATCCTGATTCATAACACCCCTTAGCTGTTCCTCAATCAACCAGATCCTCTGATTCTGATCAGTCTGGGGACCAGCATCCCCGTCTGGCAGAGAAAATGCATCATCTTGAACATAATCATACTGACGACCATGAACTGTGTCAGCGCCATTACCTCATCCCGCTGCAGTGGGAACCACAATACTTTCTCCTCCGCCTGGAGGAATCGTAACACCAGAAACAGGAATACCTCCGCCCGGAGGGCCATTCTGCACACTAGTACCAGTAACACCAGTATGGATTCCTCCCTGAAGGACAACTTCGTTATCAATCCTTGCAATCAGTGGTTGGACAACAGTTCTTAACTGCTCTTGGCCCTGTGCAACGCCTTGCATCAATTCCATGAATTGGTTCATGCGAGTCCGCATCTCAGTCATCTCATTTTGTATCTGATCCATGGGTCTTTTCTGATTCTGTCTGGTAGGATACCGGTGAATGTGTTGATCTGCAATCTGGTGCGGTGGAAGAGAACCAAGTAAGAACGCCAGAGATAAACACCTGTTATGCAAAATGATTATGGATATGCGAATGCAAATGAACATGTTTAAAAATTCGCAGGACGATCCACCCCTTGATTCCAGTTTAATTTCAAAAACCATAATCAGAGTTAGGATGCAACCCTACAGATGAATAAACATGTTGGAATGCAAAATGATGATGCAAATGCACGTATGGGATCAAGGATGCCACACAGACTGGATAACTGCTGCACTGAACAAACTGAACCATCTCAAATATCTGCCCAAATACCCAGAATACCAGAATAACCGTAGTACCACGCTGATAAACCTGTGATCAGAAAACCGGGTATGTTGAAGGTCAAGGTTACCTGCAAACCTGTAAACGCCCATCCCCTCTCACGTGTGGGTACTAGGATGTTCAGTATCTCGGGCTCTCAGGTCGAGAAATAATGATACGTTCACCATTTCTGGTTTGGCATCATCATTAATCGAGGAGGCCTCAACTGATTCTCCAAAGCGGAAGGTCCTCAGCTTTGGCACTGAGGTCGAGAAACAATAGTACATTTATCCCTCGAGGTACAGTACTAAAGTCAATCGGGGAGTGCCTCCACTGATTCTCTTCAAAACGTAGGGGTCATCCTATGCGAGTTCCAAAGCGGGCCCTCGGGTTCGAATGGGTTTGCCACAGGATGTGGTCTGCCACTGTCACCACTAAAGAGGGATGTTTCCACTAAGGTCCTCAATGATCGGTCACCAGAGTCGACAGCTCTCTAGCTCAACACCCCAACATGCGCAAGACACACACGTTAGGATGCGTCCCAAGATAGCCTCGTCTGGTTGTGAATTTCGTGAACACACAAACGTACCAAGTGGGCACGTAGGTCCCACTACTTTCTACTCTAGTCCTAGGGTATTCTCAAGCCTTGGTATTGGGCTTATCTCTCAGACCCACCCAACCTGCAAAACAAAGACAGCCAGCACAGCACAGCAGCATGACAGTAATAAAAAATGAAATGCAGAAAACGCGGTAAAAATAAAAATAAAATACAACACATAAAGCAAAACAAAAACAAAGCACCCCAAAGAGAACAAAGACAAGCAAGCGTTAGGATTGACTCGCTTAGGGATGGACCAGCATAGGTCAACCAGAGTCCCCAGCAGAGTCGCCAGCTGTCGCTCCCAGGATTTTCATCCAGGTACAAACGCGAGAGTGGTGCGGAAAAATAGAGTCGCCAGCCGTGTAAATTTATCCCAAGAGGGGGAAAGGGAACACCGCATAAACCTTAGGAAGGGGGAAAGGAATGGTCATCGCAACCATAACCTGGGTTCGGGAGTCGGTTACGCGAGGGGAAGGTGCTAGCACCCCACGTATCCATCGTACTCGATGGGATCCACACTTGTTGTCTAATCTAAGGGTAAGTTATACTATCATTTAGGGTTGTACTAAAATGGAGAGGGAAAGACAAAGACCGACTCGGTAAGACGTCGACGTCCTAGGCCTACGTACCCCCCTTGTGCAATGGGGAATTCAGAGTCAACGTAGTTCGGACCAAGTTCTTTTTGTGTTTTTTATGAGCGACGCTAAGTTCGCGTCCGGCAGTTAGGGTCGATGCCTGTATGCGTCTCAGACGGAAAGTAACGTGCCCTTTTTGAAAATATCCTTTAGTTTGACGATCCCGCGGGACAAAAAAAGGTTTGAAGTTGGTTTGTGTTTTTTAGGACATAAGTGGCTTAAGTTAGTTCCTAAGTTGCATTGCACCAGAGTCTAAGGTACAGGGGCGAATACTTAACGCATCGTCCCAAGACAGGACGCTCGCTAAGCACTCTAGAAAGATGAGAGGAAGCCCCTCATTTCTCATTCCCCATACTTAAGGCTCGTGCGCAATACACCTTATTCTTATTAAGTGTTTTAAAGAAATTTGAGATGAGAAGAGAGAAGACACAAGGGTAACTCTAAGGGAGACTATGAATCCTAAAGTGGTCATGCATGGGTGACCTACGGTTAGTGAGGTTTGACGACAACCTAAATCCTAACGGAAAGAGATGAGAGAAGGAGAGAATAGTAAAGGTGAATATGGATGCTTATCCACACCCTTAAAGAACTTATCTTAGCCTCTGCATAAAAAGTCAGTACAAAACAGTCATAAGTAAAAGAAATAAGACAAATGGAACCCAAACAATGACATATAATGATAACCAAGTGAGCTATAACAATCCAAGCATGATTCATGAATTCAAGGAAACACCCCAAAGCAAATGGCACAAGTGCCTTTCAAACAAATAATCAGATGTAGTCAGAAGTAGGCATACAAGAAGATCTCAAGTGACAGCCAATCAAATAATTAGAAAAATGACTCTTAAAATTCCCAAATTAAACATCAATATTATTCAACCAGAGATAAACCAAATATCAAAAATCCCTGCAAAAAATCAAGATATTAGTCATCTAAACAATTAAGCAAAGTCCAGGTGAGAAGTAGGGTTCAATATGCAAAAAGGAGGACCAAAATGCAATGTGCAATAATCTTAAAAATGAAAGAAAAAATATTTTAATGCACTCAAGAATGTTGGTGAATGAATGCAAAAGGAATGGATAGGAAATATTTTATGGATGCAGAGAAATAAAATGAACAAATTAGGTATGCATGCATGAAATAAATTCAAAAGGAAATTATTCAAATAATATTACAAAAAGAAAATTAAAAAAAAAAAAAACCTCAACAACTTTGCTATCGCGAAAACGCGGTCATCGCAACCGGATCCGAATTGTACGGATCTAAATATAACGAAAAAGAGGCGACTCAAAAAAAGAGAAATTTAACTTTGAGAAAAAAACCTCAACAATATTGCTATCGCGAAAACGCGGTCATCGCAACCGAATCAAATTAAAAAAAAATGTCACGCATTATACATGTCTATATGTAAACAGCGTATCGACACGATTTGATCCGAATAATTTTAATTAAAAAACAAATAATAAAAAAAACAACACTAATAAGAAGATTATATAACAAAATTCTGCATCGTCACCGAATCGAAGTCGAACTATAAAATAAAAAGATATATGAAATAAATAAAAATTAACACTAAATATATATATAATCCAAAAAGCATGTATAGATTATTTTGTAAAAAAGAAAAGAAAAAAAAATGGTTTGATATATGTTAAAACCAAACGTTTATATATAAAATATAATAAGGAAAATGTATATATAATATATATTAGTATATTGCAATAAGATGATAACTAAACGAAAGCCATGCGGTGGAAAACGGTGAACAAGAACATTACCTGCGGTACCGCTACAACTATTGTTATGAAGGTTTCTTCTTTCTATATTATTGTTTTTTTATTTCTCCAAATCGAAACTCAGAAGAAGAAACCCCGTAATTTGGTTTCTCTTTTTTCGGTCCCCCCTCTCCGTATCCCTCAGTTTCTCTTCAACAAAGTGTAACTTTGGCATATATATAGGGACTAAATTTAGGGTTAACTTTTAGTTGCCAATAATGTCCCTAATACCCAATTTGAGGCCCAAGTTTAATAATATTAAAAATTAAATAAAATTTAAATAATTTAATAAATCTGAAATAAAAACTAAACTTACTTATTTATAAAAATAAAAATTTAAGATAAAATTAAAATAAAATGCTAATCACTACTTATTTATTCTTAAAATTAGTTTAAAAAAAATAATAATATAAACGGACCCCAAATAAATAAAAATCGGACGCCTAAGTGATCGAAAAAACAAACCGAGTATACTAAATTGATTAGTACGAAATATATGACTCGAAAAAATACAGCATTTGGTCAGATTTTAAAATAAATTTTAATCCGTAAGAATGCTCAAATTGATCAAAATATGACGAAAAATTAAAACGAACACGCCGAGTTAAACTACGCGAACCGTAGAATAATATAATTGACGTCTGCAAGTTCGATTTTAAAATTTTCCGTCCCCTGATTTTAAGCACCGCTGAAATTCAATTTGACCACTCTGTTTGTAAATTTCTGAGAAATTATTCCGACCAATATTTTAGGCAGTATGCGAGATGAAAAGCATTATTTTATGTTATTTAGATGATGCAGAGTGGAAATACAGTCAGATGAATGAAAATACGAAAATATTAAAAATGCCTGGAATAAGCTGTGAACTCTCAAAATACCCTGTTGGAAAAAGAATGATCTGGTACCAAATTACCAAGCAAAATAACTGCTGGGGCACTCTAATGCTTGCTGCTTAGAATAAGAGAAGTCCTTAGCCACAAGGATACTGTGATCCGATGTCTCGAGAGCTCAATGCAATGCATGATTATGAGTTAAGACCTAAATGAGATGCAAATGAAAAAAGAAACATAAGCCAGAAAAAGTTAGAAAAAGGTAGGGCAAATTTTGGGGTGCTACACCAATGACCGACGACATGAAGAAATTCCTGCTCGAGCAGGGATTACGTCCTGGCTCAGACTTCGCGAAAGCCATCGGCCTCGATCCACCGAGGAACCTTAACGCCCATCTCCTCTAAGCCCAGTCTCATATACAGTACGAAGAGAAGGTTGATGCACACTCTATCCGGGCCTCTCGACACCATGAAGGTGCCCGCTCGTCCAGAGCTGAAGAAACCTCGACATCCCGTCGAGGAGATAAAAGACATGACGATCGGCCTTGCGATGCACGCGAACAGAAGAGACCTTCTGGGTGGTTCCATGACTATACCCCCCTCACTGCCTCGAGGGAGAAAATCTTGTCCCAGTGTGCCAACTCGGAATTTAAGCAAGCGGGAGTCCGTTTCCCCAAACAGCTGTCGGCCAGATCGGGTGTAGACAAATCCAAGTATTGCCGCTTCCACAAGAGTCACAGTCATACGACGGAAGAATGCATCCACCTTAGAGATGCAATAGAGATCCTTATTCACGACGGCCACCTGAAGCAGTTCGGGAAAAAGAAAGATGCTCCCCGACATGGAACCCAGGAGAACAAAAAGGTTGCAGAAGAGACTCCGCCCTCTGATGACACCAACGTACAGGTCGTTATGTCCATAACTAGGCCAGAGGACTTCCGCATCCCTGATAGTCTGTCCGTCTCCACGTACCTCGCTGCTCATAGCCCGTGGGAGGCCTTCCCGTCAGCCATGGTCATTTCTAGTGGTGGATTCAACAAAATCATGGTCGGCTCCGTCAAGGGGAGATTCGATTAATTGATCAGCAAAAGCTCCAATGAAGTCACCACGCTGGACACCACTCACAAAGGATCCGTTCCCATTTCCTTCTACAAGGAAGAGCTCCTCGGCGAAGCACGGAACTCAAGCATTCGGTTGATATAATGTACAACCACCTATTCGAAACGCTATAGCTGAATGACTCTCACCTTACTCCATACGTTGGATCCGACCTGCAAGGATTCAACGGAGCGGTGACAAAGCCCTGGGGTTACGTAGAGCTCATCGTAACCTTTGGTTCAGGAGAAACAACCCGAGCAATTAAAGAACAGTTTCTGGTAATTGAATGCCTGTCACTATACCAGTGCATTTTTGGAAGGCCAACCCTGGCAGAGTTGATTGTTGTACCTTCCACCGTACATCTCAAGATGAAGTACTACACTTCTAAAGGGATGGTCGCCACCCTCCACGGCGACGTCAAAGCTGCCCGTCGATGCTTTGAAGCAGCATCAAAAGGACTAAGCACCATCTCAGCAGGACCAAGGACTTCTGGTCGTTCCCCCCTGCCCAGCAGCTCCGAGCAGCCAAAACCGCTCCCCCAGGTCAAATCTATCGACTTGGACAGCCGTTTCAGCGAGGAAGTTCACGCCAAGGACCCAACGACTTCGAGCAGCCAGTCCAACGACAGCGGACATCTCCTACGCCCCATCCCAGATGGCAACTTCGGGATCGTTCCGTTCAGAGAAGACCCCCAACGGGGAGTAAAGATCGGAGCAGACCTCCCCGACCTGGCCAGGAGACAACTAAATGCATGCCTCCGGGAGAATGCAGACTTGTTCGCATGGAGTGCTACTGAAATGCCAGGATTGGACCCATCCGTTGCTTGCCACTAGCTTACAATTGATTCGCCCCTCAAAGTCGTTGCCTAGCTCAGAAGGAAACAGTCCCGGGAAAAGATGGGAGCCGCAGAGAAAGCTGTCAAAGACCTTCTAGAAGCTAGGTTTATTTCTGAGGCCAAATACACTACATGGCTCTCAAACATTGTACTTGTAAGAAAAAATAATGGCAAATGGAGGATGTGTGTTTACTATACCGATGTTAATAGGGCCTGTCCGAAGGACGCCTACCCCCTCCCCAATATCGATAAGCTCGTAGATAACTCAGCGGGGTTTACGCTTTTATCGTTCCTCGACGCCTACTCGGGCTACAATCAAATCCCAATGGCCGCGAGCGATAAAACTTACACGACCTTCATGACCGAATCGGGCAACTATTACTACAACGTAATGCCCTTTGGGCTGGAGAACGTCGGCACTACGTACCAACGAATGATGAACAGAGTCTTCCAAGGACAAATAGGAGACATGCTCGAAGTATACATAGACGATATGATCGTCAAGTCCCACGAGGAACTAGATCATGTCGCCCATCTTCGCAAAATCTTCGAGTAAGCAAGAAAGTATCGAATGCGTTTTAACCCAGAGAAGTGCACGTTTGGTGTACGGGCAGGTAAATTCCTTGGCTTCTACCTAACAGAACGAGGAATCGAAGCTAACCCCGACAAGTGTCGGGCATTCTCTGAGTTCCCAATGCCCACGTCTAAGAAGAACATCCAATCCCTCAACGGGGTGCTTACTTCGTTGTCCCGCTTCGTGGCAAAATCTGCCCAACACGCCCTTCCTTTCTTCAAGCTCTTGTGGAAAGAAGCAGCGTTTGAATGGACCGAGAAATGTGAAACATCCCTCCTTCACTTAAAGCAAGCTTTGTCGAAACCGCCCGTATTATCACGACCAGATACTGGGGAAGTCTTGTTCCTATACCTTGCCGTCACTGCCGAGGCCGTTAGCGCCGTTCTCATTCGCGAGAATCCTGGCGGACAAAAGCCAATATACTTCACGAGCAAAGCATTGCAGGACCCAGAGTTGCGATATCAACAGATAGAGAAGGTAGCATTGGCCCTCGTCAACGCTGCCAGACGACTGAGACATTATTTCTTGGCTCACATGATCGTGGTAAGAACGGATAAGCCCATAAAGCAATTACTGGGACGACCAAACATGGCAGGCAGAATGCTCAAATGGTCATTAGAACTGTCCGAGTTCGACATCCAGTATGAAAGCAGGAAAGCTCTTAAGGCCCAAGCTCTGGCCGACTTCGTAGCAGAAATGACGTTCTCAGACTCCCCGGTCCACATAGCAAATAGATGGACCATCTATGTAGATGGAGCATCCAGCTCGACCGGCAGCGGGGCAGGGGTAATTTTGGAGAACGAAGAAGGGACCATAGTCGAGGCTTCTCTCACATTGTCCTTTCCCACATCGAACAACCAGGCTGAGTATGAAGCCTTCCTCGCCGGTTTACGCATAGCCGAAGACCTAGGGGCTGAAGAAATCATCATCTGCACGGACTCCCAGCTCGTAGCCCTCCAGATATCAGGAGAATATCATACCAAAAATGACAGTCTCTCTGAATATCTAACCCTGGTCAAGGGAAAAATGGCGAGGTTCAGAACGGTAGAAGTGAGACATGTTCAACGCGAACACAACGTGCGAGCAGACATCTTGTCCAAACTAGCAAGCACTAAGAGAAAAGGCGGAAACAGGTCAGTCATCCAAGAGATACTTCCCCGGTCCAGCATCGATAAGGGATCCTCGACCCTACACGTACACGCGTTCGGGGACAGCGATTGCTGGATGACACCCGTGTACAACTACCTCACCAGGGACGAGCTTTCGGATGACCCCAAGGAAGCCAGCACCATCAGACGAAGAGCTTGCTCGTACGTCATCCTTGAAAACAAACTCTATCGACGAGGCTTCTCCATCCCACTGCTCAAATGCATAGAGGAGGAAGTTGTCCCTCACGTATTACGAGAAATCCACGAAGGCATTAACGCCCAGCACCTAGGAGGAAGGTCCCTTGCCCGCAAGGCCCTCCGAGCAGGGTATTATTGGCCAACCATGCAGCACGATGCCAAGGAGCGTGTGAAGAGATGTGACAAATGTCAATGGCACGGGGATATGCACCTAGCTCCACCTAACGAACTGAAAAGCATGACCTCCCCGTGGCCATTCGCCTGGTGGGGCCTAGACATCCTAGGACCCTTCGTGACGGGGTCCAGCCAAAACAAATACCTGATAGTGGGCGTAGACTATTTCACAAAGTGGATAGAAGCAGAAGCCTTAGCAAAGATAACAACACTTAACATTCTGCGCTTCTACAAGCGGAATATCCTTGCCCGTTTTGGGATTCCCCAAGCAATTGTCACGGACAATGGAACGCAATTCACGGACAAGAAGTTTCAAGACTTTGTCGCCCATCTCGGAACAAAGCAACATTTCGCTTCTGTAGAACATCCCCAGACCAACGGGCAGGTAGAAGCGGCCAATCGTGTCATTCTTCGTGGCCTTAAGCGAAGACTGGATGAAACAAAGAAAGCCTGGGTCGAGGAGCTCCACAGCGTCTTATGGGCGTACCGCACCACTCCTCAGTCTACCACCGGGGAAACACCTTTCCGCTTAGCATATGGCACGGAGGCTGTTATACCCATTGAAATTCACGTACCGTCCAGGAGGACCGAATCACCTCTAGACGAGGAAATGAATGACGAAGCAATAAGAGAGGAGCTCGACCTTGTCGAGGAAATCCGAACAGGAGCAGCCCTCTGTGAAGCATCTCTTAAGCAAAAAATAGCAATCAGGTACAACGCTAAAGTCTTAGGACGAGAGTTCGATGTGGGCAGCCTTGTCCTACGAAGAAACCACAAGGACTCTCGCGAAGGCAAACTAGCAGCCAACTGGGAAGGGCCGTACAGAGTCCGGGCCAGAACGGAGAATGGTGCCTACTTCCTCGAGACCCTCAATGGGGATGAAATCCCTCGACCATGGAACACTGAAAAAACTTAAGCAGTACTACAGCTAAAGTCACAATAGGCTTCCTCGCGTCAAAGGACCACATAAAGGTCATCATGCTCGTTCAGGTACAAAAGATGCATACGCACAAAGTGGAATCCCGCTCAAGTAAATGAGCCGGAGCTCTGCTCGTCGGCGGTCCTCAATCGAGCATCACCTTTGCCCAGGTACCACGATTGGCAGAACCCCAGCTCGCGATGGGACGTTCACGCCGTGACCTCAGGCCTCAATCGTGACCTGAGATCCGCAACCTCGCCAGGACCTTCCCCGACTATTCGACCAGTTCTCCACACTAGAGAATTCACACACAACGAACAATCTTTCAAAGGAAAGCTCTGTTAACAGACACACCCTCCGACGGGCAGTCATACATGCACCGCTAATGTAAAGCACAACAATATAAAAAAAAATCATATAAGTAACAAAATCGGCCAACATAAATCGGACATAAAGTAAAAAAGGCCACAAGGGCCAAAGATTGTACGAATTACATAAAAAGGGGGGCCATGCCCCCCCAAATCAAATAAAATTACAACAAACTACACGGCACGCAGGCCGGCAAAACATCATCATCTGCAAACATCATTCCTCGGTGTCTTCGACTCGTTCATCATTGGGCGGAGAAGTCTGGGTTCTAGCTTGGCCGGCAAGGATAGACTCTGGCATCACAATTTGCCCATCTTTAACGTACGCCAGGAAATTGGTGCCTTCGGTCACCAAATCAACACCAGGATTCACCACCTGAAGCTGAGACACTGCGTTCTTGAAGGATTCCTCGCCAAGCACTACGTTGTCATCCTCAGCCACCACCAGTCGGGCAACTAACTCTGACCTTGTCATTATCATCTTCATGTCCTCAGGCTCCTCCTCGCCAGGAGCATTAGCCGCCTGCAGTTGCGCGACCAAATCCTCAGCGGCCTTTTTCTCAGCCTCAAGTGTAACCATCTCCCCCTTCAACCGGGCAACCTCCTCGCACTCCTTTTCCTTCGCCTCCTTGGCAACCTTAGCTTCCTCCCTGGCCTTCCTCAAGCTCTCCTCAAGAGCGGCCACCTTCCCTCGGGCGATAGTCAGCTCATTCTCAGTGGCCGTGTCCCTCTCGGCGTAGGTGACCGCCATCTCCAGCAGCCTGACCACCGCAGAGGCATCCTGGGCCACTAGCGCCCTCTTGCTCGGACGGTCCAGGCTTTGCAGATGCAGAGAATCAGCATGAGGAATCACCAAAGAGGTCCCTTCAAAGAGCCTCTTATCCAATACACAAGGAGGCAGCTCGAATTTCGCTTTCTCTGGCACCTTGCCCAGATCCACAGCCTCGTTCCTTGGACGCTTAGACCTGGTCGCCATGGGCATTGGAGACCGTTGAACATTGGCCAGAGAAGCATTCCTCTGAGGAGGCTGGAAAGGACCAACCGCACGGGCCGGGGAAGGACGAACCTTAGTAATAGCAGCTGCAGCAGCTTGTTTCCGTACGGCCACGTTCCTCACCATCCTTTCGTGGGCTGAAGGCATAGTGGCTGCAAAAGACAAAAACAGGTGTCAGACAATAGAAAATAATGAGCAATGCAAAGCAATATGTTAAGGCTAAATACCGAGCAGATCCATGGCATCTCTGTAAGTTTTGCACCCAAGCAGTGCCCTAACATTAATCAAACGAGGCTCCACCCGAGGGCTACCATCGGCCTCAAGGATCGCCTCCTTCTTCTTCGTGACGCACTCGGCCATCAGGAACGAGTTCACGTACTGCAACAACCTTTCATATGAAGCAGCATAGTCTTTTTAGGGCTTCATAAAATGCTCCCCGGTCCAATGGAAGGGATATTTCAACAACCTCCGCCCGATGTATTTCCCCTCCTCGTTAATCCTATCCTCGCCGTTTTCATCCACTTCAACCTCCCAGCAGAATGTGCTATCCTGGGCAGCCTTCGACACGGGCTCCACGACGAAGTACCTCGTCTTAAATGCCCGTATGGACTCAGAGAAAGGTTTGAACAACTTGTGCAGCTGCTTCATGGAGACCCAACCGTAACTCCTCCCAGAAGTCTGTCGTTGGAGGTGAAAAACGGTGAAGAAGAAGGGGATGGTCTCCCCTATTTGCAGGTGCTCGCACACCAACTCGAATGCTCGCAGGAAGGCTAACGAGTTGGGATGGAGCTGAGTGGGGGCCAAGCGAAGATGTAAGAAGACAGACTGCAGGAAATCCATGAATGAAAGCCTCAAGCCCAGCTCTCTGAAAACATATTCATACATCGTAAAACGCTCCCCATAATTCGTACAGACGCGCTCGTCAGCGGTAGGGAAATGGACTCTCCAGTCCCCGTCATCTCCCACCGTCTGGAAACAATCCCCTATGTAGGTCGCGAATTCAGACGCATGCTCAGAGGGTTCCGCCACCTCTCATTCCTCTGCTTTATTCTCCGCTGCACCCTCCTCGGATACCTCCTCCGCGGGCACCTCTTCCTGATCATTGTCCAGCAGTTCATCCTCTTGCTCATAGTCCATGTCCTGCTCGGTGGACCCACTCGAGGACTGAGTGCTACTGCTCCCCGAGGAACTAGACTCCTCCTCGGACGAATCTAATGTAATATCTCCACGGGGCCCTGTCGCCATCACCTGAAAAGCAGAGAAAGACAGTGAATTTGACAGCTAATCAAATTCACCCTTCCACCACTGAACAAGTGAAAGGGCGCGCTAAGGGCTGAGGACGACGTCCCCGGCCTAAGCCCTGACAACACTACGAAAAAGTCTCCCCGCGAGACAATGCCCGGAACTCTCCTATCACACGAGGAACTTCTCCAAAGCAAGATCACAAAGTTTTCATTCAACTCACAACTCCGTGAAACGCAACACTAGAACGGTTACGTGCACGTCACCATCGCGACGACGTCACGGACAGACTCTTCACACACAGCGTAACAACAGGTTAACGGCGGTGGAGACGGCGGAGCCATCATCCACCACTAGCGGCTACCACATATACAACGCTAAGTCTCCTAAAATCTAACCTAACCGCATGCAATGTCTAAATAAACATCAATAAGAAGCAAAACAAAGAAAAGAGACAACTTACTTATAAGTAGAAGACTGAAAAAAGTTGCTCGGAGCTTCAAACGGCGAAGGATGCAACGGGAAGATTTCACGAGCAGGAAATTTGGTGAAGATTGAAGGAAAAAGTTCAGAATGAAAATTTTCCCTCCTATTTATACAGGAGGTCACGTGCATCCCCACGCGCACATAGGTCATGATGACTACCCACTAGCCACATTGCCTAAGCGGCAGCGGCATAAGTTCCAACACACACGTGGCAACCCCCGTATCGTTTCATATTCCACTGGATTGTTGGTATCCATTTGTAACGGGCAATGCTTAACGACCACGACCAACAGCCACAACGGGCAATAGAAACCACGGGCATCCACAGCTAACGAGCAAAACACTCCACTTCCCCGGGACTGTACGCTATCCTTAAGTCATCACCTCCGCGCTCGGAAGTAACGACTTGGGGGGCTACTGTTCTGGACTGGGCCAACGGCCATGTGCGACCCAATCCATGATTGCTACAGTAACGACCCAAACGTTTGGATCCAGTCCATTA
The DNA here is from genome assembly GCA_022829125.1 of Lathyrus tuberosus. Classification (NCBI taxonomy): domain Eukaryota; kingdom Viridiplantae; phylum Streptophyta; class Magnoliopsida; order Fabales; family Fabaceae; genus Lathyrus; species Lathyrus tuberosus. The sequence goes on from JALAZF010000093.1 coordinate 12,289,828, forward strand.
AGGGGACAAAAGTACCCTTTTGCCCCTACAACCGGTCACGGACTGCTCAGTCCTGCCCGGAATTATTACCCGTCACACACGGACTACAACTCCCCGACAGCTGACGAACAGACGCCCGCAACTACCTTCCTGCCCGGTATAACGGCTAGTTTGGGCATCCTGCACGTCATAACGGCTAGTTTGGGCAGTTACCTATTCTTCAGGAAAACGGTTATTTCACCCTGAAAATAGGACCGTTGGCCACTCGCTGGGGAACATTATATAAACCCTCTCATTTGAGAGGGTCAGGTATCCAATATTCATCCTAAGAATACACTTTGTACTTGCCCCTTTTCTCTTACCCTTTCTTACTTGAGCGTCGGAGTGCCTTGCAGGTACACCCCTCCTCTCCTCATCAACATTCCGAGCACCTTGCCCATCTGACGACCAGCATACGTGAACCTGTTCGAATACTCCGGATCAAGTTTTATAAAAGAAGGAAGAAGGAACCTTCACCAATAACAACAACAAGTAAAAAAAATTATGTTGAGAAAGACACTTACCATGTGAACACCATATTTATGTACATAATAACAATCAAACTAAAATCTTCTCAAAACCTGCTCAAAAGTCTCTATCTCCAAATCAAAAACCTAATCAAACAAACACAAACTATACTCCTTCCTACATAATAGTCCAGATCTGCAAAAATTAGCGCAAAAAATATTAATGAAATGCAAAAAAATTGTCAAAAAAACAATAAATATAATGGTTGAATCTTAAAAGTCATATCACAAAATAGAAAATATGCATAATTTAAAAATCATAAAAGTGAATAGAAAATATAGAGATTGAAAAGGGAATAAAAGATTTAAATAAAACATTTCCCAAAAAACCATGTTTGAGATGAAACAAAGCATAAAAATTGAATCTTTACATTTAAAAGTGTGAGGTGAAGAAAGAAAGAAGAGAGAAGGTGAGGGAAGAAAGAAGAGAGAAGGTTGAGATGAAAGAGAAAGAGAAAGATGCAGTAAAATGAGAGAGAGAAGAAACAAATGAATACATTTTATTTCAAAATGTGAAGCATATAGGAGTGGGTTGGGAAATAGTGTAGTGGGTGGTTTGAAACCCACTTTTCTGCTGAAGTGGCGAAGTAAAAATGAAGCAAGTTCAAAGAGGAGTGCCGCTTGGCCAACATTGGAGCAAGAAGGGTGTCAGGTGGCCAAATTTGGAGCAACCAAGGGTGTTTTGGGTGTTTCCAGAACACCCAATCTTCTTATATGGTAGATGTTCCATTGATAATGTAAATGGATAATTATTTTGAGACAAAGAAAAAGTGCAAATGAGACACTTTTTATGAGACATAGTGAGTATCAATTATCAATGATATGGGTTACTTTGACACCGATTAAAAAAAGTGTTTATGATGTTAATAATTTAAGAGAATTTCTTAACGCACCTTATATGTTTCTACTGCAACACGTGAATTTTCACAAATGTCTCATGTTTTCGGAGATGCATCTCCGGGTGCACTTCTTACTCACTCAACAAAGATCATTCTGAGAGACGCCTAATAAGTTGGGTTACTTTTATTCTGGAGATACATCTCTAGAACATTTTAAGAAATACCTTAATTATTTACCACATTCAGAAGAAATTCTGGAGTTACATCTCCAGAATTATGGGCGGAATTTTGAAATTTTCTGCAACTTTTGCATTTCAGATATTTCCGGAGATGCGTCTCTGAAAATATCTAATAAAATAAGCGGTTACATGATCACCCAGCCATTGTTGCCATAGTTGATTTTCAACCAAACCCTTCACAAAAAAAGACTCTTCATTCTCAATCCACTTTTTTCCCTCCAAATCTCCATTCTTTTGATTCATCATATCATAGGGAGCAGAAGAAGATAGAATTTGAGGTAAAAATCCTTCATTTCTCTCTGCATTGCTGACATTGATCATCCTTTTTCTAAAAAAAAAAAGTAGTGTTTTGTCCATAAATGTATCTCTGTAACGTGTATGAACTTTTCCGGAGATGCATTTTCGAAAGTTGTATGTGTTTGATTTCCAAGTCTGTCTTCAGCACTAGCGCTTATATATTGTTATGGTTTTAATTATTTTCATTAGATATGGTGCACCCCGATGTTTTCCCAAAACAAGTTGTTTCTCCGAATGTCCGTGGTATTGTTGTGAAGGCGGTAGATGTTGGCAACAATTTAAAAACAAGCAAGAGTTTGAATCTTGTGATCAAATGCTTCAATGGATTCGTATGGAGGCCTTTAAACTTGGATTTGTTATGGTTATCGGAAGGTCCGATAATGGTTCGGATAGAAGATGCGCTTTTGTGACAATGATATGCGAAAGAAGCGGTAAATATAGAACTCATCTCCGAACTTTTAAAGAGACGACACCGATTCAAGAAAATGTAAGTGTCCGTCTAAGGTGCGTGGATACATGTTAGCAAACAAAAACTAGATATTTAATGTGATATGTGGTTTGCATAACCATGATTTGTGTTTAAAATTAACTGGTCATTCTAGTGTGTGTCGGCTAATGCAAGAAGAGAATGAAAGTGTGGCTGACATGACCTTGAATCTGGTTCAACTGAAAAACATACTTGCAACATTGAAACAGAAACGACCCGAAAATATACCAAATATCAAGCAAGTGTATAATATTTGGTACCTCACTAACAAGGCGCTTAGGGGGATAGATCTGAGATGCAACAATTCTTGAAACTATTGGATGATAACAGTTACGTGTCTAGGTACCGAACGTGCGAGGATGGAGTTACTGTTAGAGATATATTTTAGACTCATCCTGATTCCATAATTTTGTTTAACACATTTCCTACGGTGCTCCTACTTGATTCAACCTACAAGACCAACAAGTATAGACTTTCATTATTGAATATGGTTAGTGTTACCTCACATATATTTTGTTGGTTTTGTATTTCTTGAGTGTGAAAAAAAGTTGTCAAAGGAGCTCGCATTAGCAAACCACCTCCTATGCCGCCTCCATCAAAGAATTCATTAATTGTTGAGATGCCGGTTTTTATGCACAAATATATCGAGTGGATCGTCAATGTTGTGGGGGACAATAATCGGGGTTATCGAGCTATCTCAGTTTTACTCGGTAAAGGAGAAGATAGTCATACACTTGTCCACCATCAACTTATCCAAGTGTTGAAGACGCATAAAGAATCATACATGTGGTTGTACGGAAAGAAAGAAAAATTCGATGAAGCTTATGAGTCTCTTGTTCCTTGCCCGAGCGGTCAGGCGCCTGAGGCAAAATGGATGCACTTCCCTGAAATGGGTCACCTAATAGCATATGCTTATGATAGAGTGTGTGTTGACCTGAGACGCTACGGTTTTTCAAAAACTTTTTCCCACTGTGCACCGTCCCACCTCAAAATCCAAATGATCATATCATGTGTATTTCGTGGCTTTTAAAATCAAGTCATTTTATTCAAGTTTACTTGAAACTGAGATGCTCTATAGCACTTAGATCACCAGAGTGGACGACTCATTCAACCACAAAAGTCGAGACTTGTCTGAATCATTTTATGGATAGGATGCAAGAATTCGAGAATTTGAACAATGTTGAAAAAGAATCAAATACACAAAAGTCCAAGGGGGGTACCACCAATAGATTTTAGCCGACGACATATTTTTCTATTCGTTTTAATTTCTTGTTTAACCAGAAAAATAAGTGTATGTAATTGTGTCTCAATATAAATGAAATGTTATATATTCTCCATTTGTTCATATTTTATATTAATGTATTTTTTATCATATTCCCCATAACAAGATTTGTGTTTTTGTAAATGAAAAAATAGGTTTTGTTATAAGGTTCTGTTTTGAAACTGGTTCAGGAGAGGTTCTGGATATACATCTCTGAAACAAGATAATAGGATGTGGTTTCGGAGATATATCCCTGAAATTAATATGTCAGTTAATGAGTGGTCCATATTGACATACGAGTTCTATAAATTTAGGTGCTCTTATGTTATATTTCACACAAACTGAAAAGGTCTCAAATATCACAAATAAATATTTATTGGTCTGTCACAAATGTCTCCTTCTCCAGCTCTACACCCGGGCGAATGTTTAAGCTCACCGATTTCACCTCCGTCAAAGATATCAAAGATGAAATCTACCATCTCCTACCTTGTAGAGAAAATAGAAAGATTATGAAGCTCAAGTACCGTTCACCGTCGATTAACGATGGAGGGAAGATTGAGTTCAACAAATTTGAGCTCAAGACGCAAGTAGATGTAAGGGCTATGTGGAATATGTATTTCCGTTTCAAAGAAAAAATTATGCTTGAGTTGGAAGCGACGGTTTCAAGATCGTTCAAAGATATTGCAAAGATGTTGAAGTGTTCACCAGGATATTGAAGTGTAATGTTGCATTTTATGTTTAAATCATTTATGTAATGCTTATTTTATGTTATGAATGTTAATTTCATTTTGAAAAATTACTTTGTGTTGAATTTGTTATCGGTGTGTCTCCGGAAATGTAACTTTAGAAATATTTCGTAGATGCATCTCGGGAATAAAGTAGACAAAAAAAGGATGTCACTTAGAAATGATCTTACTTAAGTGTGTGTTGGGGTACGTCCGGAGATACATCTCCGAAAACATAGGGCATTTGTGAAAATTCACGTGGTGCAGTAGAAACATATAGGGTGCGTTATGAAATTCAATAATTTAAAGGAAAATAGAAGTTGTTTTGTGTTAATTGTTGGAATTCAACCACAACGTATGGAGAATTTCACTCAAGCTTGGTGAATAAGATTGTTATCAATCACGCAATGACAATGAAAAAGGTTGATAAAAAAAGAAAGAAAATAACGTTGGAGAAGAAGAAGAATATTTTCTGCAAAGTTTCTCTCTGCCCACAGCCTGTGGAAAACTTCTTTATTCACTTTGCAACTGCAAAATTCTGTGAATACAATGTTATGAGTTCTTTAAAAAATAAAGCTTACTCCCTTTTTTTAGAGTTAGGTTAGCTTGCACCCTAAGCCAAAGCGCAAAACTATAAAAGCCCAAAATAGTTAACATTACTAAGATAGGCCTAAGTCGAAATCATGTGTGAAGCAACCTGCTTCGACACTTCGACGCACTAATACAACTCGACACATAGATATTTCGACACAAAGAATTACATTCTCAACACACCACCTAATTAATTGTGTATAAACTATCTATATTCATCATACTACCTCCGTTTTTTTTTATAAGTCGCTTTGGGAAAAAATTTGTACCACAATATAAGTCACTTTATAATACCAATGAATCATTAATGTTATTTTTCCTTTTATACCCTTAAATATTTATTATTCTCTCTCCTTTCAATTATGTAAATTTGTCTTTCCAATACCATTAATAAAGGATAATTTTGTAAAATCATTCATAATTTCTCTTTTCCATACTACAATTATTACCTTTCTTAATATGTGTGAAAAGTAAAAAACGACTTATAAAAAAACGGAGGGAGTAGCTCTTAGTCTTCTGAATACTTCGACCTGCATTCCCTTCGTCATGATGTCTGCAATTTGATTCTCAGTTCTGCAGTGTTTCAAGTTCATCTTCCCTTTTGCTACCTGCTCTCGAAGATAATGGAACCTCATTTCGATGTGCTTGCTTCGTCCATGTGCTATCGGATTCTTCACCAAATTGATAGCTGACATGTTGTCGATCTTCATGGTAATTGCTCCATGACTCTTCCCTATAATCTCTTCGACCAGGTTCACCATCTACGTTACTTGACATGCACAAAGAGAAGCAGTTATGTACTCTCCTTCGCGTGACGACAATACCACTACTGGCTCTTTTCTCAAACTTCAAGCAACTGGTGCACCACCTAACATAAACACATATTCAGCTGTGGATTTTTTGATCCTCAGCATCACTACACCAACTGGAGTCAGTGTATCCCACTAATTTGCATTCTTTTCCTTCATCAACTGCAGGAAACAAAATTCCGTAGTCGAGAGTTCCTTTCAGATACCTTAGTATCCTCTTTGTCGCTGCTAGGTGTGATACTTTTGGCTTCTGCATGAATCTACTTACCATACCCACACTGTATGCTAAGTCAGGCCTTGTGTGACAAAGGTATCGAAGTGACCCAATAAGTCTTCTATATTGGGTTGGTTCAACAATCTTCATCTGAATCTTTCGACAGTTGCAATCTGGGCTTAGCTGGAGTCAAAGTTGGATTGCAATCTTGCATCTCAAATCTCTTGAGTATTTCGCCTGCATATCTTCTTTGGTGCATCATCAAACCTCTACCACTCTTGTAGAATTTGAGGCTAAGAAAATATGAGAGATTTCCCAAGTCTGAAATTTCAAACTCCTCACTTAGGTCTTGTTTGAAATCTTCGATCTCTTTCTTGCAACTTCCTGTTATCAACAGGTCATCGACATAGAGACGTAGTATAAGCAATTCACTTTTTCTTCTTCTTACACATACTCCATGCTCAGTTGTGGACTTAAAAATTTCTTCTCCCATAAAAAGTTGTCAATCTTCTTATTCCAAGCTCTTGGAGCTTGCTTAAGTCCATACAGGGCTTTATGCAACCTGTACACCTTTCTTTCTTCGCCTTGTTTCACAAACCCAGTTGGTTGTGCAACATAAACTTCTTCGTCTAAGGGGTCATTCAAGAATGCACATTTCACATCCATCTGACACATCTTCCAGTTGTTCATGTTTGCTAGACCAACAACCAACCTGATTGTTTCGATCCTATCAACGGGTGCAAAAACATCGTGGAAGTCGATTTCTTCCTTCTGAAGAAATCCTTTCGCTACAAGTCTCACCTTGTGTCGAGTTACCTCTCCTTTAGGATTCACCTTCACCTTGTAAACCTATTTCACATCAATTGCCTTCTTGCCTTGAGTCAATTCGACAAGTGACTGAGTGTTGTTGACTTCGATGGACTCTAACTCCTCATTCATTACTTTCACCCACTTCAAATTTTTCAATGCCTCAGTTGCATTGACTAGTTCGACATCTGTATAAAAAGCATAGTGTATCGACTCACCTTCTTCATCGACCACATCATCTGATGTAATCACACATTCTTGCAACCTTGTAGGCACGTGTCTTGTTCGTCGAGGTCTGCTTATGCCTCCTTCACCTCTGACTTCTTCTTGTTGAACTTCTCTTTCGACTTCACTAGCTGGTTCTTCATATAAGATTCTCACTGAATCCTTCTTAACATTCTCAGTTCAATCTCATTCCTTAAGCTCATCTATGATCACGTCCCTGCATATCACTACTTGTTTGTTCTCTGGGTCGAACAACTTGTATCCTCCAGTCGAATGATATCCTATTAGGATTTTTTTAATTCGACTTGTCATCAACCTTTCTTCTCGACTAATCTGGCAGATGTCTACGTTGCTATAGATCCAAATAACTTCAAATGACTTAGTCTAGGCTTGACACCAGACCAACATTCTTCTAGTGTGATTCTTTCTAGCTTCTTCGTCGGACATCTATTCAAGATGTATGTTGCAGTCGACACAACTTCTCCCCATAATTATTTGGGTAGATGTTTGCCTTTCAACATACTTCTCACCATAATCATGATGGTTCTATTCTTTCGTCCTGCAGTTCCATTCTGATGTGGAGTGTATGGTGGAACTACCTCATGCACAATCTCTTCTTTCTCACATAATGCATCGAAATCTTTCGACACGTACTCTCCACCACCATCAGTCCTTAGAATCTTTAGTTTTCGACCATTTTGTCTTTCCACCATAAATTTAAATTTGGCAAATAACTCGATCACTTCACTTTTCTTCTTGATCAGGTAAGTCCACAGTTTTCAACTGAAATCATCTATGAACGTGATAAAGTATCTGTTACCTCTAATCGAATCCACCTGGGTAGGACCACATACATTAGAGTATATGACTTCGAGAATTGCCTTTGACTTCCTTCCTGTATCCTTGTTGAAGCTATTCTTGTGTTGTTTCGCGTGAACACATTTTTCACACACTTCGCCTGGAATTTCGATTTCTAGTAATCCTGAAACCATATTTCTTCTCTTCAAATATTTGATGTCTTTGAAGTTGAGATGGCCAAGTCGATAATGCCATAACCATTCATCTCTGTTGGCTGCAGTTGCAAGGCACTTATGCTCTATCACATTAAGTTCAATCTTGAAGGTCCTATTCTGAGACATTGGAGCCTTCAAGATTAACCTACCACTTGAGTCAAGAACTCTCATCATTTTGTCTTCGATTGACACCTTGTAGTTATTTTTTACTAGTTGCCCTATACTGAGCAAATTACTCTTCATGCCTGGTATATACAACACATTGGAAATTACTAACCTCTTGCCATCTTTCCTCATAATCAGAAAATCACCAATACCTTTAGCTGCTAGAGTATTGTCATTTGAAAATTTCACCATATTCTTCATTGAGGGCTTCATGTTGACAAACCAATCTTTCCTTCCACACATGTGTGATGAGTATCCTGAGTCCAAGTACCACTGGTCCTAGAATCTTTCTCCATCTCTTGTCGTGACCATCAACAACATCTTTTCTTCTTTATGTTTCGCCAGCTTTGCATTTGTTTCTTGATTCTTCTTGTTTTCTAGACAATCACTAAAATAGTGACCATACTTCTAACACTTGAAACATTGAATGTGACTTTTGTCAGGTTTTTGACCACCATTTCTTCCTTTACCTGCAGCACCACCTCTTTGGTTGCCTTGGTTCCAGGGTTTTCTCTGATTTAACCAGTTTTCTTCCTGCTGATGTCGACCAGTCGAATTATTGTAGCCTCCTCTGCCTTTGTTTCCATTCCAGCTTCCTTTGCCTTTTCTTTTCTTTTTCTGACTGCGCCTGCAAAGCCATATCACTCTTCGACTTTCCTGCAGCTCTTTCAACCATCTTTTGTTCATGAGACTTAAGTGTCCCTTGAAGCTCTTCCTTCGTCAATGCTGACAAGTCTTTCAACTCTTTTATGGCTATTACCATGTGGTCGAACTTTGGAGCCAATGACCTCAATATCTTTGCAACAACTGATCTTGATGTCAACACTTCTCCACATACCTTGATTTGATTCACCAATTTTGCAACCCTAGTGAAGAAATCTGTTATGCTTTCATTGTCTTCCATCTGAAGCAATTCATAAGTCCTTTTGTGAGTTTGTAACCTCAAATCTTTCACCTTCTCTGCACCTCCAAACGATTTTTCAAGAATCTCCCAGGCTTCTTTTGTTGATTCTACATCACTAACCTTTTCAAAATTATCTGGATCAACACATTGATGAATTATAAAGAGAGCTTTATAATCTTTCTTCTTCAATTCTTTGTGTGCGGCCTTTTCTTGATCTGTCGCGTTTTCTACAAGCGGTGTTACTCCTTCCTTCACAAGATCCCAAAGATCTTGATAACAGAAAACCACCTTAATCTGCTTGCACCAATTCTCATAATTATCTTTCTTGAGAATCAGAAGGTTCACCGAAAAGTGCCCGTTTGGATGATTCATCGCCATCACGGTTTTGCTTCCTTGAATCGCAACCGGAGCTCTAGATTCCAGATGTTAGAATTCAACCACAACCTATGGAGAATTTCACTCAATCTTGATGAACAAGATTGTTATCAATCACACAATGACAATGAAAAAGGATGAGAAAGAAAAAAAGAAAGAAAATAACGTTGGAGAAGAAGAATATTATTTTCTGCAGAGTTTCTCTCTGCTCACAACTTGTGGAAAACTTCTTTATTCACTTTTCAACTGCAAAATTCTGTGAATAAAATGTTATGAGTTCTTTACAAAATAAGGGTTACTCCCTATTTATAGATTTAGGTTAGCTTGCACCCTAAGACAAAGCCCAAAACTATAAAAATCCAAAATAGTTAACATTACTAAGATATGTCTAAGTCGAAATCCTGTGTGAAGCAACTGCTTCGACACTTTGACACACTAATACAACTCGATACATAGATATTTCGACACAAAGAAGTATATTCTCCAACATTAATTTGCCAAAATAATCAATAGTAAACGGGTTCTAAATATGCTGAAAAACTTGCAGTGATTTTACTTCAGCATGTTAATTCAATTTGGAACCCATTTATGGTAGTTGTTAAGCTTTGCCAATATGATAAGGTTTTGAGATAGAGGAATTTTTAATCCACCTCCGTCATATTTTAGGATCTCCTAGATTGTTGATTTTAACCATTTTTAAAACAATTCATCCGGATGCTATATTGTTCCAAAAGCATTATTCTGTAGTGTATCGATATACACACGAAGAGACATTCTCTTCATTCAATCAGTTTCATACTTTAATAATTTTTAAAAATCCCAAAAAATTTACTTTCATGTTTCATCCAAATCAAATGCTAATACCTGCAACTTCTTTTTAATCATCAAACAATATACTAGAGGTGTTTTTGAACTGTTTGAGTTTTCAATGTATTTGTTATTTATATAGTATTATAAATTTTTGGAAACCTAAGCGTAATTGCTATGGTTGTAATCACACTTTTGGAAGATACTAACCATGAGCATCATCAATGAAATATCATGATTAACCACAATCATATCACCTAAGTCCTTCAACAAATTGCGCACATCTAAATTCTAAGTAATGTTATCCATTTTATAAAAGCAAATTCAATTGAATGTCATCTCTCTAAAAGGACCACCAGCAAATGAATTTTGTATTTATTGCTCTTATACGTTAAATCCATTAGTAATATAGTAAAAAAAAAGTGTTAAATAGTTTGATGGATTCTGAATGCACCCAAAATATGTCTCAAGAAATTTTTTATCACCGTACATTCTATACATTGAAACATAATCATGTTCACCCAATTGTTTTAACAATTGATACATTTTAGTTCTTGAACCCTTTATAATCTGGTTATTTCTATGTGAAACATTATAAATTTACTTAATATTTATTACACTGTCATATTTTTCTTTTCAAATGCATAAATATGTTTTTGCATAGAATCGTGTTTATTGTCACCTCATGAACAATAATTTTCTCTTCAACGTCTAAACAAGCAATAAGACTGACTAACTTGCAACCTAAGTCATGGATGTGTATACTGCACACCACATTATGGATTGCCGAAAATAAGGATGTCCTGACAAAAAATTGACTTGAAATTTTACAGTCCTATTTTACATTTTGGACAATAGAAACACATTTTTCAGTCTTAAATAACATATAGAAACGCATTGTTCAGTCTTATTTAACATGTGATTTATAGTCTCTTCCTCAACAATAATTTTCACAAAAAAGCTTAAAACCTAAACAATATCCCTAAATCACAGCAAACAACACCCTATTTTTATTGTGGTATATGGATTTCAAATGTACTTCTTCAAAGACAACGTAAAAAAACAATAGGCCAAAAAAAAACGAATTGACCAAACTTTGGATGTGCATTGTGGGATTGTACTGGTCTGGTAAGTAACTTGTATTTTTCAGTTTTGCTATGTTTAAGATTAAAAATGAGGTTATAGAACAATCGTAGTTTATGTTTACAACACTACCTTAATTTAAAAGACTATTTTCTTAAAACTACAAACTTGAATGACAAGTTGTCTAGTAAGTAACCTAAACCATACTGTGCCAAACACGATCATTTTCACAGTTGATTTAAGAAATCACAATGTTACTTGAATGTTTCTAAAGTTATTTGAATATTTCTTGGCACTACTAACTTTTATAAAATATTGGACGTTTTCATTCTATGTTATGCCAGTAGCCAATATAATCAATCAAAAAAATAATTTATCTTCATGCATAACTTATAGGATATTTAACAATTATTCTAACATTTGCCAATTAATAAAGTATTGTTTCACCTTTCCTGTTTTGTCATACAATGTACTTTTTTCTATTGGGCTAACCACAGCTGCTTAATATGGAAATGTAATATGCAGCTTTTTTTTCTACAAATGCATAAAAGTCTGGTTTGTGCTAACCACAAAATGGAAATATTATGAGCAGCTTTAAATTGCAAACATAAGATCAAATAGATAAATTTCAACTAAGCAAAAATATCCTTCAAAATTCAATTGAAATTCCAAACATAAACATTTAAAATATGCCAACCAACTTAAAAGTATTTAAAATAGGAAAATTCATAAATGTTTATCATTACCACCCTCATGAAACAAGACGACTACAGAAAACTAAGGCAAAGTTCAAACTTAACCATATCTCTAGCTGTAAGCTGTGCCTATGCTGTGACAGATGGCTTGGTGGCAGTGGATAGTCTAGACCTCTTCTTTGCTAAGCTCTCACTTCGGCGTTCCCTTTGCTCCTTCAATCTGGATGCAAGGAGTTTCTGATAGTCTGCTGCCTCTGATTTAGCCTTGGCAATTCTCTTTTTCTTATCGGCAATTCTTGCTCGCTTCCTTTGGAGTGTCAAAGGAGTGACAAGTCGTTGTATCTTGGGAGCTTTGCTCTGCTTTTTCCCTGCAATCACGCATAAACAACTAAGACAACAATTGATAGCAAATGCCTAGTAAGGTCCAATTTTATCAGATGTTGCTGAAGGGGTCATCATATATTCAGTGAAACAGCGGGTCTATTAAAATGGGTCTTCTAACCCCAAATTCAAAGAATATATTGTGTATATATCCAAATCTAGATGGTGGAACAAGATTTCGTGTCCAGTGAAAGTGATATACCAGATGGCTTTAAAGTATTGGATATTTTGGGCAATCAGTATAATAAACATGAACGGCTACTTATAATTAAACTGATACTATATTTGTGGAGTCAGAAACTTACCAGCTTTAGTGATAAAAGTACGACGATAGGTGTTGACATATTTTCGTACATCATCCTCCTTTGAAAGGTTGAACAGCTTGCGGATTTTGGATGCTCTCTTAGGACCTCTCATCCTTGGCTTCTCAACATCAGTAAGACCTGGTAAATCATTGTCACCTTTCTTCACAATTACCAAGTTCAAAACAGAGAGGTCAGGGCTGACAATGCATCCACGAACAGACTTCCTTCTACGCTCTCCATTACGCCTTCCGTGTCCACGGAAACAAGGAGTACCTGCAGAAGTGCAAATGCTCAAATTGACTAATATACAAAACTAAAAAGATCATCATACTTGGTAGTTAAAGAACCTAAAATATAGAGCAATAAACTGAACGAATACTAGAAAGAAGAGCAGAATGATTACTTGTGAGCAAAATTACAACATTACTCTTCAAAGAGTTCGGATTAAAATACACGGCCTTAAAAAACAGTTTAAAACATGAATGAGGAATTTATCCACAAAATTCTAATAGCTGATGAAATAGCAGGACGCTGCGATAGCCATTAGGGGCCACAAATAGCAGCCGTTTGGAGCCGCAAATTTAAGCCATTCAAGGAAATAGCACCAGCTATAACCACTATTGTACACTATTCCACTATTGTGGAGCTATGACAACAACATAGGTTGCACGAACAACACCATTCATAATAATATGTCCATAGTACTTTAAAAGGAAAATAAATTGACACTTCAGAAAAATCTACCTCTGTGGAGCAAGAGTCTAACACGACCAGGTGTCAGCACTCCCTGCTTCATCGGGAATCCTTGCTTGTCGCACCCACCAGTAATTTTGAAAACATATCCTTTAAACTCCTGAAGGTAATAAAAATATCCAGCAAAATAGATCAATTACAAGACTCTTAAATCACGGTAGCGCGCAATGCAGATTGGAAGCTAAAGATCATACCTCGCCCAAAGCATCACCAAGAACCTCCTGTGAGATCCTCTTGTCCCAAAAAGCACGTCTGCAACATTTAAGTACATTAGAATCATCAAAGAGAAACAAGCTACATAGATAAATCCGCCAGAAACTAACATACAAAAAGAACTATCAATAGACATAAACATAAGGGAAACAATTACCAGATTTATAAGTTGCAGAAGTGTAAGAAACGATTAAATTCAAAATACATGATGCACATACAAAATTGAACACAATTGGGGCATAACCCTAAAGAGCAGAAAGCATATAGCTCATAACTCAGTCTATAACCATAGTCCATAGCTACCTCAAAGTAGCGATTTTTCTCTCCTAATAAACATAATTAAACTGAAGAATGAGAAAATCTATAGAGTAAACAGATTATTACAGCTTCTGGTCGTCATCGATTTCCAGCTTCTTCTGGCATCCAGTGGTGGGATTCGCAACGTTAAACTGAATTAAAAACAAGAGTCAGAAAAATCAAAATGGAAATCAATGCATTGAAGTAATTGACGATTCGAAACAAAACCTTCATGTTGCAATCTCTTCCTGATCCCGCCGCGGCTTACTCTCTTGGTGTAGCTTCAGAAACAAAAGAAAGGGTAGGGTTTAACACACTCTGGGCTTTTATATGCTCCTTCTCTGTTTTTGTTTCTCTATTGGGCTGAATAAACCCAAACCCGCATACCGTGGGCTTTTTTATATATTTTCAGTATTGGATCAAATTAAGATCCAAAATAGTTTGAGAATGAGAATTGCTTATTGTATCTAAGGTGTTTCTAATGCAGCATATGAATTTCCATATATATTTTCAGGTTTCGGAGATACATCTTCAGACGTACTCCAGCACACACTCATCAAAGTTCATTTTGAGTTACGCTCTTTCTTTTGGTTTAATTTATTTTGGAGATGCATCTCCGAAATAATAATTATGTAGTTACATCTCTGGACGTGCACCACAGCACACATTCAAGAAAGGTCATTCTGAGCTATGCATTTTCTTTTAGTTAAATTTATTCCAGAGATGTATCTCCATAATAATTTCGTAGTTACATCTCTGGATTCACATTAGAAACAAATTTAACAGATCCAAAATGAAATTGACATTCATAACAAAAAATTATCATTACAATAATGATTTCAACAAAAAATTCAATATTACATTTCAATATCCCGGTGGACGCTTGCACATCTTCAGAATATCTTTGACCGGCCTTTGTAGTGTCGTTTCCAACTCGAGCGGAACTTTCTCTTTAAAACCGAAAAATGTATCACACATAGCCCTAACATTTGCTTGCGTCTTGAGCTCAAACTTGGTGAATTGAATCTTCCCTCCCTTGTCAATCGAAGGTGAACGGTACTCGAGCTTAATAATTTTTCGATTGTCTCTATAAGGTAGGAGATGGTTGATTTCGTCTTTGATATATTCGAGGGAGGTAAAGTCAGTGAGCTTGAACGTTCGCCCGGGTGTAGAGCCATAGAAGGACACATTTGCGACATACCAATAGATTTTTATTTGTGACATTTGAGCCATTTTGAGTTTGTGTGAAATATAACATTAGAGCACCTAGATTTATATAATGTAAAATCAATTTGGACCACTCATCAACAGGCACATTGATTTCGGAGATATATCTCCGGAAACGCACCCTATTATCTTGTTCCAGAGATGCATCTCCAGAACTTCTCTTGAATCAGTATTATACCAGAACACTAAAACAGAACAATTTTTTTCATTGACAAAAACACACATGTTATTATAGGGTAGATTAAAAATGCATAAAGACAAAATATAAACAAAAGGTGAATATATAACACTTCATTTATATTGAGACACGATTACATACAATTATTTGTCCGGTTAAACAAGAAATCAAAACAAATCGAAACATATGTTGCCGACTAAATCTATAGGTGGTACCTCCTTGGACTTTTGTGCATTCGGTTCTTTTTCAATGTTGTTCAATTTCTATAATTCTTGCATCATTTCCTTAAAATGATCTGGCCACGTCTCAGCTTTTGCGGTTGAATGAGTCATCCACTTCGGTGATGTAAGTGGTATGGGTGTCGCTACGCGAAAAAACAACTGGCAAAAACACAAAGTCGCCATCGAACTTTATTTATCCCAATAGGGAAAGGAAAACATCGAGAAAACCTCAAAAGGGAGAGAACATGGTCTCGCAACCAAATTCGGGGTTCGAGAGTCGATTACGCAAGAGGAAGGTATTAGCACCCCTCGCGTCCATTGTACTCAATGGGATCCACTCTTGTTGTTCTAATCAAAGAGTGTGTATATCTAAAGCTTACTTGTTAAGGGAATGCAGAAGTGAATTATTGGGGAAAAACAAAAGGTTTTTATTATTGAGTTTTTCCGAGTTTTGCAACTCAATGCCTACGTATCCCAGAGGAAATCAGAACTCTGTAGTTCTTGTTGAAAAAGTTTGCTATGTTGAGTGTTTTTGATGGACGATGTTAACGTTCGCATTCTAGCAGTTAGGTTTTACTGCTCGCACGTGAGGAGGTTTACGTTTTAGCCTGTATTGCGGTAGAACAGAAATAACATTCCCTTTCGGAAAATGTTAAAGAGAAAATCCCGAAGGAAAATGACTTGGATTTGTTGACGTATTTTTTTTGTTTAAGATTTAAAAAGGGTTTGAGACGCGTATTGTACTAAAGTTTATGACAATAAGAGCTAATATTTTGTACAAATGATCCAAACGTCTCACGTCAAAATACTCTAAGAAGAGGTAAGGAAAAACTCCCGCTCATCCTTTCCCATGTACTTAAGGCTCGTATTGTATTATACGCATCGTATTTATTAAGTGTTTTTGTTTTTTATGCAAGAAAAGATTTGGATGCAAAAAGAATTAAAATTTAGGGGAACTGGATCCTAAATGTTATCATGCAAAGTGGTCCTAAGGTTGAGATCAGAGGGAAATTCTATCCTAATGTGATCATGCAAGATGGACCTAGAGTTTAAGATGAAGGGAGATTTTACCCTAATGTTGTCATGCTTGGATAAACGTCCTAATGTCTACCTCTAATTCAAATTAATCAAGTTAAACAACCTAATTAACTTGAATTAAAGCCACCTAAGGGAACATGTGAAGGCACACAAGCAACAACAAGCAAGTACCAAGCATCTCAATTAACAAGTGAGATCAATCCCAAAGCAAAGCTCAAGCACGAGCCTCAAGTTCAAAGCATGTCAAAGTATCAATGCAAGAACACCAAGCAATGAACCAATCACCAAGTATTATCATCATCATTCAACAAGAGTATTCATCAAGAGAAATCATCAAGCTTAATCAAGGAAAGCATCAAGCATCAAATAAACATGTGAATATGCCATCATCAAACATCCTTAAGCATCAAATTCAAAGCATAAGACTACTTAAAAGCAAGCAACAATCAATGAAACAAAGCATCAAGACATTAACATGATTCATCAAGATAAATCTCTCCTAATGCATGGCAAAAGGATGATCAAACATTAACATATGAGTCAATTCAAACACACAAGCATTTCAAACTTTGGATATTTACTTCATGCATCAAGAATATCCATAAAAACTATCAAGAGACACAACAATCAATCAAGGTAAGACATCAATATCATGGCAAAGAAATGATAGACACAAGGAAATAAAGCATGTTAAGGCTAGCCATATGACTCATGTATCAAGAAGACATCAAGAAATATCACAAAACTAATGAGGAAAATCCTTAAGGGCAACATGTTTGGATCAAATTTCAACAAGAAAATGTTAAAATAAACAAAGCATACTTGAAGAAAAAAATTAAAATAAATTTCCTAAAATAAAATATGCATTCCTATTTTTTTTTAAATCATTTTTTAATATTTAATCAAAAAAGAAAAGGGAAAAAAACAATTAAGAAACAATTAATTAAAAAAAAGAAAATAAAAATAAAATATGAAGCAATGAGGTGCAATCAGCAATATGGGCGTGCAAATAGTGATCTTGGCTAGAGCTCAGCTCAGCGTGCCAAAAAATCAATCAGTTAGTTCAACCAAAAATAGTTGTGATGGGCTCAAGAGGTGTGTGAAGAGCAAAATAATGCGCAGACCCAATCAACTCAAAACAATTCTGAATAATTCAAAATAAACACAGTCAGCACAATTAAATGAGGTGGACCAGTCACACGCAGCCACCTAAATTAATTCAAATTCAAAACAGTGGCACCAAGGCCACATCACCTTTCTTCTCAGGCGAACCTCACCACTGTGTCGGTCGCCACAAGGCGGCGACAACAGTGGTTTTTCCAAAAACACAAAGCAATCACATCACATTGACCAGAAATTTACGCTGATTTCAAATATCATGATCGTTTTCACAGATTCACACTCAAACTTGAACAATCTAAGAAAAACGAATGAACCCAAAATATTTAAAAATAAAATTAAATCACATACAAGATCAATCAGTGCCTATTATCATAGGGCTTCAGCACAACACATCACCAGAAGCAATTTTGTAACAAGAATCAATGGAAATGATGCTTAAACGAGTGAGAATGGGAAACTCAAAATGTTACCTATCAGAGTATGTCTGATGCACCTACAGAACCACAAATTCAAAGAGAAAATGATGTATTAAGATTCCCTAATGCTCCAGAAAGAAGAATACACAAGTTGTTTACCTTGAATCTAACTGAAACTCTCCGACCAAATCAACTTGCCTTGATGAAAAATTTAAGTTGAATAGAGTGAATTGATGAGGATCAGTGCTTGCTATTGCATACAGAAACTTTATTATAGCTTGTAGATGAAGAATGAATGAATATATTCCAAAGAAAACCAGAGAAATGATGAATTTGTATCTTGAGAGAGTTTGTGATTTTTCAGATCTGTGAATCGTGGTCTTGAGCAAAATGGAGGGAAACTGAATATATAGTGGCTAGGTTTGGAGATGATTGAGGCTTGGAATCTAATGCTAAGGCTCAGAGTTTGTTATTCAGAGGCTTGGTTTTTAGTGAGGAAAATGAGCTGGCACGATCCAAACTTGTTGAGCAAATGTTGTTCAAGTTTGTTACTCCCTTTTGGTGATTTTTGCAAAACATGTACAGGCCACGAGTTTGGTTTGTTTTGGCAAAATTTGGATGGATTAAGTAGTACAATGATCATGAGGTGTGCACAAAATTGGAATTGATTTTGACATGTTGTGAACTTGTGCCAAATTGAATTCTGCATGCTCACAATGGCTACTTTGGGATGGTTTAACTTGATGTGTAATGAATCATATGCCACAAACTTGGTAATAGTGGAAAGGTCTCATGGCCATGAACAACGTTGATGTTAGAGTCATCTTGAGAAGATGCTTGTAGGTTAAGATAACACAGGGAAAAGTCATGGCATCACAACAGTTTTGACACTTAGAAAAATTCTAAGTATTTAGCCATTTTGCACAAATTGGATCCCTCACTTTAGCTCCAATTTCCTTCCACTTAGAAATTGCTTTTGAACTCAAATCTTCCATCATCATGTAGTATCAAATGCAAACTTCAAATGCATCCCTTGTTTGCCAATATTGGATTCTTGAATCACTCGCAATACCCTTGGAAAGTTGACCATATGATCATGTGCTTTGACACTTAGAAATTATTTCAACTTCGCCAACTTTACACTTTCCCTCATTTCTCTTGATTTTCATGACTCCCCTTGAAGAAACTCATCCAAATTCTCCAACCTCTTGAAATTTAACTTGAAATGTTCAAGATTGACCAAAAACCCTAAAAGTCAAACTTTGACTTTAAGTACTTTGTTAGTTTTTTTTTTGCAAATGAGTCATTCTACTTCATATACTATCTTGAATCACCTTGAAAAGGCCAATAAGTCGTACAAAGAACCCTTGAATCATATCTCAAACCTTGGAATCAAATTTTGGTCAAAAAGTCAACCTCAAGTTGACTTTGACAAAAACCTTAATCTTGAGCAATTTGTGAATAGAAACTTGCAATCAACCTTGAACCAATGAAACAAATAATGAAGGAACCCTAGCCTATTGAGATTCATGAAGAGAAAAGGCTTGAGAGATGGAAAACCAACAAAACCCTTGCTCAGAGCAAACCTCAGTTGAAACCATGATAAAACCCTAGTTTAATGTTCCTTGAGAAAACTTGAGGAATATGATTTGGATATGATATCCAGATGAATCTCCTTTGGATGGGGAAAACCCAAATCATAAGAAAACCATTGATCTCATGTCTTATGAGCTCAATGGAATGCATGATTATGAGTGTTATGACCTGGTGGATGATGCATATGAATGTAAAACACAAGTTAATCAGGGTTAGAAATAAGAGGGCAAATTTTAGGGTGCAACAATAGGGCATCCCCGGTTTCAAGTAAACTTGAACAAAATGACTTGATTTTGAAAGCCATTCAATACACATGATACGATCATTTGGATTTTAGGGTGGGGTGGTGCGCAGTGGGAAAAAAGTTTCCGAAAAACCGTAGTGTGTCAGGTTAGTACACACTCTATCATATGCACATGCTATTAGGTGACCCGTATTAGGGAAGCTCGCCCATTTTGCCTCTGGTGCCGTACCGCTCAAGAAAGGAACAAGAGACTCATAAACCGCATTGTATTTTTCTTTATTTTCGTACAACCACGTGTGTGATTCTTCATGCGTCTTTAACTCTTGGATAAGTTGATGTCTAACAAGTGTATGACTATCTTTTCCTCTGCCAAGTAAAGCCAAAATAGCCTGGTAACCACAATTACCGTCCCCCGCAACATTGACGATTCACTCGATATATTTATGCATAAAAACCAACATCTCGTTAATGAATGAAATCTTTGGTGGAAGCGGCGTCAGAGGTGGTTTGCTAATGTAGGCTCCTTTCACAATACTTTTTTAGGATTTTGGAGTCGGTGAGTCAGGAAAAACTTTGTCAATGTGTTCAAAATATAAAGAAGACCGTGTAGTCGAGTTGTCATTCGGTGTATGCTTCATTTTCTTCAGAGCACCTTTTGTTTTTACCGTTTAAGAAGGCAGTTTCCTGTCGATGGTTTCGGGATAGGCAATCTTCCTCAATTTTTCTTTGATGTGGAGTTTCATGTTGTCATCGGCCTTCAAAAATCTCTCATGTATCAGTTCCTATTCGGTTAAAATAGAGATATTTGATTTACCGTCATTCATGCATCCATCATCATTAAACCTAAGTTTCTTCCAATGATAGCAAACCTCGTTCATTCTTGTTGGTTCACCGAGTTTCACCTTTTTAGCAACAACACAAGCATATGGGAGACCATATGTTTTCACAATAGTGCATCCACACTTTGTGTAACACCCATTTTAATTATTTAGTCATCTTGTATTAATCTTTAAGTGTGTCCTTGTTTGGGAGAGTGTCTGAGTGCGTGTACTTGTTGACCTTGGCTTAGAGGTAGATTATTGGAATAAAACCTTAGACTAATAATAATAGAGACATAATAAAATAATAATCATAATTTCATTAATAATAGAAATATTATTATTATTATTATTCTTATTATTATTATTATTATTATTTGGAATTAATTAAAATAAGAAATTAAGGGATTAAGAGAGGTTTAGGGAATTAGGAGAACAGTTTTCACGTTTAACGAAAAGAGGGAACAAAGGAGAAGAGAAAGAACAAGAGCTAGGGCTTGAACCATCTTCCCCAATTTGTCAATTTTTGCTGCAGAATTCGAGGTAAGGGGAGGGAACTGTTAAATATTGGTGATTTACTCATGATAGGGTAGTGGGAATTCCTTAATCCCGTAGGGTTTTATATCCATGATTGTGTTGTGATGAATTATAGAGTATGTCTGATTTAATTCTGAATTCGTACATGTGTTGATATGTATTTCTGAATTTCTTGTTGATAATATTGTGGTGTTAGAATCTGATCTGGTATGTGGTGTGTTGTTCCTATTTTGGAAGAACGATTCGAAGTGTTGGATCCATAATTGATGTAGTAATCATAGGATGCAAGTGAAAGAAGAAGAATTGAACCTAAAATCAAAGTAGAAGAGATTATAGGACTGGTTGAGAGTGAGCAAGTGATGAAAACGCAGCAAAAAGCAGGAAGATGAACTCTCTGGTCGTTTGCGTATGAGATCTGGCCTTACGCGTAACAAGGGAGGCCGTACGCGTATGAGAACAAGGAGGAAGGAGCCTTACGCGTAAGAGAAGTGGGAAAGGAGGGAATTACACGACCCTCTGCCCGTACCCGTATGGTTTGCGTATGTTTGGCAAGGCAATACGCGTATGGAGTAGCCATACGCGTATGGGGATCTGAAAATGAGATTTTCTTGGGAAGAGAGCCTCTGCTCGTACGCGTATGATAATGGGTAGTACGCGTAGGGTAGAGTAGGGAAGGGTGAGCATACGCGTATCAGATGGAGCCTTACGCGTATGGATGAGCAAGGAAATGAGTCATACGCGTATGACCTGGGTCAGTACGCGTATGGACTGACAGTGTGCAGAATTTTACCGTTTAGTGATTTCTTTCCCGTTTTCGCAGCGGTTTCGATTTCTAATGGTTTGAGAGGTTGAGGGTAGAAGTCAGTTGTTGAGGAGTAATAATTTGGTGATGAAAATAATGAGTTTAATAATTTTAAATTAATTAATTGATTAATTAAGTATGGTTGTATATGAAGTAACATTGACCATGATGATTGATGATATATGTGGATGTGATCAGTAGGATCGTGTGCATGTAAACATGCTTGAATAGATGTGTTGTTGCGCATAATTGAGTCATGCATATTCATGGTGTTTTGGTGGGATGAATCATTGCTCAGGAGGAGTGTATGTGATTCATCTGTACTCCTTTAAGGAGAATGGTGGGGATAGATCATTGCCAAGTAGAGGTGTATGTGATCTATCCGGGGTTCGATTGAATTAACCAATGAGTCGGTACCGCATTGCATGTGTTGAGTTGCATACATTGTTGATAATGGGCAGTAGGCCGTGTTTGATGATTGATGATGCTTGAGTA
The DNA here is from genome assembly GCA_022829125.1 of Lathyrus tuberosus. Classification (NCBI taxonomy): domain Eukaryota; kingdom Viridiplantae; phylum Streptophyta; class Magnoliopsida; order Fabales; family Fabaceae; genus Lathyrus; species Lathyrus tuberosus. The sequence continues at coordinate 12,312,552 of JALAZF010000093.1, forward strand.
TGATGACTACCTGTTTATCATGTATTTATTCACCTATAATATTTGAATGTGATTTCTCACCCCTTTGTTGTTGTTGTGTCTGTGCTTCTTCGGAAGTACAGATAATCCAGGTACTTAGGTAGCTTGGATATTGGTGTTGCTGATCGAGTCCATAAGAGTGCTCTGATACGTAACACGGGAATTATTTGGGGATTTTAAATCATCTGTTATTTGTTATTGTTTCATTTGTTACGTATCATGTTTTCGTTGTATTTTTGGTGAACCACGATTTTGTGTGGAATTTTTGTAAGTTGTTGGCAGGTGGCCATGATTTGAATGAGTAAAATTATTTCCGCTATTCCATTTAATAAAGGAATTTATTTGTTGGATTTTAATGTGCCATTCCAATTTTTGGTGAAAACTCTGATTTATCTTTAATATTTCGTTTAATTTCAAAATGGGGAAAGTAGGGTGTTACAATTGGTATCAGAGCAGGTCGGTCCGTCCGGCCAGGTGTTATAGTTGAGTCTGTCCTTAGAATAGGAGTTGATTTTGTGTTTTGACCTTGTGATGATTGTTGTCCAGCATGGCAGGAAAGAATGATGCTGCTCTTGCTGCTGCTATGCAAGCCATGGCACAAGCTGTAGAGAATGCCAACCAAGGTGGAGGTGATCAGTTTCGTGACTTAGCACAGTTTCAGAGCAATAAGCCGCCTACATATGAGGGAGGTATCTTAGATCCAGAGGCTGCACAGAAATGGCTGAAGCTGTGGAGGAGATCTTCAGGACCATGGAATACAGTGATGCTCAGAAGATACAGTTTGGTACTCATATGCTGGAAGGAGAGGCTGAGGCTTGGTGGGACAACAGTCGCCAGAGATTGGAAGCTGCTGGTACTGAGATTACTTGGCCTGTGTTTCAAGCTGAGTTTCTGGAAAAGTATTTTCCGGAAGACATTCGTAGTGCGAAAGAGGTTGAATTTTTGGAGCTAAAAGAGGGTGATAAGACAGTTGCTGAGTATGCCGCTAAGTTTGAGGAGTTGGTTCAGTATTGTGCTCATTATAATACTGAAGAAGCTATGACTTCGAAGTGTTTGAAGTTTGAGAACGGGCTGCGTCCCGAGATCAAACTGGGTATTGTTTATCAGAAGATAAGAAACTATCCAGAGCTGGTAAGCCGAAGCAGAATTTATGATAATGACAACAGATCCAGGATTGCTCATTACAAAGCCGTGAATGAGAAGAAAAATAAGCAGAGATTTGGAGGTACTCCTTACAGTACTCCAGCTGATAAGGGGAAACAGAAAACTGATGGGGAGAAGAAGCCAAAGGAGAAGGGAGCAGGTGCTGATACTCTCAAGTGCTTCAGATGTGGTGGCACGGGTCACCGTGCTAACAACTGTCAGAAGGAGGTGAAGAAGTGTTTCAAGTGTGGCAAAGTAGGTCATGTTATAGCTGATTGCATAGCCACTATGCCTACTTGTTATAATTGTGGAGAGAAGGGTCACATCAGCACTCACTGTGAGAAGCCGAAGAAGTCTCAGGCGTCTCAAACTAGTGGGAAGGTGTTTGCCTTAGTGGGAGCCCAATCCACTGAGGAGGAGCGTTCCGTCAAAGGTACTTGCTTTATTAATGATGTTCCTTTGATTGCTATCATTGACACGGGTGCAACACACTTGTTTATTTCTATTGACTGTGTGAAGAGATTAGGGATTGTGCCATCTACTCTAGAGCAGAGGATGACTATTGAAACTCCATCTATTGGTTCCGTGGTTACTTCATTGGTGTGTTTGAAGTGTCCGCTGACCGTGTTTGGTAGAGATTTCAGAGTGGACTTGATTTGTTTGCCACTCGGTAATCTTGACGTTATCTTGGGAATGAACTGGTTGGAGTTCAACCGGATGTATATTGATTGCTTCAGGAAGACGTTGTTGTTTCTTACTTCTGAAGAGGAAGCATTAGCAGATTCGCTATCTAGTAAGGAGTTGAGGGCGTTGTTGGAAGACGAAGCGAAGCTGTTTGCAGTATTTGCCTCGTTATCTGTTGAAAGCAAGACTTCAGTTAATGAATTGCCAGTAGTTAATGAATTTCCTGAAGTGTTTCCAGATGACATCACAGAATTGCCTCCGACAAGGGAAGTTGAGTTCGCTATTGATCTTGTACCGGGTACCAGACCTATCTCTATGGCACTGTATAGGATGTCTGCATCAGAGTTGGCAGAGTTGAAATTTTAGGTCAGGGAATTGCTCGATAAGAAGTTTATCAGACCAAGTGTGTCGCCGTGGGGAGCTCTAGTGTTGTTGGTGAAGAAGAAGGATGGTAGTATGCGTCTGTGCATTGACTACCGTCAGTTGAATAAAGTAACCATTAAGAATAAGTATCCACTTCCTAGGATTGATGACTTAATGGATCAGCTGGTAGGAGCTTGTGTTTTTAGCAAAATTAACCTGAGGTCGGGTTACCATCAGATTAGAGTAAAGGAAGGTGATATTCAAAAGACTGCTTTCAGAACTCGCTACGGACATTACGAATATGCAGTGATGCCTTTCGGAGTGTCTAATGCGCCAGGTGTATTTATGGAGTATATGAATCGTATTTTCCATTCTTATCTGGATCAGTTTATTGTGGTATTTATTGATGATATACTGATCTATTCTAAATCTGACGAAGAGCATGCAGGTCACTTGAGAATTGCATTGCAGGTGTTGAAGGATAATAAATTATTTGCAAAGTTCTCGAAGTGTGAATTTTGGTTGAAGACCGTGAGTTTCTTTGGCCATGTGATTTCTGGTGATGGTATAGCAGTGGATCCCTCTAAAGTAAGTGTCGTACTTCAGTGGGAAACTCCGAAGACCGCAACGGAGATTAGAAGCTTTTTGGGTTTGGCGGGTTACTATAGAAGGTTCATTGAAGGGTTTTCTAAATTGGCATTGTCGTTGACTCAGTTAACCAGAAAGAATCAAGCTTTTGTCTGGGATGCTGCTTGTGAGGAGAGTTTCGAAGAACTGAAGAAGAAGTTGATGACAACACCAGTGTTGATTTTACCAAGTCCAAATGATTCTTTCGTAGTGTATTGTGATGCGTCTAAGATGGGATTAGGCGGTGTGTTGATGCAAGGCGACAAGGTAGTGCTTATGCTTCAAGACAGTTAAGGGTGCATGAGAGGAACTATCCTACTCATGATCTTGAATAGCTGCAGTGGTGTTCGGGTTAAAATTTTGGAGGCATTATTTGTATGGATCGAGATTTGAAGTGTTTAGTGATCACAAGAGTTTGAAATATTTGTTCGATCAGAAGGAATTGAATATGAGGCAGATAAGATGGTTAGAATTCTTGAAAGACTATGACTTTAACTTGAGTTACCATCCGGGAAAAGCTAATGTTGTGGCAGATGCTCTGAGTCGGAAGACAATCTATATGTCTGCGTTAATGGTGAAGGAAATGGAATTAATTGAACAGTTTAGAGATTTGAGCATGGTTTGTGAAACTACACCAGGAAGTATCAGATTGGGTATGCTGAAAGTGAATAACGACTTTTTGGATGTGATTAAGGAAAATCAAAAACTGGATGTGAAATTAGTAGACTTGATGCCTACAGAATGAGATGATCCTGATAGTGACTTTAAAGTGGATAATGTTGGTGTGCTGAGATTCCGGGGCAGAATTTGTGTACCGGATAATGAAGAATTGAAGAAGGCAATCTTAGAGGAAAGTCATCGGAGTAGCTTGAGTATTCATCCGGGAGCTACAAAGATGTACCACGATTTGAAGAAGTTGTTTTGGTGGTCCGGTATGAAGAGGGACATAGCTCAGTTTGTCTATGCTTGTTTGACATGTCAGAAGTCAAAAGTGGAACATCAGAAACCTTATGGATTAATGCAACCGTTGGAAATCCCTGAGTGGAAATGGGACAGTATTGCGATGGATTTTGTGACTGGTTTGCCAAATACGATGAGAGGCTTTAATGCTATTTGGGTAGTGGTGGATCGACTTACGAAATCCGCATATTTTATACCAATTAACATCAGTTTCCCGTTGTCGAAGCTAGCAGAAATTTATATCAGGATAATTGTGAAGTTGCATGGTGTTCCGTCGAGCATAGTGTCGGATAGAGATCCGAGGTTTACTTCAGAATTTTGGAGGAGTCTGCAGAAAGCCTTGGGTTCTAAGTTGAAGTTGAGCTCGGCTTATCATCCACAGACCGATGGTCAGTCAGAGAGGACCATTCAGCCGTTGGAAGATTTGCTGAGAGCCTGTGTATTGGAAAAAGGTGGTGCGTGGGATACTCATTTGCCTTTGATCGAGTTCACGTATAATAACAGTCACCATTCTAGCATCAGAATGGCACCTTTTGAAGCTTTGTATGGACGGAAGTGTATAACACCTCTGTGTTGGTATGAGACAGGTGAGAATGTGGTGCTTGGACCAGAGATTGTGCAGCAGACTACTGAGACAATTCAAATGATCCGTGAAAAGATGAAAGCGTCCCAGAGTAGGCAGAAAAGTTATCACGATAATCGAAGGAAGGAGTTGGAATTCAGTGAAGGTGACCACGTATTCCTAAGAGTTAACCCAGTGACCGGTGTGGGCCGTGCTTTGAAATCTAAGAAGTTGGATCCTAAGTTTATTGGACCGTATCAAATCATGCAGAGAGTTGGTGCAGTTGCTTATAGAGTGGCATTGCCACCGGAACTTTTGAACTTGCATGACGTGTTTCACGTGTCGCAACTTCGGAAGTATGTTTCAGATCCGTCTCATGTGATTCAGAGGGACGAAGTTCAGATCAGGGAGAATCTTACCGTAGAGACGATGTCGTTGAGGGTCGAGGATCGTAAGATGAAACAACTCAGAGGAAAAGAGATACCTCTGGTGAGAGTAGCTTGGGGAGGTGCTGCAGGAGGCAGTGTGAGCTGGGAATTGGAAAGCAGGATGCGAGAGTCGTATCCAGATTTGTTTCCATCAGGTAATTTTCGAGGACGAAAATAATTTAAGTGGGGGAGAGTTGTAACACCCATTTTAATTATTTAGTCATCTTGTATTAATCTTTAAGTGTGTCCTTGTTTGGGAGAGTGTCTGAGTGCGTGTACTTGTTGACCTTGGCTTAGAGGTAGATTATTGGAATAAAACCTTAGACTAATAATAATAGAGACATAATAAAATAATAATCATAATTTCATTAATAATAGAAATATTATTATTATTATTATTCTTATTATTATTATTATTATTATTTGGAATTAATTAAAATAAGAAATTAAGGGATTAAGAGAGGTTTAGGGAATTAGGAGAACAGTTTCACGTTTAACGAAAAGAGGGAACAAAGGAGAAGAGAAAGAACAAGAGCTAGGGCTTGAACCATCTTCCCCAATTTGTCAATTTTTGCTACAGAATTCGAGGTAAGGGGGGGGGGACTGTTAAATATTGGTGATTTACTCATGATAGGGTAGTGGGAATTCCTTAATCCCGTAGGGTTTTATATCCATGATTGTGTTGTGTGAATTGTAGAGTATGTCTGATTTAATTCTGAATTCGTACATGTGTTGATATATATTTTCTGAATTTCTTGTTGATAATACTGTGGTGTTTGAATCTGATCTGGTATGTGGTGTGTTGTTCCTATTTTGGAAGAACGATTCGAAGTGTTGGATCCATAATTGATGTAGTAATCATAGGATGCAAGTGAAAGAAGAAGAATTGAACCTAAAATCAAAGTAGAAGAGATTATAGGACTGGTTGAGAGTGAGCAAGTGATGAAAACGCAGCAAAAAGCAGGAAGATGAACTCTCTGGTCGTTTGCGTATGAGATCTGGCCTTACGCGTAGGGTAGAGTAGGGAAGGGTGAGCATACGCGTATCAGATGGAGCCTTACGCGTATGGATGAGCGAGGAAATGAGTCATACGCGTATGGCCTGGGTCAGTACGCGTATGGACTGGCAGTGTGCATAATTTTACCGTTTAGCGATTTCTTTCCTGTTTTCGCAGCGGTTTCGATTTCTAATGGTTTGAGAGGTTGAGGGTAGAAGTCAGTTGTTGAGGAGTAATAATTTGGTGATGAAAATAATGAGTTTAATAATTTTAAATTAATTAATTGATTAATTAAGTATGGTTGTATATGAAGTAACATTGACCATGATGATTGATGATATATGTGGATGTGATCAGTAGGATCGTGTGCATGTAAACATGCTTGAATAGATGTGTTGTTGCGCATAATTGAGTCATGCATATTCATGGTGTTTTGGTGGGATGAATCATTGCTCAGGAGGAGTGTATGTGATTCATCCATACTCCTTTAAGGAGAATGGTGGGGATAGATCATTGCCAAGTAGAGGTGTATGTGATCTATCCGGGGTTCGATTGAATGAATCAATGAGTCGGTACCGCATTGCATGTGTTGAGTTGCATACATTGTTGATAATGGGCAGTAGGCCGTGTTTGATGATTGATGATGCTTGAGTATGATGACTACCTGTTTATCATGTATTTATTCACTTATAATATTTGAACGTGATTTCTCACCCCTTTGTTGTTGTTGTGTCTGTGCTTTTTCGGAAGTACAGATAATCCAGGTACTTAGGTAGCTTGGATATTGGTGTTGCTGATCGAGTCCATAGGAGTGCTCTGATACGTAACACGAGAATTATTTGGGGATTTTAAATCATCTGTTATTTGTTATTCTTTCATTTGTTACATATCATGTTTTCGTTGTATTTTTGGTGAACCACGATTTTGTGTGGAATTTTTGTAAGTTGTTGGCAGGTGGCCGTGATTTGAATGAGTAAAATTATTTCCGCTATTCCATTTAATAAAGGAATTTATTTGTTGGATTTTAATGTGGCATTCCACTTTTTGTTGAAAACTCTGATTTATCTTTAATATTTCGTTTAATTTCAAAATGGGGAAAGTGGGGTGTTACACTTTACGCTATCATACCCGCCTTCACCAATTTTCAAAATCGGCATATAGTTCTTTTATGGAAGAATTTATTATACTATTCCATGCATCCATAAAATTTTCCACAATCACACCCGCCTTCACCAATTTTCCACCTTCGGACTCTATTTGTTTCATCCCTACAACAGGTTTAACACGACTTTCACATTCTTTGTTATGTGATACGTACAAAGTAAGGCATAAGAAGAAGAAGATACCTTTGGAACTGAATTCATCAATGCTGTATCGTGGTCAGTAACAATCACTTTAGGCATCTCACCTTGGACCTTCAAAAGTGACCGACACACCTCTAATGTCCAAGTAAAATTGTCCCTTTTCACACTCAAGAAATGCAAAACCAACTGAAATATGTCTTCTCAATTGAGGTAACACCAACCATCTCAAATAATGGAAGTCTATACTTTTTGGTCTTGTAGGTTGAATCAAGTATCAGCATCGTAGGAAACGTGTTGAACAACTTGATGGAATCAGGATAAGTCCAAAAAATATCTCTAACTGTAACTCCAAAATCATATGTTGGGTACCTGGACACGTAACTGTTATCATCCAACAGTTTAAAGAGTTATTGCATCTCAGTTCTATCCCCCCTAAGCGCCTTGTTAGTGAGGTACCGAATATTATACACTTGCTTGATATTTGATATATTGTCGGGTTGTTTTTGTTTCAATGTTGCAGGTATATTTTTTGGTTGAACAAGATTCAAGATCATGTCACTAATACATTCCTTTTCTTCCGGCTTGAGCCGAAAGACATTAGGATGACCGACTAATTTTAAACATAAATCATGGTTATACAAACCACATATCACATTAAATCTCCAATTTTTGTTTGCCAACATGTAACCACAAACCTTAAACAGGCACTCGCATTTTCTAATACCAGTGTCGTCTCTTTTAAAATTTCGGAGAGGAGTTTGATATTTCCCGCTTCTTTCGCACACCATTGTCACAAAGGCGCATCTTCTATCCGACCCATTATCAAACCTTCCAATAACCACACCAAATCCAAGTTTAGAGGCCTCCATACGAATCCATTCAAGCATTTTATCACGAGATTTAAACTCTTGCTGGTTTTTAAAGTTGTTGCCAACATCTACCGCCTTCACAATAACCCTCGGAAAAACAACTTGTTTTAAGAAAACATCGGGGTGCACTATATCTATTGAAAACAATAAAACAATAACAGAACATTAGTTCAACTACTGTTGCAGAATGATTGAAAAATTAACACAAACAACTTCCAGAAATGCATCTCCAGGCAAGTTCACATACATTCTGGAGATACATTTCTGGACACAGCGTAAGTTTTTTTAGAAAAAAATTGATGATCAATGTGAGCAATGCAGAGGGAAAAGAACAATCTTTACCTAAAATTCTATCTTCGTTTGCTCCCTGTGATATGTTGAACCAAGAGGATGGAGATTTGGAGTGAAAAATGGATTGACAATGAAGGGTTTTTAGGGTCAAGGGTTTGGTTGAGAATGAAGTATGTCAACAATGGAGGAGTGATCATGCAGCTGGATGTTATATCAAATATTTTTGGAGTTGCATCTCCGGAAATACCTGACATGCAAAGGTGATAGAAAATTTCAAAATGCAGCCCATAATTTCGGAGATGCATCTCCGAAATATCTACTGAACTGAACACTTAAAATGTTTTTCTTAAAATATTCTGGGGATGCATTTCAGAAAAATCTATTGATCTGAACAACTAAATTGTTTTTCTTAAAATGTTCCGAAGATATATCTCTAGAATAAAACCAACCTAATATATGAGGCGTAACTCAGAATGGTCTTCGTTGAGTATGCAAAAGGTGTGTCTAGAGATATATCTCCGGAACCGGGGGCATATGTGAAAATTCACATGGTGCATTAGAAACATCTAGGGTGCAATAAGAAATTTTCTCTAGAATTTGTCTTCCTCTAATCATACATGGCACCCTAGAGTTATGCTTTTACTGTTATGTTCTTTATGAATTTTATTGGTTTTTTAAAAAGTGTTGTGTTAGACTGGATTTTTTTACAAGTTTTTAGTTTTTGGGATTTAACATGAATCTATACTGGATTTTTAATAAAACTTATGGATTTGATTGATTTCTATGAGGAATTATCAAATATTTTTAAATCCATTGATTTCGAAAATATTTTTGGATTTTTGAACAGTATATGAAGAAATATCGTCTTTTTTCAAGAAATTCGATGTAGCATTTTGAAAATATTAACTCCCGATTTTTTCAAAAATACCCAAAACTGGATAAAAGATATATTAAAAATCATGTACATTCCAAATTTTCCAAATTTGAAAAAAAAAGGTAGGCAATAAGAATGACAACGGGGCGGAGCGGAGACGGTTTTTACCTTCTCCAAAGCCAAACTCGGATCCCCAAATAATCCTCATTCTCTGCCTCAATCTTCAACAGGAATGAAGAATTAAAACTTAAACTCGTCCGAAACGAGTAAGATTGGGTTTGGGTATAGGGATATTAATTTGTATCTGTTAATGGGGATCCCTATAAGGATTATCTGTGCAGAGCTCCGAAGTCGAGGATTTTTCTCCGTGGGGACGGGGATGGAGGGAACAGTTCCCCCTGTGACACTTCGGGGCGGGGATCGAAGAAGTACCCTCCGCCCTGCAGATTCCCTGGCCCCGACCATATTATTTAACTTATATATATATATATATATATATATATATATATATATATATATATATATATGGGTGGGGATCAACTCACTTCAAGAGTAAGTTTTTTTAACTTACTCCAAATCATAGCCCTTGAATTGAATCTAATCTAATGGTTAATTAAGTAAAAAGCTAATTTAATGGTATAATGTATTATTTCACTACCTAAGTACTCGACCTTAAAATAATGCATCCATTATATACAGTGTACACATCGTCTCCTCTTCTTCTTTTCTCTATTTTTTTCGCCTTTTCCATTCCTCATTTCCCTTGTTCTCATCATTATCATCTGTAGCGAGCGATTTTGGACGCGGTTCTTAAGCGCTGGTCGCTCTCTGCGGTTGAGCTTAAACTACATGTCGATTCATTTTTTATCCTATTGTGAGCTGATGAAGGAAGGGAAATAGATGTCTCCAATTAACCCTGCTTTGCATACTGAGTTTAAACAGCGGTCTGTTAGGTTACGAATGCTATCAATGTGGGGGGCCTTTGTATTGGTTATTTGTATTTTCGCCAATACGGTTTTCTTTCTTTCTAGGACTTTCTTGCGGGGAACAAGGGTTTAGGACTGATGTTTTTGAATTACTGCTTTTGATTGATGGAGATATGGGATTTGGTATTTTTGTTTAGTGTGCTCGCTAAGATATTTTCTTTCGATCTTATGCCTACGTATTCCCGTTTACCGAAACAGGGAAATCAGAGCGTTCGTAGTTCCTCCTATTCTATGGGAGGAAATGGGTGTTTTTGTGTCTTGTTCAAAGCCCAAGACGTGAAGCGAAATGTGATTTGTATCTTGTTCAAAGCCCAAGATGTGAAGCTGAAGGACCTCGACTTTAGAGAGAATTTGTCATCTCTAAAGAAGGGTTAAAGGAGAATTACTTTAACCGGGATATGTGAATCCGGCAATGCCATAATTTCCTAAGAAGGGGTTTTATCCTGAAGGAGAATACTTTAACTCAGTGTAGAGCAATGTTATTTTTCCTTAGGAGTTTCTCATGCTAAAAGAGGGACAGTGGCATGGATGTAGATGATCCAGAGGCTTGCCGCTTACAGCGTTTAGATGAAAGGGAAAACGTTGTTGATGTTTGCGTACTGTGAACGTGGCACAACTTTGATGCTAAAAGGTTGATTGGATCAACCAGTGGTTTTCTTATACAAAGCCTAAGAGGAGGCTATTATGTGTCTCGTACAAAGCCCGAGAGAGAGGCTAAAAGGTTTTGACTCAATGAGGGAATCTTTTGGTATCTCGTATAAAGCCCGAGATGGAGGCTAAAATTTGTTTGGCTCAATAAGAACCTTTTTGTATCTCGTATAAAGCCCGAGATGGAGGCGAAAGGGATGATTGACTCAACGAGGGAGTCTCTTATGTGTCTCGTACAAAGCCCGAGAGAGAGGCTAAACGTTGTTTGACTCCGCTGGGGAGAATCATTGTACAAAGCCCAAGAGGAGGCTAAGGTGACTGTTCAGTTAAGTGACAGGTCCAGTATACTGATTTTGAAAGAGAAAATCAGTTCTTATATGAGCAATACTGTACTCATGGATTTGATTTGAGGATCCAGGTTATTCCTGTTCTTTAAGGAAGCGGGAAATCCGAAGGGTATTGAGACTGTCCGAGTCTGCGGGGTTCCTCCCTATTTAACGAATGGGTGCTTGAGAATATCTTTGAGACTCAAGGAAATTAGACTGTCTGTGTCTAGAGTTCATCCTTTGTACCATGCTTTGAGAAACAGTAGTAGACTCTTTGAAAGGGATGTTCTATTAAGATGACTAGGTTCTGGTCCTATACCTCTAGGAGGTCGTCGGGACAATTTGTACAAAGCCCAAGAGGAGGCTGGAAACTTTTAAGAAGCCGATGGGTCCTTGTACGAAGCCCAAGAGGAGGCTATCATTCCCGGAGGAAGAGATCATTATACGAAGCCTAAGAGGAGGCTGTGATTACTTCTAAGAAGCCGTAGGGTCCTTGTACTAAGCCCAAGAGGAGGCGGGGTTGCTTTTAGGAAGCCTGAGGGTCCTTGTACGATGCCCAAGAGGAGGTCGATGCTTTTAAGAAGCCCGTGGGTCCCAAACCAAAGAAACGTTCAAGAAAAGTTTCACCGAGAATAATTCATTTAGTGAACAGTTCTGAGGTTTGAAGAAATTCAAGAGAAGTTTCACCGAGAATAATTCATCTCTGGGGAATAGAATTTCTTGACAATTCCTAATGAGGACAGCCGAAGAGAAGACTGTATCTGGTAATCCTATTGGGGATCTAGCTGTCTATTTCTACGAACAAACGAAACGGCGTCACCTAGTTCTAGACGTAGTTGCCGGGGAAACTCGAAATATCTATACTATTATTACACAGTTGATATGAGTTTATGAAAGAATACTTACAGTGAAACAACCCCACAATACAATTATATATATATGAAAGCGGTAAATGAAAACGTATAAACACTTACTCGGTTGTAGAGCTTCCATGCTGTTTGGTTAGTTGTTCAACAAAGAAAGATTGAAAACAACAGTATATTCAAAATCAAAGGAGAAAGTGCTTTAAAAAGAAAGATTTGGGGCTTACAGCTCAAGGAGAGGCCCAGGGTTTTATCAGTGAGTGCACTGTTTGAATTTGTACGGAGGGACTTATACAAGTGACTGAGGCCCAAAAATTGTTTTCTGTACAAAGGGATGGGTCTTACACTCTCTCAAGAGGCCCAAAAAGTTTAAAGAAAAAGAGTGGGGCTTATAACACGAGGGTAGGCCCAAATGATTTTTCCGTTTAAAAATGGCGATCGCGCCGAGGTTTTCTTTTAACGCAGAGGGACTTATACAATAAGTGAGGCCCAAAATGATTTTGGTTAAAAGGGGGTTGGGTCTTACACTCTATTAGAGGCCCAAAAGTTGTGAATGAGTCTTATAGCTCGAGGAGAGGCCCAAGGTTATTTTTCAAAAGGCGACGATCGCGCCGTTCGTTTTTTGACGGTATCGGGACTTATACAATACACTGAGGCCCAAAAATGTTTTGGTCAAGAAAGGATTGGGTCTTACACTCTATTAGAGGCCCAAAGTGTTTTGAAAATGATTTATGAGGGTTGAATTAATCCAAAAACCCTAATTTGTTTTCAAAAATGTATTTAATTGAATAAAAATTCAATTAAAATGATCAAAATTGTTTAACATGTGAAAAACAAATTGTGATTTTGGATTAATGCTTCAAAAATTAAGTATTGACCTACAAAATAATTAGAAAGCATTAAAAGTTGCAAAATCAATGTAGAAAAAATATTTAAAATGTCAAAAACAATTAAAATATTAATTCTTTGCAAAAATATCAATTATATGAAATAAATAATATTTTTGGGATTTTTTGATAAAATAAAATATTTTAACATTTTTGTGAATTATTAAAAAAAGAATCAACTCAAAATCATTAAAACTCAGAGAGAAATTAATTTTTGAATCAATTAAACAAAATCACAAAATTCAAATATTCAAATTTCTAAAAATGGCGCCAAGAACAAGCTGAAGAACACGCGCGTGTTCTTGGATTCTCAGATTTGCATTTTCTCTCAAATCTCACTGAATACTTAATCATATCATGCAATCCACATATCATTATGCTCGTCTCAACCTCACGATCATGTCTATGTCCATTAATTTCATTTAAATTAAACATACAACAAGTAATCACGAAAAATCCTCAAGAACCCTAATTTTTGCATGAAGGCTAGGATTTTTGATACACGGTTCAAACAATACAATTAATTGAGGGAAAACATTCCATGCATGATTATGAACATATGGCCAAATTATTGTGCGAGGAAATATGCATAGATTGAGAGATGACCAAGTATGTGCTTACCTCTAGGTCGTGACAGCAAGTGCAATGTGATTTTTGACTTGGAGGTGTTACAGATGAGTGGTGATGATCTGAACAGCTTCCCTACACCCTATGGATTGTGTTTGAATGCTTGGACTTGATGGAAATTGGCTGGATCACTTTGTGGTACCTCAGCTGCAACTTGTTTGAAAATTTGAGCAACCAGCTGGTGATTTTGTGAAATTGGTGTTTCAGAAGTGATCTAAGTGTTTGATCAGCTCATATGTGATGTATGTGAGGTGTGTGAGTGATTGGTTTGATTGGAAAAGCTCTCAAACTCAAAACCCGATAGCTACCTTGCTAAGAAAGGCATTTTTGCCAAGAGAAAGAGATTTTGAGGAAAGCATCTGTTAGATGGCTTTAGTGTACTCAAACTGATCACAATTGAGCTCTATTTATAGTAGAGCAAGTTTGTTTTGCAAGGAATAGTGAATGACAACTGGTAAGTAGGTTTGGCCAATGTTGGCAAATGAAAATCCATGTCTCCTCTAGCCATTGACTAGAGGTTAGAGCACAGAGCTTTGGTTCCCTTGGTCTTGGATAAGTCTTGACTGATTTCAGATGAGAATGGCTCAGTCCATGCCACCTTGATGGTTTCATTGAATGCTTCAATCCAAATTTGGAGTCTTGTCCCTATTTTGGCCATTCTAGGTTCAACATGCTATTTCTTGTTCCATGGACTTTGGAGGCTTGGCTCAGTGATTGTCCCCTTAAGATTCAATCCTCTGAGGTGTCCAAGTGGATAGGAGCATTTGAATTTGGCTGATTTTGGCAAATCGAGCAAAGTTGCAAATTCTGCCTTGCCTTTGACAGATTTCAGCAAGGCAACTTGACAATGTCATATCTCATGGGGTAAGTTGAATTTGGCAATGTTCTTGGCCATTTTGGAAAGCCCTTACATGATATAACAACTGTTTGAACAAGTTTGGTTTTGATCTCTTTTGATTCCAAGTGAAAAATCCCTCTACATTTGGCAAAAAGTGAAGCAAAATCTGACTTAGTGAAATTTTCACTAAGTGTTGGAACAAAGTGTGATTTCTTGATTTTGATCACTCCATAACTCAAAATCCTTAATGAATTGGACTTAGGTCTAGTTGAAGTTTTTGTAGAGGGTAATGAGGGCTACAAATCCATCTTTGGATGAGAAAAAATGGCCATGTGGTTTAGGAGTTATGATCCTCCAAAGTTAGTGTATTAGTGGTACTTTTTCCATAACTTAGAAAAATTTCTAAGTTTTATGGTTACCCCTTTTACAAGTTATCCCACTTTCTTTGATTTTTCTTGATGAATGATGATTCAAATCATACATTAACATCATTTTAGGGTTAAAAATCCATTTTGGTGAAAAATCTCAAAAAGTCAAAGTTGACTTTTGTGCACAGTTGACTTTTTATCAGATGAATTCCAAACTGTGCAATTCTTCAGGAAATCATGTCCTTGACCTAAATCAAACTTGATGGACATATTCCATGGGTGTCATAGGGTGTATTGAGGCATGTCCTAGGGTTTGGGAACATGTCCTGGTCAAAAGTCAAAGTTACAGTTGACTTTTTCCTTAAAACCCTAACTGTGGTGCAGATGAAATTGAGACTTGTTGCTCAAGCTTCTTGGATTAATCCATTGTTCCAAATGGATCAATATAGTTCATTTGAGACCCTCAAACCCTCTCTTGAGGTCTTGGCTCATGATTTGTCCCAAAAGTCAACTTAGGGGTGAATTAGGTCAAGAAACCCTAATTCCTGATTTTTGATGTATGCATCCCCTGAGGTTAAATTGACTTGATGTTTGGGTCCATGAGGTTCCATGGAGTATATTAGGTTATATTTTGGATCATTGGCTCATGCCCAGATGAAAATTTCTATCTGGAGGCCCTGGCCGACCAAAACCCTAATTTGGTGACACTGTCAATCTTGAGACTTGATCCACCTAGAAGGGAGCAGCCTTGTGCTTGATCCTTGAAGTGGGAGTCCTTTTGATCCATTGTGGATGTTTGAGAGGCTAGACAAGTTGAAGATCATGTCATTCCTTGATTGATCCTTTGTTTAAGGCTCTAAGAGGGCTTAAAACCCTAATTTTGATTGTAGTGAATGCTCACCCATCTTTGGGGAGACTGATGAAATAGAATGGTTCCCCCATATTGTGATGATGATTTGCACAATGATGGGAAATCTTAGTGGTCAAAATTTGGGGTATGACATCATCCCAACAACCATTCTCTTTTGTTCATTGTATAATGTATTATTTCACTACCTAAGTACTCAACCTTAAAAAAGTGCATCCATTACATACAATGTACACATCATCTTCTCTTCTTCTTTTCTCTATTCTTTTTTCCTTTTCCATTCCTCATCTCCTTTGCTCTCATCATCATCAGCATCCCAACAACCATTCTCTTTTGTTCATTGTGCTTATAATAATTACTCTTCAACTTCAATATACTTCAATTAGTAACGTGTTTTTCATTCAATTAGTAAATTAGTGGTTATGTTTTCGTAACTGCGAGTGTTTTTGCATTGTTTTTTTTTGTTATTGATACAAGATGTGTTTTTATTTTATTAAAAGGAAAGATGCAAAATATGTTTTTTTTAAAAAGGAAAAAACAATGAAATACTAGTGTCATAATTTTGATCGAAAAATATAGAAATTTTTTTAAGACTCAAACTCTGTGGATCTCTGATTCTCCGCGGGAATTTGTGGGAATGGGGATGGGGAATAATATTCCCTCGTGTCGGGAATGGGAACGGGCATAGGGAAAATATTGGGAGCGTGGCGGGGAGTGGGGAAACATCATCCGCACATTCCCTGCCTCGTTGACATCTCTATTTGGGTATCCCCACTCTACTACCATCCATGTAGTGAAATTAATTTTTTAATAAAAATAATTATTTTTTCCAAAATCAAACTACACTGCAAATAATAAAATAAAACAACCACAAAAAATTCCATACATACATTTCAAATATTTTAAATAATAAATAGAAATCAAAATATCAAAATATTGATCACATATTTAATATTCTAAGTTATTAAAACTAAATAATAAAGTACATGATGAAATAAATAGGGTATGTTCGTGGTGGGTACTAGTGTCCCCATTCAAAGTGGGTTTTCTCCGTCAAACTTGAGGAAGGTTGGGATGAGTCCTCACAGGTACGTGTTATGTTGCCATGCCTAGTAGGCATTGGTTTTTTTTTTTATGTTTTTGCTTTTTAAACTAATTTTTTGACATTTTAATATAACAGTATGGCCATATTAACATATTTTATCAAACGTATATGTACAACGACAATTAACCCGATAAAATATAGACATATAATGGATAATATACTACAATATGAATACAAAACAAATCATGTTGACTTCCCTGATTTTGTCTAGTGCTTTATACATACCACATATGTTGTTTTCCATGCTCTTGCACCTTCACTACAGTTCTGTCTCCAGCGGTCAAGGATAGGATGCAATAGACAGTTGGGTTTCAACTTCACCTGAACCCAATGATTGTTATTAATAAAACCAACAGTAATAAGCTTATGTTTACTCACAGTCATAGATAGAGATACCACTAATGGGAAGATAGTGATGTTAATGTTCTTGGATAATTATACCAATATTACATTGTATCTTGACGTAATAGGGTAATTCATATCAGGAATCATCATCCACTTCTCACGGTTTTAAACACCCAAGCTAGCTACTTGCATCAAACGCATAACTTCAGAGACTTGTGTCATATAACACCTTTGAATACAAATGATGGTTTTGATAAACTTCGATATTTAACTGTGTCTGAACTAAAGACCATGACTCGTCACCTTGTTCGAATCGTAGTTAAAGGGGTTTTTTTGTTATCGTCTCCACAGGGATTGTCCTGATATCTGATGCTTGACGTTCAATAGTTTACCGTTTCAAGAAAAAGGGTTTTCAAAGTTTGTTTCATAAATTATCACGTTTTTAGTAGCGAAGCTGATAAATTCTAAAGTGTTTGATTAACAAAGTATATCAAAAGTAGTTTTCATCTACTCTAACTTATACGCATTCTCTTAATATTGCATGTGAAGCCGAATCCGATTAATATCATCGCGTATTCTCTCAAAACCGTTTATCTCTAGAGTGGCGTCATGAGAAATACCATATTCATCGCTACATGATCTCTCCATATGACAACCAATATAGTAAGCTTTAAGTTTAATACAAAGCAAATATAAACCATAGACCGATCTCTCCAATCTATAAATCGATAGATGGATATTTTAGGTCAAGTTCCATAAAATATATGTCTAGAGTTTTACAAAACAAGAATGGATCATTAAGAACAAAAATATTCATCATATATTAATCATCACTTGTTCACCTACAAGACCAATCAAAAGAAATACATAAAGCTAAGGTAGACTACATCTACCTTTGATACAAAGGAAATTAGCTACCGATAACCATGATAGCTTGCTTTACATGTCTTGAGAGAATATGAATGAGCATTCACATCGAAGAATCAAACTCGGATGCGAATCCAGCTTCTATTTGCAAAATCTCACTCTTTGGTGAAGAAATGCTGAAAAATGAAGTTTCTATGTGAAAATGGGGTTATGATCCCCAAAAAGTGTGAAAAGTACTTATATAGTACAACTAAAGTCTGCCAAGTTCACCCAGCGAACGCATTCCTCGCCCAGCGAGTACTACTTTATGGCACTTGAAGTGCCTCTGAACAGTTAAACCGCCCCTAAGAAAATATCCAAGCTCGCCTAACGACCAATTTTTCGCACAACGAGCTGCTTCACAACAAGTTCGCATAACGAACTTATGGCTCTTTAGTTACTGCCATCCAAGGTTTCCTCCTCATTGGGACCTCGCTAAAAGCTCGCACAGCGAACACTCGCTACAAGTTTGCCCAACGAACTTAGTGCCCTTTTCTTAGTGCCATCATTCTGAGATGGTTCGCTGGGGCTTCGCCAGAAGTTCGCCTAACGAACATTCGTTGTTCTTCCTTGCTGTCACAATGCGAAAAACAGCCGGGGAAAAAATATAGTCGCCACCGAACATTATTTATCCCGCCGGGGAAAGGAAACGATCAAAGATACCTCAAAAAGGAAAGAACATGGTCATCGCAACCAAATTTCAGGTTCGGGAGTCGATTACGCGAGAGAAAGGTATTAACACCCCCTCACGTCCGTTGTACTCAACGGGATCCACGCTTGTTGTTCTAATCAAAGGGTGTGTTCGTCCAAAGCCTATCTGCTAACAGAAACGAAAAGGAAAAAAACAAAAGGAGACTCGATTGGACTTCGTCGTCCTAGGCCTACGTATTCCCTCGTGCAATGGGAAAGTCAGAGTTAACGTAGTTCGGAGGACTACAGGTGAAAAGGGGAAGGGTGTTCGCCAAGACTTCGTCGTCTTGTGCCTACGTATCCTTATTCGGACGAGAAAGAGGAAATTAGAGCATTCGTAGTTCGGCCTACCAATTGTTAAGTGTTTTTTTATGAACGATGCTAAGTTCGCGTTCTACCAGTTAGGGTCGATGCCTGTTTGCGGTAGAACGAAAATAACATGCCCTTTTGAAAAGGTTTGACGAAAAATCATGAAGGACAGAATGATTTGCAGTTTGTTTAAAGATTTTAACAGAAATGATATGACTTTATTTGAGATGCACATTGCACTAAAGTCTATGACATAAGATCGAATACTCCGCATTAACGATCCAAACGTCTCGCGCACAAAGTACCCTAAGATGAGGTTAGAAATTCATCCGCTCATCTTTTCCCATGTGCTTAAGGCTCGTGGTTCACAAAGCACGTCATATTTATTAAGTGTTTTGACTTTGTTTAAGAGAGAAGAAAGAAGACTCAAAGGGCAAAGAGAAAATCTAAGGGAAACTCACCTAAATGTTGTCATGCAATATGTCCCTATAGTTGAGGATAGAAGGGAAGTCTACCTAATGTTATCATACAAATATGGACCTAAGGTTGAGGGCAAGAAGGTACTATCCTAATGTTGTCATGCAAAGGATTGAGAGCCTAGTATCTATCTTACTCCAAACTTAATCAAAGATTAAGTTGGACTAGGAGCCTTAAGGGAGCATGTGATCAAACACAAGTAAACATTATACAACTCAATCTCAAACAACAAATAGGAATTCAAAACTCAAAATAGAATCAAAGAAATGAAGAGAAGAAGGGTGTCAAAGCAACACAAGATGAGGAGAATCAAACATCAATGCACAAGTGTCACACATCAAGGTTAAAGTCAAAGTATGCTCATCAAATTAATCAAAACATCAAAGATGGATAAAGCACACAATCAAAACACATTCTCAAACATTACACACCATGATCAAAGTGTTCATACACTCAATTTCCAAGGGATAAGCAAAGGCAATCAAAGAAGTGCACAAGCTAACATGTCTTAGAATCATAATCAAACACCATTGATCAACATACAAAGGCAACATGAGTCAAGCAAGAGAAGAATCAAGTAAGGTCAGAACTCACACCACATCATGATCAACTCATTTCAAAGACCAAAAGAGAAGCACAACACCATCCAAGATGAACCATAACAAAGACTATGCATTTGTAAATCATTATCTCATGAAAAACAAGTCACAAATGGTTCAAGCAATGAAATTAGGGCATGATATCAAGGTGAGGCAGTTGCATGAACATGAATTTCAATCTAAACATCAAATCATGGATAGCAAGAAGAAACATCAAGGATTAAGTTCAAAACATGCCTCAAAACTAGCTAAGCATACACCATGATCATCTTCAAAAGAAAGCAAGTATTCAAGTAGGGTGTAAATAACAAATGATCAAGTAATGAGCATCAAAGCATAGAGGTCAGAAGCATACTCAAATGATTTAATTCAAATTCAACTCCCATATATCAAGTAAGTTCAAGAGGCATCATGTTCAAATCATGCACAAGAAGCTAGACAATCATCAACTCAAGTCATCCATAAAAGGAAACAAATGATCATGTGAGGCAAGCAAGATAAAATGATCATACAAAAGACATCCAAGCATGAAAGTCAGAAGCTCAAACAAGTCATTTAAGGCATACAAGAATCATCAAGCATCAAGGGATCATACAAGAAACCATCTCAAGAAACCAGGTCAATAATATCAAATAATCATAATCAAAACATCATCAAATTGAAAATTCAACTAAAAATAGAAAAGTGGTCAAATAAATGTGGATCCAAAGCTTTAATTTAAGTCAAAACATTCAAGATTAAGCCTGAAAAAGATCTCCAAAGGATTGCATAAATGCATTACCAAATCAAGTCAAACAAGATTATGAAGGTCACTAATCAAGCATGCATCGAGGATCCATTAAAATCAATTAAGAATCAATCAAAAAATCTACATCCAAGCATCAAATCATCCTTCAAATATTCATCAATGATATGTCAAAACATGTGAAAAAAATTGGCTCAAGAATGTAAGCAAACCCTAATTCAAGGGTAAACATGGAAAACCACTTCACAAATTAAGTCCAAATAAAATAATAAAAATAATTGAAAAATAAAATAAAAATCACCAAAATTATCTCAAGATGCCAATTAGTCAGAAACATAATTTTGCCAATTTTCAAAATGATTTAAACTGTTAAAATAAAAATCAAAATGAAAAGAGAAATAAAAATAAAAATAAAAGAATAAACAAGCCAAGGGGTGAGAAAGTAAAACCAGAATGAACTGGCTTCATTCTCTAAGGCACCTTGGGCCAAAAGTTGGAGGATGCAAATAATAAGAGTGACTAAGCCCAAGTCACTTAATCATCAAATTCAGAAACAAAAACAAAAACCGTTCATGCGTGCACATCATTAAAGGACGTGGCGTCCACATGTGAGCCACGTCAACTGGTCGAAGAAACAAACAAGACACGCACGCAGGAGCCACATAGACGCCGAAGCTAGGGCTCTGGTCGTCTTTTCTGGGAGGCTCGCCGAAGTCCAACATGAAACAACTTCAAAAATGAAAAAGCAAGGCATCACTCCAGAGTATTTTTCACGTGGATTCCATTTCTGGCTTCAAAATCCACATATGCTAACTCTGTCATCATGAAAACTTGTCACGAAAATTTCACATGCAAACTGTAACTTCAATTAACCAAGACAACACATACACAAGCATTGCCTTCATCACTGGAGGACTTCAGATGCACCATCAAGAGTCTCAAAATGCAGCTAAAACGAAAGAACAAAGTAGAAGAAACTTACCTAACAGAGGAGCTTCGTTGGCTCTTATTTTTGCATAAACTTCAGAAACAACACCTCCAACAACTTCCTTATGCTTCAGTGATACCCAATCAAGCAAGAGAACGACAAAAACTTGAAGGAAAAGGAAGACTCGAAGAGAGATCCTTGAGAGAAAATGAAACTTTGATGTACTTTTCTGATGCAGATGAGGTTCTCCCCTCATTTAGGGTTTGTATTCCTTATATATGATGGATTGTGAGATAATTTTAGAGGCCCAAAACCAAAAGGAAAGTTTGTTTTAGAATTTTGCCAAAAATGAATATGATGGAGGGCACACGGGTTTGGCATTTGTGAGGGTGTATTGAGTGGTTTTCTTGAGTGGAAGTAAGAGCATGGAGGGGGTGTGATGCTGAGGCACGTGGGGAAGAGTGGAATAACAATGTTTGTTGTGATTTCAATTTTCATTATTTTGGCAAAATTGTACATGAGGTGTGCATGCCATGTATGAGGTTTGTTAGACTTGTTTTGGCAAAGTTTTTATGATGGTACGTGTGATAAAGATCATGCAAGAAGAACAAATTCAAATTGTTCCAAAAAGCATGACATGATGTGCCTTGGAAATCAAGTGATGGAACCTACTTTGGATGAGAAAAACTCCATGAATATGATTTCAATTGGTGAGATCTTGAGTTCATAGGGAAGCTTGCATGACGAGGAACAAATTCCATGTTGATGGCAACTTGAATTGAGGCTTGGAAGATCATGCAAATTCATCTTGAAGTTGTGCACAAAATCTGCCTAAGCATCATGAAAAAAATTCTAAGTTATGAAATCACTTTGTCCATCATGAATCATCAACTTGGCAACATCATAACTTGGGGAGTTTTGATCCAATGGAAGAGTTCTTTATATGCATGGAAAGCTTGAAAGAAGCTCTACAACTTTCATGTTGATGGAGGATTAAATTGAAGCTTGGAACCATGTGGAAAATTCCTTGGAAGTTAGCTTCAAGAAGTTGACCAAAGACTTACTAAATTTGACAACTTGAAAACCCTAACTTTGGGACACCATAACTTGAGTTCTACGCATTCAATTGGAGATTTCTTGTTATCAAAAGAAAGCTTGGAGAATGAGGAATAACTTTCATGTTGGAGGAAAAATGAGATGAAGCTTGGATCAACAAGAAAATGGCCATTGAAAGCATGCCCTCTAAGATGAATTTTCATACTTATAAAAACTCTAAGTATTGAAATCACAAATTTTGATTTTTCTCAACTTTAAGCCACCATAACTTTTGATCTATGAATCTTTTGAAGTTGCTTTCTTCTACAAACTTGTAATATGTAATGTCCTCTTTAATTTGATTACAAGTTTGCCTCATTTGGATCAAGGATGAGAAAGTTAAGAATGTTGCAAGATAGCCTCATAAACATAAATTTTCCATTCTTAGAAAAATTCAAGAAAACCCTAATTTAGTCAATTCTCCTGATTTTATGGTTCTCCTTGATTCTTCTTGATCAACCTTCATGATAACACTTGTGATGACTTGAAATGCCCATGATTGACCCAAAACTCAAGAGTTTGACTTTGTGAGGCCATAGTTGACTTTCTTGATCAGATGAAACCCTAATCCTCTTTCCATTGATCGAGGCATGTGCAATGACTTGTGAAAGACCCTAAGGCACATATGAACTCCTTGTAATGTATGTTGATCCATGAAACCTTGCCTTGCTCAAGAAGATAGCCACGGGTGCCCTTTGACCAAAACCCTAATTCATGCACAAAAGATAGGAGAATGTGATCAATGCTTAAAAACCTTAACCCAGATGATTGTGTGAGATTATTGAGAATGCCTTGATGAACAAGAGTTCCTTGAAGCTTGAGAATACCACAAGATTGAATACATCTTCTTGCTCATTGCTTTGAGAGCTATTTCTTCCTTTTGAGGAAAGTCAAGAAACTTTGATCCCATGTTTAGAGCCAATGCTAATGCACAAATGAAGATGCAAATGAAATGAAGCATAAGCCAAAAGGTCAAAGAAAAGAAGAGCAAATTTTAGGGTGTTACAGCCACTGGTTGTTTGCCCAGCGAACATGCTAAATTCTTCACATTTTCTTTGGCTTCCTTGTCCATTTACTTGTGTCTTACACTTTGATATTTTATGCCTAACTCCTGCACAATAACACACAAATTAAAGAAACCAAAGGTATTTGCAACAATATTTAAGAATATCATGAAAGCATGGAATAAATCCAACAAAACATAACAAATGAGATGAAAAATACCTATAAATATGGATCAAATTAAAGCATGTTTGACATTCAACAAACTCTCCCCAACTAGATGTTTGCTTGTCCTCAAGCAAAATATGCCTCTCATTTGAAAACAAAAGGATTTACTCAAGCATTTAATTCAACCAAGAATGGATTTATGGCTCAAATTAAACAAACAAATGCGCACAAGCAATGTTCACCACTTCCTAGAATCGAACAATGAAAAAGAATTTAGTTCTTAAGCAAATATCATGCAATGTTTCAAATAACAACTAAATTCTCATGCTTGAATCACTCTAACACTCCTCTTCTAATAAAACTGAAGAAATTAACGTGTTTGCAACCACATGGCAATTTCACTCACCTGACAAACAATGCAAATACAATCTAATTTATACATTCATCTAAACAATCAACAATGAAATCATGGAAGCAAGAATATCACTAAGGTCTCTAAAGGTTGTAGCTTTTTTAGGTTCACAACAAAGGGACATTTCTAAGGCCATGGATTCAAAGTTGCCAATGCAAAAGAAACATTCACCATACAAGATTATTTACACACTACAACTTCATTAAACACTTTATTTTCTCAATTGTTCCCCCTTCTAAACTTCCTTTATGCACATTATTCATTATCTATTTTTTTTTTCATTCAAACAAGCATGTTTTTTCTTTTTCTTTTTCACAATCATATTCACAATTTTCTTTTCAATGCTTGTTTGAAAATTTTCAAAATTTTTGAGTAACCTACCACTTTTCTTTTCACTCTCCCCAACTTAAATTCAACTAAACCTCAAGTGAATGCTCCTTGATTTTTATGGCAAGGAAATCAATTTAAACAATTGTTCAAAGGTTCAAGAGTTTATTTTTAGAATCCCACAAAATTCAATGAACTAACTTTTAATTTATGTACAAACACCAAGTTCATCACTAAATTAGGGTATAAACTATTAAGCTCAAAGGGGTTAGCAAATTCTCACTACTCACTGTTAACCCTCATTTTCGACGCTAGAAAGTATCAAAGCTATTTTAAGTTAAAAAATTATTTTTAATGTAAAGAAGGCTTCGACCCAGTTTTGGTGAAGCCTGAGTCGAATAGAGGTTGTAGGAACCTCAAAAAATGGCTAAGTGCTGGAAAGGTTTCGACCATGAGAATATGGAAACAAGCGCTGCAGTTGTTATATTAAGGTTGGAGGGAATTTCCAATGTTTGAAATTTAAATAAGAGCAGTTGTGAACGTGGGAACAGTTGAGACCAAGGAGAAGGCGCCAAAATCCACACGTTCGAAGCAGTAACCACCACTTAGTAGTTATTTCCTAGCACTATAAATAGGAGTTAGTTCTATGTAATAGGGGTGTTCATATTTTTGTACAAGTTACTCAAAGAAACTCAAAGTACCCGCGTGTAGAGAAACGAGTTCGTGAGAATGTACGTAATGTAACACCATTTCCTTCATTAATACAATTTATCTTTGTCATGTTTAAGATTCAGCCATTTACTTTCCATGCTTTTACAATTTCTTGAACTTTATCTTCCATGCCAAATTTACTTTCAAAGTCATTTAAACTACTGCATTTACCTTCGACTGCACTGTTACATTCAAGCATTTAATCTTCAAGCATTTACTTTTCAAAGTCTTTTATTTTCAAGAACGTGGAGTTCACCTTTAATCCATTGCATTTATTTTTAAAGTCCTTTACTTTCCTGCACTTTACTTTCGACAGCACTTTTATCATTCCAGCCTTTACTTTTCAAGAACGTGGAGTTCGTCGCATTTTACTTTCAAAGCTTTTTACTTCTTGTCCTTTCCTTTCGACGCCTTTAAATTCTGCACCCTTTACTTACAGCCCTTTGGATTTCACGCCTTTACTTTACTTTATTGCAAGTAGTCGAACGTGGAGTTCAGTTAGATTTTATTTCAGCATTGTCGAACGTGGAGTTCAGTTTGCATTCTCTTTAGCTTTTATTTGTCATTTACACCTGTCTCTCGAATTTAGCACATGTCCTAGGATTTGTGTGGTCGATCCTGCAAGTTAATCAATTCTCGTTTAAGATTGATAGACCAGAGGTTATTTACCAAAATTCACAGTAAACAAATTGGCACACCCGGTGGGACCCAGTGCTAAGTTTACACTTTTTGTCAACCTTACTTTTCTTAGTGAAGAAGTACTCTCGTTGTATGTTATTGAGAAGTGGGAAGTTAGCCACAACAAATGAGGGAATACCAAAGAGAAGACACACTAAGAAAATAACAACCAATGCCAACCAACAAGTTGATCCTCAAGGGAGTCTTTCAAACACTCAGTCAAGTAGCAGTATGGGGTCTCAAAGCACACCATCACCAGTGTCTTCGACAGGAGGACAGGCGTCGCTTCCATTAGTAGTGTCTGAACCAGGATCAACATATACAAAGTCATATACTCAACCTGTGTTGGAATACATAGGACCACAAAGTCCTAATTCACCAACGCCCCCAGGAGGAAATTCAATGTACAGGCACGTTCCTCCTCCAGGTTTTCCATATCTAGGGTCAAGGAGTCAACCCTATGGTATGCCTACATCAATGATGCAAAATCTGCAGAATGCTCCGCCTGTATTTTCAGAAACTGTAGTGTCTTCGCCATTACAAGGATCAGGATCAGGGGGTCGAAACAACCAGAGTATAGGCGTTGGTTACTCTGTTCAAGCGCCTAGTCTTACAAATACATCCATAAATTGTTTAAGACATCAGATGGATGAAAGTAACATGCAAATGGTGCATACGTTGTCTCAGACAATGGGAGAAGTTTTTCAACCCTTGATTCAGAATACGACTCAAACTAACCAACAATTGGCTGCACAAGTGGCACGCATGGCTGATTTCATGGGAGTACCAGCGGTGGATCGAAGAGCAACTGTTGTCGAAGATCTCCCAAGACGTCATCCACGCCAGATACCTGAGGCGAACTTGGAAGATCAAGAGATGATTGATCCTTTTAGAGTCGAACCACTAAGAAACCAAATGCCATACCAGATGGAGGAAGAGCCAGTAGTGATGGTAAATAGGAACCAAAATGCAGATAAGCTACTTAGACAGGTTCGACACAAAAATCAAGCAGAAGAAAATAATCTTGCAGCCATGGTTGAAAGGATAATGACCAGAAATGGTGTGAATTTTGGCTTCACAAGGCCAAATTATACTTCGCCTATAATGGATTATATTCTCCAGACAGAATTACCCCCTAGGACGAAGGTTCCAAAGTTCAGCAAGTTTGCAGGAGATACTACTGAATCTACTGTCGAACATGTGGCTAGATATTTGATCGAAGCAGGCAAAATTGCAGCTGATGAAAGCCTCAGAATCAAATACTTCCCAAGTTCCCTTACCAAAAATGCCTTCACATGGTTTACTACTTTGCCTCCAAATTCCATATACAATTGGACCCAACTAGAACGTTTGTTTCATGAACAGTTCTACATGGGGCAAACTAAGATTAGTTTGAAAGAATTGGCTAGCATCAAACGCAAAGTCACTGAGCCAATTGATGATTACCTGAATAGGTTTCGACTTCTTAAAGCCAGGTGCTTTACACAAGTACCAGAACATGAGTTGGTCGAAATGGCTGCCGGGGGTCTTGATTATTCCATTAGGAAGAAATTAGATACCCAATATCTTAGAGATATGGCCCAGTTGGCTGATAGGGTTCGACAGCTAGAAAGGCTGAAAGAAGAGAAGACTAAATTCAGCAGGGGTAAAAAAGTAGCCTTTGTCGAATGTAATGAAGATGTGGAGAGTCTGTGTGGTGAAACATCTTATTTCGACGGAAATGAGGTTGACGTTGCTGAGTTAAAGCAAGGTCCACCTTATGCCTGCAAATTATTAACTCCTTCAGAAGGAAAAAATCCTGTCGAATCTAACGACAAATTTCCTAAGAAAACATACACTTTCGACGTCACTAAATGTGACGAAATTTTTGACTTGTTAGTTAAAGATGGGCAAATGATAGTGCCTGCTGGCGCTAAGATGCCACCTTTAGAACAAAGAAAGAAAAGAGGTTTTTGTAAGTACCATAATTTTTTGGGTCATAAAACTTCTCAATGTTTTCTTTTCAGGGATTTGGTGCAAAATGCTATCCAAGAAGGAAGGCTGAAGTTTGGTGACAAGGGCAAAGCCCATATGAAGATTGACTCTAACCCATTGCAAGTTGCAGAGGCTAACTATACAGAGCCTCATGAGGTTCAGATGGTCGAAGTCACAGAGGGATTTGATAAGTCAGTCAACATGGTGGAGGTTACTGAAGACTTCGCCATCAATTCTGTGATAATTGAAGGTTTTTGTAAGGATGCAAATGGCCTAAATGTTGATGTACCAGTCTAATGTTGGTGACCAAAGAAACTGCTGATAAGTTTGTTGAAATGGATAATGCTGCCAAGGTTCTAGATATGGCCGTGAGTGGATTGAAGATAAATGCCAATGAAGGCATTAACATGGTCGAATTGGCTGAAGAATCTGATTCTAGCTTAGATAGCATCAGCACCAATGAGGCTATGGGCAGAAATGCCCCCGAAGTCCAAGTTGTTAAGGAATTGGAAGATGACTTGCTGTTGGTAGGAGAGATGATAGACATGGATGGTTGTTTGGTGGAAAACTGGATATGTATGGCTGCTAAAAAATTCTTCAAGACATCTCCAGATGTTGAAAGAGTCAATGCTGAGGAAATGGTCGAAGCTGAAAAAGCTGCTTGGCAAGAAGCTTCTCAAAAAGCTGCAAAAGCAGCAGCAAGTGGGGGAAGTCTGGAAGCCCGTTTCTCCAAGATGCACTTAAAGGACAGAATGGATGTCAATATGGTCGAAATTACAGATCGAAAAGCTGAACAAGTAATTAAGGCAGATGAACAAGAGAAGTGCAACAAAATAGCTTACCCTAAGCAAGAAGAGTCAATTGTGGATTTCTTGCACCGTTGCCAGAAGAAAGGCTCTGGAGTAATGCTATGTCCTAGATGCAACGCCATTTTTGATGAAAAAGCTGCCCACAAGTTAGAAGGTGTAAAAAAGGCTGGTGAAAGCTGGGGGAAGAAGGTGAACAAAGGGCACAGAGGTTTTGACCATAGGCGACTTTCGACAGGACTAAAAAACCAAGCACCAGGAGTTAGGCCAGGTACATTCAAACCAGCTGCGAATGTGCCAACTGGTAGTTGGATCAAGCCTATCGAAGGGAGAGGACAGAAGAAAAAGTGGGAGAAATTTGATGTGGAAAGAGGTTCTTCATTTGAGTATAGAAAAGAGAACCACACCACCAACAAATCAGCATACATTTCCCAGAATTACAAGGGTAAAAACCCCATGTCTAGATCACAATGGCGAAGAGAGCAATGCAGGCGAAAGGCTGTCA
Organism: Lathyrus tuberosus; assembly: GCA_022829125.1. NCBI lineage: Eukaryota > Viridiplantae > Streptophyta > Magnoliopsida > Fabales > Fabaceae > Lathyrus > Lathyrus tuberosus. The sequence continues at coordinate 12,341,865 of JALAZF010000093.1, forward strand.
GGGATGCTCAGGTGCATGGAGAATCAAGTACTAATGTTGATCCTCAAGCTGGGACAATTGAAAAGATGCCCATAAGGCGAAAGCTATTCAATGTTCAGCCAGAGAAGAAGGTTGAAGATGATGAGAATATGACTGATAATTTTGAAAATGAGTCAGCAGCTTCTCTAGATATTCTGGTGAATGTGGTGTCAGTAATGCCAAAGGAATTTGGTCAAGTCTCAGAGGTCGAGGACTTGGATCAAACTGCTGAATTGGAAATGTTGGCACACAAGCCTGTGTGTTATTACATCATGAACAATGGGTGCGTCGAAGAACAGAATGCTTTCTTTGAACGCCCCACAGAGGCAATGAAGGGTCATTTGAAGCCTCTTTACGTTACTGGCAAAGTAGAGAACGTCCCTGTCAACAAAATTTTGGTGGATTGTGGTGCAACTGTTAATTTAATGCCAAGGTTTTTGTTGAGCAAGATTGGGAAGTTTGAGACTGATACTAAACCCCATAACATGGTTCTGTCGAACTATAAAGGAAAAGTTGGTTCCACTCTAGGAGTGATTCAAGTGGATCTCACTGTGGGAACTATTACCAGACCAACAGTGTTTATGGTTGTCGAGACAAAAGCTAACTACAATCTACTCTTGGGTAGGGAGTGGATTCACGGAATAGGAGTTGTGCCCTCATCTATGCATCAAAGAATCACCATTTGGAGACCAGATGGGATAGTTGAAAATATTGAAGCTGATCAAGGGTACTTTAAGGTGCCTATCAATCATATGGATAGTAGGTAATTTGAGAAACATCTGGCGAACATTGCTCCATGTCCTCCAGCTGATTTTGAGTTTGCGCCTGATGCAGAAACGTTTTATTCGTTGTATTTACACCCTGTCGAAGGTTTCAGATGGGACAGGGAGGTACCAGGAGGTAGGTTGCCATGCTTAGGCTCACCTCCAATAGAGCCCACAGGATGGGGAGATGAATTCAGTGATCATGACTGAGTTCGACGCTTTAAAAAGAATTTCGGCCTATGTGGCCGAAACAAAACTACAAGCGGCTTTGGAAGCCGCCAATGACTATATGGCCGGCGAAGCCATTTCTGAATTATATCAAGAGGGTCCTGGTAAGGACTTCGACCCAAAACCTCCAGATAAGGTTGAAACTGGAGAGCAAAGCCAGAGGCTCGACGCCATCTATGAAGATGAGCCTTTGGGATTTGAGAAGGATCCGTTGGCAAATAATATAAAAATGCTAGCACAAGATCCTTTAGAAGAAGTTGACCTCAGTGAGGGGACAATCAAAAGGCCTACCTACATCAGTGCCAATCTTGATCCCCAGTTGAAGGTTGAAGTGGTTCAGTTGTTGAAAGAGTTCAAAGACTGCTTCGCCTGGGATTATGATGAGATGCCTGGTTTGAGCAGGGAGTTGGTCGAACACAGGTTGCCTATGACGCCTGGAAAAAAACCAGTCAAGCAAAATCCAAGACGGTTTGCACCAGAGATATTGTCAAAGATCAAAGAGGAAGTCGAAAGACTGCTTCGTTGCAAATTCATTCGCACTACAAGGTATGTCGAATGGTTGGCTAATATAGTACCTGTTATTAAAAAGAATGGGTCTTTGAGAGTTTGCATTGATTTTACAGATTTAAACTCTGCGACTCCTAAAGATGAATATTCAATGCCAGTAGCAGAAATGTTAATAGATTCTGCAGCAGGACATGAGTATCTTAGTATGCTGGATGGATATTCTGGCTACAACCAAATATTCATTGCTGAGGAAGATGTTCATAAAACTGCTTTTAGATTCCCTGGAGCCTTAGGTACCTATGAATGGGTAGTGATGCCTTTTGGTCTCAAAAATGCTGGTGCCACTTATCAAAGGGCAATGAATTCAATTTTCTACGATTTTATAGACACATTCATGCAAATTTATATTGATGATATTGTTATAAAATCTATTTCTGGGAAAAGTCACATTGATCATCTTCGACAGTCCTTTGAAAGGATGAGAAAATATGGTCTTAAAATGAATCCTCTCAAATGTGCTTTTTGTGTGCAGGCAGGGGATTTCCCAGGCTTTGTGGTCCACAAGAAAGGGATCGAAATAAATCAGAATAAAACCAAAGCCATAATGGAGGCGAAAACGCCATCAACTAAAAAAGAGTTGCAGTCGTTGCTGGGCAAGATCAACTTTTTAAGAAGGTTTATATCCAACCTGAGTGGCAAAACACAAGCTTTTTCGCCATTGCTTCGTTTCAACAAAGATGGTTTTGAGTGGGGGAAATTACAGCAGGAAGCCTTCGACAAGATCAAGGAGTACCTAAGCCACCCTCTAATTCTTTCACCACCTTGTAGAAACAAGAGTATGAGATTGTATATAGCTGCATCAGATAAAACTCTAGGGAGCATGTTAGCTCAGGAGGATGAAAATGGAGTCGAAAGAGCCATTTATTATCTTAGTCGAGTTTTAAATGATGCAGAAACTAGGTATAACATGATTGAAAAGTTATGTTTATGCTTGTATTTCTCTTGTACTAAATTGAAGCAATATATAAAGCCCGTTGATGTGTATGTTTCTTCTCACTTTGATGTTATAAAACATATGTTATCTAAACCTATTTTGCATAGTCGAATTGGCAAACGGGCATTAGCATTAACAGAATTTCCCCTAACATATCAACCTTTAAAAGCTGTGAAAGGGCAAATAGTTGCAGACTTTATAGTTGATCACTCCATAAATGAAAATGAGTTTAATTATGTTGAATTAAAATCCTGGAAGTTATACTTTGATGGATCGAGTCATAAAAATGGAACAAAAGTGGGAATACACATTATTTCTCCTGAAAAAATTCCAACAAAATTCAAGTATAAGGTCGAAGGACCTTGCTCTAACAATGAGGCTGAATATGAAGCATTAATTGTTGGCCTTGACATTTTGTTAGAATTGGGGGCAACTAGAGTCGAAATAATGGGAGACTCATAATTGGTTATAAAACAAATCACAAAGGAGTATAAATGTGTTAAAGAAAATCTCATTATGTACTTTGTGATAGCCAATAGATTATTAAAGAAATTTGAGGTAGTGGCCATCCAACACATACCTAGAATAGAGAATCAAGTTGCTAACGACTTGGCTCAAATTGCCTCTGGATATAAGGTGTCGAAGGAGAACCTTCAAGAAGTAATTGAAGCAAGAGGTAAAGTGGCAGCTGTTGGATTGTGCCCATCAGACTTAGAAACAACTAAGCTTGGGTGCATAGATGGTGAAAATTTTGAAATTTTTGCCATAGATAATTTAATAGATGAAGATTGGAGGAAGCCCATAGTTGAATATTTGCAAAACCCAACGGCTTAGACAGAGCGAAAAATCAGGTATAAAGCTTTAAGCTATGTACTGTTGGGTAATGAATTATTTAAAAAGACCCCTGAGGGAGTCTTATTGAAATGCCTTAGTGAAGCAGAGGCATATTTGGCCCTTTCGACAGTACATAGTGGGGCATGTGGAGCACACCAAGTTGGCCAGAAAATGAAATGGCTGTTGTTTCGACAGGGCATGTATTGGCCTACTATGCTGAAAGATTGCATAGAATTTGCTAAGGGTTGCCAAGAATGTCAAATTCATGCTGGCATACAGCACATCCCTGCAAGTGAATTACATTCCATAGTAAAACCATGGCCCTTTAGAGGATGGGCTTTGGATATAGTGGGAGAGATTCGACCAGCATCTTCAAAGAACCAAAGATATATTTTGGTGGGAATTGATTATTTCACCAAGTGGATTGAAGCAATACCACTGGCGAATATAGGTCAAGAAGATGTTATTGAATTAATTCAAAATCACATTATTTATAGATTTGGTATTCCTGAAACAATCACTACGGATCAAGGATCAGTGTTTACTGGTCGAAAGGTGCAGGAGTTTGCCAAAGAAATAGGTTTCAAGTTGTTGACTTCTACCCCTTATTATGCCCAGGCCAATGGGCAAGTTGAAGCTGCCAATAAGGTAGTGATTGGACTAATTAAGAAGCATGTGGGAAAGAGGCCTAGAAATTGGCACAAGACGTTAGACCAAGTTCTTTGGGCATGTCGAACATCCCCTAAAGAGGCTACCAACACTACCCCATTTCGACTCACTTTTGGTCATGATGCAGTATTGCCTGTTGAGATTTATATACAGTCTGTAAGAGTTCAAAGACATCATGAGATTCCCTCTGAGAATTATTGGGAAATGATGATGAATGAATTAGTGGATTTGGATGAAGAAAGGATTAGAGCCTTGGAGTTGTTAAGAAGACAAAAGAAGAGGGTCGAAGAATCCTACAACAAAAAGGTTAAGTCTAAATCTTTTGCATGTGGGGAATTGGTTTGGAAAGTGATTTTGCCTATGGATCGAAAAGATAGAACATTGGGCAAGTGGTCCCCTAAATGGGAAGGCCCATTCCAAGTCATACAAGTTTTCTCTAATGGAGCTTATGAAGTGGAAGAGTTTGACAAAGATAAAAGAGTCTTGAAAGTAAATGGCAAGTATTTGAAAAAATATAAGCCTATGCTGCAAGAGATTCATATTAAAACATAAGCTTTATTTAATAAAAAGAAAGCCAAAATAGGCCAAGTCAGGCTAATATGGCATACAAAGCAAAGAAAAACCAATACAACAATTTTTAATCAAGGAAAGGTTGTTCATAATCTCTCCAATCTATGGATTTGAGGAAATCCATATAATCTGCATCTGGCTCATCATCAGAGTCTTGGGTGCTGGAGCACCCTTTCTTAGAGATCTTCATTCTAGTTTCTCTCTTCTTGGCTTGAGAGGTTGCTCCAATGGAGGCTTCAGGTTGCTTGGTGGCCTCCATCTTTTTTGTTTCTTCAACTGCCTTTGCCTTTCCAGCCATTTTCTTGGCTGATGGTTTCTCTGAATTGTTCATGTTTGCTTCTACGCAAAACGTGGTCAGGTGGAAGAAATTTATAGAGGCGAAGTACTGATTGGATTGGCCAGTCAAACGGTGGAAACACGTGAGTTATTCTTGGAAGTAGGTCTGAGGGCTATGCTATAAATGCTAGAGGCTTACGCCTTGGAATTTAAAGCTGGAAAGGTGACTTTCCAAGAAAAAGATAGAATGCCTTAATTGCAAATTTGACTGATAAAAGACAACAAATAAAGTGCATCATCATGTAATATGGGTCGAAAGCAGTTAAGGGCAAAATAATAATGATTGATTAATCAATGCCAAAAGGCATAAAATTGTCATTACATAAAAAGCCTGAAAAGGCCAAGAAACAAATGATGATTAAACAAACGAAGGTGTCAAAAGTATCAGAAGGGAAGCCTCGACGCCAACTGAGAAAAAGATTCTATGTGATGTTTGAGGCGAGCGTTGCACAAAGATTCGTCAAGTTTTGCTGCTGCGAGCTCTTTTTCATATCTTTGGGCCGCCTCAATACGATCAATAGCATTCTTTGTTTCTTCATCTATCTTAGTGTCGTCGAAATGGTGCAAATCACGGTTGCGTTTTTCAGCATTGTCAATTTTGGCTTGTAGCTCCGTGATTTGTTGCTTCCCGGCTTCCATGTCCTTCTGGTTGGAGGCTATCTCATCTTGCTTTTTCTTTTGATCAACCTCCATACGTTCGATCTCTTCGTACGCCTCTTTTGCACCACACCAGGCTGCACTCTCACAGCCAGATGTTTTCTCTATGGTATTCCTGATAGAGGGAAGCAATTTTATTTCTGCAGCTATTTGGTTCACCACAGTAGTTAGCTCTATCAGAAAACCAGAAACATCTGGATTGAGAGTGGTGAGCTCAATCTTTGCAAGGGTGTCCTTCAAATAAGCAGTTGCAGTTGGATCTGAGGCCAAAACTCTGTGAATATCCCCCCTGAAGAATTTTTTCTTGATGGTTTGGAGAATTGGTTGGGCGAAGTCATCTGATGCTGGAGTCGAAGAGACAGAAGAAGAACCATACCTCTGCTCAAGAATCAATTTGGTAAACACACGTGGGTTCGACCACTTGAGTGCTGTCAGTGAGTCTCTAGGTGGTGGAAGGAACACAGGCGAAGGAGTATGGTGGGGATTAGGATCAGTTTGTTCTTCTTCCTCCTCTTCTGATTCTTCTCCTTCTTCATCTTGTTCTTCTCCCATTTCTTCATCAGACTCTTCAGCAGTTGGTTGCATATTCTCCTGGTCATCAGCTGGTGTAGGATGTAGTTCATTTGTCTCCTCAGGCGCAGCTTGATCAGGGTTGGCGTTATGTGTTTGGACTTCAGGTTCATGTCTTTCTTCTTCAACCAACTGACCTTTATCCATGGGGGTAGCTAGATTGAAAGGTGGCGGGCTTGAGGCATCATCATCATCAGAGTTGGCGCCAGCAGCTTGTGCGTTTTGAGTAGTGGTTAGAACTGGTGGTGCGGTGTGTTCTGTAACATGTGGAGTAGGTTGATTAATCTCACTCAAACCAGAGCCAATATCAGAAGATGGGTGATAAGTTGGCTCACCTTGGTTGTTGAGGAGCGTGGTGGTGAAACTTCCTGAAGTTGGTTGAGGAACAACATCGTCAATTATGGTGGTGGCGAAGTTGCTTGGAGTTGGTTAGGGATCTGGATTGTTGATTATGGGTGCCTAAAGAACACAAGTGAAGAGAATGAGAATGAAATAGTAGGCGAAAGATGTCAGCATGATAAAAAAAATGGTGCACATACCTGAGTTTGTTCAACAGCAGGACTTGATTTATCACTCCCATGGTCACCAAGAGGGGTTCTCAAGGCCACCTTGGAAGGTTCCTTCTCGACACCACTTGTGGTGGGTGCCTTTTCGAGTATTTTGGCCACCTTCGAAGGAGGTGGGCCAGTAGGTCCAGAAGCCTTTAGGGGTTTTCTTCTTTTCCTCGTGAGAACCTCCTCAGGAGATTCATCTGAGGCCTCTGAAGCTATAACCACAGCTGGGGTATCCTTTTTACCTTTCTTGGAAGGTGTTGGGAGTTTTCGACCAGTCTGAAGAGACAATGCAAATATAAGAAAGGAATTCATATAGTAAAAGCGTGAGCGGGGGATGTGAAATATACCTGTGTGCTCTCTGGTTCTTTGCCACTTTGTAAGGTAGCAGCCCTAGTCGAAGCAGCTTTCCTAGGCACAGCTGAAAGATAGTACACAATTGTTACGAGTTAATGATTACGTGGTTAGTTATGAAGCCATGGACTAAGGATTTCAAACCTTCATATATTTCAGATTCGACACGAACTTCCCGAATTCCTATATGAAGGTGCCCTTTAAAACTGTTTAACGTATGCTTAGTCGAAACCACTCATTGAGCCTTTGGCTGAGACTGCTGTCGAGGAAGTTTTAAATGCTCCCCACAGACAAACCAATCTGGAAATGGAGGGGCAAACACCACTCCAAAATCAGCATTAGGCAGTCGAGGGAACTTTGGAGGAAAAAGTTTAAAAGCTACCTCATAACGTTTCTCACGAGGGACGTTGGGAGGAATTTTTAGTTGATCCAGATTTTCTAGAAATTTTCTCTTTAGAGTGGCAGCAGCCTCATGAATGGTTCGACTAAGATCATCTGGTCGATAGATAGTTTCAAAGTATTTTTGAAAAGCCTGTATTTCTTCGATGTGAGTGAACTTACTCTTTTTCGTCTTGTCCTGCACATGGAGAAAAGCTTGGTCAAGTAGCAAAGAAAATGTAGCCACATCAAGAAAGTGCTCACTATAGTGCTTCGACCACCATTGGTGGAATAATGAAGTGCATAGAAAAGAAGGTTCAAAAAACACAGGAGAGAGAATTCTTCTTTTCTCATTCAGGCTGTCGAGTGTAAGGGAGACATTTTCCTCGTCAAAGCAGGCGGTGTGAAGAATTACTTGGCCCTTTCTCTCATACAAGCACTGAGGGAAGCTCTGGGCCAGCCCGAATTGTCGAGAGATAAGGTTGGGTTGATAGGCAATCAATGCTGACAAACCTCTCCCTAAGTTCAGCCTATAAATAAAGAATCTGGGAATCAAGAAGGCTTCCCAGATAGCAACAGATTCTTGATCCAGAGTTTGATGAGGATTTGGAAATGGCCTTTTAAACCACACAGGGCCATAGCTTCGTCGAGCAAAAGGTGCCATGCTAGGAGTGAACTCATAGCGCTTGGCAAACATCATAATATAACTGGTGAAAGCCCTTTGAAGGTTTTCACCATCATCATTAGGAGTGAGTTTAGCCAGACGCGTCCCTTCGACACTCCTTTCCCTTATTTCAGCAGAGGCTTCATAAACCAGGCCTTTTCTGGGGAGGCTAGCCTCAAATGTAACATTAAACCACAATTGAAGTAGCTAAAGAGGTCCACTCAAGTGCATAGGACCTTGGGTCTCCATATTTCTAAGTCGAGAAGCCCCTTCACTGATAAACTCGTAAAGGTTCGCCAGAATGAGTTCACTCAAGCAGGTTCCTCTGCTGTGGTGAAGCTGATTCGCCAGGGGCAGGTACTTCTTAGCTACCTGTAAAGACTTGGTACAAAAAACATATCTCGACAGCCAGACTGTGAGAAAAGCAATGTGTTCTTCATCAGACACGTTGTCAGCTTCTGGTTTAAAGTGGTGTTTGATGAAGAGAGTGTATGTAAGTTTGGAGCCTGAAATATTGATGGTGTCGTCAGCATCAACATCAGGGTTATAAGTAAGGCCATCTGGGCGAAGCCTTGTGATGGCAGCTACGTCGAATAAGGTTGGAGTAACCATTCCACATGGCAGATGGAAGGTATAATGGGTGCTGTCCCAAAAATATAAAGATGCCGCCAACATATTCAGACAATATGGTATGCTGGTCTTCGACAGCATAAGAAGGTCATAAATCCCTATATCCTTCCAGTGGTCAGCTTTGACCTTCTCCATCTTTGCCATCCATTGGTCGAATTCCTTCAGAGGGTTGATAACTCTCACCAGCCTGGTGCCATCAGTGAGATAGCCAACGTTGATTTTGGGCAAGGGGGCTTCTTCAGGAGAAGTTCCAGCAGCAGTGTTGATTTTGGGAAAACTCCTTTGCCCTAACGGCCTTGTTTTCCGGTACGAGAGGAGAAACTCACTTAGCCTCTCGTTAGAAACGTCAACCTAAGCTAAAGGACCAGATAGCGCATAGGATTTATCAGAAACAACTATAGGAATCATTACCTAAGATTTGTATATGGCTTTTGATTCTTCAGAGGTGGGTTCCGACATGCAATGGCGGTTATCTACTAGTTGGGGGCCTGGGATATTAGCGAACGGAGGAATGGTTTGCTTAAATGGAGTGGCTTTGCCTCTTTGAGTTTTCTTTGTTTGAGGATTAGCTTGGGAAGACGCCATTGTTGAAGGAGATGAAAAGATGGTGTTTTTGCTAGGTTTGTGTGAGAGAAACTGAAGAGAAGAAGAGGTTGCTTGAGAGTATGAAAAGTGTGGAAAGTTCACAAAGTGGCGGAAATGGGTATATATAGACATTTAAAAATCCCAAGAGACTTGGATCCACCGTTGAAGCTGAGGGGTTAGTGGGACGCGTGTCTTTCTCCTGGAGACGTGATGAAAAGTAGCAGTTATGTTCAGACTGCCAACGTCTGTTTTCAAGAAAGGTGTTATAATGAATACGGCTGAAAGGAAGTTTTAAGGATTTGTCATGATGGTATGACGTCAGGAGCGTGGGTCAAAGAAACTGAACAGTTCAGCCATTAAGTAATTAGTGGGATATTCAGTTAAGGCCATGCAAACAGGCGTCGAAATGGTTATTACATCAAGAAATGACCTTCCTACCAATTCTGGCGAAAGGACATTCCTTGGGGGCAATTTGTTAACCCTCATTTTCGACGCTAGAAAGAATCAAAGCTATTTTAAGTTAAAAAATTATTTTTAATGTAAAGAAGGCTTCGACCCAGTTTTGGTGAAGCCTGAGTCGAATAGAGGTTGTAGGAACCTCAAAAAATGGCTAAGTGCTGGAAAGGTTTCGACCATGAGAATATGGAAACAAGCGCTGCAGTTGTTATATTAAGTGTTCTGGACTGGACCGGGATTTCCTACAATCAAATAGGCCCAATCCATACAACTTGAAGAAGCCCAATAAAGTCCTAGGGAAGGACACATGACTGCCATACGCGAACCCAAAAGCATGTCGGGCACCCTGAGAATCCGAGGACACTTGAACATCTGAAGACAAAGGAAGGCATCACGCCCTCATAAGAACCTCCACGACATAGTAGCCTCTCCCCGCGAGAATACTCCCAATCCCCGCTGACTCATAGGTCCTCGACATACATGGATCGCCTCCATTAGGTCAAAGTCCAGACCGCGACCACCACATCTCCTCGACATCATAGAATCTTCTCCGAGGAACCCTTCAACGGTCTTGTTCATATAAATACGTTTCATGTAACCGTCCAATAATGGCATTAAAGGGACAGTTACACTAGGGCGTTGACCACGAGCTGATCATTATACTACACGTAAGCCCTAGCAGTTACTTGGAACGGGTCACACGCTGGTCCCACCCGTTGCAAGTAACCGTTGGCCACGTGCTGGGGGTCTCTTATAAATACCCTCTCACTTGAGAGGGCCAGGATAAGTTAACTCCTTACTCTCATTCTTACTCTCTGTATTTGTTGTGCACTCACTGGCTTAAGCATCGGAGTGTCCTACAGGTACACCCCCCCCGCTGTCTTTCATCATCACTGAAGTAGCAGTTAGTCCAGACATTATTGGCCACTTTCAAATAATATGATCCAGGTACGATCAGTGGCGCCGTCTGTGAGAAATTCATAAACTTCCCCGTTTTTCCTTTGCAATAAACCAAAGTTTTATCATTCAATTACCAGCAATGGCCAACCCGTTCGCAAATCAAGCCATCGATAATGTCATTGCACAACTTGGCGGTAACGCCCATGGCGATAACAATGTTCTTCAGCCTGTCGCAGAAAACGATGGCAGAGATGGAGTCACCGCTTCCCCGTCTTCCGACGAGGTAGAGTACGAGACTGCTTAACAAGATGCACAGGAAGCAATCCTCCAGCCCACATATCATCCCGTGGATCCACCACCAAATGCGGATCTGAGCACTGCTGCTTTGTTTTCATTGGTCAATCAGACCAATCAAATGATCTTCAACCAAAACTTACGGATTGAGAAGCTAGAAAAAAGCCGTGGTCGATCTTCCCCGCGAAAGCACCGACCACCTCCTTATCCCGGACATTCACTGTCTCCAGTAGAATCTCGCAGCCCCTCCCCAGTAAATAAAGGTCGCAGGCCACGTTTGGAGCGTAACCAGACCGAGCATCCACTAAAGCGCCATCGCTCCCCGTCACCAAAAGCGGCCACTCGTCCCTTGAAGATTAAGAAGAGCAAGCCTTATGTCGAGGAGCCAAGAATCTGTCACACAAAAAGCTCCCTGAGACGTCACTATGTTCGAGGTCATATTTCTCCTTCTGTATCCCCAGGGGATAGCAATGACGAAGACTACCAGACTCCCCTATCCAGACAAATAATGGAAGCCCCTATTCCCAAAGGCTTGGAGAGACCTCCATCCTTGGGGACGTACGATGGGACATCGGATCCAGATGACCATGTCGAGAGCTTCGAGGCTCTTCTCGACTTTAGAAACGTCTCCGGCGCTATCAAATGTCGGCTATTCCTTACGACTCTTCGAAAAGGGGCCATGGCCTGGTATAAAAACCTGGCACCTGAATCAATAACGTCGTGGAAAGCACTAAGAGAACATTTTAGGAAGCATTTCACAGCTTCTCGAAGACATCCGAAAACTATATCCTCCTTGAAGGCCATCTTTCAAGAAAAGAGAGAATCCCTCCGGAGCTATATAAAGAGATTCAACAAAGAAGCGGTCGAGGTCTATACGACTGACCATATAAAATTATATCTCATCATCAAAGGGCTACGAGTTGGCTCCAAGTTCGCAGAATCTGTCGGATTACACCGTCCTCGCAGCTTCGAAGGCTTCCTTGAACGAGCTCAGTCACACATTGAGTTCGAGGAAGCAGAAGCAGCCCAGATTGCCCTAGACTTAAGAAGCAGAGAAGGCCCCCGCGGCCGGAACAGAGAAGATTCCCCTCCACCTAAGAGAGGCGGGAGAAGAAAAAAGAAAACCGGAATAAAGAGTCCCGCGAATCTCGGGGACCTGCCGGTCTTTTCAAAGAGTACACTCCATTAAACGTGTCCCGTGCACGCATTTTCAGTGACTGTGCAAATTCAGAGTTCGTAAAAGGGGGAATCCGCTTCCTAAAACCAACAACTCCCAAACCAAATACTGACAAATCCAAGTACTGCCGGTTCCATCGCAGTCACGGGCACGTTACTGAGGATTGCATCCACCTTAAGGACGCAATCGAAACGTTGATTAAAGAAGGCTACCTGAAAAAGTACGCCAAACAAGACGAGGCTCCTCGACCCTCCGGCCAAGAAGCCCTAAATGCCGAGGAGTCAAACCATCCGGACACCGGAAAACTACAGGTTACCTTAAGCATCACACGACCTGAAGACTTTGGTTTCCAAGGAAATATTAGCGATGCCGAAGCTGTTCTAAACATGTGGAACAACTTCCCAGCGGAAGAACTAGTAAGTGTTCGCAGTACCTGGGAAAGTTTCCCCCAAGCCCTAGTCATATCAGGCGGAGATCCTGAACGAGTGACCGTCGGTTCAATAAAAAGGAAGTTCGACGAACTAAAGACATCCACTCCTCGAGACCCAACTCTCAGCTTATCTCATGGAAGGTCGTGCCCTATAAGTTTCTACCTCGAGGAATTACCAGGTGGATCCCCGAATGCTAATATACCCCTCCTAATTCGAGCACAAATGGCCAACTTTGATGTGCATCGGATTTTGGTCGATCAGGGAAGCTCGGTGGACATCATGTACACTCACCTCTTCGATACTCTCTAGCTGACAAAGCATCACCTGTCCCCATATGTGGGATCCGACCTACAAGGCTTCAACGACGCATCTACTAGACCTCGAGGTTATGTAGAATTAGTGGTCACATTCGGGGTAGGTGAAACAGCTCGACAGGCGAAGACACGTTTCCTAGTGGTTGACTGTCTTTCTCTCTACAACTGCATATTGGGAAGAACCACCTTGGCCGAAATAACAGCTGTACCATCCACTGTCCACCTAAAAATGAAATATTATACGACTCGAGGACGTGTGGTAACCCTACACGGGGATATTGAAGCAGCTAGAAGATGTTTCGATGCAGCGATCAAAGGCCTAAGTCTCGTCGGTGGCGTCCAACCCAAAAGGGTAGCTTCAGATGTCGCACAGGTTCCACTACCGCCGGTCAGCGCGGTCGACCTTGATAGCAGGTTCTCCGGGGAACATGAAGAAGTTGCAGACAAAGACCTCCCAGTTGAAGTCAATGGGCAGCCAACCTACCCAACGCGCCCTATCCTAGACGGAGACTTCAAACTGATCCCTCTTGGCGACGACCCAAAGCGAACTGTGAAGATCGGCCATGGACTCCCCGACCTGGCGAGGAGACAAATGAAGGCATGTCTCCGAGAGAATGCAGATTTATTCGCCTGGAGCGCTTCGAAAATGCCCGGATTAAATCCTCAAGTGGCTTGTCACCAGTTGACCATAGATCCAAATGCTAGGGCTGTAGCTCAACGTAGCCGTAGGCAGTCTCCAGAAAAAATGGAGGCTGCTGAAAAAGCTGTAAAAGACCTCTTAGAGGCAAACTTTATTTCGGAGGCCATGTACACCACTTGGTTGTCCAATGTTGTACTTGTTAAAAAATCTAATGGAAAATGGAGGATGTGCATTGACTACACGGATCTTAATCGGGCATATGCCCGAAAGACTCTTACCCGTTGCCTAATATCGACCGATTGGTCGACAACTCTGCAGGATTTAAACTGTTATCTTTCATGGACGCTTATTCGGGATATAACCAAATCCCCATGGATGAGGTGGACAGAAAGCACACAGCTTTTATGATTGAGTCGGACAATTACTATTATAATGTAATGCCCTTTGGTCTAAAGAATGCTGGCGCCACCTACCAACGAATGATGAACAAGGTCTTCCAAGCAGAAATTGGTGACATGCTCGAAGTCTATATGGACGACATGATCGTCAAATACGCAGAAGAAGTCGACCACGCTGCTCATCTCAAACAGGTGTTCGACACAGCGAGGAAATGCCGCATGAGATTCAACCCTGACAAGTGCACTTTCGGTGTTCGAGCAGGTAAATTCCTCGGCTTTTACCTTACGAAGAGAGGAATTGAAGCAAATCCCGACAAATGTAAGGCCTTCTTCGAGATTCCCACTCCGAACTCAAAGAAATCGATACAGTCGCTTAACGGGATGCTCACTGCCCTATCCCGTTTTGTCGCTAAATCCGCCCAATACGCGCTCCCATTTTTCAAACTTCTTCGACAAAAAGCAACATTTGAATGGATTGAAGAATGCGAACAAGCCCTCCTCCATCTAAAACAAGTCTTATCGCAACCCCCGGTATTATTCCGACCAGACGACGGAGAAACACTTTTCTTATACCTGGCCATCACCGGCGAAGCAGTAAGCGCTGTCCTCATACGGGAGACCCTCGACGGACAGAAACCGGTTTATTTCACGAGCAAAGCTCTCCAGGGTCCCGAGCTCAGATACCAACAGATTGAAAAAGTCGCCTTGGCCCTCGTAACTGCAGCCAGAAGACTACGCCATTATTTCCTGGCCCACACAATTGTGGTAAGAACTGAGCAGCCTATCAGACAGCTCCTTAGTAGGCCAGATATGGCGGGGAGAATGCTCCGGTGGTCTCTCGAGCTATTCGAATTCGACGTTCGATACGAAGGGAGAAAAGCCTTGAAGGCTCAGGTACTGGCCAACTTCGTAGCTGAAATGACAATCCCCGAATCCTCGACCAATGGCTCCCAAAGATGGACAATTTACGTCGATGGAGCCTCCAGTGCAAAGGGCAACGGGGCAGGCATTATCCTCGAAAACGAGGAAGGCATATTGATAGAAGTCTCACTAGAGCTATCTTTTAAAACATCAAATAACCAAGCCGAGTATGAAGCATTCCTCGCAGGACTTCGACCCGGAGAGGACCTTGGCGCAAAAGAAGTCAAAATCTTTACGGACTCTCAGCTCGTAGCATCACAAGTTAGGGGAGAATTTCAAGCCAAAAATGATAATCTCATTGAATACCTAACCTTGGTACAAGAAAAGTTGAAGAAATTTGTCTCCGCAGAGGTAGCTCACATTCCGTGCGAGCATAACACTCGAGCAGACGTGCTCTCCAAGCTAGCGAGCACTAAGAAGAAAGGAGGGAACAAATCAGTAATCCAAGAGATACTGACCCATCCGAGCATCAACAAACCTACTTCGACCACTGAGGTGAACGTTATCGGGGACGTAAACTGTTGGATGACTCCAATTTACGAATACCTGATGACGGGCACACTTCACGACAACCCTAAAGAAGCTGGGATAATAAGGAGGCGGGATTGTGCATACACCATAGTCGACGGTAAGCTATATCGTCGAGGATTCTCCATCCCTCTACTCCGGTGCGTCGAGGAAAATAAAGTTTCCGAGATTCTCCAAGAAATACATGAAGGAATCAACGCACAACATCTAGGCGGAAGATCCTTAGCTCGAAAAGCTATCCGAGCAGGATATTACTGGCCCACTATGCAACAAGACGCAAAGGAACACGTCAAAAAGTGTGACCGTTGTCAGAGGCACGCGGACATGCACCTCGCTCCTCCGAACGAGCTTAAATCATTATCATCCCCGTGGCCCTTTGCGTGGTGGGGAATGAATATCCTCGGACCCTTTGTCACAGGATCATACCAAAATAAGTACCTCATCGTCGGGGTAGATTACTTCACAAAATGGATCGAGGCAGAAACACTAGCCAAGATCACTGCTTTCAACATATTACGTTTCTACAAGAGAAATATACTCGCCCGATTCGGCGTGCCTCAGGCCATTGTCACAGACAATGGGACACAGTTCACCGACGGAAACTTCCAAGACTTCGTTGCCAAACTGGGTACGAAACAACATTTTACGTCAGTCGAACACCCACAAACCAACGGGCAAGCTGAAGCAGCAAACAGAGTAATACTCCGAGGACTCAAACGACGACTCGGCGAGGCCAAACAACGGTGGGTCGAGGAGTTACACAGTGTCCTCTGGGCATATCGGACTACCCCTCATTCCACGACCGGGGAGACCCCGTTCCGGTTAACATATGGAACCGAGGCAGTAATCCCCGTGGAAATCAGGGAACCGTCGAGAAGGACAGAAGCTCCTATTGACAAAGAAGCGAACAACGAAGCCCTTCGCGAAGAACTCGACCTGGTCGAAGAAATAAGGATGGGCGCATCCCTCCGAGAAGCCTCTTTAAAACAAAAAATAACTCTGTGTTATAATGACAAAGTCATCAAACGAGATTTCCAAGTAAGCAGTCTTGTCTTACGGCGAAATCAGAAAAATTCACGTGAAGGAAAGCTGGCCGCAAACTGGGAGGGCCCCTACCGCGTCATTGCAAAGACGGGGACAGGTGCTTATTACCTCGAAAACCTCCAAGGTGAACAACTTGCTAGACCATGGAATGCTGAGAAGCTTAAACAATATTACAGTTGAACGCCACATGTAACTATGCTAAATTCGCCATTACGGGGAGCGTGCCATGGTACAAGCACGACACCTCTATACGCTAACGAAGGTCACAAGTCACGTGGTGTGTGCGGTGAACTTTTGGCCCGGCGAGGAGTACTCTATCGAGCTCCGCCGTCGACGTACCTTGTAGGCAGAACACCCAGCTCGCGATGGAAAGTTCACGCCATGAAACTAAGACCTCGATCGATCTCTTATCTTCATTGAAGGTCAGGGTACGACCCCTGACCACTCGACCAGCCCCCTTCGCAGTCGAGGACCACTAGAGTCGAGCAAACTCCTAAGTATCCAGCAAAATCAAAATAACTTAGACAAAAATAAGTAAAACACCACACACAGAGCAGATAAAGAGGCAAAAACGAAAGTATTAAATCAGGCAAGTCCATTGTAAAGATATTACATAAAGCCCCGGCTCTTAGGCCGGGCAAATCAAAAAGTATGGCACGCAGGCCAGTCAATACAAAAAAATTGGCACGCAAGCCAAACTAAACTGAATACACCATCACTCCGCAGCAGCATCAGCTGCCTCGAGATTCTCCTGTTCCCCGCCGACTGTTTGTCTGGGCAATACAATCTTGCCATCGACCACCTCAAACTTGGAATCAGCTCCATCAATTACGAGGTCCGGATTCAGGAGCTTAAGCTGCGCCACTGCGTTCTGGAACCCGACATCTGCAAACTCTAGAGCGTCATCTTCAGCCAATCGAAGATCCTTTTCGACCTCCCTGAGCTTGGCTATCAGGGCTGCTCGAGAGGTTAACAGTTTGTCCTCCTCAGTCTTGTTTTCGGCTGGCCGAATAGCTTCCTCCAATTCAACTATCCTGCCCTTAAGACGTTGCTCTTCCCCTTCCAACGCAGCAACCTGAGTAAAGTGGCCCTTCGCCGCGTCCTCCGTTTCCTTTAACTTCCTCTCCGACCATTCTTACTGCTCGCGTTGTTCTCTATTCAGCTCCCGGTAGTCCTTCAAATCCTTCTGCACACCGAGCAACTCAGCCCCCAAAGCCTGAAGCCTTTCTTCTAGTCGAGAAAGCTCAGATGCAGAACAACTCTCCTCATTCAGAACGAGGGCAGACGAACAGAGCCGCATAACGGCGGACATATCCTCCATGATTATTTTCCTCCTCGCTTCCGGAGTACTCCCCAATAAAGCCTGAACTTCAGAAGGGGCGACACGAGGACAAACAACCTCGGGGAATTAACGACGCTGGAGATGACACAGAGGAATCTCAAAGCTTGCAGGAGGGGGATGAGGACTACCCTCCACATCGACAATGAGCGGCCCAGCAGTCCTCGCCCGCTTAGGTGTCCCTTGAGCCCCCGGGGACTGATCCTCAGAGGTCACGGGTGCAGTTAACGCTGCGTGAGCTTGCTCGAAACCCTCGGGCACTGCAGTAGAGGGAGTATTCTCGGGCACTGTCATAGAAGAGGCAGGCTGGGAGGTACTTTGTTTAGTTGGACGGGATTGTTCTTCCCTCGCCCTTTTTGCCCTCAGCTTCGAGTATCTTTCTGCAGCTTTGACCATTTTCTCTGCAAATAGAAAGAAAAATATTAGTAAAACAAGATACATAAACAAGAAGCAAATCTAACTCGAGGATCGTTGCACCACCTAAAAGCTCGACAGCCTCCTCATCGGAGAAAGTCTCGAGCAAGACATGAGTATTAATCAGGCGACGGATCTTCGGCACCTGCTCATCACCACCTGTCGAGGTCTCTCCGCCCACGGATACACCGGAGATTTTATTCAAACTCTCCACGTACTCGACAATCTTGGCATACGCCTCGCGATCCTCGACACTGAGCTTATTATGTCTCACTTTATATTTATCAACCCCCTCTTTATAGTGCTCTTCTGTCCAATAGAGGGGGAATTTGGGCACCATCACTTCTGTAAGCAGCCCATTCACTTCTTGATTCACCCGATCATAAATCGAATTAATGGCCTCGGGAGAGACCGGCTTCACGAAATAATAACGCCACTTGAAATCCCAAACAGAATCCAAGTAGGTATTAAATAGAGCTTTATTCTGTTTTAACGACACCCAGCCGTGTCGACCATCAGTCGTAGAACGCTGCAGATGAAAAATCTGAAAAAAAGGGGCACCGTTGCCCTGATATCCAAATACTTGCAGACGAGCTCAAAAGCCCGGAGAAAGGCCAAAGAATTCGGATGGATTTGCGATGGTGCCAATTTTAACAATTTAAAGACCCCCTCTTGGAAATCTGTGAAGGGGAGCCTCCAACCCGCCTCTTGAAACATAAACTCGTACACCGGGAAGCGCATTCCCATATACGGTGTACATATACGCTGGTGCTCGTTGGGACGGTACACCTTCCAAGATTTCTCGGAACCAAGCAACCTATGCTCAACAGTGCAAAACCCATTTTTGTCGGGGAATGTGAAGACAGACGACATAGTGAGGGCCTCATCACACACCCAGTCCTCAAATGGACGCTCTTGCCTATAAGCCATATGGGCCATCGGGATTTCAGCTTGGCTATCCTCCTCGAATTCACCTACGGCCACTTCAGCAGCCAATCTGTCCATCAACCTAAAAAGCAGAAGGGAACAGGCGAATTCGACGAGTCATACCAAACTAGCCAGTCGGAGACGAACAACAGATGTCCCTGGGAAACTCATCGATCCCCCGGATAATCTCGCCCATTTCCCTGTGGAATCAACGAAAAAGAGTAATTGTTGGGGACCTAAAACATTATCAGGTCCCCGCGATGTCCATTACATTCCCCAGAAAGTTTCTACAAATCCCCAGAATATTCATCCAGCTCCTCGGTTTTATTCAACGGATACAGAAACAAAGAAAATCTCATAAACTCTTTCTCTTAAAACAACCAAAGATCCCTGCCGCACTCGCCAGGAATCTTTCCATTTCTCACGAGAACTTTCATCAGTTCATCAGAGAAACGATCTCAAGCAAACTAAACTAAAGAAAGATACCAGAGAAAATAACAGTTTGAAGAAAATACCTTGTAAATGGCGAAATAGGGTTCAGGCACGGCGTAGCGCGACGGTTAACGGCGAACTTGCGGCGGTTGATGGCGGCAAATGGAAGATCAGAAAACGGAGAAAGAAGAAGAAACGATTCTTGGACGAAATAACGAAAAATGAGAAATGAAGAGAAGGGAGAGTATTTATAGATAAATCACGGAACTCGAGAAGCCTGCGGTACTCGAGTACTCTACCCTAGGCAGCCACCCTATGCAATGATGACTAGTGACACGTGGCACACTGACACCGGCCAGAAAACCCACACGCGTCCTTTCGTCATCCCATCGTTTCAAAACGAAAACTTCTCGTCTCCCAGACACTTCAATCATATGCGACTCTCCGTTGACCACAAGCTGCCAGTGCCCGCCTTATGATAACTGCCCGCACGATATTAATGCCCGAAGTCATGATAATCATGGGAATTTCGACCATGCTGATATCCTCCTCGGATCATCCCTTGACATTTCCCCGATACAATTATTGACCCTCAAGTCATTACTCTGATACCTCAAAGCAACGACTTGGGGGGACTCCTGTTCTGGACTGGACCGAGATTTCCTACAATCAAACAGGCCCAATCCATACAACTTGAAGAAGCCCAATAAAGTCCTAGGGAAGGACACATGACTGCCATACGCGAACCCAAAAGCATGTCGGGCACCCTGAGAATCCGAGGACACTTGAACATCCAAAGACAAAGGAAGGCATCACGCCCTGATAAGAACCTCCACGACATAGTAGCCTCTCCCCGCGAGAATACTCCCAATCCCCGCTGACTCATAGGTCCTCGACATACATGGATCGCCTCCATTAGGTCAAAGTCCAGACCGCGACCACCACATCTCCTCGACATCATAGACTCTTCTTCGAGGAACCCTTCAACGGTCTTATTCATACAAATACGTTTCATGTAACCGTCCAATAATGGCATTAAAGGGACAGTTACACTAGGGCGTTGACCACGAGCTGATCATTATTACTACACGTAAGCCCTAGCAGTTACTTGGAATGGGTCACACGCTGGTCCCACCCATTGCAAGTAACCGTTGGCCACGCGCTGGGGGTCTCTTATAAATACCCTCTCACTTGAGAGGGCCAGGATAAGTTAACTCCTTACTCTCATTCTTACTCTCTGTATTTGTTGTGCACTCACTGACTTAAGCATCAGAGTGTCCTACAGGTACACCCCCCGCTGTCTTTCATCATCACTGAAGTAGCAGTTATTCCAGACATTGTTGGCCATTTTCAAATAATCTGATCCAGGTACGATCATTAAGGTTGGAGGGAATTTCCAATGTTTGAAATTTAAATAAGAGCAGTTGTGAACGTGGGAACAGTTGAGACCAAGGAGAAGGCGCCAAAATCCACACGTTCGAAGCAGTAACCACCACTTAGTAGTTATTTCCTAGCACTATAAATAGGAGTTAGTTCTATGTAATAGGGGTGTTCATATTTTTGTACAAGTTACTCAAAGAAACTCAAAGTACCCGCGTGTAGAGAAATGAGTTCGTGAGAATGTACGTAATGTAACACCATTTCCTTCATTAATACAATTTATCTTTGTCATGTTTAAAATTCAGCCATTTACTTTCCATGCTTTTACAATTTCTTGAACTTTATCTTCCATGCCAAATTTACTTTCAAAGTCATTTAAACGATCTGCATTTACCTTCTACTGCACTGTTACATTCAAGCATTTAATCTTCAAGCATTTACTTTTCAAAGTCTTTTATTTTCAAGAACGTGGAGTTCACCTTTAATCCATTGCATTTATTTTTAAAGTCCTTTACTTTCCTGCACTTTACTTTCGACAGCACTTTTATCATTCCAGCCTTTACTTTTCAAGAACGTGGAGTTCGTCGCATTTTACTTTCAAAGCTTTTTACTTCTTGTCCTTTCCTTTCGACGCCTTTAAATTCTGCACCCTTTACTTACAGCCCTTTGGATTTCACGCCTTTACTTTACTTTATTGCAAGTAGTCGAACGTGGAGTTCAGTTAGATTTTATTTCAGCATTGTCGAACGTGGAGTTCAGTTTGCATTCTCTTTAGCTTTTATTTGTCATTTACACTTATCTCTCGAATTTAGCACATGTCCTAGGATTTGTGTGGTCGATCCTGCAAGTTAATCAATTCTCGTTTAAGATTGATAGACCAAAGGTTGTTTACCAAAATTCACAGTAAACACTCACGGGTAAGTTTTTTTTTTGTTTTTTTTTTTGGGATATGGTTGTGCTCAATATCAACAAATGCCTTAATTATATCTAATGCTTCCACAAAATCAAAATAATCACAAGATTAAACATGAATCAAATGTATCAAACAAAGTTTATTAGTTATCCTATGCATATAGTAAACAATGGAGGTTTCTCACAAATTTGTGGCTATTGGACCTAAGTGAAACAAAAGTTCAAACAAATTTGCAAAATGAAACAAAAATACATTTGCACAAAGAAAAAAATTCTTAAACATTCTAGCATCCTAGAAAGAGGTAACCATGTACCTTGCCTTGCATCTACATGTTCAAATACTATCATCATAATCCAAACTAGGGAGAATATTCATTGGATACTTTTAGAAAATAACAACCAATCTAGAAGTTCTCTGATTCAATCACCAAAGAAAAGAAACATTAAATTCAAAACAAGCTACCAACAACCATAAAAACTAGAGTTGAACATCCCTATACTGAAGAATTCAACTCTAAATAACAACATAAAAAAATGAAAGTTGAACATTCATGAACTGAAGAATTCAACTGATATAACACTAAAATGTTATGGTGTAAAACACCAACAAAAGTAAGGGTACCCAAAAGTGGTACATACAACCATTATCCAAAATAAACGACAAATTGGATATTGTACAACACCAAATAAAATACAATCAAAATAATACAAATACAACAATGATATAAGCTAAATAGAAAACTTACTTTGTAGCAACCAAAGGAAGTAACCTAAGACCACACTCAAAATATCAAACATAAAAAAACTAGTCCTCATCAGACTCTGTCTCCTCTTCATCCAACTCGACCTCCTCATAACCAGATCCAGAATCGATATCAGAACCAACATCCTCCTCATCACCAGCCTCCTCAAGATCAGCTACACCCTCATCCTCTACAAAGAATGGCCTGGCCTCAGGCCAACCAACATGAGCTAGGAACTGCTCCCTAGTCATGATATCGCTCCACCGAAGGTTCTCGATACTGTAGCTGTAACACCTGCATAGAATCATGTATATCAATCTTGGTACGCTGAGTAGCTGCCATCTAATTCCAGTTGTAGTTGTAGATCACCCTCTGAAACAGGTCAAAGCCCTAGGAGCCTGCAACTCCTAAACCAGAAGCCTCTCCAGCTCCTGAACCTGTACCTGCACCAACACCAGAAGTTTGTCCCCCTCTCATGCTCTTAGGCCTGCAAAACTTATCCACATAATTGTCATCAATTTCAGCCGGGATGGTAACCTGACGGCGGGAGGATAATTTCACCCTCGAATGCATACATAAAGCCATGATTAAACATGGGAAAACCAAAGGGAAATTAGCTCGCGCCCCCGGTTTGATTCTGCTTTTTACAACTACATGCATCTTATCAGCAATAATCCTAGCCACATCAGTTTGTGTTTTAATCAAGATGTTGTGGATCAAGTGTGCAACTGGAATGGGCACAGTGGAGGTATGCGTCCTCGCCTTAATGTTCGTTAAAACCAAGAGAAGCACCAGCTGTGCTATAGGACGCATATCTTCCCTGTGATATCTCTTTAGAACCCCATATGGGTTAAATTCCACCAATTGCCTTCCCTTAACAAGGCACCAGAAATAACCTCAATGTATGTATTCAACCTCAAAGTCCTATGATACTCATCCAATTCATCTTAAGTGATATGGCAGAAAAATTGTCATTTTTCTCTATCTCACTCAGTTTGCATAACGAACTTCCAACGAGCATTCGCCCCAGGTTCGCCCAGCGAACTCAAGGCGAATGAGACAGATTTTTGAAAAAAAATTATTTTCTTCTCATTCTACCACAAAACTTCCTATACTAAATTAACACCACAAAAGTATTAAAGATGAAAGGGTACTTACATTGTTAGGGTGTCTCCCAACTAGCGCTTTGTTTAACGTCGTTTGAGCTCGACAGTTCGACGGTTGAAACCTCAGAACTAAAAGTAATTGAATTAGCTTCCGGATGAAACCACTAACACAAAAGGTATTTAATCATTGTCATAACCAGTTTTTGGTCCACTTTTCCTTAAGAAAGAAAAATCCCAACATGACTTCATCATAGCCTTCTTGGCCTCTTCATCCTTCTTTTTGAACACCGCTTCAATACTTGCGTCTTCGTCCTTCTTTTTCATTGAAGCAACTCTTGCGTCTTCGTCTTTCTTTTTCCTCGTCGCAACCCTAGCATCTTCCTTTCTCACATGATCATCATCCTCCAATTGATTTGAATACACCACACCTTTGAAAAATGTAAAACACACTTCTTCATCGTTAGTCCTCACCTTCATTATACCTTTATCAACATCAATTAACATCCTAGAGGTCTTCATGAAGGGTTTTCCAAGGATTATTGGTGTATCCTCATATTCTTCCATGTTCCTGACTACGAAATAAATTGGAAATAAAAATTTGTCAACTTTCAATAACACGTCTTCAACAACACCATGAGGACGAGTCCTTGACTTGTCCGCTAGTTGCAATGTCATGTTGGTTGATTTCATCTCCATGTTCTTGAGTCTTTTGACCATGGATAAGGGAATCAAATTAATACTAGCACCCATATCAACCAAAGCCTTGCATTTGAAATCACTACCTATGGTTATAGGTAGAGATACTTTTCCCGGATCTCCTTCCTTCCGTGGAAGAATGCTCTGGACGATAACACTATAGTTTGCATTAAGCTCAATGGTTTCTTTATCCGTATAGCTCTTCTTCTTTGTAAGTATGTCCTTCATAAATTTTGCATACTTTGGCATTTGCTCTAGAGCCTCGGAAAATGGAATGGTTATTTGCAACCGACTAAATATGTCTAAGAATCTAGCATAATGCTTCTCATTATCTTTTTTCGTAGGAGCAATTGGGTATGGAAACTTTTTCGTTAGAACATCACTCTCATGCTCCTTTCCTTTCTTACCTTTTTTCTTATTCTCCTCCTTCAAATTCTTTTCTACATCATCCTTTTCAACTAACTCCTTATCATAATTTTTTTCAACTTCTTACACAATTTCATCCTCCTTTTCAACTTCAACATTTTTATCAACTCCCACACCAATTGTTCTCCCACTCTTAGTAAATATAGATTTGCAAGATTCCTTCGGATTCACTAGAGTATTAGCCGAAAAGGTTTCTTTGTTGGTCGACTAGTTGCTTGGACAATTGTCCAACTTGAGTTTCAAGGTTCCGAATTGCCGCATCATTACAATTTTGAGTGGAGATAGGCATTTGCATGAATTGGTTGAAAGTTTCCTCAATCTTTGAACTTCCGCCTTGGTTTTGTTCCGGTTGGTTGTAACTTTGGTAAGGTTGACGGTTAGAAGATCCTGGTTCTTGCCTCCACCCTTGTTGGTAACCTTGGCTATTACCTCTCGGTTGGTAGCCTTGGTTATTGCTTTGATACAGTGGTCTTGGTTGATAGCCTTGATTTTGGTTTCCCGCATAGTTGGATTCTTCAACGACCAGTGGACAATAGCCGGTAGGATGATCACCTTTACAAAGTTCACAACTTGCTACATGTTGATTTTTTTGGGAACTTCTTGCATCTCTTTGATTTTTTGTGGAGGCTTTAACATTTGCTTTGTCAACAACTCCACTTGTTGCGAGAGTAATTTATTTTAAGCAAGAATAACATCATTCGTTCCCAACTCAATAATTCTCGGCTTTCTTTGTGAAGTACCACATTTGCGTTGACCTTAATGATCATTTAGTGCCATCCTATCAATGATGGACACTGCATCTTCTGTGCTTTTTGACATTAGAGAACCACCCGTCGTAGCATCCAAAAGAGTTTTATGAGCGGGTTGAAGTTCATTGCAGAATATGTGTGTCGCGGTGAGAATTGGATATCAAGCTATTGGTTAACTTGAATCGCAAATCATTTATTCACCACCGGTCTTTGATTTATCCAAGGGAAGGGAGAAAGATCGAATGTCCCATAATATGCAATGCAAATGCAAAGCTAAGAGTCTAAGGTTCGGGGGTTGGTTATACCTAGGGAAGGTGTTAGCATCCTAGATATCTGTAGTACTCTACAGGAACCTCTTGTTTTATTATGATATCAATTAATGTTATCTGTTTCTAAGGGTAATGGGGTAGGAAGACCTAAAGTTCTATTCCTAAGTGTGCTCGATAAGATATCGCATCTTGTGCCTACATATCCTGTCAGGAGTGGAATCAGAGCACTTGTAGTTCCTCTCTGAGGAGTCTACTAAAGTTTGTTTGAAAAGGTTTAGGAGAAAAGATGAGTCGTAATCTTAAGAAACCACCACAGTTTTGAGAATGGACCTTTGCTTCATCTTAGGAGAAGGGCTCCAACTCGGATATAAAATCGACGAGTATGCCACATACTTCTCTTAAGTGGAAAAGGAATCCACATCTTGTTTGTATTATGGGGTATGAGATTGTATGTCTCTTCTTTGAGATGATTCACATCTAATTCTCTTGTGGGGAGAATTAGGTGAGCTAAAGTTGTTTGATTGTCTAATCAAGATTAAGGGGGACTAACTTAGGAGAATCTATCCTAAAGTTGTCTAAGAAAATGCTTATCTTAAAGGGATACCTACAACCACTAAGGGGAGGATGAAATGCAGATGAAATGCACCATGTACGACAAATGATTATCATCCTTGGACATAATGCAAGCAATAATATGTAGAATAGTAAAGCATAAAGCATAAGTATAAAGCATTAAGGCTAAAGTTATAACAGACGTCATCGATTAATCAAAACAAAGAGTTGAGTTTTAATCGTGTACACTAGCAAAGTGGGTTAGCCTTGTGTATAGTGACCCAAAGGTTGGTAGCGATGCTTAAGAGAAATCGACTTACATGGGTGGAAAAGCGGCTCGACGTTGGATAAAAAGTTTACTTCTTTTGAAAAGGTTTAGAACACAATTAAGACAGACAAATAAAGTGCATACATTAGCGAGAGTGGAGCACTAACGCGACATCAAGTAAGATTAAATATATTAAGATTTTATTATCACTTTAAAATTATTTATAATTCATTTTTAGTTAAAACACAATTTTTAAATACTTTAAAAGGCATATCACTTAATGATCCTATTTTTAAAATAAAAAACTTATCTTAAATTGCAAAGGCTTATTTTGAAAGGGAAGTTATATATACAGTTATTAGAAACCTAAAATCTTAATAAAAGATTTTTTAAAAAAAAAGGTTGGATTCATCTTTAAAGAAGAAAGGAAGAACGTTATTAAGGGAAAATTACTTTATTTTTAAGAAATCTTATTAGGATAAAACACTAATCCAAAAACTATTATGATAGCTGAATGATTATTATTATTTGTTTTTTTTTTAAGAAAAAAAAACCTTTAAGATAATGGAACAAACTACAACGTCATCAGAATATAAAGAACGACGAAGGAGGGTCCACCATGGACCCTCAACTTCCAAGCGCATGATCAATAATGCCCCAGATCCTAAGGCTCAAAAAGGAGGGTACACGAGAACATGCCGCGTGCTCGTGTGTATATGATCTGCAAGTAATAATAAACAGAAATGAAAACGAAAAAAAAACACGAACACTCTTCTCGCTCTCTCCTCTCCGTCTCACAAAATCCCGAACGAAGAACCCTAATTTGCTGCTATCCTCTCGTTTTCCTCTTTCTTTCCTCTCTCGCTCTCTCTCGTCACTCTCTAAATCAAACAAATAGCAACAATAAAAACCGTAACCCCAACAATCCCATACCCCAATTCACTATGATTTGAAGATTACAGATTACAAATGAATAAAGTAGAGAAGATGCTGGTACGATCTCGAGCGATTCCTCGTATAGGTATATCTTCCGAACCCTTTCCCCTTGATGATTCTTTCACGTGTGGTGAATTGTTCAGAGTTTTATGCGTTTTCCTTTTTTTGTGAATGCCTCTCAATTTTCCTCCTTGGTATGAGTATGTTGACTATGATTTTTCTGCATATTGTCGTGTGTGATGTCTCTTCGTATATGAATTTGTGTGGCGACTTTGGTGTGGAATTTTTAGTGTTACCCCCTCCTCCCCTATGTGAATCTTGTTCTCATTATATAGGCTTACCTGAAATAACTTCGTGATTTTTGAATTGACTGCTGCCTGATTAGTGTCGTTTTAGTTTTGGAAAGATTTCAAAAAATGTCTGAAGCATGTTCTGATTCTTTCCCTCTTTGATTCAATGTGCTTGGACAACTCAATTAAGTTTTAGAATTATGTCTAATTGTGCTGTTTTGGAAAGTTTTCAATTATTGTCTGAAGCATGTTTATAACATGTTGTTATTGCTTTTCATTACTTGTCAGATTATGTCTGGAGATTTTAGGAAACATGAAGAGTGTGTTCATTTCTTGTTTTGGGATGAAACAGATTGTAATCAATTCACTTAACCCTGTTGTGAGCGTGTGTCCTTGAGACGATCTTTCCCATTTCAGTTTGTATTTCCTTGATGGTTGCCCTTCTGTGTTTTAACGAGATTTCCTATTTACTTTGGCATGTGGACTGCTTGGAGACTTCATGGATTGCTGATGCCGGTAACTGACAATTTATTGAGGTAACAAATTAGAGGCATTTGAAAATGTTCTGGAGCTGATAGGATGCTTGGAAATCGAACGTGTGATGGTGAGGCTCTGAGTCACGAATTTGTTCTGTCAATAATTTTATCACCATGATCATGTCCTTCTATTCACATTCATGCATCTGACGCTAGACCATTACCGTTGAACAATTACTTTCATCTTTTCCTTGTTGACAGTGATCGTTGCGAGCTTTAGTTATGGGTGAATCACATTGGCCTAGTTATGAGTTGAAAACCCGCTCAAATTGATTTGGTTTCATACTTGTACTGTTGTTCACTTTCTGCACTAACTTTCTCATTTGTCTTTCATGTATGCTGATTTGAGGAGTTACCGAAGACAAAGAAGGCTTGGAAACTTGGGTTTATGATGTTAAAAGAGGACGTCTTAATTTTTGGTGAAGCCTTATTTTGAGTGCGTGTTCCTTCCATACTATTGCGATTGCTGAGTTTTTGATTTTGTAGGTAATAAACCTTTAATGATTGATGCAGCTTTCTTAGTGACTTGAGCCAAATTGCCATGACATTCTTTGAAGTATCTCAACTGTTGGGACAATGGCAACACATGATTCAAGGTAAGCTTCTTCATCATAGTCGGATGTTCGCGCTATAACAATGTCTGCTGACTAGTTGAGGGATTTAAAGAAAGAAATGTTAATCAGTTTGAATGTTTGGATTACTACTATTGGGATTAATACTTGGTGTGGCTGCAGCATGGTTCCAAGAACTAACTTGCAACTCCTCTTCGAAATGGTGATCATGACTTGGGCATTCTTCATATCTCCGATGTAATGAACCATAAAATGCTTTTCAAATCTAGCTAAAACTGTTTTGCAGGGGGTGTTCACAATGTGCCCTTTAAGGCTATAAGCAAGCTCGTGCATTGTTGAATACCAATCTCACATCAGAAGCAAATTAATTGGACTTGCGTGAATGATCTTCAAGAGGTTCGGCTTCACTGTACCTAGATCCATATCGTAGTAAACGTGAAGACCCATTCCCGCAACATCGACCGGGCATTGAAGTAAATATGCTTGTTTGGTTTCTATGAGGGTGTTGACAACCTTGGTCTTATAATTTGGCAATGTAACAGTTTTCCTTCCCTTTACAAGGCATCAAAAATAGCCTCAATGTCTCTATTCAACCTCAAAGTCCTATGATACTCATCCAATTCATCTTCCCCAAGGTAAGAGGTCTACCCAACACCTAGTTAATCGTATTCCAATCAAATTTCACCCGTCTTCCTCAAACTTGCGTAGTCCAAGAAAAAACCTCATTGTCGTTCGGAAGGGCATTAGCGTAGAACTCCCTCACGAGTTCCAAGTTATAACTATCACAAGGTGTAATTAGCTTGTCCCACTTGTTCGCGTGAAGAATAGCGGCTACCGCCCGGTAGGAGCCTTGGGGGTTTATGTTGAACACCTTCTCAGGAAAAATGCTCCTTCTTTCAAGAGAAATATATCCAGCGGCTTGCTTTGGACCTTTGAACCGCTCAGTGTCATATGAGATTGGTTGCGGACGGGAAGAGCTTCCGACCTTTCTTTTCTTAGAATGAGTTGTTCTTGGAGGTGCCATCTGCACATACCCAAACATAACCAGCAAACAAAAACATATGACACACTAGTTACAAATCAAGGCACAAAAGATCAGTATCACACATGAAGAACTCTTTAGGGACATTTATACCACTCTTCTTATTAATAACTAAGTTACTTGAGAGTGATTGTATGCAAGCCAAACTAGCATCAACACAAAAACATATTTATAGCATCATATCAATATCACAACATTAATATCACATATCAAAATCCAACGCAAACACAATAACAAATACACAAGAGGATTTAAGATTCAAACCGTTACAGGCCGAGTAACTTTATGATGTCGTTGCTGCTGTGTAATGCAAATTCGAGTTGTTGTTGCGTTGATGGAAGATTCACGACGGTGTACAAGGTGGTTTCACGGTGGTTGAAGTGGGATACGAGATCGGACCGGTTCGTGGTTTGTGTACGTCGGTGCAACGATGTTCGTGTGAGGTGTTATGTGGTTTGTGAGCAGTTCCGAAGTGAAGAATAGTGGGTTGTGGTGTTATGTGTGTATGTGTTTTTGTAAGAGTGGAAATGGAAGAAGAGTCGGAAGATGAAATTTGTTGTTACATAATGGTTTTGTTTTATGAAAGAAGGAGATGAAGAAGCTAACGTAACAGTGGGAGGATGAAGTCTTGGGGAAGTTGATATGGAGTATGTGTGAGAAGGTTCTTTTGGTTGTTACATGGAAGAGGAAACTTGATTGTGGTGATGGAGTTTAATGTGTGTTTGAAAGGTGAGAGTGGGATATGCGTGGTTCATGGAGGTTGGGATGAGAAGTGAGGAAGCCAAGTTGATGAAATGTGTTAAATGGTTCAAGAAGAAGAAAAGGTGATGGTATCTTCTCTTTAAAAAATGCAGGCGAAGGGAGCATTGTACGAGGAAAATGAAGTTGTGTTTTTAATGGTTTGCTTTGAGAAAATGGTGGTTTATGGGAGTTGTATTTTGAACAAGAGATGAAGGGTGTGACTGGTGTGTTATGTATCAGTGGAGAGTTTTTTGTGTTGCCTCCTCCTCAATTTATGTGTGCGTGGTCCCCAGGAAATATCCATAGAAAAATATATATCAGGCGTCCTTTTTTATTTTTTCAATCCATGAGGTTAACGTGAGAGAGTTTTATGTGATGAAGAAAAGATCTTATGGATTTTTTTTTCAGAAACGTCTTATTGCATCCTGTCTCTATCTGAAAAAAATGAGCTTCTTGTTTCTATCCCTTTTTGCTATTATTCTCTTGTTTTAAATTCAAATGAGAAAGAGTCAAGATGCCTTCATAAACCGCCCCTTGCCATGCATACTAGGTTACACCAAATGAAGTTAAAAAACAAAATAGGTTTTTAAAACTTAAATATTAAGTTTTACTAAAAAAGACAAAAAATAAATTTATATTAATAAAAAAAGAAAATAATAAATGGAATAAAAATAAAATATTAACTATTTAAAAATAAACCTAAAATTAAAAATCTAATTAAACCTATTTAAATTAAACTAAAAAAATAAAATAAAATTGGTTAATAACGAATAAATAATCTGGTATCGAAGTGCTCAAAAAAATAAAATGAATACACTAAAAAGATTAGTGCGAAATAAACGACTCGGAAAAATACAGCATTTAGTCAAATTTTGAAATAAATTTTCCCCGATTAAAAAGCTTAGACTGATCAAAATTGCGACCAAAAAGCAGTTGAAAAATAAAAACGAGTACGCCAGGTTAAACTACGCGAAACATAGATTAATATAACTAACGTCTGCAAGCTCAATTTTGAAACTTTTCGTCCACTGACTTTACACATAGTTGACATTCAGTTTGACTGATTCGCCTCTAAATCCAACAGTTTATTCTGGCTGATAATTTGGGTATTACGCGTGATGAAATACATGATAGGCTATGCAGATGATGCAAAGAGATGCGGGATCTTAGGGATAAAAATTAGGGCATGACACATAGCATATGCATTTTTTGCCTTTGTGGTATTGTCTGTGTGGCGGGTTGCCTGTGTGGCGGATTCCATGTGTGGCGGATTGCCTATGTGGCGGGTTGCTTGTGTGGTGTTATATATCCATATCATTTAGATTTAGGAGCATGCATATTCACACATAAAGATAATTATAAAATAAGGATTTTCTGCATTTGGTTTCGCCTAAACTATTATATTTTGTATGATTTATTTTGTAATATTGTATTGTATGTTTTGTTTGATTTTGTTAAATTGTAATTCCTAGTGTCTAAGTCGAAGTCGAAGTGATGAAGCAATGTGTCGAATTGTTGAAGTTGTTTCGACAGATTCATTTAGATTGGATTCAGATTTGCTTTTATTAGATTAGATTTGATTTGATATGATTTAGATTAGATTTGATATTTTGGGCTTTAAAGTTTTGGGCCTTTGTAAATCTAAATCTATATAAAGGGAGTATCCCTTGTACATTGTACCATGCAGTAGCATATTATTCACAGTTGCAGATTTAGCAAGTGAATAAAACACAGAAATCCCACAGTTCGTGGGTAACACTTTTCTCCAAATATTTCTCTTCTCTCTTTCTTTCTTGCTGCTATTGTTCTTCTTATTTCTTTGTTCATCATCACCATTACGTGCGTTTATGGGTTGGTGATCAATCTTGAGATCAAGATTGAAACGAAATCATCATAGGGTGTGGTGAATTTCCAACATCTGGTATCTAGAGCTCCGGTTGCGATTCAAGGAGGAAAATCGTGATGGCTATGAATCATCCGAATGGGCATTTTCCGGCGAGTCTTCCGATTCTCAAGAAAGACAATTATGAGAATTGGTGCAAGCAGATCAAGGTGGTTTTTTGTTATCAAGATCTTTGGGATCTTGTGAAGGAAGGAGTAACACCACTTGGGGAGAACGCGACGGATGAAGAAAAGGCTGCACTCAAAGAATTGAAGAAGAAAGATTATAAAGCGCTGTTTATAATCCATCAATGTGTTGATCCAGATAACTTTGAAAAAGTTAGCGATGCAGAATCAGCAAAAGAAGCATGAGAGATTCTTGAAAAGTCGTTTGGAGGCGCAGAGAAGGTGAAAGAGGTGAGGTTACAAACTCACAAAAGAACCTATGAGCTGCTTCAGATGGAAGACAACGAAAGTATAACAGATTTCTTCACAAGAGTTACGAAACTTGTGAATCAAATCAAAGTATGTGGAGAAGCGCTGACGACGAAAGCAGTTGTCTCAAATATTTTGAGATCGTTGGCTCCAAAATTCGACCACGTGGTAGTTGCCATAGAAGAGTCGAAAGACTTGTCAGTATTGACGAAGGAAGAGCTTCAAGGGACGCTTGAGTCTCATGAACAAAGGATGGCTGAGAGAGCTGCAGGAAAGTCGAAGAGTGATATGGCTTTGCAGGCGCAGTTAGAAAAGGAAAGGAAAGGCAAAGGAAACATGAATGGCAACAAAGATAGAGGAGGCAGTAATTCGACTCAGAAGAAACCTTGGAACCAAGGCAACCAAAAAGGTGGTGCTGCAGGTAGAGGAAGAGGTGGTGGTCGAAAGCCAGACAAAAGACACATTCAATGTTTCAATTGTCAGAAGTATGGCCATTATGCCAGTAACTGTCCAGAAAAGAAGAAAAATCAAGAAACTGATGCAAATCTGGCGAAGCATGAAGAAGAAGAGACGTTGCTAATGGTTACAACGAAAGATGAAGAGAGATTCCAAGATCAGTGGTACTTGGACTCAGGATGCTCATCACACATGACTGGGAGGAAAGATTGGTTTGTCAACTTGAAGTCCTCGTCGAAGAACACGGTGAAGTTTGCAAATGACAACACTCTAGCAGCTGAAGGTGTTGGTGATGTTCTGATTATGAGGAAAGATGGCAAAAGGTCAACAATTTCCAATGTGTTGTACATTCCAGGCATGAAGAGTAATTTGCTCAGTATAGGGCAGCTTGTCGAAAAGAACTACAAGGTAGTTGTCGAAGACAAGATGATGAGAGTTCTCGACGCAGGTGGTAGGTTGATCTTGAAGGCTCCAATGTCTCAGAATAGGACCTTCAAGATTGAACTCAATGTGATGGAGCACAAGTGTCTAGCAACAGCAGCCAGTAGAGATGAGTGGTTATGGCACTTTCGACTAGGCCATCTCAACTTCAATGACATCAGGGAGCTGAAGAGAAGAAATATGGTGTCAGGATTACCAGAAATCGACATTCCTAGTGAAGTTTGTGAAGAGTGTGTTCAGTCGAAACAACACAAGAATAGCTTCAGCAAGGATGCAGGAAGGAAGTCGAAGGCAATTCTTGAAGTCATATACTCTGATGTATGTGGTCCAATCCAGGTGGATTCGATTGGTGGCAACATATATTTTGTCACGTTTATAGATGACTTCAGTCGAAAATTATGGACTTATCTCATCAAGAAGAAAAGTGATGTGTTTGAGGTATTTGTCAGATTCAAATCCATGGTCGAAAGACAGAGTGGTCGAAGGTTGAAAACTCTGAGAACTGATGGTGGTGGAGAATATGTGTCGAAAGAGTTCGATGCATTATGTAGAAAAGAAAGGATTGTGCATAAGGTGGTGCCACCCTATACTCCACAGCAGAATGGGATTGCAGAACGCAAGAACATAACCATCATGAACATGGTAAGAAGTATGTTGAATGGATAGCATCTACCCAAAGAACTATGGGGAGAAGCAGTTTCGACAGCAACATATCTTTTGAACAGATGTCCGACAAAGAAGCTTAAAGGAGTCACACTAGAAGAATGTTGGTCTGGTGACAAGCCAAACCTCAGTCACTTAAAGGTGTTTGGATCTATAGCACATAGACATGTGCCAGATTAGTTAAGAAGGAAGCTTGATGACAAGTCGAATCAGATGATCTTGATAGGATATCATTCGACTGGAGGTTACAAACAGTTTGACCCAGTGAATAAGCAGGTAGTGATCAGCAGGGACGTGATCATAGATGAGCTTAAAGAATGGGATTGGACAAAGAATGCCAAGAAGGATTCAGTGAGAATCTATTGTGAAGAACCAGCCACTGAAGTTGAAAGAGAAGTTCGACAGGAACCAGTTGCAGATGAAGCAGGTTCAAGCAGACCTCGACGAACAAGACACATGCCTGCAAGGTTGCAAGAATGTGTAATTACATCAGATGATGTGGTCGATGAAGAGGGTGAGCTGGTACATTATGCTTTCTATGCAGATGTCGAACCAGTCAATGCAGCTGAGGCATTGAAAGATTCGAAGTGGGTGAAAGCAATGAATGAAGAGTTAGAATCCATCGAAGTCAACAACACATGGTCACTTGTCGAATTGCCTCAAGGCAAGAAGGCAATTGATGTGAAGTGGGTTTACAAAGTGAAAGTGAATCCCAGAGGAGAAGTAACTCGACACAAGGCGAGACTTGTGGCGAAAGGATTTCTTCAGAAGGAAGGAATCGACTTCGATGAAGTGTTTGCACCTGTTGCTAGGATCGAAACAATCAGGTTGGTTGTTGGTCTAGCAAATATGAATAATTGGCACACATGTCAGATGGACGTGAAGTGTGCATTCCTTAATGGTCCCCTAGATGAAGAAGTTTATGTCGCACAACCAGCTGGGTATGTGAAACGAGGCGAAGAAGGAAAAGTGTACAGGCTGCATAAAGCCCTGTATGGACTTAAGCAAGCTCCAAGAGCCTGGAATAAGAAAATCGACAGCTTCTTAAGGGAGAAGGAATTTGTGAAGTGTATGACAGAGCATGAAGTATATGTAAGAAGAAGCAATGGCAAATTGCTTATACTATGTCTCTATGTCGATGATTTGTTGATAGCAGGAAGTTGCAAGAAGGAGATCGAAGATTTCAAACATGACCTGAGTGAGGAGTTTAAAATGTCAGACTTGGGAAATCTCTCATATTTCCTTGGCATCGAATTCTACAAGACTAGTAGAGGTTTGATGATGCACCAATGAAGATATGCAGGCGAAATACTCAAGAGATTTGAGATGCAAGATTGCAACTCAACTTCGACTCCAGCTGAGACCAGACTGCAACTGTCGAAGGATCCAGACGAAGATGATGTTGACCCAACCCAATACAGAAGACTTATTGGGTCACTTAGATACCTTTTTCACACAAGGCCTGACTTAGCATACAATGTTGGTATGGTAAGTAGATTCATGCAGAAGCCAAAGGTATCACACCTAACAGCGACGAAGAGGATACTGAGGTATCTGAAAGGGACTCTCGACTATGGCATTTTATTTCCTGCAGCTGATGAGGGGAAAGAATGCAAGTTAGTGGGATACACGGACTCTAGCTGGTGTAGTGATGCAGAGGATAGAAAATCCACAGCTGGATATGTGTTTATGTTAGGTGGTGCACCAGTTGCTTGGAGTTCGAGAAAGGAGCCAGTAGTGGCATTGTCATCATGCGAAGCAGAATACATAGCTGCTCCTCTTTGTGCATGTCAAGCAACATGGATGGTGAACTTGGTTGAAGAGATTACAGGGAAGAATCATGGAGCAATTACCATGAAGATCGACAGCATGTCAGCTATCAATTTGGCGAAGAATCCAATAGCACACGGTCGAAGCAAGCACATCGAAATGAGGTTCCATTATCTTCGAGAGCAGGTAGCAGAAGGGATGATGAAGTTGGAACACTGCAGAACTGAGAATCAGATTGCAGATATCATGACGAAGGGAGTGCAGGTCGAAGCCTTCAGAAAGCTAAGGACTATGATGAATGTAGATAGTTTAGACAGAATGAATTAGGTGGTGTGTTAAATTGTAATTCCTAGTGTCTAAGTCGAAGTCGAAGTGATGAAGCAATGTGTCGAATTGTTGAAGTTGTTTCGACAGATTCATTTAGATTGGATTCAGATTTGCTTTTATTAGATTAGATTTGATTTGATATGATTTAGATTAGATTTGATATTTTGGGCTTTAAAGTTTTGGGCCTTTGTAAATCTAAATCTATATAAAGGGAGTATCCCTTGTACATTGTACCATGCAGTAACATATTATTCACAGTTGCAGATTTAGCAAGTGAATAAAACACAGAAATCCCACAGTTCGTGGGTAACACTTTTCTCCAAATATTTCTCTTCTCTCTTTCTTTCTTGCTGCTATTGTTCTTCTTATTTCTTTGTTCATCATCACCATTACGTGCGTTTGTGGGTTGGTGATCAATCTTGAGATCAAGATTGAAGCGAAATCATCATATGGTGTGGTGAATTTCCAACAGATTTGATATGGATGATGGAAGATGGACCCCTTATAAATAACATTTTAGGTACAAGGAATTTGAAGATATGAATTGAAATTGATGGGATGTTAGGGAATGAAAATCATATTTTTATTGGATTTGTAAATTAATTTAAAGTAAAATAAAATATTTAAATCGATCATTTGTTTAAGTTTGACACGAATTAGAAATGTGGAGTGAATTTTTACTCTGCTAGAAGGATGACGTTAGTAAGTTTCATTTGTAATGGATGTTATAATTTTTAGATCTTTCAATTTGAAAAAAAAAGCAATAGTCGCATTTTTAAAATTAAATTTACATTTTAAATGTAATGTCTTGGATTAAAATCTGGGGCGTTACACGTTACACTTCATACTAACATATTTTGAAATATGAAACACACAACAAATGAATTAAGGATAGGAACACAACTTCCATGGCATTCATCAACGCAAGTTCCCGGTTTGTCACCACAACCTTTGGTAACAACTTCTTGGACGCGAACAACTCTTTTAGCTCTCCAGTTCCCATGTGATGTTTTTTTCCCTTTCATGTTCCAAATAATCAAATGCAACTAAAAACGTCATCTTCGTTGGCATAACACTAATAATCTCAAGCAGTGGGAGCTGGTACTTGTTTATTTTGTATGTATAGTCAATAATCAACATCTTCTAATAATCAAATAAAGCAAAAGTTACATTTTTTTTGGAAGACAATACTTGTTTGTTTTGTATGTACAATAAAAAAATCAACACCATGAAACATGTTCAACAACTTCACTAAATCAGAATGTGTCTAAAAGATATCATCAATAACATTTGAATAGTCCATATTTATGAACCAGTACATGTATTTCTCATAATGAATTAAACTCAGCAGATGTTTCAATTCACTTAATGCACCTCTCTTGATCGTCTTTTATGTAAATCTTTCCTTATACACCTACGTAGATCTTTATCTTTCAAAGTAGCAACTATGTACCTGTGAGACATATTGTATTTGCCGTGTCATTCACAGACTATATTTCATTATGTTTTAAACAACCTATTATGTCCTGACCATCTAAATTCGTAGCTATTTCATGATTGTGAATTCCACACCTAACTGTCACCTTCCAACCGCTACAACTTGGCACATATCGCTACATAAATGGACATTTAACTTTCTTACTTAAAGTGCCTTGGGGGGAATTCTTATTCTTGTAGTTTCCTCCCCTTTCACAACCCATAGTTAATTTATCTTTCAATCATATGATCCCTTTTACGGTATCAAAACAAACAGTAACAATAATAATATCATGTTGTTTACTAATGGACTGTGCTCATGCTAACACGTCAACACGGAAGGGAAATATCTGTCATTTACAATATATAAAGAAAGAATTATTTATGCCAGAGATACCCCAAGCTTAACACAAGTTAAAAATAAAACATGCAAGCATAACATACAATGTCGGTGGTGAAGAATTGCGTAAAATTTGTAAAAGAACCATCCATCCCAGGATCGGTATACCAAATTTTTTACAAAAATCCAGAAATTTTGTTTGAAATTTTCAGAAAATCCGATAAAAATATTGTTTTTTCCAAAAAATACTGGATGTTTTAGAAAATCCGACATAAATGCACGAGATTTTTAAAAATTTATAGTAAAAACTCATACCTGATTTTTAAAAATACGATAAAAAAGCAAAGTTTTTACCAATTCTTATTAACAATGTTGCAACGTTTCTTATTCCTGTAAAGTTATCCTCAAATTCCTCACCCTCAACATTGAAGCCAACATGCTCCAAGACTTTAGATACCAAGTGACCATATGGTACCTAGATAACTCCCTTTATTTTAGTCACCATAATGTGATCCATCATTCTGTTGACCCAATTTGTTTCAACCTTGTTGGCCAATGACTAGGTCACGACCACATTAGCTTTTGACAACTGTCTCAAATTATTTTCTAGGGATGAGATTTTGGTTCACTACATAGTGAATCAGTCGAATGTTTGGGAGTACACGATCTACAAGAAAAGAAGATGGAATTTAAGTGTTTAGATCATGCGAAAGGAAAAATACGAGGAAGAGATAAAATCCCCACCTTGATCAATTTTCAATAGTGGGGACTAGAGCGTGTAAGATTGCATATTTCAGCAAAATCCTTAACAGATAAAGACATATGATGTTTTTTTACTTTAGATGCGATGACACCATTTGCATATCCAAGGTTGGCGAAGAACATATTTACCAAAATTGGATAAATATCCATCTATGAATCACAGATGAAGCTCCTAAGATTTGCTTCTTTAAGCATACTAAAGAATTCACAATCTCAAAATACATTTACCTTTAAACAATATGAGGGCAAGATTTCTTTGGTGGAATACTCGATATTGTATCTAACTTCTTGCTCCATGGTTGAGAAGTCTTTTGAGAAGTATGATGGAGCTGAATAATTGGTAGAGGTTATGATTCTCTTTGGTGTCATGATGATGGACAAGGACCAGAAGAACAAAGTGCACAAGTTTGCAAAAATATAGAAACTATTTAAATAGATTTAGGCTTGGTCAATTGCTTTTGGCACCCTCATTATTCAGCATTGCACCATTTGGCTAGATATTTTAAATTTTGCTTTGCAATCTTGCTAAAGGCTCATTAAACTCAAACCAAAAATATGTTAGTGATAAAATAATATTCACTAAGCATGAAAAGACCACTTACTAGATAATTTTCTTAGAGTTTTTCAATTCATTTTCTACCAAGTTTACTACCTATAAAACCTCAAGATGTCTTGAGAAAACTCCCCCTCGCTAGGGAAACTACCAACCAATATCAAAATTTCATCTCCATGGATCACTTGATACGTGAGTTGGCTAAAAGAGCTTCTCAAGAATGACATGATCATTTAAGATCCTTAGACTCCATGAATGTAATAAAAATCATGACTCTTGAGCCCTACCATCAATGTCAAAACCAGTTTGGTCAACCACGATTGTTGAACACCACCATTAATGCCAACAAACCAACTTGGTTTATCACAATAGTTGACCACTAAAATCAATGTCAACAACTTGATCAATTTTTATTAGGATCATCAAACACCACCGATCATTGTATTTCTCTTATATACATATGCTTTGCACAACTTTGTCAAACAATATTCATTTAGCTCATTCAAAACTGCAAAGCAATCCTACAAAACAACTTAATTATTCATTATTGGTACCCAAATCCTTTTGGGTCTTGGTGAGTTAGTGGTTCTAAGAGGTATGGAGTTATTTAAATTAGACCATATTAGATCATTTAGCTTGACATAATAATAAGGATCTAAATGGTCGAGCTTATTACACAATTTTACTTAAAAATTGAATGATTGGATCTCTTTCTATCATGGCAAATAATTTTATAACGATCTATTAGGTTTATAACCTATTTTTTTTCATTAAATTAAGCCTTTCGATTTGATAAAATTAAATAAATCTTATCTTTACCCTTAGTAAATTTCTCTAAGGTTTCATGCAAGTAGGTTACTTCAATTTTTACATATTACATGATTTACATTTTTCTAATTTTAGGGATTCACTTCTAATGCTAGAAATTTCTCCACTAAGAATCTTATTGCTATTTTACAATAATTAAATATACTCCTTAAAATAAATAATTCACTTTTCTATTTTTTCACCATCTTTACTAAGCTTAACACTAAGCTTAAACATTTAATCACATATTAAAGAAGTTACCTCAGTACCATTTTCTCTTAAAGCTTTGAGGCACTTATGATTTTCTTTATCAAAGTTCCTTATTTAAGAGGATGCTTCATGATGTTGGGACATCAATTTTGGGGTCAACATGAGGGACCATTTTTACATTGGGTTCTTTCTTTATAAGCAACACACCTTGTGAGAGACACACCACATATTCACGCAAAACCTTAATGTGATAGGTGTGTGGGTTCTCTCTCTTATAAAGTGCTTAATCTCCATTTTTACAACTAATGTGGGACTTCCCCACACTAATTTCTCAACACTTACAACTCACACTTATTTTTCTTAACACTCTCATTCAAGTGTGATTCTATCCACAATGCTCCCCCTCAAGTGGAAGCTCTTTCATCCCATAAACTTGTACTGTCATTGACATTTTTTTCAATGGGGCATGCCTCCTACTCACCACCATGCGGGGAGGACTTTTGATACAAGTGATCTGGTTATTTACTCGAACCAATGATGCATGATACCTCATGTTGACCTGGGAACTTGTATCACATGTTACTTGATAAATGATGATAAATTGAGAGAAAATTAGAGAGTGATTAAGGGAAAAAAGATTATTGATTAATGTGTATTTTGTGCATGTTTCAATTACAATGAAGGGTGATATTTATAGACACACTAGCCACTCAAATCAAAATTAAAACAAACTGTCTAAAACAAAACTGATATACCAGCCTGGGTATATGATATACCCCCAGGGTATATTCTTAAAGCAGTTTGTCTAACTAAAAATGATATACCCGCCCGAGTATATGATATACCCCTTAGGTATGTTCTTAAAGCATTTTGAATTAAACACAATACCCTTCCTAATTCAGATTTTCCATGTTTCTTATTCCCATTAACTTCTTCCTCTAAAGGTCTATTGAGGAATGCAAACTTCACATCAAGTTGGTGCATCTTCCAACCTTTGTAAGTTACTATGGCCACAACCAATCTGATTGTTTCAAGCCTAGACATGTGTATATAAACTTCATTAAAGTCTACTCTAGGTCTTTGAAGAAAGCCTTTTGCAACCAATCTTGCTCTGTACTTGGTAATTTCACCATCTGGTTTCAACTTCAGTTTGTAAACCCACCTTACATCAGTTGCTTTCTTGCCTAAGTTCTCAATCTGCTCCCATGTCTAATTTTTCTCAATGGCCTTAAGTTCCTCAATCATTGAAACTTTCCAATTTTCTTCATGCAGAGCTTGCACGCGATTGATTGGTTATGCCTCATCTATCATTGCTTCTTCAATCAACTCACCATTTTCCTTATTGCTTGATTAAGAAATCTCTCATAGTCATTCAGCTTAACTAATGGAATTCTAGTTTTGCTTGATCTTCTTACTCCTTGAGTCTGTGCAGGTTGTTCTTTACACGTATGCTTTGGAAATTCAATCTTTGGAAGTCCATACACCATTTTCTTCATATGAATCAGGCTATGACTCCTAAAATTGATATAGCCAAATCTTTGATGCCAAACCCAATTTTTATCTTCAACTGTGGTTGATACAAGACATTGATGATCAGGCATATTGATCATGACCTTGAATGTTTTGTTGGTTGACAAAGGTGCCTTCAGAATTAGCCTAGACATTTCATCAAGCACCTTGAGTTCCCTTTCTTCCAGCTTCATTATGTAATTTTTGTCAAGTAATTGACTCAAACTGACCAAGTTATTGGACATTGAGGGAACATAAAAGACATCACTGATGATAGCTTCATGTCCATCCTTCCTTTTCACCTTGATGTTTCCCATTCCTTCTGATGTCACCATGTTATTATCTGCAAAAATGAATTGATCTTCTAACTGATTCATCCACCGTGACAAAACAGTTCTTGTTGCCTATCATATGATTGCTCTAACATGTATCAAGGTAGCACACATTTTCTTTATTTGAAGCCAAATGTGTTGCAACCATCAAGATAACATCTTCAGATTCACTGCTACCAACATGAGAAAATTGAGCCACACCCTTGTCATTATCATTGTTCTTGTTGTAGTAGCAATTTCTAGCATAACGACCAAGCTTCTTACAACAATAACATTGAACCTCTTTCATGTCAACCTTCTTTTTGACATTTTGATTTTGATTTGCATTATTCTTGCTAGTTTTACCTTGTCTTCTTGAAGCCTTACCAGCATCACCATTATCATTCAAATTCTTCTTCCATTTTTCTTTCACTTTGTTATTGCTTGAGGAATATTCCTTCATCTTCTTGAAGAACTTTGCTTGCATTTCCTGTTCAGATACCTTTTCAGAATCTCTTTGCTTCAGCCTCATCTCATGCGCCTTAAGAAATGCTTGCAATTCTTCAAACTTCATTTCTGAAAAGTATTTAGTTTCTTCAATTGCCACCACAATGTGATCAAACTTGACTGGAAGAGCCCTCAACACCTTCTCCACCTTCTACAATTTAGAGGTCTTTTCTCCACATGACATCATATGATTTGTCAAAGTCACCATCTTTGAGAAGAACTCATCAATGGTTTCATCATCTTTCACCTGCAAGTTTTCGTATTGCTTCCTTAAAGATTGCAACTCCGCTTTTTTAACTTCTCATCTCCACCATACAACTTCTTGAGAGTATCCCAAGCCTCCTTGCCTGTGTCTTTCTCGATAATTTTTTCAAAGATATTTGAATCCACAAACTGATAGATTAAGAACAAACTTTTCCCATATTTTTTGCCCAATTAACGGTGAGCAA
Organism: Lathyrus tuberosus; assembly: GCA_022829125.1. NCBI lineage: Eukaryota > Viridiplantae > Streptophyta > Magnoliopsida > Fabales > Fabaceae > Lathyrus > Lathyrus tuberosus. Next base: position 12,385,504 of record JALAZF010000093.1, read on the forward strand.
CCCTTTATGCCTCAATAGAATTTGCCTATAAAGTTGAGAAAAATTCATTCGTGTTTCAAGCACATCTTGGAATTTGAATATGACTTTCATTTGTGCATACCATCTATCATATTTTTCTCCCTTGAAAACTGACAGTATGGATAGAAATTGGTTGGAGGTAGTGCTTCGATTTGCCATGGCTAGAGATTGAGCACTGAATTGGTGCTCTTGATATCAATTTGTTGGGGAACCGATATCACATGTTACTTGATAAATGATGATAAATTGAGAGAAAATTAGAGAGTGTTTAAGGAAAAAGAGATTTTTGATTATTGTGAATTTTGTGTATGTTTCAATTACAATGAGGGGTGATATTTATAGACACATGTACACTAGTCGCTCAAATCAAAATTAAAACAAACTATCTAAAACAAAATGGATATACCTTCCCGGGTATATGATATACCCCTAAATATATTCTTAAAATAATCTGTCTAACTAAAACTGATATACCCGCCTGAATCTATGGTATAGCCTTATAGTATATTTTTAAAGCAAACTGAATTAACCACAATACATAAAAGTCTTATGATCTATCGTCGAATATATCTTTGAATACATTTGAATCTTTTGATATTGATCTCATTTGATCATTAGTTTATTTAGATTTATCTAAGAGACCTTTGGTCCATTTAGACCCATTGAGGATATTAAATTTTAAGTGAAATATGTTATTTCCATGTTATGAATATTCATATTATTATTTTTACTTCTCTTATTTTATTTCTTTTTGTTCGATGGTTAATTCTAATTAGCGGTAGTTGTAGAATCCACCATCAAAAATGTTTATTTAAAATTAAAAAATATATATATTTTTTATTATTGTACCATTTAAATAAGATATATAACTTTGAACAATTTGTAAAATTTTTTTTGACTAAACAATAAAATATTTATTTTAATAATTTTTTAGTATTAAAGGAAATATTTTTTGAAAAAGTTAAGTCTCCTTCAAAATAGATAAAGAAGAACAAATTTCCAGAAAAAAAGTAAAAAACAAAAAAAATTATAGGAAAAAGGATAGAAAGTTATAAAATACAGAGTTATTATTTTGTTTTAAATCATAAAATTTAATGTTTGCAATTATTTTAATATTATAAATTTCAACACTTTTTAAATATTTCTATAATATCCCTAAAAGTGGAAAAGTCATATTTCTAATACTCATGATTTTTATTATATATTTTTAAAGATTAGTTAAATAATCAATATATCTAATAATAGAAAACTCATATTTTTGTTGTTTAGAGTCATTAATAATTTATATAAAAATTTAAATATATTAATTATTCAATAAATTTAAAAAATAATTTTTTCTTATAATAGAGGTAAGAGAATATTATTTTATAAAAATATTAGTATTAAATATTAATATAATAATTCTTAAAATATTTTTTTAATTAATTCAAAATTTAATATTTAAAATTTTTATATTTATTTCTAAGACAAATATATATATATATATATATATATATATATATATATATATATATATATATATATATATATATATATATATATATATATATATATATATATAATCATTTTATTATTTAATATTATTTTCTTGAAAAACATTTTTTTGTTTAATTTCAGACAATATTTTCTCGTTAATACTCTTCATATCTAAAAAAAATGTTAATCTTATCTTAACTCACAACTCAAATGCGTATTCTAATGTTAAAAACTTTTTATCTAGTTGTCACATATACACTAGATTACATCAATATTAACTCAAATCTTTGTTCTTACACAGTCAACACACCAATATAAGACAATAACTGTTGACGATTCATATTTACTTTTCCCTTTATTTAGGTCTTTTTCACATGTTTGAATCTCAAGTTTTTTCTACAACACATCTCCACCACAATCACTTTTACATCACTCAACAGCGTAACAAATATCCTCAAACCTTGATAGCTATCTTTATTCACTACTAGAAATTCAATCTCCTATTCTTTCCAACATGGATCCTTCAACTTCATATCTCACGCCTAACTATTCAACATTAGATAATACCATGAACTCAAATTCATCAATGAATCAACCTCGTCAATATTATTCTGTTCCATTAGGGCAAAGTCTCAATCCTTCCATAATTCCAAATACCCCTCTAGTTCATGCTAAAAAAGAAGATGATCTAAAAAAGATGGAAGCAAGGAGGTGCAAAATTGCACGACAACAAAGGAGACAAATCTTACAAAGGCTTAGAAGTACTCGTGCTTCTAAGGCCTCTGAAGATACAATAAAGAGGCCCCCAACTTATAGAGAGATCGAAAAACGAATTCCACATGTTTTTTTCACTTCAAATGGAAAGGTGATTGTAATATTTAACTAATTTTCCTACATCATACATTACATTTATGTGAATTTTAATACTCTCTTGATCTCTGATATTTTTCTAATTTTATTTATGAAAATAGCGATTTGAAGAAATTTTAACGAAGAAGTTAAGAAATAGCGATGTTAACAAGCTAGGCCGCATTGTCTTGCCAAAGGTAAGGGTTTCTTTATCAAAGTTGATGTTTGAATCGATCTTAAATGGGTCTTTATATTAGAAGAATTTTTTTTTTATAGTTACATGTTTGATTTTATGTCCTCTTTGTTTGCATGTTGTTACGAATTACAAGTTGATAGAATTAGAGTTTGGTGTAATTCATCCTTACAAAACCAACTTGTAAGGTGAGTGGTGTCACTATATATATAAACCCTTTGTGGGCTCTATCTTAAACCAATGGGGGACTTAGGTTATTTCCCAATACACCCCCTCACGCCTAGCATCATTGGGTCTGGTGCATGGATATAAATGGTGGGTGACCGAAATTATTGATATGTGGGATTTGGTTTTTCCAATACATCTTCTTGCGGCCAACAATTTTTTTGGACTTGGTGCGAATATATAAATGTGGGTGGCCCAAATCGATAAGCTCATGATACAATAATAAGAAATATGGTTTAGACATAACTTAATCCTACAAAACCAGCTTGTAGGGTGAGGAATCCCACTTTATATAAAATCTTCGTGGGCTCTATCTTTAACTAGAATGTGACTTGGGTATTTTCTCCATACAAGTGATTTTCATATGCTTTGTGATTTACACAATTTTATATAACTAATTTTTTTATCACAAAATATAGTAAAGTGATCAAACAAATCAGGTTTTTTTTTTTAATTTACCATTTTTGAGACATATCATATTTATGCCCTTGTTTTGTAAAACAATAAAGCTAAAAATATTTTCGTCTTAAATTGTTTTCATATTTGCTCATGATTCAAATGTTTTTACATTTTCATATTGATGGAATATTTCACTAGCATGCTTTCAAAGTGTATACGTTTATCTTTGCAATGATTTTTTGTTCGCTTTTTCATGTATCAAGGTTATTGGGGATGGTGTGAGAACTAGGCTCTGACATGATGTTTGGGTGGAGCATAATCTGTTGTGTGTCTCTTTCAAGAGTCTATTTCTCATTTTAGAGCAAAAAACTCTTGTGATGGAGTCAATAGAGGTTTGAGAGGAGAATGAGTAAGTTTGAAATTTTAGGTGGAGGGACTTTCTTCTGGTCTTGGAAGAGAGATTATGGTGGAGTTACTTAGTTCTATTATTGGTGTGGTTAAGTATGGTCAGGTGGATACCTTGTCGTGGTTGTTTGGTCCCACGAGAGGTTTTTCTATGAGATATACTTATATTAGGCTTTCATCCTTGTTGGCTGGTGTTAAAACTAAGCCAACTTAGGCTATTTGGGATTTGGCTAGAGTTTAAAAGAGTTGAACATGTTCAAAACTGGTGATTTTTTCTTGCTACTTGCTTCAAGATAAGTTGTCGACTAGGAAGAATCATTTTAGACGTTGGGTGTTAATAGATAGCAGAGTGGGATGTGCAGTGTGTTTAGGGCAGGCCGACTCAGTGGATCACTTGTTTGTTAAGTATTAGGTTTCTTCGTTGATTTGATAAAGGTGCTTAGGTGAGTGGGAATGCATTTACCTCTCCCATACTCAATTTTAAGAGTTCTCGAGGTTATTCAAGGGTTTGTTCATGATAAGAAGACTCTTTTAGGTTTGTTTTCGATATGACATGCAATGGTCTACATTATTCATAAATTGCGTGATAAAAACATTTTTTGTCAGAAAAATTTGTTTGTTAATCATTGGTGAATTCGATAATTGGCTCGAGTTGGAAGTGAGTCCAATCTCATGCTTTACTTTTTGACTTTTCCATGCTTGACATGAGTGCGACCCACTCGGATGCCTACACTTTTACAAATGCTAGCTGCCATTCTCTGTTTTTTTTTGCAGATAGTCTACCTCCCCTCAACTTTCTCTTTCTAGTGGTGTGTTGCATTTGTTCCTAACTAGGCTTGTTCTCTTTTGTGTGTTGGCGTTGCCTTTTTTCTCCTTCGACATTTGTTTAATGAGTTTTTGTTTATTGTTTTTTTAGCTCCGCTCGTTCTTTCTGTTGTATTTTGGACTCTTATTCTTTATATATATATATATATATATATATATATATATATATATATATATATGGTTCATATCCTATGAGAATGCTATTTTTATGTAAGAATATGATAAGAAACCTGAATCATTAGATTTTAAAATAAATGGTGAAGGTTATGTGTGAATTTTATTTTTCTCACTCTTCCATTATTAAAATAAATGATGGAAGAGAGAGAAAAAAAACTGACATATAATCTCCACCATTTATTTTAAAATCTAATGGTTCAGATTTATTCTCATGTTATCACATAAAAATTGCATTCTCATATGATACGTTCCCTATATATATATATATATATATATATATATATATATATATATATATATATATATGTGTGTGTGTGTGTGTGTGTGTTTTGCTATTAAAAATATTATAAAAAATAATAATTCACTCTAATTATGTTTTGGATTACAAATTGTAAATCTCTTCCCATAATCCAAATAGAGGGAGGTTGAGGAAAAGCTTCCGACGCCAAGCAAAGAAGGGATCAAAGTTGTTTTAAAGGATATACATTCTGGGCTTGAATGGAAAGTGAACTTCAAGTAAGTAAACAAGATAAATTATTTATACTTTGTACATTTTTCTTTATTAGATATTTATTTTTTGTCACTTTCGAAACTCTAATGGGTATATGCTAGAAATTCCACAGATACTGGATCAATGTTAAAGCTAGAATGTATATTCTTGAGAATACAGGTAGAATACCACTTAATATTGCAAATTACTATTGTTGCAGTTTAAATGGTTTTGGCTTCATAAATAGTTTTATGTTTCAATATAACAGTGAATATAGTGAAGCATTATGGACTATGTATGGGAGATTATTTAAGCCTTTATGAGGACGAATCTAAAAACATGGTTAGTGATTTTTTTTTTATTAAAAAATTTAGTAACATTATTACAATTTGATTTTTGTGATATCTTTTTATTAATTTCAAGAAACTTCTTTTATAGTAAAAATTGAATGAGCAAGCATGTTGGAAGATATGGTTACTATATTCTAGTTCTAATTATCATAACAAAATTTACATATTTCATATCTTAATGGTTATTTTTGTGTGATAATGCAGTATTTGTACACAAAAAAAGGCTTCTGCACAACCAACACTTGAGCTATTTCCTTGTGAAGATGCGACATGGGAAAAAGAACAAGCCGATTTGGTTAACCATGGCCAACAATCATCACAAAATAATGATATAGCTAGAATTGCTTGCATCAAAGGAAGGAATTACAACTTCGTCTCTCTTGGATCAGAACATTGCTATGGATAATGACGGTGATGGTGATGGAGGTCAACATAATGGCTTGAATGCACTTTATGAAAATCTTGAAAATATTTTTGATGTTTATTGGAAGTAATTATTTTCTTACTTAAGTATTGATACTCTTATATGTTATATACTTATATTACCTAGTTAAATTTGAGTTTAGTCAAATATTATCATTGAAATTTCTTATAACGTATCGAGAGTAATTTATATTTAATAGATTAGATATTTTTATTAGTATTTTAATATAAATAATTAGTAGTATTCTAGAAATTTCTTAAGTCTTTGTGATTGTGCCACTTGGATGGCTATGATATGTTTAGAGTACTATTTAAAGTGCAGTGTTCTATTTGTATTTTCACTCATAGTTTTTATGTTTTTTTCAGTTTTGTTAGATTTATGATTTTTAGCTTCCTAACATTGGTGCTTTCATTACTGCACTCAATCTCCCTGCCATGACATATTTTTACTACACTCATCTATTTTACTCCACTTTCACTCACTCATATTATTCCACTACAACAATCATTTCTGCTCCACCATCCATAAACCCATATCCTGCAAGTTCCTATTCACAACCTGAAACACCTAAATCTCAAGATTTCTATTCACAGCTAGAAACTCTCAAACAATATTTGATTGAAACCCATGAAATCTCAACCAAATATAGAAAAGAGTTGAAGGAACAAATTCAAAATTTGAGTTACTCTCTCAAAGCATCACAACTTTTTTATAAGAAAAAAATTTCAGATCTGTATGGAAGAGAAGCAGAACAACCAAAATCTAAACTTATTGCTGAAGAACAGAAAAAAGAAGGAATCGAAACAATTTTTGATTAACTGAGATCAACTTCGACAATAACTCAAGGAGCATCTCCGGCGAAACTTCCGGTGTCTTCTTCGACGGCATTTCCGGCGAGTTTTCCGACGTTATTGAAATCACTAGATCTGCAACTGGAACCATCAAATCCGATACCAAAACCATCAAAGCCACCACCGAAACCACCAGATCGATCACTATTTTTAACCTCATCACCTTCATCACGACCACTGTTTACGAAACAATTGCCGCAACGACCACCGACAAAACCACCAGATTTATTGTCTTCACCAATAAAACCTTATTCTGAAATTATTATGGTTAGTTTATGTTATTATATTTTTATTAGTTTTGAGTTTGATTGGAAAAAACAAAAACAGAAAAAGAAAAACAACGAAAAAAGAAGAAGAAGCAAGGGAAGAGAAAGAGAAGAAGAAAAAAAAAAGAGACGTAGAAAAAAAAAAGAGAAAAAAAATAAATTTTAGTTGTTATCCTCTCAGCAGGCCCCATGCGCATGCATCAGCTTTTCCCAATATTCCTCTCTTTTTTCTTTTCAGAAAAAAATTTGATACACTAACCAAAGACCATTGCATAACAGCACCCATCATGTTGGACCCCACAAACACGATTTCCAACGGCTCCCTCACACAAGCACATCTATCCGTCCTTTTTATCTACACCAACCAAGACACTGCCAAACCCACAATGAGGCTGCAAAAGACAAGAGTTCTTTTTATTATCTTTATTTTATTAGATTAGATATTTTTATTTTAAAAAAAATCCTTTTAAATAAAAAAAAAAATTTACTAGTAAATTTATAACCTTGAGGACAAGGTTGATTTTGAAGGGATAAGTAGTGATAGAGAGTAATTTATATTTAATAGATTATATATTTTTATTAGTATTTTAATATAAATAATTAGTATTATTTTAGAAATTTCTTAAGTCTTTGTGATTGTGCCATTTGGATGGCTATGATATGTTTAGAGTACTATTTTAAGTGCAGTGTTCTATTTGTATTGGCATCAAAAAAATCAATGAAAGTTATTTTTATTAGTTTTACTTTATTTTCTCTCATAGTTTTTATGTTTTTTTTTTTCAGTTTTGTTAGATTTATGATTTTTAGCTTCCTAACAGTATCCCTATTTTGTTTGGGTATTTTCTTATTTGTCATTTCGTTCATTACTATTAGCAATTGAGACTTTCCCAATAAATTTATTGCATATCTCTTAAAAAATGATTTTTTTTTTCATGCATAAAATGCTATTAGTGCATAAAACAGATATTTGACTAAAAGTCAATGCAAAAATATTTGAATCAGAAAGTTTGTGACAATAATCAAGAAATTATAGTAAGATTGACTTGAACCATGCTAGTATTTGATTCAAGTCATAAAGTTTTTTATTTCTCAGAAGCTAGCTTTAGGAAACATGATTCAAATCATACAAAACCTTGATTAGAATAATGAGCAAGTTTGGGGATTTGTAATTTGGCACGGAAAACATGATTCCAGTCACGCTCTTGCTTGGTTCAAATCTTAAAGGATTTATTCAGAGCATTGCTTGATTTGATTAGAATCAAACATGAAATTTTGGTTTTTGATTTTTTTTGAAATGTGTTTCAAACATGATTGAGTGTGATTCAAATTGAACAACCAAATCCCGAGTTCGTCATCTCTTGATTCAAATCATTCTTAAGTGTTAATCAAAGTTTCATTTTTACACTATTTTTGTGTCTTATCTTTAGCACTTATATAAACTATTTCTTTCTCTAATTTTCATAATAACAAATAATCACACAATAACCTTTGATAAACTTTTATTGATCATTATTCACACAAAATATTTCTTAAAGAAAGCTTGAAGATTTTTATAAGTGTTAATCTTTTGAGTGAGAAAAATGTTTGTGTGAGATTTTCTGAAATTTCATTTTCAACCTCAAACCAAATCACCATTAAGGAGACTTGCTCAACTTTATAGGTCTTAATGATTTTGTGAATATTTTTCAGATAGTATTATCAGGTTGCAATTTCTGGAGATTGAGTTTTAGTAAAGACAAAGAAGAAGTCTTTGATAGTTGCGGAATAGGGCAAGTAGCAAAAATATTTATTTTCGGAAGAATTCCCTCCAGGATTTATGTCGTGTCCACAGAGATCGGTTCGAGGGAAATAATGTCGTTCGACAGTCTCTCGCGTTTATGAGTTTGGTTTTAAATGGTTTAACGCATAAAAACAGAAAAGTAAACATTAAAACAAAAAGAATTCATTAATCAGAGAGACGAACTTATTCGGTCATGCACATAATCGACTCCTCACAAACTTAAACTTACCGACCAGTTATACTCCACCTAAAATACTCCTCAATATCACCCAGCATCGCTCACAACAAAGGTTATGTCTAACGCAAAGTTGAGAGAACAACCGTGTTACCCTCGCCGACACTCTCGCACGTGACTCAAGGCATGGAGGCATTAAGCTTCGACGCCTATTGAAGATTGTTAGCTCTGAAATCTATCTCTAGAATCCAGAAACTAGCAGATAATCATCCCTAATCGAAATTTGCGAGGATTATCTCTAACGCAACTCAAACCCCGCGCATAAAGCAAAAATCAGAGACAATCACCAATAAAGATTTGTAAAGCAAGTTTTATACAATGCCATAGGAGACAAATATACATGAGATCATAGTCAATACATATACAAAACCCAACAAAGAAGAAAAGCACAAAGAAGAAAAGAAATGAACCAAACATCTCGCGGTTTGTCAGAGCCGATCGACGATCAATCCACCCCGGTTCATCCGTGTGCAAGCTTCCTTGTTGACTTCTAAGCTAATCTACTGAAAAATGAAGTTTGATGGAGTTGGGAGCAAAAATACCCAAAACTATACCCTAAAAATGCTGAAAAGTGACTTAAATAGGGGCTGAAAAGACGCAAACAATGCTAGGCGCGCTATGAGGGCGCTTAGCGCCATCAGCAAAGTCACCAATCTTATTTCTTTCACAACTTTCGAACCGTAACTCCGATTGACGCACGGTCGGAAGCGTTGGAAAGCTTATTTAATGTTCTATATGGATATAAATAGAAATCAAGGCTTGAATACCTACAAAAATGAGATAAATTAAAATTAGAAAGAATGAAATTTAATAAAACCGCGCTAAGCGGCCTCAGAGCACGCTCAGTGTAACGCCCCGAATTTAATTAATTAGTTAATTAAATTAGTAAAGGATTTAATTGTTGGAAATAGACGAAGTTGAGAATTAATCGGAGTAGTTGGATTTGTCGGTATTATTTTAAGAGGCGTATTGGGATTATTAAGTTAAAGTCGGATTTTAGTCGGTTAAATCGGAGGAATAATATTAAGAATAATATTATTTATTTATTGGACTATCTTATTTAATTAACTAAGTTGAATTGTTGGACCATTTGGTTGATAATCGAAATTAATCTATTAAGCCGGGAGTAAGTAGTTGGTCGCGAATTATTATTTTGGTTAACTTTGTGTTTCGAAGAATTAAGTCGTTAAGTCGGAATCTTAGTCCGAAAGTCGAAGAAATAATATTAGAATTATATAAGGATAATAGTTGGGCTTAATTAAGTGTTGTTAGTAGTAAAAGGTGGGTTGCGAATATTAAGCCCAATAAGAATAATGGTGTGATGGTATTATTTTATTATTAGTCATTAGAAGGAATTTGAGAAGTAGTGGTAACAGCAAGAACCAAGAGGAACGAGGGTTTTGGTGGAGAAGAGGAACGTGGAAGTTGCAGTTACGAGGCAAGCGGGATCCGATCGAGAAAATTAGAGAGCGACCTTCAATCCCAGGTAAGGGTGGGTTCGACTATTATAATCGGGTTATGATGAATGTTATGTGGGTATTAGGTTGTATTGAATTGACACTGTCTGTAATTTTGTTGAGTAATCTCTGTTTGGTCTCATACTGTCACACGATGTGAAATTGGGTTTATGGGAAATTATTGTTGTGATTGAAAATTGATGTTGCAGTAAGTATAAGTTAATTGTGTCTGAGATAGTTGATCGAAGAAAATATGTTGATGTGTTGATGTGTTATATGTCGTAATTGGTTAAATCGACATTGAGTGGAATCTGGAAAATCGCGAGCCAAAGTGTAGGAATTGGAGACGGGGGCCTCAGAGCAATTGGAGGCGGGGGCCTCAAAGTAATGGAGGTGAGCACCCCCATTTTATTAAAGGATGGAGGCGAGGGCCTCCAAGTATTGAGGCGGGGGCCTCAGAGCAATGGAGGCGGGGGCCTCAGAGCAATGGAGGTGAGCGCCTCATTTAATTAAAGGAAGGAGGCGAGGGCCTCCAAGAATTGAGATGGGCGCCTCCTAAGGTTTGTGGATGAGACGTTCACCTTGGGTCGTCTGTTACTTGAACTCAACATAGTTTAATGCATAAGTAAACTATTTACTTAATTTAATGAGATAGTGTTTTATGATATCCATTAAACCTGATAGTATTTTAACACTTAACTAAAGGAGTCTATATATTGTTTATGGAATGAGACGGCTGTCCTCTTTAGGAGTGGGTTTATTTTGCTTTGTTGGATTAATTTTGAAGTTTTAGTTGCAAATACATTTAGCACCAATGAAGTGTATCTTTCTGTGCTTTTGTAAAAGGCTATTTAATGAGTTAATTCCAAGAGATATTAATGTAGTAGTTTTAAATGGTGCAAGAATCTATATACATAAACGTATTGAAAAACATCCAGTTAGTATAGCAGGTTTTATTTTAGCAGCAGCAAATTATACAAGGAGCAGGGATATATTCAGTAGTAGTGCATTCATGTACTGACATGGAATATAAATAAATAGCAGAAAACTGGAAAGTGTAGTAGTAGATGTGTTAACAGAAAATAGAACAAGTAGCAGGAGCAGAATTTTGACAGAAGCTTGGAAATGATTTTAAGAAAATCGTAACAGAAAGTAGAATTTGGAAATAAACTGGCATTAAAATGACAGAAGTTAAAATAGTGCTGTTTTAGTCGGTTTAGCCGGTTTAGGCGAAAAACTTAGTTGTCCGGAATTTAACGAAAATTGTCGAGGTAGTTCGTAATAATTAGTAGGTGATTCTAGTCGGTTTGTTTTGTTGAATTAAGTTGAACGCGTGGAATTGCAGGTACAGTGATAAGTTGTATTGTCCCGATTTACGGGCGAAGTATTTAAGTTGCAGGTCTTATGACCAATGTTGTTTGAGTTGTGTTGTTGTTGATTAAGTTGTAGGTCGAATGACCAATGTTGTTTGAGTTGTGTTGTTGCTGATTAAGTTGTAGGTCGAATGACCAATGTTGGATTAAGTTGATGCTATTGATGCATGTTTGAGTTGTTGTTTTCGTTGTTGCTGTTCTGGTTGTTCTTGTTGATGATGTAGTTGATTGTATGCCTTTGATAATTGTCGCATACATTGCATTCATGAGTCGGGGCTGTATGCTCACACCACGTTGGCCTTGATGGCATTGATTAAGTTGGCCTTGATGGCATTGATTAAGTTGGCCTTGATGGCATTGATTAAGTTGGCCTTGATGGCACCACGTTGAAGGCTTATGCCTTGTTGAAATGCCTTGATAACCTGGCATATGTTAAGTTAGGAGTTTTACTCCGATGGTACCACATGCATGTGCATAGTTATGTCACATTTTGAGTCGTTGTGAAGTTGCTGTTGTTCTTGATTCTGTGGTTGTTGTGAAGTTGCTGTTGTTGTGAAGTTGTCGTTGTTGTGAAGTTGTTGCTTGTTATAAGTTGTTGTTGCTATGTCTTGTTGCGTGAGATAAATTACTAATGTCGTGAGCTGATGTTATATATGTTGTTATTACTATAATTTGCATCTTTTATATAAGTTGTTGTTATATGTTGTTATTTGCTGTCAATACAAGTTGGGGTTGCTATTAAGTTGTTTATTTCTGGTTGTTGCATGACTGTCGTATGAAGCGGTGGAATTTATATGATTCTAATCTAGCATATTAATTATCATATTTTGTTTATAATATTCGATATCTCACCCCTTCTGTAATGATGTTACCTATTATGGGTAACTGAGCAGGTACTCAAGAATAGCTGCAGAAGTAGAGGTATAATGTGAAGTCTTAGATGCTGTTAGCTCGAGTTGGTCTTGCTCTGATACGTAGCACTCGGGGGAACGTTTTGTTTATGTTGTTGTTTCTAATTATTGTTACTACTAATTGTTGAACAGTATAAATTGAACAATGTTTAGTTGAATAAAGTTGTTGACCGGTTTATGATTAAAAAGTTGTGACAACTGATTAAAGATATGAATGAAGTTAAGTTGAATTTGGTTTTCCGAATGCTATGTATCCATGTTGAATGAATTACAGATTTATAAGAAGTTGGTTAAGTCGCAAATGTGACATCTCATCCGTTTTATGTTTGAAAATTTTTGCACTCTAATTTCAATAAACGTTGGGTAGAAATGGGGTGTTACATTAGTGGTATCAGAGCAGGTCGGTCTGTCCGGCCAATGTTGTCTAATGTTGTTTCTTCCTTAGTACTCGACATGTGTGTGGAACACTGTCGGTGCTTGTTTGTTAGTAGTTCTAGCAGTTATCTATAAGGTTGTTTTGAATTAAGTGGGGGAGATGTTTGCTCCCGTACGTGTTGTTGGTATGTAGAAGTTGGTTCAAGGTGATGTTGGTAGCGAGGGTGCAAATGTTGTTGAAGCGATGTTATTGCGGACCGGCGAGAGTTTGGACTCGCGAATCCGTATCAGTCAAGCTGGAGATGTGCGTAGAGTCTGGACGGTGAATCAAAGATGATTGAAATTAAGGAATTATTCCGAATGGAAATGATAAGTTGATGGATCAAGTCGGTAGATTAATATGCCTTGAGTATAGTTGGATTAAAGTTGAGTGATTTTCGTAGTTGGACGAAAAGGAGGATGTTGGTAGACCTTGGAAGCAAGAGAGGGAAATGGAACTTATGTTCATCAACCTCAAATTCTGGTTTTTGTGATTTTGGAGCAGCTGTCAGTAAACGAGGTATAACTTTTGACTCGTGATTTGGATGGAAGCGGTTCTGAACTTTTTGGAAAGCTTACGGAATCCCCTACAATTTTCATATAAGATTTTTCTTCAGGAAGTTGTGAAGAGGGAGAAAGGTGCGTTTTAATATTTGGGTCTGTTGCTGATTTTTTTGGAAAATTCTGCATACGGAAATTCTGGACCAGTCCCGTTGTGTAGCTGATAACTTTTTACTCGTAAGTCGGATTTGAGCGATTCTTGAAGTTCTGAAATATACACAAAATTCTCTTCATTTTGTAATATGATTTTGTGGTTGAGAGATCTGTATTGAAGGAGATATATATGGTTGAAGTTGAGCGACATTTGCTGAAAAAATTTGGAAGGATGAAAACAAGTGTGGAATATTATTAAGAATAAAGTGTTGGTATTTGTAAGATGTGACTGTATCGGAGAATGCTTGGAGATGCAACTTATGTTGAATGAGGATGATTAAGACGAGGATGCTAAGTAAAGGTAAGGTTGAGAGAAATGCGAAAGTTGATTTGTGTTGCTAAGAATTTTCACCTTGGTTGAAAGTTGTAATTGGAGCAAACTGAATTGGATCGTTCTCAATGTTGTAGCGACTTCGGTATTGGAAAAATAGTTAAAGTCGTGCTGTACTATGAACGTGCATAAGAGGATGCGTAATGGATTTTGGACGTTTTTGTATCGTTGACGAAGTTGAAACTAAAGAAACTAAGAGTGGCATTGGTAAGCCTTAGAAAGTTGGCGGAGCATTATGCTTACGGACTTTGGGCACAAGTTGAAGTACGCTATTGGGTTGGGTACTGATGATTTATTTCACCGTTATGGTTGTCGGCAGTCTATTGACAAATTGAGGAACTGATCACCCTTAATCTATTGTTGATAGTAGACGGAATCATAATTGATGGATAGATGTGTCGTGCCAACTAGTATAGTATGTACGTTGAATTGGTCGAAGTCAAGCCAAGTGCTTGAAGGTTGTTTGTTTTGCTGATACAAGTTTATATGTTAGAACATTAGTTGAATTTAAGGATGACAGCACGAAGCTGTGTTTGATTGATGAGTAGTATGGAGACTCACAGTCGAGTTCTAGATAACTTGAGTCATTGTTTGGGATGAAGCGAATGGCTAGTATGCCTTAAGGTGTATGTATGGAGTATGAAGCGTATCTTCCATATTTGTTTGGATGAGTTGGAACTGGTGTTTGTTGCGAATGTTTTGAGCTGTTGTAAAATCAGAGGAAGAACGCGTAGAATATTTGAAGGTTGAGTTGTGATTATTAAAAGAAGTTAAATTATAAGTTGATTTGTAAAAGTGGAGTTTTGGTTGGTAGAGATGATTGATCTTGTTGAATTTAAGTGGACTCAGGTGTCAAATGTTGTTGTAATGTTGTTATGCGCCTAAGGTGATGTTGGGAACTATGTTGATAAAAGATAGTAAAGTTGAAATTTATGTGTGGTGTTAACGGGGAGATCCCGAAGAGTTAAGTCGAAAGCCTTGGTATTATGTCGATTTTGATGATTGGAAGTTGGAGGTCAACTGAGTAGAGTTAGTACCTTGAAAGTAATCAGAGTGCGCAGCGAACGCGTAGTGTATTGCGGTTGTTCAGACGTGAATTGTACCGATGTTGATATTTGATTACGTTGATGTTGTGTTTAAGTTGGTATTCTTAAGTTGTTGTGTTCTGGTTCTTAAACCGGTAAATTCTTAAGTTGGTTACTTCTTGCGTTGCGATGTTAGTTGTCAATTGCATCACTTGGGTAGTATTCGCGTTGTTGTCGCCGTTGAGGTTAAGAACCGTTGTTTGTGTTATACGTGGGTTTCCTTCAGAGTATGGAGATAAGGATCGTATATGTGTTTTGGTGTTGTTTACGTTGCTGCGGTAATGATGCGATGTTGTATAGTCGAGTATAGGCAAGTGAAGGTTGTTACTATGTTGTAAGGTGATTATTTCCAAGGTATTACTAGAATGGTTGGCGAATAGTAACAGTTATGTTGCAAGAGTAATTGAAGTATCGGAGTATACGTATTGGGTTTAAACCGTGATTGAGTTGTTGTTAAATCGAAAGATTAAAATGCGAATGTTGTGTTAAGGATGGTTGTGTCGGATAGATTTCCGAGGACGAAAATGTCCTAAGTGGGGGAGAGTTGTAACGCCCCGAATTTAATTAATTAGTTAATTAAATTAGTAAAGGATTTAATTGTTGGAAATAGACGAAGTTGAGAATTAATCGGAGTAGTTGGATTTGTCGGTATTATTTTAAGAGGCATATTGGGATTATTAAGTTAAAGTCGGATTTTAGTCGGTTAAATCGGAGGAATAATATTAAGAATAATATTATTTATTTATTGGACTATCTTATTTAATTAACTAAGTTGAATTGTTGGACCATTTGGTTGATAATCGAAATTAATCTATTAAGCCGGGAGTAAGTAGTTGGTCGCGAATTATTATTTCGGTTAACTTTGTGTTTCGAAGAATTAAGTCGTTAAGTCGGAATCTTAGTCGGAAAGTCGAAGAAATAATATTAGAATTATATAAGGATAATAGTTGGGCTTAATTAAGTGTTGTTAGCAGTAAAAGGTGGGTTGCGAATATTAAGCCCAATAAGAATAATGGTGTGATGGTATTATTTTATTATTAGTCATTAGAAGGAATTTGAGAAGTAGTGGTAACAGCAAGAACCAAGAGGAACGAGGGTTTTGGTGGAGAAGAGGAACGTGGAAGTTGCAGTTAAGAGGCAAGCGGGATCCGATCGAGAAAATTAGAGAGCGACCTTCAATCCCAGGTAAGGGTGGGTTCGACTATTATAATCGGGTTATGATGAATGTTATGTGGGTATTAGGTTGTATTGGATTGACACTGTCTGTAATTTTGTTGAGTAATCTCTGTTTGGTCTCATACTGTCACACGATGTGAAATTGGGTTTATGGGAAATTATTGTTGTGATTGAAAATTGATGTTGCAGTAAGTATAAGTTGATTGTGTCTGAGATAGTTGATCGAAGAAAATATGTTGATGTGTTGATGTGTTATATGTCGTAATTGGTTAAATTGACATTGAGTGGAATCTGGAAAATCGCGAGCCAAAGTGTAGGAATTGGAGACGGGGGCCTCAGAGCAATTGGAGGCGGGGGCCTCAAAGTAATGGAGGTGAGCACCCCCATTTTATTAAAGGATGGAGGCGCGGGCCTCCAAGTATTGAGGCGAGGGCCTCCAAGTATTGAGGCGGGGGCCTCAGAGCAATGGAGGCGGGGGCCTCAGAGCAATGGAGGTGAGCGCCTCATTTAATTAAAGGAAGGAGGCGAGGGCCTCCAAGAATTGAGATGGGCGCCTCCTAAGGTTTGTGGATGAGACGTTCACCTTGGGTCGTCTGTTACTTGAACTCAATTTAGTTTAATGCATAAGTAAACTATTTACTTAATTTAATGAGATAGTGTTTTATGATATCCATTAGACCTGATAGTATTTTAACACTTAACTAAAGGAGTCTATATATTGTTTATGGAATGAGACGGCTGTCCTCTTTAGGAGTGGGTTAATTTTGCTTTGTTGGATTAATTTTGAAGTTTTAGTTGCAAATACATTTAGCACCAATGAAGTGTATCTTTCTGTGCTTTTGTAAAAGGCTATTTAATGAGTTAATTCCAAGAGATATTAATGTAGTAGTTTTAAATGGTGCAAGAATCTATATACATAAACGTATTGAAAAACATCCAGTTAGTATAGCAGGTTTTATTTTAGCAGCAGCAAATTATACAAGGAGCAGGGATATATTCAGTAGTAGTGCATTCATGTACTGACATGGAATATAAATAAATAGCAGAAAACTGGAAAGTGTAGTAGTAGCTGTGTTAACAGAAAATAGAACAAGTAGCAGGAGCAGAATTTTGGCAGAAGCTTGGAAATGATTTTAAGAAAATCGTAACAGAAAGTAGAATTTGGAAATAAACTGGCATTAAAATGACAGAAGTTAAAATAGTGCTGTTTTAGTCGGTTTAGCCGGTTTAGGCGAAAAACTTAGTTGTCCGGAATTTAACGAAAATTGTCGAGGTAGTTCGTAATAATTAGTAGGTGATTCTAGTCAGTTTGTTTTATTGAATTAAGTTGAACGCGTGGAATTGCAGGTACAGTTGGATAAGTTGTATTGTCCCGATTTACGGGCGAAGTATTTAAGTTGCAGGTCTTATGACCAATGTTGTTTGAGTTGTGTTGTTGTTGATTAAGTTGTAGGTCGAATGACCAATGTTGTTTGAGTTGTGTTGTTGCTGATTAAGTTGTAGGTCGAATGACCAATGTTGGATTAAGTTGATGCTATTGATGCATGTTTGAGTTATTGTTTTCGTTGTTGCTGTTCTGGTTGTTCTTGTTGATGATGTAGTTGATTGTATGCCTTTGATAATTGTCGCATACATTGCATTCATGAGTCGGGGCTGTATGCTCACACCACGTTGGCCTTGATGGCATTGATTAAGTTGGCCTTGATGGCATTGATTAAGTTGGCCTTGATGGCATTGATTAAGTTGGCCTTGATGGCACCACGTTGAAGGCTTATGCCTTGTTGAAATGCCTAGATAACCTGGCATATGTTAAGTTGGGAGTTTTACTCCGATGGTACCACATGCATGTGCATAGTTGTGTCACATTTTGAGTCGTTGTGAAGTTGCTGTTGTTCTTGATTCGTGGTTGTTGTGAAGTTGCTGTTGTTGTGAAGTTGCCGTTGTTGTGAAGTTGTTGCTATGTTTTGTTGCGTGAGATAAATTACTAATGTCGTGAGCTGATGTTATATATGTTGTTATTACTATAATTTGCATCTTTTATATAAGTTGTTGTTATATGTTGTTATTTGCTGTCAATACAAGTTGGGGTTGCTATTAAGTTGTTTATTTCTGGTTGTTGCATGACTGTCGTATGAAGCGGTGGAATTTATATGATTCTAATCTAGCATATTAATTATCATATTTTGTTTATAATATTCGATATCTCACCCCTTCTGTAATGATGTTACCTATTATGGGTAACTGAGCAGGTACTCAAGAATAGCTGCAAAAGTAGAGGTATAATGTGAAGTCTTAGATGCTGTTAGCTCGAGTTGGTCTTGCTCTGATACGTAGCACTCGGGGGAACGTTTTGTTTATGTTGTTGTTTCTAATTATTGTTACTACTAATTGTTGAACAGTATAAATTGAACAATGTTTAGTTGAATAAAGTTGTTGACCGGTTTATGATTAAAAAGTTGTGACAACTGATTAAAGATATGAATGAAGTTAAGTTGAATTTGGTTTTCCGAATGCTATGTATCCATGTTGAATGAATTACAGATTTGTAAGAAGTTGGTTAAGTCTCAAATGTGACATCTCATCCGTTTTATGTTTGAAAATTTTTGCACTCTAATTTCAATAAACGTTGGGTAGAAATGGGGTGTTACATTATTGGTATCAGAGCAGGTCGGTCTGTCCGGCCAATGTTGTCTAATGTTGTTTCTTCCTTAGTACTCGACATGTGTGTGGAACACTGTCGGTGCTTGTTTGTTAGTAGTTCTAGCAGTTGTCTATAAGGTTGTTTTGAATTAAGTGGGGGAGATGTTTGCTCCCGTACGTGTTGTTGGTATGTAGAAGTTGGTTCAAGGTGATGTTGGTAGCGAGGGTGCAAATGTTGTTGAAGCGATGTTATTGCGGACCGGCGAGAGTTTGGACTCGCGAATCCGTATCAGTCAAGCTGGAGATGTGCGTAGAGTCTGGACGGTGAATCAAAGATGATTGAAATTAAGGAATTATTCCGAATGGAAATGATAAGTTGATGGATCAAGTCGGTAGATTAATATGCCTTGAGTATAGTTGGATTAAAGTTGAGTGATTTTCGTAGTTGGACGAAAAGGAGGATGTTGGTAGACCTTGGAAGCAAGAGAGGGAAATGGAACTTATGTTCATCAACCTCAAATTCTGGTTTTTGTGATTTTGGAGCAGCTGTCAGTAAACGAGGTATAACTTTTGACTCGTGATTTGGATGGAAGCGGTTCTGGACTTTTTGGAAAGCTTACGGAATCCCCTACAATTTTCATATAAGATTTTTCTTCAGGAAGTTGTGAAGAGGGAGAAAGGTGCGTTTTAATATTTGGGTCTGTTGCTGATTTTTTTGGAAAATTCTGCATACGGAAATTCTGGACCAGTCCCGTTGTGTAGCTGATAACTTTTTACTCGTAAGTCGGATTTGAGCGATTCTTGAAGTTCTGAAATATACACAAAATTCTCTTCATTTTGTAATATGATTTTGTGGTTGAGAGATCTGTATTGAAGGAGATATATATGGTTGAAGTTGAGCGACATTTGCTGAAAAAATTTGGAAGGATGAAAACAAGTGTGGAATATTATTAAGAATAAAGTGTTGGTATTTGTAAGATGTGACTGTATCGGAGAATGCTTGGAGATGCAACTTATGTTGAATGAGGATGATTAAGACGAGGATGCTAAGTAAAGGTAAGGTTGAGAGAAATGCGAAAGTTGATTTGTGTTGCTAAGAATTTTCACCTTGGTTGAAAGTTGTAATTGGAGCAAACTGAATTGGATCGTTCTCAATGTTGTAGCGACTTCAGTATTGGAAAAATAGTTAAAGTCGTGATGTACTATGAACGTGCATAAGAGGATGCGTAATGGATTTTGGACATTTTTGTATCGTTGACGAAGTTGAAACTAAAGAAACTAAGAGTGGCATTGGTAAGCCTTAGAAAGTTGGCGGAGCATTATGCTTACGGACTTTGGGCACAAGTTGAAGTACGCTAGTGGGTTGGGTACTGATGATTTATTTCACCGTTATGGTTGTCGGCTGTCTATTGACAAATTGAGGAACTGATCACCCTTAATCTATTGTTGATAGTAGACGGAATCATAATTGATGGATAGATGTGTCGTGCCAACTAGTATAGGATGTACGTTGAATTGGTCGAAGTCAAGCCAAGTGCTTGAAGGTTGTTTGTTTTGCTGATACAAGTTCATATGTTAGAACATTAGTTGAATTTAAGGATGACAGCACGAAGCTGTGTTTGATTGATGAGTAGTATGGAGACTCACAGTCGAGTTCTAGATAACTTGAGTCGTTGTTTGGGATGAAGCGAATGGCTAGTATGCCTTAAGGTGTATGTATGGAGTATGAAGCGTATCTTCCATATTTGTTTGGATGAGTTGGAACTGGTGTTTGTTGCGAATGTTTTGAGCTGTTGTAAAATCAGAGGAAGAACGCGTAGAATATTTGAAGGTTGAGTTGTGATTATTAAAAGAAGTTAAATTATAAGTTGATTTGTAAAAGTGGAGTTTTGGTTGGTAGAGATGATTGATCTTGTTGAATTTAAGTGGACTCAGGTGTCAAATGTTGTTGTAATGTTATTATGCGCCTAAGGTGATGTTGGGAACTATGTTGATAAAAGATAGTAAAGTTGAAATTTATGTGTGGTGTTAACGGGGAGATCCCGAAGAGTTAAGTCGAAAGCCTTGGTATTATGTCGATTTTGATGATTGGAAGTTGGAGGTCAACTGAGTAGAGTTAGTACCTTGAAAGTAATCAGAGTGCGCAGCGAACGCGTAGTGTATTGCGGTTGTTCAGACGTGAATTGTACCAATGTTGATATTTGATTACGTTGATGTTGTGTTTAAGTTGGTATTCTTAAGTTGTTGTGTTCTGGTTCTTAAACCGGTAAATTCTTAAGTTGGTTACTTCTTGCGTTGCGATGTTAGTTGTCAATTGCATCACTTGGGTAGTATTCGCGTTGTTGTCGCCGTTGAGGTTAAGAACCGTTGTTTGTGTTATACGTGGGTTTCCTTCAGAGTATGGAGATAAGGATCGTATATGTGTTTTGGTGTTGTTTACGTTGCTGCGGTAATGATGCGATGTTGTATAGTCGAGTATAGGCAAGTGAAGGTTGTTACTATGTTGTAAGGTGATTGTTTCCAAGGTTTTACTAGAATGGTTGGCGAATAGTAACGGTTATGTTGCAAGAGTAATTGAAGTATCGGAGTATACGTATTGGGTTTAAACCGTGATTGAGTTGTTGTTAAATCGAAAGATTAAAATGCGAATGTTGTGTTAAGGATGGTTGTGTCGGATAGATTTTCGAGGACGAAAATGTCCTAAGTGGGGGAGAGTTGTAACGCCCCGAATTTAATTAATTAGTTAATTAAATTAGTAAAGGATTTAATTGTTGGAAATAGACGAAGTTGAGAATTAATCGGAGTAGTTGGATTTGTCGGTATTATTTTAAGAGGCATATTGGGATTATTAAGTTAAAGTCGGATTTTAGTCGGTTAAATCGGAGGAATAATATTAAGAATAATATTATTTATTTATTGGACTATCTTATTTAATTAACTAAGTTGAATTGTTGGACCATTTGGTTGATAATCGAAATTAATCTATTAAGCCGGGAGTAAGTAGTTGGTCGCGAATTATTATTTCGGTTAACTTTGTGTTTCGAAGAATTAAGTCGTTAAGTCGGAATCTTAGTCGGAAAGTCGAAGAAATAATATTAGAATTATATAAGGATAATAGTTGGGCTTAATTAAGTGTTGTTAGCAGTAAAAGGTGGGTTGCGAATATTAAGCCCAATAAGAATAATGGTGTGATGGTATTATTTTATTATTAGTCATTAGAAGGAGTTTGAGAAGTAGTGGTAACAGCAAGAACCAAGAGGAACGAGGGTTTTGGTGGAGAAGAGGAACGTGGAAGTTGCAGTTAAGAGGCAAGCGGGATCCGATCGAGAAAATTAGAGAGCGACCTTCAATCCCAGGTAAGGGTGGGTTCGACTATTATAATCGGGTTATGATGAATGTTATGTGGGTATTAGGTTGTATTGAATTAACACTGTCTGTAATTTTGTTGAGTAATATCTGTTTGGTCTCATACTGTCACACTATGTGAAATTGGGTTTATGGGAAATTATTGTTGTGATTGAAAATTGATGTTGCAGTAAGTATAAGTTGATTGTGTCTGAGATAGTTGATCGAAGAAAATATGTTGATGTGTTGATGTGTTATATGTCGTAATTGGTTAAATTGACATTGGGTGGAATCTGGAAAATCGCGAGCCAAAGTGTAGGAATTGGAGACGGGGGCCTCAGAGCAATTGGAGGCGGGGGCCTCAAAGTAATGGAGGTGAGCACCCCCATTTTATTAAAGGATGGAGGCGAGGGCCTCCAAGTATTGAGGCGAGGGCCTCCAAGTATTGAGGCGGGGGCCTCAGAGCAATGGAGGCGGGGGCCTCAGAGCAATGGAGGTGAGCGCCTCATTTAATTAAAGGAAGGAGGCGAGGGCCTCCAAGAATTGAGATGGGCGCCTCCTAAGGTTTGTGGATGAGACGTTCACCTTGGGTCGTCTGTTACTTGAACTCAATTTAGTTTAATGCATAAGTAAACTATTTACTTAATTTAATGAGATAGTGTTTTATGATATCCATTAGACCTGATAGTATTTTAACACTTAACTAAAGGAGTCTATATATTGTTTATGGAATGAGACGGCTGTCCTCTTTAGGAGTGGGTTAATTTTGCTTTGTTGGATTAATTTTGAAGTTTTAGTTGCAAATACATTTAGCACCAATGAAGTGTATCTTTCTGTGCTTTTGTAAAAGGCTATTTAATGAGTTAATTCCAAGAGATATTAATGTAGTAGTTTTAAATGGTGCAAGAATCTATATACATAAACGTATTGAAAAACATCCAGTTAGTATAGCAGGTTTTATTTTAGCAGCAGCAAATTATACAAGGAGCAGGGATATATTCAGTAGTAGTGCATTCATGTACTGACATGGAATATAAATAAATAGCAGAAAACTGGAAAGTGTAGTAGTAGCTGTGTTAACAGAAAATAGAACAAGTAGCAGGAGCAGAATTTTGGCAGAAGCTTGGAAATGATTTTAAGAAAATCGTAACAGAAAGTAGAATTTGGAAATAAACTGGCATTAAAATGACAGAAGTTAAAATAGTGCTGTTTTAGTCGGTTTAGCCGGTTTAGGCGAAAAACTTAGTTGTCCGGAATTTAACGAAAATTGTCGAGGTAGTTCGTAATAATTAGTAGGTGATTTTAGTCAGTTTGTTTTGTTGAATTAAGTTGAACGCGTGGAATTGCAGGTACAGTTGGATAAGTTGTATTGTCCCGATTTACGGGCAAAGTATTTAAGTTGCAGGTCTTATGACCAATGTTGTTTGAGTTGTGTTGTTGTTGATTAAGTTGTAGGTCGAATGACCAATGTTGTTTGAGTTGTGTTGTTGCTGATTAAGTTGTAGGTCGAATGACCAATGTTGGATTAAGTTGATGCTATTGATGCATGTTTGAGTTGTTGTTTTCGTTGTTGCTGTTCTGGTTGTTCTTGTTGATGATGTAGTTGATTGTATGCCTTTGATAATTGTCGCATACATTGCATTCATGAGTCGGGGCTGTATGCTCACACCACGTTGGCCTTGATGGCATTGATTAAGTTGGCCTTGATGGCATTGATTAAGTTGGCCTTGATGGCATTGATTAAGTTGGCCTTGATGGCACCACGTTGAAGGCTTATGCCTTGTTGAAATGCCTCGATAACCTGGCATATGTTAAGTTGGGAGTTTTACTCCGATGGTACCACATGCATGTGCATAGTTGTGTCACATTTTGAGTCGTTGTGAAGTTGCTGTTGTTCTTGATTCGTGGTTGTTGTGAAGTTGCCGTTGTTGTGAAGTTGTTGCGTGTTATAAGTTGTTGTTGCTATGTCTTGTTGCGTGAGATAAATTACTAATGTCGTGAGCTGATGTTATATATGTTGTTATTACTATAATTTGCATCTTTTATATAAGTTGTTGTTATATGTTGTTATTTGCTGTCAATACAAGTTGGGGTTGCTATTAAGTTGTTTATTTCTGGTTGTTGCATGACTGTCGTATGAAGCGGTGGAATTTATATGATTCTAATCTAGCATATTAATTATTATATTTTGTTTATAATATTCGATATCTCACCCCTTCTGTAATGATGTTACCTATTATGGGTAACTGAGCAGGTACTCAAGAATAGCTGCAGAAGTAGAGGTATAATGTGAAGTCTTAGATACTGTTAGCTCGAGTTGGTCTTGCTCTGATACGTAGCACTCGGGGGAACGTTTTGTTTATGTTGTTGTTTCTAATTGTTGTTACTACTAATTGTTGAACAGTATAAATTGAACAATGTTTAGTTGAATAAAGTTGTTGACCGGTTTATGATTAAAAAGTTGTGACAACTGATTAAAGATATGAATGAAGTTAAGTTGAATTTGGTTTTCCGAATGCTATGTATCCATGTTGAATGAATTACAGATTCGTAAGAAGTTGGTTAAGTCGCAAATGTGACATCTCATCCGTTTTATGTTTGAAAATTTGTGCACTCTAATTTCAATAAACGTTGGTTAGAAATGGGGTGTTACATTAGTGGTATCAGAGCAGGTCGGTCTGTCCGGCCAATGTTGTCTAATGTTGTTTCTTCCTTAGTACTCGACATGTGTGTGGAACACTGTCGGTGCTTGTTTGTTAGTAGTTCTAGCAGTTGTCTATAAGGTTATTTTGAATTAAGTGGGGGAGATGTTTGCTCCCGTACGTGTTGTTGGTATGTAGAAGTTGGTTCAAGGTGATGTTGGTAGCGAGGGTGCAAATGTTGTTGAAGCGATGTTATTGCGGACCGGCGAGAGTTTGGACTCGCGAATCCGTATCAGTCAAGCTGGAGATGTGCGTAGAGTCTGGACGGTGAATCAAAGATGATTGAAATTAAGGAATTATTCCGAATGGAAATGATAAGTTGATGGATCAAGTCGGTAGATTAATATGCCTTGAGTATAGTTGGATTAAAGTTGAGTGATTTTCGTAGTTGGACGAAAAGGAGGATGTTGGTAGACCTTGGAAGCAAGAGAGGGAAATGGAACTTATGTTCATCAACCTCAAATTCTGGTTTTTGTGATTTTGGAGCAGCTGTCAGTAAACGAGGTATAACTTTTGACTCGTGATTCGGATGGAAGCGGTTCTGGACTTTTTGGAAAGTGTACGGAATCCCCTACAATTTTCATAAAAGATTTTTCTTCAGGAAGTTGTGAAGAGGGAGAAAGGTGCGTTTTAATATTTGGGTCTGTTGCTGATTTTTTTGGAAAATTCTGCATACGGAAATTCTGGACCAGTCCCGTTGTGTAGCTGATAACTTTTTACTCGTAAGTCGGATTTGAGCGATTCTTGAAGTTCTGAAATATACACAAAATTCTCTTCATTTTGTAATATGATTTTGTGGTTGAGAGATCTGTATTGAAGGAGATATATATGGTTGAAGTTGAGCGACATTTGCTGAAAAAATTTGGAAGGATGAAAACAAGTGTGGAATATTATTAAGAATAAAGTGTTGGTATTTGTAAGATGTGACTGTATCGGAGAATGCTTGGAGATGCAACTTATGTTGAATGAGGATGATTAAGACGAGGATGCTAAGTAAAGGTAAGGTTGAGAGAAATGCGAAAGTTGATTTGTGTTGCTAAGAATTTTCACCTTGGTTGAAAGTTGTAATTGGAGCAAACTGAATTGGATCGTTCTCAATGTTGTAGCGACTTCGGTATTGGAAAAATAGTTAAAGTCGTGCTGTACTATGAACGTGCATAAGAGGATGCGTAATGGATTTTGGACGTTTTTGTATCGTTGACGAAGTTGAAACTAAAGAAACTAAGAGTGGCATTGGTAAGCCTTAGAAAGTTGGCGGAGCATTATGCTTACGGACTTTGGGCACAAGTTGAAGTACGCTATTGGGTTGGGTACTGATGATTTATTTCACCGTTATGGTTGTCGGCTGTCTATTGACAAATTGAGGAACTGATCACCCTTAATCTATTGTTGATAGTAGACGGAATCATAATTGATGGATAGATGTGTCGTGCCAACTAGTATAGTATGTACGTTGAATTGGTCGAAGTCAAGCCAAGTGCTTGAAGGTTGTTTGTTTTGCTGATACAAGTTCATATGTTAGAACATTAGTTGAATTTAAGGATGACAGCACGAAGCTGTGTTTGATTGATGAGTAGTATGGAGACTCACAGTCGAGTTCTAGATAACTTGAGTCGTTGTTTGGGATGAAGCGAATGGCTAGTATACCTTAAGGTGTATGTATGGAGTATGAAGCGTATCTTCCATATTTGTTTGGATGAGTTGGAACTGGTGTTTGTTGCGAATGTTTTGAGCTGTTGTAAAATCAGAGGAAGAACGCGTAGAATATTTGAAGGTTGAGTTGTGATTATTAAAAGAAGTTAAATTATAAGTTGATTTGTAAAAGTGGAGTTTTGGTTGGTAGAGATGATTGATCTTGTTGAATTTAAGTGGACTCAGGTGTCAAATGTTGTTGTAATGTTGTTATGCGCCTAAGGTGATGTTGGGAACTATGTTGATAAAAGATAGTAAAGTTGAAATTTATGTGTGGTGTTAACGGGGAGATCCCGAAGAGTTAAGTCGAAAGCCTTGGTATTATGTCGATTTTGATGATTGGAAGTTGGAGGTCAACTGAGTAGAGTTAGTACCTTGAAAGTAATCAGAGTGCGCAGCGAACGTGTAGTGTATTGCGGTTGTTCAGACGTGAATTGTACCGATGTTGATATTTGATTACGTTGATGTTGTGTTTAAGTTGGTATTCTTAAGTTGTTGTGTTCTGGTTCTTAAACCGGTAAATTCTTAAGTTGGTTACTTCTTGCGTTGCGATGTTAGTTGTCAATTGCATCACTTGGGTAGTATTCGCGTTGTTGTCGCCGTTGAGGTTAAGAACCGTTGTTTGTGTTATACGTGGGTTTCCTTCAGAGTATGGAGATAAGGATCGTATATGTGTTTTGGTGTTGTTTACGTTGCTGCGGTAATGATGCGATGTTGTATAGTCGAGTATAGGCAAGTGAAGGTTGTTACTATGTTGTAAGGTGATTATTTCCAAGGTATTACTAGAATGGTTGGCGAATAGTAACGGTTATGTTGCAAGAGTAATTGAAGTATCGGAGTATACGTATTGGGTTTAAACCGTGATTGAGTTGTTGTTAAATCGAAAGATTAAAATGCGAATGTTGTGTTAAGGATGGTTGTGTCGGATAGATTTTCGAGGACGAAAATGTCCTAAGTGGGGGAGAGTTGTAACGCCCCGAATTTAATTAATTAGTTAATTAAATTAGTAAAGGATTTAATTGTTGGAAATAGACGAAGTTGAGAATTAATCGGAGTAGTTGGATTTGTCGGTATTATTTTAAGAGGCATATTGGGATTATTAAGTTAAAGTCGGATTTTAGTCGGTTAAATCGGAGGAATAATATTAAGAATAATATTATTTATTTATTGGACTATCTTATTTAATTAACTAAGTTGAATTGTTGGACCATTTGGTTGATAATCGAAATTAATCTATTAAGCCGGGAGTAAGTAGTTGGTCGCGAATTATTATTTCGGTTAACTTTGTGTTTCGAAGAATTAAGTCGTTAAGTCGGAATCTTAGTCGGAAAGTCGAAGAAATAATATTAGAATTATATAAGGATAATAGTTGGGCTTAATTAAGTGTTGTTAGCAGTAAAAGGTGGGTTGCGAATATTAAGCCCAATAAGAATAATGGTGTGATGGTATTATTTTATTATTAGTCATTAGAAGGAATTTGAGAAGTAGTGGTAATAGCAAGAACCAAGAGGAACGAGGGTTTTGGTGGAGAAGAGGAACGTGGAAGTTGCAGTTAAGAGGCAAGCGGGATCCGATCGAGAAAATTAGAGAGCGACCTTCAATCCCAGGTAAGGGTGGGTTCGACTATTATAATCGGGTTATGATGAATGTTATGTGGGTATTAGGTTGTATTGGATTGACACTGTCTGTAATTTTGTTGAGTAATCTCTGTTTGGTCTCATACTGTCACACGATGTGAAATTGGGTTTATGGGAAATTATTGTTGTGATTGAAAATTGATGTTGCAGTAAGTATAAGTTGATTGTGTCTGAGATAGTTGATCGAAGAAAATATGTTGATGTGTTGATGTGTTATATGTCGTAATTGGTTAAATTGACATTGAGTGGAATCTGGAAAATCGCGAGCCAAAGTGTAGGAATTGGAGACGGGGGCCTCAGAGCAATTGGAGGCGGGGGCCTCAAAGTAATGGAGGTGAGCACCCCCATTTTATTAAAGGATGGAGGCGAGGGCCTCCAAGTATTGAGGCGAGGGCCTCCAAGTATTGAGGCGGGGGCCTCAGAGCAATAAAGGCGGGGGCCTCAGAGCAATGGAGGTGAGCGCCTCATTTAATTAAAGGAAGGAGGCGAGGGCCTCCAAGAATTGAGATGGGCGCCTCCTAAGGTTTGTGGATGAGACGTTCACCTTGGGTCGTCTGTTACTTGAACTCAATTTAGTTTAATGCATAAGTAAACTATTTACTTAATTTAATGAGATAGTGTTTTATGATATCCATTAGACCTGATAGTATTTTAACACTTAACTAAAGGAGTCTATATATTGTTTATGGAATGAGACGGCTGTCCTCTTTAGGAGTGGGTTAATTTTACTTTCTTGGATTAATTTTGAAGTTTTAGTTGCAAATACATTTAGCACCAATGAAGTGTATCTTTCTGTGCTTTTGTAAAAGGCTATTTAATGAGTTAATTCCAAGAGATATTAATGTAGTAGTTTTAAATGGTGCAAGAATCTATATACATAAACGTATTGAAAAACATCCAGTTAGTATAGCAGGTTTTATTTTAGCAGCAGCAAATTATACAAGGAGCAGGGATATATTCAGTAGTAGTGCATTCATGTACTGACATGGAATATAAATAAATAGCAGAAAACTGGAAAGTGTAGTAGTATCTGTGTTAACAGAAAATAGAACAAGTAGCAGGAGCAGAATTTTGGCAGAAGCTTGGAAATGATTTTAAGAAAATCGTAACAGAAAGTAGAATTTGGAAATAAACTGGCATTAAAATGACAGAAGTTAAAATAGTGCTGTTTTAGTCGGTTTAGCCGGTTTAGGCGAAAAACTTAGTTGTCCGGAATTTAACGAAAATTGTCGAGGTAGTTCGTAATAATTAGTAGGTGATTCTAGTCGGTTTGTTTTGTTGAATTAAGTTGAACGCGTGGAATTGCAGGTACAATTGGATAAGTTGTATTGTCCCGATTTACGGGCGAAGTATTTAAGTTGCAGGTCTTATGACCAATGTTGTTTGAGTTGTGTTGTTGTTGATTAAGTTGTAGGTCGAATGACCAATGTTGTTTGAGTTGTGTTGTTGCTGATTAAGTTGTAGGTCGAATGACCAATGTTGGATTAAGTTGATGCTATTGATGCATGTTTGAGTTGTTGTTTTCGTTGTTGCTGTTCTGGTTGTTCTTGTTGATGATGTAGTTGATTGTATGCCTTTGATAATTGTCGCATACATTGCATTCATGAGTCGGGGCTGTATGCTCACACCACGTTGGCCTTGATGGCATTGATTAAGTTGGCCTTGATGGCATTGATTAAGTTGGCCTTGATGGCATTGATTAAGTTGGCCTTGATGGCACCACGTTGAAGGCTTATGCCTTGTTGAAATGCCTAGATAACCTGGCATATGTTAAGTTGGGAGTTTTACTCCGATGGTACCACATGCATGTGCATAGTTGTGTCACATTTTGAGTCATTGTGAAGTTGCTGTTGTTCTTGATTCGTGGTTGTTGTGAAGTTGCTGTTGTTGTGAAGTTGCCGTTGTTGTGAAGTTGTTGCTTGTTATAAGTTGTTGTTGCTATGTCTTGTTGCGTGAGATAAATTACTAATGTCGTGAGCTGATGTTATATATGTTGTTATTACTATAATTTGCATCTTTTATATAAGTTGTTGTTATATGTTGTTATTTGCTGTCAATACAAGTTGGGGTTGCTATTAAGTTGTT
This sequence comes from Lathyrus tuberosus, assembly GCA_022829125.1. NCBI lineage: Eukaryota > Viridiplantae > Streptophyta > Magnoliopsida > Fabales > Fabaceae > Lathyrus > Lathyrus tuberosus. Next base: position 12,416,029 of record JALAZF010000093.1, read on the forward strand.
TATTTCTGGTTGTTGCATGACTGTCGTATGAAGCGGTGGAATTTATATGATTCTAATCTAGCATATTAATTATCATATTTTGTTTATAATATTCGATATGTCACCCCTTCTGTAATGATGTTACCTATTATGGGTAACTGAGCAGGTACTCAAGAATAGCTGCAGAAGTAGAGGTATAATGTGAAGTCTTAGATGCTGTTAGCTCGAGTTGGTCTTGCTCTGATACGTAGCACTCGGGGGAACATTTTGTTTATGTTGTTGTTTCTAATTGTTGTTACTACTAATTGTTGAACAGTATAAATTGAACAATGTTTAGTTGAATAAAGTTGTTGACCGGTTTATGATTAAAAAGTTGTGACAACTGATTAAAGATATGAATGAAGTTAAGTTGAATTTGGTTTTCCGAATGCTATGTATCCATGTTGAATGAATTACAGATTTGTAAGAAGTTGGTTAAGTCGCAAATGTGACATCTCATCCGTTTTATGTTTGAAAATTTTTGCACTCTAATTTCAATAAACGTTGGGTAGAAATGGGGTGTTACATTATTGGTATCAGAGCAGGTCGGTCTGTCCGGCCAATGTTGTCTAATGTTGTTTCTTCCTTAGTACTCGACATGTGTGTGGAACACTGTCGGTGCTTGTTTGTTAGTAGTTCTAGCAGTTGTCTATAAGGTTGTTTTGAATTAAGTGGGGGAGATGTTTGCTCCCGTACGTGTTATTGGTATGTAGAAGTTGGTTCAAGGTGATGTTGGTAACGAGGGTGCAAATGTTGTTGAAGCGATGTTATTGCGGACCGGCGAGAGTTTGGACTCGCGAATCCGTATCAGTCAAGCTGGAGATGTGCGTAGAGTCTGGACGGTGAATCAAAGATGATTGAAATTAAGGAATTATTCCGAATGGAAATGATAAGTTGATGGATCAAGTCGGTAGATTAATATGCCTTGAGTATAGTTGGATTAAAGTTGAGTGATTTTCGTAGTTGGACGAAAAGGAGGATGTTGGTAGACCTTGGAAGCAAGAGAGGGAAATGGAACTTATGTTCATCAACCTCAAATTCTGGTTTTTGTGATTTTGGAGCAGCTGTCAGTAAACGAGGTATAACTTTTGACTCGTGATTCGGATGGAAGCGGTTCTGGACTTTTTGGAAAGCGTACGGAATCCCCTACAATTTTCATATAAGATTTTTCTTCAGGAAGTTGTGAAGAGGGAGAAAGGTGCGTTTTAATATTTGGGTCTGTTGCTGATTTTTTTGGAAAATTCTGCATACGGAAATTCTGGACCAGTCCCGTTGTGTAGCTGATAACTTTTTACTCGTAAGTCGGATTTGAGCGATTCTTGAAGTTCTGAAATATACACAAAATTCTCTTCATTTTGTAATATGATTTTGTGGTTGAGAGATCTGTATTGAAGGAGATATATATGGTTGAAGTTGAGCGACATTTGCTGAAAAAATTTGGAAGGATGAAAACAAGTGTGGAATATTATTAAGAATAAAGTGTTGGTATTTGTAAGATGTGACTGTATCGGAGAATGCTTGGAGATGCAACTTATGTTGAATGAGGATGATTAAGACGAGGATGCTAAGTAAAGGTAAGGTTGAGAGAAATGCGAAAGTTGATTTGTGTTGCTAAGAATTTTCACCTTGGTTGAAAGTTGTAATTGGAGCAAACTGAATTGGATCGTTCTCAATGTTGTAGCGACTTCGGTATTGGAAAAATAGTTAAAGTCGTGCTGTACTATGAACGTGCATAAGAGGATGCGTAATGGATTTTGGACGTTTTTGTATCGTTGACGAAGTTGAAACTAAAGAAACTAAGAGTGGCATTGGTAAGCCTTAGAAAGTTGGCGGAGCATTATGCTTACGGACTTTGGGCACAAGTTGAAGTACGCTATTGGGTTGGGTACTGATGATTTATTTCACCGTTATGGTTGTCGGCTGTCTATTGACAAATTGAGGAACTGATCACCCTTAATCTATTGTTGATAGTAGACGGAATCATAATTGATGGATAGATGTGTCGTGCCAACTAGTATAGTATGTACGTTGAATTGGTCGAAGTCAAGCCAAGTGCTTGAAGGTTGTTTGTTTTGCTGATACAAGTTCATATGTTAGAACATTAGTTGAATTTAAGGATGACAGCACGAAGCTGTGTTTGATTGATGAGTAGTATGGAGACTCACAGTCGAGTTCTAGATAACTTGAGTCGTTGTTTGGGATGAAGCGAATGGCTAGTATACCTTAAGGTGTATGTATGGAGTATGAAGCGTATCTTCCATATTTGTTTGGATGAGTTGGAACTGGTGTTTGTTGCGAATGTTTTGAGCTGTTGTAAAATCAGAGGAAGAACGCGTAGAATATTTGAAGGTTGAGTTGTGATTATTAAAAGAAGTTAAATTATAAGTTGATTTGTAAAAGTGGAGTTTTGGTTGGTAGAGATGATTGATCTTGTTGAATTTAAGTGGACTCAGGTGTCAAATGTTGTTGTAATGTTGTTATGCGCCTAAGGTGATGTTGGGAACTATGTTGATAAAAGATAGTAAAGTTGAAATTTATGTGTGGTGTTAACGGGGAGATCCCGAAGAGTTAAGTCGAAAGCCTTGGTATTATGTCGATTTTGATGATTGGAAGTTGGAGGTCAACTGAGTAGAGTTAGTACCTTGAAAGTAATCAGAGTGCGCAGCGAACGCGTAGTGTATTGCGGTTGTTCAGACGTGAATTGTACCGATGTTGATATTTGATTACGTTGATGTTGTGTTTAAGTTGATATTCTTAAGTTGTTGTGTTCTGGTTCTTAAACCGGTAAATTCTTAAGTTGGTTACTTCTTGCGTTGCGATGTTAGTTGTCAATTGCATCACTTGGGTAGTATTCGCGTTGTTGTCGCCGTTGAGGTTAAGAACCGTTGTTTGTGTTATACGTGGGTTTCCTTCAGAGTATGGAGATAAGGATCGTATATGTGTTTTGGTGTTGTTTACGTTGCTGCGGTAATGATGCGATGTTGTATAGTCGAGTATAGGCAAGTGAAGGTTGTTACTATGTTGTAAGGTGATTGTTTCCAAGGTATTACTAGAATGGTTGGCGAATAGTAACGGTTATGTTGCAAGAGTAATTGAAGTATCGGAGTATACGTATTGGGTTTAAACCGTGATTGAGTTGTTGTTAAATCGAAAGATTAAAATGCGAATGTTGTGTTAAGGATGGTTGTGTCGGATAGATTTTCGAGGACGAAAATGTCCTAAGTGGGGGAGAGTTGTAACGCCCCGAATTTAATTAATTAGTTAATTAAATTAGTAAAGGATTTAATTGTTGGAAATAGACGAAGTTGAGAATTAATCGGAGTAGTTGGATTTGTCGGTATTATTTTAAGAGGCATATTGGGATTATTAAGTTAAAGTCGGATTTTAGTCGGTTAAATCGGAGGAATAATATTAAGAATAATATTATTTATTTATTGGACTATCTTATTTCATTAACTAAGTTGAATTGTTGGACCATTTGGTTGATAATCGAAATTAATCTATTAAGCCGGGAGTAAGTAGTTGGTCGCGAATTATTATTTCGGTTAACTTTGTGTTTCGAAGAATTAAGTCGTTAAGTCGGAATCTTAGTCGGAAAGTCGAAGAAATAATATTAGAATTATATAAGGATAATAGTTGGGCTTAATTAAGTGTTGTTAGCAGTAAAAGGTGGGTTGCGAATATTAAGCCCAATAAGAATAATGGTGTGATGGTATTATTTTATTATTAGTCATTAGAAGGAATTTGAGAAGTAGTGGTAATAGCAAGAACCAAGAGGAACGAGGGTTTTGGTGGAGAAGAGGAACGTGGAAGTTGCAGTTAAGAGGCAAGCGGGATCCGATCGAGAAAATTAGAGAGCGACCTTCAATCCCAGGTAAGGGTGGGTTCGACTATTATAATCGGGTTATGATGAATGTTATGTGGGTATTAGGTTGTATTGGATTGACACTGTCTGTAATTTTGTTGAGTAATCTCTGTTTGGTCTCATACTGTCACACGATGTGAAATTGGGTTTATGGGAAATTATTGTTGTGATTGAAAATTGATGTTGCAGTAAGTATAAGTTGATTGTGTCTGAGATAGTTGATCGAAGAAAATATGTTGATGTGTTGATGTGTTATATGTCGTAATTGGTTAATTGACATTGAGTGGAATCTGGAAAATCGCGAGCCAAAGTGTAGGAATTGGAGACGGGGGCCTCAGAGCAATTGGAGGCGGGGGCCTCAAAGTAATGGAGGTGAGCACCCCCATTTTATTAAAGGATGGAGGCGAGGGCCTCCAAGTATTGAGGCGAGGGCCTCCAAGTATTGAGGCGGGGGCCTCAGAGCAATAAAGGCGGGGGCCTCAGAGCAATGGAGGTGAGCGCCTCATTTAATTAAAGGAAGGAGGCGAGGGCCTCCAAGAATTGAGATGGGCGCCTCCTAAGGTTTGTGGATGAGACGTTCACCTTGGGTCGTCTGTTACTTGAACTCAATTTAGTTTAATGCATAAGTAAACTATTTACTTAATTTAATGAGATAGTGTTTTATGATATCCATTAGACCTGATAGTATTTTAACACTTAACTAAAGGAGTCTATATATTGTTTATGGAATGAGACGGCTGTCCTCTTTAGGATTGGGTTAATTTTACTTTCTTGGATTAATTTTGAAGTTTTAGTTGCAAATACATTTAGCACCAATGAAGTGTATCTTTCTGTGCTTTTGTAAAAGGCTATTTAATGAGTTAATTCCAAGAGATATTAATGTAGTAGTTTTAAATGGTGCAAGAATCTATATACATAAACGTATTGAAAAACATCCAGTTAGTATAGCAGGTTTTATTTTAGCAGCAGCAAATTATACAAGGAGCAGGGATATATTCAGTAGTAGTGCATTCATGTACTGACATGGAATATAAATAAATAGCAGAAAACTGGAAAGTGTAGTAGTATCTGTGTTAACAGAAAATAGAACAAGTAGCAGGAGCAGAATTTTGGCAGAAGCTTGGAAATGATTTTAAGAAAATCGTAACAGAAAGTAGAATTTGGAAATAAACTGGCATTAAAATGACAGAAGTTAAAATAGTGCTGTTTTAGTCGGTTTAGCCGGTTTAGGCGAAAAACTTAGTTGTCCGGAATTTAACGAAAATTGTCGAGGTAGTTCGTAATAATTAGTAGGTGATTCTAGTCGGTTTGTTTTGTTGAATTAAGTTGAACGCGTGGAATTGCAGGTACAATTGGATAAGTTGTATTGTCCCGATTTACGGGCGAAGTATTTAAGTTGCAGGTCTTATGACCAATGTTGTTTGAGTTGTGTTGTTGTTGATTAAGTTGTAGGTCGAATGACCAATGTTGTTTGAGTTGTGTTGTTGCTGATTAAGTTGTAGGTCGAATGACCAATGTTGGATTAAGTTGATGCTATTGATGCATGTTTGAGTTGTTGTTTTCGTTGTTGCTGTTCTGGTTGTTCTTGTTGATGATGTAGTTGATTGTATGCCTTTGATAATTGTCGCATACATTGCATTCATGAGTCGGGGCTGTATGCTCACACCACGTTGGCCTTGATGGCATTGATTAAGTTGGCCTTGATGGCATTGATTAAGTTGGCCTTGATGGCACCACGTTGAAGGCTTATGCCTTGTTGAAATGCCTAGATAACCTGGCATATGTTAAGTTGGGAGTTTTACTCCGATGGTACCACATGCATGTGCATAGTTGTGTCACATTTTGAGTCATTGTGAAGTTGCTGTTGTTCTTGATTCGTGGTTGTTGTGAAGTTGCTGTTGTTGTGAAGTTGCCGTTGTTGTGAAGTTGTTGCTTGTTATAAGTTGTTGTTGCTATGTCTTGTTGCGTGAGATAAATTACTAATGTCGTGAGCTGATGTTATATATGTTGTTATTACTATAATTTGCATCTTTTATATAAGTTGTTGTTATATGTTGTTATTTGCTGTCAATACAAGTTGGGGTTGCTATTAAGTTGTTTATTTCTGGTTGTTGCATGACTGTCGTATGAAGCGGTGGAATTTATATGATTCTAATCTAGCATATTAATTATCATATTTTGTTTATAATATTCGATATGTCACCCCTTCTGTAATGATGTTACCTATTATGGGTAACTGAGCAGGTACTCAAGAATAGCTGCAGAAGTAGAGGTATAATGTGAAGTCTTAGATGCTGTTAGCTCGAGTTGGTCTTGCTCTGATACGTAGCACTCGGGGGAACATTTTGTTTATGTTGTTGTTTCTAATTGTTGTTACTACTAATTGTTGAACAGTATAAATTGAACAATGTTTAGTTGAATAAAGTTGTTGACCGGTTTATGATTAAAAAGTTGTGACAACTGATTAAAGATATGAATGAAGTTAAGTTGAATTTGGTTTTCCGAATGCTATGTATCCATGTTGAATGAATTACAGATTTGTAAGAAGTTGGTTAAGTCGCAAATGTGACATCTCATCCGTTTTATGTTTGAAAATTTTTGCACTCTAATTTCAATAAACGTTGGGTAGAAATGGGGTGTTACATTATTGGTATCAGAGCAGGTCGGTCTGTCCGGCCAATGTTGTCTAATGTTGTTTCTTCCTTAGTACTCGACATGTGTGTGGAACACTGTCGGTGCTTGTTTGTTAGTAGTTCTAGCAGTTGTCTATAAGGTTGTTTTGAATTAAGTGGGGGAGATGTTTGCTCCCGTACGTGTTATTGGTATGTAGAAGTTGGTTCAAGGTGATGTTGGTAACGAGGGTGCAAATGTTGTTGAAGCGATGTTATTGCGGACCGGCGAGAGTTTGGACTCGCGAATCCGTATCAGTCAAGCTGGAGATGTGCGTAGAGTCTGGACGGTGAATCAAAGATGATTGAAATTAAGGAATTATTCCGAATGGAAATGATAAGTTGATGGATCAAGTCGGTAGATTAATATGCCTTGAGTATAGTTGGATTAAAGTTGAGTGATTTTCGTAGTTGGACGAAAAGGAGGATGTTGGTAGACCTTGGAAGCAAGAGAGGGAAATGGAACTTATGTTCATCAACCTCAAATTCTGGTTTTTGTGATTTTGGAGCAGCTGTCAGTAAACGAGGTATAACTTTTGACTCGTGATTCGGATGGAAGCGGTTCTGGACTTTTTGGAAAGCTTACGGAATCCTCTACAATTTTCATATAAGATTTTTCTTCAGGAAGTTGTGAAAAGGGAGAAAGGTGCGTTTTAATATTTGGGTCTGTTGCTGATTTTTTTGGAAAATTCTGCATACGGAAATTCTGGACCAGTCCCGTTGTGTAGCTGATAACTTTTTACTCGTAAGTCGGATTTGAGCGATTCTTGAAGTTCTGAAATATACACAAAATTCTCTTCATTTTGTAATATGATTTTGTGGTTGAGAGATCTGTATTGAAGGAGATATATATGGTTGAAGTTGAGCGACATTTGCTGAAAAAATTTGGAAGGATGAAAACAAGTGTGGAATATTATTAAGAATAAAGTGTTGGTATTTGTAAGATGTGACTGTATCGGAGAATGCTTGGAGATGCAACTTATGTTGAATGAGGATGATTAAGACGAGGATGCTAAGTAAAGGTAAGGTTGAGAGAAATGCGAAAGTTGATTTGTGTTGCTAAGAATTTTCACCTTGGTTGAAAGTTGTAATTGGAGCAAACTGAATTGGATCGTTCTCAATGTTGTAGCGACTTCGGTATTGGAAAAATAGTTAAAGTCGTGCTGTACTATGAACGTGCATAAGAGGATGCGTAATGGATTTTGGACGTTTTTGTATCGTTGACGAAGTTGAAACTAAAGAAACTAAGAGTGGCATTGGTAAGCCTTAGAAAGTTGGCGGAGCATTATGCTTACGGACTTTGGGCACAAGTTGAAGTACGCTATTGGGTTGGGTACTGATGATTTATTTCACCGTTATGGTTGTCGGCTGTCTATTGACAAATTGAGGAACTGATCACCCTTAATCTATTGTTGATAGTAGACGGAATCATAATTGATGGATAGATGTGTCGTGCCAACTAGTATAGTATGTACGTTGAATTGGTCGAAGTCAAGCCAAGTGCTTGAAGGTTGTTTGTTTTGCTGATACAAGTTCATATGTTAGAACATTAGTTGAATTTAAGGATGACAGCACGAAGCTGTGTTTGATTGATGAGTAGTATGGAGACTCACAGTCGAGTTCTAGATAACTTGAGTCGTTGTTTGGGATGAAGCGAATGGCTAGTATACCTTAAGGTGTATGTATGGAGTATGAAGCGTATCTTCCATATTTGTTTGGATGAGTTGGAACTGGTGTTTGTTGCGAATGTTTTGAGCTGTTGTAAAATCAGAGGAAGAACGCGTAGAATATTTGAAGGTTGAGTTGTGATTATTAAAAGAAGTTAAATTATAAGTTGATTTGTAAAAGTGGAGTTTTGGTTGGTAGAGATGATTGATCTTGTTGAATTTAAGTGGACTCAGGTGTCAAATGTTGTTGTAATGTTGTTATGCGCCTAAGGTGATGTTGGGAACTATGTTGATAAAAGATAGTAAAGTTGAAATTTATGTGTGGTGTTAACGGGGAGATCCCGAAGAGTTAAGTCGAAAGCCTTGGTATTATGTCGATTTTGATGATTGGAAGTTGGAGGTCAACTGAGTAGAGTTAGTACCTTGAAAGTAATCAGAGTGCGCAGCGAACGCGTAGTGTATTGCGGTTGTTCAGACGTGAATTGTACCGATGTTGATATTTGATTACGTTGATGTTGTGTTTAAGTTGGTATTCTTAAGTTGTTGTGTTCTGGTTCTTAAACCGGTAAATTCTTAAGTTGGTTACTTCTTGCGTTGCGATGTTAGTTGTCAATTGCATCACTTGGGTAGTATTCGCGTTGTTGTCGCCGTTGAGGTTAAGAACCGTTGTTTGTGTTATACGTGGGTTTCCTTCAGAGTATGGAGATAAGGATCGTATATGTGTTTTGGTGTTGTTTACGTTGCTGCGGTAATGATGCGATGTTGTATAGTCGAGTATAGGCAAGTGAAGGTTGTTACTATGTTGTAAGGTGATTGTTTCCAAGGTATTACTAGAATGGTTGGCGAATAGTAACGGTTATGTTGCAAGAGTAATTGAAGTATCGGAGTATACGTATTGGGTTTAAACCGTGATTGAGTTGTTGTTAAATCGAAAGATTAAAATGCGAATGTTGTGTTAAGGATGGTTGTGTCGGATAGATTTTCGAGGACGAAAATGTCCTAAGTGGGGGAGAGTTGTAACGCCCCGAATTTAATTAATTAGTTAATTAAATTAGTAAAGGATTTAATTGTTGGAAATAGACGAAGTTGAGAATTAATCGGAGTAGTTGGATTTGTCGGTATTATTTTAAGAGGCATATTGGGATTATTAAGTTAAAGTCGGATTTTAGTCGGTTAAATCGGAGGAATAATATTAAGAATAATATTATTTATTTATTGGACTATCTTATTTCATTAACTAAGTTGAATTGTTGGACCATTTGGTTGATAATCGAAATTAATCTATTAAGCCGGGAGTAAGTAGTTGGTCGCGAATTATTATTTCGGTTAACTTTGTGTTTCGAAGAATTAAGTCGTTAAGTCGGAATCTTAGTCGGAAAGTCGAAGAAATAATATTAGAATTATATAAGGATAATAGTTGGGCTTAATTAAGTGTTGTTAGCAGTAAAAGGTGGGTTGCGAATATTAAGCCCAATAAGAATAATGGTGTGATGGTATTATTTTATTATTAGTCATTAGAAGGAATTTGAGAAGTAGTGGTAACAGCAAGAACCAAGAGGAACGAGGGTTTTGGTGGAGAAGAGGAACGTGGAAGTTGCAGTTAAGAGGCAAGCGGGATCCGATCGAGAAAATTAGAGAGCGACCTTCAATCCCAGGTAAGGGTGGGTTCGACTATTATAATCGGGTTATGATGAATGTTATGTGGGTATTAGGTTGTATTGAATTAACACTGTCTGTAATTTTGTTGAGTAATCTCTGTTTGGTCTCATACTGTCACACGATGTGAAATTGGGTTTATGGGAAATTATTGTTGTGATTGAAAATTGATGTTGCAGTAAGTATAAGTTGATTGTGTCTGAGATAGTTGATCGAAGAAAATATGTTGATGTGTTATATGTCGTAATTGGTTAAATTGACATTGAGTGGAATCTGGAAAATCGCGAGCCAAAGTGTAGGAATTGGAGACGGGGGCCTCAGAGCAATTGGAGGCGGGGGCCTCAAAGTAATGGAGGTGAGCACCCCCATTTTATTAAAGGATGGAGGCGAGGGCCTCCAAGTATTGAGGCGGGGGCCTCAGAGCAATGGAGGCGGGGGCCTCAGAGCAATGGAGGTGAGCGCCTCATTTAATTAAAGGAAGGAGGCGAGGGCCTCCAAGAATTGAGATGGGCGCCTCCTAAGGTTTGTGGATGAGACGTTCACCTTGGGTCGTCTGTTACTTGAACTCAATTTAGTTTAATGCATAAGTAAACTATTTACTTAATTTAATGAGATAGTGTTTTATGATATCCATTAGACCTGATAGTATTTTAACACTTAACTAAAGGAGTCTATATATTGTTTATGGAATGAGACGGCTGTCCTCTTTAGGAGTGGGTTAATTTTGCTTTGTTGGATTAATTTTGAAGTTTTAGTTGCAAATACATTTAGCACCAATGAAGTGTATCTTTCTGTGCTTTTGTAAAAGGCTATTTAATGAGTTAATTCCAAGAGATATTAATGTAGTAGTTTTAAATGGTGCAAGAATCTATATACATAAACGTATTGAAAAACATCCAGTTAGTATAGCAGGTTTTATTTTAGCAGCAGCAAATTATACAAGGAGCAGGGATATATTCAGTAGTAGTGCATTCATGTACTGACATGGAATATAAATAAATAGCAGAAAACTGGAAAGTGTAGTAGTAGTTGTGTTAACAGAAAATAGAACAAGTAGCAGGAGCAGAATTTTGGCAGAAGCTTGGAAATGATTTTAAGAAAATCGTAACAGAAAGTAGAATTTGGAAATAAACTGGCACTAAAATGACAGAAGTTAAAATAGTGCTGTTTTAGTCGGTTTAGCCGGTTTAGGCGAAAAACTTAGTTGTCCGGAATTTAACGAAAATTGTCGAGGTAGTTCGTAATAATTAGTAGGTGATTCTAGTCAGTTTGTTTTGTTGAATTAAGTTGAACGCGTGGAATTGCAGGTACAGTTGGATAAGTTGTATTGTCCCGATTTACGGGTGAAGTATTTAAGTTGCAGGTCTTATGACCAATGTTGTTTGAGTTGTGTTGTTGTTGATTAAGTTGTAGGTCGAATGACCAATGTTGTTTGAGTTGTGTTGTTGCTGATTAAGTTGTAGGTCGAATGACCAATGTTGGATTAAGTTGATGCTATTGATGCATGTTTGAGTTGTTGTTTTCATTGTTGCTGTTCTGGTTGTTCTTGTTGATGATGTAGTTGATTGTATGCCTTTGATAATTGTCGCATACATTGCATTCATGAGTCGGGGCTGTATGCTCACACCACGTTGGCCTTGATGGCATTGATTAAGTTGGCCTTGATGGCATTGATTAAGTTGGCCTTGATGGCATTGATTAAGTTGGCCTTGATGGCACCACGTTGAAGGCTTATGCCTTGTTGAAATGCCTCGATAACCTGGCATATGTTAAGTTGGGAGTTTTACTCCGATGGTACCACATGCATGTGCATAGCTGTGTCACATTTTGAGTCGTTGTGAAGTTGCTGTTGTTCTTGATTCGTGGTTGTTGTGAAGTTGCCGTTGTTGTGAAGTTGTTGCTTGTTATAAGTTGTTGTTGCTATGTCTTGTTGCGTGAGATAAATTACTAATGTCGTGAGCTGATGTTATATATGTTGCTATTACTATAATTTGCATCTTTTATATAAGTTGTTGTTATATGTTGTTATTTGCTGTCAATACAAGTTGGGGTTGCTATTAAGTTGTTTATTTCTGGTTGTTGCATGACTGTCGTATGAAGCGGTGGAATTTATATGATTCTAATCTAGCATATTAATTATCATATTTTGTTTATAATATTCGATATCTCACCCCTTCTGTAATGATGTTACCTATTATGGGTAACTGAGCAGGTACTCAAGAATAGCTGCAGAAGTAGAGGTATAATGTGAAGTCTTAGATGCTGTTAGCTCGAGTTGGTCTTGCTCTGATACGTAGCACTCGGGGGAACGTTTTGTTTATGTTGTTGTTTCTAATTGTTGTTACTACTAATTATTGAACAGTATAAATTGAAAAATGTTTAGTTGAATAAAGTTGTTGACCGGTTTATGATTAAAAAGTTGTGACAACTGATTAAAGATATGAATGAAGTTAAGTTGAATTTGGTTTTCCGAATGCTATGTATCCATGTTGAATGAATTACAGATTTGTAAGAAGTTGGTTAAGTCGCAAATGTGACATCTCATCCGTTTTATGTTTGAAAATTTTTGCACTCTAATTTCAATAAACGTTGGGTAGAAATGGGGTGTTACATTAGTGGTATCAGAGCAGGTCGGTCTGTCCGGCCAATGTTGTCTAATGTTGTTTCTTCCTTAGTACTCGACATGTGTGTGGAACACTGTCGGTGCTTGTTTGTTAGTAGTTCTAGCAGTTGTCTATAAGGTTGTTTTGAATTAAGTGGGGGAGATGTTTGCTCCCGTACGTGTTGTTGGTATGTAGAAGTTGGTTCAAGGTGATGTTGGTAGCGAGGGTGCAAATGTTGTTGAAGCGATGTTATTGCGCACCGGCGAGAGTTTGGACTCGCGAATCCGTATCAGTCAAGCTGGAGATGTGCGTAGAGTCTGGACGGTGAATCAAAGATGATTGAAATTAAGGAATTATTCCGAATGGAAATGATAAGTTGATGGATCAAGTCGGTAGATTAATATGCCTTGAGTATAGTTGGATTAAAGTTGAGTGATTTTCGTAGTTGGACGAAAAGGAGGATGTTGGTAGACCTTGGAAGCAAGAGAGGGAAATGGAACTTATGTTCATCAACCTCAAATTCTGGTTTTTGTGATTTTGGAGCAGCTGTCAGTAAACGAGGTATAACTTTTGACTCGTGATTCGGATGGAAGCGGTTCTGGACTTTTTGGAAAGCTTACGGAATCCCCTACAGTTTTCATATAAGATTTGTCTTCAGGAAGTTGTGAAGAGGGAGAAAGGTGCGTTTTAATATTTGGGTCTGTTGTTGATTTTTTTGGAAAATTCTGCATACGGAAATTCTGGACCAGTCCCGTTGTGTAGCTGATAACTTTTTACTCGTAAGTCGGATTTGAGCGATTCTTGTAGTTCTGAAATATACACAAAATTCTCTTCATTTTGTAATATGATTTTGTGATTGAGAGATCTGTATTGAAGGAGATATATATGGTTGAAGTTGAGCGACATTTGCTGAAAAAATTTGGAAGGATGAAAACAAGTGTGGAATATTATTAAGAATAAAGTGTTGGTATTTGTAAGATGTGACTGTATCGGAGAATGCTTGGAGATGCAACTTATGTTTAATGAGGATGATTAAGACGAGGATGCTAAGTAAAGGTAAGGTTGAGAGAAATGCGAAAGTTGATTTGTGTTGCTAAGAATTTTCACCTTGGTTGAAAGTTGTAATTGGAGCAAACTGAATTGGATCGTTCTCAATGTTGTAGCGACTTCGGTATTGGAAAAATAGTTAAAGTCGTGCTGTACTATGAACGTGCATAAGAGGATACGTAATGGATTTTGGACGTTTTTGTATCGTTGACGAAGTTGAAACTAAAGAAACTAAGAGTGGCATTGGTAAGCCTTAGAAAGTTGGCGGAGCATTATGCTTACGGACTTTGGGCACAAGTTGAAGTACGCTATTGGGTTGGGTACTGATGATTTATTTCACCGTTATGGTTGTCGGATGTCTATTGACAAATTGAGGAACTGATCACCCTTAATCTATTATTGATAGTAGACGGAATCATAATTGATGGATAGATGTGTCGTGCCAACTAGTATAGTATGTACGTTGAATTGGTCGAAGTCAAGCCAAGTGCTTGAAGGTTGTTTGTTTTGCTGATACAAGTTCATATGTTAGAACATTAGTTGAATTTAAGGATGACAGCACGAAGCTGTGTTTGATTGATGAGTAGTATGGAGACTCACAGTCGAGTTCTAGATAACTTGAGTCGTTGTTTGGGATAAAGCGAATGGCTAGTATGCCTTAAGGTGTATGTATGGAGTATGAAGCGTATCTTCCATATTTGTTTGGATGAGTTGGAACTGGTGTTTGTTGCGAATGTTTTGAGCTGTTGTAAAATCAGAGGAAGAACGCGTAGGATATTTGAAGGTTGAGTTGTGATTATTAAAAGAAGTTAAATTATAAGTTGATTTGTAAAAGTGGAGTTTTGGTTGGTAGAGATGATTGATCTTGTTGAATTTAAGTGGACTCAGGTGTCAAATGTTGTTGTAATGTTGTTATGCGCCTAAGGTGATGTTGGTAACTATGTTGATAAAAGATAGTAAAGTTGAAATTTATGTGTGGTGTTAACGGGGAGATCCCGAAGAGTTAAGTCGAAAGCCTTGGTATTATGTCGATTTTGATGATTGGAAGTTGGAGGTCAACTGAGTAGAGTTAGTACCTTGAAAGTAATCAGAGTGCGCAGTGAACGCGTAGTGTATTGCGGTTGTTCAGACGTGAATTGTACCGATGTTGATATTTGATTACGTTGATGTTGTGTTTAAGTTGGTATTCTTAAGTTGTTGTGTTCTGGTTCTTAAACCGGTAAATTCTTAAGTTGGTTACTTCTTGCGTTGCGATGTTAGTTGTCAATTGCATCACTTGGGTAGTATTCGCGTTGTTGTCGCCGTTGAGGTTAAGAACCGTTGTTTGTGTTATACGTGGGTTTCCTTCAGAGTATGGAGATAAGGATCGTATATGTGTTTTGGTGTTGTTTACGTTGCTGCGGTAATGATGCGATGTTGTATAGTCGAGTATAGGCAAGTGAAGGTTGTTACTATGTTGTAAGGTGATTGTTTCCAAGGTATTACTAGAATGGTTGGCGAATAGTAACGGTTATGTTGCAAGAGTAATTGAAGTATCGGAGTATACGTATTGGGTTTAAACCGTGATTGAGTTGCTGTTAAATCGAAAGATTAAAATGCGAATGTTGTGTTAAGGATGGTTGTGTCGGATAGATTTTCGAGGACGAAAATGTCCTAAGTGGGGGAGAGTTGTAACGCCCCGAATTTAATTAATTAGTTAATTAAATTAGTAAAGGATTTAATTGTTGGAAATAGACGAAGTTGAGAATTAATCGGAGTAGTTGGATTTGTCGGTATTATTTTAAGAGGCGTATTGGGATTATTAAGTTAAAGTCGGATTTTAGTCGGTTAAATCGGAGGAATAATATTAAGAATAATATTATTTATTTATTGGACTATCTTATTTAATTAACTAAGTTGAATTGTTGGACCATTTGGTTGATAATCGAAATTAATCTATTAAGCCGGGAGAAAGTAGTTGGTCGCGAATTATTATTTCGGTTAACTTTGTGTTTCGAAGAATTAAGTCGTTAAGTCGGAATCTTAGTCGGAAAGTCGAAGAAATAATATTAGAATTATATAAGGATAATAGTTGGGCTTAATTAAGTGTTGTTAGCAGTAAAAGGTGGGTTGCGAATATTAAGCCCAATAAGAATAATGGTGTGATGGTATTATTTTATTATTAGTCATTAGAAGGAATTTGAGAAGTAGTGGTAACAGCAAGAACCAAGAGGAACGAGGGTTTTGGTGGAGAAGAGGAACGTGGAAGTTGCAGTTAAGAGGCAAGCGGGATCCGATCGAGAAAATTAGAGAGCGACCTTCAATCCCAGGTAAGGGTGGGTTCGACTATTATAATCGGGTTATGATGAATGTTATGTGGGTATTAGGTTGTATTGAATTGACACTGTCTGTAATTTTGTTGAGTAATCTCTGTTTGGTCTCATACTGTCACACGATGTGAAATTGGGTTTATGGGAAATTATTGTTGTGATTGAAAATTGATGTTGCAGTAAGTATAAGTTGATTGTGTCTGAGATAGTTGATCGAAGAAAATATGTTGATGTGTTGATGTGTTATATGTCGTAATTGGTTAAATTGACATTGAGTGGAATCTGGAAAATCGCGAGCCAAAGTGTAGGAATTGGAGACGGGGGCCTCAGAGCAATTGGAGGCGGGGGCCTCAAAGTAATGGAGGTGAGCACCTCTATTTTATTAAAGGATGGAGGCGAGGGCCTCCAAGTATTGAGGCGAGGGCCTCCAAGTATTGAGGCGGGGGCCTCAGAGCAATGGAGGTGAGCGCCTCATTTAATTAAAGGAAGGAGGCGAGGGCCTCCAAGAATTGAGATGGGCGCCTCCTAAGGTTTGTGGATGAGACTTTCACCTTGGGTCGTCTGTTACTTGAACTCAATTTAGTTTAATGCATAAGTAAACTATTTACTTAATTTAATGAGATAGTGTTTTATGATATCCATTAGACCTGATAGTATTTTAACACTTAACTAAAGGAGTCTATATATTGTTTATGGAATGAGACGGCTGTCCTCTTTAGGAGTGGGTTAATTTTGCTTTGTTGGATTAATTTTGAAGTTTTAGTTGCAAATACATTTAGCACCAATGAAGTGTATCTTTCTGTGCTTTTGTAAAATGCTATTTAATGAGTTAATTCCAAGAGATATTAATGTAGTAGTTTTAAATGGTGCAAGAATCTATATACATAAACGTATTGAAAAACATCCAGTTAGTATAGCAGGTTTTATTTTAGCAGCAGCAAATTATACAAGGAGCAGGGATATATTCAGTAGTAGTGCATTCATGTACTGACATGGAATATAAATAAATAGCAGAAAACTGGAAAGTGTAGTAGTAGCTGTGTTAACAGAAAATAGAACAAGTAGCAGGAGCAGAATTTTGGCAGAAGCTTGGAAATGATTTTAAGAAAATCATAACAGAAAGTAGAATTTGGAAATAAACTGGCATTAAAGTGACAGAAGTTAAAATAGTGCTGTTTTAGTCGGTTTAGCCGGTTTAGGCGAAAAACTTAGTTGTCCGGAATTTAACGAAAATTGTCGAGGTCGTTCGTAATAATTAGTAGGTGATTCTAGTCGGTTTGTTTTGTTGAATTAAGTTGAACGCGTGGAATTGCAGGTACAGTTTGATAAGTTGTATTGTCCCGATTTACGGGCGAAGTATTTAAGTTGCAGGTCTTATGACCAATGTTGTTTGAGTTGTGTTGTTGTTGATTAAGTTGTAGGTCGAATGACCAATGTTGTTTGAGTTGTGTTGTTGCTGATTAAGTTGTAGGTCGAATGACCAATGTTGGATTAAGTTGATGCTATTGATGCATGTTTGAGTTGTTGTTTTCGTTGTTGCTGTTCTGGTTGTTCTTGTTGATGATGTAGTTGATTGTATGCCTTTGATAATTGTCGCATACATTGCATTCATGAGTCGGGGCTGTATGCTCACACCACGTTGGCCTTGATGGCATTGATTAAGTTGGCCTTGATGGCATTGATTAAGTTGTCCTTGATGGCATTGATTAAGTTGGCCTTGATGGCACCACGTTGAAGGCTTATGCCTTGTTGAAATGCCTCGATAACCTGGCATATGTTAAGTTGGGAGTTTTACTCCGATGGTACCACATGCATGTGCATAGTTGTGTCATATTTTGAGTCGTTGTGAAGTTGTTGTTATTCTTGATTCGTGGTTGTTGTGAAGTTGCTGTTGTTGTGAAGTTGCCGTTGTTGTGAAGTTGTTGCTTGTTATAAGTTGTTGTTGCTATGTCTTATTGCGTGAGATAAATTACTAATGTCGTGAGCTGATGTTATATATGTTGTTATTACTATAATTTGCATCTTTTATATAAGTTGTTGTTATATGTTGTTATTTGCTGTCAATACAAGTTGGGGTTGCTATTAAGTTGTTTATTTCTGGTTGTTGCATGACTTTCGTATGAAGCGGTGGAATTTATATGATTCTAATCTAGCATATTAATTATCATATTTTGTTTATAATATTCGATATCTCACCCCTTCTGTAATGATGTTACCTATTATGGGTAACTGAGCAGGTACTCAAGAATAGCTGCAGAAGTAGAGGTATAATGTGAAGTCTTAGATGCTGTTAGCTCGAGTTGGTCTTGCTCTGATACGTAGCGCTCGGGGGGAACGTTTTGTTTATGTTGTTGTTTCTAATTGTTGTTACTACTAATTGTTGAACAGTATAAATTGAACAATGTTTAGTTGAATAAAGTTGTTGACCGGTTTATGATTAAAAAGTTGTGACAACTGATTAAAGATATGAATGAAGTTAAGTTGAATCTGGTTTTCCGAATGCTATGTATCCATGTTGAATGAATTACAGATTTGTAAGAAGTTGGTTAAGTCGCAAATGTGACATCTCATCCGTTTTATGTTTGAAAATTTTTGCACTCTAATTTCAATAAACGTTGGGTAGAAATGGGGTGTTACACTCAGCGTTATCTCATTTAAAATACACGTTAAACCGACTAAAAGCACGCTAAGCGCGGTCCTGCCCGCGCTAAGCGCGGCCAAGGGACCTTAGCTACTGGCTTTGACAGAAAATGCGCGCTGAAACCGCGCTTAGCGCGAGTTACCGACACGACTTCTCAAAAATCAACTTTTAGGTCTTCTTTCCTTCACCAATTGTTCCTATCATCAAATATAGGCCAGAAGACCTGTAAAAAAAACATCAAAATGATCAATATTCACAATATTTACAATAAAATCGGAAACTTACATATTTACACTAAAACTAATATATTTACTACTAAAATATCAAGGAAACCATTGTAAAAGGCCACAAAATACTATCTAAAATATGCACAATTTGACACTTAACAACTCTCCCCAACTTAAACTTGTTTGTCCTCAAACAAGAATCAAACAACTCAAAGAAACAAGAGCAATTACCAAAGAATCACGAATCAACGGGTTTTGAAAAACGGAAACAAATGTATGGCTCAAATGAAAAACGGCACACACAAAGTAAATACTTACCACTAAACTACGACGTTAACATAGTCACGAAACAAATGCAAAATACAAAAATCATGCCAAACATTCTCAAACAACACAAGTTCAAATGTGAATCACACCTAGCAAAAACAATCATCAGTAGATGAAAAACAAAAAATAAGGTACTTATCACTCACACAACAATCATGCAAACAATAGACTAAATTATGCAACCATCCAAAAATCATATTGAAAATACAAAGGCAAGAATCACAAGGACTTTCAAGGTTGTAGCATGGTCGGGTAAACAAACAAGGGGCGATTTCTAAAGGTAATTGAAACAAAAACTTGCCTAAACCTAAGGGAGTAATCAACTCACAAAAGTTCAAACACAAAATTCCAATCAACTTCTTCCAAAATCTCAAGTGTTACACAAAACACAATACTTATTTAGCACAATTATTCGAACTCTTTTTGTTTCCTTTCTCAAGGATTTTCTTTTTCTTTCTTTTTCTCTTTTCTTTTCTTTGTCTTTTTTTTTTCTCTTTTTTTTTCTTTTCTTTTTCAATCCTCATAGAATCCAACCAATGAGTAAACAATCATTCTCTCCCCAACTTGAATTCAACCACATCATCATGTGAATACTCCCTACTTTCTAAGGCAAGGAAAAAAATCCATACAACAACACAAAATTGAGGGTTCAAGAAAAAACAAAATCCATTCAAAAATAAGTGAACTAAATACTCATAGACAAGCATTAAGTTCAAATAAAACATGGATCAAAAAGCTCAAAGGGGTTACAAATGATCACACACTCACAAGGTGAATAGACTATTTGGCTAGGTAGTTGTGCTCAAAATGAAACAAAATGCCTTGATCATTTTCATGCATTCATATAATCAACACAAACAAAAGATTAAACATAATAAAATCCAGTTAGAACAAGAAAGTTGGTACTCCGTGCATATATGAACAATGGAAAGCTACCTTACAAAAAAGGGTGGGAACTAAAGTGATTCACACAAGAACAAGTATACAAAAGAATGAATGACATGGAAGTTTGTAAAAAGCCTAAGTATCATGAATATGCTAAAGTATAGAAAGCGACAAATACATACCTCGGACGTGTACAAAACTTAACAAAATCATTACCATACATCCACAAGTTGAAACGATCAAACTTGGAAAATCACAAAAAGCATCCTCAAGCTAATCAAAACAAACTTGAGAACAAACAAAAAATTTTATTCTAACAACCTAACAAAATTGAATTAAAACTAACTAAACACAAAAACAAAAATTGGAGAAAGCGGATGGAAAATGAGAGATTTTTCTTTGCAAAACAAGGCACGCTAAGCGCCCTCTGCGCGCGCTAAGCGCGGGCAAGAAAATTTTGTTTTTCAAAATTGGTTCTTCTCTCATTCACTCCACCCATTTTCACATTATATTAACTATACTACTAAACATAAAACTGTACAAACTCAAGAATCATTAGGTTGCCTCCCAACAAGTGCTTTATTTCACGTCGTTAGCTCAACGCCTTTACAATGCTTAGCTAGCAACTTCCTTCCTTCATGCCATGGTGATGCCTCACCGCGCAAACCAAAAGCAAGTGCCCTAACCAAACACTTAAACAAACGTTACGGGAACAAAATGTATACAACACTTGAATAAACATAATGGAGATAGACAATATATACGATATATACAAAACTCAAAAACAAAGAAACTATCGCAATGCGATTCAATATCAAAACCAATCCCCGGCAACGGCGCCATTTTGTTAGTTGCAGAATAGGGCAAGCAGCAAAAATATTTATTTTCGAAAGAATTCCCTCCGAGATTTATGTCGTGTCCACATAGATCGGTTCGAGGGAAAGAATGTCGTTCGACAGTCTCTCGCGTTTATGAGTTTGGGTTTAAATGGTTTAACGAATAAAAACAGAAAAGTAAACATTAAAACAAAAAGAATTCATTAATCAGATAGACGGACTTATCCGGTCATTCACATAATCGACTCCTCACAAACTTAAACTTACCGACCAGTTATACTCCACCTACAATACTCCTCAATATCACCCAGCATCGCTCACAACAAAGGTTATGTCTAACGCAAAGTTGAGAGAACAACCGTGTTACCCTCGCCGACACTCTCGCACGCGACTCAAGGCACGGAGGCATTAAGCTTCGACGCCTATTGAAGATTGTTAGCTCTTAAATCTATCTCTAGAATCCAGAAACTAACAGATAATCATCTCTAATCGAAGTTTGCGAGGATTATCTCTAACGCAACTCAAACCCCGCGCATAAAGCAAAAATCAAAGACAATCACCAATAAAGATTTGTAAAGCAAGTTTTATACAACGCCATGGGCGACAAATATACATGAGATCATAGTCAATACATATACAAAACCTAACAAAGAAGAAAACACAAAGAAGAAGATAAATGAACCAAACATCTCGCGGTTTGTCATAGCCGATCGACTATCAATCCACCCCAGTTCATCCGTGTGCAAGCTTCCATGTTGTTTTCTAAGCTAATCTACTAAAAAATGAAGTTTGATGGAGTTGGGAGCAAAATTCCCTAAAACCATACCCTAAAAATGCTGAAAAGTGACTTAAATAGGGGCTGAAAAGACGCAAACCGCGCTAAGCACGCTATGAGGGCGCTTAGCGCGAGTTACCGACACGACTTCTCAAAAATCAACTTTTAGGTCTTCTTTCCTTCACCAATTGTTCCTATCATCAAATATAAGCCAGAAGACCTGTCAAAAAACATCAAAATGATCAATATTCACAATATTTCCAATAAAATCAGAAACTTACATATTTACACTAAAACTAATATATTTACTACTAAAATATCAAGGAAACCATTGAAAAGGGCCACAAAATACTATCTAAAATATGCATAATTTGGCACTTAATAGTCTTCTCTGAGAGGTCTTAGAGTTTTTATCATATGTTAATATATCAAGCTTCAGACAAAGGATATATGGTAGAATTGAGTGAAGATTGTTGCGGACGGGATCATGGAGTGCATTGAAGATCTCTATGAATGTGTATCTGCTTAAGGTCGTAGATCTTGGAGTTGTTGCAGCCTTGTGAGCAGTGTGTAGTTGAAGGAACATCAAGAAATAGAAGTATTTTAGCTTAGTAGTATTTTCGAAGTATTTTAGTTTTGATTTGTGATTATCATATGTGTTAAAGGACACTGTAGAAAAATTTAATGTGAAAGACAACAACAATTTCCGATGGCTTGTCATTGGAGATTTTATAAGTACAAGCAAGGACGACAAACCAAACCAGTATAAATATTTGTGTACAGTCTCTCTTACTTTATATCTTTAATTTCTACTTATATTTGCACGCATTGGGATTATTTATTTTTAGTAGTGTGCATGTTATTGTTGTTTAAGTGTAAGTCTGTATTAGATCTCATATTCTGAATAACTCTTATCGCTTATTATGCTGGAAAATAGTAATCGTAGATTTTTATCTTAGTTGATCAAGTTACATTCAAATATCTTTATTTGAACCTGCATAGATTAACTGTCATATTGTTGTTTAGTAATTCATTATTGTTTTACATTTCTTAACTTCATTTGAACATTTATTGAATAAGATTAATATGTTTTAAAAGCTCTTCAAATTTCTACTCTCAAACTCTAATTTCAAAACAATTTATTGAACATTCTACACTCATATTCAACCAGCAA
Source organism: Lathyrus tuberosus (assembly GCA_022829125.1). Lineage (NCBI taxonomy): Eukaryota > Viridiplantae > Streptophyta > Magnoliopsida > Fabales > Fabaceae > Lathyrus > Lathyrus tuberosus. The sequence goes on from JALAZF010000093.1 coordinate 12,438,728, forward strand.
GTGGCATCAAGAGATGATATTTTGATTAAGTCTTGCGACTTCAAATTTTCTAAAAATAGACAAGGACGATCCAAAGGGTGTGTACAATAGAGCTCCCATTTTCATTAAAAAGAATTACATTTGTTGGAAGGATTGCATGTACATGCACCTATGCACCTAATGCCAGTTGATAAATTACTTTGGGTTGCTATCAAGGACAATAATTTTTTTCTCTAAAAGTATCATATATGACATTTCTATTAAAAAATCCCCCAAAGAATTGAATTATGAAGAAACTAAAAAGGCGTTATAGGATTTGAAAGCGAGGAATATAATAATATCCGCCTTAAGCGCGAATGTATATTTTTCAATTTCAGCTTGTTAAACGGCTAAAACAATTGGGATGCAATCCATGTTCTTCATGAGGAAACAAAAGATGTTAATTAATCTAAAATTAACACTTTAATGAAGGAGTATGGACTCTTATATATGAAACCTGAAGACTCTGCGACTTTCATGCAGATGAGATTCTCTCAGATAATAAATAAGTTAGACTAATTTTGGTTAAAAATATGTACAATCAGGACTATTCTAGCAAAGTTCAAATGTCAATGTACATGGAGTGGTATCCAAATATAATTTCCATCAAGAAGTTCAATGATTGTAAATCTCTTGATTTATCTATTGCTCAAGGTTGCAAGGAAATTTCTAGAGACTTAATATTAAAGGAAAAACATGAGAGAATGTGAAAAAAAAATTATAAGCAATGAAGGTTAGTGACAAAGTCTTGAAAGTATCATCTTTTATATGTATTGTATTGTGTTTCTGACCTTGCTTCTTTGTTGGAAAAATCTTGAAAATATCATCCATTGTACGTGATGCATTGTGTTTTTTTCTTGCTTTTTATTTATAATAGTTTTTTTTTAAATTTAATTTTGAACATAATTAATTGGAGAAACTAATATGTTTTTATAGACATGTCAATTAATGTTGAACATCAATCCCTCAATTACTCACTAATGATGATTAATATGTTTTTATGTTATTATTGACTATAGATATATACATGACAACAAAGATTGTCTTCTAATAAATTTTTGAATTTGGTTTTATCTATACAAACTTGTTTACTCGTGTTAGAGCAAAAACGCGAATACATATAAGAGTAAAGAGAAACATACAAAAGCTTTGTTCATGCAGTTCGGCCAAATTGTCTACGTCTGCGACTATAGAGTAATTATAGTTCCTTTTATTTATATCTTGTGAATTGCATATAGATTACAATGTTACAAGCCAAATATATAATACAAGGTTTTAGTTAATCTAAAACCCTAATCCCTAGTTTCCCTCAACAAACAATTATCTCTACCCATAATTATCTCAACAATATAAGATATTCTTTCAACATCCTATAATTATCTCAACAACCCATAATTATCTCAACAATATGAGTTATACTCTCAATAACCCATAGTTATCTCAACAACCCATAATTATCTCAACAATATAAACCATATTCAACAATCTCCACCTTGGTGAATATCAAACCCTTATGAAGACTTCTTGCATAACGATTCGTCCTGGAAATTGAGGAGGTACACCTCCTACTTAACACTGAGAAATATGTAATATTTCCAAACAGTGTTTGAACTTGTCACTAGTGACTGGCTTGGTCAACATATGAGCTGCATTCTCTGAAGTGTGAACCTTCTGAAGTAATATATGTTCGGACACCAACAACTCCCTGATCTTGTGGAGCCTCACATAAATATGCTTGGTCCTAGTATGGTATATCTGATTGTTCGCCAAATAGATAGCACTCTGAATATCACAATGCAATTGAACTCCACCTTGCTCAACACCCAACTTTTTCACTAATGCTATAAGCCACAATGCTTCCTTTGTAGCTTCAGCTACTGCCATGTATTCTGCCTCAGTTGTAAACATGTCTACTATAGATTAAATTGATGATTTCCAACATATAGGTCCCCTGCAAGAGTAAATATGATGATATCATTGCATTTTTTGATCGAAGAAACTGATCAAAATAAGTCAAAGAGAAGCAAAATATGAGCTGCATTCTCTAAAGTGTGAACCTTCTGAAGTAATATATGTCCGGATGCCAACAACTCCCTGATCTTGTGGAACCTCACATCAATATGTTTGGTCATAGCATGATACACCTGATTATTCGCCAAATAGATAACACTCTGAATATCACAATGCAATTGTACTCACCTTGCTCAACACCCAACTCTTTCACTAATGCTATAAGCCACAATGCTTCCTTGGAAGCTTCAGCTACTACCATGTATTCCGCCTCTGTTGTAGACATAACTACTATGGATTTAACTGATGATTTCCAACATATAGGTCCCCTGCAAGAGTAAAGATGATGATTGTCGCTATGCGAAAAATCACAGAGTCACCATCGAACTTTATTTATCCTAAAGTGAAGGGAAAAAATCGAGAAAACCCCAAGAGGAAGGATAAGATTGTCTCGCAACTAAGAGATGGGTTCAGAAGCCGGTTATGCAAAGGGAACGTATTAACACCCCTCACATCTATCGTACTCGATGGGAACCATTCGTTTGTCTTATGTGTAAGGATGTTGCTAAGGGTATACTTTCTAGGAATGCTTTAAAAAAAAGGAAAGGTTTAGAAATAAAGTGCTCGCGGAGGATTGGGGCCATCGTGTCTACGTACCCTTATGGTGGAATGACGAAGTCAGAGCCTCGTAGTTCGTGAAACTAAAGGCGAAAATAAAAATAAGATTGATGAAAAAAGGTTGCTCGCCAAGATCTCGCAATCTCGTGCCTATGTATCTTCATTGACCAACGAAGAATCAGAGCATTCGTAGTTCGTGGAACCACATGTTGGTTGCTTTTAGTGAACGATGTTAACGTTCACATCCTAGCAATAGGTTTTGCCGCTCGCCCGCAAGGAGACTTATGCTTTAGCCTGTTATGCGGTATGATGGAAATAATGTGCCCTTTTTTAAAAGGCTTGGGTTTTCGCCCTCGAGGCAAGATGTCACATTTGATTTGGGATGATTGATTTTAGGGGTGAAATAAGTCCCCGGATAAGAACCCCTGCGGGTAGTGCCCAATTCTTTATCTCAAAAGATTTGTTTAGAATAATGTGTGGCGAGTATAGTCATGTCTTTGTATTGAAAGACGAGTATCGAGATCACACACTTTAAAGTGCATCCTAATACTCGGAGAGGAAGAAGTCTTCACTCAATCCCCTACTTTTAATTCAATACAAGGAGGTCAATATTCGTTTTATTTAAGAAATTTTTTGCTTTGGATGGTAAGTATTTTTAGACAGTGAACCCTAAAGGTAATGTCAAACACTCGGGATAGGACAAGTTTATTGACAAAAAGATTTTGAAAATGCACTTGGTACAAGACCAAGGTTTTTGCTTAGGAAGAAAAGAGGTGATGAAAGAGATAAGATGAATTGAAAAAGTGAAGAATAAAGAAGGTGAAGTGGTAATGAATAGAACAAGGGTAGGTTGATGACGATGCGCAAGGAAATTGACTTACAAGGGTGTAAAAGATGGCTCGATGTTGGATCGAGAATTATTTAGAAAATGCTTTCGGGTGATACAATGGCAAGACATAAACAAAATAAGGAAAACGATAAAATTATTACACGTCATGGGAGTGGGGATACATTTTGTCGAATGGGGAATATGATAAAGCAATTAAAGCAAGCTCATCAACAAGTACATGTAAATGAAAGGTGCTCGTTGTAAGAAGGTCCAAGAGTAAGTCACAGGACTCGAAAACCAACTGAAATCGAAAGCGAACCGAATTTAGCTTTAAAGCTAACTTAGAGTAGACTCATGTATGAATCACTCATAATAAGCTGAACAATACAATATATGCGCCCATACAGATTTCGAAAGCTAATATTGAATTACACTTCCAAAATCGCAACGCAATAAAAATAAAAGCAAAACACTACCACAGGCATATAATAATTACATTCAACACACATCGTACTTGAATCCTTTATGAGATAAAAACCTAACTAATTAATCTAAAAAACAAAATTGTCTTTAATTAAATTTATCATGTTTTTCTTCCTTATATATATATATATATATATATATATATATATATATATATATATATATATATATATATATATATATATATACCCAAATTAAAATTATCAATTAAGTAGTAAAATTTATATATAAAAAAAATGGTAAAAATGAAATTAAAAAAAAAAAAAGAAAAAAAAAGGAATGTTGAAAATTTGTTCACACGCTAACATTAATGTGCTCTCACATAAGTGTCATGCATTTATTATACTTATGCTTGTTTTGTTTTCCTTTTAATGCATACATTAATTACATACATCTAATTAAACAACCACTCATACTCACATATGAAAAGGAACAAAAAATCTCATGCCTACAGTGGTCAAGCATTCGATAATGAACCAAATCCTGCTCATGCTCTATACCACCCACAAGGAAAAAAAATCATGCATACAGTAAACGAACCTACCAAAGATGAACATACTCATGCATCTATATCACACACAAAGAGAGAAAAAAGTCACATGCATACAGTAATTGAACATGCATAGCATGAACACACTCACACTCATGAATCTACTACACATGGTAATGCTCTCATCAAGAAAACTCAAGTAGACAAGGCACAAACAAGAACGGTTCATTTTAAAATTCACAGTAGCGGTGCAAAACGGAAAACTTCGAGGAGCTTAATCACAATCTTGCAACAACATCCCTCACCATATTTGTTAGTTCAAATCTCAAAGAGACAATACAAAATTGCAGCAAAAACAGAGATACACGGTACCATGGATGTTCCAAGGCAAGTCTGTCTACCACAATGCAAGGTTAACACTAGATATCAAAGATGGTGTCTAAAATTTTGCATACACCTCCTTCAAAGTGAAGTGTGTAGCCTCTCTCCATCATTTGGCCAATGCTTAGAAGATTTTCTTTTAGGCTGAGAACTAGTAAAACATCATGGATGAGTCGTGTACCTTTATTTGTCTCCACCATGACAGTGCCTTTGCCTTTTGATTCAACCACACTTCCATTTCCCAGTCGAACTTTGACTTTGACAGACTCGTCAATGCTTTTGAAAATAGTCTCATCCTTAGCCATGTGGTTGCTACATCCACTATCCAAATACCAACTTCCACCTTTTTCTTTGATTGAGTCTTGAGTGGCATAGAACATACATTGTTCTTGATCATGCTCCTCTGCGATATTAGCTTGATGCCTATTTTTGTTGCGACAATTTTTCTCTACGTGCCCGAACTTCTTGCAGTGGTTGCATTGTGGCATATTACGGTACCAACAATTTTTCTCTGCGTGGCCTAGTCTTTTGCATATATTGCATTGAGAATTTTTGTCTAGCTTGTTCTTAAGGAAATTTCTAGAAACTTCTCTTCTTCCGGAAGTTTCTCCATAATTTTTCTTTCCTTCACTTTCTTTATTTTGGGGCTGAAATTTTAGCTTTGACTGGAAGGCATTTTCTAGTGTATCTTCTTTATGCCTATACAGTCTTTGCTCATATGCTTCAAGAGAGCCCACAAGTTCTGTCACTGATAGAGTGGACAGATCTTTGGTTTCTTCAATCGTTGTCACGATTGGGTCAAACTTTGGGGGCATAGTAATTAGAATTTTTTCAACGATTTTCTTGTCAAGAATTTCTTCCCCAAAAGCTCTCATTTGATTAACTATTTCTTTAACTTTAGAATAGTAATCTTTAACTGTCTCAGACTCCTTCATCTTCAATAGTTCAAAATCTCTTCTTAGAGATTGAAGTTTAACGGCACGTACCTTATCGCTTCCTTGAAACTCCTCCTGCAGCGTGTTCCATGCTTCTTTGGCAGTCTTAGCTCCCATAATTCTTGGAAAAATTGCATCAGTCACCGCTTGTTGCAAGGTGAACAACGCCTTTGAATTTTTCTGTTTGTTTTGCTTCAACTCTTTTTCTTGAGCTGCATTAAGAGCCGAAGTATCCGCGGGAACGGTGAAGCCTTTTTCTACTATGTCCCATAAATCTTGAGATGAAAAAAATGTTTCCATTTTAACACGCCAGAAATCATAATTTTCACCATTGAAAATAGGGACAGAAATAGATGATGATTGAGTGGTGTTATCCATAGTTTAGAAAAAAAATTTCGGAGTGGGTTTATAGTACAAAGAAAATTTTTGTAGTAGTTTGGAGGATTTTAGAATGTTAGGTAGGTAATATAACTACGCCCAATATATGACCGAACGTAGCTCTGATGCCACTGTTGGTAGTTGGTTAGTTGATAGTTGAAAAAAGATAGTTTTAGAAAATTGTTTAGAAGAAGGCTATGTCATTGATTTCTTAGATGATGAATTACATGATACCAATGCCTATTTATAGGCTCAAGTCACTACCTTCTACATTACATTAGTTCTTTCTAGAGTTTTCATGATAGATGAGTATCATGATAGTTCTAGGTTCTTCTATCATTTTAATATACTTATAGTTCTAGATTGTTCTACCATATTCATAACTATTATAATTCTAGGATCTTCTACCATTTTCCTACATATTATATTTAAGAATATTCTAGAAATTTGTAGCAATTTCAACACTCCTCCTTGATGCAAATTTCTGTGACTCCAAGCATAGCTCGTAGCTCTTCGAATCTTGGTCTCGGCAACGCCTTCGTGAATATGTTTGCAATTTGATCTTCTGTTCTGCAGTAGTCGAGTTTGATCTCTTTAGTTGCTTCAGCTTCTCTGATAAAGTGATACTTGATTGCTATGTGTTTTGTTCTGTTGTGATGTACTAGATTTTTCGCTATTGCAATTGCTGATTTGTTGTCGCAATTGATTTTAGTAGGCCCGTCCAGTTTTTCTCCCATGTCTTCAAGTATCCTTCGAAGCCATATAGCTTGACTCGTTGCTTCAGCAGCTGCCACATACTCTGCTTCTGTTGTAGATTGTGCAACCGTAGCTTGCTTCTTCGACGCCCAAGAGAAAATTCCCGATCCTAGTGAGAAAGCATAGCCAGAGGTGCTTTTCATGTCATCTACCGAACCTGCCCAATCACTGTCGGTGTAGCCAAGTAATCCTGAGTTGCTTTTGGTAGTGTACCATATACCTAATTCTTTTGTTCCTTGTAGATACCTCAAAATTCTTTTTCCTGCTCCAAAGTGTATTTGACTTGGGCTTTGCATGAATCTTGATAGAAGACTTGTAGCATACATTATGTCTGGCCGTGTAGCTGTCAAATATAGGAGGCTTCCAACTAGACTTCTGTATATGGAAGCATTAGCTTCTGGTGCTCCATCATTCTTCTGTAGTTTCTCATTTGTTATGAGTGGAGTAGCGACAGGTTTGCAACCATACATCTTGAATTTCTTAAGTAAGCCTTCTGTGTATTTCTTTTGCGAGATGAATATTCCTTCTTTTCTCTGACTTACCTCTATACCGAGGAAGTAACTCATCAAACCAAGGTCGGTCATCTCAAAGGTCTTCATCATGTCTTCTTTAAACTCCATCATCATCTTAGTATTACTTCCCGTGTAGATAAGATCGTCCACATATAGAGAGAGTAAGAGAGTATGCTGACCTTGAGACTTGATGTAAAGTGTAGGCTCACTTTTGCTGCTCCTGAATCCTCGACCCATGAAATACTGATCGATTCTGCTATACCATGCTCGAGGTGCTTGCTTCAAACCGTAGAGTGCCTTTCTTAGTCTTAACACTTTGCTTTCGTCTCCTTCAGACATGAATCCTTGTGGCTGCTCCACATAGATCTCTTCTTCAAGTACTCCGTTGAGGAAGGCAGATTTGACATCTAGTTGATGTATACTCCATCCTTTTTGCGCCGCAAGAGCTATTAGAGCTCTAATGGTATCAAGACGAGCTACTGGTGCAAATGTCTCATTGTAGTCAATCCCAGGTTGTTGTGAGTAACCCTTAGCTACTAGTCTCGCCTTGTGTTTTTGTATGGTGCCATCAGGGTTGAGCTTTGTCTTATAGACCCACTTAACCCCAATGATATCTTTTCCAAGAGGACGATTTACTAACTCCCATGTGTTGTTTTTTTCGATCATCTTTATCTCTTCTTCCATTGCCTTGACCCATACTTCCTGCTTTGACGCTTCTTCAAAGCTTCCAGGTTCAAGAATGGCCAAGTTACAGGTTTCATATATATCCACCAAGGATCTTACTCGTCTTGGATTAGACTCTGGTGATGATAGTTCTTGATCTTCTTGTTGTGGTGGAGTTGAAGCAGATTCACCTGAGTCTTCTTCCTCAGCTTCTTCTTGAGGTAGTTGGACTGGTATAAGGATGTTCTTCTCCACTTTTTCTTCATCCCAATTCCAAGAAGCATTCTCATCAACTTCAACATCTCGACTGATGATGAGTTTTTTTGTTTGCAAGTTGTAGACACGGTAGCCTTTAGAGATAGTGCTATACCCCAGAAAGATACCTCGTATAGTCTTATCTTCAAGCTTGTGCCTCTTCACGTCTGGAATATGAATGTAGCATATAGATCCAAAGACCCTTAGGTGCTTTGCTGATGGCTTTTTTCTGTTCCAAGCTTCAATTGGAGTCTTATCTTGTACTGCCTTAGTTGGACATCTGTTGAGTATGTAAACAGCAGTGTATACTGCTTCAGCCCAGAATGTGTTAGGAAGTCCCTTCTCCTTGAGCATCGATCTAGCCATTTCCATAACTGTGCGATTCTTTCTCTCTGACACACCATTTTGTTGAGGAGAATATGCGACCGTAAGTTGACGCTCAATGCCTTCATCCTCACAAAATTTGTCAAACTCGCGGGACGTGTATTCCTTGCCTCGATCACTTCTTAGTACTTTTATCCGTTTTCCACTTTGATTTTCAGCAAGGGCCTTGAACTTTTTGAAAACTCCAAAAACTTCTGATTTTTCTTTTAGGAAATAGACCCATGTCATTCTAGAGAAGTCATCAATGAATAGTATGAAGTACCTGTTGTTCTCGTGCGATGGCGTTCTCATTGGTCCACAGACGTCAGTATGTATCAGCTCCAATAGATCTTTCGCTCTCCATGCTCCGCTTGTTGAGAACGGAAATCGGTGTTGCTTACCAACGAGACATCCTTCACACACTTCATTATTCTCCTTTATGCTTGGAAGATCTCTCATCATATTCTTCTCATGTAACAACTTTAAGGCATGTGTGTTGAAGTGGCCAAATCTTCGATGCCAGAGCCATGAATCATCAACTTGCACCTTCATGGCAATGTTAGTTGCATATTTTAAATTTAGCGGGAAGCTTCTATTGCTCTTATTCATCTTCACTTGGGCTATCTCAGACCTTTTATTTTTGTTGTCTAAAATTTTGCATACACCTCCTTCAAAGTGAAGTGTGTAGCCTCTCTCCATCATTTGGCCAATGCTTAGAAGATTTTCTTTTAGGCTGGGAACTAGTAAAACATCATGGATGAGTCGTGTACCTTTATTTGTCTCCACCATGACAGTGCCTTTGCCTTTTGATTCAACCACACTTCCATTTCCCAGTCGAACTTTGACTTTGACAGACTCGTCAATGCTTTTGAAAATAGTCTCATCCTTAGCCACGTGGTTGCTACATCCACTATCCAAATACCAACTTCCACCTTTTTCTTTGATTGAGTCTTGAGTGGCATAGAACATACATTGTTCTTGATCATGCTCCTCTGCGATATTAGCTTGATGCCTATTTTTGTTGCGACAATTTTTCTCTACGTGCCCGAACTTCTTGCAGTGGTTGCATTGTGGCATATTACGGTACCAACAATTTTTCTCTGCGTGGCCTAGTCTTTTGCATATATTGCATTGAGAATTTTTGTCTAGCTTGTTCTTAAGGAAATTTCTAGAAACTTCTCTTCTTCTGGAAGTTTCTCCATAATTTTTCTTTCCTTCACTTTCTTTATTTTGGGGCTGAAATTTTAGCTTTGACTGGAAGGCATTTTCTAGTGTATCTTCTTTATGCCTATACAGTCTTTGCTCATATGCTTCAAGAGAGCCCACAAGTTCTGTCACTGATAGAGTGGACAGATCTTTGGTTTCTTCAATCGTTGTCACGATTGGGTCAAACTTTGGGGGCATAGTAATTAGAATTTTTTCAACGATTTTCTTGTCAAGAATTTCTTCCCCAAAAGCTCTCATTTGATTAACTATTTCTTTAACTTTAGAATAGTAATCTTTAACTGTCTCAGACTCCTTCATCTTCAATAGTTCAAAATCTCTTCTTAGAGATTGAAGTTTAATGGCACGTACCTTATCGCTTCCTTGAAACTCCTCCTGCAGCGTGTTCCATGCTTCTTTGGCAGTCTTAGCTCCCATAATTCTTGGAAAAATTGCATCAGTCACCGCTTGTTGCAAGGTGAACAACGCCTTTGAATTTTTCTGTTTGTTTTGCTTCAACTCTTTTTCTTGAGCTGCATTAAGAGCCGAAGTATCCGCGGGAACGGTGAAGCCTTTTTCTACTATGTCCCATAAATCTTGAGATGAAAAAAATGTTTCCATTTTAACACGCCAGAAATCATAATTTTCACCATTGAAAATAGGGACAGAAATAGATGATGATTGAGTGGTGTTATCCATAGTTTAGAAAAAAAATTTCGGAGTGGGTTTATAGTACAAAGAAAATTTTTGTAGTAGTTTGGAGGATTTTAGAATGTTAGGTAGGTAATATAACTACGCCCAATATATGACCGAACGTAGCTCTGATGCCACTGTTGGTAGTTGGTTAGTTGATAGTTGAAAAAAGATAGTTTTAGAAAATTGTTTAGAAGAAGGCTATGTCATTGATTTCTTAGATGATGAATTACATGATACCAATGCCTATTTATAGGCTCAAGTCACCACCTTCTACATTACATTAGTTCTTTCTAGAGTTTTCATGATAGATGAGTATCATGATAGTTCTAGGTTCTTCTATCATTTTAATATACTTATAGTTCTAGATTGTTCTACCATATTCATAACTATTATAATTCTAGGATCTTCTACCATTTTCCTACATATTATATTTAAGAATATTCTAGAAATTTGTAGCAATTTCAACAGTTATGAGTATCATCTTCAGAAAAAAGGAAACAAAAGGGAAAGAGAAGATTTCTCTAGTGAAAACTCTATTTAAACTCACTTTACAGAAGTTTATTCTTTAAAGAAGTTGTTACCTTAGCTACTTTTCACTTCCCACACTTTCTTGTTTGCAAACTGAAAAGTTATCAAACCCTAAAACCACTCTCTCTTCATTGATGGCTTCCCAACAACAACAACCATCTGTTCAAGAATCTCATCATCAACAATCGCAACAAAGTCAACAGCATCCATAAGTAACTGCTGATCAACTACAAGAAGCTGTTTTCCAAAGGGTTGTTTGAAGATCTACTTCATCACAACCACCATAGCACATTCCTCATCTACTCCTATCTGATAAGACACTATCTACTATGTATCCTGACAAGTTTTTATACACTGAAGATTCATATGACACTCCTGAAGTCACACTTTCTACACCTAAAAAAAGACTTGGAATTTCACAGCGAACATATGGTTGATTTTGACAGTTTAAAGGCTCATGGCTTTGACCTTTTACATGCTGTTCAATCTCAAGGATGGGACAAGTATTTCGACCATCTTCAGGTTTCAGTTTTCCCTTTCTTGTAAGGAAATTCTGGATTCATGCCATGACCTCTTCTTCTTAAATAGTCTCTTTTGTTTTTGGCAAAAAGATTGTCATTACTGAGAAACTCATAGCCAAGCTCATTGGTCATGAAGGGAATGGAATCAAGTGTGAACTTATGGGAGAAAAGAGAAGTGATCAGAATGAGATAATCAAGGTGATTTCCACTACTGGAAGTCATGCTAGCAAGATAAAAGATCTTCACCCTATTTTGAGGATTTGGGCCATAATTCTTCTTGGTTGCATCAATCATAGAAATTCAACCAACTCTCTTAACTACATCAACATCGATCAACAATATATTCTTCATTTTATTGTTATTGATAAGAAGGCGAGCAACTCTTTCAGCTCTCCAGTTCCCATGTGATGTTTTTTTCCTTTCATGTTCCAAATAATCAAATGCAACTAAAAACGTCATATTCGTTGGCATAACACTAATAATCTCAAGCAGTGGGAGCTGGTACTTGTTTGTTTTGTATGTATAGTCAATAATCAACATCTTCTAATAATCAAATAAAGCAAAAGTTACATTTTTTTGGAAGACAATACCTGTTTGTTTTGTATGTACAATAAAAAAAATCAACACCATGAAACATGTTCAACAACTTCACTAAATCAGGATGTGTCTAAAAGATATCATCAATAACATTTGAATAGTCCATATTTCTGAACCAGTACATGTATTTCTCATAATGAATTAAACTCAGCAGATGTTGCAATTCACTTACTGCACCTCTCTTGATCGTCTTTTATGTAAATCTTTCCTTATACACCTACGTAGATCTTTATCTTTCAAAGTAACAACTATGTACCTGTGAGACATATTGTATTTGTCGTGTCATTCACAGACTATATTTCATTATGTTTTAAACAACCTATTATGTCCTGACCATCTAAATTCGTAGCTATTTCATGATTGTGAATTCCACACCTAACCGTCACCTTCCAACCGCTACAACTTGGCACATATCTCTACATAAATGGACATTTAACTTTCTTACTTAAAGTGCCTTGGGGGGGGGGGGATTCTTATTCTTGTAGTTTCCTCCCCTTTCACAAACCATAGTTAATTTATCTTTCAATCATATGATCCCTTTTACGGTATCAAAACAAACAATAACAATAATAATATCATGTTGTTTACTAATGGACTGTGCTCATGCTAACACGTCAGCACGGAAGGGAAATATCTGTCATTTACAATATATAAAGGAAAAATTATTTATGCCAGAGATACACCAAGCTTAACACAAGTTAAAAATAAAACATGCAAGCATAACATACAATGTCGGTGGCGAAGAATTACGTAAAATTTGTAAAAGCACCATCCATCCCAGGATCGGTATACCAAATTTTTTACAAAAATCCAGAAATTTTGTTTGAAATTTTCAGAAAATCCGATAAAAATATTATTTTCCCAAAAAATACTGGATGTTTTAGAAAATACGACATAAATGCAAGAGATTTTTAAAAATTTCTAGTAAAAACTCATACCTGATTTTTAAAATTACGATAAAAAAGCAAAGTTTTTACCAATTCTTATTAACAATGTTGCAATGTTTCTTATTCCTGTAAAGTTATCCTCAAATTCCTCACCCTCAACATTGAAGCCAACATGCTCCAAGACTTTAGATACCAAGTGACCATATGGTACCTAGATAACTCCCTTTCTTTTAGTCACCATAATGTGATCCATCATTCTGTTGACCCAATTTGTTTCAACCTTGTTAGCCAATGACTAGGTCACGACCATATTAGCTTTAGACAACTGTCTCAAATTGTTTTCTAGGGATGAGATTGTGGTTCACTACATAGTGAATCAGTCGAATGTTTGGGAGTACACTATCGACGAACCGATATACACAATAAACAACACAAACGTAATCAAATTGGAATTAAATACATATCTAAAACAGCAGCTCAACGCAAAGAGAAGTTCAAAAACCAAGAGTTACTGAAGACGTGGTCGCGTCGTCGCTGCAGATAGCGGTGCTGAGTGGTTGTGACGTGTTGCTGAAACAGAAACAAGTGGTTGTTGCTGCAACTTTGTTGATTAAGTTGTGAACACTGTCGCTGTGGTTTGTTGTTATTGCGGATTGTTAGGTGCATAATTGACCTAAATTTGAGCTATCGTTCTTTGCACTTTTTCTACTCATTTCTCATGTTTTCATTGGTTTTTATCCATGATTGTTGTTGTTCTTCTAACCTTAAGAAAATACCTTTGGTGCTTGTAATATGTGTGGTATTGTGCAAAAAATAGGCATAAAACATCCAATGTTGTAAGACACAAGAAATGGTGCAAGCTGCCAAAGAGAAGAAGAATGATAGCAGGGTGTTCGCAGTGCGAATAGGAAGGCGAATGCCGGCGAGCGTTCGCAGTGCGAACTGCAGCGAGTGAGCCAGAGAATGGTCCCAGACTTGGACAGAGGAAAAAGGAGACAAAGTTTGCAGTGCGACCGGGAAAGCGAAGGTTCGCAGTGCGAGCAAATCCTTCGCAGTGCGAAGTAACGTGAATTTTCTGGGGCGGTTTGATCAGCAGAGGCACCTGAAGTGCCTGTTTTTAGCCATTCGCTGTGCGAATGAATGGTTCGCAGTGCGAACCTTGAGGAAAAAGGAGACAAAGTTTGCAGTGCGACCGGGAAAGCGAAGGTTCGCAGTGCGAGCAAATCCTTCGCAGTGCGAAGTAACGTGAATTTTCTGGGGCGGTTTGATCAGCAGAGGCACCTGAAGTGCCTGTTTTTAGCCATTCGCTGTGCGAATGAATGGTTCGCAGTGCGAACCTTGAAATTTTTGAACTTGTATAAATAGAATTTTCACACTTTTTAGGTTTATGTTTTTAGTTTTGGAGAGAGAGACTTGTAGTTTTCAGCATAGAACAATACATCTCTTCATTTTCAAGGGAGAGAAGGTAAGAGCTTCAATTTCTTGTTGGAGAGGGATGTAATCTTTTGATACCTTATGTATTTCATCTAATGTATGTTTGTGGATTGAATTCTGATTTTCTATTGTTGTTGTCTTTGATTGATTATTTGTGGTCTTGATAAAACCTTTACAAATCTTTGGTCTTAGATTTTTTTCCATCAATGAGCAAGCTTTTGACATGGTTTTGTGAATTGATATTCATTTTATCTTTTGTTGTATTGTGTTGATTAAGTAGCATGGCTAGCATGAGTAGGATCGATACGGTATCGCGAGGATGCGTGATAATAGGGATGAAGAAGGATATTCACATTCATTGGGCAAATTATTTGAATACATGTAAAAAGGGTTAAGCGTGTGTACGTATTTTGATCTTGCTTAAATACGAAGAAATCATTTATTTGATATGGATGTTATAGTAATATCTGTTAGGACTGAACTCTAGACATAGATTTAGGCTTAACACTTGCGTGAGTATCAGTTCTTACTTCTCTGTGTTGTTGAGTTGCGTGAGACATCACCAATGAGACAATACGATTGTTCTCTCGACGTTGCGTTAGACATAACCTCTGTTGTGAGTGATACGCGAGGATATTAGGCAAATGATTGATTTGTGTTTACTTGATTAGAAGAATGCACGTGTTATCAATTGATGAGATCCAATTCCAACAAGGCTCCGTTTATAATTCTGTCTTTACTTTATATTTTCCGTCTTTACATTTTCCGCAATTGCTTTTGGTTCGCTTTAAACCAGAACTTTTGAATCATAAGTTTAGAAATATAGAAACCGTTGAATGGCATTCTTTCCCTTGCACTGATCCCTAAGGAGAACGACAAAACTGGGTTACTTATATATTTTTGCTTGCTGCTATTCTAGCTTCAACAAAATGGCGCCGTTGTCGGGGATCGGTGTTTAGATATTGAATCGCATCGCATAGTTTCTATATTTTTAAGCTTTGTAAATTTGTTAATATTATATGCATTTGTGTTCCTTTAATGTTTTCTCTAGTGTGATCTGGAATGATGAGAACTCCTTCTAGATTGGTTGCTTTGTATATAAAAGTATTCAATGAAGCTTCGACCGAGTCTGGATGGATGTTGAGCGTTGAAAGTATCCCTGGTATTTTGTACTGCTTTATAGAATGTTAGAATGATTTAAGAATTTTGTGCTTTGTGCAAATGTGTATTCTTGTTTCATTTTTCAACTTGTTTGAATGCCTGTTTCACTTAGGTCCAAAAGCCACTTTTTGTGAGGAAACCTCCTTTGTTTACTAAATGCTTGGATGACTGATAATTTTGTTAATTCGTTTGATTCATGCTTTATCTTTTGATTATTGTGATTTTGTGGAAGCATTAGAAATGATCAAGGCATTTGTTTATATTGAGCACAACCGTATCCAAAAGTATCTTACCCGTGAGTAGTGAGAATTTGTTAGCCCCTTTGAGCCTAAACAGTTTAGATCTCATTTTAGTGATGAACTTGTTTATGTACATAATTTGAAAGTGTGGTTCATCATTGAATTTTGTGAGTTTCTAAAAATTTCTTCTTGAACCTTTGAACATTGTTTTAATTTGATTTCCTTGCCTTAAAAAGTAAGGTTCATTCACTTGAGGATTGGTTGAATTCAAGTTGGGGAGAATGAAAAAGAGCATGGTAGGTTGCTTTCAACTTTTGAAAATTTTCAAACAAGCATGAAATGAAAAAGTGTAAATATGAATGTGAAAAACAAAAGAAAAAGAATGCTTGTTTGATGAGAAAAATAGAGATGAAACAATTGTGCATAAGGAAGTTTGAGAAGGTTGGTGGTAAAGGAATGAGAATGGTGAATGAAGTTGTAATGAGTAAATACCATTTATCGGCAATTTCGATTCAATGGCCTTTAGAAATGTCCCTTTGTTGTGAACCCGACCAAGCTACAACCTTTAAAGCCCTTAGTGATCTTTTTGCTTCCATGTTTTCATTTATGATTGTTAGATGTTGTATGAATTGATTGTTATTTGCATTGTTTGTCGGGTGAGTGAAATTTCCCCGCGGTTGCAAACGCGTCAATTTCTTCATTCTTATTTTGAAGAGGAGTGTTAGAGTGATTCAAGTATGAAAACTTAGTTGTTCTTTGAACCAATTATGATATTTGTTTAAGAACTTAATTCTTGGTCATTGTTCGATTCTATTGAGTGGTGAACGTTGCTTGTGCGCATTTTCATGCTTGTTCGTATTTATCTTGCTTTGGTTGAATCGTATGCTTGAGCAAATCCTCTTGTTTTCATGAGGGGTGCTTTGCTTGAGGACAAGCAAAAGTTTAGTTGGGGAGAGTTGTTAGGTGCAGAATTGACCTAAATTTGAGCTATCGTTCTTTGCACTTTTTCTACTCATTTCTCATGTTTTCATTGGTTTTTATCCATGATTGTTGTTGTTCTTCTAACCTTAAGAAAATACCTTTGGTGCTTGTAATATGTGTGGTATTGTGCAGAAAATAGGCATAAAACATCCAATGTTGTAAGACACAAGAAATGGTGCAAGCTGCCAAAGAGAAGAAGAATGATAGCATGGTGTTCGTAGTGCGAATAGGAAGGCGAATGCCGGCGAGCGTTCGCAGTGCGAACTGCAGCGAGTGAGCCAGCGAATGGTCCCGGACTTGGACAGAGGAAAAAGGAGACAAAGTTCGCAGTGCAAGCAGAAAAGCGAAGGTTCGCAGTGCGAGCAAATCCTTCGCAGTGCGAAGTAACGTGAATTTTCTGGGGCGGTTTGATCAGCAGAGGCACCTGAAGTGCCTGTTTTTAGCCATTCGTTGTGCGAATGAATGGTTCGCAGTGCGAACCTTGAAATTTCTGAACTTGTATAAATAGAATTTTCACACTTTTTAGGTTTATGTGTTTATTTTTGGAGAGAAAGACTTGTAGTTTTCAGCATAGAACATTACATCTCTTCATTTTCAAGGGAGAGAAGGTAAGAGCTTCAATTTCTTGTTGGAGAGGGATGTAATCTTTTGATACCTTATGTATTTCATATAATGTATGTTTGTGGATTGAATTCTGATTTTCTATTGTTGTTGTCTTTGATTGATTATTTATGGTCTTGACAAAACCTTTACAAATCTTTGGTCTTAGTTTTTCTTCTATCAATGAGCAAGCTTTTGACATGGTTTTGTGAATTGATATTCATTTTATCTTTTGTTGTATTGTGTTGATTAAGTAGCATGGCTAGCATGAGTAGGATCGATACGGTATCGCGAGGATGCGTGATAATAGGGGTGAAGAAGGATATTCACATTCATTGGGCAAATTAGTTGAATACATGTAAAAAGGGTTAAGCGTGTGTACGTATTTTGATCTTGCTTAAATACGAAGAAATCATTTATTTGATATGGATGTTATAGTAATATTTGTTAGGACTGAACTTTAGACATAGATTTAGGCTTAACACTTGCATGAGTATCAGTTCTTACTTCTCTGTGTTGTTGAGTTGTGTGAGACATCACCAATGAGACAATACGATTGTTCTCTCGGCGTTGCGTTAGACATAACCTCTGTTGTGAGTGATACGCGAGGATATTAGGCGAATGATTGATTTGTGTTTACTTGATTAGAAGAATGCGCGTGTTATCAATTGATGAGATCCAATTCCAACAAGGCTCCGTTTATAATTCTGTCTTTACTTTATATTTTCCGTCTTTACATTTTCCGCAATTGCTTTTGGTTCGCTTTAAACCAGAACTTTTGAATCATAAGTTTAGAAATATAGAAACCGTTGAATGGCATTCTTTCCCTCACACTGATCCCTGTGGAGAACGACAAAACTGGGTTACTTATATATTTTTGCTTGCTTCAATTCTAGCTTCAACGCGGATCAGAAGAGGGAGTTATGTAGTGTTGCTCAAGTTTTTGTTGCTGAAAGTTCACATTCATAAGGGTGTTGTCGAAGTAGGAAGTGGTGTGAGGTTGAGACATATTGGATTTGTTTCTTCATGAAGGTGGTGATGAGTTTGAGGTTTGAATGGATTTGAGTATGGTGGTGTTGTCTTTATGAAGGCAAGTAGATCTTACTATTTTTCTTGTTTTTCTGCAGAAATTTTATTTACAGGATGACAAGTGTTGTGAGCTTGTTATTTTACATGATGGAAGATGGTGTGTGGGGTTTAAAGGTTTTGAAAAAAAGAGTTATTGGTATGAGAATCACTACAAGAAAACAAGCATTTTGTTGGGTGCTTTTCACCCCGTAAATAATTGTACTTGTTGGGTGTTATTCACCCCGAAACAAGGAAAATAAAAAAAATAATTATATGTTATTTTAGATCACCAAAATGTTGGAGGGAATTTCAAATTTTTTGAAATATACGTCGCAGGATGAAAAGCACGCCGCAACGTTTCTTAAACAAATTTGGTGGGAAATTAAAAGCTCACTTAATGAGGAGCAGGTGACCGTTCTGGAAAAGGTCTGACCGTTTCAGTCTTGCGGGATGCATATCACGCTGCAACATAAAGGTTCTGACACAACACTTGCGATGTATTTCCCACGCCGCAAACCTCAATGGTAATAAATGTTGCTGGGTGTTTTGCACGCCGCAACATTGCTGGGTGTTTTACACCCCGCAACACTCTTTTATATTCCCAACACGCGTTTGCTTTCCCCACACTCAAGAATCTGTCAATTTCTTTCTCTTATTTCTCTCCTATCTCTCATATCTTCCAAGTCTCTCATTTCTCTCCTTCTCTTACCCAAATTGAAAATTTTCATCTTCTCAAAGACTTGTGCGTGGGTAAATCTCTTCTGTCTTTCTTTTATATCCGAAGCTGTTGCTGTTGGTGTTTATGGGTATATCTCTCTTTCTCTGTTAATCAAAATAATTTTTTTTCCTCTTCTTCAAATCATAAGAACTAACTTCAAATCTTTTTTTTTTTTTATGTTTGAAGTTGTTGCTGTTGGTGTTAGTGGGTAAATCAGAAGCAAGTATTGTTGCTGTTAGTGGGCGAATCCGAAAAATTGTTCAAGAATCTCTTCATAAGTTATTCTTGCTTTTAAGGTACACATATTAGGGATTTAATTTTTGTTAATTTTTGTTGCAGGATTTAATTTTTTTTAGGTCGTATGATAAAATTAGGGATGATTTATGTATAATATACTATTAATAATTTTTTGGTTTTAATAAATAAATATATATATATATATATATATATATATATATATATATATATATATATATATATATATATATATATATATATTTTTTTTTTTTTTTTTAACTTTTTATGTTTGATGTATAAATTTGTGATTTAAATTTTTTTATATCTTTTATTTTGTTTTTTTTCGTATTTTCTTAAAACATATTTTTTTAAAATAGATTTGTTATATTTTTTAGAAATAGTTTATTATATATTTTTTTAAAACAGATTATTATTTTTATTTTAAAAACAAATTATAATTATAAATAGATTGTTATTAAAAACAAATTATTATTATTTTTTAAAAAACAGAATTATTATTATCATTTTAAAAAATGAATTATTATTATTTATTAAAAAACAGAATTAAAATAAAAACTGAATCTTAAATGTTGTTTATGTTGTAAATGTATATGTTGTTGTTTATGTTCTTACTACTAGTGGGATACCCGTGCGGATGCACGGGTTCCGCGGCGGGCTTATGAAATTGGACCAATATATTTTGAAATGCGAAAATATAAATTTGCAAGTTTTAAAGGAGTGTGCAGAAAAAAAAAATGTAATATGAAAGACTGTTAAATCACAAAAGTTGAGATAGAGAAAAAGTTAAATTATAAGTATAAAGATAAAAATGTAAGGTATATGAGCTTACTTAAAAAAGTTAAAAGGTTTAATTGAGAATAACATATTTAATATTGCTTGAAAAAATAGTAATAGAAATAAAACAAAAAAAAAAAATAAAAGCAAAAATAAATTAATACTAAGCATGAAAACCCAGAAATGCCCTTGGGAGACTTATTTCTTCAACCCTTGTTTCTCAATTCGTCTCTTCTCGGTCTTGGCTGCAACTTTTCTTACGCATGCAAAGGAGATGAAGCATTCTTTGAAAGACACAATGGCTGCCCACTTCAAATGTCACAGGCGAAGCAACGATGGCATTCCAACAAAGTCCGTCGCGATGAGGCAGGCGGCGAAAGACACAATGGGTGCTCATTTCGTCTCTCCCTATACGAAATTGGACCGCAGATCACGGTAAGACTTCGATCAGAAGTTGTCAATGGTAAGGAATGGTGTTAGTTTTTGTAGAGTACAGTAAAATTGAAATAATATCTGGATTGGGTAGGTCAAATTTGTTAAACATCGTTCATTTAAGTTATATTTCTACTATTGCATGCATAAGGGTCGTCGTTGGAATCCACGAGTTATGTGTTATTGTTATTCTGTAAATACAGTACATCGTTGGCTACTGAAGGGATGAAGAAATAGAAGGGCATTGTTATACACGATGGTGATGCTCAGCCTTCGAATGGGAATGGTAAAGCAAAAGCCGCACCAGTCGGGAAAGACCTCAAGGGGAAAAGCAAGGTTGGGGTTGGCTTTGTGGAAGTGAAAACAGAGCCGGACTATATTTGTATATCGTCTGATAGCGATGGGTGAGTATGTACGATGGCAGCTTCATTGCAACTGATATATTGGTGCAGTTACAATTCTATTGGTTCATATGGAGGTATTGGGATATTGATATGGGTTATTCTGAAATGCAGGGAGGTTACACCCATTTACTGTGAAGAGTCTGAAGAAAATTGGGTTCGCGTAGTGAAAGATGCGAAGGCCTTGCGTTCGAATGTATACATAAGTAATATCTATTTTATGTTTGTTATTATGTAATGATTTAGTGCATGAATTGATGTTATTTCCGTTGGTGTATTGGTTGTACAGCAAATACCACGGCTGGTGATCAAGAGGTGCCTGCGCAAACGACAGGACTCTATCAACCTATATGATACAGATAGGTCATGCGCTTACTACTGTGAATTGAAGAAGAGGCATGGACAAATGGAGAAGTATCTCCTCGGTGGATGGTACGACTTTGTGAAAGACCGAGACATCCAGAATGGAGATGTGCTGCATTTCTGCATCAGACACCCACCAGCTAGTAAAATATTGGTGTCTGTGAAGCGTCGGAATGTGAGGCAGTGAATTTTCTCACAGTGATGTTTGGAAATTAGTAGAGAAAGTGGGGTTGAAATGTGTCGCGGTGTGGTTCAAGAAGTGTTTTCATTAGGTGTAGTTTAAGTTGTCTGGTGGTGTAGTATTGTTTTGGTGGTGTAGTATTGTTTTGTCTCTGTCATGAGTTGTAATAGTTTCTTAAATTTTATCAGTAATAATATGCAGCATATGTAGCTACTATGGTTTGGTTCTGTTTTATATGACCCTGTAAAAGGATGTTATGTTTGACTGCTGCAATGGAAATATTGAGAATGCTTCTGTTTGTGGAGTTTTATATTTCATGTTGTTGTTTCTGTCTTCATCCAACAGTTTTCCAAGTGTGGAAATATAATATGGTGTTTGTTTTTATTAGCAGTGATTATGCCAAGTATTTAAAACATAGTTGGGAAATCACATAGTATACGTGGAGAAAACAGAATTAATGCATGATTTGTAGACCACACAATGAGCACCCAAATACAGCACAGGTGTAAAGCAATTGAAATTACTTTAAAAGGACCACATTATTCCCTCACTTCACATGGGCACTGGCGCACTGCAGGAGAAAATATAAAATATTAACCATACTGTTGACATGTGATTTTGATAGGGTAGAGGAAACATTAGTTGAAGCAATAAATAACATCCACTGGTTCATAAAAATAGCCACAACATACCTGCAACGACGTCTTCAAATTAACAATTCTTAGAGTTCCAATGGAAAAGGTTGGTCCTCAGCTGCATAAAGAGGTGAATGACACAGTTGTAATAGCAAAGTTATCCTTCCAAGTAAGTATAACCATGTTACTGTAAAACAGATGTGATTTGGGTTTTTGTCTGCGTTTTTCACTGAATATAGGCTGTTATATATTAATTTCATGAGCTAAATCATAAGAAAGTTATGTGTGTAGGCCTTTCCTGAGATCGATCCTGTATTCGTTCGAGCGTACCGGGGAGACTTAAGCAAAACGTGGACAGTACTGAACAACCAAGGTAACCATCATACTTTAGTATACAACAATAGGGAGGTTCAATCACTTATAATCAGTGGGTGGAAGGGTATTGAAGATTACTACTCACTACCAGCTAACGTCGTTGTTTGGTTCGGCTACTATGAGGACAATAACTTTGGGATATGTGGGTTTAAAGAGATTCATGCAAAACAGGAATTACCCAGGTTACATAGTAGGTATCTGTATAACGAATTGATATATGCTTTTGACGTCGTGCTCCCACCACTGAGTGAGATCTCACCGAAATTAGTTGAGTTCTATTTTTTATGTTGAAAACAGTTATGATATAGTTGCAAATTAGTTTAATAGCTGATAAATTGGGTGATCTTTTATACACATTCAGAAGCTACAGCCAGATTTTGCCGGCGTTCTATAAAAATTCGGTTACGAAGATCTGCTGCTTTATAGGGACAACGGGGATTGTAAAATGCTGTCGATACTGAACATCGATGATGCATACCGCACCAAGTTAGGAAAAGACTGGGATGCATTCTGCGTGTTAAATAATTTCAAAGGTGGAGACCGCATACGCTTCCGTTTGAATACAACTGATGAAAACAAAGGGTGTCATGTGTATAAGATATGACACAGGTAAGGTTGCACTTGATATTAAAACTTTCCATCTCTCTGTTGATATGCTTTACAAATTAATGTATGTTTCTGTATTATACTTATATACAGAAGTGCAAAATAGGTATGACTGCAGGTAATGTAATTCTGTACTGTTTAGACAGAAGGTGAAAATTCAGTAGTCTTATGTGAATTAACAAAAAAACCTACGGATATCCCACAAAGTGCAACAAAAAATCTGACACCTAAACAACAATGTTAAAGTCGTCATATTAAGGTTACATACGGAGTTAAATTCATATAACTAAACATTGTTGAAAACCTCCTTGTAAACAACATTGGAAGTACATGATTTGGCATTGTTGTTTTCATCGTGTATCAATACTTTGATACCCTTTTTGCTTGTAACCCTTGAAAGTGCGACATAAATCTGGCCATGAGTAAAAATGTCTCGTGGAATATATAGCCCGACCCAATCCAATGACTGACCCTGTGATTTGTTAATCGTCATCGCGTAGGAGACAATGACGAGAAATTGTCTCCGGCTTAGTTTGAAAGGCCAAAGAGACTGTGACGGGGACATATCCATCATGGGAATGTATACGACGTTGCCATGGTATTTTCCCCCCATGATACGTGCCTCAAGCACATGTGTAGCCATTTTGGTCACGATTAGGCGAGTACCATTGCACAGGCCTTCAGACTGATCGATGTTTCGCATCAACATAATGGGTGCCCCAACCTTAAGTTTGATATGATGGTTAGGCAAGCCAGAAGTTTTCAATGAGCTGAGAAACTCCGGTGTAAGAACATCTAGAACATCCCTGTCATGTATCTCCGATCGATCGACTGTATTACAGCTATAGTAATCCCTCAAGTCACCTGCATTTTCAACATGAGTCAACGTATATCAAGAAAGGCATCACCAACTGTATTGTGTTAAGGAGCTTATCAAATAAAAACTGAGAGCACCTGGCATAATCGACAACACATGATCATTAATCTTGTCAACCATGTCTATTGTTGATGCCAATATAGCCCTGCTCTTTAGGTAGTTGAAGTCCGTATAATTAGCGAGAAAATCAGGATACGTACTCGTTATAACAGCAAGGATAGGATCATCAAAATCGGTGATAAGCATCTCAGGCGGGAACTCAATTTCAGCAGTTCCATCATTTGGTTCTCCGACCTTTCCTTCTCCAATTCTAAGTAGCCAATCGTAGAATTCCGCCATTTCTTTCCTGTCGTGTTCGGTGGGACCGCAATTAAGATGCATATTCTTAGTTAAGTTCAATACCTGTACTGAATGCCATATGTAGGAAGAGTTGATTGTGGCATGTACAATGTCGGAACGACTACCCCTTGGTATTACCGGCAATATCTGTCTGAAATCCCCACCAAACACGACAACCTTCCCACCAAAGAGTTCTTCCGAGTTCCCATCAGTACTCATCACATCTTTTAAAGTCTTGTTAAGTGCTTCGAAACACCATTTGTTAGCCATGGGCGCCTCGTCCCAAATGATTAGTTTTGTTTGTCGAAGTAGTTCTGCGGCCTCATCTTTGTGAGTGATATTACAAGTAGAGTTGGACAAAGTAGGGACAGGTATTTTGAATCTTGAGTGAGCCGTTCTCCCACCCGGGTAACAACAGCGATGCGATTCCGCCGGTGGCGACAGTTAAACAAATGTCGTGCTTAGATCTAATTGCACTTGCCTTCGTCCGCCACATGTAAGTTTTCCCGGTTCCACCATACCCATGCAGGAAAAAAACTCCACATTTCTGATTTGTTACGGCGGTCATAATCTTGTCATAGATTCCGTGCTGCTCGTCTAAAACAAATAAGAAAAGTATACGATCAAAGCAACGCCTAAGTATTAAATGAGGAATGGCATTCAGTTTCCTGGTAACTACCTGTAAGAGCAGAATGTAGTGATTGGAATTCATTTTTCATGGTTTATATGTCGTAACTACGTTCTTCATATATGAGACGGTTCCCCAGCTGCTCCAACACATAACTGTCGGGGTATGGTATAGGTTTGAAGTCATGGAGGCTTTTTCGATTCTTTTGAAGGAGAGTCTCAATGTGATGCAACGTGAGATTTTGCAGCTCATGGTCATTCAATATTAGTTCTGTCAATGGAAAATACCCCATAGGTCAGTATAGACAGACTATTCGAATGCATAGTGTCGCTCCCAGGATTCTCATCCAGGTACAAACGCGAGAGTGGCGCGGAAAACAGAGTCGCCAGCCGTGTAAATTTATCCCAAGAGAGGGAAAGAGAACACCGCATAAACCTGAGGAAGAGGGAAAGGAATGGTCATCGCAGCCATATCCTGGGTTCGGGAGTCGGTTACGCGAGGGGAAGGTGCTAGCACCCCACGCGTCCATTGTACTCGATGGGATCCACGCTTGTTGTCTATTCTAAGGGTGAGTTGTACTATCATCTAGGGTTGTACTAAAACGGGAAAGGGGAAAACAAAGACAGACTCGGTAGGACGTCGACGTCCTAGGCCTACGTACCCCCTTTGTGCAATGGGGAATTCAGAGTCAACGTAGTTCGGACCAAGTTCTTTTTGTGTTTTTTATGAGCGACGTTAAGTTCGCGTCCGGCAGTTAGGTTCGATGCCTGTTTGCGTCTCAGATGGAAAGTAACGTCCCCTTTTTGAAAATAGCCTTTAAGTTTGGAAATCCTGAAGGACAAAAAGGTTTGAAGTTGGTTTGTGTTTTTTAGGACAGAAGTGGCTTAAGTTAGTTCCTAAGTTGCATTGCACCAAAGTCTAGGGCACAGGGGCAAATACTTAGCGCATCGTCCCAAGACAGGACGCTCGCTAAGCACTCTAGAAAGATGAGAGGAAGCCCCTCATTTCTCATTCCCCATACTTAAGGCTCGTGCGCAATGCACCTTATTCTTTAATAAGTGTTTTAAAGAAATTTGAGATGAGAAGAGAGAAGACACAAGGGTAACTCTAAAGGGGGACTATGAGTCCTAAAGTTATCATGCATGGGCGACCTACGGTTAGTAAGGTTTGATGACAACCTAAACCCTAAAGGAAGAAGATGAGGGAAGGAAAAAGTAAGGGTGACCATGGATGCTTATCCATACCCTTAAAGAACTTACCTTAGTCCCTGCTTAAAAGGTTAGTGAGAAACAGACATAAATAATATCAAAGCAAATGAAAATCAAGCAATGGCAAACAATAATGATAATAATCCAAGCATGAACTCAGAAGTTAAAGAAACAACCCCAAAGCAAATGGCACAAGTGCCTTTCAAACAAGGACCTAGGCATGATCAGAAACACACACATAAGCAGATCTCAAGTGAAAGCCAATCAAATAATTAGAAAAATAACTCCTAAAATTCCCAAATTAAATATCAAGGTCCCTCAACCAGAGACAAACAACATACCAAAAATCCCTGCAAAAATTCAAAGTGTTAGTCATTCAATTAATCATGCAAGATTCAGGTGAGGAATAGGGTACAATATGCCAAAGGGAAGGACCTAAATGCAATATGAAATAAATTTAAAAATGAAAGAAAAATATTTTTATGCAATTTAGGATGTTAGTGAACAAATGCAAAAAGAACGGATCAAAAATATTTTACGGATGCAGAGAAATAAAATAAAGAAATTAAGTATGCATTATATGGATAATTCAAAAAGAAAATAGACTAAATAATTAATTTAAATGATAAAAATAACATAAAAATAAAAAAATAAAATTTGTAAAAATTTTATAAAATAATAAAGATGATGTATGAATTTTATGGGAATTTTAAAATGCAAGAATGTATTTTTAATAATTAAAAATGAAAATAATAAATTAAATTAAATAAAAAATGGAATACAATGTGGGGGGGGGGGGGGGGGGGGGGGGTGCGTTAGTAAAGAAATAAAGTGGAAATGATATTGGGCTGAAGAGTGGGGGGTGCGAATAGCAACCCAGTCCACTAATTGATCAGAAAAAACAAAAATAAAAAAGAGGGTGTATGCGTGTACGTGCCATGTGCCTGTCACATGCGTTTTTAATGTGTTGGCAGCTTGTGGTTCGTTTGATTCATCGTACGCCCCTAGTTTGGTCAACGGAAATAACAAGTAAACCAACAAAATAACATGATTGGGAGGCCCATGATAATAGCGTGGGGTAATGTACACACGATTACAAAATTAAAATCAGAAAAAAAAATAAAACAAATAAGAGGTGGCAGCATCGTGGCCGTTGGATGAACGGATCGGACGGTCCACGCTCCTTCTTCTTCCTTTGGCCTCTCGCCAGACTGGTTTTTCCGGCCGCCACCGGAGTTAGGGTTCCGGCCCCCTACTCCGGCCACCTGCAACACAAACCTGCCCAAAATGCACGTGCGAATACACTATTCAAACCAGAAAAATGTGAGGATCAATAATATCATCTCAAAAACCACAAACAATGCAAGGATAAAGAGAATCGAAGGAAATAACAAGTGGGTCCAAAGCTTTAAACTCATAATACAACCAATTCACACGTCCAAAATTAAAAATAAATAGATCAGTATGATCACCATTCATCACACGTCAATATGCATATAAAAAAAGAGATTTTTATGATGGTCAAAAAACCTACCAACCTGAGATGGTGCAACTCTATTCTTTGCTTTTGGCTGCGAATGGTGGTTGATTTCTAACCTGTGGATCACCAGTATTCTGTTGGTAAAAGAATTCCTTCAAAACTCTTTGTGAATTGAGAGATCCAATGATTTCAAGAATTAGGGTTCACTTTCTTTTTCTCCAAAATATCACGTGTAACTAACCCTAACCAGTGCATGATTGAGCTTATATAGACTAGGGTTTTCTACTGAATATGAATTGGGCTTGGGTAATTCCATGTTTAATGATTTTTTGAATTATTTTGGAAAAACACATTATGTTAAGCACACCTCCTCCATGCATGAATATTTAAGAGTTTCATGATGGATCACTTGCATTTGAGTTGCTAATCACACCACATTTAAATTGGGCCTTGAAACTTTTTTGATTCATGACTTTTGAATAATTTGGCATTTTTGAACAATGGAGAATAAGTGAAGAACACACCATGGAATTTCTTCATTCTTGGGCCCAAAATAATCCTCAAGGAATGTCTTTTAATATTAGAATGTGGCATGAAGCAATGGAATTTATTATAGGTCATTATGCCCAAAGTTGTGAAAATGGGATCATGAGAAACCCTAAAAACCACTTTGCCTTCTTTTGATCATAACTGGAGTTTCGCAAATGATATGGAGACCCACTAGTACTTGTTGGAAAGAGGAGAAAAAGATATTCAACTTTCATGTTGGATAAAAATTCATTTGAATCTTTCTTGATGGTGAAAAGTCAAGTTGAATGCAGTGCAGGAATTTGCCAAAAATGGAAACTTTTCATTATAGGTCACTTTCCAAATTTAGAAACTTTGCACCAACTCCTGATTCCTCATAAATATGTATGAAACTTGACCCTTGGAGACCATATTAGGATGTGAGGCCTTGAAAACCTTGGAGAGAACCTCAAAGTTCCACAGTTGACTTCTCCTCTCACTGTTGACTTTTATCCCATTCACCTGATTCTCAATCTTCTGATCAATTGAACTTCTCCTGAACCAAACTGATGGGCAACCTCCCATCCCTAGGTATTTAGGGACCCAAGGAGTACCATAGAATCAAGTCTTGCCCAAAAAATCAGAAATAAACTGACTTTATATCAAACCCTAGTTGTGGTACCCTCAGTCTAGGAGGAAATAACACAGTCTCCAATTCCAAATTCCTCTGAATATGATGTGTATCTTCTTCAACAGAGATAAGATATGCCATTTGATTATGATAAAAACCCAAGGAGCTTGCCCATTGAAGCAATAAACCCAAGAATCCCAAAACCCTAATCTATGCACTAGTTAGGAGAGGATGATCCACCTGAGCTCTCTTGGACAATACCAGGACTCTTGCTTGACCCTCTGAAGCACTGCCTCAGGTACCTTGACCCCATGCTAAGAACCAATGATATGCACACATGATAATGCAAAATGCAATGCAACATAAGCCAGTTAGTAATAAAGTAAGGAGGGCAAATTTTGGGGTGCAACACATAGCACCTAACCATGCAATATGGCCTTAATTGAAGGACTGTAAAGTTTAGCCACTTAAAACCCATATTAGAAAGGTAAATGCTAAACTAATTTAAATGGATGAAATCTAAAACCTGACCTGTGTTATTAACCAAGAGCCTCTGTTGGTGCAACAAACCGTCGGACAGTAAAGGCCATGTATGTGTCCACACATACGCCGGGCGATTGACGGTGCCGGACATAAGCATAACAACGAAAAGCTTGCGTAGGAAATGACCGGACCCCCACTCGCTTGCCTCTTTAATGGCTCCAATGTATTCCCTGTCGTCTTCGAGGAAACCCATAGCAAAACATGCATATCTAAAGGAATCACACTGTCTATCGCCGACCTTGCGAATATCCTCATAGCACGTGGGTCCTTTCACGACAGTCTGCATCGTACGTAGATAAATCAACTCGCCAGTAGACGGTGGTACCCAAATTAATTGGCCAATTGTATACCCCTTTTTCCGAGGCTTCCACAATCTATTTCTTTTTTGGTAAATAAATCGTGTGACGAACAGACCATAAGTTAATTCTCTGGCTTCTTCGTAAGTCTGGTTGGCAATTAACCACGACGAAAACATAGTCTCCGTTATGCTCGCCTTCTCTAATATATTCTCCATCCGGTCATGATCGGTGTAGTAGACAGGTTTGTCACCTATAAGATGGAAAAACATGCATTCCACTGCGGGTTTACGGCCATGAATATTGTAAGAGAAGATTCTCCAACTCGCCTCACACGGAGAGACATATCTACAGTCAAGATATTGTTGAATTTCGTCTACGGGTTCGACACTATTCGAGGAAGGATGAGACCTATGTACAATAGAAGTTGTAATTCTATCATGGCCTTTGTGTATATATTTGAAAATATACTTAATTGAAGTACTCTGATTACACCATTCCATGTTAATATGGGCTTGGTACTTCAAGAGAAGTTTTGTGTTATACGGGATGACATGCCTATTGTCCAGAGGGATGCCGTTCTTGTGTATGACATGCGTAGTTGATCGTCGTCTGTATAGAGGGTAGCCATCAACATCAACCATGGTATTCTCAATGAACTTTTTTGGAAAGAATTTTGTGCACTTTCTGTTCTTCATACACGGTGATGATTGCCTAGCCATACCACAAGGTCCATGCACCATATGCGACTTGACCAAGTTGTACAACGTAGGATGAATGTCTGGGTCAGGTATCTCGGCGGAAATAATTCTGTCAATATCATTGGGGGTGGGGTATTTACTCTGAGGATGCAAGAAGATAAGAATGTGAGCGTGAGGTAGACCTCTTTTCTGGAATTCAATGGTGTACATAACTGCTGAATGGAATAGCACAGAAGCCAGCATAAGCATAATAGTTGTATGCAATATAAGTGAACATAAAATAGAGGCAGAGTTCCAAACCTAGACTTACATACCAAAACCTTTGTTATGTCACGCAAAAGTTCGTCGAACTTAATTTTGAAGACCTTTGCTACAATATCCGGACGATCAATAGCACTTAAATTGTTGCTATTCAACAGACGTTTTATTTCAGGCCATGCGGGGTTGCAGTTAAATGTTATAAACAGGTCAGGGAAGTCAAGTTTACTTGAAATTGCCATTCCATCAAAATAGAGCTGGTCCATGTATCGTATGCTTCTGATAAATGTCGAAGGCAAAACAACACGCTTGCCCTGTTTAGTACTTTGATTAGAAGTACCTACAGCGTTTTCCTGCTGTAAGTTGCTATATTTACCGACCCTTAATTTAGATTGATTTTTCCGCAACCAGTTTAGACGTTCGGATTCCATCATAGTATAACCGTCAACCAGGAACTGTTGGAAAAGGCGCCGCGAATGAAGTAAAGTCTTAGGTTCGGAGACGCGCTCATGTAGACGGAAGCACAACCAATCCTTGATTGTTTGATGATTTTTGTTCGTGACCTGTCTTTGGTGACTATATTTATGAAGAATATTATCTCTGTAACCGTCTTCGCCATATACAAAAATGAGTGGGTATTGGTATCCAAGGTATGGCGGATGGAATTCATCAATTCGTTGTAACCCTCCATCGCGTGGGTGTACTATTATGTCGCTTTTTTCTGCAGAATCAATATCCCCGACAATGAGAGCAGCAACTTCCGCAACAGTTGGCATATTATAGACACGTCCGTCGCGGGGTCTACTGGATATCAATTTCAACTTCAAGTCTAGAAAAGAATTATCCCTCAACAGATCCCTAGCATTTCTAAACGCTTTGGCATGGACATTGACAGCATCCAACATCACCTTCAAGTCCCTGACCAATTCCCTCTCAAGTTTTTTGTTGTCCCTACAATAAACAGCAAGAACATATATTAGTCCACATACGATTTTCATTTCAAAGAGATTGCCAGACACTTAGTTGTACATATGAGAAAATAGAGTTGAGCTACCTGAAACAATCCATCATGTTTTCAACCTCATTGTCTGTATCGAAGATGTATAGCTGAGCATATTGCGGAGGTTGACCGATTTCGGGAAGCATAGTACCCATCCGGTGACACACCTGACCGTGTAGTCGTAAAGTTGGAGGACCGTTCCCTCTCTGTGATGCTGTGTCAAATTTCATCCCAGGAGAAGTGAAAGAGAACATAGCGTTGTACGTTCGTATGTTGGCCTGGAAGTTTTTACTACAGGGGGAATTTCCATCGAAAAGGAACTTAGCTAATAAAGTTGGCGGCTGCCGCATCAGTGGTAGGACGACTCTACCAGACTTACAGCAAATGTGAAACTTAGGTGCAGTTGTGTGTCTATGTTTGGATTTACGTTCCTGGTACCACATACATGCCTTGCAATGCTGGCATTCCCAAGTAGGAGCTCCGATATCGAAGTATTCTGTGCATGTAACAATTAGATGTCCATAAAACGCGACTAAGAAACAAATGGAAGTTATGTTAGTTAAATTGGTAAAGAAATTACCTTGTAGGTGATCTTCGACATCTTCAACACCAGATTCAATGTCAGAGTCTGAAGAATTTGCAACCGTATGATCAGAATCTGAATCAGAGTTTTCTTCAGAAGATGAATGTGTAGGTGTGTTGCGTTGTGGAGTGCCAGAAGCAGAAGAATTACATCGTGAATGTGCATTACTTCTGACAGGAGGCAGGATTTGGCAGAGGACCGTCCGCGAGGAGTCACAGGGCATGAATGAGGGTGGTGGGGAAGTATAGCTTGTAGATGCAAAAGTGCATGTGTTGCTTGATGATGACTCATCCAAGGGAGAATTAATGCCTGTTACTGACATAGGAACGGCAGAATTTAACATCGGAAATAGATTTATGCCAGAACTAATATCGATTTGTCTACGCTTCAGAGGAGCAGTAGGAAGATTGTACCGAATAGACGGTCCAGTGTGTGTCGTATCATTGACATTACTGTGGGGGGTTGTACGTTGAGTTTGGGAGTGTTTTGCATTAGGAAGCAAAGGTGTTGATGGTGAAGCAACATTGTTCTCCTTGTTGGGACCCAAATTATGTTGTCTCCTGTTACTCAAGAATAATTTTCTTTTCTGTCTTGCAACAATGGCAGGTGTATGACTATCACCATCCATGGGAAGGCTGTGGCAAAAACTTGGACGTGCAAAATGAATACCTAGTAAAGATTTGGCACCATTAACCTTGATGGAGAAATACAGGTTGCTTGCTTAGCTTAGGTGATGATGGGTTGGCTTTGTGTTGCAATTCATTTCCCACTAAAAATTTGAAATTTTAAAAACCCCTCCAAATAGATGCAGCAACCCACTAATATTTTAATGCCAACTCTGTACTGTTTTTTTTGTTGTTATTATAATATGTTGGGAAGGCAAGTAGGAATCATCATTAAGTGTGTACTTGTTTTCTAACTTGAAGCAGGAAGGAATGGCGACTTGACATATGACAGAGGTGGTGGTT
This sequence comes from Lathyrus tuberosus, assembly GCA_022829125.1. NCBI lineage: Eukaryota > Viridiplantae > Streptophyta > Magnoliopsida > Fabales > Fabaceae > Lathyrus > Lathyrus tuberosus. The sequence goes on from JALAZF010000093.1 coordinate 12,472,096, forward strand.
GAGTGTTTTGCAGTGCTACCTACTGAGCAGATGTGTTTAGCTACTGTACAATGTACAAAAGTTGGTAGGATCATATTTTAATATTATTGTAACATGGTTAGTAAAACATACATGGTTTTCTGCTGTTTATCTACAAAACCTGTGCTGATATTGGCAACTAAACGACTGAAGTGGTAAATATAATGCTAATGGCATGACTTAGTCAGGGGTGGCTGCCAATGCTTTTCTGTCTCGTTAATAGTAAAATGTATAGCATTAGCTTATGTTTATCCGTTATGGTTCATATGTTATAATACAAATGCATTAAAGCTGTAGATTAGGGGGCTTGTATCAATGTATCTTAACAATACAGATCAAAATATCTTGAATGACAAAACAGATCACATTAAACTAATACAACATATATTACAACATATGTTAACAATAGAGGTCAACATGTATTACAACATATATTCAGTTGTCCTATTGTTGTAGTGATTTGATCAAACAAAGATCAAATAACTTCAAAACATATACACTAATGTGTTGTATTAAATAGACACGGTAGGAGTGGCAAGTGAAACTTCAAAAAAGAGTCCAATAACATGTAAACTGTCCCGGCAGTGGTCGACAGTCAAACTTGTTTTTTACCCCGCTTGTTAAGTTTCTTGGCTTTTGTGGATGAAAGGTCCCCATCTGGTTCACTTTTGATCGACGGTTCACCGGCTGGTTCGTTAGACATCTGCTTAGCATTGGCCTTAGGGGTTGAAGGATCAGGAGCGTGGGTGGATGTGATTTCACCATCCTGAATTTGACAAAAACACAAAAAGGATTACAATTGCAGGCTGTGGTAAATAATCCCCGTAAATTTATGAATGACATATAAGAACAGATTACCGTAGGAGGAGTTAGTTTTACAAACGGTACATCCTCACCAACACTCTCCACAACCTGTGTAAATCATAATGCATTGGCATATTGTTAGAGTCATTAGTTGATATTTCCCTATGGATTGAGACTTTCATTCGTAAAGGAATCGTTATAAAGGACAATGAAGCTACCTGCATTGAATTAGAGGAGGCCTCAACAAAGTGGTCGCTGTCTTGAATGAGCTTGTCATCCTGCCATTGGTAAAATACTGTTAGAACAAAATTTGAACAAAACATTTGTGATAGCCAAAATACGAAATTTTACACAATGGTAACCTGAGTAATTGCAAGCGGTCCTTCAAGTTTGTTGATCAGCTGGGCATCGTCAAGATAGTGGATGACGGAGCAACTCTTAAACTGAGGATTCCACTTCACCTTGAATGCCAACTTCTTTCCCAACATTTTATCAAGAGCTAGTGGGAACTCAAGCGGGTCAGTGATTCCGGCCTGTTTGCCATCACGTTTAAACCCAATAATACGGATGGAATTTCAATTGGATAACAGAAACAGTTAGAAATGTTGTTGATTATAGTTTTCACTCACCTCAATCATTGTGGCTCGTAAGTCAGCAGCAGATGTTGCCAAAAGTTGTGCTGCAATTTCATCCCAGAAAACAAATATTGCCGAGCATCCCTCATGAACCGCAAACACCTCTATTTTATACCTATAGATGCAACCAAATTCAGACATGGCAAACGTAAGTTTCTAGACAACACTACGGACGATAAAGATTATAAAAGGTCAACCTCCATATTTCTGCCTCCGTGCGGTGGCCATCTCTGCAGACAAAAGGAGGCATGGAGCCCTTGGCAACTTGAGGACATTGGTGGCAAGCTCTGTAGCACCACCCATTTGGCGAAGCGATAAGTTTGTCGGTTGTTGCAACCGTGACACATACAGTTACCTGAATGGGATTCAAATATGTATCAGGTCTATTGAATTGCGTTAAATTGTAAGAATATCATTGCCAACATGCGTTACCTGGTACAGTTGGATGATTTCTCGGAGTGGTAACTGAACAGATTTTGTTATAAAAGCTTCAGTTACAGACTGTTGAGAACCAAACGACATATGAGATGAATCACGTGTTTGGTTGCTAGCCGTGGAGAGTGGTTTCCCATAGTCAGTCCCTTTGGGCAAGCTATAGATGAAAATTCTGTTATAAAGTAGTAACGGCAGATAATAGCAATGGAAGAAAGTCCATAGTTGTTTACCTTTTCATAAACGATTTGATCTCCGGCAAATTGTCGTTAATATGTAACTCTGTCACGTTGTAAGTGTTTGTCACAGCTAGGGGATACTTTCCTGCACGACCAAAACGGAATATATTATATTATGGAATTAAGCAAGAACATCAAAATTGGTAAGGGATATTAAATAGCAGATTGTCGCGGGTCACGGGAATACCTTCTTCCTTAATCTTTGCGTACTTCAGAAGAATAACAGTTGGGGTGTTAATCTCATGTTGATGTTTTGTATATTCAAAGAACTTGATAGCATAGTCCTCCCAGAGGGTACACAACAACGTCTGGTCACTGAATCGCGTAAACGTTCAAGAAACGCAGTCAGTTGGAAAACAAACGTTCAACCACCTAGGAAACCTTATCGTTAGCTATTGAAATACCTTAAATCGCGCAACACCAGGTTGACTTGAGGCTTCTTCCCACCAAACTTTGTTTGGGAATATCCCACCTCATCAATAACACCAACAACATCTACAAATAACAGAAGTTTCGCGAAAACGTAAGGAAAATACAAGGACAAGCAAATAACAGCATGAAGGAAAAACTATATACCCCAGAGAAGATTTTCCTGCCATTTTCCAGAAATGATGTCAGAAAAGGATGTCAAGTTGATAATCTTGTCAGGAATGTTATGCTTGCCAATATCCCCAATGGTTGTTCCACCTGTGAACTTGAGGAGATATTTGTGGCTAGTAGGTTTGAATAGCAAATCATTAGGGTGGACCTGAAAGTTTGATATCGTGCAGGTGACGTTAACCGACAACACCGAGTCAAATGCTTTTTTAAACACAGTCGGAACAACGACGTGAATTTTATGTCCCTGCAATGAAAAACATTTGTCTAAATTAATTTCAGTGTATGCAAGACAGGAAAATAATTGGTTATTTACGTCAACACAAACAACACCATGAGCAACGGGTTGAAGTTGAAAGTCAAATAACAAATTTCAGTTGCTGAACAACACCATCAACAACAACGTAAACAACATCCTGAACAACACAAGCAAGACATAAATAAATGCGCTTTAAGACAACATAAATAACACGATGACCAAACTTGTAACCCTGGCGTTCAGAAACCGGATGAAGATGCAGGGAAGGACAAATATGCAAGAATGAGCAATTTGTGTAAAACTATCATGTATACTACAGAAACAACGTAACTAACTCATGTTTGTGTCGCCAACCACCATTTCGAAATGCTCATTTGCTGAAGTTTTGAATGTCCATTTGTGATGAACCTTTACGGCGATCTTCCACAACTCTTTACGGTCGTTGATATTGGCGACGGGTTCGAAAGGTCGAGTCATTGTTGAGGAGCTGTTGACGAAGGAGCGTAAGCCGGAAGAGACGAACGAAATGGAAATGGAGAGTACAGTTGAGGAAGTAGCCTAAGCCGGACACAAACGAAATGAAACACCAGAGTCGCAGTGGCTAGACATGTCTCTTCACTTCATTGGGCAGTCTGTTTCAGTTGCTATAGACGAAACGAAATGGAAAGGTAATGGCTCATTATGCTTTTCGTTGCAATGGTTAGAGATGGTGGTGAAAAGTAAAAAAATGTGGCTACTCAAGGGAAATGGAAAGTAGTAGATGTGGGGTAATAAAGTAAAATACGTCACCATAGTAATTAGAATATAGTAAAAAAGTGGTGAAGAGTGGTTAGTGTAAAGAGTAGTTAGTAAAGGGTGGTGAAAAGACAAAATTGATGGCAAAAATGATTATGTGGCAATTAGTAAGAGTGGGGTAGTATGGGCATTTCCAAGACCTTAGATTTTCTTATATAGTAAGATTAGTATTATTATTTTAAAATATGATAATATTAGTATTATTATTAAAAACGAATTATTATTGACTTGGAAGAAGCATTGAGAGTTTCACAAGAGCAGATGAGAACTACACAACAACAAATCCTAGAATTATTGCAGCGACAACAATCTGGTGGGGGTGGCGGAGGGGTAGACGAGAATGAGGATGAAGAAAACGGGAATGACTACCTTATGGATGATTAATAATATTTAATTAATATTTTGAATTTCTTATGGATTTATTTAATTATAACATGATTTAAATATGTTTAAATTTTAATATTTATGAATTTTAATGGTTTTAATTCATTCTGAAATTAATTTTTTTAATTAAGCAATTATATTATTTATTATATTTATATTATTACAAATATGAATTTAATATTTGTAATAATATAAATATTTTTTTTTATAATAGTAAACACAGTCTGCGAGGTGCTGTTCACTCTGCTGTAAAGAGAGTTGTGGGGGTGAAAATCACCCAGCAAAGTATCCTGACACGCACTGCAAAGTTGCGTTACTTTTCTGATATCTTGGAAAGTGCGTTGCGGGGTGTTTTGCACTTAGCAAAGTTGCGGGGTGCTTTAAACCCAACAAAGTTGCGGCGTGATATACACCCTGCAAAAGTTGTGGCGTGCTTTTCACCCTGCAACTTATTGCGACTAACATTTTAACGGGGCTTTCTGTTTACCTCGCAAAAGTGTTATTGCAGGGTGTTTTTTACCTTTACTGGGTGTCATTCACCCTGCAACTTGAGGTTTTTTTTTGTAGTGAATGTGGTTATGTAGCTGTGAGAGTGAGCCGTTGTAATTCTGCAGCCTTCTCCGATAAAAAAGAAGAGAGATATTGTGAGGGTGAGTTTCTTAAATGAAAGATGTATGGGTTTTGAAAAAGGAAATGGTTTGGTGTTGAGTTTTGGTTGTTATGAGTATCATCTTCATAAAAAGGAAACAAAAGGGAAAGAGAAGACTTCGCTAGTGAAAACTCTATTTAAACTCACTTTACAGAAGTTTATTCTTTAAAGAAGTTGTTACTTTCGCTACTTTTCACTTCCCACACTTTCTTGTTTGCAAACTGAAAAGTTATCAAAGCCTAAAACCTAAAACCATTCTCTCTCTTCATTGATGGCTTCCCAACAACAACAACCATCTGTTCAAGAATCTCATCAACAATCACAACAAACTCAACAACATCCACAAGTAACTAGTGGTCAACTACAAGAAGCTGTTTTCCAAAGGGTTGTTCGAAGATCTACTTCGTCACAACCACCAGAGTACATTCCTCATCTTCTCCTGTATCACAAGACACCATCTACTGTGTATCATGGCAAGTTTTTATACACTGAAGATTCATATGACACTCCTGAAGTCACACTTTCTACACCTGAAAAAAGACTTGGAATTTCTCAGCGAACTTATGGTTGATTTTACAGTTTGAAGGCTCGTGGCTTTGACCTTTTACCTGCTGTTCAATCTTAAGGATGGGACAAGTATTTCGATCGTGTTCAGGTTCTAGTTTTCCCTTTCTTGTAAGGAAATTCTGGTTTCATGCCATGACCTCTTCTTCTCAAATAGTCTCTTTTGTTTTTAGCAAGAAGATTATCATTACTGAGAAACTCATAGCCAAGCTCATTGGTCATGATGGGAATGGAATCAAGTGTGAACTTATGGGAGAAACAAGATATGATCAGAATGAGATAATCAAGTTGATTTCCACTACTGGAAGTCATGCTAGCAAGATAAAAAATCTTCACTCTATTTTGAGGATTTGGGCCATAATTCTTCTTGGTTGCATCAATCATAGAAATCCAACCAGCTCTCTTAACTATATCAACATCGATCAAGAATTTGTTCTTCATTTTATTGTTGTTAATAAGAAGGTGAAACTTCATGCTCTTCATTTCAAATTCTTAAGAGCTACTGTGAGGGAGACAAGGAATGGAAGCAGAAAGATGAAGTCTTAGATTCCGCTTGGGAAACTGATTTTATACATTCTGATGGAGAGTCATATGATAGACTATCTAACCGATGATGAAAAGTCTTAAGGACTGATATCTTCAGTGGGAAATTTCTTCAACGCCAAGAGTCTGAAAAACATGGGCATGATTTTCACATTAGAAGGCCTAATTGTTGAAATCCCCAAGGAGATCACCCGTAGCAAAAGGATTCCTCTGGATGATTTTCCTATCTTCTCTAATTCAGAATTTGTGGATTATGAGGGAAGTTATTCTCACAGTAACTCTGCAAGTGTTGTTCCTTCAGCCTCTGAGCCTTCTAAGAAGAAAAAGAAAAGGAAATTTTCCTAAAAGCTTTCTGAAAGAGATAAGGAAGTTTGCTCAAAAAGGGCTAAAGCTGTAAAGAAGACTCTGAAGACTTCTTCTAAAGCACCTAGAACTGCTGCTGCTCCTGGCTCTGCTGGAACTGTTGTTGCTTCCGATCCTCCTCAACTTAATATTGTAAATAGTTCATCCACCTCTTCATCTATAATTACTTTTTACATCCCCTTTGTTATTGAACCCATTGCTCCCCAAACCACAAATCCAAATGATACTTTTCCAAATCTTACCCTTACTTATGACCTACAACTTCTAATTTTTATACCATCATTTGTTGCCAAACTTTTAACCTTTCCACCTTTTCTCTTAACCCAATGTCAACGCTCCCAACTGTCCCAACTAGGAATCTCTCGCCCCCAAATTCCTTATAAAACCCCTCAATCATCAAACATCACTCACTCTGACATCAAGGTTAATGAATCACTTATTGATTCTAATCCTAAATCATATGTTGAGCTCATTGTCTACCCAAATAGAACCTCTCACCCCTTTTCTAACCAAAATCTCTCTCAAACCAAAGTTCGTCCTACTACCATGGATGAATTGTTTGCCAAGTTTGAAGAAGATACTGTAGGCAGACTAGATGTTGTCATTGGAATTTTCCTGGCTGAAGGAAACTAAGAGGAACTTCCATGCCAAACTCTTTGGTATTGTTGAGTCTCTACTTAAGAAGGTTCCTGCCACTCTTCTGCTCCCTGCTCCAGAATTGATTCCTCCTCCGTGTCCCGTTTAGACTGCAATGATTCCTTCTGAGGATACTCTAGAAGTTGCAAGTGAATCTGGCTTCAAGAATACTTTTGATTCTGAGGAGTATATTCTAAAGAAGTTGGAGTATCTAGCTGCAGAGAATTCTGAAGTGAAGGAAATGACATCAAAGGTTGAAGGGATACTTGGAGAGATCTTATCAAGACTACCTAAACCTTCTTAAACCTTAGTTTTTAAAACTTTGTGTTATCTTTGTTTTGTCTTTATTTTTGTTTCATTTATGTATCTGCATATCTATTTAATGAAATACAATTTGTTTGGTTTACTTTGTCTTTTGATTTCTTTTTTAATGATGACAAAGGGGGAGAAAGAGTGATTGATTTTGATATATCTAATTTCCTTTTTGAAAACTCAAACATATTTCTAATAGTTTTTCTAACTTGATATTCTTTCTGAGAACTTTGTGAAAGTTCATCATTTTTTAACCAAGTGTTTCAGGTTTCATCCAAACTAAACAGAGTTCATAGTATTATGAAATTTGTTTAAGGAACCACGTGTTCTTTTAATCAAAGGTGAACCAGGTACATATAAACCAAGCGTATAAACTAGACAGTTACAAGCTCTAAACAAGACATGGTTCTTAAACTTGTGCCCTGAACAAGTTCTGATTTCCACCAGAATCAAGTTATACAATCTGGCATCTGAAACCATGCTATGGAAACCAGACCTTCTGACACTCAAGCATTGGCCTCTAAAGGAAATACTTCTATACCCAAGCTGTTGCATTCTAGGTAGTTACCTCAATCATTCCAACCAGGCTTCTGCCTTATGGGAAGAGAGTAACCAGACTTCTATCTGAAGAGAAAGTAGTAACAACCAGGCTTCTGCCTTATAGGAAGTTATTTCTTTCATGCTGGTTTTAAAATTTTTATATGTGTTAAGATTATTTTAAGTCTTAAATTTAGGGGGATCTTATAAACCTAACTCTCATACTCTAAGCTGAAAAATAATTTTTAACAGTATAAAATTCAGGGGGAGCTTACAAACCTCACTTTGATGTTTTTATGTGATTAGACCAAGTAAATATTATTCATCAAAATACATGGTTTTGTCATAATAAAAAAGGGGGAGATTGTTGGGACAAGATTTGGTTCTCCATCTGGCCTTTAGTTTTGATGATAACAATACATTGTTTCTTAGAGAACAATTTTGTACACTAATGGTTTTGTGTCCAGTGTGTAGCTTTTGCTTTACAAGTTCTGACTCTGAAGCTTTGACGTGTGATGTCATCAAACTCAGAATTAACACACTCTTACTTTGAAGAGATGCAAGTGCTTTATAAGATGCTGTCAAGTTCAAGAAAGCTTTTAGACAACGATACAAAAGAATGTTTGTGCAAAAGCTTCTGGCCGTGACTCTGATTGAAGAGCCTCTGAAGGATTGTCTATCTTTGAGATTCTGCGCTCAAGTTCTGAAGGTTCTTCAAGATTCTGCGCTAAAGTGAAGATGCCTCAACACCATCCTTCAGCTCAACGACAACTAGTGCTCTCCTACTTGAGTATTTGTACCACGAGAGTACCAAACACCACAAATAAAACAACCAAGGGGTGGGAATACGTTTAAATATGTTTGCGGCGTATAAAGAAATCAAGGATAACACAATCAAATATCTGCATATTCATATCATTCTCAACCATCACCAATCACCAATATATATATATATGTGTGTGTGTGTGTGTGTGTATATATATACATATATCTATATATATATATATATATATATATGTGTGTGTGTGTGTGTGTGTGTATATATATATATATATATATATATATATATATATATATATATATAACCACTACCAATCATAAGTGCAGATGTATATGCAATGCACTCCTCACTTCATCACCAAATGCACGTGGTACCAATCTACTCATCAATTTGGATGTCAGAGTTATGTTATTGATTAATCCCATCACCAATATTGGACATCAGAGTAATGTTACTAATTTATTCCCATTACCAATCATCACTAATTATGTATCTCCGATATAGATGATGCATGAAATGCTACAACAATGCAATACAATAATCATCACCAGCAGTTCTTACCCGAACCACATACCTCACACCATATAATGATAACTCACCATAATTCAGCACACCATATAACACTCACTGATAGATAATATTTCACATCATCGCAACAGAGTTAACTCATGACTCACCAGAGCTCATACATGACTCTTTCACTTTGATTCGGGAATTTTAGAGTCACAGGGCGTACTCAAAATCTCAACTTGAATACCTTTCGAATCATATCTAAGCATGTCAGATAGCTCAGTACATCACTCATTTTATTCACACAACAAGAACACATCACACAACCTGTCACTTTGTGATGCTTGGGCTAAAAACCTGTCTCGAAGACCATGATAGTCTCTATGTCATTACGCTGACGCTCGTCAGCTCTCCCAAATGCATGATGGTCGGCCCGTCATTCTAGTGACGCCCATCATAAGTGTTCAGATTGCAGAATCCTTGATTTCTACCATTGGAGCACTTCCAAAGCTCTGATTTCTACTCCCAGCCACCCAAATTGGATAGAAAAACATCATACATAATATATTGGACACATAACACAATAAACCAACACCGATTACACGTCAACATTAATTTATCATGGAATTTATCATTATGTTCATCACCACCAAAACATATTAATAAGAACAACATCAAATTGAATTGACATATAATTTTCATACAAATTTAACACATAATCACAACATAAAAATAAATTCAAAAAAGAATAATTCAGAGAGGTATGCACAACCATCTCAAGGACTTAAAACCTCAACAATGGAGGATTGGAGAAAAGGAAGAGGGTTAGGATCCCTCTCTATCCATTATGAAAAACACACCCATAGCTGAATAATCCTTCTTCCCCTTATCTGATTTTTGCAGCAAAATGTTAAATTTTCAGCCATGGTAGTTCTTCCCTCTAGGGTTGTTCTATTGCCTCTACAACTCCTATTTTCCCAAGTTCCACGTACTGCATAAACCTATTCTTCTCCTTCTTTTTTCTTTTAAACAAAAAACCTAATTTAATCTTTTATTATTTCTAATTCCCCTTTCACTTTTGGTCTATCTCTCCTTGTCCCACCACTTATTTTATTATTTATTTTCCCCCATAACTCACTATTTCATTATTTTATCTAATTTTTCTATTATTTTAATTAATCCAAAAATAGTGATAAATTATGTAAATTCTACCAACCTCAATAACCCCACAAAAATACATAGAGCACTCGAATGAACTATATAAACATATTTAGCTTAATAAAATAAATTAATTTAAAAATTGGGGTGTTACAACTTTCCCCCACTTAAGAATTTTCGCCCTCGAAAATTACCTGAAGGAAACAGCTCAGGATACGACTCTCGCATTCGACTCTTTAGTTCCCATGTCACGCTCCCTCAAGTGGGTCCTTCCCACACTACCTTCACTAAAGCGATCTCTTTACCTCTGAAGTGATTCACTTCACAATCCTCAATCTACAAGGGTGATGCCTCAACAATAAAGTTATCTCTCACTTGCACATCATCCAATTGGATCACATGGGACGTATCAGGGATATACTTACAAAGTTGCGACACATGAAAATATCATGAAGATTCGAAAGAGATGTGGTAAGGCAACTCTGTAAGCCATTTCTCCTACTCTTTGGAGGATCTGATATGAACTAATGAAACGAGGCATGAGCTTTCGAGATTTTAACGCACAACAAACACCAGTCACTAGAGCGAATCTCAAGAACACATGATCTCCCTCTTGGAACTCAAGTGACTTTCTTCGCCGATCATGATAACTCTTATGTATACTATGTGAAGCCTTCATTTTCTCCTGAATCATCTTGGTCTTCTCAGTAGCCTGTTAAATAATCTATTGTCCAAACACCACACTTTCACCTGATTCATACTAACACAAAGGATTCTTACACATCTGTAGTGCGATTTTTGTGGTCCTGAGTCATGATCGCTTGGGTACTACAGTTCAATTAATTTTTTATCCTATTGAGCTGACTAAGGAAGGGAAATAGATGTCTCCAATTAACCCTGCTTGCGTACCGAGTTTGAACATCGGTTTGTTAGGTTACATATGCTATGTGGATGTGGGGCCCAATCTTTGGTTATTTTGCTAAGAACACAGTGTCTAGATTATTTGTGAGGTTTTCGATGATGTGTTTAAATTTACTGCTTTTGGGTTGATTCAATGGAGATACTGGATTTTGGGTTTTTTATTAGTATGCTCGCTAAGATTTTTTTTCAATCTTATGCCTACGTATTCCCGTTTAACGAAACAGGAAAATCAGAGCGATCGTAGTTCCTCCTATTCTATGGGAGGAAAAAGGTTGTTTTGGTGTCTTGTTCAAAGCCCAAGATGTGAAGCTAAAGGTGGTTTGTATCTTGTTCAAAGCCCAAGATGTGAAGCTAAAGGGTTTTGGATGAGAGAGAATTTATCATCTCTAAAGAGGAGTTGTTGATATTTGTATGCTGTGAGCAAGGCACAACTTTGATGCTAAAAGGTTGATTGACTCAACCGGGATTTTCTTTATACAAAGCCTAAGAGGAGGCTAGTGACCCAATAAGAGGGTGTTTTTATATGTCTTGTACGAGGCCCAAGACGGAGGCTAAAGAGGTTTGACTCAACAAGAGAGTCTTGAACAGGTGATTGACTCAACAAGAGAGTCTGGAGGTTGTTTGACTCAATGAGAGAGTCTTTTATACTCAACAAGAGAGTGTTTTCCTATCTCGTACGAAGCCCGAGATGGAGGCTAAAGAGGTTTGACTCAACAAGAGAGTCTTGACCAGGTGATTGACTCAACAAGAGAGTCTTTTATACTCAACAAGAGAGTGGTTTATATCTCATACGAAGCCCGAGATGGAGGCTAAAAGTGGTTGAATCAACAAGAGAGTCTTTTATACTCAATAAGAGAGTGATTTATATCTCGTACGAAGCCCGAGATGGAGGCTAAAAGTGGTTGACTCAACAAGAGAGTCTTTTATACTCAACAAGAGAGTGATATCTATCTTATACGAAGCCTAAGACAGAGGCTAAAAAGGGTTTAACTCAACAAGAGAGTCTTTTATACTCAACAAGAGAGTGTTTTTCTGTCTTATACGAAGCCTAAGACGGAGGCTAAAAAAGGGTTTGACTCAACAAGAGAGTCTTTTATACTCAACAAGAGAGTGTTTTTCTGTCTCGTACGAAGCCCGAGATGGAGGCTAAAGGGGTTTGACTCAACAAGGGAGTCTGAAAAGGTTAGCTCCACTGGGGAGAATCATTGTACAAAGCCCAAGAGGAGGCTAACTGTGCTGGTGACTGTTTCAGTTTAGTGACAGGTCCAATATGTTGGATAAAAGAGAAAATCAGTTCTTATAAAGGTAAAGATTAAAGGTATGGTTGTACTTTGGGATTGATCAGTGGATCGGGGTTATTTCCCGTTCTTTAAGGAAATGGAAAATCCAAAGGGTATTGAGACTGTCCAAGTCTACTGGTGTTTTGAGAAATAGATTCTCAGATAGTGAATGGTCTTTGTATGATGCCTAAGAGAAGGCTGGTATGTTAAGGGATGAAGGTTAACCCATTAACAGGTCTGACACTTGACTCAGAAAGACAGCTCTAGCAAATTGATGACTAGGTTCTATTCCTATACCTGTAGAGGTCTCTGGGTCCTTGTACTAAGCCCAAGAGAAGGCATGAGAGCTTTTAAGAAGCCGAAGGGTCCTTGTACAACGCCCAAGAGGAGGCGGGGATGCTTTTAAGAAGCCCGTGGGTCCCCAAACCAAGCGAAGTTCAAGAAATGCAATTCACCGAGAAGAGATCATTTCATGAAAGTTCGAGGTTTGAAGAAACTCAAGAGATGCCATTCACCGAGAAAAGATCATCTCTGGGGAGTAGAGTTTCTTTGACAATTTCTAAGAGTGACAGTCTGGGAAAGGGTTCACTGAGAATGCTGCCTTTCACGTTTCCATATTGTTTAACCCCAAGAGGAGGGAAGACTGTATCTGGTAATCCTATGGGGGGTCTAGTTTTGACTGTATTTAAGAGTGACCAACTGGGCTTTATCTAGTGCTAGACGTAGTTGCTGGGGAAAACTCTAAATAACTATACTAGTATTACACAGTTGATATTTGACAAGTATATAAAAGGATGTGAAAGAAGACTTACAGTGAGCAGCCCCACAATACAATTATATATATATATATATATATGAAAGCGGATAAAGAAAGCGGGTAAACACTTACTCGGTTGTAGAGCTTCCATGCTGTTTGGTTAGTTGTTCAACAAAGAAAGCTTTGATAACAATATTATATTCTAAATCAAAGGAGAAAGTGCTTTGAAAAGATTGTTGGGGCTTACAGCTCAAGGAGAGACCCAAGGTTTTATCAGTGATTACACTGTTGAAATTGTACAGGGACTTATACAAGTGACTGAGACCCAAAAAGGTTTTTTGTACAAAGGGATGGGTCTTACACTCTCTCAAGAGGCCCAAAAGTGTTTAAAGAAAAGGAATGGGGCTTATAACACGAGGGTAGGCCCAGATGGTTTGATTTTTGAACTGGCGATCGCGCCGAGGTTTCTTTAACGTACTGGGACTTATACAATGCACTGAGGACCAAAAAGTTTTGGTTAAAAGGGGGTTGGGTCTTACACTCTATTAAAGGCCCAAAAATGATTTTAAAAGAAAAGATGGGGCTTACAACTCAAGGAGAGGCCCAAGGGTTTTGTTTGAAAAATGACGATCTCGCCGAGATTTCTTTAACGTATTGGGACTTATACAATGCCCTGAGGCCCAAAAAGTTTTTATTTACAAGGGATGGGTCTTACACTCTCTCAAGAGGCCCAAAAGTGTTTGAAAAAGATTTGATGAGGATTGAATTGATCAAAACCCTAATTTATTTTCAAAATATATTTTAATTGAATAAAAATTCAATTAAAATGATCAAAATTGTTAAACATGTGTGAAAAACAAATTGTGGTATTGGATTAATGTTTGATAAATCATTTTTATACCCACAAAATAATTGGAAGTCAATTAAGTTTGGAAAATCAAGGGAGAAAAAATATTTCAAATGTTAAAAACAAATAAAACATTAATTCTTTGCAAAAATATCAAATATATGAAATAAGTAATATTTTTGGGATTTTTTTGGTAAAATAAAATATTTTAATATTTTTGTGAATTATTTAAAAAAGAATCAACTCAAAATCATTAAAACTCAGAGAGAAATTAATTTTTGAATCAATTAAATAAAATCACAAAAATTCAAATATCCAAATATTTGAAAAAGGGCGCCAAGAACATCTTGGCCTTGCCCGCGTGCTCTGTTTTGCCCAGATTTGCGTTTTCTCATCAATCTCACTGAATACTTGATGAAATCACACAATCCACATATCAATCTACTCGTTTTCACCTGACGATCATGTCTATGGTCTTTAATTTCATTTATTTAAAGCATGGAATAAGAAATCAAAGAGAAACCTCAAGAACCCTAAAATCTGCATGAAGGCTTAGAAATTCCATACATGATTCAAACAAAGTAATTAATTGAGGGAAAACACTCCATGCATGATTATGAACATATGGCCAAATTATTGTGCAGCAAAAAATGCATGGATCATAGAGTTAGAAGAGCTCATGTTTACCTCTTGCAGCTGGTGATCGTGTTTTGTGTTAGAGGTGTTACAGCTAAGTTCCAATGATTTGGATAGCTTCCCTAGGTGCCAAGTGATGTGCGTGAGTGCTTGGAATGGTTTGAAACAAGCTAGAACTGAAGATGGTATCCCAACTGCAACTTGGTTAAAACCATGAGCAGTTGGCTGGTGATTTTGAGAAATCAGTGTTCCAGATGTTGTTTAAGTGTTTGGATCACTTCTATATGATGTTTATGAGGTTTGTGTGTGATTGGTTTGATTGTAATTTCCCTCAAACTCAAAACCCGATAGTGACTTGCTTTGGAAGGCAAATTTGGAAGTGAGAAGGAGATTTTGAGGAAAGCATCTGTTTGATGGCTTTGGTGTACTCAACCTGATCACAAATGAGCTCTATTTATAGTAGAGCAAGTTTGTTTTGGGAGCAATAGTGAATGGCAACTGCTGTAGAGGTTTGGCCAATGTTGACAATGAGAATCCAAGTCTCCTCTAGCCATTGACTAGAGGTTAGGGCACAGGCTGCTGGTTCCCTTAGTCTTGGATATGTCTTGATTGAATTCGGTTGGAAATGGCTCAGTCCATGCCACCTTGGTGCATCCATTGAATGCTCCAAAACAAAATTTGAGTCTTGTCCCTCTTTTAGGTATTTCTAGGTTTGGCATGCTACTTTTGGTTCCAAAGACTTGGGAGGCTTATGGATCAATGTTTGTCCCTCCTTGGTCTCCCCTTGAGGTGTTTAGATGGATAAGTGTGTTTGTCATTTGCACAAATTTGGCAAATCGAGCAAAATGCATAAATCTGCCTTGCCTTGACAGTTTACAGCAAGGCATATTGCCATTGTCATATCTCATGGCCCAAGTGGAATTTGATGGGGTTCTTGGCCATTTTGGAAAGCCCTCATATGATACAACAACTGTTTGATCATAATTAGTTTTGATACTTTTTGGATCTAAGTGAAAAATGCCCCTACATTTTGAAAAAAGTAAGACAGATTCTGACTTAGTGAAAATTTCACTAAGTGTTGGAAAAAAGTGACATTTTCACTTTTTGTGATTTTGATCATTCCATAACTTAAAATCTATGAGGAATTGGAATGAGTTGTGTTTGAAGCTTTTGTAGAGGGCCATGAGAGCTACAAATCCAGGTTTGGATGGGGAAAAATGGCCTTGTGGTTTAGGAGTTATGATCCTCCAAAGTTGGTACCCTAGTCACTTTGTTCCGTAACTTAGAAAATTTCTAAGTTTTTTATGGTTACCCCTTTTACAAGTTATCCCACTTTTCTTGATTTTTCTTGATGAATGATGATTCTAATCACGCATTAACATCATTTTAGGGTTAGGGAACCATAATTGATCAAACAATCAAAAAGTCAAATTTTGACTTTTGGGCACAGTTGACTTTTTATCAGATGAATTCCAAACTGTGCGATCCCCTATGAAATCAAGTCCTTGACCTAAATCAAACTTGATGGATTGATTTCATAGGTGTTATAGGGTGTATTGAATCATGTCCCAAAGTTTAGGAGCAGCCTGGGTCAAAAGTCAAAGATACAGTTGACTTTTTCCCGCGAAACCCTAATTGTGGTTCTGATGAGCTTGAAACTTGTTGATCAAGCTTCTTGGGTCAATCCATTGTTACAAATGGATCAATGTGGTGTATTTGAGACCCTCAAATCCTCTCTTGAGGTCTTGGCTCATATTTTGTCCCAAAAGTCAACTTAGGGGTGAATTAGGTCAAGAAACCCTAATTCCTGATTTTTTTATGAATGCATCCCCTGAGGCAAAATTGGCTTGATGATTGGGTTCATGATGTCCCTTGGAGCATCTTAGGTTATGCTTTGAAGCATTGGCTCATGCCCAGAGGAAAGTTTCCATCTGGAGGCCCTGGTCAACCAAAACCCTAATTTGGTGACACTGGCGATCTTGAGGCTTGATCCACTTGGAATGATGCAACTTTGTGCTTGATTCTTGCTGTGGAAGTCCTCTTGATCCATTGTGGATGTTTGAGAGGTTTAGAGAAGTTGAAGATCATGTCATTCCTTGATTGATCCTTTGTCTAAAAGCTCAGAGAGGGCTTGAAACCCTAATTTTGATTGTAGTGAAGGCTCAACAATCTTTGAGGAGATTGATGAGGTATTATGACACATCCATATTGTGATGATAACTTGCATAATGATGGGAAGTCTTAGTAGTTAAAATTTGGGGTATGACAACATCCTTCCATACAAATCCTAAAAAGGTGTCATTCGAATACTATAATGATAAATCTTATTATAGGTGAACTCAATCAACGACAAACAACTATCCCAATAACATCCTTATTCCAAAACACAAGCTCTCAACAAATCTTCCAAAGATTGGATAGTCCTTTTGTCTAACCTTTTCGTCTGTAGATGATAGGCAGAACTCAACTGCAACTTGGTTCATAAGGCTTCCTGCAAACTTTACCAAAACCTTGGTGTGAACCTCAGATCTCTATGTTAAACAATAATCGAAGTAATACAATGCAACTTCACAATCTCACTGATGTAAACCTCTGCTACATTCTGCAATGGGTAACTGATCTTTATCGGAATAAAATAAGTCGACTTAGTTAATATATCCACCACAACCCAAATAGAATTACCTCCTTTCGTTGTCTTAGGCAAACCCACCACAAAGTCCATAGAGATGTTATCCCACTTCCACTCAGGAATGCTCAAAGCTTGCATTAACCTGCTCAGAAGTGTTTTTTTTAGCAAACAATCACGAGTTTTAAATTCTTTGAGATTAACTCAAAAAATCTCGGGAGTAACTTTGTGCAAAAACTTTTACAAGAAAGTACGTGTAGGATGCGACTACGAATGTCTAGGTACAGATAGTGTAAACTTAAACTTTAAAGACAATAAAGCTTAAATTAAAGTAAAAGAAGTTTAAAATGAACAACATTAAATAAATGCAATCGATGACAAAATAAACACGTTTCAATTAAGGAAACATAAAAAGTACAAAGAAAAGAGGACACAGACTCACATATTTCTCACAAATTGTTTCACTATTTGGCTTTGGTAATCCAGTTCTATAGAGAAAGTATATGAGATTTGTGACTTTGATTATAACATATACGCCTGCTATATATACTAAACTAAAAAAACTATTTCCGACATTTTACTCCTAAAGAATTGACACGTCTTAGAATGCATGCAACTCATCCTCCAATGCACTGCAACATTCTTAGCACTTTGAAACTGGTGAAAACATTATCCCACATTCTCTAACTACTCTTAGTGGCTAGTAATTGTCTGCTCATCGAAGGTAGTTGCTGATAGTGCTAAGTCTCTTCTGTCTTTGGTTTCCTTAATTTTCTAAGTCTTTAGAGTCTGTCAAGAGACTCGTCCTCGACATAGTGTTGAGTGGTTACCCAGGTCTATTCTCGAGACTCCTCCAAACTAAATCTCAAGATCTGTTATAGAGATTCTTCCAAGCTACATCTCAAAATATCAATTGGGAAACCTTAGTCAACATGTCATTATTGTCGACACATATCTATCAATGCTAACACTTAGCCTTTCATTAATGCAACATTCATTTGGCTTTTCCCACTAACTAGAAAATCCCAGGTTAACAGATGCCCCTCAAAAAAAGGCCATTTTCGATCATATTGTCAGATGGAAGAAAGGTGTCGTTTTTGTAACCCTCGACACTGTTTTCCCAGTCTGCACACGTTACTTCAATGAAATATCACATTATTTAATTATTATTATATGGTCACTATGACTACTTTACACTTAAACATCACGTTACAGACATGTATGAAATCGATCATGATCACCCTATATTTCCTAGGAGCTTTAATTAAAAATGAAATTAAGAAAAACTCTTTTAATTCCATTTTCATCTTTACCCATGACCTTTATGATTCCATTAGTTGACTTATGCACGCCACGTGGCTAAGGTCGTTTGAAGGGAAAAAAATTAGACACTTTTTTCCTTTGGTTATTTAACATGCTATCTCCAACACTTTCTTCTTCCTCGCTTCTATCTCTTTACAGCTCAGACAAAGAATAAACCTTGAAAAAATTCCACACACTTTTCCTTCTTCTCCACTAAGCTCTTAAAGAAAACCTTCAGTCTCATCCATCTTTCACTGCTGAGATTGATGCACCACTGTATATCAATGACCATACCTATGTTACCAAACCTCCCAGGGAGCATGGAAGAAGGAACTTATGGTATCATGTTTCCCTCATCCCTTACACTCTTGTTGGCTCTGTTCATGCGTTCATGGGTCCACTGCCTCATCCCTTTAGTCTCATAATGGCGCCTAAATATCAGTCTTATCCATCTTTCGCTGCTGAGATTGATGCACCACTGTATGTCAAAGACCATACCTATGTTTCCAAACCTCCTAGGGAGCATGGAAGAAGGATCTTATGGTATCGTGCTTCCCTCATCCCTTACACTCTCATTGGCTTTGTGCATACGTTCATGGGTCCACTACCCAGGCGTATCACGAAACCTCATATGGTAAAGGATTTATTTCCTACTTACCTTGGTTATGAACCTTTAGTGTTCAATGATGCATCATTCAACTTAAACTTATTTAAGAATAGAGTATTCGGGGGGTTGAATTGTGTTCACTAAAAACTTTTCTACTTCTGAACAAAGTTTAGATTCTAAACGATAGTTCAGAATCTGATAACAAGTGCAGCGGAAAATACATCAGAAGTAAACCAAACAAAATAATGAACACAACATATTTATCATGGTTCCTCTACAAACTGAGAGTACTCCAGTAATCTTACAGCATAAGAGATTTTCAACTATAATCAACACATGATTACAACTGCTTGTGCACTTAAGCACAAGACTTTTACTGCTCAGACCTACAGCCTAAGACTTCCTTGCTTAATCAGCACCTGATCAAGAATTCTCTGCTTATATCCTCCGATCCTAAGACTTCTTTGCTCAGATCCTAGTTTAAGACTTCCTTGCTTAGACCCACTGTCTAAGACTTCTTTGCTCAGATCCTCAATCCAAAACTTCACTGCTCAGACGCACCGTCTAAGTCTTTTTTGCTCAAATCCTCGATCCAAGACTTCACTTGCTTAATCAAGATAAATCAAGAATTTTAATGCTCAAGCACATAGAAAGAGATTTACTTGGCTCAAGCTTTTCAACCATAAACTCTTATGCTCAAGCACTTAGTAAGAGACTTTGATCTAAACTGCTAAACAACATGTTTAGCAGAATAGAGAACAAGGTGTACTTGATACTAAGATCAGAGGTACAAGGTAATCACCTTAACATAGACGTTAAGCACTTAAGATTTCCAAATATTTAATTTTTAGGAAATCTTAAGGCTTTTACAAGTTACAACAAGTAACCGAAGTTTCTGCATATTCAGTAGTGTTGCTCATTGTTGATATTGTTATGTCTTCATTCAGATAGAAATGTTGAACACTTCTAATCTTCTTGGCGTTCCTTCTTCTTCTTATTTTGTGTTAAAGATTCAGATTGAACCTTCAACTACTTATATAGCAGTTGTAGAAGACTAGCCGTTGGAAGAGATAACTTGATCAAGTGTCTTTGTTTTCTCCATAGTACAAGAGACGTTGAAGATATATGCACTAAAGGATCTTGATCCATTATGTAACATGTTTAACCCGTATGTCTTCAAGGAGATCTTGTACTATAGAGTCGTTGAGAGTTGTTATCCGTAAAGCATGTCAACTCTTCTTGAGCCTTGTGAACTTAGACTCTAGCTAACAAACTGATTTGACAATGCAGTTTGCTTTTTGCAGTACTGTAACGGGGAAATTTGTGAGTGTAAGCTATTATGTGAGAAGAATGCGTTATGTGAGAATGATGAATGATATGCAATGATTATATTAATAATTTTTTTTTGTTCAAAAGAAAATTCAACAATTGGATTGCAAATATCATACAGTGGGGAAACCCCGTTTTATTGAATTCAAAGATTGCGGAAATGGAAATACAATAATTTACAAAGTGCTGTAAAAGGAAATGTCTAAGCTTATGGATCCTGAGTTCTCTCTGAGGAGAGCTCAGGTACTGGTTCTGGTATTTTCCTTTTCTTTGACCAGGGCTCTTGAGCCGTTGTCGGGTTGTCATTCCTTTGCCAAGTGAAAGGAGCGAGCAAATTTCTTCAGTCTTCTTGACTTTCTATAACATGTTGCTCTAAAATCTCGATCAGATCATGTTTTTCTTTTAATAGTTGCATTGAGAATGTGGTACTTGTTCTTCCAAGATTTCTTTTCCCGTTGAACTTTGTTGAGAGTGACTTGGAGTTTTTTTCGTATCAGACATAAAATAAAGGACATATTCCTTTAACGGAAGAACTTCTTGATGAGGGTAAGGCATCCTCAATTTGAGAGCTCTAGCTTGTACCCAGTGGAGATAAGGTTCCACGGAGACACAGTCTGGTTTTCCTAGAGACTCTCTTCCTTTCCTGTGAACATGTTTCCAAGCATGTACTATTTTTGTCTTTAGTGCCCTGTCATTTTCTCCTTCCTTGAAGAAAAGACCTTCCAGATGAACATTACGCGAGATATGTCTCATCGGGTATCCGAATTGACGAGGAACTAAAATTGGATGATAGTTGATTCCTCCTTTAGTTCCTATGAGGGGTACATTATGGAAATTTTCACAACGGTCAATGATTTTTATCCCGTCATAGATCCGATTGTACCAATCTATGTCAGAGTTGGTAAGAGACATGATTCTCTGTGACCAACGCAAAGTACTCTTATGATCCCAGAAAGCAGCAGACTTTGGTAAATGGGAAGTGAACCATTTGTATAGCAGGGGTACATAGCATGTGATCATTCCTCCACTGTACAAATTCCTTAAGTGTACATAATGATAGGCATCTGCGAGTAAGGTTGGTACGAGGTTTCCAATCAGAAATATCTTAATGGCATTTATATCAATGAAGTTATCAATGTTAGGAAATAGAAATAACCCATAGGTGAGTAGAACAAATATATCCTCGAAAGCAGTAATGTTTTCTATACTGGAAAAGTACAGGGCTTTCTCTATCAAAAACTTGGATGGTAAACCTGGAATTCCGTTCTTAGCGGTCATGTGAGTCCTGACTTCTAACTCGTCCAAATAGATTGCTCTTGCAATGGTTTGATCCTTTGGAATTTCTTCCAGTCCAGAAAAGGGAGCTTGGTCAATGATAGGTAAATCAGTCAGGTTAGAGTACTCCTCTAGTGTTGGTGCTAGCTGATAATCCAGAAATGTGAAACAGTGATAGACCGGATCGTAGAACTGAATCAGCGTAGACCAGATTCCTTCAATTACATGGACCCTTAACAGAGACAGCAATCCTCTGTACTTAGCTCTGAAAGCATCAGGGTTGGTGATCATCCTTGCCAACCCTCTTAAATCCTCTAATTTTGGAACCTTGAAGGTGTACTTGTGAGTCTTCCTTCTACCGAAATCCATAACGCAATCTTTCTCTCTGATATTTACAATCATTGTCTTAGTTTAATTTGAAAAAGAGATACTAGGAGAGAACATTTTTTCTTTGTTTAAAGTTTTTTTTTTATGAAATGAATGCATGAATGCAGCACACAAAAACATAGAAAAAACATGGGGTCAAAAGGTTCAGCGTCATGAAGTCATGGCTCTACCCATCCCCAAAGGTTGTACTATGGTGAATTTTTGTACCTGTCCTCAAAATCATTGACCCCCCTTGGGATAACAACAGCAGGCTGGTTCCCCCGAGCGAGCTGTAGTATCTTAGAGTAATCTCAAATGAGGGCAGTATCGCGTGACAACTATTTCTGATAGCTTCCGCACTACAAAATAGTCACATGGTCTCAGTATACTAAATCCTCAGTTTCATGGATATCACAATCGAAAAGTCTGCTTTCAACAACCGCAGTCGTTTAGACACTGAATCCGCAAAGGGTATCTCCACTAATTCGATGGTCTACCAGGATCGCTTATTCGGGAATTACTCCCTATAAGACCACCTATTTATGCCATCACTTATCTTAGGTATCACTCAAACTTTCCAGATACGGCATCACCCGCAGTCCCATTAGCAGAAAAATAAACACGGATATCAAGTAGGAAAAATGATATATATATTTATTCCTAAAACTAACATCCTAGACCTCTTAAGAATTCTAGTCTATAATCCTAACAAATCAATGTCGTCCCCATCAGAGTCGCCATTTTACTGTAGCGCACGATTTTTGTCGGTGACGCGACCACCTTATCGCGGAATTTGGGTTTTCTCCTCAATGAAGAGGAGGGGGTGCTACTTTCTGATTTCTTATTTATCCCATGAAGCTAGAAGGGAAAGGGAAGCTATATAAAACTAACCTTGCACGCGAATGTTTAACTGAATATACGCTTAAAGAGATTAGGGGGTCCGGGGTCAGGTTATACAACGGGGAGTTGTCAATTACCCATCCTATATGTGGTTATCCACAGGATATTAGCTTTAGGTTTCGCTTTGTACTTGATGGTGTTTATCAGTTAATGGGTTGAGAAAGTTTCTTGGGAAATATGAGAGAGAGAGTGAGTTTTTGTTGATGTTCGGGTTTTCCCGATGTTTTTGGTAAGGTACTGGACCTAAGGTTTTTGATTGATATGAACGTACTGGACCTAGAGTTTTTGATTAGTATGCACGCTAAGATTTCACAATCTTATGCCTACGTATTCCCGTTTAAAAGAAACAGGGAAATCAGAGCAATCGTGGTTCCTCCTATTCTATGGGAGGAAAAAGATGTTTTGGTGTCTTGTTCAAATCCCAAGATTAAAGCTAAAAAGGTTGAGTATTTGTGTCTTGTTCAAAGCCCAAGATTGAAGCTAAAAAGGTTTGATTGGGATCGAATTTGTCATCTCTAAATGGATACATTTAGTCTGTTTATCACAACTATTGGGTGACTGTTTATAAAGGAGGATTACTTTAACTGGGATATGAGAATCCAGCAATGCCATAATTTCCTTT
Source organism: Lathyrus tuberosus (assembly GCA_022829125.1). Lineage (NCBI taxonomy): Eukaryota > Viridiplantae > Streptophyta > Magnoliopsida > Fabales > Fabaceae > Lathyrus > Lathyrus tuberosus. The sequence continues at coordinate 12,495,780 of JALAZF010000093.1, forward strand.
ATAGGGGTGTTATCCTGAGGGAGAAAACTTTAACTCAGTGTAGAGCAATGTCATTTTTCCTCAGGAATCTTTCATGCTAAGAGAGGGACAGTGGCGTGGATGTAAATAACCCAGAGGCTTGCCGCTTGCAACAATTAGATGAAAGAGGGGATTTACCAGGATAAAAGATGGATAACAACTTGGATATTTGCATCAACAAGTGTGCCACTTACATCAGTTATTGGGGATTAGGGTTTATTTTGATTTATCTGTTTTGATAAGTGATAAACAGAGAAATGACTTCCTACAGAGGGATTTTGATTTCCTCTGAGGGGATGTTGATTTTTGTGTGCCTTGATCAAAGCCCAAGGTTGAAGCTAAGAGGTTGATTGACTCCACTAGGGAAGTCCTTATATAAAGCCTAATAGGAGGCTAGGAATGTACGACTCAACAAGAGAGTGTTTATATGTCTTGTACAAGGCCCAAGATTGAGGCAAAAAAGAGACTGGCTCTTTGGGGATATCATTATACAAAACCTAAGAGGAGGCTGAAAGTTTGAATTTTCTGGGGAAAATGTTCTGTTTGTCTTATACAAAGCCCAAGATTGAGGCTAAAAGGATTTTGACTCTGTTGGGGAGGGTTCGTATGTATCTTGTACAAAGCCCAAGATAGAGGCTGAAAAGAAACTGACTCTGTGGGAAAGAAATCTGTATCTGTCTTGTACAAAGCCCAAGATTTGAGGCTAAACGGAAACTTTACTGACTCGTTTAAGGATATTTTAGGTATCTCGTACAAAGCCCCAGATAGAGGCTGAAATGAGTTCGACTCTACGAGAGAGTATTTATCTGTCGTGTACGAAGCCCAAGATTGAGGTTGAAATAAGTTCGACTCTGCTTAGGGAATTATTTCTCAAAGCCTAAAAGAAGGCTGGGAGGAATTGGGGAAGATATTTGTCCTGAGCTTAAGAGAAGGTTTATGAAGATTTATGTCTTGTACAAAGCCCAAGATTGAGGCTGAAAGGGTTTGACTCAACAAGAGAGTGCTTTTATATGTCATGTACAAAGCCCAGGATTGTGGCTGAACAAGCTGGAGAAATCATTATACAAAGCCTAAGAGGAGGCTAACTTTGCTAGGGGAAATCTTTATACCAAGCCTAAAAGGAGGCTGGAAAAGATTGACTCAACAAGAGAGTGTTTTTATCTGTCTCGTATAAAGCCCGAGATTGAGGCTAAAAGGGTTGACTCAACAAGAGAGTGCTAAAAGGTGATTGACTCAACAAGAGAGTCTGAAAAGGTGATTGACTCAACAAGAGAGTCTGAAAATGTTAGCTCCGCTGGGGAGAATCATTGTAAAAAGCCCAAGAGGAGGCTGACTATGCTGAGGAAGGATCATTATACAAAGCCTAAGAGGAGGCTAACTTTTGTCGGGGATTATTGAGATCCCGAGGCAGGTCCAAATGGGGAATTTACTCTTGCTGAGGGTTACATAAGAGTTGGGATATCAGATGCCTTGAGGTTTTGATTTGGGATAGTGTTATACTGATGACAAGCTGACCCTAGCTTGGGGGTTTTAGGAGAGAGACTGGGTATTAACTCTGCTGTGGATTGATTAAATGACCATGGTTTTCTTCCTATGTTTGTAGGGAACTTGAGAATGTCTTTGAGACTCAAGAGGAGATTAGACTGTCCAAGTCAACTGATGTGGAAGAGTTTTATCTTTTGTAAGATGCCCAAGAGGAGGCAGGTGTTTTAAGGGATGAGAATCAACCCTAAATTGGTCTGAGGTTTGACACTGGAAAGACTGCTTTAGCAAAGGATGGCTAAGTTCCGTCTTATACATTTAGGAGGTCTTCAAGGTCCTTGTATCAAGCCTAAGAGAAGGCATGAGAACTTCTAAGAAGCCGGAGAGTCCTTGTACAAAGCCCAAGAGGAGGCGGGGATGCTTTTAGGAAGCCTGTGGGTCCCAAACCACAGAAAAGTTCAAAAATGCTATTCACCAAGAATAGATCATTTAGTGAATAGTTCTGAGATTTGAAGAAATTCAAGAGATGATATTCACCGAGAATAGATCAACTCTGGGGAGTAGAATTTCTTTGACAATTTTTAATAGTGACAGTCTGAGAAAAGGTTCACCGAGAATACTGCCTTTCTCTTTGTTCCATATTGTTTAAGCCCAAGAGAAGGCAAGACTGTATCTGGAAGTCCTATGGGGGATCTAGTTTTGACCGTATTAAAGAGTGGTCATACTGGATCTACCTAGTTCTAGACCTAGTTGCCGGGGAAAACTCTAAATAGATATACTAGTATATATACAGTTGATATATGACAAGCATTTAAAAGGATATGAAAGAAGGACTTACAGTGCGCAGCTTCCCACAATACAGTTATATATATAAAAGCAGGTAAAAGAAAGCTGATAAAAACTTACAGGTGAGCAAGCTTCCATGCTGTATTGTTAGTAGTTCAAAGAAATTAAAGAAAGTTTTGATAACAATATGTATATTTGAACCTAAATCAAAAGAGAAGTTGTTTTTGAAAAGATTGTTGGGGCTTATACTCAAGGAGAGGCCCAAGGTTTAACAGTGATCGCATCGTTGTTTGAAAATCGCATCGGGACTTATACAATGACTGAGACCCAAGATGGTTTATTTACAAAAGGGTTGGGTCTTACACTCTTTTAAGAGGCCCAAAGATGTTTTGAAAGAGAAAGATGGGACTTACAACACGAGGGGAGACCCAGATTATTTTGTTTTAAAAGACGACGACCGCGCCATGATTTTGAAAATACAACGGGACTTATACAATATCTGAGGCCCAAAGGGGTTTGTATTTACAAAGGATTGGGTCTTACACTCTATCAGAGGCCCAATAAAAGATTTAAGAGAAAAGAAATGGGATTTACAACACAAGGGTAGGCCCTAGTTGATTTTGTTTTGAAATGGCGATCGCGCCGAGATTTTTGAAAATGTAGAGGGACTTATATAATGTCTGACGCCCTAAATTTATTTTATTTACAGAGGGATGGGACTTACACTCTACCAAGAGGCCCATAAGATGTTTGAAAAAGATTTGTTAGGATGAAAATCGAAGAAACCCTAATTTCATCATTTTTTAAAGTAATTATTCAGAGAAAATTAATTAAAATGATAAAAACACCAAATAAGTTTGAATAAACAACTTGTGGTTTTTGTTTGAAGTTTGAAAAATGATGTTTTAATCACAAGATGAATTAAAACTCATTTGGTTTTGATTTCCAAGATGATAATTCCTTTTTGAAATGTTTAAAAATAATTAAAAATGAATTTATTTACAAAAACATCAACTATATTAAATAAATAATATAAATTTGATTTTTTTGTGAAATAAAATATTTTAATATTTTTTGTGATTTTTTGTAAAATGAATCAATAAAAAATAATTAAAATTGAGAGAGAAATTAATTTTTCAAATCATTTAAGAAAATAATATGTAAAATATAAAAAAAAAATGGAAAAAGTGATAAAAAAAAAGGGCCTGGGGCGAGGGGGATTCGAATCCCAGACCTCTAAGCCAAACACATGAGCGCGCAACCACTGGGATGGTGATACATCCGTGTATCAAAACCACCCCATAAATATATAAGGGGTGCCTTGTTTTAGGCCTAGGCAAGGCAAGGCCAGCTTTTGGGGCATTTACGTGAAGCCTCTAACTTTCTCATTTCTCCATGGATTGGGACAAAATTTATATGCATCTGGCCTAGAATTTCCCAAGGAATCCAATGGTGGTCTTGGTTTTTTGAGACGAGGTCCCTATTTTAAAACTCGATAGTGGTTTTGAAATAGGCCTATATTTGCATTTTCTATGCTAACACATGGTACATGCAAGAATTACATGGCAAATTGGTTCAAACACAACATATACAACATGTATGAGATATTTATGATCAGTGGACTTCAAAGCAATGCATAATTCAAAGAGTTCAAGTTGTCATGCACTTACCTCTTGGAGCTTTTTGTGCTATCTGCCAAGTTCCTTCTTCCATAAGTAATTTGATGCTTTAGACACTCTCAATTGATCCCTTAAAAGCTTTTAGAATAGTTAGAACCAGCTGGAATACTCAAGAACAAGTTTGAGCTCTTTCTTGCAAAAGGGGCAAAAGTGACCAACAGGGAAACTCTCTCAAATGGTGTTCCAGATGAGGGGAACCATTTGGGACAGTTCAAGGATGATATTTGAAGTGTGTTTGAGGTCTTATCTAGTTTTAAAAGTGACTGAATCAAGACATGGCTTGAAAAATGCAAAAAAAAAGTCAATTTTTGAGGTTTTGGAGGTTGACTTTGTGATTTTGGTGTTACAGGTCACATGTTAGTGTTTGGACAGCTTAGATATAACATATTAGAGGTGTTTGGATCATGAGCTATGATGGAATTGCTCTCTAACTCAAAAACTCAGAGATACCTTGCAAAAGAAGGCATTTTGGCCTAGAGAAAGGGATTTTGAGGAAAGCAAGTGTTGTAGTGCTTTGGTGTACTTAAACTGTGCACAAATAAGCTCTATTTATAGTAGAGCAAGTTTGTTTTACAAGCAATAGTGAATGGCAACTGCAGCAGGCCTTTGGCCAATGTTATGCAAAAGGAATCTCAAGTCTCCTCTAGCCATTGACTTGAGATTAGGGCACAGGCTTTGTAGCTTTGGTTCAGAGATAAGTCTTGACTGAATTCAGTTGGAATAGGCTCAGTTCATGCCACCTTGGTGTATCCATTGAATGCTTGGAAACAAAATTGGAGTCTTGGCATCTTTGTATCCTTTTTAGGGATGACAAACCTAATGTAGATTCTTGGACTTGGGAGACTTGGAGATTAGATCATCCCCCTTGGATTTGATCCTCTGATGTGTCCAAATTAATGACAAGGCTTGGAGTTATTAGATTTGGAAAAATCGAGCAAATGTGCACAATTCTGCCTTGTAAAACCAGTTCATGATGCCATGTTTCTAGGGTTGTATCTCCCTGTTCAAATTGAATTTGGAGACGATCTGGTACTTGTTGGAAAGCCCTTATGGCATACTTTAACTTTAATGTTCACCCCTAGACCTGGTTTGACTTAGATCAAGGTGAAAAATGTCAATACATTTTGGAAAAAGTAAGACAGATTCTGACTTAGTGAAAATTTCACTAAGTGTTGGAAAAATGTCATTTTCATGTTTTTTGCCATTTTGATCACTCCCTAACTTAAAATCTATGAGGAATTGGAGTTTGATGTAGTTGAAGCTTTTGTAGAGTGTAGCAAGACCTACAAATCCAGCTTTGGATCACCCAAAATGGTTGTTTGGATCTCAAGTTATGGTCCTTGGAAGTTGGTACCCTAGCCACTTTGTTCCATAACTTAGAAAAATTCTAAGTTTTTTATGGTTACCCCTTTTATAAGTTAACTCACTTTCTTTGTTTTTTCTTAATGAATGATGATTCAAATCACATATTAACCTTGTTTTAGGGTTAAGTAACCTTGGTTGACAAAAAAATCCAAAAAGTCAAACTTGGACATTTGTACAGTTGACTTTTTCAGCAGATGAAATTTTGACTTTGTGATCCTTTTATGAAATCAATCCTTAAGGCCAATTAAACTTCATGGATGGCCCCCAAGGGTATTTAGGAATGTCTTGGACCCCTCGCCAAGGTTTGAGATCAAGGGTAGGCCAACAGTCAAGGGTAGGGTTGACTTTTTTCATAAAAAACCGTAATTTGTGATCAGATGGTTTTGAGTTCTTGTGGCTTATGATTTGAGCTCTTTGAGTCAATCAAATCTTGTAAACATGTTAATATGATGTATTTGAGGTCCTTGAATTTCATTTTGAAGCTTTAAGTCAGGCCTCACTTCACAAGTTAACTCAAGGTTTGAATTAAGTCAAAACCCTAATTCCTGATTTTTTGATAGATGGACCCTCAAGGTGATTTTGCCATTGTGGATGGGATCTTGAAATTCCTTTGAGCTTAATGGAGCAAATATTAAGGCCTTGGCTCATGCCCAGATGGAAAGTTTCATCTGGAGGCCTCAGTCGACGAAAACCCTAATTTGGTGACACTTGCGATCCTGAGGCTTGATCCCCTTGGAATGTTGCAACCTTGTGCTTGATTCTTGATGTGGGAGTCCTCTTGATTCTTTGTGGGTGTTTGAGAGGTTAGACAAGTTGAAGATCATGTCATTTCTTGATTGATCCTTATCTAAATTCTCTGAGAGGGCTTGGAACCCTAATTCTTGATTGTAGTGAATGCTCAACAATCTTTGAGGAGATTGATGAGGCATGATGGTTCATCCATATTGTGATGATGATTTGCACAATGATGGGAAATCTTGGTGGTCAAATTTTTTGGGTATGACACAAATTAAGCCATAGCCAAGTCGAAGCAAGGTCCTTCCAAGGTTTAATATTCAATTAGGAGAGTCATGTATCAGATGATTTTCAAAGTCAAAGTATTAACACCTGCACACAGAAAATTTCCCAGACAAAAACAGACAAGAATAACACCAAAAGGTCCAAGGTCTCAAATCTCCAATAGCAAAGGGCAAGGATCCTAGATCTAAGTCCGAGGTCTAAGGTCACAACAGTCCAGAATTAAGAGAACCAAGTTTTTTAGTGTTTAAGTATTTATTAGTGTCTTAAGAGAAGCATGGTCCAAGTGGACAAAATAAAAAGAGCATAAACATAAACATGTGTCCAAGTGGACAAAGAGAAAATAAAATGATAATATGAAATAGAAATGATAAAAGTAAAGGCATAAATTAATTACAAGAAAATAAAGAGAAAAAATTAAAAGGCACAAAGTAAAGTTAGTGCAATTATATAGTTAGTATGTTAGTGTTAGTGATGGAGAACAATCGGTGGTTTTTCGAAGAATACTCGACTAGTCAACCATAAGCATGAAAACATGAATCCATACATCATTAAGAGAAGGGTGCCAACTCGGATAAAATCGACGAGTATACCAACTAACTCCCTTAACAACAAGGAGACAATCTATTTCACATCACACTATGGAGAGTATGAGATTGACAACTCACTTACAAAAACTAACCGATTTCCGATTTTGGGACAATTTAGCACTATGTTAAGCAATCGTAATCGGACTTATGTAGAAGCCATGACTATCTGAGGTTGGTCAATAATAATGTTCGTGTTAATACAAGTTAGAGAAATGACATGTAGGTCATTCTCCTAAAACTTACCACACTAAAAGAAAAGAGGTAGTGGTCTCATCTTGATCATAACTTCAAAGAGAAGTTTAATGATATGTAAGATTTTCATTGACAAAAAAAAAGAAGAATAAGAGGGGAAGGGAAGGAAAATTGAATTACAATATTTGAATCATTTCATCTTTAAGTTCCACCACTCTTCTTGGTGGATTAAGGTACTAAACCTATCACTAAATTAAAGCACCTAAAATGAAGCCAATGATCCACTTAATGATAGATTTGAACTAATGAAGGCTTATCCAACCTCATCAAACACCCAAAGTCCATGGAATTTAAAGAGAAATTTGATCAACAAACACTACAATTCAAGGCAAAACCAAAGGGAATGGAAAAAGAAAGAAAAGAACTAAAAACAATCCCAAAACAAGCCAAAAAACATAATTCTGACTCTGGTTAATCGATTAACCAATTTGTACATGCATTTGGTTAATCGATTAACACTGGCAGGACAACAAAAAAAATTGAAAAAAAAAACATTCATGATTCAATCATTTCTTCAAACACCTCATGATCATGAATACAATTGAGCACGAAAATTTAAGTAAAACAACAGCAAATAACACCAATGAAACACAATTTTCAAGATCCAAAGATCAAGCAACAAGAATCAATAAGAGATCAGATTGTGGAAGATGAAACAAGCACAATAATGGTGGAACAAGAGTTTACCACTTCCAAATCTGAAAATGCTTCAAATCAACTTTAAGAACCACACTCCAAAGCTTTGATCTACAAAATTTGATGTTGAAGAAGTGTTTGGATGGAGGTTTAGCTTAAAGATTTGTGGAATGAATGAAATGAATCCTCTATTTAAAGAATTTACGCTTGGAAATTTTGGTGGCTTGGAGCTTGGTTTGGAGCCAAAATTAGGCTTGGAATTTGAATTTGGAGGCAAAATCAGGATCAAGTGGTGATTAATGAGGGTGTATGGTGGGAATTAATTATGATTATGTAGGGGAATTAAAATGAGGTGATCTAGAATATTCTCATGAAGAAATAAGTGAATTTTGGTGCCAAATGCTGCAGAATTTGAAAATTCTATTTTTTAGCCAAAAACGCACTTGTTAATCGACTAACCATTTTTAGGCATATTTTGGTTAATCGATTAACACAGTGAAAAAATGAGAAAAATGGCTTTTTGTTGTGATGTCTTGGCTCTGGCTCGATTCTCTTGACTTGCCAAAGAAGGCATGGAAATAAACACATGAACCTTAGATTCTCTTGAGTAATAATCAATTATTAGAAACTCTTGACCAGATGATTTTGAATTGTTTGCAGATCAACTTTGACTTTGTTTAGATGAATTTCATACGAGCTGAGGAACTGGTATTTGATATTCTTGATCCAAATTTCTTATTGAAAAAGTTAGTAAAGGGAAAACAAACATATTTTTTTTATTTTAATTAGGGGTTAGTAAACATAAACATAAACAAATATAAAGCAAACAAGAAAACAGGAGTGGTTGGTGATCTCCCTAAAAAACAAACCTACAAAGAAGGCAAGAGAACCAAAGCTTATCATCTTGTTTGTGGTATGAGATGCAAATGACATGTGGGATCTTAGGGGTAAAAATTAGGGTATTACAAGTACAGATAGCTTTAGCTTTACTACTACTTCTGAATGATCATCAGAAACTAATACAATCACCAAGTGTAGAGATAACATGTTGTTTCTTAAGATGTTGAGGCCTTTAGCTTCAGAGTCTACACTAGACATCACTTAGAGAGTGTTCTTCAGATTCTGTATCATCGGGAGCAAGTAACTCAGCTTCTCTCAAGTGCGCTTTCATATCAGATTCTGAATATATATCTTTAAGCATAAGAACCTGCATACTTGAACACACATTAGATAACACCATTGTTCTTTTAATACTTTTTTTATCATCAAAACCAAGGATATATATCATGAACAAATATTGTTCTAACAATCTCCCTCTTTGTGACGATGACAAACATAAGTATTTAAAGGACAATGTTTGGGCTATTTTAAGCTCCCCCTAAAATAGGTTAAAGGTTTGAGAGCATGAGGTTTGTAAGCTCTCTCCGAGTCAAATAAATCAAAGGTTGAGTTTTGTAAGCTCCCCCTAAGTTCTACTTCTAAGAAATTTTAAAATATATTTTACTTTTCTCAGCAACGACAGGGTACGAGGTTTGTAAGCTCCCCCTGAGTCTAATAGTCCAAAGTTGAGTTCTGTAAACCCACCCTAAGTACTACTTTCAATAAAATTATAATTTTAACTTTCTTAGCAGCTTTAGAATCAGAGGTTTGTAAGCTCATTCTGAGTCCTATAGGCTAAGGTTGAGGTTTGTAAGCTCCCCCTTAGTTCTATATTCAAGAAAAGTTAAAATTAATTACCCGGGCAAGATAACCATAATAACAGTAGATATAGAAAATTAAATGGACAACATTAACTTTGTTTGAGTGAGCAGCAACATTGAATCTGAAGGGTATAAATCCTTATTTAAATACTTCTACATTTTCTCCCCCTTTTGTCACATAAAAAAGGATTAAAAACAAAAGAAAGGACAATTAAAGCAAACGAAAATAAGAAGTGCACAATCCCGAGATGGTCAAAGATACTTTATAGGGTTTATAGTAGTCAGAGTCAAGTAAATGCAGTGTCCAAAGGTGGCCAAATATCATTAAATATTTATTCACGGATGTATTTGAATGATTACTTAAAGCACTCTATAAAAGCATATTGACATAGAGTCCCCAAATACGCATCCAGTACTTCAGAAATTTTTTAAGCCAAAGATAGTTATGAAGATAAAATCTCATAACCGCATGCTTCACAAGAGTGAGAGACGTGATGTTACAAGAGAGTTTGAATTATTAGAGAAGGTTGAAGCAACAAGAGAGAGACGTTTGGCAATCAAGGAACATTTTGCACAAATTCTTGTAGATGTGACAAGTGAGAGCCAAAAACTGAAGGAAGAGAAAGGCGTTCAAACCATATTGGCTACTTACAGAGCACATAATTTAGGATCAAAAGAGCACATAAATGCTTCTAAAGATCCTTCTTTTGAGAAAGCAGAACAATATTGGAAGGAATATGTTTGTAACACTGAGAAAGATGAATGATGCAATAAAGAAGACCATGAATAAACTTAAATTATTGTATTGTCTTATCTTTTCTCATGTAATTTTTAAATTCCAATGAAGTTTCCCTTATTCAGTTTATATGGTCAATTTAGCCAGCAAAAGCAAATTTCATTTAACTTTTTAAAATGACACAAAAACATATAATAGACAAGAGCGTTTAAACACACAGAATCATGATAAGTTTATCAATGTATTATAAAACATACAAGAACTCATAACTAAGTCAGCAAAACACATAAATGGGTTTTATATCCTAGACCTAAGGCTTCTTCAATAACTCCATGTTTGTCTTAAGATCAGAACCAATTTCTTCTTGCCTCTCCTCTCAACCACAAACTTTAGTTAAGCATCCAGTGAGAGATGGTTGCTAGCCATCTTAACTTTCATAAGCTCTTGACATTCAGCAACTGCAGCAACTTTAGCCTCAAGATGGAGCAGTTTCTTCTGGCTAGTTGCAGCTACTTCCATTGTTGAAAAATTCCTTAGATCTTCTATGACCAAGTTGACAGACCTTCTGAAGCTTTCCCATTTTGCATCATAAGTCGCAGAATCAGTGGATGTGAATCCTTCTTCCACATGTGCTTTTGCCTCATTAAATAACCCATTCTTAAAAACTTATAACTAAGAAAGTACGTGATTGGGAAGAGGCTGATGGCTAGTTATGTGCTGAGATGGTTTGGATGTGTTTGTTTCATTTTTGTGGGTTTCATGAACAGATTCAGCTGGAATTTCTTTTCCTAAGGTATGATTTGATGGAGATTTGTGTTGGGTAGTTTCTTGATGGATTGATGGTAAGGGTTGGTCTTGGACATTGTTTTCTGATTTTTGTTCAGACTCAGCATACTCAGGCCCATCATTGAGATAGTCTTGAATAGGTTGATCTGAAATGGTTCTGATGGAGCTGTTTGAGGGTGAAACAACATTAATAGGTTTGGCATCCAAACCACTTCCAGTTTCATTTGGTGAAGTTGGATCAGTTTGAATGTAAGCGTCAATGTTTCAAATGGTTTGATCAAGAGGTGGAGCAATATTGTCTGGTGTTTTGAGTGAAGAGGTCTTTAAAAGTAAGGAAAAATTAGTGTTTAGAGGGATGATTGAAAGTACAGAGGTTTGGTTGGATTTAGCAGGTGATGGTGAGGGAGACTTTCTCAGTGAAGTATTAAGATTAAAGTCATGAATGGGTTTAGCCTCAGTACCTGATCCTGCTGCTAATGAGACAAGTTCTTTTGTAGCTTCTACTTTGTGGCCATTATCAACAGGACTTTCATTTAACCAACTTCTAGACCGATCATCCTTCTCTGCAGATATTGCTTCCAATTCTGCCTCTGGAGCAAATTTTTCTACTTCCTTAGACTCATGAATTGTACATTCTTCAGCATCAGTTGTGTCCTTTTTGGACATTTCAATAAACTCTTGAGTCATCTTAAAAACTTTAGGAGAAATTAGGATTGATTCAAGTTTGCTTCCAAGTCGTTCTCTTAGAACCTCTATGCTTTTCTCTTTTACTGCAATTGAGTCTTTAACACAGATTCTCTTCATCAATTCTTTAGTCACACCTTCTGTACTAGTATTAACCAATGCTGTAAAGAAATTGTCAACTTCTTTCAATACATGGTCCCTTTTTGTTTCCTTTTCTTCTTCTTCTTCTGTCCAACTTAATTTCGACGATTTACTTTCCTTGGATACATCTATTTCCTTGTCTATATTGCTGCCAGATCCTCCTCCTCTAGTCTAGGTGGGAAGAATCTCAGTGGTTTCCTTGAGTTCTTCGAATTCATGTTGTATAGCCATCTTGGAGCTATGAAGATCCTTTTTCTTTCCAGTCTTATGAATAAATATTTCTTCCTCTTTTGAACTACTTTTTGAGCATCTCCTAATAATTGTTTTCTGACAAGAGCATGATTATCTGATTCCTCATCAGATTCTTCATCTTCATCGTATGTGATTACCACCCTCTTTCCCTTTCTCTTAGAGCCATACACATTTTGAGCCCTATCAGGAAGTTGATCATGGGTTATAGTCACACCACACTCCTTCTTAGCTTTTTCAATAAGAATTCTGATGACCTCAGGAGAATCTTCCTTAGTCAGCATAGGAAAGTGATCCAGAAACTCTCTTTACTCTTCTTTCCTGATTCTGATAGGATTAGGAATCACAACAACATCCTTTTTCCTTCTTTCTTTCATATGAGCCAGAACTGATGCAAATATCACACTTCTATAGTTAACATCCAGATCTTGAGTAGCTTTATAATCTACCAATGTATTAATCAATATACATTAATAGGACAGTTAAGAAAGTTTCCTTGCATAAGGTACTATTCTTTTGAGCTTCTTGGTTGAGTCCTTGATGGATTCGCATAGATGATGAAAGATGTGACCTGGAAGATTTAACCTTTGATCAATTGACAGATACCAAAGGAACATTTTGTGATCCCATGAAATTTGATCAGAACTTCCTTCCTGAGGAATTAGAAAACCAATAAGAATCTTGAACAGAAGCTTTTGCATGAGATACATGTTCTTCACCTTTCCATAATCATCTTTCTTTTCAAACAAAATCTTCTTAATTTCCCTGGTGAAGTCACCTCCATCCTTTTTGTTGAGTATCGCCATTCCTCTATTTTCATCCCCAATTAGCTGAGCAATGTTTTCTTGAGTGATGGTAATTTCCAGACCCATCACATCAGATCTAATTTCAACACCCTTTAATTCCTTCAGACCCATTTGTGTTCTTGATTTCCCTTTCAGACTTCTGTTCTTTTCTACAACATTTCTCTCTTCATTTTGTGTTGAGTACTCATCATACACTTCTGCCCTTACCCAAAAATCTTTTACCAGAGTTGGGTAAGTTAGTCCATTCAGCATGTCAAAGAATTTCATCCATCCTTGGAATTTAAAATTACCTTTTAACGGACAACCATTTGCTTAAAAGCTGTTAAAATCCAACAATTGCTCAATGAGAAGCTTTAAATCATCGTGGTCGAGCGGAATAGTCTTCGGTTTCATCTTAAGAGTTTCCATGGAATCTATATTTAAAGGGTTGATTGATGAAGAGGTCATTGAAGAGGTTTTAGGGATTTTCTAGGGTTCTCAGATAAAGCACGAAAAGACAGTGATAAAGGTTGTGTGTGTTGACAATGTGTTGAAAGAATTAAATGACATTAAAGAGAGTTTAAACATAAAAATATTTAAAACAAATTCATTTCCCTTAAAATTCAAAGCACAAGTAATTTAAAGCGTGCTAAAGACATTTCAGACAGGTGTAAAGAGTGGTACAAGTGTCAAAAAGAATTTCCAATCTTGTACATGTGACAATCAAAGATTTCTTTATGCAAGGTTTTGAATCAGTCATTTTTCAGAGATTATCTTGGATCAAAAGTTTGTTACCCAAACTTTGATTAAGACAACTTCTGACTAACAACTGATTCAGATTCTTTATTCAGAGTAAAGCATACATTGCTATGTTTAGAATCCATTTTTGACAACTGTTAGTTCATTGAAGAATATAACAAATACAGGTTTCTTCTGATCAGTAGCAAGAGGGCTTTCTTAAAAAAAAGTTTAAAGAGAAATCTTTGCTTCAGCATGACACTGATATTATCACAAATGGTCATAATACACAATTTACCAATCTGAAAGTTCTTAAGCTAATTCCTTCCAAGGTACCTGAGCATAAATATTACACACACTCAACTACCTTGTACAGAAAATTATGCTTGAAATAGAAAATAATTAACAGAACTTACCTGGATAGAATTTTTGATTTAGGATCTCCAGTCTATTTTAATGAAGTATTTCTGAGTTGTTCAGGAGCCAGCATATTGAGCTATCTTCTTCAAAAGGATAATATCATTGAGAAAGAGACTAGTTGCTTTCAATAGATTCCTTTATCTTTTTGCCACCCTTCTTTTCATACTAAGATGAAAACATACTTTCTCCACAAGATCTTTGTTTGCACCACTGTAAAGTGTTATGCATAGACCAAGCTCTGATGCCAATTGAAGGTTAGGAAAATACATAAAAAGGGGGAGGGGTTGAATTGTGTTCACTAAAAACATTTGTCCATCTGAACAGAGTTCAGATTCGAAATAATAGTTAAGAATCTGATAACAAGTGCAACGAAAAATATATCAGAAGTAAACCAAGCAGAACAATTAAAACAATAGATTTATCATGGTTCCTCTCCAAACTGAGAGTACTCTAGTCCCCTTGCAGCACAAAAGATTTTCAACTATAATCAACATATAATTAGAACTGCTTATGCCCTTAAGCACAAGACTTTTACTGCTTAGACCTACAGCCTAAGAATTCCTTGCTTAATCAACACCTGATCAAGACTTATCTACTTAGATCCCCAGATCCTAAGGCTTCCCTTGCTTAAGCCCTCCTGGTTCAAGACTTCCTTGCTCAGACCCACTGTCTAAGACTTCTTTGCTCAATTCTTCGATCCAAGACTTCATTGCTCACACGCACCATCTAAGTCTTCTTTGCTCAGATCCTTGATCCAAGACTTCACTTGCTTAATCAAGATAGATCAAGATTTTTGATGCTCAAACACATAGAAAGAAACTTACTTGGCTAAAGCTTTTCAACTAGATACTTTTATGCTTAAGCACTTAGCAAGAGACTTTGATCTAAAATGCTAAACAACATGTTCAGCAGAATAGAGAACAAAGTGTACATCATACTAAGATCAGAGATACATGGTAATCACCTAAACAAAGACCTTAAGCACTTAAGATTTCCAAGATATTCAATATTTAGGAAATCTTAAGGCTTTTTACAATTTACATTAAGTAACATAAGTTTCTGCATATTCAATAGTGTTGCTCATTGTTGATCTTGTTATGTCTTCATTAAGAAAGAAATGTTGAACACTTATAATCTTCTTGGCATTCCTTCTTCTTCTTATTCCTTGTTAAAGATTCAGATTTAACCTTTAGCTACTTATATAGCAATTGCAGAAGATTAGTCGTTAGAAAAGATAACTTGATCAAGTGTCTTTGTTTTCTCTATAATTCAAGAGACGTTGAAGATAGATACACTAAAGGATCTTGATCCATTGTGTAACATGTTTAACCATTATGTCTTCAATGAGATCCTGTACTATTGAGTCGTTAAGAGTTGTTATCCATAAAGCATGTCAACTCTTCTTGAGCCTTGTGAACTTAGACTCTAGCTGACAAACTGATTTTACAATGCAGCTTACTTTCTGCAGTACGGATAGCTTTAGCTTTGCTACTACTTCTGAACGATCATCAGATACTAATAAAATCACCAAGTGTAGAGACAATGTGTTGTTTCTTCTGATGCTGAGGCCTTCATCTTAAGAGTCTACGCCATACATTACTTAGAGAGTGTTCTTCAGATTTTGTATCATCATAAGCAAGTAACTCAGCTTCTCTCAAGTGCACTTTCATATCAGATTCTGAATATATATATCTTTAAGCATAAGAACCTGCATACTTAAACACACATTAGATAACACCATTGTTCTTTTAATACTTTTGTTATCATCAAAACCAAGGATATATATCATGAAAAAATCTTGTTCTAACATGTTCTGTTCTTCCCCTAAAATACCTTAATAAAGTTGAAGATAAGAAGAGGCTTTTTTGGAGGGATTTATTCATTTTTGACCTAATCCAGCTGTCAAGAGTGGGTCCCTCATACAATTCCCACATGCTCATTTATGCTATATGGTTCAGGGACACATCCCACCTACCTTGCAGGATGACAACTCTAACCCTCTTCAACATTGCTGCCATAGTTGGTATTCGACCAACTGAAAAGGTCTTTGAGCCCTCAATAAAAACAAAGATAAATCCTGGTTTTACCTTCATTATAACCACTTATAGATCTTTCATAGAAGATCATCAGGGTTCGATAGATCAAGTGAATTTTTAGGAACACATTGCCTTTCTAACTTACTGCTTTCCAGGCGTGTCTTCTGTGCTCGATTTATTCAGGTAGTGAAGAAATATGTCCCCTTAGACACCTAACTCCATGAAGGGAGGAAAATTTTCCTGAGCAAGTTAATCTTTTTTGGCCTATACGAATCATTGGGGTTGTCCTGTGAAGACTTGAAGGAAAGGGAGAATTCAAACATCCTTCAGATAGGTGGCTCTATCTTGCTTTTACAATTATAGCTTAATTTCACCTTCAAACCCTCCCTCAAAACCAAAGTTCCTCTTATCCCAAAAGTGGGGGTTGAAGGTCTTAGGCTTGCTAAACTTACTCCCGACAATGGGAAAACGGTATCTTTGGAGGTCTTTGAGAATTACCTCAAAATATTTTATAGATTTAGGACTTTAACCTTGACTATGGCACCATTTTCCAGTCAACAGTGCGCTCCTGACTGGTTCAGGAAACCTTTTCCTAATTTATCCTTATAATAGAAGAAAACATACATGCTATTATTCCCGCCTACTTCGGTCCCACGGTTCTGTGGTCGAGACTTACCTCTTCCAAGACAGGCCTAAGGGCAGCTCCTTACCAGCTAAACCTGGTGGTCGGGTAGTTTGGTTTGAGCCAAATGCTCCCTAACTGTTGCATTCTAGAAGGCCAGGCCTTCTTCTTTTCCATCGACAACGCTAGCGAGAAATGGTTTGCATGCTGCCACGAGTTTTGAAAAAGGAAATATGGTTTACTTATTTCCTTCAACTATTTACTCTCTTGCCATTGTACTCAAGAATTTGAGGAGTGGTGGGCACTCCATTACAAGAATATGCCAGACCGCACCCTAATGGCACATCGTATGGTTGATTCTTTCTCCTTCTTGAAAGAACAAGGTAAATTTTGTCGATTGGATTTGAGATGGTATTTTCTTTGTCTTGCCTTGAATCTTAGACTCTAATGTATCCTTGCCTGCTTTTTTTGCAAGGATTTCCACTAATCCAAAGGCATCAACTGCTGGTTCCCAGGGCATCACTACTACAAGAACTTCAAAGGTAAAAAAAGGCTAACCTTGTTTTATTTTAGTTTTTTCCACGTCAAAAGGCAACAAAGTCCTCTACTTCTATGGGGATGTTAAGGACAAACATCTGGACGATGGCATCGACGATTCCTCTGATGAAGAGATTCTGGTTTGTATCCTCTAATCTACTATCTGCCTTAGCTTTCTTTATATTTTTCTAATATTATCAAACCAAGTTAGTCTCCACAAAAAGAGAGTGAGTTCAACATCAGTTATGATAGCCAACAATCTCCTCCTCCCATTCCTCTAAAACAACCAATAAATACAGGCATTCATACTATTAAAATTGTCGCTGGGAGGAAAAACAGGGACAAACGTGAGGTTGTGACTATCTTTGAAGACGACGGAACCGAGGAGAGTAACTTGCCACCTTTGAATAAAAGAAAAAGGAGGGGTACTACCTCTTAACAACCAACTCAGGGAGCTGAAAATAAGTCTTCGAATCCCCCTCTAAACATTGAACATGTAACTTGCCTCTTTATACTCTCGTTTTTCTTTTGAACCATGATAATTCAAAAATTGTTTTGGCATCCTATTGATTCCAACCATGAAGGCCCTAAACCCTAGCTAAATGAATCAGGAAATCATCCTGATTATTTAAGCATTAAAAACAAGACACCTTCAACGACTACACCGTCTGATAATTTTCATAGTGGCGTTGTAAATGGTGGGGTAATCGACCAAGAAAGACCAATTGGTGGTTGGATCCTAGAGCCAATTACAGAGACAACTGAAAGTCCATCCACTAAGTCACCTGCCACAAGGCAAGGTTAAGCTACGATTGAAATGACTTCTCAAGTTGGTAAAGCTAAAGCTCCAGCACCAAAAGCTTTGAAGGGGCCTACTCCTGTGAAGGAAACAAATGGGGCTCCTCATGTTAAAAAGACTCCAAATCTTGTTGCTCCCGACCATGTCCAACCATTTTCAGGGTCTCTTGGTCATGATGGCTTTAAGGAGCATACTTATTATTCCCATACTACAGGGTGGTTATCTCGATCTTATGAGAGTTTCAGTGAGGTGTCTGCTTCAACCATGAATGCTTCAAAAGCTGGTGGTAACCAAAAGATTTATGTCGAGGCTTTTTAAAGACTCGTCGATAGCCAAAAGGGTTTCTCTGATTTAACTCCTAATTCTCCGGGTGATTAGTCTAACAACTTCGATGAGCTATTCAAGCAGTTAAAGTCCAAACTTGTTTGCAAGGACCTTTTCCAAACAATTAGATATGACCCAATTACCTTGTTTGAGATCCAAGGATTAGTGTTGAAGTTGAGCAAACCAGAGGTGCCAAGCCCTATTGCAAATGTTGTTTTAGACTTTGAACCTCTCCTTGAGCAAGTTGTCCAAGTTGTTAGGAAGAAGCAAGCGTGAACACCAAAGCCTAGTTTCTAAGTCTCAAGTTCGAGTTGTTGAGTTAGAAGCAAAAACTAAGGAAAAAATAACATTCAGATTTGCTAACGAAACTTGGCTTATAGATTGAGGCTAGATGCAGCACACATGCTGAAACACCTTGTCTCATATGTTGCATCTTCACCAAAATACATCTTGTACTACCCATGTTGTTTTACCAGATGCAGCCAATCAAAAGGAACAACAATATTTAAGAATGCATTATCTTTTGTGAAGGCCCAAACCTTGCATTACTAAGCTTAGCGTGTTTAATTGCTTTTGTGTCTTTGTGTTTTGTTTTGTAATATTGTATTCTTGGGTCATATTTCTAAGTTAGGAGAATAAAGTATTTGAGTTGTTTTAGTGATTCATCCTTCATATACTTTTGTAATTGTACAAACACTTGGGAGAGTGTTATAGTGAAAGTGAGAGAGATCTCAGATTCAAGGGGAGCCTGGATCGAAGTTGTAACACCCTGATTCTACCCGACGTAATTATATAATATCAGAGTATAAGATTACAACATACAGGATGTCACATTCATTTCAACTTAAACATATTATACAATCACCAGTAATTCATACATAAAGAATACAACTCTCCGGATAACTGATTCGAACCTGTTTAGTCTTTAAAATATAACAACTTTAACTTTCATGCAGCGGATTCATAAATTCAACATAAAAATTTCTTAATTTTGAATTCAACAAAAACAACAACTCCCAATCAACAAGTCTTTACCAATCAAATAGTTAAATCATCTTCACCCAACAAAAAAACAACTTCAAATGTAAGCCTTTAATAAAAACAATATAAAATTCAGCAACTTAAACATAATTCAATCAATAGGAAAAACACGCGATTATCCCCCCGAGTGCTACGTATCAGAGCGGCAACCACCGACTCGAACTAATGAAGGTAGGCTTCCTTCATTCCGGATTACCTGCACGTTACCAATATAAAGGCAACGGCGAAACAAAGAAAGGGTGAGATATCCAATAATATAATCAAAAGTATGATAATTAATATATTAGAATTAGAATCATACAAGTTTCACCACTTCACAACTAACAACCATATCACAACCAATCAACATTCATCATAACAACAAATCCATTAATACGACTCAATGCGACTCAACTTATGCAGATGCATGTGGTACCATTTCGGAGTAGAACTCCCAACTTAAACATACGCCAGGTTATCGAGGCATTTTCAACCTAAACAGGTGCCATCAAGGGCCAACTTAATCAATGCCATCAAGGCCAACTTAAACAATGCAATGTATGCGACATATGAACGACATAAAATTAACAACATCAACACAACAAATACAACTCAGCACAACATAAACAACTTTCAATTTTTGGCTATTTAAGCCTCCAACAAAACATGTCCATATTTGGGACCAAAAACCAACTCAATCGACTGTACCGGCAATTCCACGCATTCAACTTAATTAAACAAAATAAATACAATACACGTATATATTCGTATACACGAACTTCCCCGTAAATTTTCATTCGATTCCGGGCAACTAAATATACCGCTTAATTTTGCTCTCGGCCCTGTTTTCTGTCCAGTTCTGCTATTAATTTATTTTTCTGCTACAACCTTTTATCCTCCAACTACAATCTTTCATTAAAATTTTTGCACTAATAGCATTTACTACTTTATTTATTCCATACTGCTACTCAACAAGACCAACTACTATTAATCCTAAGCTCCTGATATAATACTGTTGTGTATCATTATGCTGCCAATTTCTAATTCACTGTTAATATTCATGTACATTAAAACTAAGTCTTCATTCCAATATTCATACTATATACTATTAATCACCTAGGGGGACCTATTTATAATTAGCCATGAAAAAGTAGCCAAAAGCTATGCTACATATACACCTGTAGCCAAGAAAAGAAATAAGATGGAATTCCACTACAACTAGTGGGCGCCCCACGTGTCCCATATGTATATATATAAAACTCGATTTTTTTTCTTCTTCTTTTGCCAATCACCAAGCCACCCCCCCCCCCCCCCCCCCCCCCTTCTACTAATATATATATAAAAAAATTACCAAAGACTATGCTGCTACACACACAGTAGCGCATGAAATTGGAATAGGTTGAGTTCCACTATCCAAGTGGTCGTTCCCCCCTTCCCCACGTGACAGTAATATATAAATAATTCGATTTTATTTTTTTTTTTCCTCTTGGTTTCTTCCATGTGCATATATTTATATATTATATCTAATCCCCACTTTTCAATTATTATATATAACATCATAAAGCCATTAGTTGGAAAAAAAAGGTCAACAATTGCTACAGTACTAGAAAAGAATGCATCGCTGCAGGCTATGGCATTGGAATATGGTTTCTAATTGCTCTATCAAATAATAATGGGTCTCTATAATATACCAATTTCAATCCAATAAATACCACATAGTGAAAAATTATAAAAATCCCAATTTCTACATACTAACTATCATTCTCCCGGTTATAAAATTCGAACCCCATCCTTACCTGATTGGATCGAAGGTAGCTCGAATTTCTTGATTCTTGACACCGGTAGCAATTTTCTCCTCTTCTTCTCCCTAAATCACTGTTCGCAGCTTTTCTTCTCTACTCTTTTAGGTTTTATTATTTTTTTTTTTACTACTTTAACATAACTAGAGATTTAATAAAATAGTGGGTCACTATGTCTTAATGGGCTTACTACTAGTCACTTAGAAGTTGCTATTTCCACACCTAACTAAACTCAAGTATTTAAATTAATAATTCTACTAAACTAATATTATTTATAATATTAATTTCCCGACTAATTTATACCCGACTATCAACTTACCGACTTAACCGCATAATCGACATATTCATCAATTATTCGGAAATTACTTAATAATATTTTAATTATATTATTTCTAATATAATTCTACGACTAAACCAACTTAAATACCAACTTATCAATTAAATCTCCTCAATACAAAATTAACCGAATAATCACAAATAATTAATTAAAAATTTAATTAAATAAATAATTAAATATTCGGGGCGTTACAGAAGTTCACAAATAGTATTTGGAAAAAATACATTGAATTGAGAGATTTCAGATAAGACCAATTTGTACTTATGACTATTGAGAGTGAATTTATCTTTATTAGGTTGTGTCCCTCAGACATAAGTGACTTTGCACCAAACCTGGTTAGGAATATGTTATTTAGTTTCTGCTTTTATCCTTCATGTTACACAACCTTATTGTCATACACATTGTTCTAACATTATGTCTGATATCTCGTCATTAGTAGAACACAATTTCACAAAATAGTAGAGGTGCCCGTCACCAGAACCTTTCTAGTGGTTGGATTGTTGGTAACATCGGCCGAATGAGGGGTAACCCGAGAAGTCCTCTTTATTCGTTGTATTGTTTTCTCATATTTTATCGTATATGCATGGAAATAACATATTGGTTACAGAGAAAATCATCAAAGAGTACCTGGAAAAGAAAAAGATCATTTTATTTTATCACTAAAAATGGCCTTCTTGGCTACTTCAAGTCAGCTTTCACCAGCACATGTGTCTCTATGAGCTGCTTCAACTGTTTCTTCGAAGCTACAAAAGGAGTAAGACCCCATGACGCAACCTAGATCCTCATAGAAAGACAACAATTTCCTTTTCAGGAAGATGTCTTCTTTGTTCAAATCATCTATCTTGTAAACATATGATCCTTATTATGCCAAGAAGTGGCTTTGCCTCCAAAACTTAGAGAATATGTACAAGTATTGGTAATGCGTCCCGAGGTTTATTGAGCATATTGTAGCATGAAACTTTTCATGGAGATGGGTAACCAAGAAAAACCGATCCTTGAAATGCTTCACATTGTCTAAATTAAGATCAAACATTTTGCGTACTACCAGAGAGATATCATATCATTGTCTTTTACAGAAATAGCCGAACTACATTGAGCTTTGAAAAGGTGGAAGAAGAGCATCTGGGTTGCCACACTCCCCTTATATTATTGGAAGACTTTAATGTAAGTATAGCTCATAAAGTGCGTTTGCAATGGAGCAATTAATAGGTGATTAAGAACGTCAACCTCAAATTTATTATAAGGAAGTCAAAAATGTATTAAGGAAAACAAACACTCATGAATAGGGATGACACAACCATCATATTTGTTACACACCCTCTTATCTTCCATGGGAATAAGCACTCCCCAGTCATACAGATGCTTCACCATGGTAAAAGTTTGATCTAGAGCACCCTCAAAGGCAAACGTAGAAGCGGTGTTTGGTGTTTCCTGATCCACCCATACTAAACAATTACCCCCTTGCCTTGTGAGGTATAGTAAGTGAAATTTTCATTTTGAAGAAAATTGTCGACACAAAAAAGGCAAGTATGAAGAAATAACACTATAATAGAATACACTAATGACATAGGTTTAAATGTTAGAGAAATAATAAACCCAGTCTCCAAAAATCCTATTCGATAAGGAAGCTAAAGCAAGAAGAAAGACAAAGAATTTACCTTGAAAGAACAATGTTGATCACCTTCGCGCCTAAAATGCCACCAAACGAGATGTTACTGATAAACCTAATATGAAAGCCAGAGAATAATAACCCATAAGAAAGAGTGAGGTTGACATTATGAAGAAGAAAGGCTTCAGAGTTTGCAAGAATAACCTTTTATGTGTGCTTCGGCGACAAGGAACTATACGATCCACTATGTTAGGAAGTGAGAGACTATCATTCCCAAATTTTGTCCCACCTGGATTACTTTTTTACTTTTTTCTTTTACAACTCATTTTCACCTATGTCAACATGACCATTCCATCTAGTCATGTATTGCCACTAATTTTAAAAACAAATTCATTTATTTGCATAAGGGTTTTCTCAGGTCTTATTTGCATTAAAAGTGATTAGAATTTAAATCACATTGCTAGTTTTACTTATTGAACTTATGTTATAAATTATGTCTTGAGTTTTTAGTCATGTAAGATATCTTCATTTGCATTTTTATAGGTGAAGATGGCAACCTTGAGGTTTTTTTTGAGGTAGGTGATTTTTTGCCTATTTTATGCCTCAGAAGGTTTGGTTGTTTCATTGTTGGGATCAAGTGGAATGAGAAATTAATTAAGCTAATGTGTTTATATTCTAATATTGGAGACTTCAAGTGTTACATAATATGCTTTTACAAATCAAATAGTAAAAGTAACCCGAGTTGGAAGTTGGGATATCATATATTTTTGCTCGAGTTGGGTTGTGGTTTTGGGGATTCTAAGTCCAGATTTGGACTCAGAAGGGTTGTTTTAGTCAGGAGGATTTAGTTTATTGAGGTTGGTCGGAGAAGAAGGCGGCGACCATCGCACGCCACCGTCTTCTCTAGCGGGTTTATGAGCTTTTCGGCTAGGCTATATTACAAAGCAAATGAGAGTGATAGGACGAGGAGAGAGAGAACAATCTGAGTTATGTTTTTTTCAGTTTTGTTTTTTTTTTTGTTTTAACCTCTTTCAGTGCCTTGTGGATTTGTTGGCTGAAGGTGTTGGTGACAAGTGTCTCCACCGGACACTTGTCACTGTTTCTGTGAGCATCAACCTTTCATTCATGCATGCGCGTTCCCACAATCCCTATGGTGCACCTTCCCATGTGTCCGCTGATTTAGGTCAATGGGTTGACTCTACAAGATCTGACACGCCAGATCTACTTCTGAGGTCAACTTGTGTTGACTAGGGTCTTGGTAAACCTTCCTGCGCCTTGGGCCCTCTTTCTACTTGGGCCTGGTGATTTTCTTTCCTGCACCCCCATTGTTTACTTGTGTCTCATGCCCATTAGCATTACTTCTTTTTTTGGCATATTATTTTCTTTTCTAAATATCTTTTATTTCCTATTTAATTTATTATTATTGTTTTTTTAATATTCATAAAAAACAAAAATATGTATTATTAATTACTTTAAATGTATTTATTTAATATTAATTAATTAATCTATTAATTAATTATATTAAATATTTATATTTAATATAATTAATTAATTTTGTGTGTTGTTTGGCTAAGTTTAGTTGTATGATGCTTGATTATTATCTTGGTTATGCTATTGATCTTGTTATATGCTTATGCCATGATACATCTTGATCTTATTTCCCATTTGCACACTTAAACCATTTTCAAACTAATTCTTGATTTAATATCAAGTCCTTTTCAAAACACCTTTGTAAGTCGATTGCTTTTAGCATCACCATCAACCTCACATAGCTTACTTTTGGGCTTTTTTACAATGAGACATGCTTTGCACTAGAAACTTTCATTTACATGCATTTTTTTAATGGACTTGATTCATAATTGCTTGGTCCTATCCCCATTTGACAAAATGTATCCCCATTCCCATGACGTGTAATAATTTTTACCGCTTTCTTTTTATTGCCTTTTGCTTAGGTAGTTTCTAATCCAAGAATAAAATTAACCACTTTTCAAAAAGAACACAAATAAAGCTTGATCCAACATCAAACAATTTCCATAAATAAAACCAATCCAATATCACTTCCTTAAGAATCATAACCATCAACCCTTAACCTATTCCATTCCATTTTGCATCCACACCCAACTTGTAAGTCATTTGCTTTTGCATCACCATCAACCTTTCCACGACCTAGACATTTTCATAATCAATAAAACAAACCCTTGATCCAACATCAAGGGGAACTTTATCAAATAAACTAAAAAATATAATAAAATACGAGGAGAATTGTGT
The DNA here is from genome assembly GCA_022829125.1 of Lathyrus tuberosus. Lineage (NCBI taxonomy): Eukaryota > Viridiplantae > Streptophyta > Magnoliopsida > Fabales > Fabaceae > Lathyrus > Lathyrus tuberosus. Next base: position 12,521,195 of record JALAZF010000093.1, read on the forward strand.
GTCACGAGCCTTAAGTGGTGGAGAAGGAGTGAGAATAGAGCTTTCCTACACTCACTCTGATTATTTTGGACACAAGGCGCTTGGCTTGGTAGTTCAAAATAATCGCTTTTACCCATAGTCTTTAGTTCAATTCAAATCAAAAACACTATTTTTCCAAAATCCTAAAAAAGATCTCAACTCATCAAACTCATATTTTTGTGCCTTGTGGCACCACTTCAAAAACCCATTTTCAAGGTAAAATCAACTAACAAACACCTATTTTTTACTCAGAACTATGGAGCTCTGATTTCTCATCTCACAATGGGAATACGTAGGCACAAGGATCCCAATCCTTGGTGAGCACCATAATAAAAAAAACCCATAATTTTCCTCTAGCAAGTAACCTTTAGACAACGACACCATTTCACGCTTAGATAACTTAGATGGTTTCCATCGAGTATGATGGATGTAAGGGGTGCTAATACCTTCCCCTTGCATAACCGACTTCTGAACTCGACATTGGTTGCGATAAACATACCTTGTCCCTTCCTTTCATGGGTTTTATTGATGTTTTCCCTTTCCCCCTATAGGAATAAATAAAGTTTGATGGCGACTCTCCTAAGTCCATCTCGTGAGCGCGTGATTTTGCATTGCGAGGACGTACTCTCATTTTTCGAGGTATGACAGAGGCACACTACCAACAGTTAAGATTTCATCGAAGATCATTCCAAGTACTTGAGTACCCTGAGGAAGAGGAGACGCCATTACTCACTATCATAAGGACACAGTCAAACACTCTTTGCAAAACACTAACTATTCAAATCCTCCCTCACTCATACATTATTCATTATTCTATCACTGACTTAGGCATTGAAGTGTTAACCTTACAGGCTAGTCACCTCTTCATCGCATCAGAAGGTCAAATCTACCGTAATAGAGCATTACTTCATCATATCACAAAAGATCTTTAGTTTTGATCCAGAACTGTTGCAAATTGTTACTCCCTCCGTCTCATAAAAAGTGTCCTATTTGAGCAATGCGCGGTTCTTAAGAAAATGATTAGATGTGTTGGTTGTAGTGAAAAAGTTAATGTCATTTACTAAAATACCCCTATTAAATGTAGTTGATAAAGTAGTTGAATAAAGTGAAATTTAATGAATAGGGGTATACTAGTGAAAAAATAATAATAATTACAACATTGATAGTGTAAATGGACAATTATTTTGAGACAAAAAAAAAGTGCAAATGAAACACTTTTTATGAGACGGAGGGAGTAACATTAAGTATGTTCAAACATGTTTTAAAACAAACTCTAAGTATGCCCAAAAACTAAAAGGCAAATGCAAACACTATTCATGAGTTTTCTTCTTGTTCGTTGAAAAATACCAAAACGTTGGCAACATCTAATTAGTTTAAAACAGACATACTCTTAAAAATAATCTATCAAGTGATTAAATGCATCCACTAAGTTTAAAATAAACATAATTTTAAAATCATCTATCTAATGATTAAATTACTGAACACTCTAAACTCATTTACAAAAAAACATATAACATAGATCTTTCTATGTGGGTCTAATGGTTATCATCATACCCACAATTTCTCCCTTTCAAATTCTTAACAAAGTTGAAAAGTTGTGGCTTTTCTACATCACTATAACTTGTAGAATTCTCACCCCCATTTATGTCATTTGTGCGTCACTTTTTTCATCTTAAGAATAATTTCCCTAATTTATTCCCTAGATTTATACACCTTTTTTTTAATGTTGTCAACATTGTAATCTTAACCAATGATACTATATAATTGTTCAACATTAGGTTCACTTATATCATAATTGTTTCCACCATATGTTTCATTAAATCTAGTAGGCACCCAAGGGTTGGCCTAGTGGTGAAGAATTAGATCTTGAGTGTGTGCTTCTCTTAGGATCTCAAGTTTAAATTCTATTAGATGCAAACAATTTCTATGTTAGGCCAAGTTCATACAGAGCAAAACGCTGGCTTTAAATAGTGCCTCCTCAAGTGGACGGTGGGATTGATCTACTTAGATTATTCGTTCGCAAGGTCAGATACCAAACCTATGTTGGGTCAAGTCCATACAGAGCAAAGCTCTGACTTTAAACAGAGCCTCCACAAGTGGAAAATGAGATTAATCTTCTTGAATTAGTCAGTCGCAAGATCGGATACTAAAATTTCAAAAAAAAAGTTTTGTACTTTTATGTAACTCCAAATCCATATAAATAAAGATAAAAATATCTTAAAAATTTGATTTCTCTTATATTTGTGCGAGAAATAATGGAAATTAAGTATGGTGGAAGAACAAAGTTGAGTAAACAATTGAGAGAAGTATCAAAGAAGAAATTAAACATTATTTTTTTTTGGACTGCTTTCGTTTTTTATTATCTTTTCTAATTTAACCATGAATATTATTTTTGTTTTGCCGCCGAATTTTGGCTTTGACTTAGCATAATCATTGGTAGAAATCTGATGTTCATTTCTTTAGAAGATGTTTGAAATTTTTTCATAATAGAAAGATCTCCACATAGTGTATTGGTGATCAAAGTTGTCATAATCTATTTACTCAATTTCATTTGGACAACTAGGAACATGACGTGTTTCAATAATATGATTCCTTCTTTCCATGTCACAATATCTCACCTTTTGGCACAGGTTAAACTTATTGATAAAGATATCTCTTAACGACCTTGTCCTCTATGTATGATTTTAATTTTATCAAAGCTTTCAATTTTAGTATTCACCCTTTTTGTTCTTGTGCTCCTATGATTAAAGAGCTCATATGATATCCTCCTACCTTTGAATTGATAAAATGTAACTGTGGAGGTATTTTTAAGGATAAAAAGGAAAATTTTCTCTTAGCTTTTGTTGAATCTCTTTTATGAAAAGCTCCCTCCATACTAAACTTTTTCCGGTTATGAGAAAAATTAAAATTGTCAAGGAGAATAATTTGTCAAAACCTTGAATCAGAACAAACTCACTTTTGGTGGTGCAGCTGTCAAAACAAAAGTTAGTGTCTTGTTAGTTAAAAAACATACGAGTTCAGGGCCGGATGGTTTCACTTTGAATTTTTATAAAGCGGGTTGGTCTTTTTTAAAGACGGATGTGTTGAATTTTGTTGGTGAATACCACTCGTCCGCGACTCTCCCAAAAGCGGTTACCGCCTCGTTCTTGGCTTTAATTCCAAAAGTGGATTATCCTAACTCTTTAGACGACTATAGACCTATTTGCCTTATTGGAAGCATGTATAGGATCTTGGCTAAGATTCTTGCTTGTAGGTTGAAGAAGGTGATTGGCAAGCTTGTATCTAAGTGTCAATCCGCTTTTATTCCTAATAGGAACATGTTGGATGGGGTTCTTCTTGTGAATGAGATGTTGGACTATGCCAAGAGATTCAAGAAGACTTGTATGGTTGTTAAGGTGGACTTTAAGAAGGCCTACGATTGTGTGTCGTGGGATTTTCTTAGGTATTTGTTGAAAAGAATGGGGTTTGGGCCTTTATGGATAAAGTGGATTGAAGCGTTGGTGTTCAATAGCACGATGTCTATTCTTGTGAATGGTAGTCCTACTTCGGATTTCTCGGTTTCTAGAGGTCTTCGACAAGGTCTTCGACAAGGGGATCCTCTATCTCCTTTCCTTTTTTTGTTGGTAACGGAAGGTTTAGCGGGTATGGTTAAGGAGGCTTCGTCCATAGGGGATTTTAAGGGCTTCCGATTGGATGATAATGCGAGTATTGATATTCTTCAATTCACCGATGATACTATGCTTGTAGGTGAAGCGTCTTGGAATAATCTTTGGCCTTTGAAGTCCATTCTTTGAGGGTTTGAATTAATTTCCGGTTTACGAGTCAATTTGAATAAGAGTAAACTCTATGGTGTTAACTTGGATCCGAAATTTGTTCAAGCGGCTTCCTCCTTTCTAAAGTGTGAGATTGGTCATTCTTCTTTTTCTTTTCTTGGGATTCTAATGGGGATTAATCCTAGGAGATGTGAGGTTTGGAGACCGTTATTGTCGAAGATTAAAAGGAGAATTGAAGGGTGGCATGTTAGGCATCTTTCCATTGGGGGGAGAGTGGTCCTCTTAAACTCCATCCTCTCCTCTATTCCGGTCATTCTCTTTTCTTTTTATAAGGCTCTCATGGCTATTATAAAGGAAATTATCTCTCTTCAAAGATCCTTTCTTTGGGGAGGGGGGATTGAGGAAAAGAAGAAGATTAATTGGATTAGTTGGGAAAGAGTTTGCCTTCCTAAGAAAGAAGGTGGTCTTGGGGTGAAACATTGTGGAAAGTTCAATATTGCGCTTCTTAGCAAGTGGAAGTGGCGGATATTAAACGAACAAAATTCTTTATGGACTAACTTTCTTTCTTGCAGGTATGGAGATATCAAAAGAGCTATGCTCCAAGCTCCTTCCTTTCATTCTAGAAGTAAAGTTTCTCTTTGGTGGAGGGATTTATGCACTATTGACAAGGATTCAAATTGGTTCTCAAATTCTATTTCCTTCAAGCTTGGATCGGGGTTGTTTTTGGAATTTTGGTATGATATGTGGTTAGGTACTTCTTCTCTCCACAATCTTTTTCCGGATCTTTTTTCTTGGGTTGGCGGCCGTCATGCCAAGGTGTCGGATATGGGCTTTTGGAGTGGGGATGAGTGGAGGTGGTTGATTCCGTCCTTCGGTTGTCCGGACAATTCCGGGGCAGCATTGCAACGGCTTGCGTTGATTGAGTTTCTCCGTGATGTGCGACCTAATTCTTCGGTGGAGGACGGGGTGGTGTGGTGGAAAAGTACTAAAGGTTTTTCGGTTAGTAATGCCTATCTTTCTATTTTGTCTTGTGACTCTAGAAATTCGGAGTTAAATGATGTTATTTCCTTCGCTTTGAATCGTCTTTGGCTTTCTAAAGTTCCTAGCAAAATTGCAATATTTGGTTGGAGATTAATTTGGAATAGACTTCCAACCAAATTGGAATTGTCAAAACGTGGTATTTTGGTGGGAACGCATTCTTTGGTTTGCCCTCTTTGTTTCCGTGTTGAAGAAACCTTGGATCATCTTTTCTTTGGTTGCTCGATTGCTAGAAGATGGTAGGAGTTGCTTTGTTTGTGGCTTCGGGTGGATGTTACCCCTTTGTCATTGTCTATTTTGGATTGGCTAATTCTTTTTGACATGAAATGTAAGATGGTTTGGAAGAAGGATTTAGGTTGGTTATTTGGCTTAGCTATGGTGTGGGTGATTTGGAATAGTAGGAATGAGATTCTTTTCAACGGTAGGTTTTTGGCTAACATCGATGGATTGGAGATTGTGAAAAAGCTTTCATGGGATTGGTTCTCGGTGTTATTTAGTAACGGTTCGAGCTTGTCTTGGTCGGAATGGTGCTCGGATCCTACTAGTGGCTTCTAGTGTTCTTTGAGTAGGTTGTCTTGATTTTGTTTCCTTGTTGGTTGACTTTGTTATTGTTTTGTTCTCTTGTTTGTACTTGTTGGGTTTAAGCACCCCTAGTGCTTTTTAATTTAATCCCATTTTGCTTATCAAAAAAAAAAAAAATATGACCATTTTAATTTCTTATGTTTAAAAAAAGGAGAATAGTTGTATGAATATTTTTGTTAACATAGACTTTACAATTAACTCCCTTACACTTTTTTATTCATATCTTTGGCTATTAAGAATGATTATGTAACTCTGGTGGCATCTCTTGTGCCCTCATTTATATTACTTATCCTTTTTGCCTTTTCAAAAAAAAGAATGATTATGTAACAAACGTGTTTGATTTGTCCTTTTTTTTTATGTTCTCGTTCTTATGAGCGAGTTTTGGCTTAACTCTTCACTTTTTGTACATCTTGTTATTTTCAATACATTGTTGCTATATAAAAAAATATCACAAATGTATATTTTGATGTATAGTTGTTTACTGTTAAAATTAGTAAACAACCGTTGGTCTTCCAAAAATTAGTTTACTTGCAGGATCAACTAGTGAATTCTAAGGACATAGCTATTGTGTCAATATATTTCTAGAAAATTGGAGAACACTTCGACAGTATTCATTGGTATAAAAGATTGTTTTGATTACTTTGAAAAGATTAAACTTTGTAAAAGTTGGTAAAGGAAATGCAATGAAGAAAAACTTCAAAGTAAAAGTGCAGTAAAAGAACAATTGATAAATAAAAGTAAATTTCTATTGAAATGAAATAAAATGTGGTATTTCAAACGTACATTCTCAATTATAACTATTTTCTCACTTGACTTAGATACTTTGAGTATTTTTTTTTGTATTGTAAAGCAATTGAACACACCAAAATCCTAACACTAAGACCCCTATTTATAACATGTCGAAATAATTATCTTCAACGAACATTTCTCCAGAAATTGACACGTTTCGTCCTGCATGTCTTCGTTTCGCCATAATTCTCCACGCGTCTCGCCTGATAAATGGATAAGGACAAAAGACATTTATTTATCCGTATTTTGAATTTCAAACTTCTGTCGAAGAAAGGCTTCAAACATCCTTCGTCGAAGTTGCTTTTCCATACTTAGAAAATATTCCTTAGTATTTTCCAAACACGTCTCCTTCATGGAAACTACTTCGACCAAACTTCACACAAGCTCCTGTCGAAGTCAACAAAATTCAAGAAACTTGATTTTCACTTAATATCTCAAATGAAATCTTGGCGTCAAAATTCCCAGCCAACAAATTGCTCCGCAAAAATGTCGTTTTCGACTGAAATGGAGAAAAGGACATTTTTTGAAGTGTTATATTCGACGCCAGAGACCTTTGGACTGCTATGACGTCATCATCATCATGATAACTTTCCCAAAACGCCTCCTTAAACCCATGCGATAATCTTTTTCAAACATCACACGTCTAGTCCCTAGGAGATCGTGGGTCAGGTTTTAAATGCTACCGTTTTATCACACAACCCTCACATGACACGCGTCCCATGATTTTTATCACCATTAATGTGTATAGTAACCGTTTCCACTTCGTCCATCTATAAAATAGTGGAAAACACCATTTTCACACTTTTCATTCTCTGAACTCCCTTAAGCGTATTTTTTTAAATCTTCATCCCTTTCAAATCTTTCTACAAACCTACTTCATTAATGGCCTCTTCAACCATGATCTCCAAAGAGACAAGCAAGAACACTAAATAGTCCAAGAGATCTAAAGAGCTTGCTCCAGTCCACAAAATGGTGGGTCCCAACATGGTAGGCAACCAATAATACATCCCTGAGCCACCTCTTGAGGAGGAGAAGCGCAGGATCTACCAATCCTAGGTACTCATTCCTATTCTCGTTTCTGGTAAGACAAACGCTATGTTAGGTCCTCTTCCTAACCTTGCTGCTGATTGTAACACCCTTTTCTACCCTACGAATAAACACGACAAAATATATAATTTATCAGAGTAAAAATCAAAACCACCTTGAAGGGTGCACATTTCTCAATAAATTCAAAATTAAACACTTGCTCCGTAAACACGGGTTTTCCTCAAAAATACTCAAAAACCTTCATATGGCAGCGAAACTCAATAATTCAAAATAAAAAGGTTTTTAACAAAAGCCATCAAAGTTAGCAGCAGAACCACCATAACCACAATAATAAAAAAAAAAGGTTTCAAAATAACCCATAGTCATCAAATATCACAAAACAACAACTCAACAATGGTTCGACTCAACAACCCAACCCGATGTTACACTATAAGAGCAAGACCCTCTACATCGACCAAAAGTAAAGTACAACTCCAAAAATCCTCGAAGGCATCCACAGCTAAACCTGATCACCTGCACGTTACCCACGTGGAGGCAACATTCAAATAGGCAGAGTGAGTAATCACAATTCATTATAATCAATATAAAAACAGGATATGCAAAATGGCGTCATCATCATATACAACATCATCAGGGTCATCATAAAGGAAAACATCAGGAATCACTATATCACAAAATCACGTCAATGCCACTTAAAATGAAATGCACAACAAGACTCATGCATGTGGTACCAATCGTCACAAAGGATGGACACTAGGCCATCAACCCTCCACAAGGGAGCACGTCATAAACACCTTAATCCACACAATGGGATTGAAGCCACCACTGGACCGAAGTCCTAACATCGTCACTGGACCGAAGTCCTAACATCATCAATAGGCCGAAGTCCAAATGCTATGAATGTATGATCCACAACGTCATAATCATCAACATCAACAAAAGTCACTACGTGCATCATCATTCATCACAATCTCATCTTATCGTCATTCATTCATCAAAACATCATGCTTCATCATCTTATAATCATCAATACAACTCATGGAAAATCACATCAAAATAATCATGCATCATCGTCAACATAACTCATGGTCATTCACATCGGCATTTAATCATCTAATATCACATATACGCAGCTCATAACGTCAATGTACATCATGGTAATTCATATCATAAATTAACCTTCAAAATAACGTATAAACGATTCAGAATCATCAATAAACTCACAGTAATTCAGATCATCAATTATTCATCAAAACATCACGACATCATCATCTCATAATCATCAACAACATCATGGTAAATCATCATAAAAATCACGGCAACAAAACATTACAACAACACAACACATAACCCAAAACTGCGAAACAGTAATCGTTCGCCCCAGGGTTCACCTAGCGAACCTGTTCGCTGTGGCCTTCGCCTCGCGAAGCGGCCAACGAACCTCACATATCTCACACTCAACACTAGAAACCTAAACATCTGTCATGCTCGCCCCCACATTCGCCTAACGAAGCCATTCGCTGGGGAGTTCGTTGGGCGAGACTTCTAGCGAATCCCTAAAGCCCCTTCAGAAACACCTCTGCATTTACACTCCTGTTATCGCACATTTGCTGCGCTGTTCGCTTAGCGAACGATGGCAAACATTCGCCTAGCGAAGCAATGGTTCACCTAGCGAAGCAATGGTTCGCCTAGCGAACCCGCGATTACAGCAAATCGCTGATACGCATCAGTAGCTCCCAAACCTCCAAGGTACCTGCAATTACAGTCCCATTCAACCCAAAAACATCCCTATAGCAGTTCTAATATATCACATAATTTAAAGGCTTAAAACCTACGTCTGTTAGGTCGATTCAGGACACTACGGGAAACCTTAATTTCCCTAATCCTTCAAAACTCTCAAGCTTCATATAAACTCTATAGGTCCTTCGCCACAAGGTTAAAACTACAACAACGGGGAAATCTGCCCCAAAGGTCTTTTTTTATCCGATTAAATTCAACTCTTATTAATCGATTCACAAAATGCCATCAAAGTCATCAGTTTACCTCAAAACCCATAAACCCTCAAAACCCCAAAATCAGCCTTAAACACATCGAACCCCTATATTGAAAACAATGAAAGGTAATACTCCCCATACCTTGGATTGTCGATTCGAAGCTTTCTCTCCGAGTCTTTGGAAACCTTCTCGTATTCCTCGTCTTTTCCCTTTTTCCTCAGAGCTCCCTTTTTTTCCTTCTTTTCACGGTTTTCCCAAAAAGTGAACCCTATTCTCAAAATCCTTCTTTTATATTCTCACTAACCCTTGGGCCTCAAAATTGGGCTTTCTCCATAATGCCCTCACTAATTCTCCTCAAATGTCCAATTTACCCTTAATTCCTCTAATATTATTTAAATTAATAGTAAGACATTATACCCCATAATATATACTATTATTTAATTAAATAACCAAACTCCACAAAATTCCACGCAATGCCCCAAAACACTAAAATTCCCCAAAAATCACGAATATTATATTTAAATAAATTAAATAGATATTCTTACGAATTTTGGGTGTTACAACTCTCCCCCACTTACAAAATTTTCGCCCTCGAAAATTACCACAAGGAAACAGAATCGGATACGACTCCCTCATCTGATCTTCACATCTCAAGCCCAACTTTCCTGCTTCTTGGATCATCTTAGCCTTTTTTAGTGTCTTCTTACACCACTTCAGGTCCGAGTACAACACTCTCGTCCGATTCATACCAACACACTAGAGTCCTACACCTCCTTCCACACAAAGCTTCATACAGCGTCACCCCAATACTAGCACGAAAACTGTTATTGTAGGTAAACTTGGTCGACTGCAAATAACTATCCCATGGTCCTCCTTGATCTAACTCACAAGCTCTCGGTAAATCCTCTAAAGATTAAATAGTCCTCTATGTCTGTCCATCTGTCTGCGGATGATAGGTAGAACCCAACCTCAACTTAGTACCCAAAGCATCTTGCAAGCTCTTCCAAAACTTCGACGTAAATCTCAGGTCTCTATCCGACACAACATACGACGATATCACAATTTCCTCAATATACATCTTAGCTAGCTTCTGCAAGGAGTGATCAATCTTCATCTGTAAGAATGAGCCGATTTAGTTAATCCATCCATAATCACCCAAATAGAATCACTCCCTTTCTCGGTTTTTGGCACTCCGACACAAAATCCACGACCATACTATCTCATTTCCATTCGGGAATACTCAACGATTGCATCATACCCAAGGCTTATGATGCTCAATCTTCAACTTCTGATAAGTCAAACACGCATAAACAAACTCCGCAACATCCTTCTTCATACATGGCCACCAAAATAACTTTTTTAAATCTTGGTACATCTTCGTAGCACCAGGATGAATACTCAACCTACTACGATGTCCTTCTTCAAGAATGCTCTTCTTAATATCTGGCACATCTGGGACACACACCCTATCTCGAAACCTCATCACACCATCCTCGTCAATCCGGAAGTCGCCTCCGTTACCTTGGCTAATCAAAGTCAATTGGTCAACCAACTTTAAATCAGATTGTTGTCCCACTCTGATTTCTTCCATAATACTACTCGTCAACTTCAACATTCCCAACTTCACATTGTCAGGAGTCGCTTCACATACCAAACTCAAATCTCTGAATTGTTCAATCAACTCCAATTCTTTCACCATAAGCATCGACACATGCAATGACTTTCTGCTCAATGCATCGGCCACGACACTTGCTTTGCCCGGATGATAACTCAAATCAAAATCAAAATCCTTCAACAGCTCTAACCACCTCCTCTGCCTCATATTCAATTATTTCTAATTAAATAAGTACTCCAGACTTTTACAACCACTGAACACTTCAAATTTAGAGCCAAACAGATAATGTCTCCAAATCTTCAACACAAACACCACATCGGCCAATTCCAAGTCATGTTTAGGATAATTCCTCTCAGGAACTCACAATTGTCTTGAAGCATAGGCAATAAATTGTCCATTTTGCATCAGAACTCCACCAAGACCCATCTTCAACGCGTCATAACACACCACAAAAGATTCACTCGGATCGGGCAAAATCAGCATTGGAGCAGTAGTCAATCTCTTCTTCAATTCCACGAAACTTCCTTCACAAGTTACATCCCACACAAAAGTGTGACCCTTTCGAGTCAACTGAGTCAAAGGTAATTCCAACTTAGAAAAGCCTTCAATAACTTGCGGTAGTAACCTGCTAATCCCAGAAAACTTTGTATCTCAGTAGCGGACTTCAAAGTCTCCCACTATAACACAACATCAATCTTAGAGGGATCAACAGTAATTCCACCACTTGCCATCACATGGCCGAGAAAACTTGCTTCCTTCAATCAGAACTCACACTTCGACAACTTCACCTACAACTTCTTCTCTTTCAGCATCTGCAACACAGTCCTCAAATGCTCGGCATGTTCTTTTTCAGATTTAGAACCTATCAGAAGATCGTCAATAAAACCCACTACAAACTTATCCAAATACTCAAGAAAATTCCGATTCATATACTCCATGAATACCAGATGCATTAGACACGCCAAACGACATCACAGTATACTCATAGTCACCATACCTCGTCCCGAAAGCCGTCTTCGGAACACCATCAGACTTAACACGAATCTGATGATAACCAGACCTCAAATCAGTCTTGATAAACACATAGGCATCTACTAACTGATCCATCAAATCATTAATCCTCAGAAGCAGACACTTATTCTAGATCGTCACTTTATTCAACTGCCGATAATCAACGCACAACCTCATACTACCATCTTTCTTCTTCACTAACAATACAGGAGCACCCCACGGAGAAACACTTGGTCGAACAAATCTCTTCTCAAGCAATTCTTCCAGCTATTCCTTCAATTCACTTATTTAGAAACATACATTCTATATGCAAAAACCGACATCGAGCTTGCATCGAGTACCAGGTCGATAGCAAGTTACACTCCACACTACAGTGGTAAATCACTGATATCTCATGGGAACACCTCCCAATAGTCACACACCATAGGTAGATCACATACCACCGCATCCCTTATGCCTCCCAATACTCCAACATCATAACACATTTGCACCATCTTTCACAGACTCACCCACTTGCTTCACAGAATGACCAACTCTTCACCTTCGTCGAAATTAGATTTTAGGTGATCGTCAGGAATTACACATCATCGACATATCACTAGCCATCACCCTGTTCTCTATCCCTCAAAAGCAGACATTAATAATGCCTGATTGTTTTCCTCAAGATATCCCAACTGGACCGTCAGACAAGAAATTCGAATTTGCCTTATCCTAAAGTCTATTAGTCTGCATCAACTCCTCAAAATAATCTGTAAGCACCCGACTTAACTCCAAATAATTTACTGTGCACACTAATCAAGCTCGCAAGACACGTATATCCCATCCAACATGATCCCGTCTATTATCAACAAGAGATTAAGGGTGATCAGTTCCTCAATTTGTCAATAACAGCCGATATCATGAGGCGGTACAAACTATCTTTACCAACTATCGCAGCGTCCAACACCACCCTTAGCCATCGCTCCACACTCGAAGCACTTTGGAGAAGCACCATTTTTTCCTCCACTTGTTTCATTCCCAACCTGCAAATGGAAAACAAAACAAGTATCGACAGTGTTTTCACACACATGTCGCACACTAGGGAATATACAACATTAGACAACCTGGCCGGACGGACCGACCTGCTCTGATACCACTAATGTAACACTCTTTTCTACCCCACGAATAAACACGGCAAAATATATAATTTATCAGAGTAAAAATCAAAACCACCTCGAAGGGTGCACATTTCTCAATAAATTCAAAATTAAACACTTGCTCCGTAAACACGGGTTTTCCTAAAAAATACTCAAAAGCCTTCATATGGCAGCGGAACTCAATAATTCAAAATAAAAAGGTTTTCAACAAAAGCCATCAAAGTTAGCAGCAGAACCACCATAACCACAATAATAAAAAAAAAAGGTTTCAAAATAACCCATAGTCATCAAATATCACAAAACAACAACTCAACAATGGTTCGACTCAACAACCCAACCCGATGTTACACTATCAGAGAAAGACCCTCTACATCGACCAAAAGTAAAGTACAACTCCAAAAGTCCTCGAAGGCATCCACAGCTAAACCTGATCACCTGCACATTACCCACGTGGAGGCAACATTCAAACAGGCAGGGTGAGTAATCACAATTCATTATAATCAATATAAAAACAGGATATGCAAAATGGTGTCATCATCATATACAACATCATAAGGGTCATCATAAAGGAAAACATCAGGAATCACTATATCACAAAATCACGTCAATGCCACTTAAAATGAAATGCACAACAAGACTCGTGCATGTGGTACCAATCGTCACAAAGGATGGACACTAGGCCATCAACCCTCCACAAGGGAGCACGTCAAAAACACCTCAATCCACACAATGGGATTGAAGCCACCAATGGACCGAAGTCCTAACATCGTCACTGGACCGAAGTCCTAACATCATCAATAGACCGAAGTCCAAATGCTATGAATGCATGATGCACAACGTCATAATCATCAACATCAACAAAAGTCATTACGTGCATCATCATTCATCACAATCTCATCTTATCGTCATTCATTCATCAAAACATCATGCTTCATCATCTTATAATCATCAATACAACTCATGGAAAATCACATCAAAATAATCATGTATCATCGTCAACATAACTCATGGTCATTCACATCGGCATTTAATCATCTAATATCACATATACGCAACTCATAACGTCAATGTACATCATGGTAATTCATATCATAAATTAACCTTCAAAATAACGTATAAACGATTCAGAATCATCAATAAACTCACAGTAATTCAGATCATCAATTATTCATCAAAACATCATGACATCATCATCTCATAATCATCAACAACATCATGGTAAATCATCATAAAAATCACGGCAACAAAACATTACAACAGCACATCACATAACCCAAAACCGCGAAACAGCAGTCATTCGCCCCAGGGTTCGCCTAGCGAACCTGTTCGCTGTGGCCTTCGCCTTGCGAAGCGGCCAGCGAACCTCACATTTCTCACACTCAACACTAGAAACCCAAACATCTGTCATGCTCGCCCCCACATTCACCTAGCGAAGCCATTCCCTGGGGAGTTCGTTGGGCGAGACTTCTAGCGAATCCCTAAAGCCCCTTCAGAAACACCTCTGCATTTACACTCCTGTTATCGCGCATTCGCTGCGCTGTTCGCTTAGCGAACAATGGCGAACATTCGCCTAGCGAAGCAATGGTTCACCTAGCGAACCTGCGATTACAGCAAATCGCTGCTACGCATCAGTAGCTCCCAAACCTCCAAGGTACCTGCGATTACAGTCCCATTCGACCCAAAAAAATCCATATAATAGTTCTAATATATCACATAATTTAAAGGCCTAAAACCTACGTCTGTTAGGTCGATTCAGGACACTACGGGAAACCTTAATTTCCCTAAACCTTCAAAACTCTCAAGCTTCATAAAAACTCTATAGGTCCTTCGCCACAAGGTTAAAACTACAACAACGGGGAAATCTGCCCCAAAGGTCTATTTTTATCCGATTAAATTCAACTCTTATTAATCGATTCACAAAATGCCATCAAAGTCATCAGTTTACCTCAAAACCCATAAACCCTCAAAACCCCAAAATCAGCCTTAAACACATCGAATCCCTATATTGAAAACAATGAAAGGTAATACTCCTCATACCTTGGATTGTCGATTCGAAGCTTTCTCTCTGAGTCTTTGGAAACCTTCTCGTATTCCTCGCCTTTTCCCTTTTTCCTCAGAGCTCTCATTCTTTCCTTCTTTTCACGGTTTTCCCAAAAAGTGAACCCTATTCTCAAAATCCTTCTTTTATATTCTCACTAACCCTTGGGCCTCAAAATTGGGCTTTCTTCATAATGCCCTCACTAATTCTCCTCAAATGTCCAATTTACCCTTAATTCCTCTAATATTATTTAAATTAATAGTAAGACATTATACCCCATAATATATACTATTATTTAATTAAATAACCAAACTCCACAAAATTCCACGCAATGCCCCAAAACACTAAAATTCCCCAAAAATCATGAATATTATATTTAAATAATTTAAATAGATATTCTTACGAATTTGGGGTGTTACACTGGTCCTACTAAGATTAAGGAATTCTTACCTGCTTACCATCTTATAAACCCATAGCCAATGGTCAAAAACCTAGGACTAGTGAAGAGCTTAAGGATGTTGAGAAATCAAAGGTTGATGGTCAAGGTTCTTTTCGATTATAGCTTCTAGAGACCCAATTAACTTAGAGTATATGAAAAATAATTTTAGGGTATTTAGGCCATGCCCCTTGTTTAAAGACCCCTCTGGTTATCTCGCTTGGTTAGAAAAAATAGAGAAAGCAAAATCCCAAGTCTGGAAAGACATGGTGTTGTACCCTAATTTTTTACCCCTAAGATTTGACATTTCATTTGCATCTTATACCACAAACAAGATCACAATCTGTGTTTCTCCCGAGTACCTTGCTTTATTATTTGTTTATCTAACCTCTGACTAAAATACCAAAAATATGTTGTAGGTTGCCTATTCTTCTCTCCCTGCGTGTTTAAGTTTTGCAGGTTTGTCAAAGACAATGAGATAGTTTCAAGTCACATGTGGTTGTTCGTTCATGATCCAGTTCAGATGGATGTTTTACCTAATCTTGGTCAAATTATCAAGCAATTATTCCAAGTGCGAGTTATTTGCACCAGTGGTTTATTTCTCAAGCAGGGACTGTTCAAAGTCAAGATGTCTTGTGTTGAGATTTTTCTGTTTATCAAGCAGTGGTTCATGTTTTGAAGTGATTCAGAACTTATTATCAGAGATTTAGAGGATGACAAATTCAAATGGTTGTTGTTTCAGTTACGGGTTGTTCAGTGGTAGCTGTGTACACTTTATCAGAGGTTTGCAAAAAAAAAAGTCAAGATTGGTTTTAGGGAAGAATAAAGATTTGTCATCTATGATCCACATCCATTTCCATTTTGGTTATCCATTACTAAACCATTTCTATCCATTTAATATCCAAACTTCATATCCACTTTTCTCAAATTCAAACCCATTTTCAATAATTTCATTTCATCTTCAATTATCCATTATTTTCCAATTACCCACTTCAATTTTTAAATAACCAATTATCCATATTCAATTGTTCACAGCCATTTGAGATTTCTTTTCAATTTCCATTTTTTCCAAATTTATCCAATGTTATCCATTTTATATCCATTTTCAATTAGTATCCAAATTTATTCACTTCTCACATCCAAATATCCATACTATTTTTCAAATATCCATTCAATATGTCCAATTTTCAATTATCCATTCATGTTTAATCCAAATATTCAATGTCCAACCCTATTTCCATATTCAAAATACCTTTATATTTCTACAACCCAAAAGTCCCACAAAAATATGGCATAGTTACAAAATATCAAAGTCCATTTTACCAAGAACTACTAGCTACTACATAAGCCTTTATGCAAAAAGTGACTACAAGCTCATGCTACACAACCCCACACATACAATGAGCCAGCTGCTACAAACACAAAGCCGTGCGCACTGAACATTCCTTTCCAAGCCGTGAAAAAAAAAGACATCAGCCACATATATTCCAAGCCAGCAACTGATACTTCCAAGCTAACATACATAAGCCAAGAAAGTGAACTATTAGCTGCAAATGAAAACGTGTTGCAACAACATCAAAAAGCTACGCATTGGTTCAAAACGACTACGCAGCATCAATTCAAAACTGCGGCAAAATGGAATTAATTCAAAACGACATCAAAACATGAGATACGCGCACCAAGAAGCTGAAAACGGCAACCAAATTCCTCTCCATTCTCCTATAAATTAAGCCCTCTCTTCACTCATTTTCTCAAGCTTTTGAAGCCAATAAAATTCTGCCAAAAAAATTCTCCATCCTTAAACTTCTCTTCATCTTCAATTCATCACTTTCAACATCTCAAGATTCATCAATAAACCTGTAAAAAAATTCTGCACCAATTGTTCACACAACCCGCAAACATTCTTCAACGTACAACAACATCAATACATCATAACTGAAATTCACGCAAGTTCTGAATCAAATCCACAACAAGAACACAATTCAAGCTTAGAAGAGAAGAAGAAGAAGATTTGAAGCATTTCTCACCGTAAATTCGAAGGTAACCGGAGCTTTTCGACAATTTCTCGCGGTTCCAATTCGATCTACCAAAGCACTTTCACACAAAATTGATAACGTATTTGGAATCTACATTTGATTTCGATTCATTCCGACCAAGTTTCGTGTCCCGTCGCTTTGATTTGGTAGAGATTCAATTTGCCGGCTATGGTGAATAGTGTACCGTGAAGAAGAAAGAAGATGATGAAGCCATATTTTGTTCTGATTCTTTCCCTTTCACTTTGTTTTAAATTACATTTGTTTTCTTACTTTTTTTTTTTATATAAATAAATTGGGCCGTGTGGGCCTATTTTGTTATATCATCATCTTATTATTTCAAATTGTACCTCCCTATCTTTTTTTCCCTTTTTTTAGATTTGTTCTATTTTGCTTTTAATTTTTTTTTTATATAATTTCTTTTCATTTTAGATTTAGATTTACTAATTGTTTTTTTTCCTTAATTTATTTTATGATTTCTATTTTAAAAATCCTTTTGAAAAATCTATAAAAAAAATCATTCTAGTTCTTATTTTTCTTTTTGCCATTTTTAATTTGGATTTCTTATGAAATTTGTCCATTTCTTATTAATTGTTGGTTGTTGATGGATCATAAATGTTAGATCCATCTTTTCTTCTTATTTTTTCTTTTTGGTCGATGAAAATCTAAGAATCGAAGATTATTGATTTTCGAAGATGTTTAATCTTCATTATTTCAAATCTATGGATGAATGATCATTTAGATCATTTTCCATACTTTGGAATCGTGATAGATTTCCTTTGATAAATCAATGTGAAATCTCGATTATGATTAGACTGTTCCCTCTTTTCTTTTCGTGTGACATCGCTTTAGGAGAACGATTTACATATTATGTCTCTCGCATGCATTAACACATAAATTGCATTGACCGGCATCGAGTAGGGTGACTTCTATATAAGTTACTTGGCGATTTCTTAACATAGCGCTACATTTGTCCCTTCCTCCGAATCGGAACTTGATCTTTCGTGGCCCAAACCTTTTGGTTGTGTAAGCCCAATGATGGTTAATCTTTTGTATTAGGTTCAAAATCTTTGAAGCTTGTTGCGTAGAGGCTTTGATTCTATCAATCTTCTGAAAAGTCTTGATTAACCTTGACCTAAGTACATTGTTTAATCATTATAGTTCAAGACGTGAGACGGAATAATCGGTGTATACTACTAATCACTAACTTATTAACAATATTATTGTACTAATCTTGTTTATGTTTCCTTCTCGCTCCTTATCTCTCTTTTACTTTTATGCTCCATTATTATCATCTCATATCATGTTTATACTTCTGTCATTTTCACTTTGTCCACTTGGACTCATGTTTATGCTTATGCCTTTTTCTTTTTGTCCACTTGGACCAAAAACATTAATAAAGGCCAAAACCTCTAAAAAACTTGTGCTTCTAATCTTGGACTATGGTTACTATCCTTTGCAATGGACATGGAGTTTTGCACCTAGACCTTGGACTTCAATGCTATTCTTGGATCCTTGGACTTAGAACTAGGACTTTCTCCCTTTGCTTTGGAATTATGGTTTGAAGACTATGGAGTTTGCTTGTGTGTTTAGGCTATTCTTATCCTTAGCTTTTACTTTTTGCATTAGGATAGTCACTTCTTCTCCATCCATTCTTCAATTTTCAAAACTTTATCCCTTTTTTCAAAACCTTCTTGTTTTCAAACTATCACCTCTTTCATAATCAAACCTTGACTTTGTCAAGTGATTTTACTCTTTTCATTTCTTAACAAATGCTAAACTACATAAGCATATTGACACCTTTTTCAAAATACTTTAAAAAACACTAAACTCATCAAACTCTTTTCGTGCCTTATGCACTTTTCTCTTACAAAACTTTTTCACAAGTTTAGACATGATTCATTTTTTAAGCGGAATTATTCGCTTGGAAATGACGACTTGTCATTACATTTAAAATCAACCAAAACAAACAAATTTCATTTTTTGTACCATGAACTACGAGGTTTTGATCCTATATTGCACTTTGTGGGTACGTAGGCATGAGGCGACAAGTCTCTCCAAACACAAAAATCTTAAAAACAATTTCTCTTCTCATCTCCTCAATCTCTTTTCAAACAAACCTTTTCAGACCAAAAGCGTAAATATTTCAAAGGGTTCTTATAGAGTACTATAAACGTTTTGGGTGCTAACACCTTCCCTTAACGTAACTAACCCCTTTACTCAGTCTCTGTTCACTTGTTCTTGTTGTAGAGCCTGTGTAGGTTTTGTTCGCTCTTTTTCCTTTCCTTTTTTTTTGGATAAAATAAAAGTACGGTGGCAACTCTTGCTTTTTGAGTTAAGTTAATCAATAGCTTACACTCACGATTTTTCCGCTACACATGGGCATCTTCGACATAATTCAGTTGTCGAAGGCCAGGCCCGGTTATTAACCACCCATGTTGATCGCTGCCCTCTATTTCTGGGATAGCACTCACAAAAACTTCCAACTCCCTTGTGGAATGGTGACTCCCACCTTGTTCAACGTTGCTACCATCACATGCCTCAAACCTATTGGAGTGGATTATGATCCTAACCTCTTAGATGAAGACTCCATAGGCTTTGACACAAACAAAGTAGCTTTTACCACCTATATAACTTACTACCATGATAAAGAAACTAAAGAAGTTTCTGATCAAGAGCACGTTGCATTTCTGGCTCTTTGGCTTTCTCGCTGCGTTTTTTGTTCAAGGTCCCTTCAGGTGGCGAAGAGATACCTATAAATGGACAATCAATTACACGCTGGACATGATATTTGTCTTAGTGAAATGATTCTAGCCAATCTTTATGAATCCCTGGGGGAAGGCGTTACAGCGCTAAAAACAATCAAGTCGAGAGGAAACCTACTTCTTTCTAGACCCTTTTAGTTGTTACAACTATGGCTAAATGCCACATTTGAAGCATCTCTCCCAGTTTGTAATCCTATCAATGTAGAATCCATCGAAGTAAAGAACAGGAGGGTCGAAGGTACAAGACTCCCAACGACGAAGGACTAAACCTTCACCAAACCTTCACCAGCTATGTGACGATGTTTGCAAAATGCTGCAATTTCTCACCCAACATGGCCCCTTTTGCAGATAGGAAGGTAGGCCCTGAATGGTTCACCAGAAAATTTCCTCCTGAGTTAAAAGAACAAGAAGCACAATCTCTTGATATCTGAGAATCTTTTCTTACACCAAGATTGTTGGCTTCAAGACTCAATCCCTTAAAACTTCGATTTACTATCGTTGGTTACCAACAAACCTCGCTGCTCGACATTTGGCCTCATCCAAATCAAACCAAAACCACTTTTCCCCAAAAAAGGTTCGTTGATTCACTACAACATATGGCACAATGAGGCGGAATGTATTAAATTGCTGGCCAAATACACTGACCTTACAGAATTCAATCTTGTGGCTTTCAAACCATCTTTTCTTTGCACCAAAGAGTTTGACACTTGGTGGAGAGAGTACTATACTGCAGAATTTTTTGATGTAGCTGCCTTCAACCTCAATCTAACTCGAGCCTTTGCCCTTGTGCAGGAAAAAGTGAAGAAAGGTACATCGACACATATCAAAGAAATCCAGGCATTCCATAAGTACTTTGAAACTACTTACAGGTCCGATGATCTTAGTCGAACTATTAGCGAAGCAATAGTCACTTTAAAAGAAAAATTTACAAAGAAATTAAAGGACTTAAAACTTCCTTCATACGTTCGACCTGATCAACGTTACGAGTTAGATTTTAATTTATATCCTCCAAAATTCCCTCGAGTGCCAAGTGCTGATTTTGGTGTGGTCTTTAGCCCTCCATTTCTAGTCTGGTTTGTCTGTGGGGATTTTGTGAAAGTCCTTCGACAGGAATCACAAAAACGTGCTAAGCGAGTGGTTCCGACTAAGTACACTCTGGACAATTTCAAAGGCCACCCTCATATTGGCATAGAACACGTTCGCGTGGAGTCTCCAATATATGAAGATGTGGAATGAGAGGTTCTTCGACACCATTTCTCTTATCCATTTTCGTTATTTAGGGTTTGTATTTGGCTTATGCTAATTGCATTAATTTTCTTTGCAGCTATAAGAATTCCAGCCAAGAAACCTACTCCTACTGAGAAGGAAGCTGTCGAACAAGAAAGCGAAGACAACACCAAGAAAACAACAACAAAGGTAAACTTTGTGATTATGTTCTTTTTCATGTATTGCTTTTTTATTCTAACATTTGAAATGTATAATTTTTGCAGGGAAGTCGAAGACCACTTCCGACACCAAAAAAGAGAAGGCAAAAGGAACCTGAGGTTCACATTGTTGAATTAGATGCTGGGGGATCTTTCTCCAAATTACTCCAAACAACCCAAGTAAAAGAAGAAACAAACTAAGATCACTGATGCCGATTTTTGACCCCAACCAAAAACAACTAAAGCTCCTATAAAGAAACCTTTCACTCCAAAGGTGGTAGAGACTGATGCCACCCCAGTACTAAAAAACCAACTAGCAAGCCGGATCCAGATCAAGTGGAGAGTGACAACTTTAGCCTTGGGGCTGAGGTACATAAATCTTTTATGTCTTTAGATTTTGTAATTATCTTTGACTCACTTGTTTTTGATCTTTTCTCTTGATTTCTTCTTCTTAGGGTTCCAAAGATGACACATGGCAACCCCGTGTTAAACAAATCCTTCATACCACCAACAGTGATCCTTCCTACCATCCAACAAGTCCTTCCACCCAACACCAAACTTCTCCCAAGGATTCCACCAAAGAATCCGTAGACGAAGTGAGTCAACTGGCCGGTGAACATCAAAAGATCACTCCCAAGGTCACAACTGAGCTTTCCCAAACCAAAGACTCTGATCATGACCAAAGCCCACCAAGGGAAGAAGCCTTAGTTGATGTCGAAGGAAACACAAAGATGTCATCTGCAGAAAATATTGTCGAAGACAAGTCTGAAGACGATTCCCCAACCAACATACAACAAGGCAGTGGTGGCGAAAAAGTTGAAGAGGAAGAGGAGGAGGAAGAAGATCGCTTCATGTTAGACTATGAAACTGAGATTATTGTGGAAGATGAAGATGAAGAAGGAGAAAAAGATGACAAAAATGAAAATAAGGAAGAGAAAGAACATCAAGAGGGCCAAACAAAAACTGACCCAAATCCTGATGCTTCGACTGGAACAAACATTACCAGCCTCTCTCGCGAGGAGTGATAAGTGCCAAAATTCTGTGTTTTAAGTAGTAGTTTTGCGGTACTTATCAATTCATTTGTATGGAATTCTTTGAATAAAACTCCACTTTGTTTGCAAAAGTGTATATTTAGTGTATACTAGTATTTTCGTGTAAATATCATTGAGTTTAGTTGTTATTATCCAATTTTTGTAGGTATTAAAGCATTGATATTTAGTCATTGTTAGATAGAGCATTGAATAAGCTTTCTGACGCTTCCGACCGGGCCTCAAACAGAGTTATTGTTCGAAACTTATGAAGAAAACAAGATGCTGAATTTTTCTACTTTCAACTCTCGCCCCGAGCTCGCCGGGCTAGCCTGATGCGAGCTAGAAATTACAGAAGCTGTAGAAAAATCCGCCTTAATTCGCCGGGCGAACCGTTGCTTTGCCGAACTAATTTTTCTGGGCAGAAACACATTAAAAGGGGTAAAAACACACTTTTTTAGGTTATGTTTTGAAGTATTTGTTCCCAATTCATCAAACCTTTATTTTTTTAGTAGATTTAGCATAGAAACAACACACGGAGTATGCATCTTGACGATCCGGAGTCGAATCCACTTCAATCGGAGTTGACAACCTGTGAGATTCGTGTTCTTCTTCTCTCTTCTCTTTGTACCCTTTATTTGTTAGGGTTTTGTATGTAAGTTTATCTTGATTGTATGCATATTTATGGATCTTTGTATAAAATTTCTTTTACAACTCTTTATCAATGGTTATCTTTGATTTTTTAATTAATGGGTTTGGATTGCTATAGACATATACGGTTCGAACTCGATCTAAGATGAACATTTGTTAGATTCTAAACTCTAGACATAGATTTAGGTTTAATCATCGTGTGGGTATCGGTTCTTAATGCTCTGTGTTGTTGAGTTGCGTGAGACATCACCGATGAGACGATACGGTTAATCTCTCGACTTTGCGTTAGACATAAGCTCTGTTGTGAACAATACGTGGGGTTTTTTATGAATGACTTAGGTTGAGTGTATTTGATCCATATATTTTTTAGTACATGATGGGTAGAACGAAATACAACTCCTGACGAGTTTTCTCATGTCTTAAGAATGTATTTATTTTCTTGTTTTATGTTTTTCCTTTTGCACTTTTATTCTAAACCATTTAAACCCAAACTCAATAACATTTAAATTGTCGAACGACAGTTCAATAACACTAATCTCTGTGGACACGATAATTTCTCGGATAAATACTTCCAAAAACTTTTGTTGCTTGCCGCTTTACCGCACCAACAAGGAGCTAGAGTTCCTGAAGGTGCAAAGACCAATTGAATATCTAAAGGCTATGATTAGTTCCATATTCAGTTGGACTAACAAAAGCACTAGCACTTCGACTGCATCAGGCGATCAATCTGCCAATAAACCTGAAGATGACTTGCTCCCTCAGATTAATGAGAAGGTCTTCAATGTTGTTTTGTTCCACCTTTTAGAGAAAGACACTTCGACTTGTTTTGGGATAAAAAATCTATTAAAACAAGTCAATGTCTTAGAGGTTCCTCCAGAGGTTGCTGACGCCATCATGGAATTGGGCTCGTTGATTGATCTTATTATTGCTGATCTCAACTATCTCAAAGATATTTCGAATAAAATTTAGATCAAATCAGAGACCCAACTGGCTGAATAGGACGTAGCCAATGAATCCCCTGCAAAGGTTGCAGAGTTGGAAAAGGGCTCTGAGCAAAATAAGAAGGAAATTGAGAATTGCGACAAGAATGTCGAAGACTGGGAGCAACAGATCAAAGATTTGCAAACCAAAACTTCTCAGGCCAAGCAGCGCAAAGTAGAACTTCTAAAGTTTAATCATGAAGAAACGACAAAGGAACTTCTAGCCAGGATGCATCACGTCGAACGAGCTCAAAAACTTGGAAAGGAAATTGAAGACCTTTCGACCAACAAAACTATCTGTGAGCGGGGCTTGATTCTTCAAAAATAAAAATATCAAAAGATGAAGAATTCTCTCCCATTTTAATTCGATTGTTGATGAACTTATTTCTCTGGTTGTAACTTTAAGCCCTTCGTGGCATTTGTTGTAATGACTTAGCCATTTTGGCAACCTTTTACTTTGATTCCCATTTTGGCTTCGACTATCCTTTGCATGAATTATTCCTTACTTATCTTTACTTCTTGAAGTACAGGCTTATATTTCTTTAAATATTTACATTTACTTTCAAGATTCTTCTATCGTCATTTAACTCTTCGATTTCATATGCTCCATTGGAAAATACTTTAATAATTTGAAAAAGGACCTTCCTACTTAGGATACCACTTACCCAAAGTTCTATCTTTTTGATCCATGGGAAAAATCACTTTCCAAACTAAATCTCCAGTCGAAAATAACTTAACTTTCACCTTTTTATTATATGACTTTTCTACTCTCTATTTTTGCCTTTTTAATAACTCTAAGGCATTCAGTCTTTCTTCATCCAAGTCAACTAATTCGTCCAGCATCATGTTCCAATAGGACTCAGATGGGATCTCATGTTGTCTCTAGATTCTGGTTGACTGTAAGTAGATTTCAACTGGTAATACAACATCATGACAATATGTTAGTCGAAAATTTGTAGTGTTTGTAGCATCCTTAGGGGAGGTTCGACAAGCCCACAACACTTGGTCCAATGTCTTATGCCAATTTCTTGGATTCTTCCCTACATGTTTCTTAATTAACCCAATCACTACCTTATTTGTTGCTTCGACTTGACCATTAGCCTGAGCATAATAAGGTGTGGATGTTAAAAGTTTGAACCCCATCTCTTTAGCAAATTATTGCATCTTTCGACCAGTAAAAACTGATCCTTGATCTGTTGTAATAGTTTATGGGATTCCAAACCTGTAAATAATATGTTTTTGGTAAATTCGATCACTGCATCCTGATGCACATTTACCAATGGTATAGCCTCAATCCACTTAGTGAGATAGTCTATTCCGACTAGAATGTATTTTTTAATTTTGGATGATGCTGGTCGAATTTCACCAACTAAATCCAAATCCCATCTTCTGAAGGGACAAGGCTTCACTATGGAATGTAGTTCGCTTGCAGGAACGTGTTGAATGCCTGCATGTATTTGGCATTCTTGACATCCTTTGGCGAATTCAATACAATCTTTAAGCATTGTAAGCCAATATATTCCTTGTCGAACTAATAACCACTTCATCTTATGGCATACTTGATGTGCTCCACATGCCCCACTATGGACATTAGAAAGAGTCAAGTATGCCTCAAATTCGCTAAGGCATTTGAGTAAGACACCTTCAGGCGTCTTTTTGAATAGTTCATTCCCTATCTGAACATAACTTAAGGCACGATATTTGAACTTTCGTTCGACAGAAGCTGTTGGGTTCTGCAAGTAGTCTACTATTAGCTTTCTCCAATCTTCGTCTGTCAAACTATCTATAGCCAATATTTCAAAACCTTCTTCGTCAGCATATCCAAGCTTCATTGTTTCCAAGTCTGTTGGGGATAGTCTAGTTGGTGCAACTCTTCCTCTAACTTCGATTGCATCTTGTAATTTTTCCTTTGAAATTTTGTATCCTGAAGCAATCTGGGCCAAGTCATTGGTCTTTTGATTTTCAAGCCGAGGTATGTGTCGAATACTTACCATTTCAAATCTTCGTAACAACCTATTGGCTATCACAAAGTACATGATAAGATTTTCCGTGACACATTTATACTCCTTTGTAATTTGCTTTATGACCAACTCTGAGTCACCCATTATTTCGACTCGAGTTGCCCCCAATTTCAACAAGATTTCAAATCCAACAATTAAAGCTTCATACTCAGCTTCGTTATTTGAACAAAGGCCTTTAACCTTATACTGGAATTTTGTTAGGAGAAATAATCAATACTCTCACTCCCGTTCCATCCTTATGACTAGAACCATCGAAGTATAACTTCCAAGGTTCAAGCTCCACATAGTTTAAGCAGTTTTCGACTATAGAGTGGTCAACTATAAAGTCTGCTACCGCTTGTCCTTTAACAGCCTTTAAAGGCATATAAGTTAAAGAATATCCAGTTAAGGCTAAAACTCATTTGCCAATTCAAGTGTGTAAAATAGGTTTAGAAAGCATATGATTAATAACGTCTAAATGAGATGAAACATAAACTTCAACTGACTTTATATAATGCTTTAGTTTTGTACAAGAGAAGTATACACAAAGACATAATTTTTCGACTATACTATATCCAGTCTCTGCATCATTCAAGACTCTACTAAGGTAATAAATGACTCTTTTGATGCCATTTTCATCCTCTTGAGCTAACATGCTCCCTAAAGTCTTGCCAGACGCAGATATGTACAATCTCATACTCCTATTTCTACAAGGAGGCACCAAAATTGGAGGGTGAGCAAGGTATTCTTTAATCTTGTCGAACGCTTCTTGCTGTGCTTGCCCCCACTCAAAACTTTCTTGCTTGAGTCGAAGTAGAGGTGAGAAGGCTTGAGTCTTGCCACTTATATTGGAAATGAATCTCCTTAAGAAGTTGATCTTTCCTAGCAATGACTGCAACTCCTTCTTTGTCGAAGGCGCTTTCGCCTCCATGATGGCCTTGGTCTTATTCTGATTGATCTCTATTCCTTTTTTGTGGACCACAAAGCCTAGAAAATCTCCCGTCTGCACACATAATGCACACTTAAGAGGATTCGTCTTGAGACCATGCTTCCTCATTCTTTCAAATGATTGTCGAAGATGGTCTAAATGACTTTTTTCCTGAAACTGATTTAACGATAATATCATCAATATAAATCTGCATAAACGTTTCAATAAAGTCATGAAAATAGAATTCATTTCTCTTTGATAAGTTTCCCCAACAGTCTTTAGGCCA
Source organism: Lathyrus tuberosus (assembly GCA_022829125.1). Classification (NCBI taxonomy): domain Eukaryota; kingdom Viridiplantae; phylum Streptophyta; class Magnoliopsida; order Fabales; family Fabaceae; genus Lathyrus; species Lathyrus tuberosus. The sequence continues at coordinate 12,548,767 of JALAZF010000093.1, forward strand.
AAGGGCATTACTACCCATTCGAAAGTACTTAAGGCTCTAGGGCATCGAAATGCTGTCTTCGACACGTCTTCTTTAGCAATGAAAATTTGATTATATCCAGAATATCCATCGAGCATACTTAGATACTCATGGCCTGCAGCAGAGTCGACTAGCATTTCTGCCACATGCATTGGATACTCATCTTTTGGGGTTGCAGTATTTAAGTCTCTAAAATCTATGCAAACCCTTAAAGTTCCATTTTTCTTAATAACTGGAACAATGTTGGCAATCCATTTGACATACCTGGTCGTACGGATGAATTTACATCTTAGAAGTCTTTGGACCTCTTCTTTGATCTTTAAGAGAACTTCAGGTGCAAAACGCCTTGGAGTCTGCTTGATGGGCTTCTTCCTAGGCTTTATTGGCAACTTCAGTTTGACCAGATCTCTGCTTAAACTAGGCATTTCGTTGTAATCCTACGCGAAGCAGTCTTTGAACTCCTTCAGTAGTTGAATTACTTCGACTCTGAGCTGTGGGTCAAGGTTGGCTCTGATGTAGGTTGGCCTTTTTGTTGTCCCTTCTCCCAGGTCAATTTCTTCCAAAGGATCTTGCGCCAGCATCTTGATATTGTTTGCTAGCGGATCCTTCTCAAATCCCAAAGGCTCATCATCATAGATGTTATCTAGCCTTTGGCTTTTCATTTCGACTTGATCTTTGTCGGGTGGCTCCGGATCGAAGTCCTTCCCAGGTAGGGGTGTTCATTGGTTCGGGAAAATCCGAACCAAACCGGAATCCAAACCAAACCATGGTGTTTGGGTCGGGTATTTTTTTAGTTCGGGCATTAACCGAACCAAACCAATGAAACCCGATGTTAATTGGTTCGGGCAACGAATTTTCAAAATTCTACCCGCGAGCCCGTCTACCTGAACCAACCATATTAACTCATATAATGTATATCATTATAAGGGGAAACTAGTATAAAATATTCAACTTTAAGAAGGAATAAAAATGAAACATCATTTGTGACATTCACAATCTATATGAAAACACAAAAATAAATAAAAAACTATATTATTATAGAAAATTAGTTGATGTAAATTAGAAAATTCAAAAAAATATTTTTCGCATATTTTTTTTCTAATGTATCCGATTAATCCAACCCAAACCAACCCGTTATCTCTCGGTTTGGTTCGGTTTGGGTTTTATAGAAAAAATGTGAAAATCCAATCCAAACCAATCCATATATTTTTGATCGGTTTGGATATCATATTCACTCAAAGAAGGCATTCTGCTCTTCGACGCAGCCATTATTCAGAACATAATAACATATTGGCCTTTGACTGGCCACTTCTAATTCGACCTCGTCTTTTGGGTCATCCATCTCCGTTACCCTATCATACTCTCTGGGCAGCACATATACTACATTGCAGATAATGTCTAACGACGGTTCGGATCCTGAATCAAAATCGTCTGTCATCATATCATCATCTGCAGGCATCTGGTCAAATTTCTCCTTTACCTATTCCTTCTGGTCAGCGAACAACTTTTTCTCGGCTGCTCTCTTTTCGACAGGTTTACTGTCTTTGTTGCTATCCTTTTTTATTGGCATATTGCTACTTGACTCAACTTTTTCTTTTTCCGCAGCTTCCCTCTCAGCTTTGCGCCTTCTTTGTTGACGTCTCCACTAAGACCTTATCGTTGCGTTTTTCCCTTTATAGTTCTCTGAGCGCCATTCTGATTGTTTGGAAGCTCGAAATTCCCTCCGGTACGCTATCGAAGAACCTCTTTCAACTTCAAAATTCTGCCATTTGTTCTGGCCATGTTCTCTCTTCTCAATTGGCCTTACCCACTTGCCCTTAGGGGCGTCAGCAGTGGGTTTGAATGTTGAAGGCCTATTCCCACGTACCCCTGGTCCACTTTGATCATATCTCCTTGGTGCTCCCTTCCTGTCGAAAGCGCCATGGTTGCTTGAATCCCTTTAGTTTTTCTGTTCCTCGCCTGTCGAACTCCTTGTATGTTCTCTGCAGCTTTTTGATCAAAGACTGCGCTGCATCTGGGGCACAACATTACTTGAGAGTTCTTTCATTGGCATCTATGGAGGAACTCGACCAGATTTTCCTTCTGTTTTGGATATGCCACCTTAACATATTCTTCTTGTTTAATACTGTGTTCGTCCTCCTCCATCGCGGACTCCTGGGTCATCTCGACCATGTTAAGCCCAAGGTTGGTACCTCTAGTGATATCCAACTTCTGTAGTTTGATTCTAAGGCCTTAAATAGCCTTAGTTTCGTTGTTAACTTGTATGAAACCATCAGCAGTCTCATATGTTGCAATTACTTAGTTGAAACCCTCAGTAGTCCCTTTGTCAAAGCCTTCAGCAGCTTCCTTTATGTAACCCTCAGTGGTTTCTATTTTGAAGTCATCAGTGACTTTTATAGAGAATCCCTCAGTAGCTTCCTCGTCGAAGTCATCAGTGACTTCTTGATTAAAGTTCCCGGCAACTTGGATGAACCCCTCAATGGTTTCTTTGTTAGAGTCCTCAGCAACTCCTCTAGTGAAGCCATCAGCAGCTTTGACCATTACAGCATCACTGGCGAAGTCATCATTAACTTCCATCATGTTGACCATAGATGGTTATGAGTAATGTGCATCAGCTACAGGGAGAGGATCAGATTCTATCTTCATTTGATTTTTTAACTTGTTAGCTAACTTGAGTCTTCCCTCCTTGATGGCATTTTGAACAAGATCCCTGAAAATAAAACATTGAGAAGTTTTATGGCCCAGAAATTTATGATACTTACAAAAACCTCTCTTTTTTCTTTGTTCTAAAGGAGGCATTTTAGCGCCAAGAGGCACTATCATCTGGCCATCTTTAACTAATAAATCAAAGATTTCGTCACACTTGGTAACGTCGAAGGTATAGGTTCTCTTAGGGAACCTATCATTCTTCTCTGAATCGACTGGATTCTTTCCATTCGACGATGTTAAAACTTTACAGGAGTAAGGTCAGCCTTGCTTTAATTCAGCCAGGTCAATTTCACTCTCGTCGAAAAAGGGATCAACACTAGTTCCTTGTTCGTCTTCATCGAATTCGACGTAGGCTACCCTTTCCTTTCTATTCTTGTTTACCCGAGCTTTCTCAGCCTTCAGTCATTCTACTTTTCGAACTCTTTCAGCCAACTGGGCCATGTCTCTCAAGTATTAAGGATCCAATTTCTTCCTAATTGAGTAGTCGAGGCCACCAACGACCATTTCGACCAACTCATGCTCAGACACTTGAGTGAAACACATCGACTTAAGCAGTCAAAACCTATTCAAATAAACGTCTATTGGCTCAGAGAACTTCCTCTTAATGCTAGCCAATTCTTTCAAGCTTATCTTCGACTGTTTCGTATAGAATTGCTCATGGAACAATCTCTCCAATTAAGTCCAACTGTGAATCGAATTTGTTGGCATTGTAGTAAACCAAGTAAAAGCATTTTTGGTCAGTGAACTTGGGAAATATTTCACTCTTAGGTTTTCATTATTAGCAATTTCGCCAGCCACTATCAAGTATCTTGCCACATGCTTGACTGTGGACTCACTAGTATCCCTAGAAAACTTAGTAAACTTAGGGAATTTCCATCTAGGGGGTAAATTTGACTGCAAAACGTATTCAGATAATGGTGATGTATAAATTGGCTATGAAGGCCAAAACTTACCCCATTCCTAGCCATAATCCTTTCGACCGTGGCTGCTAGGTTATTATCTGCCGCCACATCATCGCGTCGAATCTGATTTATGACTTCATCAGCATTCTGGTTCCTATTTACCATTATTACCCTTGGTTCCCTTTGGACTGGTTGTTCAATTCTAGGAGGTTCGACCCTAGGTGGTTCGACTCTTGCCCCTTAGTTTAAAACGTTCACCTGGAGTACATTTTGTTGAGCTTGGTTAATTGTGTGATCTTTTTCTAAGACTACCCCAATATTTTGTACCATCCATTCCCTCTGAGGCTGTCAAGGGGGTTGTGAAACACTAAAGAAATCAACAATGCACGTCATTTGCGTTGCCAATTGTTGGTTTTTTTGGGTAGTATTTTGGATTAAGGGATTGAATATGACACCTATTTGTTGGGCCAACATCTGGACCATCTCATGATTGCTTTCGTCCATCTGTTGCCTTATCACTGCTACATAATTGTTGGTGATATTTGGCATCTGGGTAGGAAATCCTGTCCCTAATGTCTGACTAATTCGACCCATATTATTAACTCCTGAACCAGATCCTTGTAATGGCGAAGTTACATTCACCACTGGGTCTGCAAATGCTGATGAGTCATTGTGCAAACTTTCCATCACTGATGTTGGCATACCATAAGGTATGGTCACGTCCTATTGGAGGCATTGAAAATCCAGGAACATAAGGCCTGAACAAATTATTCCCCACTGGAGGGGGGTGATTGATGGACTCTGTGTTCCCACATAAGATAAAATGGGACTACTTTGGGCAATCGACTGCACAGGTGTCGAACTTTTCGTGGATGGTATGGCTTCAGAGACTGATGCTGAAACCGTATTGCCCCCAGTCAAATAAGAAGGGGGTGGTTCTCCATCATTTGGTGGATTTTGATTCACCATCTTCCTTACGTATCTTCTCCTTGGTCTCTCTTCATTGTTTGTGGCATATTCTACCACTCCTAAATCTCATGCAACAAAGTATAAAGAGATCGTAACAATTAAGAACTTAAATGCAAAAATTTTCCAAAAAAGGTAAGAAAAATGTTTTTGACATAATAGCACTGTCCCACTGAGCGTGCCAATTTGTTTACCGTGAAAATTGGCAAACAACCGCTGGTCTTCCAAAAATTGGTTTGCTTGCAGGATCAACCAGTGAATCCTAAGGACATATCTATTGTTTCAATATATTTCTGGAAAATTGGAGAACACTTCGACAGTATTCAATGGTATAAAAGATTGTTTTGATTACTTTGAAAAGATTAAACTTTGTAAAAGTTGGTAAAGGAAATGCAATGAAGAAAAACTTCAAAGTAAAAGTGCAGTAAAAGAACAATTGATAAATAAAAGTAAATTTCTCTTGAAATGAAATAAAATGTGGTGTTTCAGACGTACATTCTCAATGACAACTCTTTTCTCACTTGATTTAGATACTTTGAGTAAATTTTTGAGTATTGTACAACAATTGAACACACCAAAATCCTAACACTAAGACCCCTATTTATAACATGTCGAAATAACTGTCTTCAACGAACATTTCTCCAAAAATTGACATGTTTCGCCCTGCATGTCTTCGCTTCGCCATAATTCTCCACACGTCTCTCCTAAGAAACGGATAAGGACAAAAGACACTTATTTATCCGTATTTTGAATTTCAAACTTCTGTCAAAGGAAGGCTTCAAACATCCTTCGCCGAAGTTTCTTTTCCATACTTAAAAAATATTCCTAAGTATTGTCCAAACACGTCTCTTTCATGGAAACTACTTCGACCAAACTTCACACAAGCTCCTGTCGAAGTCAGCAAAATTCAAGAAACTTGATTTTCACTTAATATCTCAAATGAAAGCTTGGCGTCGAAATTCCCAACCAACAATAGTACATTCAAATAATCATTACTAGGGGTGTTTGCGGTGCAGTTTGGGCGATTTTTACGCTAAAAATTATCCGAACCGCAAGAGAAAAAAATATGCGGTTTGGTTTGGTTCAGTTGACTTTAAGAAATAAAACCAAACGAATGCGGTTTAGGTTGGTTTGGTTGGTTCGGTGTTTTACAAGATTTTTATTGAACCATACATATACCTATAGAGAACAACATAACTTTGTATTTAGTTATTCACACATTATCAAATAGCAATAAAACTCATCATATTTAGACAAAAACTTATCATTTAATATACAAAAATAAGATTAGACAAAAGTGGAATAAAAAACATAAAATAATAGCATAAAAAAATATAAAAAATATTATAATAAAAAGAAAAAAACGGAGGATAGGAGAGAATAAAGAAGATGAAAAAGAAAGAACATAAGATATGTGATATTAAAGAAGAAATTTGCGATAAAAAAGTAATTGGAAGAGAAAACAATAACATAAAAATGAAAAGATGAAAAAGAAAGAACATAAGATATGAGAGATTAGAGTAGAAGAGGTGTGACGTACATAGCAAAGATGATGAGAAAAATGCACGATACCACTGGAAGAGATTTGAGAAGGTTGAAACTAAAACTGTAATCGTGAGTATGAGAATATTTGTAAGGTTAAGGTATAATAGGTTTGAGTTTTAGGTTGGATTTGGGATAAGTGAAATTTGACTTGTAACATAATGCGATTTAGTTTGCTTTAGTTCGGTTTGCAAAATACAAACCGCAAACCGAACCGAATCGTGCGATTTTGTTAAAAAAATGACCTAAACACATTCGAATCAAGTGCGGTTTTTTTGCAATTTCAATTTGATTTGATTTAGTTTGTGATTTTCTATTGGATTTGTTCGGTTTTAAACACCCATAATCACTACATTCATAAATAAAACAAATCAACATTCATTCAACCATCAATTCACTCTTGTACTAATACATTAAAAAAAAATCCAAGTGTTTTTATTTTATTTTAAATTTTGTTAAAGAATTGATAGGTGCAAATAGAATACATTTTAAATCCTTAAATTTGGTTATAAAAAAAAGAGAATATTATAAAATTAAATAATGAAGAATATAATAAAATGAGTATAGTAGAGCCTATCTAAAACCAAAAACCTTATCTCTGGTTAGTTTTTACATCCTTTTATCTTTTCATTTCATGTCAGAGTGAGGCATCGGCTTCATCTCTTCTTCAATTCAATGGCTTCTGCACATTCTTCAGCTCTCAGTTCTCTCTCTTCTCTCTCTTTCCGTTCCTCTTCCTCCTCCTCTTGTTTCTCTCTCCTCCCCACAACCAACAAACTCACATTCCCTCTCCTCACCAAAACCCCACTCTCCATCTCCACAACCACAACAACCACTCTCTCCTTCACCGCCAAAGCCACCCCCTTCGACGACAACGATTCCATCTCCGAAGAAGTCCTTCCATTCAACCCACCCGAAGTCCCGGAAGGCTTCGTCGCCCAACCTTCCATATTCGACGGACCAATCGAAGACGAAGACGAAGTCACCGCCGCGTATGAAGAGCTTTACGGCGTGGGGTACAGTGGAGTGAGTGTTCTCGGAAATGATATATACGCAATGGATGCGAATATGAGGAAGAAGACTGGGTTTGGTTCTGGAACGAAGAAGAAAGAGAGGTTTAGAGATGGAATGGAAGAAAGAGTTGTTCAAGTGAGAAGGATTACTAAGGTTGTTAAAGGAGGGAAACAAATGAAGTTTAGGGCTGTTGTTGTTGTTGGTGATAAGAAAGGACAAGTTGGTGTTGGGGTTGGGAAGGCTAAGGAAGTTGTTTCTGCTGTTCAGAAATCTGTTATTAATGCTAGGAGGAATCTTGTTAAAGTCCCCATGACTAAGTACTCCACTTTTCCTCATAGGTAACCATTTCTTCAATCTCAATTTTGTTTTCTTTATATCATTTTTCATCGTGTAGATCTCGAGATTAACTATTTGGATAGAAGTATGGTCCTGGATAGAACATTATAACGAAAGTTGATTCATGCAGCAGTTGGTTGTTGTTGTATAGGTGTTGCTTAAGATGTGATTAATTTAGAGAATTATAATGTCAATTGAAATGGGAAACTTATTGACCAACATTAAGTTGATCCGCGTAGAATTGAATTCTTGATGTAAGGTTTTGAATTTGAACCTTATGGATGAAAAAAATTGGGTTTTCGGCTTGGTTTTCTTGTAGAGATTAGTCATTTGGAAAGTTGTGGAGTATTTTGCGCGTATGGCATGATAGTCAAAAGGAAAGAGAAGTTTATTGTGAAGGAGAAATCTTTGACGACAGTGGATCAGTAAAATTGTTCTTTACCGTTGCTTGTTTCTTTCAAGTATTCATTTTTTTACGGGTTATTTACATTCTTCCCGGACTTCGGGTGTGACCTTGAATTATATTATTCATAATTCACCTTGTATTAGAGCTTGATTTTGATATCTGGATATAGGAATTATTGGGTAGTTCATGTCGAATTCAGGAAATCAATTCTTGAGGCTTGAGGCTTGATCTAAATTATCATGATTACTTTTTGTACTTGAACATTAAGGTGCAACAAACTAAGAGCTAATTCTTCCTTAACATGATGGAAGCCAAACCTGTGTGATTAGGTTCTCTGTCTCACAGTGTTGTCAAATTCCTGGCATCACGGCATGGCATGGTGGGTATTGTGCTAGGCGCCGCCATTGGGCAGCAGCACCTATTGTATCCCCATGTTTCTTCTATATGCTGCAATGCCTTATTTATGATATATTTTTGGCGGTCCGCCATATAAATAGGTGTTGTTGTGGCCTGTAGTCGAAGCTACTTTATGGATGATTATGATGCTGCCTGTAATGATATGTTTGACATGTCCTTCCTATCAACTTTGTAAAATATTGGAAACGAATATGAAATCGTTTGAAGTCTGGAAATGCAATTGCTATTAGCATAGTAAGATTTTGCAGTCCTTCACTTCAGTATTTTACAGTCATATCAATAACTTCAATTGAATCCCTTGTGTTCTAAAATGCTAGCATTGTAGCATATTAGTTAGATATGAATTTTGAGTTGCAAATTTTAATTGCTCTCATTTTAGATAGCTTCTAAAAATTATGTTGTATAATGGTATTCCAGAGCAGATGGAGATTATGGAGCAGCAAAGGTGATGCTTAGACCCGCTTCTCCTGGTACCGGAGTTATTGCAGGTGGATCTGTGAGAGTTGTTCTGGAAATGGCAGGCGTTGAGAATGCTTTGGGGAAACAACTAGGAAGTGACAATGCACTCAACAATGCAAGAGCAACTTTAGTTGCAGTGCAGAAAATGAAGCTGTACAGTCAGGTCGCCGAAGAGCGTGGGATCCCTAAGGAAGAGTTATGGAGTAAATGAAATTTGTGAGACCAATGTAATTTTCATTTGTCAATCATTGTCATGTAGAACTGGTGTTAGTACACCTCAGAAAGTGTTCCAACTTTTTTTTTGAAAGTTTCTTGGAACTAAACAACTTCTTTAAATGCTGTTTTTTCAATCTGAATTACATTATTCAATTGCTTGTTTTATCTGTATCTATATGATTCTTCAATTTATGTTAAGCTTTGACAAAACATAGGTCATGTTCCTTCAATCAACATCAATACAAAAACATGAAAATTTACATCAAGAAACCAAGACTAGAATTTCAAACATTACATATATACAGTAGATGGTGGCCTCAGTCTGCTGCAAAATATAACAATTCTTTCACTATATAACTAGCTACGAGAAAAAAATTGCGTTTACACAAAGATTATCTGACAGTTTCCTAAAAACTTAAGTAGGGAATAAAATTTACACCAGGAACAAAGACATTAACCGAAACTTCATTTCCATATTTTCAAAGTATGATCACTGCTACATGATGCGATGAATTGATTTTGCGCACAAGCTGCTAGTCCAGTAACTGTGGCCTTAGTATGGGCAGGAATAAGATATACTTGCTCAGTCTCAGGAATCCACAATTCAATGTCCTGCAATTTATGAAACAGAAAAGTTTTTCACATTCAAAGGAATAAACATATGAAAACAAAAAACTACAGTCAATAAAACAGCACAGCATGACGGTTTAATTACCTGAAATGCACCAATAACTAGTACATTAGGGTATCTAGGATGAAATATGATCGATTGAAATCTCTTCCCATTGGCCTTATACTCATGAAGGTATTGTCCACGCACCGCAATTGACCAAACATGTGCACAATCTTCAGTAACAGACGCAATCCTTTGCCCCTGTGCATCCCAACACATCGAACGGATTTCTTTGCCGTGTCCCTTATAGAGATCATTAATATTTAGTCAGCCATACATGCCATGATACACAGTTACACACAACTCACATTAAAATCAACTATTTATAAGTGAACCTCACTTGAAAACGGTTTTGAACCTTCCAAGTCTGATTATCAAGTATGGTGATGGCATTTCCATTAGCAACTGCCAAAAACTTCCCAAATACAGGTTGAAATCGTATTTTCTGCCCACCCGCCTGAAATTCATTCATAGTTAAGTCATTATCAGTGAACTTTTTCATGAAGCAGTTCCGAATCAGCTAACTAATCTTCATATGATTGAGACTTACTCACCATAAAGTTTTTCAGCCGAATACAATTAACGAGATCCCATACTTCGATTACATCAAAACTATCAGATGAGCAAAGAAGTGCGTCATTTGGATGGAAATCCAATGACTTCACCACACCCTTATGTCCAACAAGATCAAACAACTCGGTTCTGGGCTATATAACAGAATGAATGCTCATGTTACAAAACTAGAGGAAGCAAACAAACACGAACCGAAAAGAAAGAGACTCACTTTGTTTGAATCCCATAATTTTACTGTTTTATCAGGAGAAGAAGTTGCAAATATAGTTGTTCTTGGTTGAAATCTAACTTCTGAGATAGGGCCTAAATGTGACTCTGATGTATTAATACATTCACCAGTATCCATGTAGCAAATGAAAGCCTGTGCTTAATTAAAAACCATAATCAGCATTCAAAAACACAAACAGAATCGCAAAATTGATGAAATTGATAATTCACCTTCTTCCCAAACCCGCCACTTGCCAAAACCTTTCCGTCTGACGAAAAATCGCACGAAGAAAGCGTGTTGACGCCCTTAAAATCTTGTATTAGAAATTAAAACAAACATAATCAGTTTCATCCATATAATTTCCATCTCTTCTCAAATACAAGATCAAACACAGTAAAGAATATGTCAGATTAGAATTTTACTTCCAATGAGTTGCATACAATATCCATCTCGACATATTTGTGAGGTACTAGTGTCCCTTTTCGAACCAACATTTAGTACCTGAATTTTGGTTAATTACACTATGATGAATCAGAATCAAAATCAATGAGCATTTTGTTAAGGCATAATCACCTACCTTATCGGGTGGTGGTGGCATTTTTATTTTAGGGTTAAACAAGCCATCATGGAGTAAGCTCCAAAATTTATGCAAGAAACCATGTGGATTTTGATTAATTTCTGAAAACACAGTTACAATCAGCCACAGAATTGAAACAAAACAAGAAAGAAAGATATACAGATATGAGTATTGTATATATACCAATGGGAGGTTTTGAAGAAACTTGGCCTTCCATTCGGAAAATTTCAGCAGTGTAATGCAATCCTCGTTTCTTGAGGTAATCATACATATACATTCGGAAACTACACAAATTAAAAAACAGTTTAAGAAAAAATGGAAAAAAAGTATGTAGAAATATTGTACTTACGTATCTTCATCAGAGCGTATTGGATTCATGAAGAATAGAGAGCATGCAGTGTCATGCAAAAGAAGAATTGAGAAATGTTTGTGATCGATCAACTAGGTTTGGGGTGTGTTAATTGTGACTTTGATTATTGACTAACTAAATACTACACACTTCAAGTGTTATTTCATATTATTCTGCCACATAGCACTATAATTAAGCAACTAATTTTCTCCACGTGTCATATTTTTATTTACTTTTTAATTTCATTTTTTTAATTCAAATTAATTATCATTTAAGTCTAAATTAGTATATCAATTTGAGTGTAAATTAGTTACTCCATCTTTTAACCATGGTAACAGTTTTGGCAGATTTAGTTTGGTACTTTTGTCTTTTAATTTTAATTTTTAAAAGAGATAAAAGTGGTGAGATGACTCTTAAACATAATATTCACAAGTTTTCTTTCAATTTTCAATGAGTGATTCAATTGATCATTTTACACATATTAAAAAAATTACATAAATGAAAGAGAGAGAATGGTCTTTTTACCAAAACTAGTGGGATACCCGTGCGGATGCACGGGTTCCGCGGCGGGCTTATGAAATTGGACCTATATATTTTGAAATGCCAAAATATAAATTTGTAAGTTTTAAAGGAGTGTGCAAAAAAAAATGTAATATGAAAGAGTGTTAAATCACAAAAGTTGAGATAGAGAAAAAATTAAAGTATAAAGATAAAAATGTTAGGTATATGAGCTCACCTAAAAAAATTAAAAGGTATAATTTAGAATAAAATATTTAATATTGCTTGGAAAAATAGTAATAGAAATAAAACTAAAAAAAAATAAAACCAAAAATAAATTAATAGTAAGCATGAAAACCCAGAAATGCCCTTGGGAGACTTATTTGACAACCCTTGGTTCTCAAAAGTGTCACCGTGGTCTTCATTGCAACCAACCGGACGCATGCAAAGGAGATGAAGTAGGTGGTGAAAGACACAATGGCTGCCCACTTCAAATGTCACAGGCGAAGCAACGATGGCATTCCAACAAAGTCCTTCACGATGACGCAGGCGGCGAAAGACACAATGGGTGCTCATTTCGCCTCTCCCTACACGAAACCGGAACGCAGATCACGGTAAGACTTCGATCAGAACTTGTCAATGGTAAAACATGGTGTTGGTTTTTGTAGAGTACAGTAAGATTGAAAGAATATATGGATTGGGTAGGTCAAATTTATTAAACATCGCTCATTTAAGTTATATTTCTCCGTTTGCATGCATAAGGGTCGTCGTTGGAATCCAGGAGTCATGTGTTTTTGTTATTCTGTAGCTACATTACAGCGTTGGCTATTGAAGGGATGAAGAAACAGAAGGGCATTATTATACACGATGTTGATGATCAGCCTTCAAATGGGAAGGGTAAAGCTAAAGCCGTGGCAGTCGGGAAAGACGTCAAGGGGAAAAGCAAGGTTGGGGTTGGCTTTGTGGAAGTTAAAACAAAGCCGGACTATATTTGTATATCGTCTGATAGCAATGGGTGAGTATTTACGATGGCAGCTTCACTGCAACTGATATATTGGTTCAGGTACAATACGGTTTGGTTCATATGGAGGTATTAGGATATTGATATGGGTTATTCTAAAATGCAGGGAGGTTACACCCATTTACTGTGAAGAGTTTGAAGAAAATTGGGTTCGTGTAGTGAAAGATGCGAAGGCCTTGCGTTCGAATGTATAAGTAATATATATTTTATGTTTGTTATTATGTAATGGTTTCATGCATGAATTGAAGTTATTTCCGTTAGCTTATTGGTTGTACAGCAAATACCGCGGCTGGTGATCAAGAGGTGTCTGCGCAAACGACAAGACTCTATCAACCTATATGATACAGATAGGTCATGCGCTTACTACTGTGAATTAAAGAAGAGGCGTGGACAAATGGAGAAGTATTTCCTCGGTGGATGGTACGACTTTGTGAAAGACCGAGACATCCAGGATGGAGATGTGCTGCATTTCTGCATCAGACACCCACCAGCCAGTGAAATATTGGTGTCTGTGAAGCGTGGGAATGTGAGGCGGTGAATTTTCTGACAGTGGTGTTTGGAAATTTGTAGAGAAAGTGGGGTTGAAATGTGTCGCGGTGAGGTTCAAGAAGCGTGGGAATTAGGTGTAGTTTAAATTGTCTGGTGGTGTGTTTTGTTTTGTCTCTGTCATGAGTTGTAATAGTTTTGTAACTTTTATCAGTAACAATATGCAGCATATGTAGCTACTATGTTTTGATTATGTTTTATAACACCCTGTAAAAGGATGTAATGTTTGACTGCTGCAATGGAAATATTGAGAATGCTTCTGGTTGTGGAGTTTTATATTTCATGTTGTTGTTTCTGTCTTCATCCAACAGTTTTCCAAGTGTGGAAATATAATATGGTTCGTGTTTTTATTAGCAGTGTTTGTGTAATGTATTTAAAACGTAGTTGGAAAAACACAAAATAGACGTGGAGAAAACAGAAGTAATGCATGCTTTGTAGACCACACAATGTGCACACAAATACATCACAGGTGTAAAGCAAGTGAAATAACTTTAAAAGGACCAAATTATTCCCTCACTTCACATGGGCACTGGCGCACTGCAGGAGAAAATATAAAATATTAATCATACTGTTGACATGTGATTTTGATAGGGTAGAGGAAACATTAGTTGAAGCAATAAATACCATCCACTCGTTAGTAAAAATAGCCACAACATACCTGCAACCACCTCTTCAAATTAACAATTCATAGAGTTGCAATGGAAAGGGTTGGTCCTCTGCTGCATAAAGAGGTGAATGACACAGTTGTAATAGCAAAGTTATCCTTCCAAGTAAGTATAACCATGTGGCTGTAGAACATGTGGTTTGGGTTTTTGTCTGCGTTTATCACTGAATATAGGGTGTTATATATTAATTTCATGAACTAAATCATAAGAAAGTTATGTGTGTAGGCCTTTCCTGAGATCGAGCCTGTATTCGTTCGAGCGTACCGGGGAGACTTAAACAAAATGTGGACAGTACTGAACAACCAAGGTATTCATCATACTTTAGTATACAACAATAGGGAGGTTCAACCACTTATAATCAGTGGGTGGAAGGGTATTGAAGATTACTACTCACTACCAGCTAACGTCGTTGTTTGGTTCAGCTACTATGAGGACAATAACTTTGGGATATGTGGGTTTAAAGAGATTCATGCAAAACATGAATTACCCAGGTTCCATAGTAGGTATCTGTATAACGAATCGATATATGCTTTTGACGTCGTGCTCCCACCACTGAGTGAGATCTCACCGAAATTAGTTGAGTTCTGCTTTTTATGTTTAAGTCATTGTGATATAGTTGCAAATTAGTTGAATAGCTGATAAATTGGGTGATCTTTTATACACATTCAGAAGCTACAGCCTGATTTTTCCGGCGTTCTACAAAAATTTGGTTACGAAGATCTGCTGCTTTATGGGGACAACGGACGTTGTAAAATGCTGTCGATGCTGAACATCGATGATGCATACCGCACCAAGTTAGGAAAAGACTGGGATGCATTCTGCGTGTTAAACAATTTCAAAGGTGGAGACCGAATACGCTTCCGTTTGGATACAACTGATGAAAACAAAGGGTGTCATGTGTATAAGATATGACACAGGTAAGTTTGCACTTGATATTAAAACTTTCTGTCTCTCTGTTGATATGCTTTACAGATTAATGTATGTTTCTGTATTATACTTATATACAGAAGTGCAAAATAGGTATGACTGCAGGTAATGTAATTCTGTACTGTTTATACAGAAGGTGAAAATACATTAGTCGGTTGTGAATTAACAAAAAAACCTACGGATATCCCACAAAGTGCAACAAAAAACTTGACACCTAAACAACAATGTTAAAGTCGTCATATTAAGGTTACATACGGAGTTAAATTCATATAACTAAACATTGTTGAAAACCTCCTTGTAAACAACATTGGATGTACATGTTTTGGCATTGTTGTTTTCATCGTGTATCAATACTTTGATACCCTTTTTGCTTGTAACCCTTGAAAGTGCGACATAAATCTGGCCATGAGTAAAAACGTCTCGTGGAATATATAGCCCGACCCAATCCAATGACTGACCCTGTGATTTATTAATCGTCATCGCGTAGGAGACAATGACGGGGAATTGTCTCCGGCTTAGTTTGAAAGGCCAAGGAGACTATGACGGGGACATATCCATCCTGGGAATGTATACGACGTTGCCATGGTGTTTTCCCCCCATGATATGTGCCTCAAGCACATGTGTAGCCATTTTGGTCACGATTAGGCGAGTACCATTGCACAGGCCTTCGGACTGATTGATGTTTCGTATCAACATAATGGGTGCCCCGACCTTAAGTTTGATATGATGGTTAGGCAAGCCAGAAGTTTTTAATGAGCTGAGAAACTCCGGTGTAAGAACATCAAGAACGTCCCTATCATGTATCTTCGATCGAGCGACTGTATTACAACTATAGTAATCCCTCAAGTCACCTGCATTTTCAACACGAGTCACTGTATATTAAGAAAGGAATCACCAACTGTATTGTGTTAAGGAGCTTATCAAACAAAAAGTGAGAGTACCTGGCATAATGGACAACACATGATCGTTAATCTTGTCAACCATGTCTATTGTTGATGCCAATATAGCCCTGCTCTTTAGGTAGTTGAAGTCCGTATAATTAGCGAGAAAATCAGGATACGTACTCGTTATGACAGCAAGGATAGGATCATCAAAATCGGTGATAAGCATCTCAGGTGGGAACTCAATTTCAGCAATCCCATCATTTGGTTCTCCGACCTTTCCTTCTCCAATTCTGAGTAGCCAATCGGAGAATTCCGCCATTTCTTTCCTGTCATGTTCGGTGGGACCACAATTAAGACGCATATTCTTAGTTAAGTTCAATACCTGTACCGAATGCCATATGTAGGAAGAGTTGATGGTGGCATGTACAATGTCGGAACGACTACCCCTTGGTATTACCGGCAATATCTGTCTGAAATCCCCACCAAACATGACAACCTTCCCACCAAAGAGTTCTTCCGAGTTCCCATCAGTACTCATCACATCTTTTAATGTCTTGTCAAGTGCTTCGAAACACCATTTGTTAGCCATGGGCGCCTCGTCCCAAATGATTAGTTTTGTTTGTCAAAGTAGTTCCGCGGCCTCATCTTTATGAGTGATAATACAAGTAGAGTTAGACAAAGTAGGGACAGGTATTTTGAATCTTGAGTGAGCCGTTCTCCCACCCGGTAACAACAGCGATGCGATTCCGCTGGTGGCGACAGTTAAACAAATGTTGTGCTTAGATCTAATTGCACTTGCCATCGTCCACCACATGTAAGTTTTCCCGGTTCTACCATACCCATGCAGGAAAAAAACTCCACCTTTCTGATTTGTTACGGCGGTTATAATCTTCTCATAGATTCCGTGCTGCTCGTTTAAAACAAATAACAAAAGTATACGATCAAAGCAACGCCTAAGTATTAAATGAGGAATGGCATTCAGTTTCCTGGTAACTACCTGTAAGAGCAGAATGTAGTGATTGGAATTCGTTTTTCATGGTTTGTATGTCGTAACTACGTTCTTCATATATGAGACGGTTCCCCAGCTGCTCTAACACATAACTGTCGGGGTATGGTATAGGTTTGAAGTCATGGAGGCTTTTTCGATTCTTTTGAAGGAGAGTCTCAATGTGATGCAACGTGAGATTTTGCAGCTCATGGTCATTCAATATTAGTTCTGTCAAAGGAAAATACCCCTGTGGTCAGTATGGACAGACTATTCGAATGCACAACACTTAACCATGCAGTATGGCCATAATTGAAGGGTTGTATAGTTTTGCCACTTAAAACCCATATTAGAAAGGTAAATGCTAAAGTAATTGAAATGGCTGAAATCTAAAACCTGACCTGTGTTATTAACCAAGAGCCTTTGTTGGTGCAACAAACCGTCGGACAGTAAAGGCCATGTATGTGTCCACACATACGCCGAGCGATTGACGGTGTCGGACATAAGCATAACAACGAAAAGCTTGCGTAGGAAATGACCGGACCCTTACTCGCTTGCCTCTTTAATGGCTCCGATGTATTCCCTGTCGTCTTCGAGGAAACCCATAGCAAAACATGCATCTCTAAAGGAATCACACTGTCTATTACCGACCTTGCGAATATCCTCATAGCACGTGGGTCCTTTCACGAAGTCAGCATCATACGAAGATAAAACAACTCGCCAGTAGACAATGGTACCCAAATTAATCGGCCAATTGTATACCCCTTTTTCTGAGGCTTCCACAATCTATTTCTTTTTTGGTAAACAAACCGTGTGACGAACTGACCATAAGTTAATTCTCTAGCTTCTTCGTAAGTCTGGTTGGCAATTAACCACGACAAAAACGTAGTCTCCGTTATGCTCGCCTTCTCTAATATATTCTCCATCCGATCATGATCGGTGTAGTAGACAGGTTTGTCACCTATAAGATGGAAAAACATGCGTTCCACAGCGGGTTTACGACCATGAATATTGTAAGAGAAGATTCTCCAACTCGCCTCGCACGGAGAGACGTATCTACAGTCAAGATATTATTGAATTTCGTCTACGGGTTCGACACTATTCGAGGAAGGATGAGACCTATGTACAATAGAAGCTGTAATTCTATCATGGCCTTTTTTGTATATATTTGAAAAGATACTTAATTGAAGTACTTTGATTACACAATTCCATGTTAATATGGGCTTGGTACTTCAAGAGCAGTTTTGTGTTGTATGGGACGACATGCCTATTGTCCAGAGGGATGCCGTTCTTGTATATGACATGCGTAGTTGATCATCGTCTATATAGAGGGTAGCCATCAACATCAACAATGGTATTCTCAATGAACTTTTTTGGAAAGAATTTTGTGCACTTTCTGTTCTTCATACACGGTGATGATTGCCTAGCCATACCACAAGGTCCATGCCCCATATGCGACTTGACCAAGTTGTACAACGTAGGATGAATGTCCGGGTCAGGTATCTCGGCGGAAATAATTCTGTCAATATCATTGGGTGTGGGGTATTTACTCTGAGGATGCAAGAAGATAAGAATGTGAGCGTGAGGTAGACCTCTTTTCTGGAATTCAATGGTGTACATAACTGTTGAATGGAATAGCACAGAAGTCAGCATAAGCATAATAGTTGTACGTAATATAAGTGAACATAAAATAGAGGCTGAGTTCCAAACGTAGACTTACATGCCAAAACGCGTCCTAGGACATGTCTCTTTGTTATGTCACGCATAAGTTCGTCGAACTTAATTTTGAAGACCTTTGCTACAATATCCGGACGATCAATAGCACTTAAATTGTTGCTATGCAACAAACATTTTATTTCAGACCATGCGGGGTTGCAGGTAAATGTTATAAACAGGTCAGGGAAGCCAAGTTTACTTGAAATCTCCATTCCATCAAAATAGAGCTGGTCCATGTATCGTCTGCTTCCGACAAAGGTCGAAGGCAAAATAACACGCTTGCCCTGTTTTGTACTTTGATTAGAAGTACCAGCAGCATTTTCCTGATGTAAGTTGCTATATTTACCGACCCTTAATTTAGATTGATTTTTCCGCAACCAGTTTAGACGCTCGGATTCCATCATAGTATAACCGTCAACCAGGAACTGTTGGAAAAGGCGTCGCGAATGAAGTAAAGTCTTAGGTTCAGAGACGCGCTCATGAAGACGGAAGCACAACCAATCCTTGATTGTTTGACGGTTTTTGTTCGTGACCTGTCTTTGGTGACTATATTTGTGAAGAATATTATCTCTGTAACCGTCTTCGCCATATAAAAAAATGAGTGGGTATTGGTATCCAAGGTATGCCGGATGGAATTCATCAATTCGTTATAACCCTCCATCGCGTGGGTGGACTATTATGTCCCTTTTTTCTGCAGAATCAATATCACCGACAATGAGAGCAGCAACTTCCGCAACAGTTGGCATATTATAGACACGACCGTCGCGGGGTCTACTGGATATCAATTTCAACTTCAAGTCTAGAAAAGAATTATCCCTCAACAGATCCCTAGCATTTCTAAACGCTTTGGCATGGACATTGACAGAATCCAACATCACCTTCAAGTCCCTGACCAATTCCCTCTCAAGTTTTTTGTTGTCCCTACAATAAACAGCAAGAACATATATTAGTCCACATACGATTTTCATTTCAAAGAGATTGACAGACACTTAGTTGTACATATGAGAAAAGAGAGTTGAGCTACCTGAAACAATCCATCCTATTTTCAACCTCATTGTCCGTATCGAAGATATATAGCTGAGCATATTGCGGAGGTTGACCGATATCGAGAAGCATAGTACCTATCCGGTGACACACCTGACCGTGTAGTCGTAAAGTTGGAGGACCGTTCCCTCTCTGTGATGTTGTGTCATATTTTATCCCAGGAGAAGTGAAAGAGAACATAGCATTGTATGTTCGTATGTTGGCCTGGAAGTTTTTACTACAGGGGGAATTTCCATCGAAAAGGAGCTTAGCTAATAAAGGTGGCGGCTGCCGCATCAGTGGTAGCACGACTCTTCCAGACTTACAGCAAATGTGAAACTTAGGTGCAGTTGTGTGTCTATGTTTGGATTTACGTTCCTGGTACCACATACATGCCTTGCAATGCTGGCATTCCCAAGTAGAAGCTCCGATATCGAAGTATTCTGTGCATGTAACAATTAGATGTCCATAATACGCGACTAAGAAACAAATGGAAATTATGTTAGTTAAATTAGTAAAGAAATTACCTTGTAGGTGATCTTCGACATCTTCAACACCAGATTCAATGTCAGAGTCTGAAGAATCTGCAATCGTATGATCAGAATCTGAATCAGAGTTTTCCTCAGAAGATGAATGTGTAGGTGCGTTGCGTTGTGGAGTGCCAGAAGCAGAAGCATTACATGGTGAATGTGCATTACTTTCGACAGGAGGCAGGATTTGGTGGAGGACCGTCCGCGAGGAGTCACAGGGCATGAATGAGGGTGGTGGGGAAGTATAACTTGTAGATGCAAAAGTGCCTGTGTTGGTTGATGAGGACGCATCCAAGGGAGAATTAATGTCTCTTACTGACATAGGCACGATAGAATTTAACATGGGAAATAGATTTATGCCAGAACTAATATCGATTCGTCTACGCTTCGGAGGGGCAGTAGGAAGATTGTGCTGAATAGACGGTCCAGTGTGTGTCGTATCATTGACATTACTGTGGGGGGATGTACGTTGAGTTTGGGAGTGTTTTGCATTAGGAAGCAAATGTGTTGATGGTGAAGCAACATTGTTCTCCTTGTTGGGTCGCAAATTATGTTGTCTCTTGTTACTCAAGAATAATTTTCTTTTCTGTCTTGCAATAATGGCAGGCGTATGACTGTCACCATCCATGGGAAGGCTGTCGCAAAACCTTGGACGTGCAAAAGGAACACCTAGTAAAGATTTGGCACCATTCAATTTGAAGGAGAAACTCTGAAATTGTAAGCAATCACATGGGCAGTGGGACCGAAGAAATACAGGTTGCTTGCTTTGTTGAGGTGATGATGGACTGGCTGTGTGTTGTAATTCATTTCCCACTAAAAATTTGAAATTTTAAAAACCCCTCCAAATAGATGCAGCAGAGCATTAATATTTTAATGCCAACTTTGTATTGTTCTTTTTATTGTTATTATAATATGCTGGGAAGGCAAGTAGGAATTATCATTAAGTTTGTACTTGTTTTTTCACATGAAGCAGGAAGGAACGGCGACATGACATATGACAGAGGTGGTGCTTGAGTGCTTTGCAGTGCTACCTACTGAGTAGATGTGTTTAGCAACTGGACAATGTACAAAAGTTGGTAGGATCAATATTTTAATATTATTGTAACATGGTTAGTAGGACATACATGGTTTTCTGCTGTTTAATAACAAAATTTGTGCTGATATTGTCAAGTAAATCGACTGATGTGGTAAATATAATGCTAATGGCATGACTTAGTAAGGGGTGGCTGCCAATGCTTTTCTGTCTCGTTAATAGTAAAATGTATAGCATCAGCTTATGTTTATCCATTATGGTTCAGTTGTTCTAATACAAATGCATTGAAGCTGTAGATTAGGGGGCTTGTATCAATGTATCTTAACAATACAGATCAAAATATCTTGAATGAGAAAACAGATCACATTAATAGAATACAACATATATTACAACATATGTTAACAATAGAGGTCAACATATATTACAACATATATTTAGTTGTCCTATTATTGTAGTGATTTGATCAAACAAAGATAAAAAACTTCAAAACTTATACACAAATTTGTTGTATTAAATAGACACGGTAGTAGTGGCAAGTGAAACTTCAAAAAAGAGTTAAACAACATGTTAACTGTCCCGGCAGTGGTCGACGGTCAAACTTGTTTTTTACCCCGCTTGTTAAGTTTATTGGCTTTTGTGGACGAAAGGTCCCCATCTGGTTCAGTTTTGATCGACGGTTCACCGGCTGGTTCCGTAGACATTCGCTTAGCATTGGCCTTAGGGGTTGAAGGATCAAGAGCGTGGGTGGATGTGATTTCACCATCCTGAATTTGACAACAACACAGAAAGGCTTACAATTGCAGGCTGTGGTAAATACTCCCAGTAAATTTAGGAATGACATATAAGAACAGATTACCGTAGGAGGAGTTAGTTTTACAAACTGTACATCATCACCAACACTCTCCACAACCTGTGTAAATCATAATGCATTGGCATCTTGTTAGAGTCATTAGTTGGTATTTGGTTATGGTTCGTGTAATACATCATTCCTAAAGGAATCGTTATAAAGGACAATTAAGCTACCTGCATTGAATTAGAGGAGGCCTCAACAAAGTGGCCGCTGTCTTGAATGAGCTTGTCATCATGCCATTGGTAAAATATTGTTAGAACAAAGTTTGAACAAAACATTTGTGATAGACAAAATACGAAATTTTACACAATAGTAACCTGAGTAATTGCAAGCGGTCCTTCAAGTTTGTTGATCAGCTGGGCATAGTCAAGATAGTGGATGACGGAGCAACTCTTAAACCGAGGATTCCACTTCACCTTGAATGCCAACTTCTTTCCCAACATTTTATCAAGATCTAGTGGGAACTCAAGCGGGTCAGTGATTTCGGCCTGTTTGCCATCACATTTAAACCCAATAATACAGATGGAATTTGAATTGGATAACAGAAATAGTTAGAAATGTTGTTGATTATAGTTTTTACTCACCTCAATCATTGTGGCTCGTAAGTCAGCAGCAGATGTTGCCAAAAGCTGTGCTGCAATTTCATCCCAGAAAACAAATATTGCCGAACATCCCTCATGAACTTCAAACACCTCTATTTTATACCTACAGATGCAACCAAATTCAGACATGGCAAACGTAAATTTCTAAACAACAGTAACTACGATAAAGATTATGAAAGGTCAACCTCCATATTTCTGCCTCAGTGCGGTGGCCATCTCTACAGACAAAAGGAGGCATGGAGCCCTTGGCAACTTGAGGACATTGGTGGCAAGCTCTGTAGCACCACCCATTTGGCGAAGCGATAAGTTTGTCGGTTGTTGCAACCGTGACACATACAGTTGCCTGAATGGGATTCAAAGATGTCTCAGGTCTATTGAATTGCGTAAAATTGTAAGAATATCATTGCCAACATGCGTTACCTGGTACAGTTGGATGATTTCTCGTAGTGGTAACTGAACAGATTTTGTTATAAAAGCTTCACTTACAGATTGTTGAGAACCAAACGACATATGAAACGAATCACGTGTTTGGTTGCTAGTCGTGGAGAATGCTTTCCCATAGTCAGTCCCTTTGGGCAAGTTGTAGATGAAAATTCTGTTATAAAATAGTAATGGCAGATAATATCAATGGAAGAAAGTCCATAGTTGTTGACCTATTTAGAAACGATTTGATCTCAGGCAAATCGTCGTTAATATGTAACTCTGTCACGTTGTAAGTGTTTGTCACAGCTAGGGGGTACTTTCCCGCACGACCAAAACAAAATATATTATATTATGGAATTAAGCAAGAACATCAAAATTGGTAACGGATATTAAAGAGCAGACTGACGCGGGTTACGGGAATACCTTCTTCCTTAATCTTTGCGTACTTCAGAAGAATAACAGTTGGGGTGTTAATCTCATGTTGATGTTTTTTATATTCAAAGAACTTGATAGCATAGTCCTCCCAGAGGGTACACAGCAATGTCTGGTCACTAAATTGCATAAACGTTCAAGAATCGCAGTCAGTTGGAAAACAAACGTTCAACCACCTAGGAAACCTTATCGTTAGCTATTGAAATACCTTAAATCGCGCAACACCAGGTTGACTTGAGGCTTCTTCCCCCCAGTCTTTGGTTGGGAGTATCCCACCTCATCAATAACACCAACAACATCTACAAATAACAGAAGTTTCGCGAAAACGAAAGAAAAATACAAGGAGAAGC
Source organism: Lathyrus tuberosus (assembly GCA_022829125.1). Taxonomy (NCBI): domain Eukaryota; kingdom Viridiplantae; phylum Streptophyta; class Magnoliopsida; order Fabales; family Fabaceae; genus Lathyrus; species Lathyrus tuberosus. The sequence continues at coordinate 12,572,617 of JALAZF010000093.1, forward strand.
AAACAACAGCATGAAGGAAAAGCTATATACCGCAGAGAAGATTTGTCTGCCATTTGCCAGAAATTATGTCAGAAAAGGATGTCAAGTTGATAATCTTGTCAGGAATGTTGTGCTTGCCAATATCCCCAATGGTTGTTCCACCTGTGAACTTGAGGAGATATTTGTGGCTAGTAGGTCTGAATAGCAAATCGTTAGGGTGGACCTGAAAGTTTAATATCATGCAGGTGACGTTAACCGACAACACCGAGTCAAATGCTTTTTTAAACACAGTTGGAACAACGACGCGAATGTTATGTCCCTGCAATGAAAAACATTTGTCTAAATTCATTTCAGTCTATGCAACACAGGAAAATAATTGGTTATTTACGTCAACACAAACAACACCATGAGCAACGGGTTGAAGTTGAAAGTCAAATAAGAACTTTCAGTTGCTGAACAACACCATCTACAACAACATAAAGAACATCCTAAATAACACAAGCAAGAAATAAATAAATGCGTATTAAGACAACATAAACAAGACGATGACCAAACTTGCAACGCCGACGTTCAGAAAGCGGATGAAGATGCAGAGATGGACAAATATGCAAGAATGAGCGATTTGTGTAAAACTGTCATGTGTACTATAGAAACAACGTAACTAACTCACGTTTGTGTCACCAACGACCATTTCGAAATGCTCATTTGCTAAAGTTTTGACTGTCCATTTGTGGTGAACCTTTACAGCGATCTTCCACAACTCTTTACGGTCATTGATATTGGCGATGAGTTCGAAAGGTCGCGCCATTGTTGAGGAGTTGTTGACGAAGGAGCCTAAGCCAGAAGAGATGAAGGAAATGGAAATGGAGACTGCAAATACACAGACGAAATGAAATTAGAGAGTCTACAGTTGCTATAGCTGTCTCTTCACTTCATTGGGCAGTGTGTTTGAGGTGGATGAGCAGAGCTTACTGTAAACATGTATTCACTTCTTTTGCTTTTCGTCACAATGGTTAGGAAATGGTGGTGAAAAGACAAAAATTTTGGAAAATATTGGTATATGGTAATTAGTAGATGTGGGGCATTAATGTAATATGTATAACCATAGTAATTAAAATATAGTAAAAAAGTGGTAAAGAGTGGTTAGTGTAAAGAGTAGTTAGTAAATGGTGGTGAAAAGACAAAAGTGAGGGCAAAAATGGTTATGTGGCAATTAGTAGGAGTGGGGTAGTATGGTCAAATCCAAGACCTTAGTTTTTCTTATATCGTAAGATATCTATTATCTAAAGGTGAGAAAAATACACAAGAAGGGGGTTGAATGTGTATGTCCAAAAATCCGTTTCCCTTCGGATTATGAAACTTCATAATCTGAACCACGTTCAAAATCTGATATCATAACAAGTAACAGTAGCGGAAATAAAGTGATCAGAAGTAAAAGCAAGTAACACACAAAGATTATACTGGTTCCTCTCCCCAACTGAGAGTAATCCAGTCCCCTTGTCTCAACAAGAGCTTTTCACTATAACCAAACAGATTACAATTTGCTCAAGCACACTTGCAAGAGACTTCAATCCTCAATCAACCTAGAAACAAACTTCTGCTCAAGCAACCTCGCAAGAGACTTCTGCTCAATTAACCTAGAAAGAGACTTTACTACTCAAATACATAGACAAGAAACTTCAATGCTCAAGCACGCATGCAAAAGACTTTTTCTACTTTAAACAAATATTTTAGTAGAAAAGGTAACTATTATACTTTGATACACAATCAGAAGTATAACAATTGTGAAACAATCACAAAGGTTCTTAACCTCTTAAGATTTCTAATATATACTACGATAAGAAATCTTAAGATTTTATGCAATAACAGTTACAAAAATAACAACTCAGAGTTATGCCAAAGATCTTATAATGTGTTGTGATGTTGTAGCCTTCCTTCAAGTCTTTAGCTTACTTTTATAGAGGCAGAGAAAAAGTCGTTGGAGGGTTTGGACATAACAGAAAACTTAGTGAATAAGTATGCCAAAAGAGACGTTGGAGAATAACATCTGGTTAAAAGTATTGTTAACTGAATAATGACATTGTTCACAACACCTTTCGAAGTACTAGATATCTACCAAAAGGTAGAACAGACTAAAGAGACCACATCATCATTCCTCGAGCCTTACAAAACCAAACCCTAATTGACTCTTCCAAGAAATCTGGCGCTTGACAAGTCTGGTCTACTTTTGGTATAGAGTACGGATCAGAGGATCCTCGGGCTTTTATAGTCTGAGCTGTCACCAGAGGCTGGAACAATATATCAGAGTCTGATCCTTCAGATGCTGATGAACACTTTCAGTCACCAGATTTTGATCAGTCACAATATGAGTAAAATTGCTTCTCTACATATGTTTTCGACAAGATTAATTCATAGTGAATTCTCAGCTTGTGATCCTGCACACATGAACATATGTTAGTATACCCATTTGTTCTTTAAATACTTTGTTATCATTAAAACCCAAGGGATATGAACAATCTTGTTCCAACAATCTCTCCTTTTTTTATGATGACAAAAAAATGTATTTAAGAACAATGGTTGGTCTCTTTTAACTATCTTGACAACATCAGAGTCTGAGGTTTGTAAGCTTCTCCTGAGTCTAATAGTCCATAGGTTGAGTTTTGTAAGCTCCCCCTAAGTTCTATCTACGTTAATTTAAACTTATTTTGATATGAAAAAATGTTCAGAGGAAAGCATTATCAAAATGAATAATTAGGGTTCAGGTAAATTACAAACATTAAAAAAAACTTTTAACCTTCTTAAATACTACCATGAATTTCTCCCCCTTTTGTCATCAACAAAAAGTGAGTTCATACATGTCAGCATAAAAGAGGACAAAAATATTTAATAGTACAAACAAATATATGTGAAAGGGTTAATCCTGATAAAACATAGTAAGAAAAACTTACTCTTCTGAAAATAGAGAAACAACTATAATGGTTGAAAAATTTATGCATTTCTCAAGATGTCACAGATCATTCAAGAATATCAACCATCAGAAGTCATCATTCTAGGCATTAAATGATTAGATGTTCCATCTTCCAATTGCAACATACAAGACACCCAACTTCCTCTATAAAAGCACACCATCATAGACATAATTCTCATCTTTTCATCAACCTCTTCTTCTCTTGTTAGTAGTATGAGTTCTCTAATAGAGAAAGCGACGAGCCCCATCTCAGCGGAGGTCACAGTACCAGACCTGCAGTAAACCATTGAGGAAGCCCAGCTAACTGGGTCAACCATTGGGAGGGATTCCTTAAGGGTGAGGAAGCCAAAGAAGAATAAGAAGAAGAAGAAGAAGAAGAAGAAGGAAAGAGTGCCAAAGAGGAATTTCTTCTACGACTTTGATGAAGGAAGTGAAGAACGAGTAGTTGGGTGGGAGGATTCCATTAAGGTTAGGGGTTATTGTTTTGATCTTGATAAACTTATGTAATCCATGAACTTTTGTAATCTTTCCATCAATTAATGAAAAAATATCCCTTTTTTGTAATGATATTGATTCTGAATAGCTTGATTTTTACTTGAATGCGTTTAATCATCCAAGAAATTTCCAGAAAATAGTTCATCTAAAAAATAGCCAAGCAAAGACTATATCAAACATTTATCAGAAGAATAATAATGATTCCCAGTTAAATATGACTTAATGTAAAACATAAGCATGAAAAAACATAACCACAAAACAGATAAACTAAACAAACTGGATGAATAAGAACAAATAATGGCATATATCAGTTAAGCACAAGATAAGTTCAGAAAACAAATAAAATGGGTTCTAGAGCCTAAATCAAACAAATAGGCTTAATTCCAATGAGAGACATAGACAAAGTTTGAGCAACAGTCTGACACCGAGTGTCCTCACTAGCACAACTCAGTTGTCTTAATAACATGTTGTACCTAATCCAGAGTTTACTGATCCTTCAAACCAACAACTCTAAATCTATTACTTCTTCCCAAGATCAACCACTTAGAACATTTAGACTCAATGGTCACTGTCCAATGGTAGAAAATAGTACCAGCTGGTCAGATGTATTCCTCTTACCCTCTATACATAGCAGCGCACCTTAGGAAATATTCTTTTAAATGATCATTCCATGCTCACAAGCGCCAAAACAGGTCACTCAAAACCAAAGATCTTTCTCTCTTATGTGGAACCAAGTAATGTCAAGTAATAAACATTATTTCAACCTAAATGGTATCAAACAATTCAAGTAGAATATGATGCACTTATAGCAAACTAAACTTGGACACTTACCAATCTCCCACCTCAAAGAAAATCAGTTGGGTATAAATAGGTGTTTAAAGTGAAGGAAAATTCAAATGAGGCTATCCATAAGTACAAAGCAAGATTAATAGCTAAATACTATATCAACAGTTTAACTTTGAATTCAATGAAATTTTCTTTCAATTTTTAAAGCCAACTACAATTAGGGTTATACTTACATTAGCCCTCACATATAGGTAGGATCTTCAACAAATTGACACAAATATTCTCTTTCTCAATGGATCTCCACAAGGGAATGTTTACATGTCACAACCACGTAGTTTTTCACATCAAGATCAAACTCTATTATGCAAGCTAAATAAATCACTCTATGGACCCAAGAAAGCCCCAAGAGCAAGGTATGAGAAACTCACTCAAGAACTCATTCAGTTTGTTTTCTATCATAGTCGATGTGATCATTCATTATTTGTTTTCTATCATAGGCAATGTGATCATTCATTGTTTGTCTACCTTCATCAAGGAATAAACCCTTATGCATTAATGTATGTAGATGATATACTCATCAAGGTTACTCATCAACTCTAGTTCACAATTTTATCAACTATCTTCTGCCACACTCTTTAAAAAATTTAGGCGGGCCCGAATACTTCTAGGGGATAGAAGCTAAAACGCTGAACAATGATTCCTTGCTACGCACACAATCGAAATACATCAAGGAATTGCTAAATCGATTAAACATGAGCAATGCAAATGGTTTACCAACTCCATGTTGACTAATTGCAAGAAGACCAGACATGACTTCAATGTTTTCTCTAATCCTCGTTGTATAGGTCCATGTTTGTGCTCTTTAATATGCCACCCTAACTAGACCAGACATTTGATTCTATGTGAATAAGGCATGTCAGTTTTTGCCTTCTCCTTTGGAGTCACATTGTTCTATTGTAAAAAAGATCTTGAGATACCTTAGTGGAACCCTAAAATCTTGCCTGCTTCTATCTCCTTCTCCCTCAACATACAAGTATTTCTTGAGAGCCTAAAATGAATCTGAGCGGGCAAGTGATCCAGATGGTTGCAGATCAACTTCTATATCTTGTATTTATTTTGGGCCTAATTAACCTTGTTTCACGGAGTTCCAAAAAGCAGCTTAGCGCAAAGGGTGAATATCAAGACACTAGTTCAAAACTTCTATTGGTAGAGTCATTACTAACTGAATTTTTTATTTCCTTCTTACCACCTACATTCTTCAGTGACAACATGAGTGCAGTGTTTCTTTCCCACAATCTAATCATTTATTTGCCTACCAAACACATTGAGTTTCATATATATTTTGTGAGAGAGTGGGTTGTAGCCAAGAAGATGATGATCCAACATGTTCCAAACACCGCTCAAATTCTACTCTCTCACTAAATCTCTTGGGAAGTGCAACATTTCATGATCTTCAGACCAAGCTCAAAGTAGCTACTGAGCTTGTGGGGAGTATTACTACCTCTGTCTCAAAATAATAGTCTTTTTAGCCAAAATTTTGTCTCAAAATAAAAGTCTTTTTACGTTTTCAATGCAACAATCATTAATTTTTACCAATTTTACCCCTAATAAATATTATCTACACAACTTTTAAGATATTACATCACATTACACCTTTATGACAACCAATGATAATTAAGGGTAGTTTTGTAAAATTGTTATATTTAATTAGTCAATCATTATTTTTCTTAATCTATGTGCAACAATCTTAAAAGACTTTCATTTTGAGACGGAGGGAGTATAAAAGTAGTGTGTATATGTGGCTTATGATAACTAGATGTTTGTATACCTTAGGCTAGTATTGAAACTAATATAATAATAATAATTGTAGGAACTAATGATGTAAATGTATTTAAATACTTTATTAGTCCCTTTGTAAATACTTTATCAATGAATGCTAAATACAACGAAGTCGAGCTTCCATTAAATTCATTAAAAAAGATTAAAGATGGTTACATGAGATGTTCTATAGAAAGAGCTTGTAAGTCATTGACAAACTAACCAACTTATAAAACATTTACTCTTTAGTCTTAGTTCCCACATTTTCTACATGTGGATTTATTCAACAAAGTCAGAACCATTAGTGAGAAAGTTGGTTATTATTTGGATTTTGCATCTATCTATCACGAGCTTGAGTATATAAGATGTAACCCCCCTATGTAATTTACTTTTTGATGAAATGACATCATTCACAAATCTCTATATGAATCATCAATATACATGAAGAAGTCTTTTTTATTAAAAAAAATGTAAAAACTCCCAGTAAATGAGAATGATTTTTTTTTTGGTTCCTAACGATTAAGAGGAACATTTGAATTCTTCTATGTGGACCTACACTTGATTCTTTTTTAAGGAGTGAAATAGAAGTTTCTATTGGGTATACACTTGATTCCCGTTCAAGAATTTCACCTAAAATTGATGAATTTCGAATCAAATATTGATAAACAAAAATCAATCTTTCTGATTGATTATCACCTCTCGTTCTTCACTTTTCACTTGAGTGAATTAACCAACCTTGATTGCAAGATTATATTGCTGCACAATGATGACAAAAGAAGAAGAAAAGAAAATTGGAGAAGAAAGAAATTAGGGTTTAGAAAAAATTGGAGAAGAATAAAAGATTTTCTGCAGAGCTTCTCTCTGCTTTCAAAACTGAAACTTTTATTCTTTGCAACTTCAAGTTCTTATACAATGGTAGGGGTTACTCCTATTTATAGATTTTTGGTTTGGTTGCTCCTTAAGCAAGGCCCAAAATACCTAATTCTACTAACACTACAAAATTAGACGTAAGATAGAATTTCTATCGAGGTACACTACTTCGGCGTTTCGACAACACAACGCATTTTGAAACTTCCTTGCTTCTGTCGAGAAACATGATTCGACACAAGGAATTACAATTTAACACACCACATAATTCATCGTGTCTAGGCTATCTACATTCATCTTAGACCTTAATTTCTTGAACACTTCAACCTGTACTCCTTTCGTCATGATATCTGCAATCTGATTCTCAGTTCTGCAGTTTTCCAAGTTCAACTTCGCTTATGCCACTTGCTCTCGAAGATAATGGAACCTCAATTCGATGTGCTTGCTTTGTCCATGTGCTATCGAATTCTTTGCTAGATTAATAGCAGACATGCTGTCGATCTTCATGGTTATTTCTCCATGGTCCTTCCCTGTAATCTCTTCGACCAAATTCACAATCCATGTTGCTTGACAAGCACAGAGAGAAGCAACTATGCATTTTGCTTCACATGATGATAGTACCACTGCTGGTTCCTTTCTTGAACTCCAAGCAACCGATTCACCACCTATCGTAAACACATAGTTAGTTATGGATTTTCTATCCTCATCATTACTACACCAATTGAGTCAGTGTATCCTACTAACTTGCATTCTTTTCCTTCATCAACTATAGGAAACAAAATGCCATAGTCGAGATTTCCTTTCAGATACCTTATTATCCTCTTCGTCGCTGCTAGGTGTGATACCTTTAGCTTTTGCATGAGTCTGCTCACCATACCCACACTATATGCTAGATCAAGCCTTGTGTGATAAAGGTATCAAAGTGATCCAGTGAGTCTTCTGTACTGCATTGGATAGACATCATCTTCTTCTGTGTCTTTTGATAGTTGCAGTTTGGAATCAATTGGAGTCGAAGTTGGGTTGCAATCTTGCATCTCAAATCTCTTGAGTATTTCGCTTGCATACCTTCTTTGGTGCATCATCAAGCTTCTACTACTATTGTAAAATTCGATGCCAAGGAAGTATGAGAGATTTCTCAAGTCTGACATTTCAAACTCCTCACTGAAGTCATGTTTGAAATCTTTGATCTCCTTCTTGCAACTTCCTATTATCAACAGGTCATCGACATAAAGACATAGTATAAGCAATTCACTATTGTTTCTTCTTATATATACTCCATGATCAGTTGTGCACTTCATTGTAGCTGATCCTGGGGACGCTGAGGAGGTCGGAGATGATGATGAGGCTGGTTCTGATGACTGGTTCTGGAGAGGAGGTTGATCTAGAGGAGGAGATCGAGTTCGATGAGGACTAGTTTTTGTTGTTTGATATTTTGAGCATGATCTTAGGCGACTTCCTTTGGTTCAACAAAGTGAAGTTTTCTGTTAGCTTAGATAATTGCTATTTATGTTTATGTTTATTGTATTCCCTTTTGTTGTACAATATCCACTTGGTGGATTATTTTGGATAATGTTCTTTGTATGTACCACTTTTGGGTGTAGCGGCAAAATCGTGAGTGTACGCTATTGATTAACTTAACTCGAAAAGCAAGAGTTGCCACTGCACTTTTATTTTATCCAAAAAGGAAAGGAAAAAGAGCGAACAAAACCTACTCAAGCTCTAAACAAGAACAAGTGAAGAGATTTTGGGTAAGGGGGTTGGTTACGTTAAGGGAAGGTGTTAGCACCCAAAACGTCTATAGTACTCTATAGGAACCCTTTGAAATATTTACGCTTTTGGTCTGAAAAAATTTGTTTGAAAGGAGATTGAGGAAATGAGAGGAGAAATTGTTTTGGTTGATTTTAAATGTAAAGACAAGTCGTCATTTCCAAGCGACTAATTCCGCTTAAAGAAATGAATCATGTCTAAACTTATGAAAAAGTTTTGAAAGAGAAAGTGCATAAGGCACAAAAGAGAGTAAGTGAGTTTGGTGGTTTTTAAAGTCTTTTGAAAGAAATGTCAACATGCTTATGTAGTTTAGCATTTGTTAAGAAATGTCAACATGCTTATCCAAGAATTGCATTGGATGTCCAAGGTCTAGGTGCAAAACTCCATGTCCATTGCAAAAGATAGTGTTCTGGACTGGGCCGGGGTCTGCTCCTCAATCGAGCAGGCTCAACCCACACGTCCTGGGGTGGCCCAACAAAGGCCTTTTATCACAACCAACATCGAGCACAGGCCCACTTCAACAGTGTCGGGCACATGCCACACCTCGGCGGTGTTCGGGCACACGCGGCATAGAGTGTCGGGCAGAGGCTCTAAGCCTCTCCGAGCTCGCTCCTCCTCGACACTCAGGTACTCCTTCCCGCGAGGAGCCATCTCCTTCTGCACATAAGAGTCTTCCCCGCGAGGACATGTCTCTCCCCGACACGCAAGACTCTTCCCCGCGAGGACACGTTCTCATGTAACCGCCCACTCCCGATGGAATCGGTCTGCCCTAATTTCGGAGATCTAGGAGCGGTTACTCCAGAGAGAAGACCACGTGCTGGCCTTCACTACGCCATGTAAACCCTGGCAGTTACTTGGATTGGGCCTGGCAATCCAGGCCAGTGCTAGTGACTGTTGGCCCCGCGCTGGTGGCTCTCTATAAATACCCTCTCACTTGAGAGGGTCAGGTTACACACTCTTTTACACTATAACCTTGTACTTGCTTTTACTTGACCTTTGCCTTACTTGAGCGTCGGAGTACCTTGCAGGTACACCCCCCGCCGTCTTTCAACCTCACCGGAGCTGAATTCCACAAGACGTTGTTGGCCACCAAATACTGTCTGATCCAGGTACGATCAGTGGCGCCGTCTGTGGGAACCCTTGCTTCCCCGTTTTTCCTCTGATAAACCAAAGCAATCCTCTCGTTCATCACCAGCATGGCCAACAACCCATCTGCTAACAAAGCTATGGACACCGTCCTCGCGCAACTTAAGAACGGGAACCACCGCGAAGACGCTGCTGCCCTCCACGTTGAAGAAAGAGACGTTAGAGACGGGCAGACCGCCTCCCCAGACTCCCAAGACGCGGCTTACGACGCTACATAGCAGGACGACCAACAAGTCGTCTTTCAGCCAGTTGCTCCTCCGCCCAATACAGACGCGAGCACCGTGGCCCTATTTTCCTTGATCAATCAGACCAATCAGCTGATAGTACACCAGAATACCAGAATTGAAGCACTAGAGCAAGGGCGGACACAACGATCTTCCCCGCGAAGACATCGTCGTCCACCCTCACCTCGCCGCTCCCCTTCCCCACGAAGGAATCCATCCGAAGAATCTCGAACCTCCTCGCCGGTGCGGGAGGTCCGTCGTCCACGCCTTGAACGCCCCCAGCCGGCGATCTCCCAGAAGCGCCATCGCTCCCCGCCTCGGAAGGAACCCAGGCTCTCCACAACTACCAAGAAGTCCAAAACCACCGAGGAGAGACTAAGGAACCGTTCGAGGAATTCCCCGCCACGGCATCACCGGTCCCCTTCGAGATCCCCGACCAGAAGCGACGACGACGACCAGAGGACCCCTCTGTCGTGGGAGATCATGAACGCCCCAATTCCTGCTGGCATAGAGAAACCCCCGCCACTGGGGAGCTACGACGGTCTGGTCGACCCCGACGATCACGTCGAAAGTTTCGAAGCCATGCTCGACTTCAGAAACGTCAGGGGAGCCATTAAGTGCAGGCTTTTCCCCACCACCTTGCGGAAGGGCGCCATGACATGGTACAAGGGTCTGGCACCCGGGTCGATCACATCCTGGAAGCAACTAAGACAACGCTTCACCAAACACTTTATTGCGTCTCGTCGACACCCGAAGACGGAGGCTGCCCTAGAGAGCATCTTCCAAGGGAAGAACGAATCTCTTCGAAACTACATTGAGAGATTCAACAGAAAAGCTGTCGAGGTCCATACGACCGACGACATGAAGAAGTACTTGATCATCCATGGACTACGTTTTGGATCTGATTTTGCCAATTCTGTGGGCCTCCGCAGACCCCGCCGTCTGGAGGACCTCCTCCAACGGGCTCAGTCGTACATCGAGCTCGAGGAGTCGGAGGCAACGCAGATTTCCCTTAAGTTGAGACACAAGGAAGGCCTCCGCGACCACAAAGATGAAGACTCTCCTCCCCGACGAGGAGAAGAAAGAAAGAAAACCGCCCCCGTGATCCTCGTGAACCGCGCGGACCAGCTGGCCGGTTCACGGAATATACCTCGCTCAACGCTCCCCGCGCGCGAATCCTCTCCGAATGCCAGAACTCAGAATTCCTGAAAGGAGGCATCCGTTATCTGTCGGGTTGATCAAGAGGAAATTTGATGAACTGGAATCAGCAACGTCGGCAAAGACAACCACTCTCGAGAAGGTGCGAGGGAACTCAAACCCTATCACATTCTATCTCGAGGAGCTCCCCGGCGGAGCGCCCAACACCACTATCCCCCTCCTGGTCAGGGCTCAGATGGTAAATTTCGACGTTCGAAGGATCCTTGTCGACCAGGGCAGCTCGGTTGACATCATGTACGCCCACCTGTTCGAGACTCTCCAGCTCGACGAGAGACATCTGACCCCGTACGTTGGCTCAGATCTGCAGGGGTTCAACGGCACCACCACCAGACCATGGGGCTACGTTGAATTGATGGTCACATTCGGGGCCGAAGACACTACCCGACAGGTGAAGACCCGTTTCCTAGTGGTCGAATGTCTATCCCTCTACAAGTGCGTCCTCGGGAGGACCACCCTGGCCGAACTTACAGCAGTACCATCAACGGTCCACCTCAAAATGAAGTACTACACGGCCAGGAGATGGGTAGTTACGATGCACGGGGATATAGACGCGACCAGGAGGTGCTTCGACGCTGCCATCAAAGGCATGAGTTCCATCGGCACCAAACCCAAGACCGTGGAAAAGCCACCCCCGGACACCGAACAGGTACCTCTCCCGTGAGTCAACGCGGGGAAAACCCGATGAAGACGGGGCAGAAGACCTCGACCTCCAGGCAGAAAACAACGGGCGGCCTCTCCACCCAACGCGCCCCATCCCAGATGGAGACTTTGAGCTTGTGGTCCTCGGGGACGATCCAGACCGTAACGTGAAGATTGGCATCGTCCCGACCTGGCGAAGGAGCAGCTGAAGGCATGTCTAAGGGAGAATGCTGATCTGTTCGCATGGAGCGCCTCCGAGATGCCTGGCCTTGACCCCGAGGTGGCTTTCCATCAGCTCGCAGTAGATCCGGCCGCTAGGGCCATAGCTCAACGTAGGCGTAAGCAGTCTCCCGAAAAAGCGGAGGCTGCTGAAAAAGCTGTAAAAGACCTCCTAGAGGAAAATTTTATTTCGGAGGCCAAGTACACAACCTGGTTGTCCAACGTTGTACTCGTCAAAAAGAATAATGGAAAATGGAGGATGTGTGTTGATTATACTGATCTTAACCGGGCTTGCCCGAAAGACTGCTATCCTTTGCCTAACATCGACCAGCTGGTCGACAATTCTGCAGGTTATAAACTATTGTCCTTCATGGACGCATACTCGGGATACAATCAAATTCCCATGGACAAGGTCGACAAACATCACACGACTTTCATGACCGAGTCGGGCAATTACTACTACAACGTAATGCCTTTCGGCCTGAAGAACGCCGGTGCGACCTACCAACGGATGATGAACAAGGTTTTCCGGGCTGAAATCGGCGACATGCTTGAGGTCTACATGGACGACATGATCGTCAAATCCGCAGAAGAAGTCGACCATGCCGCACACCTCAAGAAAGTGTTTGACACAGCGAGGAGGTGCCGTATGAGGTTCAATCCCGACAAATGCACCTTCAGCGTTCGGGCAGGTAAGTTCCTCGGTTACTACCTCACAGAGCGAGGAATCGAAGCTAACCCCGACAAGTGTAGAGCTTTCTCCGATATCCATACTCCGGACTCAAAGAAATTAATACAATTATTGAACGGGATGTTCACCGCCCTCTCCGCTTCGTCGCCAAGTCGGCGCAGTACGCACTCCCATTTTTCAAACTTCTTCGACCAAAAGCAGAGTTTGAATGGAGCGAAGAATGCGAGCAAGCGCTCTTCCACCTAAAACAAGTCTTATCGCAACCCCCGGTCCTCTCACGGCCTGAGGGCGGGGAAACACTTTTCTTGTATCTCGCAATCACAAGTGAAGCAGTCAGCGCCGTCCTCATTCGGGAAGCCTCGGACGGGTAGAAACCAATTTACTTCACGAGCAAAGCCCTCCAAGGCCCCGAGCTCAGGTATCAGCAGATAGAGAATGTCACCCTAGCCCTCGTTACCGCGGCCAGGAGGCTACGCCACTACTTCCTCGCCCACACTGTCGTCGTAAGGACCGAACAACCTATAAGGCAACTCCTTAGACGACCGGATATGGCGGGGAGGATGCTCAGGTGGTCGCTCGAACTCGCCGAGTTTGACATCCAATACGAGGGAAGAAAAACCTTGAAGGCTCAGGTATTGGCCGACTTCGTGGCAGAAATGACCGTCCCGGAACCTTCGACCAACGGATCCCAAAAATGGACGATCTATGTCGACAGAGAATCCAGCCCGAAGGGAAGAGGGGCGGGCATCATCCTCGAGAACGAGGAAGGCATCCTGATCGAGGTATCCCTCGAACTATCCTTCCCGACGTTGAACAACCAAGCGGAGTACGAGGCTTTCCTCGTCGGACTTCGGCTGGCTGAGGACCTCGGCGCCAAGGAGGTCAAAATCTTCACCGACTCCTAGCTCGTGGCCTCGCAAGTCCGAGGAGAGTACCAGGCCAAGAACGACAATCTCATCGAATACTTGACCATGGTGAAAGAAAAGATGAAAAAGTTCACCTCCGCGGAAGTAACTCACATCCCCCGCGAGTACAATTCCCGAGCAGATGTCTTATTCAAATTGGCAAGCACAAAGAAGAAAGGCGGGAACAAATCCGTCATACAAGAAGTGCTTTCCTGGCCGAGCATCGTCAAACCCGCTCCAGTGGCGGACGTAAACGCCATTGGTGACAGCAATTGCTGGATGACCCCTGTGTACGAATACCTCACGACGGGCAAGCTGCCCGAAGATCCCAAGGAAGCAGGAATGGTCAAGCGGCGGGCATGCTCAAACACGATAGTCGAGGACAAGCTATACCGACGAGGGTTTTCTATCCCCCTCCTTAGGTGCGTCGAGGAGACCAAGGTCCCCGGCATCCTCCAGGAAATCCACGAGGGAATCAATGCACAACACCTAGGCGGATGATCGTTAGCCCGTAAAGCACTTTGGGCAGGGTATTACTGGCCCACCACGCAACAGGACGCCAAGGAACACGTCAAGAAGTGCAATAGATGCCAACGACACGGGGACATGCACATCGCTCCTCCTAATGAGCTCAAAACACTGTCCTCCCCGTGGCCGTTCGCAAGGTGGGGGATGGATATCCTCGGACCTTTCGTCCAGGGGTCGTATCAAAACAAATACCTCATTGTCGGGGTGGACTACTTCACGAAGTGGATTGAGGCGGAAGCATTGGCCAAAATCACGGCCTTCAACATACTACGTTTCTACATGCGGAACATCCTCGCCCGATTCGGCGTACCCCAAGCTATCGTCACCGACAACAGAACACAGTTCACCGACAGGAACTTCCAAGACTTCGTCACCAAGCTAGGCACGAAGCAGCACTTCACGTCGGTCGAGCACCCTCAAACGAACGGGCAGGCTGAAGCAGCGAACAGAGTAATCCTCCGAGGATTGAAACGTCGACTAGGCGATACCAAACAACGGTGGGTCGAGGAGCTACACAGTGTTCTCTGGGCCTACCGGACAACCCCGCATTCCACGACCAGGGAGACCCCTTTTCGTCTAACCTACGGAACGGAAGCGGTGATCCCCGTGGAGACCAGGGAACCCTCGAGGAGGACGGAAGCCCCCCTCGACGGAGACGCGAACGACAAAGCCCTGCGGGAAGAACTCGACTTCGTCGAGGAGACTCGTTCGGGTGCTTCTCTTCGAGAAGCTTCACTTAAACAGAAAATAACTTTGCGTTATAACGACAAAGTTATCAAACGTGATTTTCCAGTAGGCACCCTCGTCCTACGAAGGAACCAGAAAGACTCGCGAGAAGGCAAACTCGCCGCGAACTGGGAGGGCCCGTACCGCGTCCGCGCAAAAACAGGGACAAGAGCCTACTTCCTAGAAAATCTGCACGGGGAAGAACTTGCTCGACCATGGAATGCTGAAAAGCTAAAATAATATTACAGTTAAGCACTGCCCGCGACACACTAGCATCGCGGTCACGGGGACGCACTAAGGTACAAGCGCGATACCCCTATATGGAACACGATTGGTCAAGGGCTGCGTTGTGTGTGCGCGAGCACTTTGATTCGATGAGGACACCTCGATCGAGCTCCTGCGTCATCGTACCAATTAGGCAGAACACCCATCTCGCGATGGGAAGTTCACGCCACGAAGCTAAGACCTTGACCGAGTTCTTAGCCTCATTGAAGGTCGGAATACGTCTCCGACCACCCGGCCAGCTCTCCACGCAGTCAGGGACTATCAAAGTCGAGCAAATCCCCCCAAAGTCTATTTACTTAGACAAAAATAAACAAGGTATAGCAAATGCAATAACATCACACACAATTGAAAACATACAAACAACACACTAGCAGATAAACAAAAATACATTAAAACGGGCAGAAGCCCAGTGTACAGGTATTACAAAGGTATCAAAAGCCCCTGGCACACAGGCCGGGCACAAATCATTACAAAGAAAAAATGGCACGCAAGCCAAACAGAAAGAGAAAGGAAAAACCTACTTTGCGACGGTCCCCTCGGGCTGTTCGTGTTCGACAACTTCGTCCTCCTGCATCGGCTGCACGATCTGACCGTCGACCACCTCGTAGTCGGGGTCAGTCCCTTCTGTTATGAGGTCGGGGTTGAGAACCTGAAGCTGCTGCACAGCGTATCTGAAACCTATGTCAGCCGCCACGAGGTTATTTTGCTCGGCTTCCCTTAGCTTCGCTATCAGCGCTGCCCGCGAAGTCAGCAACCTGTCTTCTTCGGTTTCCTCATCAGCCGGGCGGACAACCTCCTCCAACTCGATGGTCCTCGCCAAGAGACGATCCCTCTCCTCATCAAGCTTGACATCCCTCGTCAAGAGACATTTCCACTCCTCCTCAGCATTCTTCAACCTTTCCTCCAACTTCCCTTGAAGCTCGACCTGGGCCTGGTTCTGGCTTTTGCAGTCAGCCAGCTCCTTGCCCACCTTCTCCATTTCGGCTGAGATGGACTTGAAACTCTCTCACAACTTGTTTAGCTCGTCTCCGGAGCACGCCTCGTCGTTCAGACCCAAGGTAGCCGCACAAACCCGCATCACCACGGACGCATCCTCCATCAGCACCTTTCTCCGAGAAACCTTATCGACGCCTAAGATGGCCTGAACTTCGGGGGCACCCACGCATAGGGAATTATTCCCCATGAAGAAATTCGGCCTCGAGTGACAAGGCGAGAGCACAAACTTCACAGCAGGGGGGCTCTCATTCTCAGTAAGGTCGATCTCCACTGTGCTTACAACCCGCTGCCTCTTCGGGGAGTTCTGAGGGCCGGGAGAGTCACTATCCTGGTGAGACCTAGAGGAACCCCCGGTTTTCGGGGTGGGAACGGATTCCTGCACTCGGAGCTGCTCGATGCGGCTTTTGCCTCCTTTCTTCGCAATGCAGTTAGCCTTCAACTTTTTGAAACGCTCCTCAGCAGTCGACATCTTACCTGCAAAAATAAAATAAATATGTCAGTAAACTGGAAATCAGGACGCGAGGAAAAAAGTAAGTCGAAGAGGATGTCACCACCTAGCAGCTCGAGAGCATCCTCATCGGAGAACGTCTCGAGGAGGGCCCTCGTATTAATCAAACGATGTTTCGTTAACACCTTCCCGTCTTCTCCCCGGACGAATTCCCCGTCCATCGTCACGAGCTTGGCTTTATTAAAACCGTTGACGAAAGCGACTATCCGCTCGTAGGCTAGGCGACCCCCCTTGTCGAGACGGCCAGGACTGACTTTGTAACTGTCCGTCCCCTTTTTGAAGTGTTCTTCCGTCCATAACAAGGGGAATCTCGGCTCGAGGACCTCCTCCGTCTGCCCGTCCACCTCACGGGGAACTCGGCGATACACCGAATTCACAGCTTCAAGTGTGACCGGCCTCACGGTATATTACCGGTATTTAAAGTCGCGAACATAATCCAGGTAGGTGTGGAAGAGACTGCTCGTTTATTTAAAAGACACCCAGCCATGTCTACCGTCGGAGGCCTGTCGCTGGAGGTGGAAGATACAGAATAAGAGAGGCACGGTTGCCCCGATTTGGAGATATTTACAGACGAGCTCGAAGGTTCGGATAAAAGCGAGGGAGTTGGGGTGAATCTGCGAAGGCGCCAAGCGCAGCCAGACGAACACTGCTTGTTGGAAGTCCGTGAAAGGCAAACGCCACCCCGCCTCGTCGAACATAAACTCGTAAAGAGGGAAGTCCGTGAAAGGCAAACGCCACCCCTGCTTGTTGGAAGTCCGTGAAAGTCCGTGAAAGGCAAACGCCACCCCTGCTTGTTGGAAGTCCGTGAAAGGCAAACTCCAGCGAACCCACAAGCCGACGCTCGACAGTACAAAAAATTTCATCCTCGTCACCGTCAACGAACTGAGAAGCCATATTTAACGGTTCGTCGATAACCCACTCCGCAAGGGGACGTTCCTCGACACTAGTGATTGGCGCCATTGAAGAGTCGGGCTGGTCATCGACGTCCAACGTTCCCACGGCCACGGAAACGAACAAAGCTTCCATATACCTGAAAAACAGAAGGAAACGGTGAATTCGATTATCTGTATCAAATTCACCCCTCCACCGTTGTTCAAGTGAAAGGGCGAAGAGGGAGCGTCGGGGTTTCGAGGTTGTCGCGCCCCCGAGGCAACCGACGAGCCTCCCCGTGACCATCCTCAGGTCACCGGCATGCCGTGTTGGGAGCATTCCCTCGCACAGATGAAATATTGGCGAGGACCCTGAGAGTTTCATCTCGTGTCCTCGGGACATTCTTTGTGTCCCCAAGTTATTCATCCCTTTCCCCCGCGATATGCAACAAGAAACTAAGAAATCCCGCCGTTTTCACCGGAGATTTCGTGATGTCCATGAAGAACTTCATCAGTTCACCATAGAACCACCCTACAAATGCAAACGAAAGGAGAAAAAAAGAGAGAAACTTACTTGAAAAACGCTTCCGGTAGGGTTCCGGCACGGCGGTTGGTGGCGGCGTACGGTGGCGAAGTAGAGAAGGAAGAGAGAGAGGGAATCTGAGTGAAGGGGGAGCGAAAGTTCAAATGAGACGAGATGACCCCTATTTATAAGGGCGTCACGGGACTCGAGGATTTCCTAGGCAATCGATTACGCTACCCTAGTGTAGCCGCCCTAGGGAATGATGAGGTGTGACACGTGGCACACACTTTCCCACGCTCGTCCTTTCATTCCCCAACACGTGTCTTCCATTCGCCCCGCTACAGACTTCTCATACCCCTGTGACATCGCTCATCCGCGGCCAGTCCAGCCCGACAAGATCGATTTATTTCTCCCCGTTTGACCAACCGCTCCTCGTCTAGAATCTCTTCCCCGACTGGACAAGTCCTCGACATAGCTGGCCCTTAAGTCATTACTACGATACCTCAGAGCAACGACTTGGGGGATCCTGTTTTGGACTGGGCTGGGGTCTGCTCCTCAATCGACCAGGCCCAACCCACACGTCCTGGGGTGGCCCAACAAAGGTCTCTTATCACAACCAACGTCGAGCACATGCCCAATTCAACAGTGTCGGGCACATGCCACACCTCGGCGGTGTTCGGGCACACGCGGCATAGAGCGTTGGGCAGAGGCGCTAAGCCTCTCCGAGCTCGCCCCTCCTCGACACTCAGGTGCTCCTTCCCGCGAGGAGCCATCTCCTTCTGCACATAAGAGTCCTCCCCACGAGGACACGTCTCTCCCCAACACGCAAGACTTCTCCCCGCGAGGACACGTTCTTATGTAACTGCCCATTCCCGATGGAATCGGTCTGCCCTAATTCCGAAGATCTAGGAGCGGTTACCCCAGGGCGAAGACCACGTGCTGGTCTTCACTACGCCACGTAAGCCCTGGCAGTTACTTGGATTGGACATGGCAATCCAGCCCAGTGCTAGTGACCGTTGGCCCCGCGCTGGGGCTCTCTATAAATACCCTCTCACTTGAGAGGGTCAGGTTACACACTTTTTTACACTCTAACCTTGTACTTGCTTTTACTTGACCTTTGCCTTACTTGAGCGTCGGAGTACCTTGTAGGTACCCCCCCCCCCCCCCGGGCCGTCTTTCAACCTCATCGGAGCTGAAGTCCACAAGACGTTGTTGGCCACCAAATATTGTCTGATCCAGGTACGATCAGATAGTAACCATAGTCCAAGATTAGAAACACAAGTTTTTTTTAGAGGTTTTGGCCTTTATTAATGTTTTTGGTCCAAGTGGACAAAGAGAAAAAGGCATAAGCATAAACATGTGTCCAACAGACAAAAGAAAAATTGCGGAAGCATAAACATGTATCCAACGGACAAAGGAAAAATTGCGGAAGCATAAACATGATATGATGATAATAATGGAGCGTAAAAGTAAAAGAGAGATAGGGAGCGAGAAGGAATTGTAAACAAAGTTAGTACAATAGTATTGTTAGTAAGTTAGTGATTAGTTGTTAGAGTAAGTGATCAATAATAATTGAATAATTGTACTTAGGTCAAGGTTAATGAGAATTTGTTAGAAGATTGATAGAATCAAAGCCTCTACAACAACAAGTTTCATAAGTGTTGAACCAAAAGACTAATAATCAACCATCCTTGATTGTTTTCCGATACGGGACATATGTTGCGCTATGTTAAGCAATCGCCGAGTAATTTACAGAGTAATTACCCTACAATGAGGCCGGTTAATAGATCTTTGTGCTAATGCATGCTAGATGAACGATATGTAGATCGTCATCTGAAAGTAATACCACACGAAAAGAAAAGAAAGTAGCGATCTAGTCTTGATCAAAATTAAACAACGGAATTCTATGATCCATAAGACTTTCATCGATCAAAATAAAAAGGAAATAGATGAAGAGAAAGCCAAATTAAACCACAAAAATATGTGATCTAAGGCTAAGAACAATGGAAAGGGAAGAAAATGGAAAAGGAACCAAAACAGTCTCAACAACAAGGCAAAACATGCATTCTGTTTCGAAGTAACCGGTTACTCACCAGATGTTAACCGGTTACTCTAGTTCAAAATAAACACAATTTTTAAAAATTAACACAGAGTAACCGGTTACTCACCAGATGTTCACCGGTTACTCTGCACCAGAATGCAGAAATTTGTGCAGAATTCAGCGTGATCCACTTTCAAAACTTTTTACAAACACTTTGTGATCATGGAACTGAAATTGCACGAAATTTAAAGTAAAATAACAGCAAAAACCAGCAATTAAACACAATTACAAGATCCACAAGATCAAGTAACAAAGATCTCCAAAGATCTACATTATGGAAGATGAAGATGAAACTTCAAAAATGGTGAAAGATGAATTACCACTTCAAATCTGAAAATTCCTTCAAATTGCTTCAAGATCCAAACACCAAAGCCTTGATCTATGAGAATTGAAGAAGAAAACAAGTTTGGATGAGGGTTTAGCTCAAAGTTGAACAAGATTCAATGTGAATTCTTATTAACTTTCAAAAGAAGAAATGTGAGCTTTGAGTGAATTTTGTGGTTGGGAAGAGAATTTGCAAGAAGTTTGTTGGCTATCAAAAGCTTGTAGAATGAATGAAATGAGGGCTCTATTTATAGAGTTTAGGCTTGGGAAAATTGGTGGATTGGAGTTTGGTTTGGAAATGAAAATTAGGCTTGGAATTTGAATTTGGAGGGAAATTATAAAAAAAAGTGGTGATTAGTGGAGGTACATGGTAGGAATTAATTATGATGATGTAGGGAATTAAAATGGGATGGTCTAGAATATTCCACATGTGATCAAAATGATGAAAATTGGTGCCAATTGCTGAAATTTGAATTTGCTGCCATTTTTTTCAAATTTTCACGAGGGTAACCGGTTACTCACCATAGGGTAACCGATTACTCAGCGTAAATTTTGAAAAAATGCCCCTTTTGAATGCACTGTTGTGGTTCGGCTCGATTCTTTTGCTCGCCAAAGATGGCATGGAAATAAACACATGAACCTCGGAGTTTCTTGAATAATGATCCATTAAATCTTGAAACTCTTGATCAGATAATTTTTGAATTAATTGCATATCAACTTTGAATTTGTTCAGATGAAATTCATTCGAGCCGAGGGACTGTTTGATATCCTTGATTTCCTTCCTGATAAAGTTAGTCAAGGGGAAACCAACATATTTTTGGATTTTGATTAAAGGTTAGTAAACATGAGCAAATAAAGGCAAATATGAAAGACACAGATGCTCAGTGATCCCCACAAGGCATAAACCCAAAGAAGAGAGGGATAAAGGAAGCAAAGCATGATCATGTTTGTGGTAAAGATGCAAAATGAGATGTGAATGATATGTGGAATCTTAGGGGTCAAAAATTAGGGTCTTACAGCTGCCCTTATTTAAGTCTCTTCTATCGGGATATATGAAGATACTTAAATACAAAAAGCTATATTTTTAAGCCCTAAGATGCCACAAGATGATATGAATGCAAAGGATAAGACACATTGTGGGGAAACTAAAAACAAGGGATTTATGGTACATTGAGAGAGATGACGCGAAAAGACACGTCGGGGAATACAAGATATTTCTGGATATCTGTCAAGGTGACAAGAAGTATCCATCAATAGTTGGAAACAGAGGGACAAGACCCTGGAAGACGAGTAGTGACATCCAAGAATGGCATTGGACAACAACAAGAAAGTTTCTGGTAAAAACAACAGCGATATCCAAGAATAGCATTGGATGAAGGTGGAAAAAAAACACTCTATTGGGGATAAGATATCCAAGAATGACATTGGATAAAAGGAACTACAACATTCAAGAATGGCATTGAATGAGGCAACAGTAAACATCAGAGTCATCCAAGAATAGCATTGGATATAAACAAATTCCATTTGAACAACTTCATTGGGGGCATCCAAGAATGGCACTGGATTGCAAGGTTTAAACATCAAAGATATCCAAGAATAACATTAGACTTGGCTTGGGGAAAAGGTGTCCAAGAATGGAATTGGACAAAAGAAATCAGAACATCCAAGAATGACATTGAATGTAGTGAGAAAAGTTTTGGAAAATATATTAGAAGTATCTAAGAATGGCATTGGATGAAAAAAGAGTTCACGATATCCAAGACTGGCATTCAATAAAGTGAGCAGGGACTTTCAGGAATGACACTGAAAGGTAAAGGTAAATCACTTCATTCAAGAATGGCATTGAATGATAGTGAGAAAGACATCTAGGAATGACACTGAATGCAAAGGAGAAAACTCATTCAGGAATGACACTGAATGAACAGATAAAACTTTTAGGAATGACACTGAAAGATATCCAAGAGAAATATAATGGGGATTACAGAAGAGAGAAAAGACTTCCATGAATAGCACTAGGAGAAACAAGAGGAACAAGATATCCAGGAATGGCACTGGAGATCAAAAGAGACAGACATCCAGGAATGACACTGGAGAATCAAGAGGCAAACATCCAGGGATGACACTGGAGTGAAAGAATACCAAGATCCAGGAATAGCACTGGAATGGAAGAAAAAAAACATCTAACAACAACAATAGATACACAGGGAAACGACAACATTCAGGAATGACACTGAATGAAAGACAAGGTAACTATTTTGGTAGGCGCCAATTAAGTTGGACTTTGATCACAAGGTAAGATGTTGAAAACAACAGGACCTCGGGAAATGCATATGAGCACAAAACACGCTTCGAGCTATGAAAATCTTTCTATGTATGATAGATGAATGATTTATGTATGCAATGCAGATGATAGAGACAACTGAGATAGACTCCTTTGTGAGGGAAGAATGGAACTCTGATTCCTCAACACAGGGAACACTGCCCACTCTGCTTGGAGAGAAGATGTTAAAGACATCTCTGTCACACTTATGAATTGTATCAGGCTGATGGTCTTTTGAGAAAAGACATCTTGAGGATTCTTGAAGAAGACTGTCCCATATTGATTGACTGATGAAAATAAACTGATCATAGCTTCAGTTTGACTGATGCAGGGGAAGAATGAACTGATCATGGCTTCAATTCTTGAAATGAATGCTGAGGATAAACTGATCATGGCTTCAGCTTGGCTATTGCTGGGGATGAACTGATCATGGCTTCAGTTCTTGAAATGAACGTTGAGAAGGCTAAACTCAGTATGGGTCTTGAAAGAGATCTTCTGGTTAACCAATTCTGAGAATAACTTGCACTGAGAAACAAATCTTGAACTGGCTCACAATAGGATTTGGAAGTAATGTGCCCCTGATAGGATCACTGACCAAGTTTCTCAACTGTTTGAAATTTCTTGATGAGGAAAGTTTGTCTGCAAATAAAATCATTCAAACAAACATGGTAATTTTAATGCAAAGCTCATGCAATTTTGAAATCAAAAATCATTTTTTTGAATGATATTATTGATATAAAGCAAAATGAATCACTTGTCAAAACACGGCGGTTTAGACATTCAAAAATGAAAGATAAAGCAAAGGTATGACATCAAAACAAATGATTGGCAACAAACTTAGGAGTCAATTTACGCAACATTGTTGTAGTATGCTTTCAAAAGAAACCTGGCTTCAATTAGGTCTTTTGAAGGTTGTAACGTGGTCTGGTTCACGGTTTTCGAAACAAAGGATATAGGCTCAAAGTTTATTTGTACCCAACCCATTCTTCATGATGATCTCCAGTCCTATGCTCAGTTAATTCAAACTACGCATTCAGGTTCCAAGCGATTTTGGAATTGCAACACTGTTATGATGATGGTTCAAGGACCAAGAGATTTTTTGACATGGCAGTCACTCTTTCTTACAACATTTTGTTGTTTTTGATGAGGACCTCGGTCAACTCATTTTTTCTTTGAGGATTTTGGCAACCTCTTGATTTTTCTTTTGTTATCCCTAACTTTTGCCTGAACTGTGTCATTTGAGCTAACAGTCAGCGGGATGCCCCAATTTTTTCCTAAGTCTCCCTCATAGGTTTTGACTTAGCGGGCTTTTCTTGTGATTTTTTATTCATTTTTTTAAAGATAGTGATTGCCTGGCTTAATGATTACGGTGAACCATCATTGGCTTTTGATTTGAAAGACATCTTCGACACTTCTTTGATGTGTGTGATGGAAAGCTTGTAATTGCAACCTTTATTGGAAGGCGTCTTGCATGCACAATCAAATTAACTGAGAACTACCCATCCCCAGGTTAAGATTGCGAGTTTTTTCGTATAGAAAGAAACTCCAACTTCCAGGCTCGAAGGGGTTGACAAAGGATTAACTTCCTTATTTCTCCAGTGTTTGGGAGTTGAAACAATGCCTGTACATCATCAGCCAAGTTTTAATTGAAAGCATACAGTCCAACAATTTCAGGTATTTCATTTTCATCATCCTCCCTCCAATCTTTGCATAAACAAAAGCTTGATAAAGAAAGTGAACAAGAGATATATTTTTGTTTTGTGAAAAAGAAAGCATAAAGATGCACACAGTGGATATAAATGAATTTGAATCAAAACATTGCAATGCTCATTTCATTGAAATTACCATGAAAGTACAAATAAAGTTCAAAAGCAAACAGACAATACAATCAAAGAAAAATGCAAACAGAAAGAAACAAGGCCTAGTGATTAATCAGCAACAAGGATGAGTTGTCCTGTCTGAAACACTGGCTTTAGGAGATGATCTTTCTGAACTGAATCAAACTTCACTTGGGATGCTCTGGTAAAGGATTGTTGACAACATTGGGATTGTTATCAAGAAAAGTCAGAATCTTTGAATTTACCAATTCTTGTACTCTAGCTTTCAACGCATAGCAACCTTCCAAGTTATGGCCTGCCCCACCTCGATGGAACTCACAATGAAGATCAGCCCTATAGCCGGCTGGGAGAGGATTTGGAGGAGGAGGTAGATCCCTCGTTGTAATCAACCCTTTCTTTACAAGACATGGATATAGCTCAGTGTAGGACACCGGGATAGGATCAAAGTTAACCCTATTGCGATTCTGATTTTGTCTAACAGCTGACGAGTAGCTTGAACTGGTTGAGCATTGACAATAGGAGCAACTGCAGTTACATATTATTGTTGCCTAAGACGAGGTTTACCTTCAACTGAAACAACATGGGTATCACCATCCTTTTTCTTTTGAAAATTCCCAGCATACTTTTTAGCACCACTAAAGGCTTCATCATTAGCAATCTTTCCTTTCTTGATACCTTCTTCTAGTCTTTCTCCAATAGTGACTAGGTCAGCAAAACCAGATGATACACTGCCTATCATCTTTTCCCAAAAGAGTGGCTGAAGAGTGTCCATGAACAGTTCAGTCGATTCTTTTTCAGCCAAGGGTGGCTCTACCTGAGCAGCTAGCTCTCTCCAGCACTGAGCGTACTCTTTAAAGGATTCTTTTTCTTTCTGAGACATATTCTGCAATTGGAGGCGATCAGGTTCCATGTCCAGATTATACTTATATTGATTTAAGAAAGCATCAGCTAAGTCCTTCCAGCTTTGGATACGGTTCTTCTCAAGTCCCATATACCATTTCATTAAAGCCCCACTCAAGTTGTCTTGGAAACAGTGAATGAGCAGTTTGTCATTTTTGGCATGAGCAGCCGTCTTGTGGCAGTACATCACCAATTGGATTCTGGGACAGGTGTGCCTCTTGTATTTCTCAAAATCAGGAGTTTTGAATTTTGCAAGCATAACCAAGTCTGAAACCAAGCACATGTCCATTGCGGCAACACTAAAGACATCACTTCCTTCCACGACTCTTATCCTTTTGTCTAGAGTTTGCCATTGTTCTCTGACTTCTTCGATGTATCCAAGTTCTCCTTGACTTTCAGATTGTGGACCAGCAACATGGTACACGAAAGGAGGATTCTCAGGAATAACTTGAGCAACAGAATGCAAAACAGGATGAGGTTCAGTGAACAACGGAGCTGAAGACACTGGCAGTACAGACGGGACAAACACATGAGTAGTTGCAAAGGGTGGTGAGTAATTTAGAGGTAACCCAAATTCTGGCCAAGTAGAAGCTAGTTGCTGAGTCAGTGGAGGGTCAACAGCAGCAGGTGAGATTTCAGAGATCACAGTCCTCTGAGGTGGTTCACCTCTAGCAATCAGAACTTGCATCATTTCTATGAGTTTGGTCATGTTGGCCTTCAACTCATCAATTTCCATTCTGACTTTGGCATTGTGTTGTTCTTTGTTTTCCATTCTCAATCTGACAGCAGCTCTTGTTCCGTAGTTGTGTTGAGGAAACAACTTGACGGTGAACAGATAACTGAAGAAGGAGACAATTGAAATGAGTTTCTGAGACAACTGGGAAGAATGCATATGTATGATCATGGATGCAAGAGTGCATGGATGCAACAACCACAAACAAGATCACTCAAAGCACACGGGTTCAACGGTTCAAGTCACGAGCATAAAGTCAAGGTTACGAAACAATCCCACAAAAGGTGTGTACTAAGGTTTTGTCTTCATTGTACCTGTAGAAAACAACGGTTATAACAGAGTGCCCAGGGTCCACAATCCATTATCAGACACACCAGCGCATCGATTTGCTCGGAGGTTGGTAGTTATCCTCAAGAGAATCTAACCTGAGTGTGGCATCGCGTAACAACTAAGTCGGATTTGCATCCTCATAGCTTCCGCGCCACGTTCCTAAAAAGGCTAAGATGGGTTAAGGGTTACTACGGTCCTCAGTGTTATAGGCTTCTATGGAAAAAGTAATGCCTTCAACAATCGCTCGATCGACATCAGTAATTCCAAAGAGGCAACCACCGAGTGGATGGATTCTCAAGTTCTGCTTTTTTGGGATTCGACTCCCTCAAAGCTCCCTTGACTATACCATCCTCCTATCTCAAAGTACACTCTGGTCCGGGTATAGGACCTATCTCACACACACAGAGGTACTCCCAAACAGAACAAACAGGTAACAAACAAGTCAGACAAAAAGCAGTAAATAAATCAAAGTGGGCTAAACCCCTCAAGGGAGATAATTTTCCCCAGCAGAGTCGCTACTTTTCCTGTAGCGGTAAAATCGTGAGTGTAAGCAATTGATTAACTTAACTCGAAAAGCAAGAGTCGCCACCGCACTTTTATTTTATCCAAAAAGGAAAGGAAAAAGAGCGAACAAAACCTACACAAGCTCTAAACATGAACAAGTGAAAAGAGTCTGGGTAAGGGGTTGGTTACGTTAAGGGAAGGTGTTAGCACCCAAAACGTCTATAGTACTCTATAGGAACCCTTTGAAATATTTACGCTTTTGGTCTGAAAAAGTTTGTTTGAAAAGAGATTGAGGAGGTGAGAGGAGAAGTTGTTTTTATGATTTTTGTGTTTGGAGAGACTTGTCGCCTCATGCCTACGTACCCACGAAGTGTAATGTAGGATCAAAACCCTGTAGTTCATGGTACAAAGAATGAAATTTGTTTGTTTTGGTTGATTTTAAATGTAAAGGCAAGTCGTCATTTCCAAGCGAATAATTCCGCTTAAAGAAATGAATCATGTCTAAACTTATGAAAAAGTTTTGAAAGAGAAAGTGCATAAGGCACAAAAGAGAGTAAGTGAGTTTGGTATTTTTTAAAGTCTTTTGAAAGAAATGTCAATATGCTTATGTAGTTTAGCATTTGTTAAGAAATGAAAAGAAAAGAGTAAAATCACTTGACAAAGTCAAGGTTTGATTATGAAAGAGGTGATAGTTTGAAATCAAGAAAGTTTTGAAAAAGGGAGAGAGTTTTTGAAAATTGAAGAATGGGTGGAGAAGAAGTGGATATCCTAAAGCATAAAGTAAAAGCTAAGGATAAGAATGGTCTAACCACAAATGTAGCTATCTTTTCCATAAACCAAGCAAAAGCACAAGTCTTCAAAGTCTTCGAACCATAATTCCAAAGCAAAGGGAGAAGGTCCTAGTTCTAAGTCCAAGGTTCCAAGAATTGCATTGGATGTTCAAGGTCTAGGTGCAAAACTCCATGTCCATTGCAAAGGATAGTAACCATAGTCCAAGATTAGAAACACAAGTTTTTTAGAGGTTTTGGCCTTTATTAATGTTTTTGGTCCAAGTGGACAAAGAGAAAAAGGCATAAGCATAAACATGTGTCCAACGGACAAAAGAAAAATTGCGGAAGCATAAACATGTGTCCAATGGACAAAGGAAAAATTGTGGAAGCATAAACATGATATGATAATGATAATAATAGAGCATAAAAGTAAAAGAGAGATAGGGAGCGAGAAGGAATTGTAAACAAAGTTAGTACAATAGTATTGTTAGTAAGTTAGTTATTAGTTGTTAGAGTAAGTGATTAATAATAATTGAATAATTGTACTTAGGTCAAGGTTAATGAGAACTTGTTAGAAGATTGATAGAATCAAAGCCTCTACAACAACAAGTTTCATAAGTGTTGAACCAAAAGACAAATAATCAACCATCCTTGATTGTTTTCCGATACGGGACATATGTTGCGCTATGTTAAGCAATCGCCAAGTAATTTACGGAGTAATTACCCTACAATGAGGCCGGTCAATAGATCTTTGTGCTAATGCATGCTAGATGAACGATACGTAGATCGTCATCCGAAAGCAATACCGCACGAAAAGAAAAGAAGGTAGCGATCTAGTCTTGATCAAAATTTAACAACGGAATTCTATGATCCATAAGACTTTCATCGATCAAAATAAAAAGGAAATAGATGAAGAGAAAGCCAAATTAAACCACAAAAATATGTGATCTAAGGCTAAGAACAATGGAAAGGGAAGAAAATGGAAAAAGAACCAAAACAGTCCCAAAAACAAGGCAAAACATGCATTCTGTTTCGAAGTAACAGGTTACTCACCAGATGTTAACCGGTTACTCTAGTTCAAAATAAACACAATTTTTCAAAATTGACACAGAGTAACCGGTTACTCACCAGACGTTCACCGGTTACTCTGCACCAGAATGCAGAAATTTGTGTAGAATTCAGCACGATCCACATTCAAAACTTTTTACAAACACTTTGTGATCATGGAACTGAAATTGTACGAAGTTTAAAGTACAATAACAGCAAAAACCAGCAATTAAACACAATTACAAGATCCACAAGATCAAGTAACAAAGATCTCCAAAGATCTACATTAAGGAAGATGAAGATGAAGCTTCAACAATGGTGAAAGATGAATTACCACTTCAAATCTGAAAATTCCTTTAAATTGCTTCAAGATCCAAACACCAAAGCCTTGATCTATGAGAATTGATGAAGAAAACAAGTTTGGATGAAGGTTTAGCTCAAAGTTGAACAAGATTCAATGTGAATTCTTTTTAACTTTCAAAAGAAGAAATGTGAGCTTTGAGTGAATTTTGTGGTTGGGAAGAGAATTTGCAAGAAGTTTGTTGGCTATCAAAAGCTTGTAGAATGAATGAAATGAGGGCTCTATTTATAGAGTTTAGGCTTGGGAAAATTGGTGGATTGGAGTTTGGTTTGGAAATGAAAATTAGGCTTGGAATTTGAATTTGGAGGGAAATTATCAAAAGAGTGGTGATTAGTGGAGGTACATGGTGGGAATTAATTATGATGATGTAGGGAATTAAAATTGGATGGTCTAGAATATTCCACATGTGATCAAAATGATGAAAATTGATGCCAATTGCTGAAATTTGAATTTGCTGCCATTTTTTTTTTAATTTTCACTAGGGTAACCGGTTACTCACCATAGGGTAACCGGTTACTCAGCGTAAATTTTGAAAAAATGCCCCTTTTGAATGCACTGCTGTGGTTCGGCTCGATTCTTTTGCTCGTCAAAGAAGGCATGGAAATAAACACATGAACCTTGGAGTCTCTTGAATAATGATCCATTAAATCTTGAAACTCTTGATCAGATAATTTTTGAATTAATTGCAGATCAACTTTGACTTTGTTCAGATGAAATTCATTCGAGCTGATGGACTGTTTGATATCCTTGATTTCCTTCCTGAAAATGTTAGTAAAGGGGAAACAAACATTTTTTTGAATTTTGATTAAAGGTTAGTAAACATGAGCAAATAAAGGCAAATAAGAAAGACACAGATGCTCAGTGATCCCTGCAAGGCATAAACCCAAAGAAGAGAGGGATAAAGGAACCAAAGCATGATCCTGTTTGTGTAAAGATGCAAAATGAGATGTGAATGATATGTGGAATCTTAGGGGTCAAAAATTAGGGTCTTACATTGGGTACTAGTACTTTTGTCGGTGTTTTTACATCATTAACATTTTAATTTTATTTTCAGTCGAATTCTCCAGTCCATGAATGTTTAACTTTCATTTTCTTTGATTATGTTGTTTAAGAGTTGAATTCTTCAGTTAGGAATGTTCAACTCTTGTAGTTTTTATTGTTGATATACTTTCTTTGAATTTAATGTTTCCCTTTTGTGGTGTTGAAATGGCAGAACTTCTAAATTGGTTGCTATTTGCTAAAAGTATCCAATGATGATTCTCCCAAGTTTGGATGGTGATGATAGTATTTGATCATGTAAATGTTGGCAAGGTACATGGTTAACTCTTTCTAGGATGCTAGAATGTTTAAGAATTTATTTTCTTTGTGCAAATGTAATTTTGTTTCATTTTTACAACTTTGTTTGAATGCTTGTATCACTTAGGTTCCAACAGCCACAAATTTGTGAGAAACCTCCATTGTTTACTAAATGTATATATAGGATGTCTGATAAATCTTATTGAATACAGTTGATTTATGCTTAATCTTGTGATTATTTTTATTTTGTGGAAGCATTAGATATGATCAATGCATTTGTTGATAATGAGCACAACCATATCCAAAAGTAACTTACCCGTGAGTAGTGTGAATTTGCTAACCCTTTGAGCTTAAAAGTTTAGATCCTAGTATAGTGATGAACTTGGTATTTATAAATAATTTGAAAGATAATTCATCATTGAATTGTGTAGGATTCTAAATTTTTTTCTTGAACCTTTGAAATTGTGCTAAATTTTCTTCCTTGCCATAAAAAGCAAGGAACATTCACTTAAGGTTTGGCTAAAAACCAAGTTGGGGAGAGTGAAAAGAAAGTGGTAGGTTACTAAAAAATTTGAAAAATTTCAAACAAGCATTGAAAACGAAAATCGTGAATATGAATAGTGAAAAAGAAAAAGAAAAAGTATGCTTGTTTGAATGAGAAAAAAATAGAATAAATGTGAACAAAGGTGTTGGAAGGGTGAGCAATAGAGAAAAGAAACTTTTGGATGAAGTTGTAATGTGTACATAATCTTGTATAGTGAATGGTTCTTTTGTATTGACAACTTTGAATCCATGGCCTTATAAATGTCACTTTGTTATGAACCTAACCAAGCTACAACCTTTAAAGACCTTAGTGATCTTCTTGCTTCCATAATTTCTTTGATGATTGTTTAGATGAATGTATGAATTGGTTTGTATTTGCATCATTTGTCAGGTGAGTGAAATTGCCCCGCGGTTGCAAACACGTTAATTTCTTCAATTCTTATTCGAAGAGGGGTGTTAGAGTGATTCGATCATGAGAATTTAGTTGTTACTTGAATCATTGTATGATATTTGTTTAAGAACTAAAATTTTTTGCATTGTTCGATTCTAGGAAGTTGTAACCATTACTTGTGTGCATTTATTTGTTTATTTGAGCCATAAATCCATTCTTGGTTGAATTAAATGCTCGAGAAAATCCTCTTGTGTTCAATGAGAGACATACTTTGCTTGAGGACAAGTAAATATCTAGTTGGGGAGAGTTTGTTGAATGCCAAACTTGCTTTAAATTGATCATTAATTATTGGCATTTTCAACTCTTTTGTGTTGTTTTGTTGGATTTACTCCATGATATCATGCTATTCTTCAATACTGTGAAAATAGCTTTGGTTGCTTTGATTTGTGTGTTATTGAGCAGAAATTAGGCATAAAAACATCAAAGTTTATGACACAAGCAATTAGGCAAGGAAGCCAAAGGAAGAGAAGGATTTCAGCATGTTCACTGCGCGAACAGACAGCGAGGAGTGCCATCGAATGTTCATTGTCCAAACTCATGGAGAAGTCCCAGCGAACCATCTCAGAAAGATGGCAGTAAGAAAAAGGAAGTAAGTTCGCTGGGAAAACAAGCAATGAATGCTCGTTGTGGCGAAGTATTATCGAAGGGCCAGCGAACCATCCCAGACTGAAGTCAGTAGCTAAAGGACCCTAAGTTAGCTGTGCAAACTTGTAGCGAGGTAGTTCTCAGTACGAAGAATTTCTTGCACAACGGACTTAAGATATTTTTCAGTGGAGATTTAACTGTTCAGAGGCACTTCAGGTGCCTAAAAAGGTGTTCATTGGGCGAAGAAACGGTTCGCAGCACGAACGTGATAAATTCTAAAAGTACTATATAAGTAATTTTCACTATTTTTGGGGATCATAACCCATTTTTACACACAAGAACTTCATTTTCTCACATTTCTTCACCGAAAGGTGATATTTTGCAAATAGAAGCCGGATTCGCATCCGAGTTCGATTCTTCGACCTGGATGCTCATTCATCTTCTTCCAAAACTTGTAAAGCAAGCTACCATGGTTATGGGTAGCTAATTTCCTTTGTATCAAAGGTAGAGGTAGTCTACCACGTATTTCTTTAGATTAGCCTTGTAGGTGAACAAGTGATGATTAATATATGATGAATATATTTGTTCTTAATGATCCATTCTTGTTTTGTAAAACTCTAGACATAGATTTTGTAAAACTTGACCTAAAATAGTCATCTATCAGTTTATAGATTGTAGAAATCGGTCTATGGTTGATAGTTTCTTTGTGTTGAACTTAAAGCTTACTATATTGGTTGTTATATGGAGAAATCATGTAGCGATGAATACGGTATTTCTCACGATGCCGCTCTAGACATAGACGATGTTGAGAGAATACGTGACGATATTAATCAGATTCGACTTCACATGCAAGATTGAAAGAGTACGTATAAGTTAGGGTAGATGAAAACTACTTTTGATATACTTTGTTAACAAAAATATTTAAAATTTATAAGCTATGCTACTAAAAAACGTGACAATTTTATGAACAAAACTTTGAAAACCCTTATTCTTAAATGATAAACTGTTGAAAGGAAATAATTAAAATATCCTCAATCCTTGTGGAGACGATAAACCCCCCCTTTAACTATGATTCAAACAAAATGACTGTTAGCCAGAAAGGTTTCTTTATGTTGGTCGACTAGTTGCTTGGACAATTATCCAACTTGAGTATTAAGATTCCGAATTGCCGCATCCGTACTTTTTTTAGTGGAGATGGACATTTGCATAAATTGGTTGAAAGTCTCCTCCAATTTAGAGCCTCCTCCTTGGTTTTGTTGTGGTTTCGTTGTAATTTTGGTAAGGTTGACGGTTTGAAGAACTAGGCTCTTGCCTCTACCCTTGTTGGTAACCTTGGCTATTACCTCTCGGTTGGTAGCCTTGGTTATTGCTTTGATATGGTGCTCTTGGTTGAAAGCCTTGATTTTGGTTTCCCGCATAGTTGGCTTCTTCAACGACCGGTGGACAATAGCCGGTAGGATGATCGCCTTTACACAGCTCACAACTTGCTACATGTTGATTTTGGTTGGGAACTTCTTGCATTTCTTTGATTTGTGGAAGCTTTGACATTTGCTTTGTCAACAACTCCACTTGTTGCGAGAGTAATTTGTTTTGAGCAAGAATAACATCGTTTGTTCCCAACTCGATCACGCCCGGTTTTCTTTGAGGTGTGCCACAGTTATGATTTCCTTGATGATCATTGAGTGCCATCCTATCAATAATAGAAATCGCATCTTCAGCGCTTTTGGACATTAATGAACCACCCGAAGTAGCATCTAACAAAGTCTTGTGAACCGATTGGAGCCCATTCCGGAAGACGTGCACTTGAGTTAATTCATCAAAACTGTGACCTTTCTATTTTCGTAACATGGATTTGAACATGTCCCAAGCTTCATTGAGAGATTCATTTCCACTTTGAGCAAACACCGATATCGCCGTCTTCACTTCCATAAATCTGTTGTGGGGGGAAAAACCGTTCAAGGAACTTTTCTTCCAATAAATTCCAATCCGTCATAACTAAAGTTGATTGATCAAGATACCATTCCTTCTCCTTCCCGATTAAGGAATGCAGAAATAGTCTCTTGAACAAGGACTCCTCTTTAGCTTCCGGTGCTCCCGTTGCACCAGCAATTTCATAGAATTTGGTGAGATGTGTGAACGGATCCTCATGGTCTATACCAGTAAAAGGATTCTGATACAGAAGAGCAATGATTCTAGTTTTCATCTTCGAATGCCTCTTACTGTGGGTGTTGCGCGCAAACTGAGCGTTGTGTCTTGAAATGTTAACACAAGGGGCTGAAGCAAGAGGTGGTGGTGATGGTGGTTCAGCCATGATTGGCATTGCAATGGGTGTAGATGTAGAAGCTTATCTGTAATATCGTCTTTCTTGGGCAAGTTTCTTCCTCCGCCTACTTCTGCTAATGAGCCTACGAGCCGTTCTTTCAATCTCAGGATAAAAAAAAGTTGGTCTGCATGTACACCCCCTCGCATAAACAGATTCTGCACACTTAACCAAACAAATTAAGCAGCACAAGAAAAGTAACAGGGGTAAGAATACAATACAAAGTTCTTAAATCAATAAACTATTGCAATGCTTGAAATATCAAAAATCCCCGACAACGGTGCAATTTTGTTCGAATCGTAGTTAAATAGGGGTTTTTGTTATCGTCTCCACAAGGATTGAGGATATTTTGATGCTTGCCTTTCAACAGTTTATCGTTTAAGAATAAGGGTTTTCAAAGTTTTGTTCATAAAATTGTCACATTTTTTAGTAGCAAAGCTTATAAATTCTAAAGATTTTTGTTAACAAAGTATATCAAAAATAGTTTTCATCTACCCTAACTTATACGTACTCTTTCAATCTTACATGTGAAGTCAGATCCGATTAATATTGTCACGCATTCTCTCAACACCGTCTATGTCTAGAGCAGCGTCGTGAGAAATACTGTATTCATCGCTACACGATTTCTCCATATAACAACCAATATAGTAAGCTTTAAGTTCAACACAAAGAAACTATCAACCATATACCGATTTCTCCAATCTATAAACCGATAGAGGAATATTTTAGGTCAAGTTTTACAAAATTTATGTCTAGAGTTTTATAAAACAAGAATAGATCATTAAGAACAAAAATATTCATCATATATTAATCATCACTTGTTCACATACAAGGCCAATCAAAAGAAATACATACAAGCAAATGGTAAACTACCTCTACCTTTGATATAAAGGAAATTAGCTACCCATAACAATGATAGCTTACTTTACAAGTTTTGGAAGAATATGAATGAGCATCCACGTCGAAGAATCAAACTCGAATGCGAATCCAGCTTCTATTTGAAAAATATCTCCTTTTGGTGAAGAAATATGAAAAAAAGAAGTTCTTGTGTATAAAAATGGGTTATGATCCAAAAAAATAGTGAAAAGTACTTATATAGTACTTTTAGAATCTGTCACGTTCGCATTGCGAACCGTTTCTTTGCCCAACGAACGCCTTTTTAGGCACCTAAAGTGCCTCTGAACAGTTAAACCGCCACTGAGAAATATCTGAAGTTCGTTGTGCGAGCAATTCTTCGCACTGCGAACTACCTTGCTACAAGTTTGCACAGAAAACTTAGGGTCCTTTAGCTACTGACTTCACTCTAGGATGGTTCGCTAGCCCTTCACTGATACTTTGCCACAGCGAACATTCGCTGCTTGTTTGCCCAGCAAACTTACTGCCCTTTTCTTACTGCCATCTTTCTGAGATGGATCGCCGGGACTTCGCCATGAGTTCGTACAATGAACATTCGATGGCACTCCTCACTGGCTATTCGCACAACGAACATGCTGAAATCCTTCTCTTCCTTTGGCTTCCTTGCCCAATTGCTTATGTCTTACACTTTGATGTTTTTATGCCTAATTTCTGCACAATAACACACAAATCAAAGCAACCAAAGGTATTTTCACAATACTGAAGAATAGAATGATATAATGGAGTAAATCCAACAAAACAACACAAAAGATTTAAAAATGCCAATGATTAATGATCAGTTTAAAGCAAGTTTGGCATTCAACATTCACAAATTCCTTCTCCCTTAGAAATATATCTATCTTCTTATTCCAAACTCTTCGAGCTTGCTTAAGTCCATATCAGGCTTTATACAGCCTGTATTCCTTTCTTTCTTCGCCTTGTTTCACAAACCCATCTGGTTGTGCAACATAAATTTTTTCATTTAAGGGGTCATTCAGGAATGCACATTTTACATCCATCTGACATATGTGCCAGTTGTTCATGTTTTCTAGACCAATGACCAACCTGATTATTTTAATCCTAGCAACAGGTGCAAAAACCTCGTCAAAGTTGATTCATTCTTTCTGAAGAAATCCTTTCACCACAAGTCTTGCCTTGTGTAGATTTACTTCTCTTTTGGGATTCAACTTCACCTTGTATACCCACTTCACATTTATTGCCTTCTTGCCTTGAGGCAATTCGATAAATGACCAGGTGTTGTTGACTTCGATGGACTTCAGTTCCTCATTCATCACTTTTTTCCACTTTGAATCCTTCAATACCTCTGCTGCATTGATGTGTTCGACATATGTATAGAAAGCATAGTGTACCAGCTCACCTTTATCATCGACCACACCATTTGATGTGATCACACATTCTTGCAACCTTGTAGGCATGTGTCTTGTTCTTTGAGGTCTGTTTGTGCTTGATTGGCCTCTGACTTCTTCTTATCGAACTTCTTTTTCAACGTCATTTGCTGATTCTTCACATAAGATTCTTACTGAATCCTTCTTGAACTTTTCAATCTAATTCATTCCTAAAGCTCATATATGATCACATCTCTGTTGATCATTACTTACTTGTTCACTGGGTTGAACAACTTGTAACCTCCAGTCGAATGATATCATATTAGGATCATCTGACTCGACTTGTCATCAAGTTTTCTTCTCAACTAATCTGGCATATGTCTATGTGTTATAGATCCAAATACCTTAAGATGACTCAAGTTGGCTTGACACTAAAACAATATTCTTATGGCGTGATTCCTTCTAGCCTTTTTGTTGGACATATGTTCAAAATATATGTTGCAGTCGACACAACTTCTCCCTATAATTCTTTGGGTAGATGCTTTCTTTTCAACATACTTCTCACCATATTCATGATGGTTCTGTTCTTCCTTTCTGCAGTTCCATTTTGTTGTAGTGTAAGGCGGCACCACCTCATGCACAATCCTTTCTCTCTCACATGACGTGTCAAATTCTTTTGACACACATTCTCCACCACCATCTATCCTCAAAATCTTAAGCTTTTGGCCGATTTATCTTTCGACTATAGATTTAAACTTGGCAAATACCTCAATTACTTCACTTTTCTTCTTGACCAGGTAAGTCCAAAATTTTCGAGTGAAACCATCTATGAATGTGACAAAGTGTCTATTACCTCCAATCAAATCCACCTGGATATGTCCACACACATCATAGTATATGGCTTCAAGGATTTCCTTCAACTTGCTTCCTACATCCTTGTTGACGTTGTTCTTGTGCTGCTTCGCCTGCACACATTCTTCACACACTTCATTTGGAATATCGATTTCTGGTAACCCTGAAACCATATTTGTTCTCTTCAGATCTTTGATGTATTTAAAGTTGATATTTAAAAGTCTATAGTGCAATATCCATTCATCCATGCTAGTTAATTTGCAAGGCACTTGTGCTTCATCACATTTAGTTCAATCCCAAAGGTTCTATTCTGAGACATAGGTGCCTTCAAGATTAACCTTCCTCCTGAGTCGAGAACTCTCATCATCTTGTCTTCAATCAACACTTTGTATTTCTTTTCGACCAAATTCTCTCTGCTGAGCAAATTACTTTTCATGCCTGATATGTACAATACATTAGAAATTACTGACCTTTTTTCATCTTTTCTCATAATCAGAACATCACCAATACCTTCAGCTGTAACACCCCCAATCTATACCCCCAATTAATAAAAGCAGTAAAAGAAAATTCAAAATTTCGTCAGAGTATATTTAAATTATCATGGCATAGACCGGGGGGTCACATCAAATCTAAACAATTCATACAACACCTGCTCATAAAGATATGCAACAGTGGGGTAGCAATCAAACAGAGGAACTCAGTTCCCTACACCCACATTTCAGAATTTAGAATAAAAGCGGAAAAATCTAAAACTGAATAACATATATATATATATATATATATATATATATATATATATATATATATATATATATATATATATATATATATATATATATATATCATGAGAAGTTTGTCATACATCAGGTTATACATGCACAAGCCAAAAGATATATATACAGCATACACAATAATCACTAACGGCCTCCCTAACTACCCGGTGTCACATATCAGAGCCGACCGACAAAAGAATGAAGACGCAAAGCTTCACAAAAATACCTCCAGCAACTCTAATCTGTAATGCCTCATAGAGCATTATAAAACAGCAGAAGGGTGAGAAAAACAATCATAATACGGTTGCATATAATTATATATAACACAAAAATACACATATATACGGTTCTCACCACAACTCAACCCATAATTCAAACACGAGGCATTACAAGACACAATACATATTTCCATCACCAACACATATCCATATATCAATTTATCCACAAATCCACACATAACCAACCATAAATGATTTATGCAAATGCAAGAGACCGACACAACGACTCTATGCATATGCACATGCGGTACCGACTTCCATTGTTTCTCATCACTAGTTCACTCAGGAACTCTGCTGGAATCATCGCTCGTTACATCACTGTAACTCCCCGTCGGGCCTACGATGTTCACCACCGCTCACACCCCACACGGGCACACGGTGTTTATGGATCGCTCACACCCCACACGGGCACACGACCCGATCGTTCACACCCCACATGGGCACACGATCGTCTATAATCATCGCTCACACCCCACATGGGCACACGACGTTATAGCGAATTCCCTCTGGAATCCAAACCGTCACTCAGGACATCTCAACAATGCATATTATGATGCTTGGCATACAATGACCCATGACATTTAATATGAACACATAAATACATTCATTTACATTGACAAAATCACACTTAGCACTTATGCCCAAAACAATGCATTTAATTGCCATACGGCCACAAATTGTCACAACATCATCTAAACACATACATTTGCGTCGCACAATAGCACCTTGCATAATACACATCAATTACGCATCACTACAACGACAAAAGTCAACAACCGACACTATTCCCAATTTTCTGACATAATTAAATCGCCTAACAATTCCAAAATCATCCTAATAAGAAAGTACAGCTCAATAGCTACGCAACGATACCAAGAATGTAAAAATCGGACAAACGGAACTCAAGTTACGAAAGAAAACGAAAAACGATATTTTGAAAAGTCCCATTTTGCAATTGTCCTGTCCATACGCGTATCACCATGATCCATACGCGTATGAGCAGAGATTAATTTTTCCCAAAGTTCACATTAAAATGTCCGTACACGTAATGACCAAAACCATACGCGTATTGCCCTGAAATGCTACGCGTATCATACGCAAATGGGCAGATGGCCGAGTGAAATACCATCTCATACGCGTATTGGCCCATGACTCGCCCTCCATACGCGTATTGCCAAGGTCCATACGCGTATGAACATGCCCCATACGCGTATGACCTGGAAAAACCAGAAAAATTTCTGCAGAACGTGGTTCTGCGTTTTCTCACCCAAATTGCTCCAATTTCCACCTACACCCAGAAAAATTACCAATACAACATCTAATAACAAGTATCTATCTTGTACCAACATTAAAGAACACTAAAAACATGATTTCCAACACATTTAATCAATTTCTAATCAATTTTACCAAAAATGGGTTTTACTAAATTTCTTCATTTCAATCCAACAAACATCACAAATACACATACATAATCATACAATAATTGAATTTCGCACCCTTACCCGATTAAATCGATTCTAGAAGATGATTTTTCTTGATTTTCCAAAGTTTCCTCACTATTTCTCTTCTTCTTCTCTTTTCTCCTCTTTTTCTTTCTTTTCCTTTTCTTTCTTTCTCTTTTTCTCTCTTCCTAATTCCCTTTCTATTCTAACTTAACAAAATATTGTGAAATGTCCAAAATACCCCCACACTCAAATATCTCACAAACGATCCCAAAACCCGATAAAATATCACAACATTGAAAAATAACATATTTTCAGATAAAAGTTGAAAATAAAATAAAATAATAATATAATAATCAAACGACTCGATTAAATAAAACTCACACAAAAACTGGGTCGTTACAACTCTCCCCCACTTAGAAATTTTCGTCCTCGAAAATATTACCTGAGACGAACAAATCTGGATACGACTCCCGCATCCGACTCTCCAACTCCCAAGTCAAATTTCCCTCAGCAGCGCCGCCCCACGCCACTTTCACAAGTGCAATATCTTTGCCTCTCAACCGCTTCACCTCGCGATCCAAAACCCTAACTGGTAATGCCTCAACTGTAAGGTTCTCCCTTACCTCAACCTCATCCATCGGAATCACATGCGACGGATCTGGAACATACTTCCGAAGCTGTGAAACATGAAACACATCGTGCAAATTCGACAGATTCGGCGGTAACGCCACCCTATAAGCCACAGCACCCACTCTCGCGTATATCTGGTAAGGACCAATAAACTGAGAAGTAAGTTTCTTCGATTTCAATGCACGACCCACACCCGTTACCGGCGTAACCCTAAAAAATACATGATCGCCCTCTTGAAACTCAAGATCTTTCCGTCTCCGATCATGATAACTCTTTTGTCTACTCTGAGAAGCTTTCATCTTCTCACGAATAAACTTCCCTTTTTCTGTCGTCTGTTACACCAATTCTGGCCCAACCACCGTTCGCTCACCAGATTCGTGCCAACACAACGGTGTCTGACACCTTCGTCCATACAATGCTTCAAACGGTGCCATTCCAATACTAGAATGAAAACTGTTATTATACGTAAACTCAATCAATGCAAGATAACTATCCCACGCACCACCTTGTTCCAAAACACACGCTCGCAACAAATCTTCCAACGACTGAATCGTCCTCTCCGTCTAACCATCCGTCTGCGGATGATAAGCCGAACTCAATCTCAATTTAGAACCCAAAGCCTTCTGTAAACTTTCCCAGAATCTCGATGTAAATCTAGGATCTCGATCAGAAAGAATACTCAATGGAACCCCATGCAACTTCACAATCACACTGATGTAAATCTCAGCTAACCGCTCCAAAGTAAAACTGATATCAATCGGAATAAAATGAGCCGATTTAGTCAGTCTATCAACAACCACCCAAATAGCATTATGCCCTCGCTGAGTATTCGGTAACCCTGTTACAAAATCCATGGAAATGCTATCCCACTTCCACTCAGGAATATCCAACGGCTGCAACAAACCACTAGGCCTCAGATGTTCCACCTTTGATTTCTGACAAGTCAAACATGCATAAACAAACTGAGCCATATCTCTTTTCAATCCAGACCACCAGAAAATCTTCTTCAAATCTTGGTACATCTTATTCGCTCCCGAATGTATACTCAAATTACTCCGGTGTCCTTCCTCCAAAATCATCTTTTTCAACTCTGCATCGTCCGGAATACAAATTCTACCTCGAAATCTCAAAACACCATCAATATCCACTTGAAAATCACTATTCGCATCTTTTCCTCCAACCAACATCAAATCCATAAGTTTCACATCCAACTTTTGCTTCTCACAAACAGTCATCAGAAAATCATTAGTAATCGTTAGCATACCAAGCCTAACGCTATCCGACGTCACTTCACAAACCAAACTCAAATCTCTAAACGATTCCAAAAGTTCCCACTCCTTAACCATTAAAGCGGACATATGTAACAATTTCTGGCTCAATGCATCGGCTACCACGTTAGCTATACCAGGATGGTAATTCAAGCCAAAGTCGTAGTCCTTCAAGAATTCCAACCATCTACGTTGCCTCATATTTAGCTCTTTCTGATCAAACAAATATTTCAAACTTTTATGATCACTAAAGACTTCAAACCTTGCACCGTAGAGATAATGCCTCCAAATCTTCAACACAAACACCACAGCCGCTAACTCAAGATCATGAGTAGGATAATTCTTCTCATGAACTCTTAACTGCCTTGAAGCATAAGCCACCACCTTACCTTCCTGCATCAGAACACCACCTAGACCAATCAAAGAAGCATCACAATAAACCACAAATGGTTCATTAGGATTTGGCAAAATCAAGATCGGAGCTGTCGTCAATCT
The DNA here is from genome assembly GCA_022829125.1 of Lathyrus tuberosus. Lineage (NCBI taxonomy): Eukaryota > Viridiplantae > Streptophyta > Magnoliopsida > Fabales > Fabaceae > Lathyrus > Lathyrus tuberosus. The sequence goes on from JALAZF010000093.1 coordinate 12,615,178, forward strand.
TCTCTTCAGCTCATTAAAACTTTCCTCGCACCGAATGTCCCAAATGAATGCTTGCCCTTTACAAGTCAACTGGGTCAAAGGAAGTGCTAGTTTCGAAAAACCTTCAATAAACCTGCGATAATAACCAGCCAAACCCAAAAAGCTTCGAATTTCAGTAACAGATCTCGGAGCCTCCCATTGTAGAACTGCTTCTACTTTAGATGGATCCACAACAATACCATTACCTGAAATTACGTGTCCAAGAAAACTCACCTCCGACAACCAGAATTTACACTTGGATAATTTAGCAAAAAGCTTCCTTTCCTTCAAAACCTGCAAAACAATACGCAAATGTTCTGCATGCTCCTCCCGAGACTTAGAATAAATTAAGATATCATCAATAAACACCACCACAAATCGATCCAGATGCTCGTGAAAAATACGATTCATGTATTCCATAAACACACCTGGCGCATTAGAAATCCCGAACGGCATCACAGAATATTCATAATGACCGTATCGCGTCCTAAAAGCCGTCTTCTGAATGTCTTCCTCCTTCACCCTTATCTGATGATACCCTGACCTCAAGTCAATCTTACTGAACACACACACACCAACCAACTAATCCATCAGATCATTAATCCTTGGAAGAGGATATTTATTTTTGATCGTCACCTTATTCAACTGGCGATAATCAATACATAATCGCATACTGCCATCCTTCTTTTTCACCAATAACACTGGAGCACCCTAAGGAGAAACACTTGGTCTCACGAACCTCCTTTCCAACAACTCATTCAACTGTTTCTTTAACTCCACCAACTTAGATGCCGACATACGATAAGGTGCCATAGATACAGGTCTAGTACCAGGAACTAGATCTATAGAAAACTCCACCTCTCTCTCTGGCGGCAAATCTAAAATATCCTCAGGAAACACTTCCGGAAATTCACACACAACAGGAAACACCTCAAGTGAAACTTGACTATCCACAGTTAAAGATGCAAACAACCTAAACAACTGAGCTTCATCCGCCAAAAGTTTCTTCAACTCTTTGGTAGGTAAGAAACTCGAGTCTTCGTCTTCCTCAAGAGAAGGAAACCTTACCAGCTTATGCTAACAATCAATATGAACCCGATTGAATTGCAACCAATTCATACCCAAAACCACATCCAAAGCCTCCAACGAAAAACACACTAAATCCATCTCAAAGTCTTTACCATAAATGGTCAAAGGACATCTTAGACAAACCAAGGAAGTAGTTACTGACCCCATTGCTGGAGTATCAATAACCATCTCACCACCCATCAAAGACAACACAAGATTCAAACGCTTCGCGCACTCAGACGAAATAAACGAATGAATCGCTCCAGTATCTATAATAGCAATCAAAGGAGTACTATTAATAAAACAAGTACCTCGAATCAGACGATCTGCACTTGAAGTCTGAGTCCCCGATAATGCAAACACTTTCCCACCAACTGGAGCTTGCTTCGGTTTCGGACACTTGGTACTAATATGACCAGGTTCCCCACAGTTGTAACATTTCACCACATTCTTCCTGGCACAATCAGCTGCAACATGTCCTACACCTCCACAATTAGTACACTTCCTCAAATCTTTCCTGCACTCAAACTGACGATGCCCCAACTCACCATATTTATAACACCTAAAAGGACCAGACATACCCCCTTTATCAGCTGGTGTCACATACGGACCACCACGGAACTGTTGTTTCCCTTTCCTCTCGCTCACACTCTTATAGTGAGTAGAACGAGCCTTACTGTCTTCTTCATAAATCCTACAACAATCTACCAAATCAGAAAACCTCCGAATCCTCTGATATCCAATTACCTGCTTTATTTCAGGACGCAAGCCATTCTCATACTTCACACACTTAGAGAATTCAGCAGTAGCTTCAGCATAATGAGGATAAAACTGCACAAGTTCCACAGACTTAGCAGTATAATCGACAACAGACATATTACCTTGCTTTAGCTCCAAGAACTCAATCTCCTTCTTTCCCTTCACATCTTCAGGAAAATACCTCCTCTGAAACTCCATACTAAACACAGCCCAAGTAATCTCCTCCTCTGTAGCTTCCAACACACGTCGAGTACTAACCCACTAGTCATCAGCTTCTTCCAATAACATGTGAGTACCCAGTCTCACCTTCTGATCTTCAGCACAATCCATCACTCGGAAAATCCTTTCAATCTCTTTCAGCCAAATCTGTGCACCATCCGGATCATATCTTCCTTTGAAGATAGGCGGTTTGTTCTTCCTGAACTCATCACTACCCGCAGCATTAGGTGCACCCTGCACAGCACGAGCCATAGCTTGCATAGCTGCAGCCAAAGCAGCATCATTCCTACCAGCCATATTCTGTTCATTTCCAATAACAGAAACTATGGTTAAACAAACAACTCATCCAACCACAACGACCAACAAGGACTGACACAACTGACACGGACTGACACAAACTGGCTCTGATACCACTTAATGTAACACCCCCAATCTATTCCCCCAATTAATAAAAGCAGTAAAAGAAAATTCAAAATTTCGTCAGAGTATATTTAAATTATCATGGCATAGACCGGGGGGTCACATCAAATCTAAACAATTCATACAACACCTGCTCATAAAGATATGCAACAGTGGGGTAGCAATCAAACAGAGGAACTCAGTTCCTTACACCCACATTTCAGAATTTAGAATAAAAGCGGAAAAATCTAAAACTGAATAACATACATATATATATATCATGAGAAGTTTGTCATACATCAGGTTATAAATGTACAAGCCAAAAGATATATATACAGAGTACACAATAATCACTAACGGCCTCCCTAACTACCCGGTGTCACATATCAGAGTCGACCGACAAAAGAATGAAGACGCAAAGCTTCACAAAAATACCTCCAGCAACTCTAATCTGCAATGCCACATAGAGCATTATAAAACAGCAGAAGGGTGAGAAAAACAATCGTAATACGGTTGCATATAATTATATATAACACAAAAATACACATATATACGTTTCTCACCACAACTCACACCATAATTCAAACACGAGGCATTACAAGACACAATACATATTTCCATCACCAACACATATCCATATATCAATTTATCCACAAATCCACACATAACCAACCATAAATGATTTATGCAAATGCAAGAGACCGACACAACGACTCTATGCATATGCACATGCGGTACCGACTTCCATTGTTTCTCATCACTAGTTCACTCAGGAACTCTGCTGGAATCATCGCTCATTACATCACTGTAACTCCCCGTCGGGCCTACGATGTTCCCCACCGCTCACACCCCACACGGGCACACGACCCGATCGCTCACACCCCACATGGGCACACGATCGTCTATAATCATCGCTCACACCCCACATGGGCACACGACGTTATAGCGAATTCCCTCTGGAATCCAAACCGTCACTCAGGATGTCTCAACAATGCATATCATGATGCTTGGCATACAATGACCCATGACATTTAATATGCACACATAAATACATTCATTTACATCGACAAAATCACACTTAGCACTTATGCCCAAAACAATGCATTTAATTGCCATACGGCCACAAATTGTCACAACATCATCTAAACACATACATTTGCGTCGCACAATAGCACCTTGCATAATACACATCAATTACGCATCACTACAACGACAAAAGTCAACAACTGACACTATTCCCAATTTTACGACATAATTAAATCGGCTAACAATTCCAAAATCATCCTAATAAGAAAGTACAGCTCAATAGCTATGCAACGATACCAAGAATGTAAAAATCGGACAAACGGAACTCAAGTTACGAAAGAAAACGAAAAACGATATTTTGAAAAGTCCCATTTTGCAGTTGTCCTGTCCATACGCGTATCACCATGATCCATACGCGTATGAGCATAGACTCATTTTTCCCAAAGTTCACGTTAAAATGTTCGTACGCGTAATGACCAAAACCATACGCGTATTGCCCTGAAATGCTAAGCGTATCATACGCAAATGGGCAGATGGCCGAGTGAAATACCATCTCATACGCGTATTGGCCCATGACTCGCCCTCCATACGCGTATTGCCAAGGTCCATACGCGTATGAACATGCCCCATACGCGTATGACCTGGAAAAACCAGAAAAATTGCTGCAGAACGTGGTTCTGCGTTTTCTCACCCAAATTGCTCCAATTTCCACCTACACCCAGAAAAATTACCAATACAACATCTAATAACAAGTATCTATCTTGTACCAACATTAAAGAACACTAAAAACATGATTTCCAACACATTTAATCAATTTCTAATCAATTTTACCAAAAATGGGTTTTACTAAATTTCTTCATTTCAATCCAACAAACATCACAAATAGACATACATAATCATACACAATCATACAATAATTGAATTTCGCATCCTTACCCGATTAAATCGATTCTAGAAGTTGATTTTTCTTGATTTTCCAAAGTTTCCTCACTATTTCTCTTCCTCTTCTCTTTTCTCCTCTTTTTCTTTCTTTTCCTTTTCTTTCTTTCTCTTTTTCTCTCTTCCTAATTCCCTTTCTATTCTAACTTAACAAAATATTGTGAAATGTCCAAAATACCCCCACACTCAAATATCTCACAAACGATCCCAAAACCCGATAAAATATCACAACATTGAAAAATAACATATTTTCAGATAAAAGTCAAAAATAAAATAAAATAAAAATATAATAATCAAACGACTCGATTAAATAAAACTCACACAAAAACTGGGTCGTTACATCAGCTGCTAGAGTATTGTCATTTGCAAATTTCACAATGTTCTTCATTGATGGTTTTATGTTGATAAACCAATCTTTCCTACCAGTCATCTATGATGAGCATCCTGAGTCGATGAGCATCCTGAGTCCAAGTACCATTGGTCCTGAAATCTTTCTTCATCTCTTGTTGCGACCATCAACAACATCTATTCTTCTTCATGCTTTGCAAACTTTGCATCATTTTCTTGGTTCTTTTGTTTTTCGGGATAATCACTAGAGTAATGACCATACTTCTGACAATTTAAACACGGAATGTGACTTTAATTAGGTTTTCGACCACCACCTCTTCCTCTACTTGCAGCACCACCACTTTGGTTGCTTTCATATGAGGACTTTATCTAATTTAACCAGCCTCGTTCTTGATGACTTCAACTAGTCGAATTGTTGTAGCCTCCTCTACCTTTGTTGTAGAACCACTTTCCTTTTCCTTTCTTTTCTCTTACTAATTGCGCCTGCAAAACCACACCACTCATCGACTTGCTTGCAACTCTTTCAGCCATTCTTTGTTCATGAGATACAAGTGTCCCTTAAAGCTCTTCCTTTTTCAATGTTGACAAGTCTTTCAACTCTTCAAAGGCTACTACCACGTGGTCAAAATTTAGAGCCAATGACCTCAAGATCTTTGCAACAACTGAATCTTGATGTCAACACTTCTCCACATACCTTGATTTGATTCACCAGTTTTGTAACCCTAGTGAAAAAAATATGTTATGCTTTCATTATCTTCTATCGGAAGTAATTCATACGTTCTCTTGTGAGTTTGTATCCTCACCTCTTTCACTTTTTCTGCGCCTCCAAATGGTTTTTTTCTAGAATTTCCCATGCTTCTTTTGATGATTCTACATTAATAACCTTTTCGAAATTATCTGGATCAACACATTGATGGATTATAAAGAGAACTTTATGATCTTTCTTCTTCAATTCTTTGTGTGCATCATTTTCTTCATCCGTTGCATTTTTTGGAAGCGATGTTACTCCTTCATACACAAGATCCTAAAGATCTTGACAACAAAAAACTACTTTCATCTGTTTACACTGATTCTCATAATTCTGACCCTTCAGAATTAGGAGACTCTCCGAAAAATGTCTGTTTAGATGATTCATCGTCATTGTGTTTTGCTTTCCACGAATCGCTCAGTCAGTGCTCTAGATACCAGATGTTGGAAATACACTTGATTTCCGTTCAAGAATTTCACCTAAACTTGATGAACTTCGAACCAAATCTTGATGAACAAGAATCAATCTTTCTGATTGATTATCACCTCTTGTTCTTCACTCTTCACTCGAGTGATCAACCAACCTTACTTGTAAGATTATATTGTTGCACAATGATGATGAAAGAAGAGAAAAGAAAATTGAAGAAGAAAGAAATTAAGGTTTAGGCAAAATAGGAGAAGAAGAAAAAAATTTCTGAAGAGTTTTTCTCTACTATCAAAATTGAAACTTTTATTCTTTGCAACTGTAAGTTTTTATACAATGATATGGCTTATTCTCTATTTATAGATTTTGAGATTAATTGCTCTTTAAACAAGACTTAAAGTACCTAATTATGCTAATACTACAAAATTACACCCAAGTCAAAATTAATGTCGAGATACACTACTTCGACGTTTCAACAACATAATACATTTCGGCACTTGCTTCTGTCAGACAATATACTTCATTATAAGAAATTACAATTCAATAGTTTCTATCAAAAGAAGCATGGAAGAAAAAGATTGAAACAATTATATATGTAGTATCAAAGAATTTGATACAAGAAAAAAAGTGTTAATAAAGAACAAATTACGATTAATTTATACCGCGACGACAACAACCACTGTAATAATATATATACCGATTGAAATCACAAATATCTTTACGTGACCGCAACAAAACCGCGTCCTTATTTAAATTTAAAATTTTGTGTAGCCGGGATTGTAAAAGCATCAATACTCCAATGAAGTAGAAAGAGAAACTTAGAGAAGTTGGGACCTGATTTGATTAGTATTATTGTAGAAACCTATTTATGCATATTATATTACTTCATCCAGACCGGATGTTGCTAGGATATTGTGGTATTGAAATGATGAGATATGTCATGAGAGCTGCCCGGTATTAACTTATTAGTATCCCACTTTGAAAATTTCATATTGATGGCACGAGAAACGCAGGTGATTGTTTTTGCAACATTCAAATTGCAATACCATTTTTTAAGAGAACGCCAAACTGGAGCTTATCTTCTGTTTAGTTTTAACATAACTAAGCATTCATTTGCATTCTTTGGAACAAGAGTAAAAACAAATTAGTTATTTATTTATACATTAACATCATCATCATATATCTCTTACAAGCAAATCACAAAAACGTAACCATTACAAACAAAGACAAGACAAGTACACGAATTTAAAGCAACAGAGTAACAGAGAGCTTGTTGTGTATGAGTTCAACCAGAGACTTCAATGGACTTAATATCTGGCTTCTTTACTTGTTCTTCTTTTGGAATGGTGACAGTTAGAACACCATTCTCCATTGAAGCTTTCACTTCATTCATTTTTGCATTCTCAGGCAATCTGAATCTCCTCATGAACTTTCCACTGCTGCGTTCAACGCGATGCCATTGGTCGTTCTTGTCTTCTTTCTCAACGTTCCTCTCTCCGCTTATCTGTAGGACCCTATCATCTTCAATCTCAACCTTCACTTCCTCCTTCTTCAGTCCAGGGAGATCAGCCTTGAACACGTGTGCTTCTGGGGTCTCCTTCCAATCCACTCGTGTGCTCACAAAAGCAGAACTATCCCGAGGGAATGAAACAGAAAGTGCAGAACTTGGAAATGGGAAATCCTTGAAGGGATCCCAAACGTCGAGGGAGAATGGATCGTATACGTTGCTCCTTCGGCCATCAAAGAAACTTGGAATCAAAGACATTGTAGATGTAGTTGAAAACTGTGTAAATAAATTTAGAATGGTAAGGGAATAGATTAGATATGGATGCTTAATGTGAATAACATTGTTCAAAGGTTCAGGGTATTTAAACGTGATGGAAGAATAATCTTGTTTTAGCGAGAAACTTCTGTTTGTCGAACCATTTTGTCACCATCAGGTATGGAAATACCGGAAACGTTCTAGAGACAGTCCCAGAATGGAAAATAGATTTAACAATTCACCAATATAAATGTTGTTTAACCATAAAGTGCGGTTTAACAGTTTACCAATAAAAGACGGGTTAGGATTTTTATTGAAAGAAAATAAATAGATTTAGAATAGATAAAAATAAATTCTCATAAAACAACATTGGAATTTTAATTGAGTTTAATTTTTGTGCGTTGTAATATTACAATATGCAATATCATTATATTGTCATCCAATAGAAATTTATCAATTTATCATATTCTATAATTAATTTAAAATTTACAGTTTAATGTAAAAAATTTATCAATTTGTCATATCATATTTTCTCATTTTGATCTGATAAATTCTTTGATACTACAAATTTTAATTGGGTATCACTATTTTGAGTTAAAATTAATTTAAAATATAACATATTTTTAAATGATATAAATTAAAAGGTGATATAATATTAAATAACATTGTTTGATTGAATACTAAATATTTATTCAATAAATTTAAAATTTTATGTATGGAACTTAGTTTTAGATAGGGACTCTAAAATCAATTTATTTATTATGTTTAAATGTAATTTTAGTCTCCCTTTTTAAGTTTTTTAATTTTTATTTCCTTTAAAAAAAATAGGTTTTAGGTCCATTATTTTGAATATTTTTAGATTTTTTTATGTCTCCTCCTAGAATTGAATATATGGCAGGTTCATTTATTGACAAAGGATATCTTGACCAAATTTGAAAAAAAATGATGTCATGTCATTTAAAAATATTTTAAACAGATTTTAAATTAAACAAAAATTTAATTTAATTCATTCTATTTATAAACCATTGGTGAATAACCTTAGACACTGTCTTCTACACCTTTTCATCAATGTTCTGCTTCACCTTCCACAAAAAAACTCTAAAAATTGTACAAATAATCATAATTCAGCACTCATCACCATGTCCCAATATTCAACAAGTAATCATTTTGTTTCTCGTTCAAATAATGGCGAATACAAATGTGGTCTTCCATCTCTATTGAAGACTCCTTGGACGGATTTGAACCTAAATCGTCATTTTTTAGGTTGTGGGATGTACAACATATTAGTCTTTAAATGTGATATCCATGTACTATTTTATTTTGTCATTTCCAAAAAAAAATCCTTCTTTTATTGTTCTTCTCTAATTTCCTCTTTCATCGTTCTTCTCTAATTCTAGATGCATAAATATAAGAGGTATAATCACTTTGTCTGGTATGATGAAGATATGTCTCAAAGAGCCGACACTACTACAAAACGCGCAAACAACAACACCAAGCTTACAATGGATTGCCTATACACCGTTGTAATAGATGCACGTTTTTTTTAATCTTGTTAAAAGGCTTTTAATGACGGTTAATATTCAAACCATGGTGAAATGTGAGGCCTTTCATCACGGGTATGTTTTCAACCGTCATTATAGGTAGCGCATGGTCATGGGTTCAAGTCCAAGCACCAACATTTATGGTTTTTTTACATATTTTTTCAAAATTCCCACAACCTTTCACCACAGGTATGTGTTCAACCGTCATTATAGGTAGCGCATGGTCATGGGTTCAACTCCCAACACCAACATTTATGGTTTTTTTACATATTTTTTCAAAATACCCACAACCTTTCACCACTGGTATGTTTTCAACCGTCATTATAGCCAATAATTTAGTTTTAGGTCTTGCACTTCAAAAAATCGGTTTTAGGGAAAATCGTCTCAATTTTAAGATCCGTTTCGTGCATCTGAAGCAGAAAAATCGTGCGGTCATTAGTCCCTTACTCTGGAAGAGTTATGGGACTTCACCCTCAAAACTCCAAATTCATATTTTTTTCTATTTTTAATGATTTTTTTACTGTTTTCATAGTCTCAAAAAATTCTAAAAAATTCTCAAAATTCTTATTTTACCTAATTAGATTAAATTTTGTGTTTTTAGATTTTTGTGAATTTATTTTAATCATTTTTTCCTATTTTTTCAAAATGCTGACAGACTCTTTCACAACGGGTATTTAAACCAACCGTTGTAATAGGTAGCTTTTTTTACTTATTTTTTCAAAATGATGACAGACCTTTCACCACGGGTAATTTAAACCAACCGTCATTATAGGTAGCGTCTTGTCATGGGTTCAAGTCCCAGCACCAACATTTTTGGTTTTTTACTTTTTTTTTCAATTCTCATTACCAACATTATAGGTGGCGCGCATATTGAGTTTATTCACTATCCTTAAACAAATCTTGGTCGTCCATTTAGTGATTATCAACGGCCAAGACGCTACTATTAGTGATCCGCGTGAAACCTAAAACTTAGACGAACTACATCTTATACCTCCAAACATCATCTTTCAGTTACGATACTCTATTTCTCCACTAAACCAAATTTGAGAACAAATTTCAGAACTCGAGTTAGTAATGTTAGTTGTTGGTGTTCTTTTTTAATTATTGTTGTTCTTGTTGTTCTTTTTTATTATTGTTGTTCTTGTTGTTATTATTGTTATCATTGTTATTATTGTTGTTGTTGTTATTGATGTTGTTGATGTTGTTGTTATTATTGTTATTATTGTTGTTGTTGTTGTTGTTCTTCTTCTTCTTCTTCTTCTTCTTCTTCTTCTTCTTCTTCTTCGTCTTCTTGTTCTTATTGTTGTTGTTGTTGTTCTTATTGTTGTTCTTGATGTTCTTACTGTTGTTCTTGTTCTTATTGTTGTTCTTGATGTTCTTGATGTTGTTCTTGTTCTAATGCTACAATTTTTTTATTAAAAGACATACAACAACGTTTTTTTTAAATAACCATCATTATAGGTAGTTCTAATGCTGTATTTTTTTTTTTATTTTATTAAAAGACATACAACAACGGGTATTTAAAATAACCGTCATTATAGGTAGCGCGTTTTCCATTTTATTACAACGGTTATTGGGCCGTCAATGTACGTACCGCATATACAACAACACTCTACATAACAACGCTTTCGCCCGCGTCATTATGTGTCATTTCCAACCGTTGTTAAATGGGTTTTTGGTAGTAGCGCGAGGAAGTAATATCTTCAATGCACCATAAATTAAACCAAAAAAAGTTCAAGCTTAATGATGCCATAATCAGAGATGATGAATTGAAGTTGAAAATAAAGTTCTTAAAGATGATGAACAAGTTTACCAGATACATTTAATGTTTCTATATCCCTATTTTTTAATCAATTCCAACAATTCCATATAAGACAAGTAGTTAACATCCAATTTCCAACTTATTTTTGAAACATAACCATCAACATACAACTTCATGGAGGTGTCAACAAGTCTACCTATATGAAGAATTTTAAACATTATTATTAAACACTTAGATGGCCTGGAGTAGATAATAAATTTGAGTTAGAATGAAAGAAATACCATAAACAATACTTTAAAAACGCAGAAAAGTCACAACTAAAGAGGGGCCACAGACCCTAAAACACAATGGCACCACCATGTACGATAAAAATGCATACAAGGATGTTTCTATCATGGGGGATAACATAATACATACATGAGACAAAATTTGACCCCATTCATTGCTTTTCCCTGTTGATGGAGGAATCTTGTCCATAACTTTACCTGAAGCTTGATGAAGAGTGGTGAGAATGAACGGTGATGGAAACTATTTTTGGGTTAGACATGATTTATGGTTTGGATATTTGAGGGGTAGGACACGATTTAGGGTTCATAATCCAAAAGGGGATGAAATGAAGCCGAAGAAGATGTTAGGGTTCTTCAGAAGGGGGTGAAATGATTTTATAACTAAAATGAATTAAATTTTTATTAATGTTTAATTTAAACTATTTTTCAAATTGTTTTCAAAATTGTATAAACATTAAATTCTGTTTAAAGTGTTTTTAAATGACATGGCATCAATTTTTTCAAAGTTGGTAAACATATCCTTTGCCATATCATAAATGAACTTGCCACATATTCAATTCTGGGAGGGGACCAAAAAAACTAAGAATATTCAAAACGAGGGACTTAAAACCTGGTTTCTTAAAGGAAGACAAAAAGTTTTAAAAAAATTAAAAGGGATAAAAACTGCATTTAAGCCTATTGATTATTTAGTTTAGACCGTAGAGAGGATATTAAGAGAGCCAATATTAAAAAAAAACATATCCTTAACAATCAATAACTTATAAAAAATATTTAAAATAAAATAAAATATTTAAAACTTAATTTTAATTTCTAACCTATATGAAAATGAGTCCCTAATAAATGTATATTAATTTATTTATTTTAGATTTATTTTACTAAAATAAATTTATTTACTTATATTTATAGTTGGTACTTTTTGTGTGTTTTTGAATAGCAACACAAAAACCATATATTAATAAAAGAAACAAAGGTTTACAAAAGAAACAAACAAAAGGAGGGGAAAATAAGCCAACTAAACCAATGATCAGAACTACCCAGAAACTTCAGGCACAATAGATCTCCAGAGAGAAACTATTGGAACGGAGGTAAACACAACCACCTACACAAAGCAGAAGAAAGGCAGTTGACCATCAACACACCCATGAATGCCAAGCCATTTGAGTAGGTCTCGCTTCCAATATAACAGAGAAATAACAAAATTCAGACTGCGTGCATGAACTCACTTTCACCTCAAGTTAATAATTATAAATACCTAGTGATTAATCGTCAAGCTTTCCCAAAAAAATTAACATTTTTACGCATTTTATAAATAGTCCTGTTACCTTGGACTTTTCGACCCAACTATAAGTGGAAAATGCCACGTGGAAAGTCAAGATGAAGTGGAGTCAAATGTAAATCAAGTTGATTCAAGGTCGAAAGCTATACATGATGATGATGGCCGAAACAGTGGTAAGTCGAGGGACGTTCTTAGAGTTTGGGAAATTAATGAAATTGAGTACTATGATATGTTGGCTAAGGTTGGAGTTCATCATTAGAATGGAAACAATGTCGACTTGGGTAGTGCATGTGGAAAGTAATACATAGTGTGTTGTCGCAACATGGTCGATAATAGGGACTTCGACGTAGTTGGGTAAGTTCCTGATGACCAGAAAAAGTAGTTAAGATATTTGAATGGTGTTGAAAGAGCGGGAACTGGTTTAACATAGAAGGTTACTCAAAGACACGTGGATACTCGTCAGAAGAAACGGCTGCATGGGATTGAAACGTGTCGTGATAATATATAAAGTGACTCATGTTCATTTTGTAAGGGGTCCACAATTATACTCATATTTTTGTAAGCTCAAAGTATATGCGTATTTGAGAAACGAGTGAGAAAAACGTACGCATGCGTTCCACCCATATTTCAAGAATTTTTACATTCAAGTCTTTTTTTCTGTATTAAGTTACATTTCGATTTTGTATTACAATTCCTGTCATTTTACTTTATCCTGCATTTCAATTTCATTCTCTTTCATTTTCAAAACCTTGTATTTCAAGTATTGTTTAAAGTTGCATTGTTACTTTTCAAATACTACCCTTCGATTTCGACAGTAAAATGTCGTTCAAAGTTTAAATACACACAAATATGTTCCAATATATTTTTGAGTTCAATCCCTTAAGAATTAATAGAAACTTGTTTTGTTTACCAAATTTCCAAGTAAACAAATTGGCACGCCCCTTGGGACCCTTTTGTGTGTGTTTTTACTTTGCATTTTTTTTAGAAAAAAAATATATAGTTCATTCCATTTAACTTCTAATTGTGTGAGTGTGAATGAGATTAAGGTGTGGTAAAATAACAAAGAGAAAAGTTATGAGACTTGTGAGAAGATACGTCAGGAGAATGGCAATTTCTAGTAACAACAATGGAGAACAACCCTCTAATAGTGTTGGGGCAGGAAAGGTCTCTGCAACGATGAATGAGCCAATTTCTTCGACCGCTAGCACTACGGCCATACCGTCAATAATAGTCGTGCCATTAACTCTACCAGAGGGGACGGTCTTGTCCACTATACCCCATAGTCACCCAGTGACTCCTAGACCAATTATGGCGACAGAGGCTAGGCCTTTTGCCAAAATTTTTACAATGCCTATGTTAGGACGTGAGCAACCTTATGGGATGCTGACAACAATGATGGAAAGTTTGCATAACAATCCATAGACAGTTGCCGATAACACAACAAATACGTATTTGCCAATCTTGGCGTCTGGCTCGGCCATAGGTAACCACGGTCGAACCATGTCACCTTAGATGGGAATGGGATTTGGTTCACAGGAAATGCCAATGTTCACAACAAATTTTGTATTAGCAATGAGACAACAGGTAGATGAGAGTAACCCTGACATGGTGAACACATTGACCTAACAGATGGGTACGATATTTAACCCATTGATTCAAAATACGAATCAAAGTTACCAATAGTTGGCAACTCAAATGAATCGAATTGCAGATTTCTTTGGCACTCCCCTAGTATAGGTTCGACCTACTGTTCAACCCTAAGTCGGTAGACAAGTTTGAAACGAAGGGGCAATGTTGGAAGAAAACACAGTGAACTAGGGACAACAAGTGGTGCCCCAAGTGGTCGAACAAGAGATACCTAGGGAGGTAGAGTGTCCACTTGTCATGATAGTAAATAGAAACTAGGACACCGATGAATTTGTCCATTAGGTTTAATAGGGAAAGCTGTTAGGAGAAAATAACCTTGAGACCATCGTCGAAAGGATAATGGCACAAAATGGGGTGAACATGGGCCTGCAGAGTTAAGACGCGATTAAAATTAGGAACATGCATACAATCGAATTTAATCAAGTCTATCCTATGAGTAGTAATCGAATTAAGCAAATGAAAGAAATCAAATTAAGCAAACAAATTCATAGACATAATTGAACAGAAATCAAAATTGAATTGGAATTAAAATAACCTCAAAGCGGTGGAACCCGTAATCAGCAGAATTCGCCTTATGGATTAGTTCTCCATGAAAATTACAAAGCAAAGTTAAAATCGTGAATAATGAATAGTGTGTACTCACAGTAGCCACAAATGAACTAGGTTAAAGAGATAATGATTGGGGTCCTAATTCAAACCGGATCAGAAAACAAACAAAAAATCGGCCCAATACTAATTATTTTCTAAAGTTTGAAACAAACGATTTATTCCAGTCTTCTCCACTCCAAATCTGCTTCTGACTTCAACATGAAACTTTTAGCTTAACGTCTCTTCTTTTCAACGTCTATTATAACGCATCCATCTGATTCACGTAGCTCAAGTTATGACCAGCGAAGCGAGAGGGTGTAAATAGTCATTTTGTTTTTTCTTTTCTAATGGGTCTATTCCTAGCACCATTAAATCTTAATATTGTTTGATGAACAACTTCTTGAGTCTAATCAGTGTTAGATTTCATCTATTTTTTTATAGTGTGTGTAATTTTTTTGGTGAGAGAAACTATAGAAAGAGAGTTGATCAATCTTGAAATAGTTTATTATTGATCAAGCTCATGATAAGCATCAAGATCAAAGACCAATTTATCCAAAATATTTAGAGAACCTTTGTGTGTGTTCTTCATTCACTAATATATAATTCTTTATTGATATCTTGTGAATTAGAAAGAGAGAGAGAGAGAGAGAGAGAGAGAGAGAGAGAGAGAGAGAGTGTGTGTGTGATTCTTTTGGCATTGTTCATCATCTTTAATCTTAGTCGTTATCCATTCTCTAAATATTGAGTGTTTGAGAGAGGCTAGTGGTACATTAGGGTATCTAGAATTTTTTGTGAAGTTTGTTGTTTGTAGCAGGTACAAAGATCATTTCTTGAATGCAGTTTGGATGTTGAGTTATCCATCAAGAGGAGAGTTATCATTATACTCCATTGAATACAAACTGTTCAATAAACGAAGTTGGAAGTTGTCAAACTTTGGTGAAGTTGTGCAAATACTAGACAAATTTGGAAGTTGTCCAATTCAACGCTTAACTAATGACAATCGCTCAGACAAGAAATCGGTGGGATCAAGATGGATTGCCACATACAAGGTCTTGGAGCAGGTTATTGTGGATTGCAAGGTTATTAGATCAAGATAATTGAAGATCTTGTTTTTGTTAATATTTTGATTATCAGCATCAAGGACATAAATTATCGTGTGATATTTCATTGTAACCAAAATACTTGTATCAAACTTATAAAATAGTGGAAGACTGTGATTATTTCCCAATGGTTTTAACACCATAGAAGAGTTGAGTAGGCAAAGCGAGGACGAACGTCAAACCACTATATATCTTTGTGTACCCTTCTATATTCCCTTATCTCTTTTTAATTTTCTGTATTCATTACTATAGTTATTTCATCATTGTGTCTTTTGTATGTTAATTAAGTTAGATTTTGCTTATAGCGATTTAATGTGTAAGCTTAGGTCTGCGATGCATCTAACCTATTGGATCATCATAAATCCAATATATTTTGAATGAACATCTATGTAAAGTTTTTAAATCACTTTGATTAAATTGACTTTGGTTATCTTGTAACTGATTTTCAATTAGAAAGAATCATGCCTTTAGTGATATCTTATGATATTCATATTGGAATAATTCATTGAGATGCTTCCACGCTCTCTTCGTGTTGTATTTTGATTTCACGTATTTTAAAATCTCTTATTTCATTTTATGATACCTAACATGTTTTTTGAAATTGACTTTTTAGGGATAGGTCTATTCAACCCCCCCCCCCCCTTTAGACCTATTAGTGTCTATATTCTCACCCAACAATCTAGCTGCGATGCTTTGAAGACTTGGAGAAGATCCGTGAGAACAATTGGGGGCGCATGTTTGGTCTACTTGTACTCCATGTTAGTCGATCGTTGTATGTGGAAGACAAAAAAGTAAAAGGCAACATCACATTATTGAAGGTAATAGTTTTGCATCTTTTATTGTTTGTGTGTCATTTTCATACCACTTTTTTTACGTCCATTTATGCATCTTTTACTAATGATTCATATGTACTATTATCATGATTGGATCCTCAAGCACTTACCAAACATATCTTGTTGGTCATGTGTTCCGACCTATACTGAGGATATGTCACATGCTTATGTGTTTGTCTCACTCAGAGAGAATGAGGAGACAGAGCCATATAGAGTGTATCTTGTCTGCTTGGTTGTAGAGGATATACACTTCCTAACTTACGTCACTCACCGTGAGACGCATCCATTTGACGACATAACCTTATACTTTGAATGGTTGGCTTGTGATTCAAGTCTGGCATATCCTTATCTACCTGAGAGTGTCATGCGACTGTTTGGCTACATGCAGTTTATTCCAAGAGACCCTTCTGAGTCTGCTCCTCCCGCTATGACACGTAGAGATATGATTACCATGTTTGATGATTATCTTAATGATTTGATGTTGGATGAGGCATGGAATACCATAGCTCCTAGTGACTAGAGTGTTCTACACGACTACATCTGATGGTATATTAGGATGTCATATCCTTATATGATATTGGATGGTCCAGAAGATCCACCTAGGTCAGCTCATCAGGAGATACTAGAGAAAGAGAAGGTTAGGAAAAATCTTGTTGTTGATGTATTGTATATATGCCATTGTATCATGGAGATTGGGCAGGAGAGTATAGATAGAGGAGCCTTTCTGAAAGGCTCTGAGACAAGGGACATGGTAGATGCCATAATGTAGGAGGAACAGAAGGCATTGTAGTACATGAAATATTGTAGGAACAGGGGGGATCTAAGTCTTTCATATGCATTTGTTAGCCTAGAATTTTAAGCTTGGCAATTTAACATTGAAGTGTGGTAAAAGTTATGAAAATACTATGTACATGTGACCAACTCATGTTTTCAACACCAAAGTCATAAAGTTAAACAAGGAAGATTCTCGACAGAGGCAGAAGGAAGACGTGAAGTCGTTATTGACAGTAGTGGCAGTTTTGCAGTAGTTTAAGAACTAAAAACACATGGAAGCAATGTAGAGGAAAAAATGGTCACATAATGGTGTACATATCAAATTTTAGAGAGTTATCCATTTTCGACAGTCACTGATGTACATGCATATAAGTCGATTTTATCTTTGTAACAAGGGTTCACATTTTTCATTGTTATTCTCTATAGAATTCAAACATCCATGTGAAAGAGATAAGGAATTTTTTAGAAATGTATGAATTTGCATCCCACATTTAATCTAAGCATTTTTTACTTGATTTCTTTATGATTTTTATGTTTATTTTATCCTCTCAAGCAATGGTTTACTTTACTTTATGAAGTTTTCATCGAATTCTTCTACATTCAAACACTAAGTTATTAAGCATAAATACATTCTCTCTAGTCATTTCTGCACAACATTTCCTAGGATTTTTTCGAGTTTAATCCTTTAAGTGAATCGAAACTCGTGATTTGCTTACTAAAAATACAAGTAAATAAATTTGGAAGGAAATGTTTTTTGAACCACCCTAGCACATAGCTTCAACTAGAAAAGGATGTCATAGTAGAGACAAACTCCTTACAGTTCTTAAGCATGAAGAAATAATTTTTAAAAGCATTTTTAGGCGAAAGTTTAATATCAACCGAGGTAAAAAAAATGAGCCTTATACCTTCGACTCGTCTTTCTAAACTAGACGAAATACCAAGGTTTAGAAAGGGTTCAAAAGTGGCGTTAAGCCAAAGTTGTAAAAGCCATACAGAGCCAAAGACCTAGAAGTTATTTTCGAGGCTAGTTCATGCTTCGAGGTCACGAGAAGCAATCCCTAGAGACTCATAAAGGTAACCTAAAATTAGTTTGCTAAGACATAAATTCCTCTTTTCATGAAGCTGGGTTGCAAGAGGTATAAATTTCTTGGCTACTTGGAGGGAGCTGAAACAAAAAATGAAATGGGATAGCCAGAGAGTGAGGAAAATAATGTGCTAATAGTAGAAGACTTACTCAATACCCTCATGATGGTCTTCGACGTAGTTGTTGAGGCCAGGACAATTTAAAGTAAAATTAGGTTTGATTTGATGTTTGTGAGTGGGGTCAATGGTCTCCCGAGTTGGTCAAAGACTGGTCATGGCAACAATATCGAAAAGAGTGAGAATGACCATTTCACATGGAAGGTGAAAACTATTGGTCGAAGACTCCCAAAAATAGATGGCAGTTATAACCATGTATGGGTTATACTTGGGTCTAAGTTTGGATAGTTGGATTTAATAAAAAATGCATTGATCTTTCCAAGTTTGTTCTTTCTTCTGTTGAATTCTATGCAACCAACTAAGCTAAGAGTCATTGTTGGTAGAAGAAGAAAAGTGAAACACACAATTGGGATGTTCCATGAACCCTAACTTAAAACCTCTATCTCCAAATGCATGAGGTTTGTATGATGGTGAACAGGGGAAAACTTTTCTAGTATGGTCGGCTTCATTTGACCAGGGTAAAAGACCCAAAAACACATGAAGTTTACATGTAAGAGAAAAGGGGATTTATGCCTAGGAAACCCAAATGGCAGTTTTCTCTTTCTCCATTTGAGGTTTTAGAACATAGTTGCGGTTGTTAATGATGAGGGATCCTTGAAGACCAATAGCAGAAAGGACTCGAGACTATTTGCTAGCGCCTGAAGTAGAAGTCATTGTTTTTAACTTGAGTAGAAAAGAGTGATAATGGAAGTTTGATAAACAAATGCTTTTAGGGTTTAGAGGGGAAAGCAAAATTTCAAAAAGGAAGAAAGAAGGAGAAGATGGTATATATAGTCGTATGAAATTAAACTCTTTAGTTTCCTTCAAAAATCAAAACAAATGGCATTTTGATTTTTGTTTTGAAAAATTGTTAATTAATGATTTTCATTATATGTTAATATGGTTAATTTTTGTGGCCCACAATGGCTTAGAAGTTCGAACCATGATGGAGATTGCATGCATATTCATTTATGTGACGGTTAGGTGAAAGTAGTCATGATAACGATGACAGTTGCAAACTACTTTAAACATTGTCGAGTGTACTAAAAACGCCACATTTCTTTCATACTGGAACATGATAGAAAGTGGCATTTTATGGGAGTCGCATATTAGTCTGAAATTTTAAGCTTGATAATTTAATATTAAAGTATGCTAAAAGGTATAACAAAAAATACTATGTACAGATGACACTAAAGTAATAAAGTTAGGCGTCCTCGACACCAAAGTCATAAAGTTTGACAGAGACGATTCTCGTTAGAGGCAGATGGAAGACGCGAATTCGTTCTTGGCAACAATGGCAGTTTTTTAGTAGTTTAAGAACTGAAAACACGTGGAAGCAATGTAGTTGACAAAAGGGCCACATAATGGTGTACATGTGGAATTTTAGAGAGTTAGCCGTTGTCGGTTACTAATGTACATGCTTATAAGTCGATTTGATCTTTGTAACAAGAGTTCGAATTTTTATTGTTATTCTCTATAGAATTCAAATATTCAAGTTAAAAGAGATAAGAAATTTGTGAGAAATGTATGAATATGCGTCTCACCTTTAATCTAAGCATTTTTTACTTGATTTATTTATGATTTTTTTACGTTTATTTTATCCTTTCAAGCAATTCTGCACTTTACTTTTTGATTTTCATCGAATTGTTTTACATTCAAATATTAAGTTATTAAGTATGAATACATTCTCTCTAACCGTTTCTGCACAAAATGGCCTAATACTTTTTTGAGTTTAATCCTGTAAGTGAATCAAAATTCATGATTTACTTACTAAAGATACAAGTAAATAGCAGTAGTATATAATATTTGTAATATGAGCACTATTTTCGATTCTATTTTATTTTGACTTCACTATGTACTCTAGATTTATTAAAATTTATATATGTCATGTTAGTATTATTCTAAAAGTGTATGATTTATTTTATTCCAAATAAAAATGATATTGTAGTTATAATATATCGCCAAATTCATCTTGAACATCTCTAAATCAAAGTAAAAAGTTATTGTTTAGTGTGGTTTCGAAGATACATATCTAGATTATGTCTGATGTAAATAGGAGATACAATTGCGAAATAATTTATGTCAAAATATGACGTTTAAAAAATGAATGGAATATATATAGAATTATTCCGAAGATGTATCTTCAAAATAAATTTTTTAAAAAATAAAATAAGATATGTTTGAAACGTGTTTTAATGAGATACAAGTTGCTTCCAAAAATGTATTTTTTTTAAATTAAAACGACAAATTCGAATTTTCTTATGGTATTTTTCAATCACTTAAAGTGGAATTAACATTCTCAAACATGTTTGTGGCAATTCCAACCAAGTCCAACTAAAATGCTTAACTAGGAAGAGATTAGATTCATACAATAGAAAAAATCTCATGAACAACGCCCCATGTTGATTATATAAGATGATTATGGATATCATTAACAATTTCATTTGGAATTCATGAATTTAAATGGATTTAGTACAAATTATATTAAAATTTTAAATTATTTAAAAAGAAAAGATGTGACATTGATTTCTATTATTTGATTGATTGATGATATAAATATTCAAATAAATTCAAAAGTATCGAAAGTCTTTGTCTTATAATTTTTTGGCAAAATAGCACCAGAAGTCCTTTAAGTTATGTAAAGCTACCACTTAGGTCCTTTAAGTTTTTTTTTGTAACGTTTAGGTTCTTTAAGTTTAAAAACGTTTGCAACGTTAGCCTTTTTTGGAAATTCCGTTTAAAAAGTGCATAGGTGGAAAAAAACTGATCTGAGGTGACTTATAACTGAGATGATTTGGCTTTTAGGTTTGTTGACTGGGCAAATGTGCTGGTGTTTTAGAGTATTGAATGATTTCATACATAAATCCCCAAATCAAACTATTTGAACCCTAAAACTGAAAACTCCAGCAATGGCCTCTCAAGGTAGTAGTTCAGCAAATCGTAGGTATATGAAGACTAATACATGCGTTTCTCATGTATCTCAAACTAGAATGGAGAAGAAGTGTACGTGTGGATCGTCAGCCGTGCTACGAACTGTTAAGAAAAAAGGAAGAAATTTTAGGAAGCAATTTTGGTGATGCAGATTCTTTGAGGTACGTCTGAAGCTCAAACTATTTATCAAATTTTGGTTTTGGTTTATGGTATTAATTTTCGTTTTGGTTTATGTAGAGTGAAGCTTATAATGTGGGTTGCAATTTCTTTGAATGGTATGAACACAATGTCAGTGATGAGGTCAATCCAGAGTTACATGCCCCAGTTATTTCAAAATGTCCCAAATGTGAAGAAAAGGATGTTGAAAATAACTTGCTCAGAAGGAACATTGATAATGAAGAGGGATACACTAAGGAGGTTATGAAGATAATGGTGAAGATGTTAGGCCATGTCATTGTGTTATTAGGTCTTATTTTGTTAGTGTTACGTGTTTGTCTGTTTTGGTTGATGTAATTTGTAACAGACAAAGGGATGTTGAGTGATTGCTATGTATCTTTTGTTGACAGCACTTAATGAAACTTCTTTGTGTTGCATTCTGTGAAATTTCTGCCTCCGTCTGTGTTGTTTTCAATTAAGTTCAGTTATTGTTAACAGGGAAGGACTATATTGTTACATTTTAAAAACATATTGGACTATATTGTTACATTTTAAAAAACATGAAGGATGTGATTGTTACAAATTAAAATCTTGAAGGACCAATTTGTTACATTTTAAAACAAAACTAAAATTAATTGCAAACACAAATGTGAACATTAACATATTCCTGCATTGAGAATTCTACACAATGCTGGACCAATTTCAGTTATAAGACAATTTCAAAACATTCCAAAACAATTCCAAAACACAATTGTCATTACATAATCCAAAAGGCAATTGTAATTACATAATCCAAAACATAATTGTCATCACATAATCCAAAACACAAATCTAAAACAGTCTTAAATCTGAAATAGAAATGTTATTTGTTGGTGGTCTTCCTCCTTATAGCCAATTTTGGCCTCACACTTGTTGGTGGCTTAAATGCTGATGTGCCAGATGTTGCTGGAGTGGTTTGTGATTGTTTTTTCTGAACCCTTAGAGTTGGTTGTGACTGGACAGTTGGAACTGGGTGACTTATTTGTGACTGTACAGTCTGAACTGGATCTGTTGTTTGGGATTGGTTAGTGTTGGCAGTCTGGGCCTCTCTTGGTCTTGCTGGACATGAGGCCTTGTTATGCCCAGAAAGACTTCATGTGGAACACTTATTTGGCAGCCCTTTCCTTGAGACATTCATTGCATCCTTTCTCTTTTCATCAACCTCTTTATTTCTTCTTCTTTTAGGCCTCCCTGGTGCTCTTCTAGAAGGTGGTGGAAGTATGTCAGGATAAGGTGTTTTTTCCCACAAATTTTCTCCATTTGTTGGATATATTATAGGTTGGTAGCAAGCTTTGTAAGTGTCTTTCCTATAGCAGTCTGGAATGAAGTCAGCTGGTTCTAAAGATCTATTTTGCATGCAAGAGATAACATGGTAGCATGGAATGCCTGTGAGCATCCAACTTCTACAAGAGCACTCCAATCTCCTAAGATCCACTGTGTGTTTTTCTCCAACCATATTTGTATGTCTCACTTCATAAATCATGTCACCTGATAACCTATAAATCAAAATTTAAGAGTTAGTCTTAAAAACATCATATATCCAGAATAGATTCCTCAAAAAGATTGAATTACCTTGGTATAAAAAACCTAGAGATTTCTTTTCTTCTCTCAAGCATCTTACTGATTCTTGGCGAAGAAGTGTACGAACCTAATACAATGCTTTCTCCACCTTCAATGTACTTGCGTTCTGCAGAGAAGATTCCGGAATTTCACCGTTAATGGCGAAGAAGAGAAGACGAAACAATTTTCACGAATGGATGGAGAAGAGAATTAGGGTTCAGTAATTTGTGTTATCTTTGCACAACTGTGTTTATCAAATGAATATTAACGACAAAGCCACGTATCATACTTGAAACATGCCAAGTCATCTCACTTAACTGGCAACTCAGCACCGTCAAAGCCACATATACTTTTTCTAAAGGAATTTTCAAAAAAGGTTAACTATGCAAACGTTTTTAAACTTAAAGGACCTAAACGTTACAAAAAAAAACTTAAAGGGCCTAAGTGGTAGCATTAAATAACTTAAAGGACTAAAAATGCTATTTTGCCTAATTTTTTTTAAAACAATGGTACTTGAATTAAACAAACGCTTTAAAATTAAAATTATAAAAAAAAATTATTATGAAATAACTTATAATTGTGTTTTTAAAAATATAATGAGTCAGTTAGTTTAGTTTTTTTTTTAAATGATTGTTACAGTAGAACATAATTATAATTTTGCATAAAAAGATTTATAAATTTTTTTTATAAAAATTTGACTTGAATAATTATTTATAAAATATAAATTTAAATATTTTATATCAAAATTATTTTAAAAAAAATTAATTTTAAAATTATTTTAAATAACTTTTTTTAAAAATTATTTTTGAAATCCAACTTTTAAAAAGAATTATTATTTAAACTATGAAATTAATTAATATGTACTGGTGTAAAATAAATTTATATTGTCAACCAATTACTCACATATATCTCATTACATTAGACTATAATTTCAAGTCAATAGTATCACATAATATATGATCGTGAAGGCTGGATCAGATCCTGTTGAAGCGGGCCACCAAGTACGTCTGAGATGCTGGGCGTATGAAGAGGAGGAGGGGGTGTACCTGCAAGGCACTCCGACGCTCAAGTAAGAAAGGGTCAGAGAAAAGGGGCAAGTACAAAGTATGAGTTCGTAGGGTGATTATTTGATACATGACCCTCTCAAGCGAGAGGGTTTATATAGTGCCCCCAGCGCGTGGCCAATGGTTCTATTTTTAGGGCGAAATAACCGTTTTCCCGGAGAATAGGTAACTGCCAAAAACTAGTCGTTATGTCGGGCAGGGTGCTCAAAACTAGCCGTTGCGTCGGGCAAAAGCATAGTTCCGGGCACATGCCCTTAACTGTTTGGGGAATGACGAGACCGTGCAGAATGGGCAGTGGTTCCGGGGAGGAGCAGTGCAGTCCTTGCCCGGTTGGAGGGGCAGAAATGTAACTTTTGCCCTTTTGTGGATTGGACTTAGGAAATTGGGTCGTGCTTGACCATTGGTCCAGTCCAGAACAGGAGTCCCCCAAGTCGTTGCTTCCGAGCATGAGAGTGATGACTTAAGGGCAGCTCGTAGCTCCGGGGAGCTAGCGTGAAGTCGTCGTTTGGTGACGGATAAAGTTGTCTCGTGGTGCCCGTGGCCCCTAGTGTTCGTGATATTCATGTCCGTGACTGGACTACCCGTCGTATGGGGAGACTAACGGTTAGGAAGAACTGAAACGTTAGGGCGCCACGTGTGCCTCGAGCCTTGTGTAGTAGTTACTAGGTAATGATGGCTAGTTAATAGCCATTATGACCTACGAGGGCGTGCCACTGCATGCGCCCCTCAGTATAAAAGGGGGAGCTTCAGTTCATTTGGAACTTTTCGCATTTTCTTCTCTTCGTCTTCCTCAGAGCTTTTGTCCGTCACCGCCGTTCGTTGTTCTGGCCACCGTACTAAATTCCAAGCAACCGCTTTTCATCTTTTTAACCAAGTAAGTTTGCTGATTTCGTGATCTTTTGTCCTTTTTTATGGTTATTTATAGATTGCATGCGGTTAGGTTTAGGTTTAGAAGACGAATTGCTCTATTTCCGGCGGCTGTTGATGGTGGACGGTGGTTAGGCCATTTTTCGCCGCCAATGAGGCTGCTGGGCTTCTAGGATATTTTTGTGAGTAAGGCGGTTTTTAGTGTCGTCGCGATGACGATGATTGTGTAACCGTCGCGGTTGCTCAGATTCCGACGTTGTGATGAAATTTCTGGTTGAGCGTTCACAGTTTCCGGTGAAGCTTTACAGTTTTCAGTGAAGTTTCAAACGGAAACTGGGAAGTGGCTCGAGGAAGTTCCTTGTACGGGAGTGGTTTGTCCCGAGCATCTCCTCGTGGGAGACTCTTGAGTTTTTCGTTTGATGTTAGGGCTTAGGTCGGGGACGTCATCCTCATCCCTTTACGCGCCCTTTCACTTGACTAACGGTGGAAGGGTGGATTTGATTCTTCGTCGAATTCACTTTTTTCTCTGCTTTTTAGGTGATTGACATGGTGACGGGGCCAGACGGGGAAATCATACTGGATTCGTCCGAGGAGGAAGTGAGTTCCTCGGAAAGCAGCAGTTCGGAGGCCTCGAGTATCCCCAACGAAGTCGGGGAGGAGGAGGAAATAGAAGAGGATATTGTTGAAGACTCAACGGAGGAGTGGATGGTGGCTGAGCCAGCCGAGCATGTATCCACCTTTGTGACATACCTGGGGGATGTCTTCACGGTCGTCGGGCCAGAGGGGGAGTGGAAGGTACACTTTCCCTCCAAGGATGACAGGGTCTGCACAAATTTCGGGGAGCGTTTTGCCATGTACGAGTACGCATTCAAAGAGCTGGGACTAAGGCTGTCGTTCACTGATTTCCAACTGTCAGTGTTCGTGCATCTGGATTTGGCCCTGACGCAGCTGCACCCGAACTCGCTGGCCTTCATCCGAGCATTTGAGCTAACGTGCGAGTATTTGAGGATAGAGGCTATTCTCCCTTTGTTTTTCACTGTCTTTCATCTTCAACGGCAGCTGACGGGGAGGAATTATGGTTGGGTTTCATTGAAACAGCCCCACAAGTTGTTCAAGCCCTTTTCAGAGTCGATTCGGACGTTCAAGGAGAGGTCTACATTATAGAGTCTGTATCGAAAGCTGCCCAGGATAGCACATATGTCTGGGCAATCGAAGTTGATGAGGTGGGTAGCGACATGCGCGATGAGGCAGGGAGGTTCATCGGGGAGAGACAATTCAAGTTCCCTTTTCACTAGGGACCTGGTCACTTTACCAAGGAGCCCAATGAGTATGTTCTTCAGCCGTACAACCTAGACGGGCAAGATGCCATTGCTTATGATACGTTGGTGAAGTATGTTAGCTCTTTTCATCTTGCTGAGTGGTGCATGAAGAAGGGGCTCTGATTTACGAGGATGACGGCAGCCGGGGTGTGGAGTTCCATTTTATTAACACCAAGGCGCTTTTGGAGAGTAAGACTCCTGCAGACGCTTATAAATTACTCGGTAGTCTTAGTGATTTGACTTGTCTGACATATTTTATCTTCGTTGTCTAACGTTCTTATTTTGTTTGTGCAGGTGACATGCCTTCTGCTCACGAGAGGATGGTGAAGAACGCGACTGTGAGGAATAAGCCTGGAACGGTCGTCCCCAAAGCTCGGTTTACTCAGCGTGCTCCTCCTCCTTCTCAGACTGCCTCGGGGAGTGCGTCGCCTGTCCCCACCCAATGATCTCCTTTGCCTCTGGCCTCGAGGTTTAAGTGGGCCAGGGCTAGCGAAGCGGTGGACCTCAGTCGAGCACCAGAAAAGGGGAAATTTGAGCTTCCTCCTTGCATCCTCGATAGAAAGTTATTCGAAGGGACGTCTTTGGTTGTGCCTCGGGCGGAGTCTCTATAACTGCAGGGCATGGATCGCCCGAGCAAGAGGGCGCTGGTGGGCCAGGATGCCTCTGCGCTGGTCAGAGTTTTGGAGATGGTAGCCATTTATGCTGAAGGGGACTCAGCAACTGAGTCTGAACTGAGGGCTGCCCGGGCCACCATAGCATCTCTTGAAGAGATGGCGAGGAAGGCCAAGGAGGAGGCTAGGAGTGCTGAGGATGCCCGAAAGAAGGCGGACGAGGAGATGACCAGGTTGAGGAAGGAGAATTCTACATTGGCCGCAGAGAAGAAAGCGGCTGAGGAGCTAGTCGAGCAGCTGAGGGCGGCCAATGCTCCAGGCGAAGATGAACCCGAGGACGTGAAGGATACAAAGACAAGGTCTGAGCTGGTTGCCCGCATGTTGACGGCCGAGGATGACAACATCGTCATTGCGGACGAATCCTTCAGGAATGCCGTGTCTCAATTACAGGCGGTGAATCCCGAACTTGACATTTCCACCGAGGGTACCTACTATCTGGCGCACGTTGAAGATGGTCGGATAATTAGATCGGACTCCCTCCTCGAAGAGCATGCCGAGAATCAGACCGTGGAAGGCCAAGAGCCTCAGCCTAACACCGAGCAGACTGACCAGATGGATGAGTGAAGGTTTTCGTTGTTGTTGTAATTTTGTCTGGCCAGCGTGTCGTGTAATTTGTTGTAACTTATTTTGAATGGGGGGCATGGCCCCCGGTTTATGTAATCAAGCACAATTGCGGTCCTTGAGGCCACTTACTACTTTTAATTATGTGCCCGGTCCTTGTGGCCGGTTTTGTGATTTGTATGGTTTTATCTGCTTTAAATTTTGCTAAGTGATGTACTCGTGCTCGTTATGTATGTCTGCCCGTGATAGGGAGTACTTTGATTTACGTTAAGTTTCAGGGAATTTCTCGTTGTAGATGTGTTCGGCAGTTAGGGGTACTGGTCGAACGGCCGGGAAATGTCCGGGCGAGAATGCGGAGCTCAGGTCGCGTTTGAGGCCTGAGTTCGAGGCGTGAACCTCCCATCGCGAGCTGGGTGTTCTTCTTGTCGTGGTACTTTGACGACAGTGGTGCTCGATTAAGGGACCGCTGTCGAGCAGAGACCCGACTCATTCTTGAGCAGGGTTCTGCTTCACTAGCATGCGACGCTTGTACCTAGGCATGCATCATGGTCGGTAGGCGATGCTCTTCGTCGTGACGGATCAAACTGATAGTTAAGGCCTTAGTTGTAGTATTGTTTCAGCTTTTCGGCGTTCCATGGTCGAGCAAGTTCTTCCCCGTTGAGGTGTTCTAGGTAATATGCCCAATTCTCTGTTTTTTCCCGGACACGATAGGGTCCTTCCTAGTTAGCGGCTAGTTTGCCTTCATGAGAGTTCTTATGGTTTCTTCTTAGGACGAGGCTGCCCACGTCGAACTCTCACCGTATGACTTTGGGATTGTGCCTGATGGTAATTTTTTGTTTTAAGGAGGCTTTGCGGAGGGTTGCTCCTGTTCGGATTTCCTCGACGAGATCGAGTTCCTCCCTTAGTGCCTCATCGTTCATTTCCTCATCTAGGGGTGATTCTATCCGCCTAGAGGGTACGTGAACTTCGACGGGGATCACGGCCTCGGTCCCATAGGCTAGAGGAAATGGTGTTTCCCCGGTTGAAGAGTGTGGAGTTGTGCGGTATGCCCATAAGACGTTGTGCATCTCCTCGACCCAAACTTTCTTCGTTTCGTCCAGCCTTCGTTTGAGGCCTCAAAGGATGACTCGGTTCGCCGCTTCAGCTTGCTCGTTTGTTTGCGGATGTTCGACGGATGCGAAGTGTTGCTTTGTGCCCAGCTGGGCGACGAAATCCTGGAACTTTCTATCCGTGAATTGTGTTCCGTTGTCCGTGACTATAGCCCGGGGGATGCCAAAACGCGCGAGGATGTTTCGTTTATAGAAACGCAGTATATTAAGGGCAGTTATCTTGGCTAGAGCCTCCGCTTCTGTCCATTTTGTGAAGTAATCCACGCCTACTATTAAGTATTTGTTCTGGTTTGATCCTACCACGAATGGCCCCAGGATGTCCAGGCCCCACCAGGCAAATGGCCACGGGGAGGACATAGCCTTGAGCTTGTTAGGTGAAGCTAAGTGCATGTCCCCGTGCCGTTGGCATTTATCACATTTCTTCACGTGCTCTTTAGCATCATGCTGCATGGTTGGCCAGTAGTACCCTGCTCGGAGGGCCTTTCGGGCGAGAGACCTTCCTCCGAGATGTTGGGCGTTGATTCCTTTGTGGATTTCGCGCAAGATATGGGCGACCATTTCTTCCTCGACACAGTTGAGCAGCGGGATGGAGAATCCTCGCCTGTAGAGTTTATTTTCGACCAGGATGTAGAAGCAGGCTCTTTGCCTAACTACGTTGGCCTCTTTGGGGTCGGACGGAAGTTCGTTTTTGGCGAGGTAGTTTTAAATGTGGGTCATCCAGCAATTGCTGTCGCCGATTACTTGTACGTTGAGAGTCGGGGAAGCCTTCTCGATGCTGGGTCGAGGAAGTACCTCCTGTATGACGGACTTGTTTCTGCCTTTCTTCTTCGTGCTGGCTAGTTTGGACAAAACGTCTGCCCGGACATTGTGTTCGCAGGGAACATGTCTTACCATTACCGCTGCGAACTTCGTCATCTTCTTCTTGACCAGGGCTAAGTATTCGGTTAGGTTGTTATTTTTGGCTTGATATTCTCCTTGGACTTGAAGGGCCACGAGTTGTGAATTTGTGCAAATGACGACTTCTTCTGCGCCAAGGTCTTCGGCCAAGCGTAACCCGGCGAGGAAGGCCTCATACTCAGCATGGTTGTTAGAGGTGGGGAATGACAGAGTGAGTGATACTTCAACGATGATTCCCTCGTCGCTTTCCAGTATGATGTATGTCCCGCTTCCCGCCGAACTGGAGGCCCCGTCCACGAAAATGCTCCATTTGCGTGCTCCGCAAGTGGGGGAGTCTGCGAATGTCATTTCTGCGACGAAGTCAGCCAGAGCCTGGGCCTTGAGGGCTTTTCTGCTCTCGTACTTGATGTTAAATTCGAACAGCTCTAGAGACCATTTTAGCATTCTACCGGCCATGTCTGGTCGTCCCAACAGCTGCTTTACGGGTTGATCTGTTCGAACCACGATCGTGTGGGCTAGAAAGTAGTGTCTCAATCTTCTAGTTGCGTTGATGAGGGCCAGTGCCACTTTTTCTATCTGTTGGTATCTCAACTCTAGTCCCTGCAGTGCTTTGCTCGTGAAATATATGGGCTTCTGCCCGTCAGGCGTCTCGCGGATAAGAGCGGCGCTTACCGCCTCGGTTACTACGGAGAGATATAGGTACAAAGTTTCGCCGTTGTCCAGGAGAGAGAGAACGGGTGGTTCCGAGAGTGCTCGTTTCAGATGGAGGGGAGCCTGGTCAGATTCCTCGGTCCATTCGAACGCTGCCTCCTTGCGGAGGAGTTTGAAGAATGGTAGGGCGTGTTGGGCAGATTTAGCCACTAAACGGAACAATGACGCGAGCATCCCGTTGAGGGACTGGATGGATTTCTTCGACTTGGGTGTTGGAAACTCGGAGAATGCTCGTCACTTATCAGGGTTGGCTTCGATTCCTCGTTCCGTTAAGTAGAAGCTGAGGAATTTGCCTGCCCGGACAACGAACGTGCACTTCTCTGGGTTGAAACGCATCTGGTACTTCCTGGCCTGCTCAAAGATCTTTCTTAAATCGGCAGTATGATCGGCTTCCTCATGGGATTTTACGATCATGTCGTCCATATAGACTTCGAGCATGTCGCCTATCTCTCCCCGGAAGACCTTGTTCGTCATTCTTTAATAGGTTGCACCGACGTTCTTCAGGCCGAAGGGAATTACGTTGTAGTAATAGTTGCCCGACTCGGTCATGAAGGCCGTGTATTTTTTATTGCTCATTGCCATTGGTATTTGATTATAGCCCAAGTAGGCGTCCATGAATGATAAAAGTTTAAAACCGGCCGAGTTATCAACAAGTTTATCAATATTGGGGAGGGGGTAGGCATCTTTCGGGCATGCCTTATTAAGATCGGTGTAGTCAATGCACATTCGGCATTTGCCATTAGATTTTTTCACAAGTACAACATTGGACAGCCAAGTGGTGTACTTGGCTTCCGAGATAAATTTTTCCTCGAGGAGGTCTTTTACAGCTTTTTCTGCAGCCTCCGTTTTCTCCGGAGACTGCTTTCTCCTACGTTGTGCTACTGCTTTGACGGCCGGGTCAATCGTGAGCTGATGGCAGGCACAGACGGGTCCAAGTCGGGCATCTCAGCGGTGCTCTAGGCGAACAGGTCAGCGTTCACATGGAGGCAGGCTTTGAGTTGCTTCCTAGCAATGTCGGGGAGGTCTACTCCAATCTTCACTCCCCACTGGGGGTCGTCGCCGAACAAAACGAGCTCGAAGTTGCCATCCGGGATTGGGCGCATCGGATGGGAGCTGCTGCTGGAAGGGGCAGACGAGCTGCTTGAAGCTGCCTGGTCCACCTGCTGGTCTTCCTCGGGGAAACGGATGTCGAGGTCAATGGATTCGACCTGAGGCAGAGGCTTGGCTTCCTCGGAACTGTTGGGCAAGGCTGGCTTGTTCGATACCTTCGGCCTGGACGCGATGGCGTTGAGTCTCTTTGTGGCTGCTTTGAAACATCGTCGTGCGGCTTCGATGTTACCGTGGAGGGTGAAAACCATCCCCTTTGAAGTGTAGTACTTCATCTTGAGGTGGACGGTTGAAGGCACAGCTACCAAATCGGCCAAAGTTGGTCTTCCGAAGATGCACTGGTACAGTGACGGGTAGTTGATTACCAGAAACTGCACTTTGACGGACTTGGCCATTTCTGCTAATCCAAAGGTTACGATTAGTTCGAAGAATCCCCAGGGTTTGGTTACTGAACCATTGAATCCTTGCAAGTCATACCCTGCATAGGGGGTGAGGTGTGATTCGTCTAGCTGAAGTGTTGAAAACAGCTGGGAGTACATAATGTCGACCGAGCTGCCCTGGTCGACGAGGATCCTGCGAACGTCAAAGTTCGCCATTCGAGCTCTGACGAGCAGGGGTATGCTCGAGTTTGGAGATCCACCGAGGAGCTCTTCCCGGTAGAAGGAAATGGGGATAGAGCCCTTCTGGGCTTGGTCGAGCGTGGTCACTTTGTTGGAGCTCGTGTTGATAAGGTGCTCGAATTTTCTTTTCACGGAGCCCATCGTGACTTTATTGAAGCCTCTGCCAGAGATGACCATAGCGGAGGGGAACGTTTCCCACGGGTTATGGGCCGCGAAATAGGCAGGAGCGCTGAGTTCGTCTGGGACGTAGAAGTCTTCTGGTCGCGATACGGATATGGCGGCCTGGATGTTGGCCTCTTTCGAGGAAGGCACTTCTTCCTCTATCTTCACGGACTCCTGGGCGTCTTGCCGGGGAACGTCTTTCTTCTTCGTGAACTGTTTCAGGTGGCCATCCCTGATCAGTATCTCGATAGCATCCTTCAAATGGATGCAGTCTTCGGTAGTGTGGCCGTGACTCTTATGGAAACGGCAGTACTTTGATTTGTCGGCGTTAGGTTTGGCTGGTATTTGTTTGGGGAAGTGGACCCCTGCTTGTTTGAATTCCGAATTCGCGCATTCGGACAGTATCTTCTCCCTCGAGACGGTCAGGGGGGTGTAGTCGCGAAATCGTCCGAAGAGTCACTTGCTGTCACGGGAGTCCCGAGGACGATCTTCGCGCTTCCTTTCTCCTCGACGAGACGTCGAGGCTTCTTCGCCTCTGGAGGCCCGAGCGTTCTCCTGGTGGCGGGAGGCTCGAACGGAGTTGGCCACTTCCTTCTCCTCGTACTGAATATACGACTGTGCCTTGAGGAGGAGAGCATCTAGGTTCCTCGGAGGTGCGAGGCCGACAGCTTTAGAAAACTCTGAGCCGGGGCGGAGTCCTTGCTCGAGCAAAATTTTTTTCATCTCGTCTGTTGTAGAGACCTGTACTTCGTCTTTGTTGAACCTCTCGATGTATGCTCGGAAAGGTTCGTCCTTTCCTTGGATTATGGCCCCAAGGGAGGCTTCAGTCTTAGGGTGACAGCGCGATGCTGTGAAATGTCGGGAGAACATCCTGCCCAGTTACCTCCACGATGTTCTCGATGTGGTCGTCAGGGTCGGTCGTACCGTCATACGTGCCCAGTGCTGGGGGCTTCCCCAGGCCCTTGGGGAGACGTGTTGCCAAGATTTCTTGGGATAATGGGCCGTGAGGCTCATCATCGCTGCTAGAGCTGGTCGGTGATGGGGACCGTAGGATTCACTCATGGCGGTGGTTTCTTCGAGGGGAAGGTGAACGGGCCCGACCTTTTGACCTGACCAGAGATGACTGCTTGTCTCTTCAGGTCCTCTTATGACCGGGTGAGTGCTGGTTCCGCGGAGAAACCTGGCCGCGTTTCCGGACAGCGCGAGATTCTGGTTCTTGGCGTAGCCTTCGGTCGACTTCTCGTCGAGGTTGCGGGCTTTCGGATCGTCGATGGTTCTTCCTCGGAGGAGGGGATTTTGGACGAGCGGATTCCTCCAACGCCCCTATCCTTTCGTTCTGCTGAAGGATCAGGAGGTTGATCTTGTTGATCGCCTCCAGAAGGGCCACCATGGCCGTGTCAGCGTTGGGTGGAGCAGGAACGGGCTGGATGGCCAGCGAGGGCTGGTCGTCGTCACGATCAGCAGGAGTAGGGGAAGGAGATGTTGTGGCCCTGTCCCTCAGGAAACAGGCATCTCCGAGAAGAGCACCTTTGGCGTGATCTTGAGAGGCGATGATGATGATCTTGGAAATTTGCTTTGATCTTTGGTTTCCTGGGAAAGAAAGATGGGGAGAACAAGAGTTCCCACAGACGACGCCACTGATCGTGAAGGCTGGATCAGATCTTGTTGAAGTGGGCCACCAAGTACGTCTGAGATGCTGGGCGTATGAAGAGGAGAAGGGGGTGTACCTGCAAGGCACTCCGACGCTCAAGTAAGAAAGGGTCAGAGAAAAGGGGCAAGTACAAAGTATGAGTTCGTAGGGTGATTATTTGATACCTGACCCTCTCAAGCGAGAGGGTTCATATAGTGCCCCCAGCGCGTGGCCAACAGTCCTATTTTCGGGGCGAAATAACCGTTTTCCCGAAGAATAGGTAACTGCCCAAAACTAGCCGTTATGTCGGGCAGGGTGCCCAAAACTAGCCGTTGCGTCGGGCACAAGCATAGTTCCGGGCACATGCCCTTAGCTGTTCGGGGAATGACGAGACCGTGCAGAACGGACAGTGGTTCCGGGGAGGAGCAGTGCAGTCCTTGCCCGGTTAGAGGGGCGGAAAGGTAACTTTTGCCCTTTTGTGGATTGGAATTAGGCAATTGGGCCGTTTTGGTAGCAGAAGTGGATTGGGCCGTGCTTGACCATTGGTCCAGTCCAGAACAGTATATTAATAAATTTCTATTGAATAACAGTGTAAAATTATTTTATACTATAAAATTATGGTACAGTAAAAGCATATCAATTAAATTCTTAAACATATTTTGATGTTAAAGTAATAGAATGTTATAATTAATCTTTAAATTAAAAAAATCAAATATAAAAAATTTGTAATATAACAATATTACAAAATCTATTTTAAAATAGAAAAAGAAATTCATTCTTTAAAGCTAAAAAAGAACATCACCAAAGTACAAAGAAAATTTTCTCATTGGATTTGAAGTTTTCCTCACTCAAACATTTTATTTATAATAAAATTAGGGTTAATACACATTTTAGACTCTGTCATTTGGGACGAATTCGAAAAACAACCATGTAAAAAAAAACTTAGATTCGGTCCCTACCATTTGAAGATTCTTTCATTTTGGTCCCTCATTCTACACAGTCAACAGAATCTGTGACGTGACACTGTTTTGTTGACATTTTTTTATTTTTTTTTATCTTTTTAATGTGATGTGGCGCTTAGTTGGATTTTTATGTTTATTTTTTTATATTTTAATTACATGCATGGCATTTTACTATTATTTTTTTATTTGAATATTGAAATATTTAAAGATCAAAAATTAAAATTTTTGCCCACACCAATGACTGAACTCATGTCCTCATGGTTGAAAGAGGATACTCTTCACTAAGCAATTTAGTCTTTCTTGTTTATTCGTTAACTTCAAATGTATAAATTACAACTTTTCAATTAACAATTAAATTAACATTAATATTTTAATAAACTAAACTAATATTAATATTTTAATAAACGTTTTAAATTAATCTTAACGTTAACGTTTTAATAAACTTCAAAATTCTATTTAAATTAACATTTCTATAAACGTTTTAATAAATTAACTTAATATTAATAATTGCGAGTTGCAAGTATTATGAATCGCCACTCTCACTCAAAATGTTGTTGATTAGTACATTTAAAACTTGATAATTTTTTTTAATATAACATATTTTTTCAAGAAAAACACAAAAAAAACTAACATTTCAGTTAATTTACCAAAGTGGCTGGGTTTGGAAACCCACTATATGGGTGGCGCCATATGGGATGGCGCCTCAGTTAGAGGCCACATGCCAAACCATATTGCGCCTCAGTGTAAGTTCGTATGCCCTAATTTTTTTTCCAACTTACCTGAGGAGTCGCCATCTGGGATGGTGCCTTAGTGTAAGTTGTTTTTTTTTTTAATTTATTTTTAATTGGAAATTAAAAAAAATTTTAAATTTTTTTGTAATGCCCTAGACTGATGAAAAGAGATGTCCTACACTCTGCATGCCTATACTCTACTTCCACTATTCTTTAGCATGCCTCTGCACCATTGTTTTTGGTTCAGACCACTATATTTCACCTTCCTTTTGGTGAATGCACGGTCACCCGCCAAGACGTGCATATGTTACTCGGCCTCCACATAGATGGCACTGCCGTCAACGGCCCCGTAAATATAAACAACCAACTATGCATCGAGTTGTTGGGCACACCCCTACAGGTGGAAGAAGCTGAGCCATCACCTGACGATAGACCTAGGGGGCAAGGTATTAACCTAAAATACCTTAGGGAATACCATGACTCTATCGTGTTAAACGAGGATTACCTTCCCTATTACAAGATACTAAAAACTAGATGTTATTTATTACTATTGTTAGGTCGTTTTTGTTTCCAGAAAGCACTGGAAACAGTGTAAATATTATGTATCTCCCTTTGTTGACTAACATTAACAGAGAGCACGAATATAGTTGGGGTTCAGCTGTCCTGGTCCATCTGTATAGTTCACTCTGCAAAACTGCCAAAAAAGACGATTGTACATTTTATGGCTGCGCCTATCTTCTTCAGGCGTGGGGTTGGTCGAGAATGCCAACACTAGCTCCAATTAACCGGAACCCCTTCACATTCCCCTACGCATTAAGGTAAGCTTGTACACTTCCCTGCGCCTATGTCATTTACTGAAATGTTTAGTTGTAACTAATTCATTTCTAACTACATTTTCAGGTGGGGAGTTCCGAAAATGAGTTACGAACGAAACCCCAGGAACGCCATAACAGTCTACCGCAGCCTGCTAGACCACATTGGGCCAGACGACGTATATTTTCCTACAACTTCCATAAATATTTCTAACATTTTGTATAGTTTCTCATTAAACATTTTGTTCTTGTAGTTTGTCTGGAGGCCGTACGAGGGGCTCGACCACCAGCCTAACGCAAATGATGCTACTGTGTGGACTTCAAAAACGCCAATTATTCGGTTCACAACTGTGGAGATGCATCAGAGCGACCGAGTCAAACTTCAATTCGGAATGCATCAGGATATTCTGCTGGCTCTTACAAGTTTAGGAAAGTGGCATCTGCATAGAGTCGACACGCCATGGTCAGTGGGTGAGTGGACTAACTTCGCAACATCGTTATGTCAACACTGGGAGAACCGACACCAGCACGTCTTAATCGACCCCGTTGTAGAAGATGTTATTCCAACACAACAATATATGAGTTGGTTTAGGTCTGTTATAACACCGCAGCCATTCCTCTCTTAGCCGACGTATCTAATTGACCTCCGCCAACGTGTGTCTTCCTCGCAGCAGAATACCCAACAATATGCCCAACATCATACACCTACCTATACACCACAACAAAAAAACCCTTACCCCTATAGCCCTGACGAGTCTTTCGAACCCACCCAAGCCCCCCACAAATGAACACCCCATCTTCCTACAACCAAGAACCACAATCATCCTACAACCAACAAACCCACCCACTGTTCGACTACCAAACCCTACATCAACCGCTGAATCAGTACCAACACCCATCAATGCAAAATTTTGGACAACCATACCATATGCAACCAACCCAACCCCTTATACAAACTACGCAAACATGGGCATGCAGCTGGATTACAGAATCGCCGTCAGCGGCAACCCCCCGCCTATTGGGGACAGATGCTTGAGAATTTGTCTCATGCGCCGGGGCCATCGTCTGATGCGTCGGGGCCATCACAACAAACGCAAAGACCAGCCACACCTCAACAAACTCGTGGTGGTAGACAGAGACGCCGTGCAAGAGCCCCTGCATGTGGAACCGGTGGTCGTTTAGATAGACACGATCATTGAATTTTTTTTGTGTCCAAATATTGTACTAATTATTATCCTTAACATTGTGATGTATTTATGGCTATCATAATTTTATTTCCAATATAATTTTCAATTCACAAATTAAACAAAACATTTTTAAAAAAATCACTTCCAGTGAGGCGCCATTCTAGATGGCGACTCCTCAGGTAAGTTGAAAAAAAATTAGGGCATACGAACTTACACTGAGGCGCCATATAGTTTGACATGTGGCCTCTAACTAAAGCGTCATCCCATATGACGTCACCCTTATAGTGGATTTTCAAACCCAACCACTTTAATAAATTAATTTTTTTTATTTTTCTTGAAAAAATATGTTATATTAAAAAAAAATTCAAAACTTGAAGCTATATTTATAACAGCTCCTTTTTAATATTCATTCAACTAAACATTTATTATGAATTATTAGAGTATGAATACAATAAAACCCAGAATAACCAACAACAACAACAACTGTACGAATTTATTTATGTGGACAACTTCTCTACCCATCATTAAAAAATAAATAATGTACTTTTAACCAATCATATGATACTATCTAATTTTAACACATTTAATTATTTATTAAAGGGTAATGCTAACTTGTGCCCTTGGGGCACAAGTTAAGAGATAAATATAGTAACATTTTATTGGGAATTGTGTATTGAATTTAATACAACTTTATAATTAATGATTTTATTGTTTTATTCAATACAAATATTTTATTTTTGGGTTTTTTAACATGTGCCCCAAGGGCACAAGTTAGCATTACCCTTTATTAAATAGTACAATTGTTTATTGTTTTCAAAACATTTTACACTAAAGATAACTTTATCAAATTTTTGAGTTGGGTAGATAAAAATTCACCTTTATTTATACATTAACATTTCAAAAATCAAAATTACATCACCATATATTTCTTGCACACGCCACAAAAAGAAAACATTGTAACCAAGAAAGCACATGATTTAAAGGAACAGAGTAACAGAGATCAGTCTATGTTCAACTAGAGATTTCAATGGATTTAACTTCAGGCTTCTTGATCTCTTCTTTTGGAACGGTGACAGTGAGAACACCATTTTCCATGGAAGCTTTCACTTTATCCATTTTGGCATTCTCAGGCAATCTGAACCTCCTCAAGAACTTTCCACTGCTACGCTCCACACGATGCCATTCATCGTTCTTATCTTCTTTCTCAACGCTTCTCTCTCCGCTTATTTGAAGAACTCTATCATCTTCAACTTCAACTTTCACTTCCTCCTTTTTCAGCCCAGGAAGATCAGCCTTGAAAACATGGGCTTCCGGGGTCTCTTTCCAGTCAACTCGAGTGCTCACAAAAGCAGAATTCTCACGAGGGAATGAAGCGGAAAGTGAAGAATTGGAAAATGGAAAATCCTTGAAGGGATCCCAAATGTCAAGGGAGAAAGGATCAAAAACGTTGCTTCTTCGGTCACCAAAGAAACTTGGAATCAACGACATGTTTTTGATATAGTAGTTGAGAATTCTTTAAATTGAGAATTGAGTATTATATCGATGTTTAGTGCGAATCACATTGTTCGGAAGCGAATGTATATAAAGGAAATGGAGGAATGTTCTTGTATTACGGAGAAAGTGCTGTTATCTTGAAAATTCTAATACATTCTAGAGTTATCGAGAGAAACCCCGCACGATCTACATAACGGGTTTTAAATACTCCGCAATAAATAGTGTTGGGCTTTGAAGCCCAAAGTAACAAGTTCGTTTCTTTGTTAGGCTGTAAACGAATTTCCATCATTGATTAGTTGAATTAGATAATTTTTTATTTTACATAAACACACAAAACTCAATTTATTTGTTTTCACTATGATTTTGAATTGTGGTTTTGAGTTTTGCAATTACAGTCATTACCGTTAAGACATGAAATAACTTTATATTTACACAAAACACGGTCAAATATCTATAATTATTTTTAGAACATTGTATTATAAATATGAATACTCTCTCCGTCCCACAATGAGTGACCCATTTG
This sequence comes from Lathyrus tuberosus, assembly GCA_022829125.1. Lineage (NCBI taxonomy): Eukaryota > Viridiplantae > Streptophyta > Magnoliopsida > Fabales > Fabaceae > Lathyrus > Lathyrus tuberosus. The sequence continues at coordinate 12,655,047 of JALAZF010000093.1, forward strand.
GAATAAAATAGTGTTCCAAAATATATGACTCATTTCAATTTCCAATACAACTTTTCCTATTTTACCCTCTAATTAATATTACTTTCATCATTTCCAATACATCATAAGAGTACTTTAGTAAAAATACCATTCTCTCTCTTTCATTTATTCTTTTTTTCTTAATCTGTGTGAAAAGTTAACTGAGTCACTCATTGTGGAACGAAGGGAGTACTTTAAATTATACTCCCTCCAGTCACAATTATAAATCAAAATAACTACTTTCACACGTATTAAAAAAATTAATTAAATATAATTAATTTTCTTGATTTTATGTACAATTAAAGTTAAATTTACAATAATATCCTTAATTATTTGTGTATCAAATCTCTAAGATATTGATAGTAATAATGTGAGTGTTTGACTTAATTATAACTTTAATTTTGGTTCTTTCATTTTAAAAAACACTGTTTTTTATGATGTGGCATTTATTATGATAATATATCAATACCAAATTATAATTATTTTTCTAATCAATATTTATAAAATTTTATATATTTTTAATAATAAGAATAATTTAAAAATATTTCATTAATATATATTAAGTGAATTAAACGTATTTTTTCATTCTCATCTCATAATTTTACTTTTTATTTTTTATTTTTGGGTTAAATAAGTTTTTGGTCCTTTTAACTATTACAGTTTTCATTTTTAGTTCCTCCAAAATTTTCTTTTAAGTGATTCCTTTAAAAATTTTCGTCTGAACAATTGGTCTTTAACGTCAAATACAACTAACGGTTGCCTACGTGGCAAGCCAAGTGGATTTTTTTATGACTGTGCATACACGTGGCAGTGTCAACGTGACAAAAATGATGACGTGGATGCCACGTGACAATTTCTTCCATTTTTTGTTTTTTTTTTATATTAATTAAAATTATAGCGACTGAAAGTTGGACGCTAATTCGTCGCTAAGATAAATAGCATAAACAAACCCAGAATTTATAGTTAATCTGTAGCTAATTTCTAGATAAATACAAATCCAAAATTTCTCACACAAAACTTGAATTTGTTGTAATAATTGAATTGGATTCTCAGTTTTTGTTGAATGAAACTATTAGATTTCTTAATGAAGGAGTTGATATTGTTAAAGAATCAAGAAATAGAAATGTTTATTGAAAATATGATATTAAATTCAATAATCGTTTAAAAAATTGCTATTCAAACAAAAAAAATACTATTTCTGAAACCTTTTTCGGTGGTGTGAGGACACTGTTGTAACATTGGTTAGCATTCGCCTTTTTTCAATGGAAATGCACATACAGATAAACAAATTCTACAAAAATACTAAAGAAAAAGGTTGGCAATATGATGCTAGAGGGGTAGTAGTTGTAAAATCTAAATATAGGTTATGTCTGGGTTTAAGTTGTTGATCATCTACCAATTTCAATAAATAGTTGGTAGAGCAATAATAGAGTCTTCTCCTGCTATGTGAGGTTGCATGCAATATATGTGCCACCAAATACAATATATGTGAGGGGTAGCAACCAATTTTACCAGATACAATTGAGATAGAAGCTGATTTGACGTTGAGCCTCGACCGAGTCGTATCACAGGAATAGAAACTAAAGTGTTAAGAAATAAAGAGATTCCTCTTGTTAAGGTCCAGTGGGATGAGACGCATCCGAGCAATGCAACTTAGGAATTGGAATCGGAAATGCGAGAGGTCTACCCTCATCTGTTCAGGTAATCTTTCAAATTCGTGGGCGAATTTCTATTTAAGGGGGGGAGGATGTAATACCCCGTAAAATTCTGAACGCTTTGGATAATATTATTATGATCAACTGGGTTCCGGTGTACTCTGAGCAATTATTGGATAAAATAATTAGAGTAAACTGACGAACTCGGACTGATTAGATTAATATTATTTAACTTAAAATTTTATTAATTGGTGCAATTGAGATAATTTGGATAATTAGTAATATTACCAATTAATGTTCCTCATGTCTATTTTCTTTTCCTTTTCCTTATTTGAAAAAGATAGAAAACTTGGAGAAAGAAAAGGAAAGGAAGGAAAAAGGAAGGGAAAAGAAGAGGAAAATTCTCAAGAGCTCTAGGACTTGAATCATCAACCCACCTTCATCTTTTCATCTCAGCTTCACCCTCCTCATCTTGTAATCCAGGTGGGTTCTAGTTAGATACTTTAGAGTATAGTTTTATTGAGTTTAGACTTAGTTTTGATATTGTGAGAAATGAGTAATTTTGCAATAGAATCATAATCTAACTGCTGGAATTCGATAATTGACTGTGTAGTATACTGGTTATTATGTTTATAACATGTTTTGGTGTGTTTTGATTTGGAAAAATGAAATTTTGGGGTTGAATTTGAGAAACCCGTAACATAACTTTTCTGCAGGAAAAATTCTGGGTTTCCTCTGCCTATACGTGTATAACGCAAGGCAATACGCGTATTGAGTTGAGCAATACGCGTATGGCAATGAAGGATTTTAGGCGTTACGCATATGGGAGGGGGCAATACGCGTATGGTTTGAGGTAATACGCGTATTGGAGTTTTAAATGGAATTTTGAAGGAAAATCAGTCTCTGCCCATACGCGTATCACTTTGGGCAATACGCGTATGGTTGGGCGAGTGAGTAAGGCAATACGCGTATGGCTTAGGGCAATACGCGTACGGCCAGGAAAATGCAGAATTGTGTTTTTTTCGCGATACCATTTCTCGTTATGGCCATAACTTTTGTCTCGTTTATCCGTTTTTGACATTCTTGATATCGTTGGACAGCTAACAAAATGTACCTTCTTATTAAAATGGTTTTAAGATTTGTTGGCCGATTTAATTATGTCAGGATTTTGGAATAATGTCATTTTGTCGACTGTTATCGTTTAATGGTGTGTAATTGTTGTTGAATATGTATGCATGTTAAAATACGAAATAGGTAGAGTGAGGAACATTCCCATAAACAATGTCGAAAAGTGTGAATTGTCATAGTGACAACGCTCGCGCATGAAAGGTCGAGGCGTGTGTCTAGAAATCATAACCAGTTTATCTTACGGTGTAGTTTCATGAGACTCGAGCACCTCCTCTGAAACGTATGCACAATTACTTGGCAGGTTTGATTCCCGCGTGTAGTACGAATGGAACCTATATGGTAAAGAGACTTGTGATGGTTAACAGGCCATGAGAAGTGACGGTTCACGGTTAACAGACCGATGATCCCGATTCCATTTCGTATGCCAAGTAACTACAAGGATCCATGACTCGGGTCGTCTTCTAGACGTAGAAGCGGACGGGAAAAGGGGATGCCTTGGTACGGTTATTGATTAGTGAGATTCTTGAGTTAACAGGCTCAGGACATACTTTGATACTAGTGTGAGTTAACAGACTCACGAGTGTGGATTCATCTTTAGTGTGTGTACTCAAAGTCATTTTTCCCCTTCCCTTTGACTTGAGTTAGGTTTATTAGAACCTTGTAAAGCTGAGAGGACTTTAAGATAGGGAACTCACTGAGATTTGATGTATATCACCCCACTGTTGTTGTTTACATCACAGGTACTGCAGGTTCCGCGAAGGGTAAGGATAAGGTTGTGTGATTATCCTTACTTATCTGATGGCTTTGCTTCCGTTGTGGAGTTTTGAGATCATTATTTGATCTAGTTCTTAGTATTGGTCTTTGGAACATCTTGTAGATATACTATGCCGTAGTTTTTTTTGTATTAGGCTTTTTGGGCATGTATATGTATAATGTGTTTACTAGGAACTTATTGTATATTTCAGTACCAAAAGTGGAATTCATGTATAATATATGCTTTGATGTATGTATATATATGTGGGCTTTACAGTTGGTATCAAAGCAGGTCGTATCCTCGACCTAGCCATGAAATAGAATAAGTTTTCTTTCCGTTTCATATGCAGCGTGTCGCCATTGGTCTTGCGTGTTATATTTATGGTATTGAGCCTGATCAACTTAATCCTATCTGTATGAAATTCAGGAACATGGCTGACAGGCGCAGAAACAACCGTGATAGACCGAGAACCACTCCAGGAGGGACTAATCCGCCAGGTGACGAGGGAAATTCCCCTTTATACCAGTTTATGCAACAGATGCAGCAACATCAGAATCAGTTTGTGCAATAAATGGTACAGCAAATGGCTGGTGACGTACATCCTCCAGTGGTGGTTCCTGAAGCTGCAGGGGGAACCTTTAGGGATTTCATTCGTATGAATCCTCCAGAATTTCAGGAAGGGTTAGATCCAGTAAAGGCTCATGAATGAATATCAGGTATGGAGCGAATTTTCCTAATAGTTCAGTGCAGTGAGGAAAACAAGGTGGTCTTCGCTTCTCACTTGTTGAAGGGTCCTGCCATGAGGTGGTGGGAGAGCGCTTCAGCCTTAATGAAAATTCAAGAGGTACCAAAGGTATGGGAGCAGTTTAAGATAACTTTTATGGAGAAATATTTTCCAAGTTCCTTGAGGTCTCAGAAGGAATTATAGTTTCAACAATTAAGACAAGGCAACTTGACTGTGGCTTCTTATGCGGAAAAGTTCGAGGTTATGGCTGCTTATTCTAGACAGGCTATGTATGCTCCTGATGAGAGGTAGAAGATTGATCAGTTTCTTTTCGGGTTGAGGGCTGAAATTTCACATAGTGTATCTCAGAGAGAATTCACTAGCTATGCCGAATTATTAAGACAGTGTTATGTGGTGGAGCATAGTTTGAAGAAGGTACAAATAGAAGGAGATTTGAGTAGGATGAATCAAAGTGATCGAGGGAGACCGAATCAACAAGTTAGACCAAGGCAGCAATCATTCAAAGGGAAGCAAGTTCAGAGTTCTAGGACTAGTGTGCCTCCGGTATGCCGTACTTGCGGGAAGAATCATTATGGTAGGTGCAGTTTGGAGGGAATAAGGTGTTATCGGTGTAATAAGGCAGGCCATATATCGAGGGATTGTCCTCAGGGTAGGAATCAGACACAAGGGAAGAATATCGGCCGAGTGTATACCTTAGATGTGAGGAAAGCAAAGAATGACAACTCCTTGATTACGGGTACGTGTTTCGTAAATGGACATCCTTGTTTTGTTTTATTTATTTGTGGGGCAACACATTCTTTTGTGGCCACGCGATGTGTGAAGCGACTTGGGTTGCAAGCTGTTCCTTTGTTTCCTCCTATGGTGGTTACTACCGCCCTGGATGAGATGGTTGAGACACCGTTGATGTGTGAAAATTGTGTGTTGTCTGTGAATGATAGAGTTTTCCAGATTGACCTTATCTGTTTACCACTTAAGAAAGTGGATGTTGTTCTGGGAATGGATTGGCTTTCCGCTAATTCGGTGTTTATTGGGTGTGAGGAAAAGCTGATCATTATTCCATCCGATGAGACTACTCCGAAGGATGTGTTAACTACTATTTTAGAAGGTACGGTTGGAATGATTAATTTCTTGTTTGAGGAGGAAAAGTCTGTTCTTTTGATTCTTACTAAGGAGGAGAGTAGTAACATCCAAGTTTTGAGTATTCCGGTAGTTTATGACTTTCCTGAAGTTTTCCTAGAGGATATCACTTCTCTTCCTCCGGAGCGGGAAGTGGAATTCTCTATTAACCAGATACTGGGAACGACTCCAATATCCATTTCTCCGTATCGGATGGCACCACTTGAATTAAGAGAATTAAAGGATCAATTGGAAGAGTTGTTGACTAAGCATTTAGTTCGACCCAGTGTTTCGCCCTGGGGAGCTCCAGTATTATTGGTAAAGAAAAAGGACGGGGAATGCGGTTGTGTATTGATTACCGTCGGTTGAATAAAGTCACCATCAAGAACAAATACCCATTACCAAGGATAGACGACCTGTTAGATCAATTGAAAGGAGCCTGTATGTTCTCGAAGATTGATTTACAGTCGGGTTATCATCAGATTCGTGTGAAGAGTTTAGATGTACCAAAGACTGCGTTTAGAACCCGTTATGGTCATTATGAATTTTTGGTGATGCCTTTCGGTGTGACGAATGCTCCGACAATTTTCATGGATTATATGAATCGGATATTCCAACCTTACTTGGACCAATTTGTGGTGATTTTCATTGATGACATTCTTATTTATTCTCGTGATCCTCAAGAGCACGGAGAACACCTAAGAATTATTTTATCCATCTTACAAGAGAAGCAACTTTTTGCTAAGTTGAGTAAGTGTGAGTTTTGGATGTCTGAGGTTAATTTTCTCGGTCATGTCATATCCCAGGGAGGTGTAGAGGTCGATTCATCAAAAGTTGAAGCAGTGATTAATTGGGAGAGAGCGATGAATGCTTCTGAAGTTAGAAGTTTCTTGGGATTGACAGGGTACTACAGAAGGTTTATCAAAGGAATTTCGCAACTGGCTTTACCATTGATAAGGCTTACTCGGAAGGATTATTCGTATGAGTGGGATGCGGCTTGTGAAAGAAGTTTTAGAAGTTTGAAGGAGAGATTGACGACCACTCCTGTTTTGGTTATTCCTGATTCTAGCAAGTCGTATGAGGTATATTGTGATGCATCGAAGAAGGGATTAGGCGATGTGTTAATGCAGGAGGGACATGTAGTGGCTTATGCTTCACGACAGTTGAAAGTCCATGAAGAGAATTACCCAACGCATGATTTGGAGTTGGCGGCAGTTGTATTTACTTTGAAAGTGTGGCGTCACTATTTGTATGGTGTACGTTTTGAAATGTTTAGCGACCACAAGAGCTTAAAGTACTTATTTGATCAGAAAGAGTTGAACATGCGTCAGAGGAAATGGATGGAATATTTGAAGGATTATGACTTAGAGTTAAAATACCATCCGGGTAAAGCAAATAAGGTGGTGGATGCATTGAGTAGAAAGGTGTTGCATAATGCCGAGTTGATGATGTTAGAGTATACCTTATTGGAAAAGTTTAGAGATCTAAATCTTCAATTTAACTGGACTCCAAATTGTGTAATTATGGGGAATTTGAATGTCTCTTATACTCTTAGGGAAGAAATCCAGCAAGAGTAAGGGTTAGACAAGAAGTTACAGGAAGTGTTATTGCAACCGGGTTTTGTGCGATCTACCGACAGAACTATTTTGTTTAACCAAATGATTTGTGTTCCGAATAACACGGAGTTAAAATGAAGGATTTTGGAAGAAGCGCATAAGAGTGCTTTTACTATACATTCGAGGTCTTCAAAGATGTATCAAGATTTAAAGAGGGACTATTGGTGGCCCGGGATGAAAAAGGATATTGCGGTGTATATGTCGGAATATGCGGTGTGCCAACAAGTGAAGATTGAGCACCAAAGGTCGGGTGGCTTGTTACAACCTTTAGAAATTCCGATGTGGAAATGGGATAGTATTTCGATGGACTTCGCAGTGGGATTACCCCGTGCGCAAGGTGGTTATGATTCGATTTGGGTAATTATGGACCGGTTAACGAAATTCGCGCATTTCTTAGCTGTGAAGACTACCTATAAGGCGAGTCATCTCGCAAGGTTGTTCATTTCAGAAATAGTGAGATTACATGGTATTCCTACTAGTATCGTTTCGGATAGAGATCCAAAGTTTACTTCTAGATTTTGGAGAGCTTTTCAACAAACCTTGGGAACGAGGTTATGTTTGAGCACGTCGAATCATCCACAAACAGACGGTCAGACGGAACGGACAATACAAACTATAGAGGACATGTTGAGAGCTTGTGTACTTGAAAGTGGAGGAAATTAGATAGAACTTTTGCCGTTGATCGAATTCTCTTATAATAACAGTTATCATGCAAGTATCAGTATGGCACCTTATGAGGCGTTATATGGTAGGAAGTGTAGAACGCCATTGTGTTGGGCGGAGGTTGGCGACGATAGAATTTTGGGACCTAAGATTATTCACGAGACCACGTAAAAGATTAGGATGATTCGTGGAAAAGCTAAACAAGCCTAAGATCGTTAGAAAAGCTATGCGGACAACAGTAGGAGACCGTTGGAGTTTGAAGAGGGGGATCATGTATTTTTGAAGGTTACTCTGAGGTTGAAATTGAAAGGACCATTTAAATCGCGGAAGTTAAGTCCAAGATACGCGGGACCGTATCAAATCTTAGAAAGAATTGGAGAAGTAGCTTACAGATTAGCCTTACCGCCTTCTCTGTCAGAGATGCACGACGTTTTTCATGTGTCTCAGCTTCGAAAATTTGTCCCAGATCCTCTTCAGCCAATTTTACCAGATACAATTGAGATAGAAGCTGATTTGACGTTGAGCCTCGGCCGAGTCGTATCACAGGAAGAGAAACTAAAGTGTTAAGAAATAAAGAGATTCCTCTTGTTAAGGTCCAGTGGGATGAGACGCATCCGGGCGATGCAACTTGGGAATTAGAATCGGAAATGCGAGAGGTCTACCCTCATCTGTTCAGGTAATATTTTAAATTTGTGGGCGAATTTCTATTTAAGGGGGGGGGGGGGAGGATGTAATACCCCGTAAAATTCTGAACGCTTTGGATAATATTATTATGATCAACTGGGTTCCGGTGTACTCTGAGCAATTATTGGATACAATAATTAGAGTAAACTGACGAACTCGGACTGATTAGATTAATATTATTTAACTTGGAATTTTATTAATTGGTGCAATTGAGATAATTTGGATAATTAGTAGTATTACCAATTAATATTCCTCGTGTCTATTTTCTTTTCCTTTTCCTTATTCGAAAAAGATAGAAAACTTGGAGAAAGAAAAGGAAAGGAAGGAAAAAGGAAGGGAAAAGAAGAGGAAAATTCTCAAGAGCTCTAGGACTTGAATCATCAACCCATCTTCATCTTTTCATCTCAGCTTCACCCTCCTCATCTTGTAATCCAGGTGGGTTCTAGTTAGATACTTTAGAGTATAGTTTTATTGAGTTTAGAGTTAGTTTTGATATTGTGAGAAATGAGTAATTTTGCAATAGAATCATAATCTAAATGCTGGAATTCGATAATTGACTGTGTAATATACTGGTTATTATGTTTATAACATGTTTTGGTGTGTTTTGATTTGGAAAAAATGAAATTTTGGGGTTGAATTTGAGAAACCCGTAGCAGAACTTTTCTGCAGGACAAATTATGGGTTTCCTCCGCCCATACGCGTATAACGCAAGGCAATACGCGTATTGAGTTGGGCAATACACGTATGGTAATGAAGGATTTTAGGCGTTACGTGTATGGGAGGGGGCAATACGCATATGGTTTGAGGTAATACGCGTATTGGAGTTTTAAATGGAATTTTGAAGGAAAATCAGTCTCTGCCCATACGCGTATCACTTTGGGCAATACGCGTATGGTTGGGCGAGTGAGTAAGGCAATACGCGTATGGCTTAGGGCAATACGCGTACGGCCAGGAAAGTGTAGAATTGTGTTTTTTCACGATACCATTTCTCGTTATGTCCATAACTTTTGACTCGTTTATCCGTTTTTGACATTCTTGATATCGTTGGACAGCTAACAAAATGTGCCTTCTTATTAAAATGGTTTTAAGATTTGTTGGCCAATTTAATTATGTCGGGATTTTGGAATAGTGTCGTTTTGTCGACTGTTATTGTTTAATGGTGTGCAATTATTGTTGAATATGTATGCATGTTAAAATACGAAATAGGTAGAGTGAGGAACATTCCCATAAACAATGTTGGAAAGTGTGAATTGTCATAGTGACAACGCTGTCGCATGAAAGGCCGAGGCGTGTGTCAAGAAATCATAACTAGTTTATCTTACGGTGTAGTTTCATGAGACTCGAGCACCTCCTCTGAAACGTATGCACAATTACTTGGCAGGTTTGATTCTCGCTTGTAGTACGAATGGAACCTATATGGTAAAGAGACTTGTGATGGTTAACAGGCCATGAGAAGTGACGGTTCATGGTTAACAGGCCGATGATCCCGAATCCATTTCGTATGCCAAGTAACTACAAGGATCCATGACTCGGGTCGTCTTCTAGACGTAGAAGCGGACGGGAAAAGGGGATGCCTTGGTACGGTTATTGATTAGTGATATTCTTGAGTTAACAGGCCCAGGACATACTTTGATACTAGTGTGAGTTAACAGGCTCACGAGTGTGGATACATCTTTAGTGTGTGTACTCAAAGTCATTTTTCCCCTTCCCTTTGACTTGAGTTAGGTTTATTAGAACCTTGTAAAGCCGAGAGGACTTTAAGATAGGGAACTCACTGAGATTTGATGTATCTCACCCCATTGTTGTTGTTTACATCATAGGTACTGCAGGTTCCGCGAAGGGTAAGGATAAGGCTGTGTGATTATCCTTACTTATCTGATGGCTTTGCTTCCGTTGTGGAGTTTTGAGATCATTATTTGATCTAGTTCTTAGTATTGGTCTTTGGAACATCTTGTAGATATACTATGTAGTAGTTTTTTTTTGTATTAGGCTTTTTAGGCATGTATATGTATAATGTGTTTACTAGGAACTTATTGTATATTTAAGTACCAAAAGTGGAATTCATGTATAATATATGCTTTGATGTATGTATATATATGTGGTCTTTACACCAAATATAGCAAGGTCATCATCAAAATTCCATGTTGCAATCCATCCTTCTGCTGCCCTCTTTATTTTTTTCCAAAGATTGCTGAATGTTAGGATTTATAACACCTTTATACCTATCTAATTTCTCCTTGAGTAGATTTTCTCATTGTTATTAACTTGTCTCTATATTCCAATATTGCTCGATTAAAAGCCTCGCCAATATTGTTGAATTGCAAGTCGCACTATGGGTCTGTCTTGAGATGATATCTACTCCAACATGCAACACATACATCCATCATATCATTTCAAGTGTTGACATTGAACTCTTTCATTTGATTCATTTCTCTTTCCCATCCAGGTAAAGTTGTGGTCCTAGTTGCCCTCCATAAAGCTTCCTTCAGCAGTATCTCAATATATTTCTTCCTCCAAATTCCATATAAGTGTTTAATACACAATTAGTGTTCAACATGTTAGCTTGGCTCTAGAATATCCTGTACCAATCCCTGAACATAAGAAAATGATAATGGTAAAATTAACCTTGTATATAATATAAATAACTTAATATTAGATAGTGATAACATAATTAAAGACATAAGATAATGACAAAATTAACCTTCTATTGATATGATATAAATCCATAAACCTTGTATTGAATGGATTGCAATTAATTGAGTAATAAATTAAGGAACCATTGCCACGAGTCCTTTGTTTCAGCTCCCACAACGACACAAGTTATTGGATAAATCTTGTTATTTTCATCCTTACCAACAACACCTATTAACTGGCCTCTAAAGCCCTCTTTCAAGAAACACACATCCAATCCAATTAGAGGCCTACACGTGATTATAAACGCTGCCTTACATGCTTCTAAGCATACATATAGTCTTTGAAAAATAGGACCACAAGCTGAATCATCACCCTGAATTTTAACCGTAAAAATTGGATTTGACTTTAAAAATTCCTTAGCATAGCTCCTAAGATGTTTGAATTTTTCACGACCATCACCTTGAATCAATAATATTGCTTTTTTCTTGGCTCTATAAGCTTGATCTTTTGACAACTTCACCCTCATTTCTCAATTGCTTCTATAATAAACCCTTTTGTTTTCATTTCAAGAGTGTGTCTTACAGTATACACAAATTAACCCTTCAAGATTTTCTTCTTAATTTTCTTCTTCAACATTTTCATCTTTAACATTTGCTTCTTCAACATTTTCTTCTTCAACATTTACATCTTCAACATCTGCGTCTTCAACATTTGATCCTTCAATATTTGCATCTTCACCATTAACATTATCTATATCTTTTACAATTAAGGATGAAAAGGGAGATGGTTTATAGCCTTCCATTCCTCTCCTCGATTATTCGGATACGAGTTGCCTTACTCGACCATTTGAGTAATCGTCATCCAACAATCAATTTCTACACATTTAAACCTTTTGCCTTTTGGCTTTTAATTCAAAACCTTTTCAAAATAGAAAGACGCTCTGTCCATTTTGTGATGATGCAAATAGTGCTTCCCCATTAGAATATCAAACGTTTTCCGCTCGAATGTGATGATGGCATAAACCTGTTCAGATCCAAATTAAGTTATCCATTCTTGAAGTGATGCAAATGTTCAATTATCCATGTCTTGAGACTAACATAGACTAAAATAGACTAACACACAAATATTTTCTACCTAGAACTACGTAGCCTTGAGTTCTCCATCGCACCCGGAGATACGTAGAAGCGAGACCCGCAATCTCGTCAGGCACATTAATAAAAAAACTTTTTTGTGGTTTCCTTTCTTTTCTTTTCTCCCTTTTTAACTATTCGAAGAAAACAATTGACATAAGCTAACATTCAATCTCAAGTTTAGCTAAAAGGTTCTCGTTGAGTACAACAGACGCGAGGGGTGCTAATACCTTCCCCTTGCGTAATTGACTCCCAAACCCAAATTTGGTTGCGACGACCATTTTTCTTTTTAAAGGTTTTATTGATATTTTCCTTTTTCCTTCATTCGAATAAATAAAGTTCGGTGGAGACTCTATTCGAACTATTTTCCGTGAATGTGCAATATATGATTCGCGAAGGATCATATTTTTCGAGGTACGGCACTATGAAATTAACTTGAAAAATCTCCAAAGCAATTTATGCAAATACTTTGTGCAAACACACGTGCGTGTGAATTGAATATAGCGTAACAAAAGACTTTAAATGAAGTCAAGTTTTGATAAATGATATGGTAAAATATAGTAAATAACATTAGACAAAGAAAAGTACGATGTTTCGTTGAAGGAAGCAAAAAAGACTAAAAAAGGGTGGACCCATACATGTTTCTCGCTCAACTATTTCGCTCTTTGACTAGGGTACTCCCGTGGTATAGAGAGTAATGTATGAAATTTTGCTACCCTGATCCTTATGTATAAGTTTTCTATTTTTTCTATTTACAATATAACTGTCGACGACGATTATGGACACCAGGGGATAGTTGCATTTGTTCCACGTTCAATGCTTCAGGTTTCCACTAGTGCGATTACGTGTTTTTCCGAAATGCTATCTTCTTGTAACCCACATTGAGTGGTAACCATTTTTCCACTTCTTTTACTTCTTCCATTTTTTAAAAATCTCTCCACGATAACTGCTTCAAAGTGTCGTCAACAATTTCTCTCAAAAACCTAAGAGTTGTAAAAATCACTAAGTCGTTATACAATTATGTGTCGTCGACGTGTCCTTTTAAATGGAATGATAGCTTCCATCGACTGCCCTTCTCGAGATTATGGATATGTATCTATCGACTGTCTATTTTAAGATTTTGGACATACTTCCCTACAATATGGGTCTTGGGGATTTTTCCTAAGAGTCCTCCGAACCATATCTAACTGTATCGACGACTTGGTCGACTCTTCGTAGTTGGTCTGTCGACCACCTGCCATTAATGTATCTTTAAAGATACTTTATTAGTATTCTCATATCTTTATGAAGATACTTCATTCTTTATGACAACGTCTTGTTACTTACATTCTTTGTCGACTTTCTAGTAGCTGAATGTCCAAGTGTAACACCTCTAAAGCCCCCTTTCAAGAAATAGACATTCCAATCCAATTAGAGGCCTACACGTGATTGTAAATGCCACCTTACATGCTTCTAAGCATACATATATTCTTTGAAAAATAGGACCACAAGCTGAATCATCACACTGAATTTTAAACGTAGAGTTTGGATTTGACATAACTCCTAAGATGTTTGAATTTTTCACGACAAGCATTTTGAATCAATTCTATTGCTTTTTTCTTGGCTCTATAAGATTAGTCCTTTGACAACTTCACCCTCATTTCTCAATTGCTTCTACAATCAATCCTTTAGTTTTCATTTTAGGAGTGTGTCTTAGAGTACACACAAATCAACCCTTTAACATTTGCTTCTTCAACATTTACATCTTCAACATCTACTTCTTCAACATTTTCTCCTTGACAATTTGCATCTTCACCATTAACATCCCCAAAAATAATATCTTCAATATTAACTTCTTCAACTTTGTGTTCAACATAAACATCAATGACTTTAAATCTTATAACATATTCCATGAACCTTAACACATCTTGGTCATTATTCAAAGGCAGAAGTCCGCAAGAAAAGAAAAATTAGGGTTCCAATACCATAAACACTTTATATTACAATACCCCTCACCTTAATTAGTTCTTCAATTTGCACATAGGCTATTAAGTCCACATCCCAATCCAAATTAATTTCAGAAATAATCCCTTCAACATACCACTTCACTAGATGATGTATAAAATGTCTCCGATGGTGTACTATAAGCCTAAAAACTTGGGTATCAAATGACCTACAACAAAACATAAACATAACCAAATAAGGGACCACAACATCAACAAATCAGGGACCAAACACATAAACACAAATGGGACCATAACATAAACAAATATTCAAACTTGAAAAAAAAACGATCTTAGGTCCACAAACATAAACAAATAAAAAACATAAATAAATTTTGAAACTTGGAAAAACAAGATCCTAGGTTCACAAACATTAAATAATCTTCAAATAACTATTCGTTAGGGTTAGGACCACAACGAAATAGAACAACTGAAACGGGCAACATAATATAACGAGAAACATTAAGCAAACCCAGGAATGACACTTCAAAATGAGCTATGAAGATGAGCAATGGAGACAAAAACTTAAGCAAAATCAGGACATTAACATACATACCTCTTAAGATGGGTTTGACATTTTAGAATGAGCGGTGGAGATGAGCAACCAAGGAACCAGGAATGATTAGACTGATAATGACAATTTTAGAATGTAGAGTTAAGGTCCATCTTTATATTTTGTACTCTAAGAGAAGAAGATAGTGAATTTTACAATGTCTTATGTAACACCCATATATAACAACATACATCAAAGCATATATATTATACATGAATCCAAGTATTTGGTACTGAAATACCATAAGTTCCTAGTTAACACATTATATACATTAAATGCCCTACATACAAGTCTAAAGTCTACGACATAACATATACAAGATGTCCCAAAATACACTAAGAACTAGATCAATATAATGATCTCAAAATAAAGCGCCATAGCGGAAGCCATGCCATCTCAAATGCTACGATCCGTAAGGAAAAGTCAAACCACTTTGTCCTTACCCTTCGCCGAACCTGTAGTACCTGTGATGTAAACAACAACGTAGGGTGAGATACATCAAATCTCAGTGAGTTCGCTATCTTATATTCCTCTCGGCTTTACAAGGTTCTAACATCCTAACTCAAGTCAAAAGGGAAGGGAAGTGACTTTGAGTACACACACCCCATATATGGATCCACACTCGTGAGCCTGTTAACTCGTACTAATACCAAAGTAAGTCCTGAGCCTGTTCCCTCAAGAATCTCGCTAATCAATAACCATACCAAGGCAACCCCTTTTCCCGTCTGCTTCTACGTCTAGAAGACGACCCGAGTCATGGATCCTTGTAGTTACTTGGCATACGAATTGGATTCGGGATCATCGGCCTGTTAACCGTGAACCGTCACTTCTCATGGCTTGTTAACCATCACAAGTCTCTTTACCATATAGGCTCCAATCGTACTACACGTAGGGAATCAAACCTACCAAGTAATTGTGCATACGTTTCAGAGGAGGAGCTCGAGTCTCATGAAACTACACTGTAAGATAAATTGGTTATGATTACTAGACACACGCCTCGGCCTATCATGCACGAGCGTTGTCACTATGTCATTCCACACTTTCCGATAATTGTTTACGGTAATGCTCCTCACTCTACCTATTTCGTATTTTAACATGCATACATATTCAAACATGTTTAACAATAAGAGCATATGCAAATAATCATCAATAGCATAACAAAAACACATAATTTAACATATCACAAATCACACTAATTCACGGTTCCCTCTGTCGTTCCCGAAAGATTCGTATCCAATGGTACAAACGTGAGAGTGGCGCAGAAAACACAGAGTCGCCAGCAATGTGTATTTATCCCGAGAGAGGGAAAGGAAACACTGCATAAACCTGAAGAGAAAGGGGGAAAGACATGGTCATCGCAACCATAGTCCGGGTTCGGGAGTCGGTTATGCGAGGGGAAGGTGTTAGCACCCCACGCATCCATCGTACTCGATGGGATCCACGCTTGTTGTCTAAACAGAGGGTGAGCTGTCCTACTATCTATGGCTGAACAAAAGGAAAACGGGGATGGGGGTGACTAAGACGGACTCGGTAGGACATATTCGATGCCCTAGGCCTACGTACTCCCTCAGTGCAATGGGAAAGTCAGAGTCAACATAGTTCGGACGGGAACTTGGGGGAAGGTTGCTCGCCAAGACAATCGCTGTCTTGTGCCTACATATCCTCAATCGGACGAGAGAGAGGAATCAGAGCTAATGTAGTTTGTGGGTATGACCACGAATGGGTAAGTGTTTTTTACGTGAGCGACGAGCTCTTTTCCGAAAATAAGTTTGAAACCCAACAATCCCGAAGGACAAAAAGATTTGAATTTGTTTTGTGTTTTTTAGACAGAAGTGTTTTTAAGTTAGTTCATAACTTGCATTGCACCAAAGTCTAGGGCACAGGGACGAATACTTAACGAATCATCCCAAGACAGGACGCCCGCTAAGCACTCTAGAAAGATGAGAGGAAGCCCCTCATTTCTCATTCCCCACGCTTAAGGCTCGTGCGCAATACACTTGATCTTTATTAAGTGTTTTCGAGAAGTTTTGAGATGAGAAGAGAGAAGACCCAGAGGAAACTCTATCATGCAAAAGAGATCCTATGGTTAGTGAGGCTTAGGAGAGACAACTACCTAAAACCTAATGCTAACCCTACTCCAAGCTTAATCAGAAATTAAGTTGGACTAGGTAGCTCTAAGGGGAAAGGAGTCCAAGGCTTGAACAAGTCTTGAGACTCGAGGGAGTGAAATGAGTAAAAAGAGAAGTACAATACCTACAACAACACATTTGCTTCAGAACAGCAATGCAATCATACACATACACCAAACAACATTCAACAGCATGAAACTCAGCATGAAAACAGGTGTAAAAAAGGTCAAACAGCATACATGTACACATGGACAGCACATATGACAGCACTTTATGCAAAACTCAGATGTGAAATCAGGACAACATGCACCACATTTGAATACGATTCAATCAAGGCAGAGCAAACATGCATCAAACAACATACCTCGTTCAATTGATCATGATCAGAAACAAACCACACACCATATTGAAGAACCTTACAAGCATCATGGAAGAATGCAACATATAACATATGATCAAATGAAACAAGTATGCATATCATGAAATTGAATTCAAGCGAGTATGCACAATCATCATCAATCCAGCAGTAATGTACAATGAACATGATCAACAAGTGAGTGTGCGTATGTGTTCATAGCATCAAGTGTTCAACAACGTAAACATACACATAAACGATGGAATCCAAGCATCGTGTGTCGGAGAAATGTGTTCATGCAATAGTGTGAGGTGCAATAGCTCAAGAATAATGCACAAATAATCAACATATCAGTCCATGAAGTTTAGGCATGCATCAGATCTCAAACAACCAAGAAAATGCACTAAAATACACATTATGTCCCAGAGTAACCGGTTAACAAACGGTGAGTAACCGATTACTTAGTTGAAAATCAGACCATTTACGCAAAAAATACACAGAGTAACCGGTTAACAAACGGTGAGTAACTAGTTACTCTGGGACAGCAGTAAAAAAAACTGTTTCAAAAGCACTTTTCAGCATCAAACCACTTATGCAATCATATCCAATGATCATGTAATCAACAATGCACGAGAATTAAATCCAATCATAGCAATCAAACATCACTTTCATCAATCAAACAACAAGATCACAAATCAAATCAAGCAAATGGATCAAATCACATCTCAAACCAAAGATCTACATTGAATAAGTTGAAATTAAGCTAAATCAAGCATAGATCTAAGGAAAACCAACCTACAAGGCTGAGATTTTCCTTGGTGATTGTTGAGCACGAAAATTGGTGAATCCAAACAAGAAAACCAAAGATCTATGTGATGAAATTCAAGATCCAAGCAAGAACAACCAAGATCCAAGCTAGAACAACTCAAATAATGAAAAGCTGCTCCAAAAGTGATTCCACACTCCAAAACAGTAGCAAATCCAAGATTCTTTCAAGAATTGGTGAATGGATGGTGGTTTAGTTTCAAGATCAACAAACTCCAAGGTGAAGTTTGGTGAACTTTGATGATGAAACTTTGAGTGAGGGTTTTGGAAAATGAGAGAAAAGTTGAGAGAATTGAAAGAATTCTGAAAATTGGAGAGTGAAAATGATCTAGGTCTCCCTTGGTTTGGAATGAGTGAGCTTAAATATCCTCTAGCTTAGGAATTTGGCTTGGGTTTGGAGTGAGTGGAAAATGAGGTGAAAATGGGTTAGGAAGTGAAGTGTGGAATTGGGGTGGAAATTGATGAGTGGAAATGGAACATTTGGGTGGAAAATGATGAAAAGAAGTTGTTATAGATCCTTCCCACGTAGGCACAAGCAATGCACATGACCACTAAATTATTTGAAAATTCTGCAGTGCTGAAAAATGCAGGTTTTGGGAAAAAATTACACTGGGTAACCGGTTAACCAACGGTGAGTAACCGGTTAATTTGAGGAAAATTTGAATTTTCTGCTTGGCGCCAAAAGGAGGGAAAATGGAGACGGACTTGATTCCACCTGTTCTAAACCACAATATGCCTCTGAAACTTGTCTTTGGACCTCACTACTTGAGTGCACTTGAAACATGCCGTGAAATATTTTCCGGACCCCGATTAAATTGCTGAGACGGCTGTTCGGTGCTGAATTGTTGATCAAAATTTGACCGCCGGAACTGTTGATCTTCAAATCACTTAATGAGCAAAATAAATGCTCAAAAAGACTTTGAGAATTAAATGCTTGGCCTTAACTGCCGATAAAGATCAAACTGGTGCTGAGAACAATCTTGTACTGCTGAAGAAAATGCCTTGATCCCGTGCTGAAAGAAACATGCAAATGCAGCAATGCTAATGCAAAAAATGCAAAGAAACATAAGCCCGTTAACTAAAACAAGAAAGCAAATTTTGGGGTGTTACAGCTGCCCCTATTCAATCAACTTGGTCCTGAAGGTATGATAACAACGGCTGTCATGCGTTCAAAGGATTCACGGAGATTGAATACCAAAAGAAACCTGAAATTTACAATCCTCAAAGGAGGGACGACTCCACTGGGGAACAAGTAATAAATGCTGCACTGTCACAAAACCTACGAGTGTTGGAAGCCAATACAAACAATGTATTGAAATGTCTTGAAATAAACACAAACGAGTGTTAACTATGCTGGGGATAAACACAGACGGGTGTAAAAGGGTTCAATACGGACGGGTATCGAAAAGGTACACGGACGGGTGTAAAGAGGTTCAATACGGACGGGTATCGAAAAGGTACACGGACAGGTGCAAAGGGGTTTAATACAGACGGGTATCGAAAAGGCACACAGACGGGTGTAAAAAGGGTTCAATACGGACGGGTATCGAAAAGGTACACGAACGGGTGTAAAAAGGTTCAATACGGACGGGTATCAAAAAGGTACACGGACGGGTGTAAAGAGGTTCAATACGGACGGGTATCGAAAAGGTACACGGATGGGTGTAAAGGGGTTCAATACGGACGGGTATCGAAAAGGTACACGGACGGGTGTAAAAAGGGTTCAATACAGACGGGTATCGAAAAGGTACACGGACGGGTGTAAAGAGGTTCAATACGGACGACTATCGAAAAGGTACACGGACGGGTGCAAAGGGGTTCAATACGGGCGGGTATCGAAAAGGTACACGGACGGGTGTAAAGAGGTTCAATACAGACGGGTATCGAAAAATACATGGACGGGTGTAAAAGGGTTCAATTCGGACGGGTATCGAAAAATACATGGACGGGTGTAAAAGGGTTCAATACGGACGGGTATCAAAAGGTTGTAAAATGACTTTTATCGGGGATTAATCTCGTTGGGGATTGGAAGGCAACATGGACGGGTGTCTAGAAAAACAGTATTGAGCAAAAGGCATGAAAACACGGACGGGTGCCGACGGAAACACGGACGAGTGTCATCAAAAGGTCAATACGGACAGGTATTGAAACAAAAAGGTTCAAACACGGACGAATGTCGACGGAAACACGGACGAGTGTCATCAAAAGGTCAATACGGACGGGTATCGAGAAGGTACACGGACGGGTGCTGAAGGAAACACGGACGGGTGTAAAAGTAAAAAACCTAAAGGGATGAATCAAAAGACCACCTAGACGAAAAGGGTGAAAAGAGATCATGGGTTCACAATCCTGACAAAACACTCCGCCGTGGGACTGTCAAATATTGCTTTGAATGACTAAACCTAACACTTGTGGAGTAAAGTCGAATGATATTCCTGAAATCCGGCTTTCCTGACGAAGGAAAACTCAAACCTGGCTTATGCTTCGGATGCATATGTTTGAATTTTGCCGTAATGCTCCACACGAAGTGGAAATGCTACGCATTTAGGAGGATGCCATGCAAAAAAAAAAATGCTTATGCAATGCAAAAGACCGTCCCAGCGAAATAAACACTGAAAACAGAAGCAGCTCCACTGAGGACAACAAACTAAATTGTCATCAAACCAAAGAAAATGTTGAGGAAAACTTCACACTGCTAGGGAAGACCACAATCACCAATTCTGCTGGAAATGGACGAAACTCCAAGAGAATACCCACTCTGTTGGGGATGGAAACCAAATACTGAAAATGGAAACTCTTCCGCTGGGGATCACCAAATACTTCAGAACTTGGCTTTGACGCCTGCCAAAAATGATTGGACTTAAGACCTGCTGGAGATACCAATCACCACCAGACTCTGCTTGGGGAATATGAGCACCTTTATCCTGCTGAAGAGTACTGATCATCATCGGCACTTCTGCTTGGAAAGAAGTAGTTGTCAACATCCACCCTGCTAGGGGATAAACACATGTTTCCTGACTAGATGAGGAAAAAACGACTGCCCCATACACTGTGGGGAAACACCATCTTTGATCAAAGAAGATGCTCCATCAATCTCTTGCAGAAAAGGCTGTAAAAACCAACTTCTGGCTACCTGCTGAGGAAAGATGAGCCAAATCACAACTCTGGCTGGGGGTAAACCTCTTATATCCTGCTGAGGGGGACGATCCTCAACGACTCCGCTTGGGGAATTACCTCTTTATACTCTGTTGAGAAAGACGATCCTCGATACTCTGGTGGGGAGGAGTAATAAACTGCTGAGGACGATCAGACTTCAAAGTTGGGGAGCGCAGCTCTACTGGGGAGGCACGTCTGTCATCCTGCAAAACCAACAGAAAGACCTATGTGCAAAATGATTACTTTGATTATCATCATAGTGACTGACGCCTAAGCAATTGCCACTGTTTCCCAACTTGTTTCACAAAGTTCAACATTTAGCATGTAATGTTTATAAAAAATATCGGACATTTTCACAAACAAAACAGGTAAAACAAAAATAAGAGCTCTTTGACTGAAATGCAAACTTTATTGAATGATCAGCCTGTAAATAGGCATTTACATCTGGAAGCAATTCCTGAAAAGAGGTAATTGCGCAAAAAGTAAAAGAAAATACAAATGTCAGCAATGTGGGGAATAGACATCCACCATGACTCGACTTAGCTATAACCCATATAACTTATTTATCCGTAGATACTTTGGCCTTTGAAGATGACTGACTGGACTGATTCCTTTCCTTCAAATTTTCCAAGTGTGAATAATGATCACAGATCAAATGCGGATCGTAGTCTTTGCTTTTAAATCCCTAACTTTTTCCTGAATCGCCCTTTTCGGGTTTTCAATCCACCGGGATACCCATTTTTGCCAAAGTTGCCTTTTCAGGTTTTCAACCTTGCGGGTTTATTTCTTTTTTTTTTTATCCCTAATTTTTGCCCGAACCTTTTCTTTTTATGGTTCGCCAGGATGCCCCATTTTTGCCTGAACCTTCTTTTTATGTTCAGCGGGTCTTTTTTTATGCAAAGTATTTTTTGACTACATCCGCGTTCACAGGGGACGTAAAATCTTCGCCATCCATAGTTAAGAGTAATAAGGCTCCACCAGAGAAAACCTGTCTTACTACATATGGCCCTTCGTAATTCAGAGTCCACTTGCCCCTGTGATTTATTTGAGGAGGAGTGATCCTTTTCAGGACTAATTCACCAGTTTGGAAACACCGAGGACGTACTTTCTGATCAAATGCTTTTTTCATCCTGCTCTGATACAACCGACCATGCGCAATGGCTTTCAATCTCTTCTCTTCAATGAGGTTCAGTTCATTCAGCCAGGAACGCATCCACTCAGCTTCATCAAGCTTCTAATGGCAGGACTACTTCCATACCATACACCAGTGAGAAAGGGGTTGCCCCAGTTGATGTGCGTATCGAAGTACGATATCCGTGCAAAGCGTAAGGCAACATCTCATGCCAGTCTTTGTATGTCACTACCATCTTCTGCACAATCTTCTTTATGTTCTTATTAGCCGCTTCAACAACCCCATTCATCTTCGGGCAATAGGGAGAAGAATTGTGATGTTCGATCTTAAAGCTCTGGCATAGCTCCTTCATCATCTTATTATTCAAGTTCGAACCATTATCAGTAATGATTCTCTCCGGGACTCTATACCGGCAGATGATGTCCTTCTTAATAAACCGGGCTACCACTTGTCTGGTGACGTTGGCATACGATGCTGCTTCCACCCACTTCGTGAAATAATCAATAGCCACCAGGATAAAACTATGTCCATTCGAAGCATTCGGCTGGATCTTTCCAATCATGTCAATACCCCACATGGCAAAAGGCCAAGGTGACAACAAAACATTCAGAGGAGTAGGCGGTACGTGCACCTTATCAGCATAAATATGGCATTTATGACATTTCCGGGCGTATTTAAAACAATCAGACTCCATAGTCATCCAATTATACCCCGCTCTTAACAATTTTCTTGCCATAGCATGCCCATTGGCATGAGTACTGAAGGAACCTTCGTGAACCTCTTCCATTAACAGGCCTGCCTCGTGTTCATCAACACAACGTAGCAAGACCATGTCAAAGTTTCTCTTGTAAAACACATCGTCTTTGTTCAAAAAGAAATTTCCTGATAACCTCCTCAGTGTCTTTTTATCCTTGGAAGATGCCCCAGCTGGGTATTCCTGACTCTTCAAAAAGACCTTGATATCATGATACCAAGGCTTGCCATCTGATACACCTTCAACTGCAAATACAAAAGCGAGTCTGTCCAAGCGCATGATTCTGATTGAAGGCATTTCATTCCAACGATTCACCTGATACATTGATGATAACGTTGCCAACGCATCAGCCATCTGATTCTCTACCCGGGGAATGTGATGGAAGTCTACTCTGTCAAAGAAAGGTAACAACCTTCTGGCATAGTTGTTATACGGAACAAGATTCGCTTGACGAGTCTCCCATTCACCTGTAATCTGATTAACCACCAAAGCAGAATCACCATAAACATCGAGGTTCTTGATTCTCAAATCAATCGCTTCTTCTAACCCCATGATGCATGCTTCATACTCCGCCTCATTGTTGGTGCATATGAACGTTAATCGGGCAGTAAAGGGTATATGAGAACCCTGTGGAGTCGTAATGATTGCCCCGATTCCGTTACCATATGAATTAACAGCTCCATCAAAAACCATCTTCCACTGAGATCCAATCTCAGGTCCTTCATCAGGCAAAGGTTCTTCACAATCCTTCATCTTCAGATACATAATATGCTCATCTGGAAATTCAAACTTCATCGGTTGATAATCCTCAATTGGCTATTCGGCAAGATATTCCAACAAAACACTTCCCTTAATGGCCTTTTGGGAAACATACTGAATATCGTATTCTGTTAGAACCATCTGCCAACGGGCTATTCTACCAGAAAGTGCTTGTTTCTCAAACACATACTTGATCGGATCCATCTTTGAAATCAAGAGGGTTGTGTAGTTTAACATGTACTGTCTCAAATGCTTAGCGGCCCAAGCGAGTGCACAACATGTTTTCTCCAGCATCGAGTACCTTGACTCGTAATCAGTAAACTTTTTACTTAAGTAGTAGATGGCGTGCTCCTTTCTACCTGACTCATCTTGTTGACCGAGCACACAACCCATTGAATTCTCAAGAACCGTGAGATACATAATCAAAGGTCGTCTTGGAACTGGTGGCATAAGGACCGGAGGTTCCTGCAAGTATTCTTTAATCTTTTCAAACGCCTTTTGACAATTTTCATTCCACCTGACCGCTTGATCTTTTCTTAACAACTTGAAGATTGGTTCACACGTGGCTGTGAGATGAGAGATGAACCTAGCAATGTAGTTTAATCTCCCCAAGAAACCACAAACCTATTTTTCTATTTTCGGAACAGGCATTTCTTGTATGGCTTTTACCTTCGCAGGATCAACCTCGATACCTTTTTCACTAACAATAAACCCCAACAATTTTCCTGATCTCACCCCGAAAGTGCATTTGTTTGGATTCAACCTCAGTCTGAATTTTCTCAATCTTTCAAATAGCTTATGAAGATTCACCAGAGGCCCTTCTTTTGTCTGTGACTTCGCAATCATGTCATCAACATAGACCTCAATCTCTTTGTGAATCATATCATGAAAGAGAGTCACCATCGCCCGCCGATAGATTGTCCCTGCATTTTTCAATCCAAAGGGCATCACTTTGTAGCAGAATGTTCCCCACGGTGTTATGAATGTTGTTTTCTCCATGTCCTCTAGGGCCATCTTGATTTGGTTATACCCAGAGAAGCCATCCATGAAGGAAAACACCGAATACTGAGCAGTATTGTCAACTAACACGTCAATGTGAGAGAGCGGGAAATCGTCCTTTGGGCTTGCTCTGTTCAAATCCTTGTAATCAACACACATCCTGACCTTCCCATCCTTCTTAGGTACAGGCACGATGTTAGCAACCCAAGGAGGATAATTTGTTACGGCAAGAAAATTGGCATCTAGCTGTTTCTGAACCTCTTCCTTGATTTTGACAGACATCTCCAGTTTAGTTCTTCTCAACTTTTGCTTGACCGGAGCACAACCTTCTTTAAGTGGTAGGCGGTGTACAACAATATCAGTATCGAGCCCAGGCATGTCTTGGTAAGACTAGGCGAAGATGTCCACATACTCACGGAGCATTTCAATCAATCTTCCCTTGACACTGTCTTCCAATGCAGCCCCTATCCTTACTTTCTTTCTGGCGTCCTCGGTTCCCAGATTCACAATCTCAATTTCCTCCTGATGAGGTAGGATGACTCTCTCCTTTTGCTTCAACAATCTGGCCAACTCTTCAGGCAGTTCACAATCTTCGTCAGTCTCTTCTTCAGCCTGATAGATTGGATTGTCAAAGTCATACCGAGCTATAGCTGAGTCATGATCTGTGTCATCTGAACAAAAAGACTTGCATGCTTGATGAGGTATGTTTTATTATGTATGCAACAAAAGAAACACATTGCCATTTTGATGTGGGTTTTTAATGCATAAAAATAAAACAGAAAGACAGAGATCAAAATATTTGAGTGTGAAAAGTCCTTTATTGATGATAAAGCAAAACATGCAACAGTTAAAAGCCCTACAAATAAAATCACTACGTCTTGGGCAGAACGCAGGATTAACATAATAGGAAAACAAAGCAATTACTCGAAGCCAGTCACTTGAATGAATTTTTCAGAAGACCAGTTGCATAAACTTTCTCCTGGGACACAAGGGCGAATCTAGCTATCCATGTCAGAATCCATGTCCCCTTCTTCCTCAATGGCATTAACTCTGTCGAAGAAAACACCGACACTGGTGAAACGGACTGGGCCATAGAATTTGGGAGGCTTGTATCCCAATCCATAAGTATTCCCTTTCGGCTGAACTTCAACCACTTGGCCCCACCTCTGTGAGCTACCAGCCTCAACCACAGCTTTGGCGTCTTTAAACGAAGACATAGAAACCTCAGGCTGATTTGCCCCTGCAGGCTGCTCTATAGCTTCAGACTGGACAATCTCTTCAGAAACCTTCACCTTCTCAAATCCCTGACACAAAGTCTCATGGATTTCACCATCCACTTCCACGTATTTGAAGGTTGACAGCTGACTAATCATTATGTCTTCCTCTCCACACACTGTCACCACGTGACCATCCACCATGTATTTCAGCTTTTGATGCAAAGTGGAGGTTACAACGCCTGCACCATGGATCCAAGGACGACCCAACAGGCAGCTGTATGCTGGTTGAATATCCATTATATAAAATGTTGCATCAAAGATTTCCGGTCCAACCTTAATCAGAAGCACAATCTCACCAAAGACAGATCTCTTCGAGCCATCAAAAGCTCGCACCACCAAGTCGCTTGGTGTACAAATAAGCCCCTTGGTATCTAACTTCATTAATGTTTTCTTTGGCAATACATTCAACGATGATCCCGTATCAACCAATACATGTGACATCAATGAACCACGACACTCAACCGAAATATGCATGGCATCATTATGATTCCTCCCAGCGGGAGTTAAATCAAGATCTGTGAAACCCAAGCCATTACCCGCATTCACGTGCGCTACAACCCCTTCCAGCTGGTTAACAGAAATCTCTTAAGGAACATAGGCCGCATTCAAAACTTTCAGAAGAGCATTTATATGGGCTTCAGAACACAGTAACAATGACAGAATAGAGATCTTTGACGGGGTCTGATGTAACTGGTCCACAATTTTGTAATCACTTTTCTGGATGAGTCTCATAAACTCCTCTACATTTTCAGAAAAAGCATCATCAACCGGCTTTACTGTAGAATCAGTAATCACTGGAGTCTGAACAGAACCATCCATTGCCTGTTTTCCCCTATCTTGCCTAGAAGTACTGGGTTGATCGTTAACAGGAGTAAACACTCTACCACTTCTCGTTATAGCATCAGTCTCAACCTTAACCTCAGGACTAGAACTCAACGGTGAAGTAGTCATTAATTCCTGCTTTTGTCCATTGACAAACACCTCTGCGCCGTAATTCCAGGGAATAGCCTTAGTGATTTCATACGGAATGGGTCTTGCCCTTGTGATAATAACTGGAGGTGGCCTTGCAGGACCTGAAATAGTAATTGTTTTGAACGGAATGGTGATAGTAACAACCTTCTCACTAACAACCCCTTCTTGTTGATTACCTCTATCAAACTGTAAACAGCCCTCATTAATCATATTCTGAATACCCATCTTCAACGAATCACAACCATTATCCTTCGTCAAACAAACTGAGCAGTTCTCATCACAACCTGGATAAACGCCACCCTTCAATAACCTGCTATTAACCACAGCCAGCGGAGTCTTCAAGTCCTCAACATCCATGATCAAATTCAAAGCTTCACCTTCCTCAATTATCGCATTCACCCTCGGCCCATTGTGATCAGGCATCGGGTTTTGAATAACATTAGGCCCAGCATTCGAGAAATTAATAGCCTTGGAGTTTACAAGGTCTTGCACCTTGTGATGAAACTCCCTACACTTCTCCACAGTATGCCCCGGAGCACCAGAGTGAAAATCGCAGTGTGCGTTAGCATCGTAGCCTCGTGGGAGTTCCCCTGTTGGTGGAGCCAGGGTACGGAGCTCAACTAGACGCAACTATAGCAAATGTTGCAACAAATGTGCATATGACATCGGTGGTTGATCAAAATGCCTCTCTGCATTTCTTTGTCTGTTCTGATACTGGCCTTGCTGCCTGTTCTAATTAACATTATTCCTTTATTGTTGTTGTGGTGGTAACGTTGCTGGGATAGTTACCGATGCTACTTGTTGATTATTGTTCTGGCGCTGTTTCCCTTTTCACTTGTAAGATGATACAGCATTGGCCTCTCCTTTCTTCTTATGACCATCAAATGGCTTCTTTCCATGCCCGGAGGACGGTCCGTCACCACTAAAAACTTTTCCAGCCTTAATTCCAACCTCTACCTTCTGTCCGATCGCAATCACATCTGTAAACTTGCCTAGTGAACAAGGTAATAGCTTTTCATAATAGTGCTTAGGCAGTGTGTCCATAAACATATCCAACATCTCCTTCTCCAGCATTGGTGGTTGTACCCTAGCCGCCAATTCACGCCACCTTTGCGCGTATTCTTTGAAACTTTCATCATTTTTCTGGGACATGCTCAACAGTTGAGTTCTGTTGGAAGCCATGTCTGTGTTGTACTGGTAATGCTTGATAAAAGCTGCAGCTAACTCTCTCCAAGTACGAACATCTCTACTTTCCAGCGCCATATACCATTCCAAAGACGCGTCGGACAGGCTGTCTTGGAAAAAGTGCATCATTAGCTTTTCATCCTTGGCATGGGCAGCCACCTTCTTGGTATACGCCTTTACATGAGTTCTCGGGAAGGTAGAACCATTATACTTCTCCAGTGTAGGAATCTGAATCTTGTGCGGAATGACAATATCAGGGACCAACCCTAGGTCGTCCAAATCTATTCCCAGATCATCCTGTTTCAGAACCCCTTTCAGTTGCACCTCAATTAAACGGATCCTCTCATCACTGACCACGGGAAGGCCAGCGTCCAAGCTTCTGACTGAAAAAACATTATCTTGTTGATCATCAAAACGATGGCCATGGATAGCTCGAACAGTACTTCCTTCTCCAACCACTGAAGGAATCCCACCCTGTCCACCAGCACCAAGAATAGGAATGTTGATACCAGCACCACCTCTGCCCGGAGGAATAACATGATTAAGAAGACCACCATGTAAGATACCATTTTCCTCAACCTACGCCACCAAAGGCTGAACTAGAGTTCTGAATTCATTCTGACTCAGCACCACACCTTGCATCATCTCCATAAATTGATCGATGCGAGCTTGCATAGCTGCCATGTCTGCCTGAACTTTGTCCATCACTCTGCTTTGATTAAGTCTGGTAAAATACCAATGAACTGGTTGATCAATCCTGACTGTCAAAAAGAGAGAGCATAAGAAAACCAGAGAACCCAAGAAACCTGCTATGCAAAAAGAGATGGTTATGCAAATGCAAATGCAAACATGTATGAACATTATCAAGGCGATCTATCCCTTGATTCCAGTTTTAACAACAGAAGAAAACTGAATTCCTGATCATATAAAGAGAATAAGCATCTGTTACAACACAAGTCTGAATAAGCATAA
This sequence comes from Lathyrus tuberosus, assembly GCA_022829125.1. NCBI lineage: Eukaryota > Viridiplantae > Streptophyta > Magnoliopsida > Fabales > Fabaceae > Lathyrus > Lathyrus tuberosus. The sequence continues at coordinate 12,684,240 of JALAZF010000093.1, forward strand.
ACAAAGACCCCGACCAACAAGCCTGGCGGTGATCCCGAAAATACAAAGAAAACAACAGCAAGGAAACTAAGGCATATCATCAAGACTCACCCGTGCTAGAATTCCCCATTCGTCATTCTTTTTGCACCAATTCTACACTTCCTTGAGAAGCTTCTTGGTATTAGGATGCTCTGGTCTCTGAATCAACTCCTGAATCAAAAGATCCCTCCAGTGCAAGATCCCTATTAAATAACGGCTATGCAATTCCCAATCATCTTCTCCCGAAGCTCCACCTGAACTTGGACCTTTGCTTCTGGCTCTTTTCACTTCAGCTTGGATCTTCAGCTGTTCCGTATCTGCCATGGTTTCCTTGAGCTTTTCCTCAATTGGTCTCTTCTCAAAGATCCCTGATAAAATCTCCTTATCCTTTTCCCAAAGCTTTGTCTTCAAACCCTTAATCTGTTCCAGATATTTTTCCTCTTTCAACCTGTTGGCAGTAATTGCTGTATTCCGACGGTCATGGAACCTGTGAATTCTGGACATAGCATAAGCCAACTCTTTCTTTTTAGACGAAAGGACCTTGCTAACACTTTTCAACGCTTGAGCCACTTTCTCTCTGGTTGTGGCTTCTTTAGACAATTCTTTCTCCTTCGCAGCCAAAAGTTCTGACTTCAACCTGGCAACATGGATAGCTTCGCCTTTTTCGTGCTTCAACTGACCAACCTCTCTGCCCAGCTCACGATTCTCCTATTGGAGTTTCTCCTTCTCAACCCATAACTTATCATACTTCTCTATATCAACAGTCGTGGGAGCCTCGATCATCAAAGGATACAAAGGTGGTTCCACCGGGAAAGGAAGAAGCTCCTCTTCTGCCCTTTTCTTAACCCACTCTTCATAGGAAGGAAAATCCTGGTTATTACATTTCCCGAATGAAGTTTTTCCCTTCTTGGTCACCTGCTTCCAAGCATTCACAATCTTCCTTATCATCTCTTGATCCCTAGTACCATTGAAGAATAAGGACTCTCTGATATCTCGCTCTTTAGGTGGACCTCTCAAAGGATAACCAAACTGCCTGATAACAAGGGAAGGATTATAGTTAATTCCACCTCTTCTCCCTATCAAGGGTACATTAGGGAATTCTCCGCATTTGCAAATAATCTCCATCCCTAGCAAGTCATGGTTGAACCAAACAATGTTGTCAGCAGTCAAGCCCATTAACCTCTTTGACCACTTCAGGGAATCTCTCGTATCAACGAAAGCGCCAGCTTCGGGGAGATGACTCAGAAACCAAGTAGCTAAGAGTGGTGCACAGCAACTCACAGTTTTTCCACGCCTATTTTCATTCTTGTAGTGGACTGAGAGATACACATCACCTAGCAAGGTAGGTATAGGATTCTTTGAAATAAAGATTCTGACAGCATGCAAATCCACCAGATCAGGAACATTGGGAAACAGGACAATCCCATAGATGCACATAACCAGAATAGCTTGGGAAGCAGTCCAATTCCTCTCCTTAACATGTATGCAAGCTTAATCAAACAAGAACTTCAATAAGAAACCCTTAGCTCCTTGTTTCTCCACAATATTACTGCTCAGAACGGATTCACCAATATGAAGAGCAATGGCCATTTCTTTTATCCCAGGGCGTTCTTCAGAAAAGAATACTATGTCATGCCTGATGGGGATTCCCAAAATAAATGAGAACTCCTCCAACGTTGGAGCCAAGATATAGTCTGGAAAAGTGAAGCAACGCAAAGACGGATCATAGAACTGAAGAAGTGTATGAATGGCATCCTTCTCATACTTGGAGATACTGTAGACAAACTTCAGAAGTCTCCCATACTCTCCACCGAACTCAGTACGAACTCCGGGACCAGCCATACTAATTAGCTTGTGAATCAACGTCAAGGTCGAGTCTGGGAACGAATAAGCAACAATCTTCTTTCTTTGGACATCCATGTTAAGGCAACCTCAGAAAACCGAAATCAAGAGTAAGATGCAAGCCCTGAAAAATGTCAAACATGTTAGAATGCAAGAAAAATGATATGCACATGCAAGTATGGGATCAAGGCATCACTGCTGGATGTGCTGTGCTGTTAACTGAACGAGAAACACAACCCAGAAAACCAGAATTCTAGAATACCGAACCACTGAGATAACCAAAAACCCAGATAATCAAACACTGATGAGAAATCCAGAAAACCGGGTAGGTTGAAGGTTTCGGTTTCCTGCAAGCCTGCAGACACCCATCCCATCTCTCATGAGGGTTCTAAAAAGGCGAGGATCCTTAATATCACGGGCTCTCAGGTCGAGAAATGATGATACGTTCACCATTTATGGTTTGGCATCAACATCAATCGAGGAGGCCTCAACTGATTCCCCTAAAAAATAAGGTCATCCTATGCGAGTCCCTCAGCATTGGGTCCTTAGATCGACAAGTGTAATGGGTTTTCCATTTCTGGTCTGCCATTATCACAGGTCAGGAGGAGAGGCGCAACTGAGGTATCGGAGAAACGTTCACCAGAGTCGACAGCTCTCTAGATCAACACCCTGAAATGCGCAAGACACGCACGTCAGAATGCGTCCCAAGATAGCCTCGTCTGGTTGTGAATTTCGTGAACACACAAACGCACCAAGATGGCACGTAGGTCCCACTACTCTCCACTCTAGTCCTAGGGTGTACTCAAGCCTGGGTATTGGGCTTATCTCTCAGAACAACCCAACCTGCCAAACAGAAACCAGCCAGCACAACACAGCAATATCCAGTATAACAGTATTAAAATGAAATGCAATGCAATAAAAGCTGTAAAACAGTAATATACAACATAATAAATCACAACAAATAAACACCCAACGAAAACAACAAACAAACGCTAGGATCGACTCGCTAAAGGGGATGGACCAGCAAGAGGTCAACCAGAGATCCCCAGCAGATTCGCCAGCTGTCGCTCCCGAAAGATTCGCATCCAACGGTACAAACGTGAGAGTGGCGCAGAAAACACAGAGTCGCCAGCAATGTGTATTTATCCCGAGAGAGAGAAAGGAAACACTGCATAAACCTAAAAAGAAAGGGGGAAAGACATGGTCATCGCAACCATAGTCCGGGTTCGGGAGTCGGTTATGCGAGGGGAAGGTGTTAGCATCCCACGCATCCATTGTACTCGACGGGATCCACGCTTGTTGTCTAAACAGAGGGTGAGCTGTCCTACTATCTAGGGCTGAACAAAAGGAAAACAGGGATGAGGGTGACTAAGACGGACTCGGTAGGACATATTCGATGCCCTAGGCCTACGTACTCCCTCAGTGCAATGGGAAAGTCAGAGTTAACGTAGTTCGGACGGGAACTGTGGGGGAAGGTTGCTCGCCAAGACAATCGCTGTCTTGTGCCTACATATCCTCAATCGGACGAGAGAGAGGAATCAGAGCTAATGTAGTTCGTGGGTACGACCACGAGTGGGTAAGTGTTTTTTACGTGAGCGACGAGCTCTTTTCTGAAAATAAGTTTGAAACCCAACAATCCCGAAGGACAAAAAGATTTGAATTTGTTTTGTGTTTTTTAGACAGAAGTGTTTTTAAGTTAGTTTATAACTTGCATTGCACCAAAGTCTAGGGCACAGGGACGAATACTTAACGAATCGTCCCAAGACAGGACGCCCGCTAAGCACTCTAGAAAGATGAGAGGAAGCCCCTCATTTCTCATTCCCCACGCTTAAGGCTCGTGCGCAATACACTTTATCTTTATTAAGTGTTTTCGAGAAGTTTTGAGATGAGAAGAGAGAAGACCCGGAGGAAACTCTATCATGCAAAAGAGATCCTATGGTTAGTGAGGCTTAGGAGAGACGACTACCTTAAACCTAATGCTAATCCTACTCCAAGCTTAATCAGAAATTAAGTTGGACTAGGTAGCTCTAAGGGGAAAGGAGTCCAAGACTTGAACAAGTCTTGAGACTCGAGGGAGTGAAATGAGTAAAAAGAGAGGTACAACACCTACAACAGCATATTTGCTTCAGAATAGCAATGCAATCATACACATACAACAAACAGCATTCAACAGCATGAAACTCAGCATGAAAACAGGTGTAAAAAAGGTCAAACAGCATACATGTACACATGGACAGCACATATGACAGCACTTTATGCAAAACTCAGATGTGAAATTAGGACAGAATGCACCACATTTGAATACGATTCAATCAAGGCAGAGCAAACGTGCATCAAACAACATACCTCGTTCAATTGATCATGATCACAAACAAACCACACACCATGTTGAAGAACCTTACAAGCATCATGGAAGAATGCAACATATAGCATATGATCAAATGAAACAAGTATGCACATCATGAAATTGGATTCAAGTGAGTATGGACAATCATCATCAATCTAGCAGCAATGTACAATGAACATGATCAACAAGTGAGTGTGCGTATGTGTTCATAGCATCAAGTGTTCAACAACGTAAACATACACATAAACGATGGAATCCAAGCATCGCGTTTCGGAGAAATGTGTTCATGCAATAGTGTGAGATCCAACAGCTCAAGAATAATCCATAAATCATCAACATATCAGTCCATGAAGTTTAGGCATGCATCAGATCTCAAACAACCAAGAAAATGCACTAAAATACACATTCTGTCCCAGAGTAACCGGTTAACAAACGGTGAGTAACCGGTTACTTAGTTGAAAATCAGACCATTTACGCAAAAAATACATAGAGTAACCGGTTAACAAACGGTGAGTAACCGGTTACTCTGGGACAGCAGTAAAAAAAAATTGTTTCAAAAGCACTTTTCAGCATCAAACCACTTATGCAATCATATCCAATGATCATGTAATCAACAATGCACGAGAATTAAGTCCAATCACAGCAATCAAACATCACTTTCATCAATCAAACAACAAGATCACAAATCAAATCAAGCAAATGGATCAAATCACATCACAAACCAAAGATCTACATTGCATAAGTTGAAATTAAGCTAAATCAAGCATAGATCTAAGGAAAACCAACCTACAAGGCTGAGATTTGCCTTGGTGATTGTTGAGCACGAAAATTGGTGAATCCAAACAAGAAAACCAAAGATCTATGTGATGAACTTCAAGATCCAAGCAAGAACAACCAAGATCCAAGCTAGAACAACTCAAATAATGAAAAGCTGCTCCAAAAGTGATTCCACACTCCAAAACAGTAGTAAATCCAAGATTCTTTCAAGAATTGGTGAATGGATGGTGGTTTAGTTTCAAGATCAACAAATTCCAAGGTGAAATTTGGTGAACTTTGATGATGAAACTTTGAGTGAGGGTTTTGGAAAATGAGAGAAAAGTTGAGAGAATTGAAAGAATTCTGAAAATTGGAGAGTGAAAATGATCTAGGTCTCCCTTGGTTTGGAATGAGTGAGCTTAAATATCCTCTAGCTTAGGAATTTGGCTTGGGTTTGGAGTGAGTGGAAAATGAGGTGAAAATGGGTTAGGAAGTGAAGTGTGGAATTGGGGTGGAAATTGATGAGTGGAAATGGAACATTTGGGTGGAAAATGATGAAAAGAAGTTGTTCTAGATCCTTCCCACGTAGGCACAAGCAATGCACATGACCACTAAATGATTTAAAATATATGCAGTGCTGAAAAATGCAGGTTCTGGGCAAAAATTACACTGGGTAACCGGTTAACAAACGGTGAGTAACCGGTTACTTTGAGGAAAATTTGAATTTTCTGCTTGGCGCCAAAAGGAGGGAAAATGGAGACGGACTTGATTCCACCTGTTCTGAACCACAATATGCCTCTGAAACTTGTCTTTGTACCTCACTACTTGAGTGCACTTGAAACATGCCATGAAATATTTTCCAGGCCCCGATTAAATTGCTGAGACGGCTGTTCGGTGCTGAATTGTTGATCAAAATTTGACCGCCGGAACTGTTGATCTTCAAATCACTTAATGAGCAAAATAAATGCTCAAAAAGACTTTGAGAATTAAATGCTTAGCCTTAACTGCCGATAAAGATCAAACCGGTGCTGAGAACAATCTTGTACTGCTGAAGAAAATGCCTTGATCCCGTGCTCAAAGAAACATGCAAATGCAGCAATGCTAATGCAAAAAATGCAAAGAAACATAAGCCTGTTAACTAAAACAAGAAAGCAAATTTTGGGGTGTTACACCCTCCGATTTATATAATCGGGCAATAAACAGATATTTCTCACTTTCATTAGCTAGAGGATGTTTATAACTTCACAACGATACCAAGAACACTCACAACGGATAAACGAGTCAAAAGTTATGAAAGAAACAAGTTGGGGGATCTGTCATGTTCGCAATGCGAAGAAGTCAGTGAGTGCTCGCTTCCTCATTCGCAGTACAAAACTCCCAGCGAATGCCTAGCCAACACTGGTTCGCTGCCTCATTCGCAGTGCGAACGTCTGGCGAACAGTGGCAGAACCAAAACAAGCTAAAGTTCGCAGTGCGAACCTCTGGCGAATGTTCGCCTCCACCTTCGCCGTGCGAATAGCCAGCGAGTGTTCGATTTCCCCTTCGCTAGGGGATTCGCAGTGCGAATCTGGGAAAATGCAGAAATTCTGCAGCGTAACAGCTGAGTTCCCTTGGGTTCAAAACCACCCCAAAACATATCCAAACATCCCACAATCAAATACATATGATTCTACACTCATATAGCTTATACTACTCAGTTTGTAACACATTTCAACCGTTAAATTTCATCGATTATCAATTTAAGCAATTTCTCATAAAACCTAACTTAAGCTAAAATCAGTTCTAACTCTAGAACTTAGGTTTCTATCTAGAACCCACCTTGAATAGATGAAGATGGTGAAGATTGGAAGATGATTTAATGAAGATTTGATGATGTTCTTGATCTTTCCACTTCTAGGTTTCCACTTCTCTTTTTCCTTCCTTTCTCCTTCTTTCTCTCCAACTTCTTTCTATCTCTTTCTTTCTTTGGTTCTAATGAGGGAAATAAAGGAAAAGAAATGATATAGTATAATATCATCAATTGTCATACTACTAATTGCTCCAAATATTAAAATACCTCAGAGACAGATAATATTAATTAGATTTGCTTTGAGCTCAACCGTTACTCTAATTATCTTTGCAGATAATTTCTCAGAGTACATTGAAACTCAGTAGATCACAACTAACATTATCCAGAGTAATTTAAAATACGGGGTATTACATCCTCCCCCCCCCCTTAAATAGAAATTCGCCCAAGAATTTAAAACAATTACCTGAAAAGATGAGGATAGACCTCCCGCATCTCCGATTCTAATTCCCAAGTTGCATCGCCCGGATGCGTCATCCCACTGGACCTTAACAAGAGGAATCTCTTTATTCCTTAACACCTTAGTTTCTCTTCATGTGATATGACTCGGTTGAGGCTCAAATGTCAAATCTGCTTCTATCTCAATTGTATCTGGAAAAACTGGCTGAAGAGGATCTGGGACAAATTTTCGAAGCTGAGACACATGAAAAACGTCGTGCATCTCTGACAGAGAAGGCGGTAAGGCCAATCTGGAAGCTACTTCACTAATTCTTTCCAAAATCTGATACGGTCCCACGTATCTCAGACTTAACTTCCGCGACTTAAACGGTCCTTTCAACCGCAATCTCGGAGTGACTTTCAAAAACACGTGATCGCCCTCTTCAAATTCCAAAGGTCTCCTACGGTTATCTGCGTAACTTTTCTGACGATCTTGGGCCTGCTAAACTTTTTCACGAATCATTCTAATCTTTTTCGTGGTCTCGTGAATAATCTCGGGTCCCAACATTCTATCTTCGCCAACCTCCGCCCAACACAATGGCGTTCTACACTTCCTCCCATATAACGCCTCATAAGATGTCATACCAATACTTGCCTGATAACTGTTATTATAAGAGAACTCAATCAACGGCAAAAGTTTTATCCAATTTCCTCCACTTTCAAGTACACAAGCTCTCAACATATCTTCCATGGTTTGTATTGTCCGTTCCGTCTGACCATCCGTTTGTGGATGATTCGACGTACTCAAACACAACTTCGTTCCCATCGCTTGTTGAAAAGCTCTCCAAAATCTCGAAGTAAACTTTGGATCTCTATCCAAAACAATATTAGAAGGAACACCATGTAATCTCACAATCTCCGAAATGAACAACCTTGCAAGATGACTCGCCTTATAAGTAGTCTTTACGGCTAAGAAATGACCAGACTTCGTCAACCAATCTACAATTACCCAAATCGAATCATAACCACCTTGCGCACGGGGTAATCCCACCGCGAAGTCCATCGAAATACTATCCCATTTCCACACCGAAATTTCTAAAGGTTGCAGCAAGCCACCTGGTCTTTGGTGTTCTATCTTCACTTGTTGACATACCGCACATTCCGACACATACACCGCAATATCCTTTTTCATCCCGGACCACCAATAGTCCCTCTTTAGATCTTGGTACATCTTTGAAGACCCCGGATGTATAGTAAAAGCACCCTTATGCGCTTCTTCCAAAATCCTCCTTTTTAACTCCGCGTTATCCGGAACACAAATCCTTTGGTTAAACAAAATAATTCCATCGGTAGTTCGCACAAAACCCGGTTGAGTCAACATCTCTTGTAACTTCTCATCTAACCCCTGCTCTTGTTGGATTTCTTCCCGAAGAGTAGAAGTGATATTCAAATTCCCCATAATCACACAATTAGGAGTCCAATTAAATTGAAGATTTAGATCTCTAAACTTTTCCATTAAGGCATACTCTAACATCATCAAGTCGGCACTATGCAACACCTTCCTACTCAATGTATCCGCCACCTTATTTGTTTTACCCGGATGGTATTTTATCTCCAAGTCATAATCCTTCAAATACTCTAGCCACCTCCTTTCATGCATATTCAACTCCTTCTGATCAAAGAGGTACTTTAAGCTCTTGTGGTCGTTAAACATCTCAAAACGTACACCATACAAATAGTGACTCCACACCTTCAAGGTAAATACAACTGCCGCCAATTCTAAATCATGCGTTGGATAATTCTCTTCATGGACTTTCAACTGTCGAGAAGCATAAGCCACTACATGTCTGTCTTGCATTAACACACCTCCTAAACCCATCTTCGATGCATCACAATATACCTCATATGACTTTCTAGGATCAGGAATAACCAAAATAGGAGCGGTCGTCAATCTTTCCTTCAAACTCATGAAACTTCTCTCACAAGCCGAATCCCACTCGTACGAACAATCCTTCCGAGTAAGTCTCGTCATTGGTAAAGCCAGTTGAGAAAAGCCCTTGATAAACCTTCTGTAATACCCTGCTAATCCCAAGAAACTTTTAACTTCAGAAACATTCTTCGGTCTCTCCCAATTAATCACTGCTTCAACTTTTGAGGGGTCAACCGCTACACCTCCCTGGGATATGACATGACCAAGAAATTTAACCTCCAACATCCAAAACTCACACTTACTTAACTTAGCAAAAAGTTGTCTCTCTTGTAAGATGGATAAAATAATTCTTAGGTGTTCTCCGTGCTCTTGAGGGTCACGAGAATAGATAAGGATGTCATCAATGAAAATCACCACAAATTGGTCCAAATAAGGTTGAAATATCCGATTCATATAATCCATGAAAATTGTCGGAGCATTCGCCACACCGAAAGGCATCACCAAAAATTCATAATGACCATAACGGGTTCTAAACGCAGTCTTTGGTACATCTGAACTCTTCACCCGAATCTGATGATAACCTGACCGTAAATCAATCTTCGAGAACACACAGGCTCCTTTCAATTGATCTAACAAATCGTCTATCCTTGGTAATGGGTATTTATTCTTGATGGTGACCTTATTCAATTGACGGTAATCAATACACAACCGTATTCCACCATCCTTCTTCTTTACCAATAACACTGGAGCTCCCCAGGGTGAAACACTGGGTCGAACAAAATGCTTAGCCATTAATTCTTCCAATTGACCCTTTAATTCTCTTAATTCGAGTGGTGCCATCCGATACGGAGAAACGGATATTGGAGCCGTTCTCGGTATCAGGTCAATAGATAATTCCACTTCCCGCTCTGGAGGAAGAGAAGTGATATACTCGGGGAAAACTTCTGGAAACTCACAAACTACCGGAATACTCACAACTTGAAGGTTACTACTCTCCTCCTTAGTAAGAATCAAAAGAACGGATTTTTCCTCCTCAAACAAGAAATTTATCATTCCAACCGTACCTTCTAAAATAGTAGTCAACATATCCTTCGGGGTAGCTTCAGTAGATGGAATAATGATTAGTTTTTCTTCACACCCGATAAATACCGAATTAGCTGAAAGCCAATCCATTCCCAGAACAACGTCCACTTTCTTAAGCGGTAAGCAAATCAGATCAATCTGGAAAACTCTTCCATCCACAGATAAAACACAATTTTCACACATTAAAGGTGTTTCCACCATCTCATCCATGGCAGTAGTAACCACCATGGTGGAGACAATGGAACCGCTTGCAACCCAAGCCACTTTACACATTGCATCGATACAAAAGAGTGTGTAGCTCCACAATCAAATAAAACAAAGCAAGGATTTCCATTCACAAGACACGTACCAACAATCAAGGAGTTATCGCCCTTTACTTTCCTTGCATCCAAGGTATACACTCGCCCGATATTCTTCTCTTGCATCTGATTCCTCCTCTGAGGATAATCCCTCGATACATGGCCTACCTTATTACACTGATAACACCTTATTCCTTCCCAACTGCACCTACCAAAATGATTCTTTCCACAAGTACAGCATACTGGAGGCGCACTAGCCCTGGAACTCTGAACTTGCTTCCCTTTGAAAGATTGTTGTCTCAGTCTAAATTGTTGATTCGATCTCCCATGATCACTTTGATTCACCCTACTTAACTCTCCTTCTGCTTGCATCTTCTTTAAGCTATGCTTCGCCATATAACACTGTCGTAACAATTCAGCATAGCTATTAAATTCTCTCTGAGACACACTATGTGAAATTTCAGCCCTCAAACCGAATAGAAACTGATCGATCTTCCATCTCTCGTCCGGAGCATACATATCCTGCCTAGAATAAGAAGCCATAACCTCGAACTTTTCCGCATAGGAAGCCACAGTCAAGTTGCCTTGTCTCAACTGTTGAAACTCGAATTCCTTCTGAGACCTTAAGGAACTTGGAAAATACTTCTCCATAAAAGTTATCTTAAACTGCTCCCATACTTTCGGTACCTCTTAAATTGTCATTAAGGCCGAAGCACTCTCCCACCACCTCATGGCAGGACCCTTCAACAAGTGAGAAGCGAAAACAACCTTATTTTCCTCACTGCACTGAACTATCAAGAAAATCCGTTCCATACCGGATATCCATTCATGAGCCTTTACTGGATCTAACCCTCCCTGAAACGCCGGAGGATTCATACGAATGAAATCCCTAAAGGTTCCCCCTACAGCTTTGGGAACAACCACTAGAGGATGCACGCCACCAGCCATTTTCTATACCATTTATTGCACAAACTGATTCTATTGTTGCTGCATCTGTTGCATAAATTGATACAAAGGGGCATTCTCTTCGTCCCCTGGCGGATTTGTCCCTGCTGAAGTAGTTCTCGGTCTACCACGGTTGTTTCTGCGCCGGTCGGCCCATGTTCCTAAATGTCATACAGATAGGATTAAGTTGATCATGCTCTATACCATAAATATAACACGTAAGGCCTATGGCGACACAACACATATGAAACGGAAAGAAAATACTTATACTATTTCATGGCTAGGTCGAGGATACGACCTGCTCTGATACCAACTGTAACACCCATATATAACAACATACATCAAAGCATATATATTATACATGAATCCAAGTATTTGGTACTGAAATACCATAAGTTCCTAGTTAACACATTATATACATTAAATGCCCTACATACAAGTCTAAAGTCTACGGCATAACATATACAAGATATCCCAAAATACACTAAGAACTAGATCAATACAATGATCTCAAAATAAAGCGCCATAGTGGAAGCCATGCCATCTCAAAAGCTACGATCCGTAAGGAAAAGTCAAACCACTTTGTCCTTACCCTTCGCCGAACCTGTAGTACCTGTGATGTAAACAACAACGTGGGGTGAGATACATCAAATTTCAGTGAGTTCGCTATCTTATAGTCCTCTCAACTTTACAAGGTTCTAACATCCTAACTCAAGTCAAAAGGGAAGGGAAGTGACTTTGAGTACACACACACTATATATGGATCCACACTCGTGAGCCTGTTAACTCGCACTAATACCAAAGTAAGTCCTGAGCCTGTTAACTCAAGAATCTCGCTAATCAATAACCATACCAAGGCATCCCCTTTTCCCGTCCGCTTCTACGTCTAGAAGACGAAGTGAGTCATGGATCCTTGTAGTTACTTGGCATACGAATTGGATTCGGGATCATCGGCCTGTTAACCGTGAACCGTCACTTCTCATGGCCTGTTAACCATCACAAGTCTCTTTACCATATAGGCTCCAATCGTACTACACGTAGGGAATCAAATCTACCAAGTAATTGTGCATACGTTTCAGAGGAGGAGCTCGAGTCTCATGAAACTACACCGTAAGATAAGCTGGTTATGATTACTAGACACACGCCTCGGCCTCTCATGCACGAGCGTTGTCACTATGTCATTCCACACTTTCCTACAATTGTTTACGGTAATGCTCCTCACTTTACATATTTCGTATTTTAACATGCATACATATTCAAACATGTTTAACAATAAGAGAATAGGCAAATAATCATCAATCGCATAACAAAAACACATAATTCAACATATCACAAATCACACTAATTCACGGTTCCCTCCAATTTATATAATCGGGCAATAAACAGATATTTCTTACTTCCATTAGCTAGAGGATGTTCATAGCTTCACAATGATACCAAGAACACTCACAATGGATAAACGAGTCAAAAGTTATGAAAGAAACAAGTTGGGGGATCTGTCATGTTCGCAATGCGAAGAAGTCAGCGAGTGCTCGCTTCCTCATTCGCAGTGCAAAACTCCCAGTGAATGCCTAGCCAACACTGGTTCGCTGCCCCCATTCGCAGTGCGAACGTTGGGCGAACAGTGGCAGAATCAAAACAAGCTAAAGTTCGTAGTGCGAACCTCTGGTGAATGTTCGCCTCCACCTTCGCCGTGTGAATAGCCAGTGAGTGTTCGATTTCCCCTTCGCTAGGGGATTCGCAGTGCGAATCTAGGAAAATGCAGAAATTCTGTAGCGTAACAGCTGAGTTCCCTTGGGTTCAAATCTACCCCAAAA